>CM072999.1:201807410-203186576 GCA_037038555.1 Rhynchonycteris naso
TTTTCCCGAGTAAGAATCACTTAATTGGTTATTTTGGGCCCAATAATATTCAGTATTATTTGCATTACATATAGATCCATACTGGAGAGCAATTCATTGTCCCTAACCGGATCCATCAACCGATTAACGCAATGCTAGTCAAGAACCCGGGAAAATGATCCAAACAGCATCTCTCCACCAAGTCCTTCAGTCTTTGTATTTTCCCTTCTCCCTAGCTGCACAACATGGGATAGTAAGGCTTTAATCTCGCATCAATAAAGGGGATTTAAAAAAGGGAACTTCAAAAGCTCTCAGTGGGACCACCAGCTGCACTGGGCCGGCAAGAGGGCAAGTTTTCCCCACAAAACAAAGACAGTCGCTGAAAGAGAAAAATAAAAAGATCCTCAGTGTGTGGCGTGTGGTCAGGTGTGCGGAGCGAGAGCTCTCTGGGTGCGGGTCCGTCTCTCAGCGGAGGCACAACCAAGTGTCTCGGCTCTGCATACCACACGCGTCCCTGCTGGTGTGCACACCCCAGGGACCGGGGTGAGGGGGTGGGAGGGTGCACGGGTGTGCGCGCAAGGGTTCTGTGCGCTGCCTCCTCCCCTCCTCCCCGTGCTTCGCAAACTTCCTCGCCCACCGGGAGCCTGGCCTCCCGCGGGTGGCTGGCAGTCGGGGGTGGGAGGGAGGGGCAGCAGGGGGAAGAGGGGCTGAAGGAGGACATTGTGGCGGCACTCACCCTCTGGCCCGATGGCCCTGGTGCCCACGGGGGCCGAGCCGACTGCGTGGGGAGATTGCCCTGCCCAGCCCGGTGCTTCTCGGGCAGCGACAGCAGCAGCAGCAGAGCCGGAGCCCGAGGGTGGCGCTCCACTGATGGTGGTGGCTCCCACCGAGCCTCCCGGGGGCTCGGGCACAGCCCGAGGGGCTGGGGTGTGGACCCGGCTTCTCCGCAGCTGCAGCCCGGGTCTGATCATGCAGGCGCACAGCGGGAGGGGACTCTACAAGCCCTGAGCCCCTGACCCACCCGCCACTCCCCGCTGCTTAATTACCTTCCCCTCAGGGCCCCTGGGGGGAGCCTCCTGCTCGTCGCCCCCTCTCGGAGCCCTCACCCAGAGGGGGAAATTCCTTCCGTTGACGTCCTCTTCCCAAATGCAAACGATCAGTGACTTTGACAGGTAGATGAGGAGGAGGGAGCAGGGCTGGGCTGAGAGGACGTAAGGATGGGGAAGGTGCCGCCGCTCCCTCTAAAAATCTGGGGATATTAATAATGGAATCACAGCCTTCAGAGGTCTCCAGCCCAGTCCCCCGCCGGCCGGCTGTCCTCCGCGCCTCCTCGCGCCGCAGCTTCTGCCACTTCTCGCCTTAAACTTTTACGGAGGGATTTTCTCCCCTATTTCTTTCTTTTTTTTTTTTTCTCTCTCTCTCTCTCTCCTTTTAATTTGTTAAGCTGCAGGACGATTTCCTGATTCCCGGGGATTAGAACCAGCAACCCGGTGGTTCTACCCCGCTCGGCACAGCTTTCATTGTATTTCAGATGAAGACGTTGAGCTCGGTCCGAAGGGACATAAATCAGGACAATCAGCATTGGCGCCAAGAAGATCCTCTAGTACCGGTTCCGCCCGGGCTTCCTTCGCGCATTCCTCCACTCAAGTCAGAAATGTCACTGCACATAGCGTTGATGGCTGCGAGACGCGACGCACCCAAAGTCCATTTGATGAAATATACATGGTCCACGACGCTTCTGGATTGCGGTGCCGGGCTTCCCGCCCCGCCCGCCACGCCGGCCGGACCCTGCTCCGAGCGGCCAGCGAGCTCCGGGCAAACTTAGGGGCGCGCGCAAACGCGGGAGTGAGCGCGGGGGCGGGAGTCGCGGGAGCTGGAGCGGTGAACCAGGGGAAGCCGCAGCAGCTCTCGGAGGGGTGGCATGTACGTTTCACTTAAAAGCGGATCTTCTTCTGCAACTGGCAGCAAGTGGAAGGATTGCAAACCTTATACTGCCCGAGACCTGAGCGCTCCGAGCGGTCCTAACTCCGTCCCGTTCGCTGCTGTGGCGGCTGCTGCTGCTCCAGCCGCCCAGGCCGCCGCTCCGCCTCGCCTGCGGAGGCTTCCAGACCACCTGCACCTCCCCTGCAACGCGCTCGCTCACCAGAGCGAGGTTTCCAGGGACCCTTCGAGCACCTGTCACGCCCCCGACTGCCCCATCCCTCACTCCTGGTTTTCCCCCAAGCCGTGAGGGAGTGCGCCCTATCCCCTACAGGAATGGCAACTGTGGTTTTCAACGAATAATACCCCTGCCGAGATAGAGATCTCTACAGCGCAAGCCTAGAACCTCCTCGTCTAAAAATTTATGCTCCTCTGGAAAAGTTGAAGTTTAAGAGAGAGTGGCGCATTTCAGGCCTCGTTGTCTTTCCCCGGAGACAGACAGATGCCCCCCAACCCTCGACTTCATTCTCACCAGCAGGCTCAGACCTACCTCGGGTCCCTCTTAGTTACACCTGAACGCCAGCAACAATCCAATCGAGACTTAGCAAGAGACTGTAGTTAGGCCAACGATTGCAGTCAGGGAACACTTTGGTCTCGGACCTCTGTCAGCATCTCAAAATCCAACAGAAATAGGTTTTGATACTATTTATACTACCAGGCATGAGCAGTAAGGGAAAGTCGAGCAGATGAGAGAGATAAAACCAAGGCATGGCGTGCTTGGTTTGGTGAGAAACTTGTCCCGGAGTCCATGGACTTGGGGGGTAAACTGAGGAGGAAGCATGTCTGCAGTTTATTGAGTACTTGGATCAGGGGGAAAGCTCCCAGTTCATGACATTGTGGGGGTGAGAGAAGCCGGCCTCAAGTGTGTTAGAGGCTACTGTGAACATTCAGTCACTAATATGTGTCCCACAACGAAGGCGCAGAACTAAAAGCGAGGCAGCGCGGTTCTGCGACCACTGGGAGTATCGATAACAGAAGGGTGCTAGGGGAGGTGTTTGAACGGAGCCCACAGCCAGACCCTGCTGTGGACCCTCCAACGCCTGAGAAGCCCCAAGTCCTCCCTCTCTTGGCTGGCTCCAGGACAGAAAGCTGGGATTCACCAGCACTCCTCCTGCCCAGCTCTGTGAGTAAGCACCCACGCGACATCAAGAGTTCTTTGCAGGATGAAACTTCTAGAAGGCATCCATTGACAGCGGCCATTCCTGGCTCTTCACGCATCCCCACCCATCCCCTTCCAGGGTTGAAATAGGCTGATTCAGTAGAGATGGCACTCACCTCCTAACTCTCCCTTACAGCTCCCCCCCCCAGCCTAGGCCCTTCTGGGGAGCGATAGGATTTGATGAGCCTGCCCACATGGTCCCCCACTTCCCATTGACCCCTGGCCTGAAACACACAGCTCTCAGCCTGACCTCTCCCTCTTGCTCTTTATGCTCAGTCTTTTTGGCTTCAGATCTCCCCTTCTGAATTTTCATTCTCAGCTCTATCTCGTTGCTCTAGGTTCTTCTCCAGTAAAGAAATCTACACAGATACTTATCCCAACATCTTTGTGATGCTGGCTCCCAACCAGGAGTGTTGTTCTCTTTCATCTGCCAAAGTCTTCTAATGGCCCCCTTCCCCTCTTCCTGTACTCAGCCTGCCCTCATTCCAGGGGTCACCAGTGGATCTAATACATGAATGGGGTCCCTCTCCCATTAGGTAGCTTCTCCTACTTCAGGAGCGAGAGTCTTCCAGAGGTGACATTTTCTCTCAAATATCTGCTCTGATCTGTTCATAGCCTCAGCAAACCACCAACTCAACATGTGGATCCCAATTCTGGACAAGGAATCAGAATCCCTAGAAGAGACCTTTCAACATTAAATCCCCTTTCCTTTCCAGATCCTGACCCCACCACCAGTGGGGATGGGATGGGAAGGAACTTCCTCTCCAAAAAGCACTTTGGGTGGATCTAATCTTCTCCCTTAAAGTGAGAACCTGTGAACTAACACTAGGGTGCACACACACACACACACACACACACACACACACCAGCTCTCCAGAATATACCTCTGCACATTTGTTTATATAAGACACACTAAGTCAGAAATTTACTCTAGGAATTTTCTGGGCATTAGGGAAAATAACTTAGGGCAAACTTACTTTTCCTATCATCCTTTGCCTTCTCTGTCTATATATATTTAACTTTCTTTGGAAAGAATGATTTTTCTGTTTTTATTTAACCTTTCCACTCTTCCTTTTTTAGAGAAGAATTGTTTGATCTTTTAGTTCTTTGGCTTCAGATCTCAGGCTGGTTCCCATGCAATCATTCCTCATTCTTCTTCATCCTAGATCAGTGGTTCTTAACCTTTTTTGAGGTACCGAACCCACCAGTTTCATATGCACATTCACCGAAACCTTCTTTAGTGATAAATAAAATAGGATTTTTTTTCCCAAATTCAAGACATAGGTATATGTTTTTTTACTGGTGCACAAAATGAGCCGTGCATGAACATCACCTTGGTCAAAGAACAAAACCAACAAAGTGCATGAACTCACAACAAATTACGGTATTACTTTATTCTGGCCTCCGTGGCAGAGGCTTCTCCGAACCCCTGAGACCAACTCATTGAACCCGTAGGGTTCGATAGAACCCAGGTTAAGAACCACTGACCTAGATGTTCGTTTATTTGTAACCCTATTATGTCTCTAACTGTTGTTCATTTTTCTGGCTTATTAGCTGCTTAAAACTCTTCTTTGTAAAGATTTGACAGGGTTGTTTAAGCACTTGAAACATTTATCTGCCAAACTGGTAGTGGTAGTATATTTGAAATATACTTGACCCAAAAAGATATGGTATGTGCCTCTTATAAATACTGTAGGTACTCGACATAAAGTAGGTATAAGATAAATGTTCATTCTCAGGATTCAATTATGACCTCTTTGGTAACAGGAACCAACTCCCACTAGATTAAGACGCAGATGTCTAAAATACCCAGGACAAGTTCTCTTTGGTCAAGTGTATACAACGTGACAGATGATTCTTATAACTGCTTCCTCTGCCCAAGCAGAAACATCCTTCCTAGCAATCGGAAAACCTCTTGCCCCCACTCTGTACTCAGGGACATGTTTTATTACATAGCCATTAGCGATGTCATTTTGATAGGTTTTGAAGTCCTTCCCTAACAGGACTTTTTAGTGCTTAAATATTTTGACATTTAAACCTCTTACAAGCCCTAAGCCTCTGGTCTGTGCTCTATCACTAGATAACCAAGTGCACTTACCTTGAAATTTTCAAGCCCAAATTATCAAAGTATTTTGCATGCCCTACATAGGTATATCTGCAATTTCATTCAGTTCTTCTGAGGGCTTATAGAAGACCAGAGGACATACTGTTTGATATAATAAAACACATATTGACTGAGTTAACTGATTCTAGAACATAAAGAATAGCAGATGGTCTCAGCCACTGGTAGCTAATGACTGATGGAGGGAACATGACCATTAGCACCCATGTGCTTGCTAATAATGTGGCACTGTGTAAAATAGCTTAAAACTCATAAAATTGCCTGCTTGGTTAAAATAATAGATGTTTAAAAAACTCAAATGTGGCTATTGGTAATTTTTTTTTTAGGAGAAAGTATGCTAACCTAAAAGATAACCTTTTAAAGTCAAATACTGCTAGTCTCTTTACTATTCCAACTTTAGGACCCCAGAAGTATTTGCAGAAGAATTGCTTTCTTCTAATTTTTGTGTATCGTACCTCACCCAGAAGAAATCACTTTTTAATTTTATGCTTCCAAAGCATATGACACTTTAATTTTATTTTTAGACATTTTTATCCAACCAGTGGAAATCTGTCAAAATTATGACACCCCGAGCCTTTTTAAAAAAACTTATTTTAGTGTTTAGGTATTGTTTTATTATTCTTATTTTTTTTAGACATAGAACATATTGTCAATTCAGGAAGCTTCTATAAACTTATAGTTGGTTACACTCAGTTTGTCTAAGATCATTAACTTATTCCATGAACAGAAAAAAGAAAGAAAGAAAGAAAGAAGGAAAGAAATCGAATTTATCCAGTATGCTGGCTGGAAAAGTTCAGTCTTCAAAACTCAACAGCTGTGTGGATTTTCTCACATGTAATTTCCATAGTTTCAATTCCTCTCCAGCAACAAAATCAACAGCCTTTTCAGACTGAGAAGGAAAAAAATGAAGGAAGATTGAGTGATATCCCTTGCCTAACTTTAAAATCCTTCCATCAATTCTCTCCCAAAGGTTCTTCAATTCAATTCAACACATATTGTTGGAAACCACACTACCTTCCAGGCATTGTTTGAGGGGCTGGGACCATGCACAACTCCCCAGTCAGAGGGTGCACAGACGTTGGGAAAAGAGTTGAACTAACTGTAATGTGGGTTTTTAATGCTGTACTAGAGTCTGCTTAAGGGATATGTAGTTGCAATGGTCAAGTCTGGAGACTCCTTTATGCCCAAGATGGGACAGAGGCACACACTGGGATGATGGTACAGGGCTCAGCGAGCTCTATCAGACCTCTACCATTGGCCCAAGCTATGAAGATGGACCGTCTGTGGCTTTGCAGACACTGTCAGAGGTCCTTATCTTGTCCCATAAATGAGGGTAGAATGCAATCATGGTCGAGGTGAAATTCGGTGAACAGCTGCAGTGAGAATACCCAACGCAAAAGACATTTCCAGAATAGAGAAATAGCAGACAGAGAAGAGGAATCTAAGATCACAGCGGTGTCGTTGGTGTGACGTTTGTGCTACCCACAAGTTTCTCCCTGCTCTTCTTGACTTCCTGCTTCTGGGGTTTGTTTGAGGTCTTTCTTTCTTTCTTTCTTTCTTTCTTTCTTTCTTTCTTTCTTTCTTTTTTTTTGTGAGAGAGAGACAGAGAGAGGTACAGATAGGGACAGATAGACAGGAAAAGAGAGATGAGAAGCATCAATTCTTGTTGCGGTTCCTTAGTTTAGTTGTTCCTTGATTGCTTCTCATATGTGCCTTGACTGGGGGGCTTCAGCTGAAACAGTGACCAAGACAGTGCCTTTTGGGCTCAAGCCTGTGACCATAGGGTCATGTCTATGATCCCACGCTCAAGCCAGTGACTCCATGCTCAAGCTGGTGAACCCACGCTCAAGCCAGCAACCTTAGGGTTTCAAACCTGGGTTCTCTGTATCCAAAGCCAACTCTCTATCTAATGAGCCACCGCCTGGTCAGACTGAGGTTTGCTGTCCAAATGAGCACCGTGACTGCTGTTTGTGTCAGTGCAGTGGCTCCCACCTTTTCCCATCTATGCCGAAGGAGGTAGTGCCTGTAAGCTGGTGTTGGCTTCTAGTGAGTAAATAGCTGAGGGAACTTTAGCTCCCAGTGGCTGCCATCTCCTTCGGCAGGAGGAATCCTTGTCCTATAGAAAGTGACAAATTCTCTTACAGTCTTGATTTGTAATGGGGAAGAGTGACATCAGAGGCATTATGAATTATCTTCCTAGCTCAGTAAGGCAGAAAAACTCGGTTGTCAGTTCTCCAAACATTGACATCCCACACGACTGGAAGATTTCTATGATACTATAAAAATTATTTCTTTTTCTCCTCTCCTTCCCCCTTTCCTCTTTCTGAGACATGGGTTTATCTTCTCCCATGTGCCAGGGACTGCATTAGAAAGAGCAAGGCCACCCTTCCCACAGCTTACAGCCTGTTAGAGAAGGCAGACTTGTAAACTGACAGTGCACAGACATAGTAAGAACTGAGCTGGGAGAAGCCGGAAACCCACAGGCACGATTCTCCCTGAAGATCCTGGAACAAGAGGAGTTTAAGTCAAAACAAAACAAGCCCGGCCAGTTGGCTCAGTGGTAGAGCGTCGACCCCATATGTGGATGTCCCAGGTTCGATTCCCGGCCAAGGCACATAGGAGAAGTAACCATCTGCTTCTCCACCCCTCCCCCATCTCTTTCTTTCTCTATCTCTCTCTTCCCTTCCCACAGCACAGCTATGGCTCGATTGGTCAACTGCTGAGCCTCTGCCTCAGGTGCTAAAAATAGCTCAGTTGTGAACATGGCCCCAAATGGGCAGAGCATTAGTCCTCCACAGGGGTTGCCAGGTAGATCCCGGTCTGGACACATGTGGGAACCTATCTCCCCTCCTCTCACTTGGAAAAAAAAGAACAAACAAACAAAAAACCTCACAGACATAGACAACAGTATGGTGATTACCAGAGGGAAAGGGAGTTGGGGGAGGTAGAATGGGTAAAGGTGGGATAAATGGTGAGAGAAGAAGACTTGACCTTGCTTGGGTGGTAAACAAACAGTACAATATACAGATGACGTGTTATAGAATAGTACATCTGAAATCTATATAATTCTGTTAACCAATGCCGCCCCAATAAATTCAATTAATATTAAAAACAAATAAAAAACAAATCCCCAGAAAAAGCTGAATAGATGGAGAGATATACCGCCTACATCTCAAAAGATGAGTAAGTGTTCATACAGCAGACAAAAGAGCACAAGCCCCCAACCAGGAAGCCAAGGGGACAAAGACAGGGGACCGAAACCACCCAACACATTTCCACATGTCCTAGTATGGCACTGTGACTGCCACTCTCAGCCCCAGTGGTGGCCTTTGTGGTGGACGCTTCAAGCCTTTCAACACTGAAAATATCTACCAAGAATTGAGACCAAGGGGAGATAAAAACATAAAAGAGGAAGTATCCAATGCTGTTTAGGTTGAGACGTGTGACGATAGCAGTATTTCCTCATGATTGACCTACAAGGATGGCAACTTTATATCTTCACCAAATAGGATCAAACACCACCCATTGAGTTCTAAGTAGTCTGTGCTAACAGAAGAGAGTGATCTAAAATAGCAAATAATTTTAAAACTTCTGTATTTGCTTTGGAATACATTATATGCCTTCTTTTGGCAGGAGATTACCTTCCTAATGAGGTTTTGTGCTCAGAATCGTATTAAAATTCGTTGGATTTCCCTGGATAAGCAGTGACAGCAGGCATGTGACTGCAGAGCAGACTGGTGACCAGGAAACCTGAGGTGCCAACATTTAATCAGGAATAAGCCATGCACGCATAATGGAGAGTTGAGAACTTAGTAATTATAGACACCAATGAAGCCTTAGATGGTAGCACTAGTCCCCGGTCACTCCACCATGGATTGAGTTCATGCTATTCTGAATCACTGTATTTCAAACTCCTGCTGGAAAATGTCCATCAAAAAAAGAAGGCAGAAAAAATAAAACAAGATAGGAAAGATGCTACAATTCAAGAAATTTAGAAATTAGGATGAATAACGGATGGAACAGCAAAAAATTGGTGTTGACAGGAATCAGCACTTCTCTAAGTCAACGTGTAATTCGTTTTTTTGGTGTTTTTTTTTTCTTGGTGAAAATGAGATAATCAGTCAAGCTTTTTATCTGTTTATGGCCAAGAAAGGTAGGGGATGGATTGGCTATGAGAGAAAGAGGCAATAATCAGGTCTTGTGTTTTATCTACCCCCCTCACACATTACCAACTGCCTTCTGCACTTGTACATCATAGTTTCTTGATACCTATGTAAAATGAGACTTAGGAAACTACCTCTCTCCTTAGCCACTTTCCTGAAATTCTATCTGCCCCCATGAGTCTGAAGGCTGAGTTGGCAATAAAGAAACAGAGCTAGGCTGTCAGTTACCATGTAGCATGGTGTATATATTACCAAGATGTTGCAATTGTCCTGGTATTTAAGAATGAAAGGATAGACAAGGAAAGATGAGTGCTCACAGGGCATTTAAAGATACAGAAGCCCAGACTTCAGCAACAAAAACATCTGAGACCATTATAGGTGTAGATCCTTCAAATATTTTTTTTTTTTTTAGAAAATCCAGGGAGATACTTGAGTTTCAATAGCTCTGGACTAGGAGCTAAGACCCAGCCTGAGCTAAGACACTTCCTTGCTTCGTGAATACATTAAATCATTTCTCTTCTTTGGGCCATAACTATGTACTCAGTAAAACAAGGAAGTGGAGTTTGAGGAACCTACGGGAGTAGTTCTCAAAGTGGGGTTCAGGGACTTTCTACCTTGGAATGGCCTTGGGGGGCTTGCTAGATAGTCAGTTCCTGAGTCAGCATCTCCACAGGTGTTTATTATTATTTTAATTTTCCATTGATATAAGAGAGAGAGAGAGAGTGAGAAGCATCAACTTGTAATTATATTTAATATTCCATTTACTTATGTAGTCATTGATTGCTTCTCATATGTGCCCTGGCCAGGGGTCAAACCCATGACCTCTGGTGCGCCAGGATGGCTTTTTACCCACTGACGTCACCTGGCCAAGGCCAGATAATTCTTATTTAAGCACATTAAATTTTGAGGATGACTAGCTTAGGGTTTCTTCCTGCTTTTGCATGTTGAGTCTTGCTCTGAGGTTGGGATTAACTTAAATGAAAGCAGAGACAAAAATAAATGTATCCTTCAAATTCTCGGATAATAGCATTGAATCTCTGATTCCTGAGAGTCGTATATCAATGTCTATATAATAGCATTAAGTGGGATATAGGTTTGATTCCCTGAAAGATTAGGCAGAATGAAGGCCCAGGACTTTGAAGTCATATTTTTAAGAAAGGGATAAATCAAAGCATTTGCTACATAATACAGTTAATTTGTAACTACGATCACTAAGGTCCAATTTCTGAAAGATATGTATTCCCTCAAAGCTGCCATGAATCTCTCCTCCAAGTGTATTACTCAACTTGTAAACACCAGTTCTCTGAAACCTACCATGCAGTTATGAGGTGTAAAAAACTTTTGAATATATTACTCTGGTTGAGTTTCTTCAAAACCAGTCCCTAATTATTGGGCTTTTTTCTTTACGGGAAAGAGCTAAATTATCTATGCAACGTGCACTTGTCAATTCCTATAGCCAGGCTTCCATAAAGGTCAGAACTTCCAAAACATTTCAGATTAAAAACTTACCAATCAAACCACATATAAATATGCATATGTATTATATACATGCATGTATTTTTGTGTGTGTGCTTACAAGTTGAAGTCATTATGGAATGTAGTATGACCAGAGTTCAAACCCATCATACATTGCTTAACAGTCACATGATGGCCTCTGGTCACTGACTCTTTCTGACCTCCCTCCCTTTCCTCAGTCATCAAATGGGAATAATAAAGATAATGCTGAGTATCCCACAGAACCGCAATGAAGAATAAATGTGCTGTTTGGTTAAAAAGCATTGTACATATTATTATTTACTTCCCATATTATAATATTGAGCCTTCCACAATTATGTCAGCAAAAATGCTTACATTTATGTTTTCATTTAGTTATTTAATAAACAAGCTTATTTGTTTTGTTTTTGACCACATATTACGCTTCTCTAACATTGCACCAAATACTCTGGGAAGGAAGTAGAGGAGTAAATGCTGTCATTTCTCTACTCAAGTCACTCAAATTTTACAACAATATCACACAGTATAAGGTTGAAAGCAGAAATACCAGTTTTAAGAACTGACTAAAAGTGAGTATAATTGGTCTTCAAAGACCAGGGAGTGTTTGCTGGAGGGGGAAGGAGTAAGGAAGGTAAACAATGGGGGGGGGGGATTTTAGCAGGAGCCTGGGCACCAGCAAAGGCAGAGAGGTCAGGCCAATGTCAGGAGACAGTGGGGAAGCAAATCATTAGAATAAGGTATCATGTTAGGAAACTGGGGGCATATGTTTGGAAAATTAGATGAACCCAAAGGTCAAAGCCCCTTGAATTGCCCAAGTGGAGAGTTTGAGATTTACCCAGGAGATAATATAAAACAATTAGAGTTCTGAGCAGGGAAGACCCATGAATAATGTGGTATTTTTCTAAATGTTTCTGGAAATACTGTCCATAATGAATCAGAGAACAGAGCTACTAGAAGCAGGAAGAGTGGTAGGGAGTCTACTGTATGAAGCTAGGAGGTCATGATTTATACTCAAGTAATAGATGTTGAAATAGAAGAGAAAGAGAAAAAGAAAAGATGATGCCGTGTAAGATTTCAGACAGATTTATGTTAAAAAATTTTTTTGAAGTAAACAGTCCTTTTAAATTAGATGAAAATACAAGTCCTATAAAGTTCTTACATTTTCAGTTTTCTTCAAATATTCAAAATGCATATACCTTTCCTTTGCTCAACCAGATGTATGTTGAATTTGTTGACTGCATAATATGGCAATGTTCGGGGAGTTGGGGGCTCAGTGGTGAACAACAAAAATGATTGAATTTGCGAACCTTCTATTCTTGTTGGAGGACAAAGGATAACAGCAAATCTAATTAATAAGTATATGGTTTTCCTCCTAAGTCTGAAAGAGCAAAATATATGGGAACTAGGAAAGGAAGAACAGGCCATTAAGGAATACTTGTCATATAAAATAACCCGGTCAATATGGACCTCAGAGAGAAGGTGACAATGAACAAAGAGGTAAGAAGGGAAGAGACCTAATCCCCCAGACATTGTGGGGAGAATTTCCAAGAAATAATAAGGTGAGGGCCTTGAGATTCCCTGGCATGTTGAAAGTGGTCACTATGGCCAGAGAGTTAGAATTTTGTTTTCAAGGTCTGACTGAAATGTACAGCAAATCACGGTCATTCATGTTAATCAACTCTTTGAGGCTTAACCATATTTGCACTGTTTGTGTATCACATAGCCCTTTACAAAAGCAGTTTGACCCTGTGGAGAATCATAATTTATAGAGATAGATATGGATATGGATATAAAGCGGGTCAAACAGTCCTTGTCACAGGCTGATGTCAGCTCGCATTATTACTTCTTATTAATATCATTTATTTTTATATGCAGCTTTCATTTCTCTACTTTTCTGGGAAATTTTCTGAAAACTCTTTTGCCCATTTTTAAAATTGTGCTATCCCCATATTTCAGAAGGGATTTCAGGGCACTTACAAGAGAGCATAAAATATGACCCTCCTCCAAAAGGAGCAGAAAACCAAGTGCAATGAGAGATAAGGCTTAAAATGCCTTATTTGTAATGTCCATGTACCTCAGTTATCCCCTAAGCTGACTAGTCAACAATATAAAAGAACAAATCTAGCCTGACCAGCTGGTGCAAAGTGGATAGAGCATCGACCTGGTATTATATGTTCCCAAATTCGAAACCCGAGTGAGGTTGCTGGCTTGAGCGCAGGATAATCAACGTAATCCCAAAGTCAGTGGCTTGAGCCCAAAGGTCGCTGGCTTGAGCAAGGGTTCACTGGCTTGGCTTGACACCTCTGGTCAAAGCACATATGAGGAGCAATCAATGGACAACTAAAGTGATGCAACTACTTCTCATCTCTCTCCCTTCCTGTCCCTCTCTCTCTCCATAAAAAATCAGGTATATATACATGTATACATTAGAAAATGTTCTTTGTAATAAGACCAGACAAGCATTTTCCTGGGGGTCCTCAAAAATACATATATGGTGTAATGAAATAACATTTTTTCAGCATTCTTGCCAAAGATATGAATAAACAGGAAAATATGCTTCAGAGGAAAAGCAGTTGAATGCAAGACTTCAGGTGATTATTTTGAGCACCTCTGGGAAAGGCATGGGGCACACATGAAATAATATTTGTTTTAGCAAAAGAGAATCTTATTTTCTCTTAGGATGTCACATAAGTACTTGTTTACAAACTACAAATCACATTTCTGTCCCTCGTTCCATAGTAAGATACTATTCAAACCAGGCAGTCTTGGAAGACAGTCCTAGTTTTGTTGCACACCTTTATAAGACTTGTAAAGAATAAGAGACAGGAATATACTATTGGGTGCTAGTAAGCTCAGAGCCTGAGTGCCACAGAACCTAGGACTCAGGACATCACCACTAAGGTCACAGCGGGAGGCTTAGTTGTCCCATAGTCCCATTTTACCAAACTTATTACATTTGGGTTGTGTGCGAAATACTAAGTATCATCCTTGTATTGGCCATAAAGGGACAACACGTTAACACTTTAGAAAAATAATATCAGTAGTTATCGAGCCACTGCAAAGCGGCGTTATGATAGACATTCACAATTTAAGACCCTCCCATTCACTGATAATGTTCTTAAAAGTTGTTCTGAGATAGCAAAAAGATTTTCCAGTGGTGTAGTATGCACTGGCTGTGACACCCATGACATTCCTACCGTGATTGATGTCTACTGCTCGCTCATCTCTTAATTATGCCTGTGCTAGATTTATGTGAAAATCTCTACTCCCTGAGCATAATGAGTTAGTTTTGTGCCATAAGGACATTGATGAACACTTGGAATATGCAAGGTAATACTGAAAGAATGAATGGGAAATCCTCAGAAACCTGACTTTAAGTGGAGGCACGCAAACACATGATAAATAAATATGTACACATCTCTGTGAGCCCTGGGTGGGGGAGAAGAGTTATTTCAGGCGGTCCTCTGGGTAATCTTTACAAATATGTGCTATGTGGAACAATAATGTAGCATGGAGATTGTCAACCTTTGACAGCTGACCATGACCTGTGACCTGTGGTACCAATGCAAAGCAATAAAAGGCAGCAACGACTAAGGGCATTGCAACACTAAACCAATAAAGCCTAATTGTGATCTCAGGTATTAAATAAAAATGATTGCCTTTGTTAGATGTAAAGGTACTAGCTGCAAACTAATTACATGTAGCTCCTCATTCCGACGGGCTAGCTTTAAACAATACAATCTTAAAACAAACCCAGAATTTATAATTAACTTGACCATTTGTCATGTCAGAATCATGTCATTCTTACAGAACTTAGAAGCTGAAATTGATTTTTTTTTTCCTGCAGCTATTCCAGGAACATTTAAATATTTTCCTCACCCTCTAGTCTGCCATTCCAATATATATATATATATATATAATTTTTATTTTTTATTAATTTTAATGGGGTGACATTAATAAATCAGGGTACATATGTTCAAAGAAAACATCTCCAGGTTATCTATCTTGTCATTCAGTTATATTGCATACTCATCACCCAAAGTCAAATTGTCCTCTGTCACCTTCTATCTGGTTTTCTTTGTGCCCCTCCCCTCCCCGCTCTCCATCTCTCTCCTCCTTTCCCACACCCCGTAACCACCACACTCTTGTCCATGTCTCATAGTCTCGTTTTTATGTCCCACCTATGTATGAAATCATGCATTTCTAGGTTTTTTTCTGTTTAACTTATTTCACTCAGTATAATGTTACCAAGATCCATCCATTTTGTTGTAAATGATCTGATGTCATCATTTCTTATGGCTGAGTAGTATTCCATAGTATACATGTACCATAGCTTTTTAATCCACTCATCCTCTGATGGACACTTGGGCTGTTTCCAGATCTTCGCTATTATGAACAATGCTGCCACGAACAAGAGGGTGCATTTCTTCTTTTCGAACAGTGCTATGGTGTTCTTAGGATATATTCCTAAAAGTGGGATAGCTGGGTCAAAAGGCAGTTCGATTTTTAAATTTTAAGGAATCTCCATACTGTTTTCCAGAGTGGCTGTACCAGTCTGCATTCCCACCAGCAGTGCAGGAGGGTTCCCCTTTCTCCACATCCTCGCCAGCACTTGTTCTGTGTTGTTTTGCTGATGAGTGCCATTCTGACTGGTGTGAGGTGATATCTCATTGTGGTTTTAATTTGCATTTCTCTAATGATTAGTGATGTTAAGCATTTTTTCATATACCTATTGGCCCACTGTATGTCCTCTTTGGAGGAATTTCTATTTATTTCTTTTGCCCATTTTTTGATTGGATTGTTTGTCTTTCTGGTGTTGAGTTTTAGAAGTTCTTTATAAATTTTGGTTATTAACCCTTTATCAGATGTATTGTTGAATATGTTCTCCCACTGTGTGGTTTGTCTTTTTATTCTGTTCTAACTGTCTTTAGCTGTGCAAAAACTTTTTAGTTTGATATAGTCCCATTTGTTTATCCTGCCTTTTATTTCATTTGCCTGTGGAGATAAATCGGCAAATATATTGCTGTTACAGATGTCAGAAAGCTTGCTGCCTATGTTTTCTTCTAAGATGCTTATGGTTTCATGGCTTATATTTTGAGTTTGTTTTTGAGAATGGTGTAAGTTGATGGTCTAGTTTCATTTTTTTGCAGGTAGATGTCCAATTTTCCCAACACCATTTGTTAAAGAGGCTGTCTTTACTCCATTGTATGTTCTTTCCTCCTTTGTCAAATATCAGTTGTCCATAAAGCTGCGGGTTTATTTCTGGGTTCTCTGTTCTGTTCCATTGATCTATGTGCTTGTTCTTATGCCAGTACCAGGCTGCCTTGAGTACAATGGCCTTGTAGTGTACCTTGATATCCGGAAGAATGATATACCTCCTGCTTTATTTTTTCTTTTTAAGATTGCTGAGGCTATTCGTGTTCTTTTTTGGTTCCATATAAATTTTTGGAATATGTATTCTATATCTTTGAAGTATGTCATTGGTATTTTAATTGGTATTGCATTGAATTTATAAATTGCTTTGGGTAATATAGACATTTTAATGATGTTTATTCTTCCTGACCATGAGCCCAGTATATGCTTCCACTTGTTTGTATTTTCTTTGATTTCTTTTACCAATGTTTTATAATCTTCCAAGTACAAGTCCTTAATCTCCTTGTTTAAATTTACTCCTAGGTACTTTATTTTTTTGGTTGCAATAGTGAAGGGGATTGTTTCCTTAATTTCTTTTGCTGACAGTTCATTGTTGTAACATAAAAATACCTCTGATTTCTGAGTATTAATTTTATATCCTGCCAGCTTGCTGAATTTATTTATCAGGTCCAGTAGTTTTTTGACTGAAACTTTAGGGTTTCTATATACAATATCATATCATCTGCAAATAATGACAGTTTTACTTCTTCTTTTCCAATTTAGATAGATGCCTTTTATTTCTTTTTCTTGTCTGATTGCTGTGGCTAAGACTTCCAGAACTATGTTGAATAAGAGTGGTGAAAGGGAGCACCCTGTCTGGTTCCTGATCTTAAGGGGATTCCTTTTAATTTTTGTCCATTGATTATGATGTTGGCTGTGGGTTTGTCATAAATGGCCTTTATCATATTAAAGAATGGTCCCTGTACTCCCAATTTACTGAGAGTTTTGATCATGAATGGGTGCTGAATTTTATCAAATGCTTTTTCTGCATCTATTGAAATTATCATGTGATTTTTGTCCTTCCTTTTGTTTATGTGATGAATCACATTGATTGATTTGCGAATATTGAACCAGCCTTGTACCTCCAGAATAAATCCCACTTGATCATGGTGTATGATTTTTTCATATATTGCTGGATCCAGTTGGCTAATATTTTGTTGAGAATTTTAGCATCTAAATTCATCAGGAATATTGGCCTATAATTTTCTTGCTTTGTGTTGTCTTTGCCTGGTTTTGGGATCAGAATTATGCTCACCTCATAAAAAGAGTTTGAAACTCTTACTTCCTCTTTAATTTTTTGAAATAGGTTGAGGAGGATAGGAGTTAGTTCTTCTTTGAATTTTTGG
The DNA here is from genome assembly GCA_037038555.1 of Rhynchonycteris naso. Lineage (NCBI taxonomy): Eukaryota > Metazoa > Chordata > Mammalia > Chiroptera > Emballonuridae > Rhynchonycteris > Rhynchonycteris naso. Next base: position 201,824,847 of record CM072999.1, read on the forward strand.
TAGAATTCACTTGTGAAGCCATCAGGTCCAGAATTTTTCTTTTTGGGGAGTTTTTTGATAAGTGTTTCGACCTTATTTGTTTTAATTGGTTTGTTTAGGTGTTCTGATTCTTCCAGATTGATTTTTGGAAGATTATATGATTCAAGAAATTTGTGCATTTCACCTAGGTTCTCTAATTTTTTGGCATAGAGTTCTTCATAGTATTTTCTTACAATACTTTGTATATCTGTTGTGTCAGTTGTTATTTCTCCACTGTCCTTTCTAATTTTATTTATTTAAGTCCTCTCTCTTTTTTTCTTGGTGAGTCTAGTTAAAGGTTCATCAATCTTGTTTACCTTTACAAAGAACCACCTCCTGGTTTTATTGATCCTCTGTATTGTTCCCTTAGCATTTATGTCGTTTATTTCCGCTCTGATATTTATTATTTCCTTCCTTCTACTAGTCCTGGACTTTATTTGCTGTTGTTTTTCTAGTTCTTTTAGATGCAGGGTCAAGTGGCTTATTTGAGCTTTTTCTAGTTTCTTCTGGTATGCCTGTTGTGCTATGAACTTTCCTCTCAGTACTGCTTTTGCTGTGTCCCATAAATTTTGAGTTGATGTATGCTCATTATCATTAGTTTCTAGAAACTTTTTTATTTCTTCTTTAATCTCATTTTTAATCCATTCTTTATTTAATAATATGCTATTTAGTTTCCAAGTGTTTGAGTATTTTTCAGTTTTTCTTTTGTAGTTAATTTCTAGTTTCATGCCATTGTGATCAGAGAAAATGCTTGATATGATTTCAATATTCTTAAATTTGTTGAGACCACTTTTGTGTCCTAACATGTAGTCTATCCTAGAGAATGTACCATGTAGCTTGAAAAGAATGTATATTCTACTGCTTTAGGGTAAAAGTTCTGAAGATATCTATTAAATCGGGTTGATCTAGTGTATCCTTTAAGTCTGCTGTTTCTTTGTTAATTTTCTTTCTTGAAGATCTATCCAGTGATGTTAGTGGGGTATTGAAATCCCCTACTATTATAGTATTGCTGTTAATCTCGCCTTTTATATCCATCAAAGTCTGCCTTATGTATGTTGGGGCTCCTATGTTTGGTGCATAGATATTTATAATGGTTATATCTTCCTGTTGAATTGTTCCCTTTATCATTATGTAGTGTTCTCCTTTATCTCTTACTACAACCTTTGTTTTAAAGTCATATTTGTCAGATATAAGTATTGGTATCCCGGCTTTGTTTTCATTTCCATTTGCATGAAATATTTTTTTCCATCCTTTTACCTTCAGTCTATGTGCATCATTTGTTTTAAGGTGTGTCTCTTGAAGACAACATATGTATGAGTTCTGTTTCTTTATCCACGCAGCTACCCTATGTCTTTTGATTGGTTCATTTATTCCATTTACATTTAAGGTTATTATTAATATGTAGTTTTTTATTGCCATTTTTATTCTTTAAAGCTGTATTCTTCTTTTGCTGTATTCTTTTCCCCCTTTGAACTGTTCACAACAGGCCCCTTAGCATCTCTTGCAGAATTGGTTTGGTTTTAATGAATTCCTTGAGGTTTTTTTCTCTGGGAAGCTCTTTATTTCTCCTTCAATTTTAAATGTTAGCCTTGCTGGATAGAGTAGTCTTGGTTGTAGGTTCTTTTTCTGCATTACTTTGAATATATCTTGCCATTCCCTTCTGGCCTCAAGTGTTTCTGTTGAGAAGTCGGATGTCATCCTTATGGGGGCTCCTTTGTAGGTAATAGCCTTTTTTTCTCTAGCAGCTTTAAAAGTTTTCTCTTTATCACTTACCTTTGGTATTTTAATTATGATGTGTCTTGGTGTAGATTTCTTTGGGTTTCTTTTTAATGGAGTTCTCTGTGCTTCTTGAACATGTGAAACGTTTTGCAGCCTTAATTTAGGGAAGTTTTCAGCTATGATTTGATTGAACAAAGTTTCTATCCCTTGTTCTTTCTCTTCTTCTTCAGGAACCCCTATGATGCAGATGTATTTCTCTTCATGTTGTCACAGAGCTCCCTTAGAGTTCCCTTAGATTTTTTGAGTCTCTTGTGTTTTTTCTGCTCTGCTTCTGTGCCTTTGTTTATTTTGTCCTCTAACTCACTGATTCAATCCTCAGCTTCATCCATCCTGCTTTTAATTCCTTCCATTGTGTTCTTCAGTTCTGATACTGTATTTGTCATTTCTGTCTGATTCTTTTTTATTATTTTAATTTCGTTTTTTATACTTGTTATCTCTTTATTTAGGTGTTCGTAATGACTATCCTTTGTTGCTCTAAGCTCTTTGAACATCCTAACTATCATTATTTTAAACTCTGCATCTGGTAATTTGGTTATATCTGGTTCATTCAGGTCCTTCTCTGGGGATTTCTCTTGATTCATTTGGGTTGCATTTCTCTGCCTTCCCATTTTGTCTGTGTATAAGAAGGGTGTGACTACTGGAATCCAATGGCTGTTGCCTCTGTGTTCCCTAGGTGTGGTCTGTCTGCAGACCCACCACCCCCTCTGCCGCTGCCTAGGGCGGTTGTGTATGGGCATTGCTGGCGCCGTCCCACTGCAACTGTTGCTGTGATATTTACTTCTCCTCCGTGGGAGGGGATGTGTTCTCATGCCTTGCTCTACAAGCCTCAGCCTGTCTAGGCCTTCGCCTCACCCCCACGGTGGGGCTGCGCACCACACACAAGCCACAAGCCTCTGTACCAAGGGTAGGTGTGAGCACCTTTGCTCAGCTGCGGACCCCGCCTATTCCCCAGCTTCCACCCAACCCCCTGTGGTCAGAGCTTGCTTGTCCATGCAGGATGGCAAACTGTGGTTTCTCGGGCCAGGCAGGGCTGCTGGCGTGCACTCAGCTATAGCCTCTGGCTGTCCGGGGCTTTAGCCCCACCCCCACGGTCAGGGCCAGCTCATGCAGGTCGCAAACCTTGGAGGCCAGGTGATGCTGCACACCCGCGGGCCCCTGCTCAGCAGCAGATCAGTGCCTGTTCCTGGCCTTCCGCTTTCCCCCACAGGTGGGGCTGCAGGCAGGCCTGCAGCTGCCAGACCACTTTCGCGTGTCCCTTCCACCCCTGCTGGGCTAGACCAGGCTCACCCCTGCTGGGCCTCCGCCCCCACCGACAGAACCACGTTTCTGCATCCCACTGTCACCATCCCTCCAGCAATCCCTCAGCAGTGTGGGTGTGGGCACTGCAGCTCAGACCCTAACACTCCATACTGCAGTCCTGGAAGCTCCCTCTGTCTAAGCAGCTCTGCTCTAAGTGCCGCGGGAGAGCTTGTTTGGCTGGTGTCCTGTCTCCCTTTGGTGGTATTGCTAGTTCCAAGGGAAATATTAGTTTTCTATTTTGGAAGTGACTCAGCCCAGGGGTTAGGGTGGCTGTCCTTCAGAGTGTTTCTCCCTTTGCCTTCCAGTCCACTCTCTCTTCCCGCTGTTCTGGTCCTCTCCTCTGTCCCCATTCCCTGGAACCCCGGATGAGTGGTTGTGAGAGAAGTTTTCTGTGCTGTCCCTTTAAGAAGAACCCTGGGTCTGAGAAAAATGTCGCTTTCTCACAAACAGTATCCTAACTTGTTTCACAGCTCAATACTGTCCATACAACTCTTCTAGGCTCTGGGGCTTTGTTTTTGGGACTCAGGTTCCTCCCTCTCCACTAAACTCTCTTCCCGCCATGTGAGTCTGCCATTTGCTCCGGGGAGCTGGGCAGCCCTTTCCACATTTTCGCTTTTCTTACCAGTCTCAGTGTGGCTTCTTCAGTGTTCCTTGGTTGAACAGTCCACTTAGTTTAGTTCAAAGTTAGTTTATCCAGATGATGGTTCTTAATATTAAGTTACAATCCACTTTGGTTCCAGGAGTTGGAAGTTGGTACGTCCGCATACTCCATCACCATCTTGCCGGCTCCCCAAAATATATTATTGAATAGTATAAACATCCAGAGACTTTATTGATCAGAAACTAAAAATGAAAGAGTAATTACATTCGATTGCACACCAATGGATATGGTTGTAAATTCAATACATTGCTTTTCTGCTGTCAGGATAGTTCATGACTTGAACTCACATTCTTTCACAGTAGATCAGTGGTTCTTAACCTGGGTTCTATCAAACCCTAGGGGTTCGATGAGTCAGTCTCAGGGGTTCGGAGAAGCCTCTGCCGCGGAGGCCAGAATAAAGTAATACCGTAATTTGTTGTGAGTTCATGCACTTTGTCGGTTTTGTTCTTTGAGCAAGGTGATGTTCATGCAAGGCTCACCAGTAAAAAAACATATACCTATGTCTTGAATTTGGAAAAAAATCATATTTTATTTATCACTAAAGAAGGGTTCGGTGAATGCGCATATGAAACTGGTGGGTTTGGTACCTCAAAAAAGTTTAAGAACCACTGTTCTAGTTTGAGTGTTGCCGCAGACAACCTAGAGAGCACGAGAGAGTCTCCCCTATTGGCTAGGATGGTGTGGTGGGAGGTTCTTGACACTGAACTGTGTGCCAGACTCTAGAAACTTCATTTGAGCAGGTTTGGCCAATGTGTGTTAAAGTGAACCATTCCGGGAGGCTGTGAGTGGCGTGAAACCAGCTGAAGCTTTAAAGTCAGGTGTGCCAAGCTGCAGTCCCAGTGCTGACATGTCCTACCCCATTCCCCTGGGCTATTTCCTTGTCTTCTGAGCCCAGGTGTGTCCGTGGGGGTAATGACACCTATTTCAGTCTGGTTGTAGCAGTGCGTCATTCCTGGTAGGGGCTCCCGATAAATGTTAGTGCCTTCCTCTGATACAGCACACTGATGTAGTGACCATCGTGAGCATGAACATGATGCCCCCTGTATCTTAGGACGTATCCAGGGTATCTATCTATTTTTGGTGCTGAGGGGCAAGACTAGCCTCACCTGGAGACCCATCCACAGTGGGAGAACTTACCTCCTTTTGAAGTTGGTTAGAGCTCAACGAGAGTGAAACCCACTGGGAATGGGGAACACATAGTTCTGCACTTCAGGTGGGCTAACACGTGCTCCGCCCCCCCTGCCCCCCGCCCCCCCCCCGGGTTGATCGGAGACACATATTCTTGGCTGCCTGAGTTTCTGTGATGAGGACAGCTATGAGGAGGTCAACTACAGTTCCACCCGGCTAACCAAAGATGGGACCTTGTATGAGGGAGGCCAGGACCTGTGTCATCACTTCCACTGACTAGGGCTGTGCCCTGAGGCAAGGGAAGAGGGGCAAATAATATATACGGCGTGGCTTGTCCTGTGATAGACACAGGTGTCACTATTTAATTGCATCCTTGCAAGAGGCCTGTGAGGGAGATGTTCTCACACCTTTTCCTGGTGAACAAACCAAGGTCGCCCTGTCCTAAGAAACCTGCTGATACATTCTGGACTCTCAAATGGAACTCAGCACTGTCAAAGCCCTGCCTCTCTTGCCATAGAATGCCACCTCTGTGACCTGACTGAGCCTGTCTTTCTTCTTCAAAATGCTGTGGGATGGTTGCCCTCCCAGCTTCCTTATACTCTCAAAGCCTGTACTGCAACTGCAGCCTCTTTGCTCCAAGTGCAGGAACTGAAAACATACTAATCTCTTCATGGACTTAAGAAGAAGACTTCCTGCAATAAACGCCTGGCGCAGTGCGGTGGGGACCAGCAGACGTGTACGGCACAGAAAGAGTCAATGTGTCGAGCTGAGGCTTGAGGAGTAAAGAGCTGGGGCGTCTCTCACTGCTTGGTGGCGACATCGTTTCTCAGCAGACCACTACTTAAAATCCAAATACTCCTGTCCTTTTTATTTTTCAAAATTCTTATTGTACAACAGAACACAGAAGAAATGACTTGGCATCCATACTGTGTTGAAAGAAGACAGAGGTTCAACGAGGGCCATTAAGCCCCACGGGGGATACCGTTAGAGACATGTGGCCTTGGAAAGGGCCAGGAGCAAGAAGATAGGGTTGAACAGCCCCCACAGTATTAGCTTTAACTCCGATCTCATCCTGCGGGGGTGGGGGGGTGGGGGGGCAGGCAGGCAGCACAGAACTATCTAACATGTAGCTTCTGTTATTTGTCACCTCACACATTTTGTTTAAAGGTGTGAGTCTCACTCTGAGTTAAAAAAAAAATTTTTTTTCTCACTTTTTTCGGTATCCGCAATGCTTTATTCCTTTTCCCTCCCGAATAGCAAGGCCATTTCTGGGGAGATTTGGCAGGGCTGCGCTGAGACTCGACTAGAATACCCTCCGAGTGGCAAATTCGGTTTTCCACTTAATGGATACGCCTGCCTTAGACATGATCCGAAAGCCTCCTGAGTCCCCAGGAGACCCTGCATGCGGCGGGGATCTGTTCTTTCTATTCATCGCTCTTTGTGTCTCTGTCGGAACAATAGCAGGAGGCTACCTGTGTCTTTCCTTTCATTGTGACCCTGTCTGTGCTTTTGTGCAACACAATAGAATTTGCATTTTTGCTGGAGTGTACAGAGTATGGTATTATTGTGAGCTGCTGGGAATTAATGGTATTTAAAAGAGAGACGGGGCGCCTTTTCTCAATTAGTAAGCTGGAGGGGCAGACCTGTGGAGGAAGGAGCACTCAGGCAGGGTGGCAGAGGGACAGGGGTGTGCAGAGGTTACCGATTCGGTGGCAGGGGCGCCGGGAAAACGTGACCCAGCCAGTTCTCCTGCCGCTCCCTTAACGGGACTATTTACAAGTATTTTTGCTGACTCACTTGATGGAGCGATATTCTGCACGTGGAGAAAATTCACCGTTTCAATTCTGCATTCCAGGTTTGATGGCCACCTGATCCTCCATGGCACAATGCGCGATTGTCATGCACATGAGGTTTCCACTGGTGTCAATTGCATTGTGAACTCCCGGCAGGGATGAATGACTGGACTGACCCCTGGAAATGGAGTTAGGGGACCCCGTACACCCATTCCAAATGTTGCAATTAATCAGCCCCACGGATACGTTTGGGGTGTGTACTGTGGGCAGGGGCGGGACTCCTGCATGGCGCTTCTGGGGTAGCTTGACTTCCTGGCAACCTCCCCCCAAAGTGCTGACCTAAATAAGCTGTCTTAATCCCTGGCGCTTAAAAAGGGAAGGCTCATGCAAAGAGCGTGTGAAGGAAGGGAAAGGGTAGAAAGGGCACCAGCACCCTTGCGGGTCTGCCGTCCTGCCTCTGGTATGGAAGGCCCCGATAGTCCGGCATTCACACGTGTCCAGGGGCACGTGGAAAGCACGTCACACGAGTCAGTCAATGATCTCTTTCCCGGATCTAACACTGGTGCTAGGCTCCCAAGATTTTTCGCTCTGTTTATTTTTATTTATTTATTTTAAATAAAGTCAAGAGATTTACCCTTGGGTCTCAAAGCATGGCCTGGGCCATGTAAGTGTGCCGCACAGTGCCCAAGCCCAAGCAGGGCTCAGTCCTCAGCGGCTGCAGTTGGGCTCGCCCCTTGACAAGAACACTGCAAAGCTAACATTCTGGAGACCGTTCCCTGCTCTGTGGATGAGTGAGGATGGAGGCTCTATATAGAAGGGTCGATGCTGGTCAGGAAGGAAGCCCGCAACTCCCTACCCCCGCAGCTACCCCGGACGATAATTACAATTTCCCTACCTTACTGATTTGGAATCAGACTCAGGGATGTCCATACCACAGTCTGCACTTGAATTCAACCCTCTGGAAGAAAACCTCAACCACTTTCGTCTGTTCTCCGTCCCTATGACGATCTCACCAGGCCAGGGCAGGAGCGCCTGCTGCTCTCCTAGCATTCACATTCCCTAAGCGCCTTTTTCCCCTCAGTTCATTCATTCACTGCTGGCAGCCAGCGAGCTTCCCATGAGCATATCTCATCACGTGTTATTTTCTCCTTAACACCCTTAATGGCTTTCCGTGGCTTTGGGGATGGAAACCGAATCATTATCATGACCTGTAAGAAAAGATATGATCTAGCACCTGCCTGGTTAGCCGGACTGATCTCTCAACACTTCGCCTCTTATGCTCCTGACAAGTGAAGAAAGGTAAGAAAAGCGGGCTTTTGTCATCTGAACTGCCTTCCAATGATGCGGCCAAGTGCTGAAAACATTAGACGTGATCAACTCTTCCTGGGCACTCACCACATGCTGCCTCATTCAGACTGTCCCCAGCCACAGCGTGCACACATGCCACAACCATTGTAAGTGGGTTGCTTGGGACAGAGAGTACATTTGCCCATAGAGTCACTGTCATGAAAACCAGTTAAGTTCCAGTGCCCCAGATGCTTGTTTTGCCCACGAGATAGTAGAGTTATTGGACTGAATGGACTGTGGCTTTCCATCTGACAAAACAACAAGGGCTGGTATTTATTTAGCATGTACAACATGCCAGGTGACATCTTCCACATTTGGGATACATTACTCCCGCCTACACAGATTTATAAAGTAGTTACTACTAGATTATCATTCCTGTTGTATCGGGAAAGGAAATAAGGCACATAGCAGATTCCCACTAAGGGACAGTTCAAGCTGAGGTAAACCACAGATGAAAGTTTTTGTAAGAAAAGTCACATTCCGACAGCTTCTGGTCAAGATGGAGGAGCAGGTAAATGCTGTCCTTGTCTCCTCCCAGGAAAAATCACATTCCGACGTCTCCTACTTGTACTTTTAGCTTTCTTTTCTTTTCTTTTCTTTTTTTTACAGGGACAGAGAGAGTCAGAGAGAGGGATAGACAGGGACAGACAGACAGAAATGGAAAGAGGTGAGAAGCATCAATCATCAATTTTTCGTTGCAACACCTTAGTTGTTCATTGATTGCTTTCTCGTATGTGCCTTGACCGCGGGCCTTCAGCAGACTGAGTAACCCCTTGCTCGAGCCAGAGACCTTGAGTCCAAGCTGGCAAGCTTTTGCTCAAGCCAGATGGGCTTGCGCTCAAGCTGGTGACTTCGGGGTCTCGAACCTCGGTCCTCCGCGTCCAAGTCTGACGCTCTATCCACTGCGCCACCTCCTGGTCAGGCTGTACTTTTAATATTAGTAAAAGAGCAGCTTCAGTTACATAACCAAGTGTGATTTTGAAGTTTCTTTTTTGTTTTCTATTTCATACTTTGAAAAGCAAAATACACATATATATTAATATATGTTTTATATTTTAAAAAATATTCTTAATATTTATATATATTTATATTATATATTTATATATTGTATGTTTATATTACTTATCTATATATTATGTATATTTATATATTATATATATTTATATTTTTATATTTTTTAGATACTTATATAAAGTACTTTACAGTTGTTTGTATGGAAAATACAATCATTAATAAATAGTACAAGAGTAAACTTGATGTTTCACGTGCTCACAACTGTAAACCTACTTTTGACCTACTCTATATGTATGCATACATAGATATAATATATCATATATATATATATATAAAATATATAATCACTTTCTAATTAATCACTCAATGCTGTTTCTCAGCCTTCCTGAATTTTCCCGTAACTCTGAGCATACCATAGACCCTTTCAGTTGATTGGCATTTTGCTTCTGTCTGTTCAAACCTGCAGTAAGAGACCCCCACGCATCGATCCCCTCGACAGTTCCTGCTGGTGTCTGATGAGGAGTAAAACACACCCACGCAGTCCTGCACCCGCTGCGTGGACACGCGCTCCTCGCAGTGACCCCACGTAGGATGCAGTCTCCAGGAATGCATAAAAATAACAGTCCTGAAATGTCTTGCAATTGCCTAGCTCCTTCTTCTACAAGCTGGGCCTGCTCCCCACAGTGTGCTGCTTGGTTCCTGTTTGGCTTTTTATTTTTTTAAAGACTTAAGCAGAGTCTGCATGTTTAAAAGGACCTGATCGCAAGTTATTAATATTTGAGCAACTGCGAAAAATTAAGCTAAAATTCCAGACAGCATCACTGAGTAATTTTCATCTTCTGCCTTTGTTGTTTCACACTTTGGGGAATATTTGGCTGGGGGCTCTTTGATTTGGGAGAATTATTAAAATGTGTTTTTATTGCCAACAATGATTTTCAATAATAGGTCAGCCAGTGAAGGGATTTAAATATATATTTTACCGAAAGCTTAAAAATATCTTGGATTCAAACGGATGCCTCTAATATAAAACTGTAGGGCTTTGCAAAAACCAGAATTGTTTATTAGTTGTGAATTAATGCAAGTGAGGTGGGTAATTAGCATTACTTATGTATTTGATATTCTCAACCTAGCCTGTAACCAGGGAACATGTCATCTTTTTTATTTTTTATTCCGTCACCTGTCCCACGTTTTCCAGAATGCTGTGGCACCCAAACCACATTGGAGTGCTTCCCTGCAAATGAAAATTGTAAATGTATCAACACCAATATATATATATATATATATATATATATATATATATATATGATTTAAAAAGTAGAGTCGACAACAATTAAACATACATAATATATGTGATAAAAGGAATAGTTAAGCCTTTTCTTCAAATCTTCATAATGAGCTTAATACCCCTGAAAACATCAAAATGCTAAATAACCAGTATGGCCCCGGTCCCTACTGTATACAACTACCAGAGGCTTCTGTTGGATGCCATGCCAACAACTCCACCTGTAGTTGTGGGGAGATGGCATGTTGTCAGGGGGCAGTTAACAGCGTGCTGACTGCACTGGCTGTTTACCAACAAATGCAGATGGGTTTCAATATTTTAACTGGCATCTATGGTGGTACGCCCAAGCTTACACAAGCCCTGACCTCAGAGTGAGATCAGCTAGTCATATCCAACCTCTGAACCCACCACATCCAAATGCACTGTTTTTAAGATGCTATGTTGCGTTGCTACCTGAGAGCCTAGTTCTTTAACAGCATGTCCAGCCTGGGCTTATAAAGAGGAGCCCCACTGAACAGCTCACGATGAGAATGTTCTCCCCATTGAATCCCTCATTGCTTTGGTAGATGGAGTATCTCAGAACAGAGCTGGGGTTTTACTTCGCGTAATAAATCCACTTCCAGAAGCTCTCTTCTCCAGCCCCGTGTCCTTCCTTCTTCCGACGACTGCCATGGCAATGCGCACCTCTCTACCTCACTTAATGAAGGGCACTATTTCCCGCAAGCCTGAAGCATTTTGCCCGAGGGTCCCTGCCAGGCTGCTAAGTCCTGTACCCCATGAGAATGATCCCACATCAACATAGTCTTCTTATTTAACTTTGTCTTCTCCTTCTCTTGATCCAGCAAACATTGATGTCTGCTTCCAGACATGCTCTTCCTGCTGGTACCTGTGCACTACCAGCTCCTGCTTCCCCTTCGGAGTCCTTTCCTCCCCCAGCGATTAGGTCTGGCACTTTCCTAGCCAGGTCGTGTGTGAGTGAAGAGACTTTAACCCCAATATTGTTCTGGAGGCTGGAGGGATCAGGTGTCACCTCACTGCATGGGGCTCTGCATCACCATCAGGCCACTGGGGTGCTGTTCCCAACAGAAAAGAGGGGGCGCCTTCGGCAGACCCAGAAGGTCCCTACAAACTGGCAGTTTAAGATTTTTAAGTACATCGTGCATCTCGGGACCCCACTTTTTCCCAGGTATGCCCTAACTTTGACATAGCACACTTGCTTGGGTTAAGAATTCAGCCTTCTTTGGAACTCTGCTGCTTTGTAAATTAAATTTGAGGCCTAGTTCTCAGCATTTTTTTCCATTTGGCTCCAAGAAACCAGTCTCTCTATCCGCTGTTGGAGAGGATAGCAGGTTTTCGTAGCTACCCCTTAATTGTTCAGCCTTTTGTTACTTTTCCCAAAGCATCTGTTGTCCCTATCCATAACCAAATAACTACATTATCCTTAACATTGTAACAATTATTATTTCTCGCACACCTGATACATTATAGCCCTTGGTTCCTTTACTTCCTTTTCCAGTCGCTCCATTCATCACCAGCGAACATTTGAAAATTTTCACTGCTACCTTTCCCAGGAACTCAATCTACTCACAGTAACAGGGTCCTCAATACCGGGGGACAGCCAGCTGGTCAACCCCACTATCCTACCTTAGTGTCTGGACTCTCTGGACACCCTGGCATTGACTACTGCCGGCTGTGTTCCTAACGAGGTATGGTGTGAAGCAAGGGTTAACATAAGGGATGAGCACTCAGGCAAAAGGACCGCGTACACACTGCTCATGCGCAGAGGGCGAAGCTGGGCTGCCGTGCTCTGCATGCTCAGGGAAAGCTGCATGAGGAATACGCAACTGCGACAACCCTTCAGAGTCACTCCAAGCCAGGACAAAGGGGTAGAAAGGGGCGGGAATTTTTCCATTAGCACTGGTCAGTGACTCTCAAACTTTAGCACACATCACAATCAGAACCCAGGAGAGCTTAATAAAGCAGATATGGGGGTCGTTAGGTCTGGAATGTGGTCTGAGAACTTGCTTATCTAGCAAGCCCCCAAGTGACAATCTGGGGATCATACTTTGAGAAGTGCTGGTGGGGTTCCTTTCCTGGAGAGACCCTCCCAGTGGCAGGGAGAATAAAGCATTCGGTCCCCACAGGGGACCTGCGCAGCACAATACAGCACCTCCTGTCCCAGTAGGGACTCAGGGCTCAGGGACACAATCCCACAGACTCTGCCATTTACTAGATTTGTGACTTTGGGATTTATCTAGCTTCTGACTTCATTTCTAAAATGGGGACAATAACACCAAATGCAAGGGACATTGTTTTCTCTGTTCCCTGACTCAGAGATGGGCACTGCCATCTAAAAAGCTGCCCGAGTAAGAATATTGAGCACTACCTTGGATCTCTCCCCTTCCTCTCACACAATCAGACTTGAGAAAATCTACCATTTCAATGTCTCTAGATCCATCCACTTCTTTTGAAGGTCATTGTCAAGATCTCAGTTTAGGCCACAACCACCTTTCACCTCTGCACTGGTCCATCTGCCACCAGTCTTTGCTTCCATTTCATTCTACAGAGTCATCCAGAGTAATTGTCCTAAAATAACAAGTTAAGTAAACCCTCCTGTGTTCACTGGTCTTCAGTGGCTCCTTGTCCTCCAGACAGAGTGGAAGCATCCAGCTCAGTCCTGCCCTTTAGAAGAACCCTGCTACCTTGGCCTGCTCATACCTCATTATCTATACTCTAAGCCAACTCCATTATTTGTAGCTTCTTGCACAGGTCTTTTGTTTTACTTTTGAGCTTTGCATATATTTTCTCTCTCTTACCTTCTGCCATGTCATTTCCTAATTCCAAAATATTCTTCAGGCTTACTTCCTCCGTAAACCTTTTCTGATTCATCAGGGCTGCTTAGGTGCCCATATTACTTGCTGCCTGGGCTCTCTACGGCTTTCCTGACTGCCTCTTTATTTTTCTGTTCCTTACTTTCCACTCTTCCCCAGGTGGACATCATGTTTGAAAAAGCAATCAATACATTACAGAATTACCCACTTTCAAATTTTGGACGGTTAAGTCAATAAGCCACATACAAATTATTCAGTAAATGGTAGTGGTTATTTCAGTTGTAGTGAGAGAGGAAAAACAGTTCAGGTGATTGAGAGGGAAAAATGTAATGTGCAATTGGCAATTTCTAAGCAGGAAGTTCATAGCTGTGACAGTCTCTATCATGGCTATTTTCTCCATCCAAAAATGCAAAGGACTGAAAAAATTTATTCTTTTTAAACAAATTTTATTTCCTAAAGTCAGTAGTAAAGATATTAGTAGCATAAAAACATTTCAACTTTATAACCTACCATGGAAATGAAAAACACAAATAATACTGTAGGAACATAATAATCTGGCCATTATTATTGTTATTTTTTAATTATTATTTTATTATACTTAATGATTGATTCAACTCTCAAGTATTGCTATAACACTTTGAACCATTATATGTTTAAGAAACTCATCCATTCTATGATATATAGATAAGCTTATTTTTGTTTTTGCAAGTTAAAAATAATTATGTAAGAATAGCTCAAAGGAGTGAAAGACAAGTCAAAGTCTAAGTTTTTTACCACGGAAATCACATAGTTCACCTACATCTACTTTTCATGAAAAAAAAACCAACAACAAATCTTTACCAGAATCCGAGGGAAATAAACACTTAGCAGCATTTGGATAAGGTATCAATGCAGGAAGTCAGAAGCCAATACAGCATAATAAGGTAGATGAATTTCTAATACCATACTTAGGAGCCTCTTCTGCTGTTTCCTTTCTCCATTAAAGGTATTTGGTATTTTTTCTTATGTGCTCTTAGTCACCCAGCACTGTGTGACACCCTTCATTTCCTATCAACTGTCAAAATTTTTCAGGAAATTTCTGATGGGAACAGTCCTTAGAGTGTATGGGGGCTTTCTAAGGTGTCAAATTGGATAAGCTGAACTAAATTTCCCAGAATTCCCTTTCCGATATGTTTGCTGTTACAATGGACCCAGGAGAGATCTGAAGGACAAACCCTGGCTGATTGGCTCAGGGGTAGAGCATTGGCCCAGAGTGTGGAAGTCGTCGTCCCCCCACCCCTTCCCCGGTAGCCAAGGTTCCATTAGAGCAAAGTTAGCCCGGGAGCTGAGGATGGCTCCATGGCCTCCGCCTCAGATGGAGCAACACCCCAGATGGGCAGAGCATCGCTCCCTGGTGGGCATGCCAGGTGGATCCCGGTCAGGCGAATGCGGGAGTCTGTCTGACTGCCTCCCTGCTTCACACTTCAGAAAAATACAAACAGACAAACAAACAAAAGATCTGGGGGACAGCAGCCATTCTGTTCACCTCCTACCCTGATGACATAAGGCAGCAGCTGGGTCTGCAACTGCTCCAACGTTCCCGGGTCTTCCTTTGGCTCTCTGACTCCTGGGGCAGATGTGTGTGCCGTGTTTCACAGTGAAGCATCCTGGCTTCTGCAGAATACCCACACTACCATTGGAGATGACAAATTTATCCTCATGAGTTCAGCTCCTGCTTGTGGTTCTTGTTCTTTCCATGCTCCATGCACCTTCCCTTCCTAACTCTACTTGGCCTGTGTACTTAAGGTTCCACCCCAAATATGAAGAATAAAGAAAGAGATTGTTTAACCAGCACCAGTCTCACAATTGCGTGAGATCAATTCCCTGTAACAAATTCATCTCTCTCTCTCTCTCTCTTTTTCTTTCTCTCTTTCTGATATGATTAAATTTACAGACAATGATCCTGTATCTCATGATAAAGGGAACACTGGTAATCTATGGCATACATAGATAACACAGTGGTTCGATCAATGGCCTTTAAATATCTGTAATCAAGGGTCTTTGGAAAGCAAAGTTCTGGGTGACTAAGTATTTGCAGACTTAAAATATTTTAGTAAAAATCCAGAATAATACAGAATATAATGAGTTGGTTGGTTGGTTGCTTTTAACTGTGCTGAAAAAGTTAAAGCAATGAGCTCACAGTGCTTTAAATTACCATTTCAAGGTCTGCATAAATGATTTGAAATCTTTTAGGACTACCCTCAGAAAAACTTCGTATTTCCTGTAATAGAGGGACCACAATTTCTGAAAACCAAACCCAAAGCCCAGTCCTGTCTGTGCACAAGCTGTAAAGCATGTTGAATCTCCAACTTTGGAGAATCTCTTAAAGTTATGACACTGAGTAGGAAGGAATGAGATCCTGAAAATTGGGTTGGGACCTATGTGCAGATTCAGATGACTCAATGTCCTAAAATCTTTTGAGCTTTCTTTGTCAGTGGAAAGAGCCCGTTCTCCCCTGCCAGGACAGGTCAGTCTGCCTTTCCCTGAAGAACCCATAGTGACCTCCTTTGAAATAGTTGCCCTGCAAGGCACTGCTGGTCATCCTCGGGACTTACCCTTGTCACCATTCCAGATCTACAGCAAGATTCAAGTCTCAACAGGCCCCAAGGAATTGGGTACAAAGCAGGACTTGTGACCCGGTGCAATATTCACCAAGAGAATCGCATGACCTGCTGACTGAGTTTGACAGAAACCTGGAGTAGCTGGGTAGGTATGGATCTAACAGGTGTGAGATCTCGGCACAAGGAATATAAAGTTTATCAGGCCTAAAATATTGCTGTAGGCACACTAAGGTGATATTGTAGATTTAATGTTTCAAGTGGAAGAACTAGAAATGGGTCCTCTTTTTTGTTTTTGGTTTTTTCTTTTTCTTTTTTTTGTAGGTTGGTTGAAATGTGGATCCAAAATAGCCTAGAACAAAGAAACCAAAATGCTACAACTTTCTTGGAATACTGTAGAAGAAGGCATTCAAAGGCTTAGGGTGTTTGGAATATTGAATATATTTTTATTGAAGACTTGCTCCTCCACTTTAGGGGGCTCAGAGGACATCCTTTCCACGGCGGTATGAGAAATAAACTTGTGTGTGTGTGTGGGGGGGGGGGTCCCTAGCACCCTGGTAGAGCTCTGTGAGAGAGTTTTTCCCCTGCCTGGTCCCTGGTCGGCAGCCATGGGTCGGGAATGCTGCCATAGGACCTCTAGGACGATCGACTTCATATTGGGGGCTGCCTAAGGGAGGCAGCCTCTTAAAGCAATGGCAGAAAAAGAGGTGATCATTCGATAAAAGGAGAAAATCAAAGTGGAATTTTTGAGGAATCTCTGGTCATATGTTTGCACTAACCCTTGGCCATGGAGAAGTGGTTTAAGAGAGTTTTTTTCACATCTAAGACTAAATGTTTAGATCTCTAAACAGTAATAAGGATGTGACCCATTCTGTGACATCATGTAATTACTCAGATGAGATAGATCAGGGGTCCCCAAACTACAACCCGCGGACCACATGCAGCCTCCTGAGGCCATTTATCCGGCCCCGCCACACTTCCAGAAGGGGCACCTTTTTCATGGGTGGTCAGTGAGAGGAGCACAGGATGCATTCGCACTCATAGTTCTCATTGAAATACTGGTCAGTTTGTTGATTTAAATTTTCTTGTTCTTTATTTTAAATATTGTATTTGTTCCCGTTTTGTTTTTTTTCTTTACTTTAAAATAAGATATGTGCAGTGTGCATAGGGATTTGTTCATAGTTTTTTTTATAGTCTGGCCCTCCAACAGTCTGAGGGACAGTGAACTGGCCCCTTGTGTAAAAAGTTTGGGGACCCCTGAGGTAGATGGTACTTCTCAATAGCTCCCTAGGATAATAAATGTTCACCTGCAATTTTTCAGTGTCAGTCAATACTGAGAGATGGAGTTTGCCCGGCAAGGGCCACATGACCGCACCATGAACAGAGGGCAGGCCATGCGGCCGCTCGCCCCGGGTCCTGGTGTCAGGACCTTATCTGTGATTATGGAAAGTAAATGAGGCCACCCGGTTATCTCAGCTTCACAGTCACCTCCCAAGTCCCCTAATTTTATCTCAGCACTCATGAAAACAGCTTCTTTTGTCATCTAACACTTGAATGTTCACATCTTAGACACCTTATTTTATGGGTTTCTAGAACTTTCTGTCCCCAGACCAGGAGCGGGCGTCTTCCATGTTTCACCTCCCTTCTCAGTGAGAGGCCCCTTAATTGTTTCAATCAATCACGGTCTAAACCATGTTAAAATTGTGGTATGAACTGCTGGACTCTCTTAAGAGACATTTATACTCAGGACCACAAAATAAAATATATAGCCCCTTCTACTCGCTCTCTTCTCCCATCAACCAAACTGTCAAAGCCAAACAATGTCTGGAAGATTCTGTAATTCAAGCATCGCTGTCAGAGGATGCCAGAGTGGACTTCATCCTGGAGGAATTTCAAACTGTGGGACTCCATTGCCAAGAAGGCACTGGAATTGTTTTTCAAGCCTCCTTACCGTATTCCTTGGACTATAACACCCCCCAGGTATTTTCCTCCCCACTTGAATTCAGAGGGACAAAGTGGATTTGTTTGTTTGTTTCGTTGGTTGGTTTTACCTCCAAGTTATTTTCACAGTGGTGAGCTGCTGTGGTGTTGATGAAAGTCTGAAACAGGTAGAAAAGATACTGTTTGCTGGAAGAGAGAGAACGGGGTTGTGTGACCTGGTCATGATGCTTGAGTGACAGGCTGTGGAGGAAATCTGGCTGTGGCCTACAGTGGCTGTGGTCCTTGGGGCCACCATAATCTATTTTCCTTTCACCCTCCACTGACCATCTTCTCTGCCCTGTCCTGTTTCGTGAACAGGGTATCTGCTTGGGAGGGGCCCGTGCAGACACGATGTGTAGCAGGGGCTGGGACCACAGAACAATCCCTGTCCTGAAGAGGTCTCCCACTTGAGAGATTTCAGGAGTGATAACAGGAGACTTCTAAGCCTTCAGTACATTTCAGCAGTTTAAGTAGAGCTCATAGGGGAACTCTCAGCATGAAAAATCTAAAATATATTTTGAAATAAAAATCATTACAAGCATTGTTTTCCAATACTTCACAGCTTATCCATGCTGAGCCATCTAAAAGGGGAGAGAAAAACAATGAAATGGCATTTAGTATCTGACCACACTGGTAATTAGAATATTACAAGGATGGCCCTGGCCAGTTGGCTCAGTGGTGTAGCATTGGCACAGTGTGTGGAAGTCCTGGGTTCGATTCCCAGTCAGGGCACACAGGAGAAGTACCCATCTGCTTCTCCACCCCCTTTCTCTCTCTTTCTCTCTCTCTCTTTCCCTCTCGCAGCTATGGCTCAAACAGTTTGAGTAAGTTGTCCCCGGGAGCTGAGGATGGATCCAGGGCCCCATCTCAGGTGCTAAAATGCCTCAGTTGCCGAGCAACGAAGGTGTGGCCACAGATGGGCAGAGCATCACCTGGTAGGAGGCTTGCCAGGTGGATCCTAGTTGTTTTTATCTATAAAACAGGGCTAAAATAACAGTCTGTATTCATATAGTTATAGAAAAATAAAGTAATATATAGAAAATGCTTAGCAACATGTCTGGCCATAATAATAAAAGCTCAATAAATATTTTCTATTTTTAAAGTTGCAAGTGTATATCACCTTGCAGCAGTCCTAGTATGCCTATAGAATTTAGGTCCATTAGAGGTTGTTCTTTTAAAGGAGCAAGGACTCACAATTTTAGAGACAGTACAACTGTGTAAAGGAATTGAAGACTTGGTCAAATGAGTTTACGTTTCCTGACGGTCCAAATGAGATGAACAGGGATACCCAGAACTGAGCATAAAGATAATCAGCTGATAACTCAACAGCCTGAAACCAGGTACGGGTTGAAGGGCTGCCCAGGCAAGAATTCCTCTGGTGAACCTGACCTGTGGTGGTGCAGTGGATAAAGCATCGACCTGGGAACACTGAGGTCGCCAGTTCAAAACCCTGCACTGGTCTGGTCAAGGCACATATGGGAGTTGAGCTTCCAGCTCCTCCTCCCTTTCTCTCTCTCTCTCTCTCTCTCACTCTGTGTCTCCTCTCTAAAATGAATAAAATAAAAATAAAAAATTTTTAAAAAAGTAGTTATAAAAAAAAAATCATACCCACTTAAGAAAAAAAAAAAAGAATTCCTCTGGTGAGTAGGCAAAGAGTCAGCACAGTCGGTTGGAATGGGGCTCAGGTAAAGGTCAGGTGCAGAATTTTCAAGGGTATGTTACATGGAGGGATGCATGTGTCATCTGTCATCTAATGGCACACTATTTTGCGTTTCAAATGTTTATACTAGCTGGCATACAAAAAATTTTTTTTTCTATGTTGGAGATGTTTGAAAATAAGATATTTAAATGGTAGTTTTGTGTCTGCTTTGGATGCTTCAAACCTGTCTCCCAGGTTTGCTCAGCCTTCTTTGGTGACATTCTGTAGCTTATGTTAGAGTATTGAATAATTTTCTTTGTGCTCGGAGTATAGTTATGTCTGCAAATCTGTTTTATCGCCATGTGTGTGTGCTGGGAGGGGGCCCGTGGCATCTTGGTGTTGTTTTGTTAATGACAGTGGTCCCGAGGAGGACCCCCTGGCACTGAGTCGGGGCCCCTGCTGCACCTTCGCTCAGGGGGAACTGTCAAATGTTGATTGCTTGAAGATTTAAGTCCTTAACGTTATCAAGAACCTCTCAGGGTGAACTAAGTCTTGTCCTGAGGATCAATATGTCCGCATCGGGAGTCACAGCTCTCTTGGTAACAGACCTAACTAGTGTGCAGTGTGGATGGTTGCAGAGGAGACGAGAAAGGCACATGTGAGCGAGCACGCAGTGAGACCAGCACCCCACGTGGACCCCTGATCCCTGGAGCAGAGTGGAAGCGCGGCCGCCTTCACTCCTGAGCTACTGGTGGGAACCCCCGGGTCTTCTTCACATTTATCCACTGGTTGGTTAGGACTGTTAGAAACTTCGCTGACACAGCGGAGATCACAAGGCTTCCGCACGGCACGGGTTTCAACGCTGCAGCCAGCGAGACATGAGCTGTCCTGCAGGCAGTTTCGCTGACGAGATTGTAAGAAGGGGACAGAGAGACACTTCCTTCTGTTTTGCCTGGGAGCTCCCTGACATTTGGGAGAGAACAAAATGCCCACACTTATACCAGAGCCAGTCACCCGACCTCATTTTTATTACAGGGTTCTCTCTCTCTTCTTTTATTTATTTATTTAGTTTGCTATATTTATTTATTTAGTCTGCTATATTATATTAACACATTTAAGAAATATTTTTGCTTATGTTATCAGCAATCCATTTTAAGTACAGCTCTTACTAAATATTTATAAAACCACAAATATTTTATTTTTCTGTACAGTTATTAGACATTTTTCTTAGTATAGAAATGATAGACTTTTTAAAAAAAATTATGAGAGCATCGACTTAAACTCATACTAATGCTCTTGAAGGAGAGAGATTAAAACTCATATTCCGACTATGTTTGAGGAGACTGACATATTTTATGTTTCTTAATTATCTTTAAAGTTCCCCCTTGCATTCCTGTTGAAAAGACTCAATTTACTATGTGCCCAGGAAAGAATAAAAGAACCTCCCAGACAACTGCTATTTCAGATGAGAAAGTATTTCATTCCTTTGTGCCGTCAGAATATAAAACTTTCATAGGAAGGACATTTTTAACCTTCTTTTGTTCTACTCAAAGTCACAGCATAGTTCAGGTCACAACTGACATTCACCACAGGTCTATAAAATATTAATTTTAATAAAATTTTCTAGTACATAGATTTTTGTATTTATTAATTGGCAATCCCTTTAGGTCTTTGCCTCTCCAAAATAGTTTATGATAAATGAAAGCAATCTCGACACGAGCTTGACAAAATTGATCGGTCCCTTGAGGTTTTCACTAGCCTAGTGAGATTTCTTTAACCCTTCTCCCAAGTTTCCTGTTCTTTCACCAAAGGCTCACCTCCTTCAAAAATCTTATTTTGTACCCTGATGACCCTTTTCACTATGTACTTTTTGGAACTGCTCTAGGGAGTTTGATGGATCGGTAGTAGCCTGAAGGGACAGATAGCTGCTGAATGTTTCCTTCACCCAACATGTCTCAGCAGAAGAAAGCCCACTGCTTCTAAACTCACATTTGGGAAGCTTTCAATCTTCTGCAAATCTCTTTAACCACATACCTACTTGCACATTCGTTGTACAAGGTTTTACATTTGTGGTTACTCTGTCTATTATGATATTTTTTGGATGGCAGTAGAGAGTTCTAGTAATCACAGGTCTAGGTTCATGGTACGCTGTCACTGTCAGTCCTGGTTTTATTTTAAGTAATTATCCCTTTCTTCAACAGTCATTGGTCCCATTCCCCTCCTGACCCTCCCCTCAGCCAAGACACTTACTCTATTTTGTTTAAGATATGTCCATTTGTATATCCTCTCCTTGTGGAATATTGTTTTGAATATTTTCTTTAAAAAATTATGGAAATAGCATTGAATGTGACATTAGAGTTCTCTTTTTGTTTCTTACACTTTTTAGAACTCAGGCATAGATTAATGTCCACCATGTTTATGAATGCACATTTAATTCATTGCTTCTGACTGTCGCATGGTATTTCACCATGTCTACCATATCTAATTACCCAATTTCCCAGCCATGGGCAGCCAGGTTGCTCTGTTTGTACCAAACCCACCATGACCCCTCAGGTGATCAGGGGTAGAGGTGGTGAAAAACTGTGACAAAAATGACAAAATTGCAAGTGGAGGAAATATCCAGGAGCTAGACAATCTGTTTGCACCTGCTGTCATACCCTCCCCATATCACCTATGGCTTTGGATACCACTCTGTTTCGCCTCTGCCTCACTACTAGCCAGAGATGCTGTTCCCTGATTTTCACTCAGGAAGTGACCAATAATGATCTCCTTAGGGAGTCTGCTGTTGTTGTTAATTTTTCAGTGAGAAATTTTGTTCCACTTCTATCTCAAGGGTTGAATTTCAATAAAGGGAGTTAGAAGCCTGTGTGTTCTCCCTGCTTTTAGAAATCAGGAATCTATCATTATTTTTAGGAGACAGATTCTTGTTTGGAATGCGGAGAGGAATTTAGACATTTGGGAGATGCAGACTGGAAAACGGACTTTCATTGGGCACATATAACATGCATCGTGGTGAACTGACCTCCTCTCAATAAACAGTGGAGCTGTTAACCACATGAAGAACCACAGCCCTCACAGCATAGAGTTAGTGGCTATGCAAATGACCTAATTTGTTTCATGTAATAAGAAAAAGAAAATGACTCTGGGAAATATTTCTCAAAATTATGGTGGCAATGAACTTGCTGGTCATGTTCTCTCCTCCCAAGCAGATTTTGATCTTTGCGATTGTTTTTATCTCCTTGATCTCATTCTTTGAAACAATGCATGTTTACTGGTGGAAGGAACAGGACTTGACATACAAGCACTCACTTTCCTCTGTGTGGAGAACACTGAACAGAACTTTCATACTCTGCCTACAATCTCCTACTGGAGAAAAAAAGATAAAATAAAAAACAAAAGGAAAAGAGGAACAAAAAGAAACAATAAAATACCACCCTGGACCCCATGGCTCACCCTAATCACCATCTTCTACCCCTTGGAATCCCTCAGATTTCTACAGAGGTGTGTTTCCTTCCTCTTGGGACCTGTCCTTAACACACCGCTGAAACTAATGTCACCTTAGGTGGCCAAGTCCAACATGGCCATTCTTATCCCTACATTTTCTCTTGTCAGCAAAGGGACATTTTTCTTCATGTCAAAATACTCTCCAACGTGCTATCTTGTCGGTTTTAACTGTTAGTTCTAGGAAACCTCTCTGTCTCCTTTGTCTCATAACACATGCGACTTAGAAAATGTCCCCCATTCCCCTATCCAAGCCTGTCTTGTCTTGCTGCTCTTTTCCCCCAAGCCATTTCATTTACCAGATATCTATATAATTTCCAGGAATTTTCAAAGCTGTATCTTTAGTCCAGACGCCACTCCCAATGCCACATAGTCAACCATGTACTGTATTAACTCTCACCTAGGCTAGTGTACAGGCACCTCAAACTGGGCATGGCCAACTGGAACTGGTCTCCTGGCTGGCGTCCATTCCCGCCCACCGCCCCGCCCCAGTTCCATTCCAGTGCTATAAAATGTCCTGTGTTTGGTGCAGCCATCTGTCTGTCCAGTCGTATAATCAGGAGATGGATGAGCTGTCCTTTAAATTGTCCTTTCTGTTTTCAATCTTGATATGCACTCAATCATGGAACCTAATTAATTATATCTCCCAAACATGTCTGAAATGTACCCACTTTCCCCCAATTCCACTCTTCGAATTCATTCCTTCTTTCAACTCATTCTTCACACAGTGGTCAGAGTAGATTTAATGTCCTGAGTCAGATCTTAACATGCCTTCAAATGGTCCTGTGGTCTGGGTGACACCGTCGAGCTCTTCATGGCTTGGACCCTGCCTGTCACTTGCTTTGTCCTCACCACACTCAGTGGGTTGCAGCTCTTCATGCTCCCCAACCTCTCCGCCTGCCACCCCGAGTGTCCCTCCGCCTGGGGGACTCCCCCTACGTCACATTCTCCCACTTCAGTCAAGTAACTCCCTCGCCCACCCGCACTTGGTTTAGACTTGATCTTCACAAATTAAGTGAGGGTTCCTTTCTGAGGGGTTTATATAGAACTTGCACCTCTCCCTTGCGACATTCTCTGGGTTTGTGATTATTGGTTTATTCACTCTGCAGCTAGGACCTGCGATTCCAGGAGGTAGCATAATTCTTACTCTCTTGGCGTGGTGCCTGGCATCACAAACACTCAAAAATATTTGATGAGTGAATGACTTAATGAAGCCTGGAAAGAAGAAATCTAGCCTTTGAAATTCACTCATGATTAACACTGGGGAACAAAATTTTTGTTGCATCCACAAAAACACTTGTTCTTACCTAATTCAAGTGTGCTGATCTCGTCTGACATTAGTTTTTCACTATAAGCTACAGTTTTTTTTTTTCAATTCAAGATTTCAGGTTTTCTTCTTATTGTAAAATTTTCAACATTTAGTTTAACATAATGAAGTAGAATGTCTTCTTGGGCATCATCTTTGTGAAAATATAATAATTTATATAATGCAGTAAATATACTAATACGCTAAAAGATTTGATTGCATCAGAATTTGTCAACAATTTCAAAATAGAACATATTAAAACACTTATTTTAATCATAAATTTGCAAAAAACTTATTTAAATTCTATTCAGGAAAAAATTTGCATTTGTAGCTCTTGCGTTTGTGTACTTGTTGAGGACAATCTCGTTTGATGCTCCAGCAGTAGTCTGCTCATCACTAACAGCTCCAAGATTTTCAGTGACTGTTCAGGAAGTGAATCTTAACACTCATGGTACATCCAATGT
Source organism: Rhynchonycteris naso (assembly GCA_037038555.1). NCBI lineage: Eukaryota > Metazoa > Chordata > Mammalia > Chiroptera > Emballonuridae > Rhynchonycteris > Rhynchonycteris naso. The sequence goes on from CM072999.1 coordinate 201,849,486, forward strand.
CATGGAAAGCTGACAGCATCCTTTGAACCATAGGATGTCCATAGTTTTCTGCCTTTTTGTTGCCAAGGAAGTTTTTTGTAACTGCCACAAAAGACTGCCATGCTGCTTTCTCCTCCTTATTCATCTTCTTGGAAAAATTTTCATCATATATGAGAGCTTGAATTTGAGATGCATTGAATACACCTGCTTTTATCTTCTTGAAAGACAAGGCAGGAAAAGCAGAAATAATATGTTGAAAGCATTCACTTTCTCTATTCAAAGCCTGAACAAACTGCTTCATTAAGCCAAGTTTGATGTGAAGTAGAGGAAAAATGATCCTGTCTGGATTAACTACAGGTTCATCCACAATATTTTGCATCCCTACTTCCAGAGCTCATGTTTTGGCCACCCCTTCTGCGTCCAGTGTTTCTCCCGAGCTCGGCTGTCCCACAAACACAGAAAGCAAGGATACTTTGTGAAACCTCTCTGTTGTCCTAGCAGGAAATTTATCATTTTAAGATCCACACCAATGATCCAGTTATGCTCCTCATACTTCAGAAAGTCGAGGAAAATTTTTATGTCATTATAATCTTCTCCCAGATGAGTTGAATAACCAATTGGAACCACTGCATAAACATTACTGTTGCGTAGGAGAACACATTTCAGACTTCGTTTAGAGCTGTCAAGAAATAGATGCCATTCTGTTGGACTGTAAGTGGTAACACTTAGCTGGCTGAGAAGACTACTGATATCATGACAGTAAACTGTTTGTCTTTGGAAAAAAAGTCCACAAAAATTTATTCATGCTTCCTGAAATGGGATACTTTAGCTGACTGGTGAAGTACATTCTTTTCTGGAAGCCTGGAGACTAATAACTCAGCTGCTTTCTTTGCTAGGTCCAAATATTTTACTAAGTCATTAAATTCAGGTTGGCTAAACTGCTTAAGGGTTAATGACTGCTTGGCATCAGAAGAAGACCCTTCAGATTCTACAACCATTTCCTTATGCATCTTATCAAAATACACTTGATCATCATGTTCACTTTCTTTGTCTTTAGAATAAAACCATTGAAAGCTGGAACTAGGAGTGTCTCAGAGTGTGAGATAGGTCATATTGCTGAAGGAATATTAGGATATACAATCATATGCCATATTTTTCTTGCCGATGCCCTTTGCATGGATCAGACAGAAATAAAAGTCTTTGCTGTGGTCCTTAAGTTCACACCAAACCATGGGAATACCAAAAGGAATTCCTTTGCATTTTCCTTTTGTCCAGTCATGAAGCATTTCTTCATAATTATTACACACAATATGAGGAGCCCAATTCTTGTCTTGATTGCCAAGGGGAACTTGAAAATAGGCAATAAATGCACGTGTCACAAATGATGAAATATTGCACCTTTGATGTTGAAGTGTGTAACAGCCACATAGATAACAGAAAAAAGTGTCAGGACTATTCTTACATTTATGCCTACTCAAAGAAGTTGTGACTCAATCTTAAAACAAAACAGGAGGGTGCTTTTATCAGGTAATAATTTTTTACGTTTAAAAACAACTACAATTATGTAAAAGTGATGTTTGTAAAACATTAACTGCCTTGTGTTTATGTTCAATGCAAGAGTTGTTGCCCTTTAATTCCAATTTAAAAACAAATGCATGCCATTAACTGTAACAAAAATGAATTAAAATTGCATAAAAACTAGAGCATGAACCCAAAAATGGATTTCAGATTTGGAATCAAAAATGCATAATTATATAGAAACAGTTCTAAAACCTCATGAAACACAAAATGAAAAAAAATTGTTCTCCAGTGTAACCTTCTCAAGACAGACTTTTCCTAAATTTCTGTTCTGCTGAGTATCCCTTCACTCGGTAGTCCCAGCACCCAGTGCATGACTCAACAGTAACCTTTACTAAGTCTGGGTGAAAATATCTGCTTCAAGATCTGCCACCACCAAACTCTGTCTCAGAACTTGCAGTATCAATTGGAATTGGGCTACCTTGGTTTGAATTCCAGCTTTGCTACCAAACAGCTATATAATCCTTGGGTAAACTCTGCCTCAGTTACCCCCTTCATGAAAAGGAAATGATAAATCTTACTCTGTAGTTTGCTGTCAGGATTAAATAACACACAGAGCCTGACCAGGCGGTGGCACAGTGGATAGAGCGTAGGACTGGGATGCGGAAGACCCAGGTTCGAGACCCCGAGCTCGCCCACTTGAGCGTGGGCCTATCTGGCTTGAGCAAAAAAAGCTCGCCAGCTTGGACCCAAGGTCCCTGGCTCCACCAAGTGGTGGCTCGGTCTGCTGAAGGCCCGTGGTCAAGGCACATGTGAAAAAGCAATCAATGAACAACTATGGTGTCGCAACGGCAACAAAAAACTAATGATTGATGCTTTTCACCTCTCTCCGTTCCTGTCTGTCTGTCCCTATCTATCCCTCTCTCTGACTCTCTCTCTGTCCCTGTAAAATAACTAACTAACTAACTAGATATTAAATAACACACAGAACAAGAGTTCACTGAATGGTAGTTACTATTATTGCTACCTTTGTGTGTTTTTTTGTATATCCTGTATTGTTCTGCTGTGAATGATAAGGAAAATTGCCTAGGGCACAAAGAAACAAAATAAAAATTTTAATTCATCGATTCTTTGATATGAAATATGCATTTGAGTACATGCTTCTGAATTCAGTCCAACTCACCTTTCATATTGCAACCAGACTTATACTGTAAAATGCAAGTTTTCTTTCCCTACTTCCCAATCAGAATTTCTCTAATGATCCTTATCAGTTACAGGGACAAAACACCAAAGGTTTAGCATGGATCAAAATGGACCATGCTAATTTTCCTGACTTGCCTCCTTATTTTGTTGTTGTTGTTTATTTTTTCCTGCTAGTCTTTCTTGCTTCAGTATATTTTTCTGCCAGATAGAGAATGAAGAAATAGAGAAAGAGAGAGAGAGAGACAAAGAGAAGGCCAATGTTCTCTCTGCACTCACATGATCAAGTTTTACTTTCTTTACAACATCTTTCTAAGTCTTTTGTCTTTACCCCATCTCCTCCCCACTCCAAAAAGAATCATGTTTTCTCTCTTCTAAATTCTCATGATGTCTTGTGAATCCCATAGTTTGATACCTGTCACATGTTATTATGATTATTTATAGGTTTATTTCTCCAATACATTGTGAGCTCTTGAGGTCAGGGACTCTATTGAGCACAGAGGTCAGACATAGGTCCTGCATTTGAACCCTAGCTCCATTTCTTCCAGGGCCTGTGATCTGGGGCCACTTTATTTTGGCCTCTTTGGAAAATACAGATAATAGTGGTACTTATCAGAGGATATAATAGGTACTTTAGACATAAGAACTCAGTAGATGCTAGCTAGCTATTAGTAGTAGTACTTGTATGTTTATATACTGATCACAGCAAGCCTAAAACCAGGTTTACACCAACAACCATCTTATTATGTTATAATTTTGTAGGTCAGAAATCCAAGCAGGGTTTATTTGGACAAGTCCCTACTCTTTGTAGCATTGATTGTGACCAGCTTGGCAAAAACAGTGGGTTGGGTGTCTCCACATGGACTCTCCACTGGTCAGTCTAAGGCTAGTCAGATTTCTAACATGTTGGCCCTCATCCCACAGGGCAAGAGTTTCAAGAGAACAAGGCAGAAGATGCATGAACTCCTAGGAACTGGCATCAAAAGTCATGCATGCTCATCGCTACTACACCTTACTGCTCATGAGCAAGTTGTACGTTCCAGCCCAGCAGAAAGGGAGGGGAAGCAGACTCCACCTCCTGCAGAGCAGTTGCCAGGTCACATGGGAGAAAGGCATGTGCTACTCTGACATTATCTGTGTGGAGCAGAGTACTGCTCAATCAATACTCTGCTGTCTTTGGAAAACACAGCCTGCCTCCGGACAATCATGTTTAGCAGAGTGCCACTCAGTTGGTTCTCTGAAAACGAATGCATGAGAGATTCTAGGGGAAGAAAAGAAGTAGGACCCAACCTTTGCCCTTTAGGATATTTTAGCCTTGTCCTCACTAGCTGTTGAGACTCAGAGACCATCAGTCACAGTCTGGGTTCCAGTCGAATGGAAGAAACGGGTCAGTCTTTTTGTCTTCTAAAACAAATTTTAGTGCATAGTCTTTTGAAACTAGAAATGAGAGAAAGTTTGCTTTCATGGACAGATACCCAGTGCTTGCTTTTCCCCAGCCCATATAAACATCTACTAGGTTTTAAAATTTAATTAAGTTTTGTATCTGTTGTCTTAATAGTTCAACACAAAGAGATAAAGTCTTTATCTTTTATAGGGGAAATTATCGGGAGTTTTATGGTTAAAGCATTCACTATTTAATTATCTCTATGAGTGTGAACTACAATTTTAAGATAATAAACTTCTAAAAACCATAAAATGTTTCAGAGTCCTAAATTATTTTTAAGTGAATTAAATATAAGAACCAAATTGAGGAGACACACAAGATGGCAGCAGAGTAGGCAGATGCACAGACTCCCAGCTCACACCACCAAACTGGATTACAAATTAATTTAGGAACAACCAGCATGAAAAAACAAATCTGGACTACAAGAACTGCTCTCAAAATCCAAGGAGCAAAGAAGAAGCCACACTGAGCCTGGTGGGGAGCGCCGAGGAGTGGTAAACCTCCCCTGCTTACAGGAACAAAGGGGGGGGGTTAGCCTGAGAGCCAAGAAAGGTTCTCAATCCTAGGAGAACAGTAGAAAATATCACTCACAGCCACTTGCTTGAGGACCTGGGAACGAGTTGTGTTGAAAGAGCTGGCTTGTTTTCCAAAAGGAAAGCGGGAGAGAGAGACAGCCGGTGACAAACAGAGGAATGCATGGGAGGACCTGAGCAGCAGACTAATCCAGTGCTGGAAGCAGCCATACCAGGGGGAGGTGCTGGAGGCAGCCATAACTGGGGGAGGGGTTGATCCTTCCACATAACACAAGACTAAAGTAGTTCTGGGTTAACCTTCTCAAGATATCTCTCCAGCTCCAATCAGCACAAAAAGACACAGCTGCAAACAAGAAGTGGGGAGGAGGGGCAGTAACTCAGGTCTCCATGGAGATCTGAGATACACCTTCCCCTACTGAAGTGGAGAAAGCACCCTGCCCCCAGAGAGAGTAACTGGCAGATCAGGTCTTTAGAGTCTCAGGTTGCACCCACCACATTCCTGGATACAGTTTCAAATAAGCCACCTGCTGAGATCATTAAACAAGACTACCACCCAGTTAAGAAAACTGAGAAGAATACAAACAAACCAAGACTTCAAAGGGGCTCTATTAGAAAAGCCAAATTCCACAGTGGATTACAAACAACAGCTGAAGCCAACCCAAGAAGACCTAGAAATAACACAACTGAAAATTGAAGGCAGACAACACCAAGCCTAGACTCAACGAGCTCTACAAACAACACACCCAAACACACAGACATAATAAGAAGACAGAAAAGTGCAATCCAAATGAAACCACAAGAGAATCCTCCAGGAAATGAACTGAGCGATACGGAAATAACCAAACTTCCAGATGCAGAGTTTAGAATAATGATTGTTAGGGTGCTTAGGGATCTCAGAACACCAATGGATGGTCATTAGGAACACCTAAATAAAGAGATAGCAAGTATAAAAAAGGACATTGTAATATTACAAAGGAATCTGTCAGAGATGACAAATACAATATCAGAAATGAAGACCACAATGGAAGGAATTAAAAGCAGGATGGATGAAGCTAAGGATTGAATCAGTGAGTTGGAAGACAGGATGAACAAAGGTATGGAATCAGAGCAGAAAAAAGAAAAGAGATTCAAAAAGTTTGAGGAAACTCTAAGAGAGCTCTGCGACAACATGAAGAGAAATAACATCCACATAATAGGGGTTCCTGAAGACAAAGAGAAAGAACAAGGGATAGAAACTTTATTCAATCAAATCATAGCTGAAAACTTCCCTAAATTGATGCAAGGAAGGGTCTCACAAGTTCAAGAAGCACAGAGCTTTCGATAAAAGAGAAACCCAAAGAAACCTACACCAAGACACATCATAATTAAAATACCAAAGCTAAGTGATAAAGAGAAAATATTAAAAGCTGCTAGAGAAAAAAGGCTATCACCTACAAAGGAGCACCCATAAGGATGAAATCCGACTTCTCAACAAGAACACTTGAGGCTAGAAGGGAATGGCAAGAAATATTCAAAGTAATGCAGAACAAGAGCCTACAACCAAGACAAGACTACTTTATCCAGCAAAGCTATCATTTAAAATTGAAGGAGAAATAAAAAGCTTCCCAGACAAAAAATAACTCAAGGAATTCATTACAACGAAACCAATGCTGCAGGAAATGCTAAGGGGCCTGTTGTAAACATATCAAAGTGGGAAAGAAATATAGCAAAAGAGGAATACACCTTTAAAATATAAAATGGCAATAAACAACTACATATCAATAATAACCTTAAATGTAAATGGATTAAATGATACAATCAAAAGACATAGAGTACCTGCATGGATAAACAAACAGGACCTGTACATATGCTGTCTACAAGAGACACACCTTAAGACAAAAGATGCACATAGACTGAAGGTAAAAGGATGGAAAAAAGTATTTCATGCAAATGGAAATGAAAAAAAAGCTGGGGTAGCAATACTTATATCAGACAAAATGGATTTTAAAACCAAGGCTATAATAAGAGATAAAGAAGGTCACTACACAATGATAAAGGGAGCAATCCAACATGAAGATATAACCATCGTAAATATCTACGCACCTAATATAGGAGCTGCTAAATATATAAAGCAGACTTTGATAGTTATAAAGGGCTAGATCAACAGCAATAATATAATAGTAGGAGATTTCAATACCCCACTTACATCACTAGATAGATCCTCAAGAAAGAAAATTAACAAAGAAACAGCAGACTTAAAGGACACACTAGATCAACTGGACTTAATAGATATCTTCAGAACCTTTCACCAGAAAGCAGCAAAATATACATTCTTTTCAAGTGCTCATAGTACATTCCCTAGGATAGATCACATGTTAGGACACAAAAGCAATCTTAACAAATTTAAGAAGGTTAAAATCATATCAAGCATTTTCTCTGGTCAAAATGGCATGAAACTAGAAATCAACCACAACAGAAAAACTGAAAAATACTCATACACATGGAAACTAACTAGCATGTTATTAAATAATGAATGGGTTAACAATGAAATCAAAGAAGAAATAAAAAAATTCCTAGAAACAAATGATAATGAACATACAACAACTCAAAATTAATGGGACATGGCTAAAGCTCATAGCACTACAGGCATTCCTTAAGAAGCTTGAAAAAGCTCAAATAAACAACCTAACCCTTCATCTAAAAGTACTTGAAAGAGAACAGCAAGTAAGGCCCAGAGGTAGTAGAAGGAAGGAAATAATAAAGATCAGAGTGGAAATAAATGACATAGAGGTTAAAGAAACAATACAGAGGATCAATGAAACCAAGAGCTGGTTCTTTGAAAGGGTAAACAAGATCGATGAACCTTTAACAAGACTCACCAAAACAAGGAGAGAGGGGACTCAGATAAATAAAATTAGAAATGAGAGTGGAGAAATAATGACCGACACAACAGAAATACAAAATATTGTAAGAAAATACTGTGAAGAACTGTATGCCAAAAATTAAACAACCTAGGTGAAATGGGCGAATTCACTGAAACATACAATCTTCCAAAAATCAATCTGGAAGAATCAGAAAACCTAAGTAGATCGATTACAACAAAAGAGATTGAAACAATTATCAAAAAGATCAAAAAGCTTCCAAAAAATAAAACCCCTGGGCCCGATGGTTACACTGTTGAATTCTACCAAATATTCAAAGAAGAACTAACTCCTATCCTTCTCAAGCTATTTCAAAAAATTCAAGGGGAAGGTACACTACCAAGTTCCTTTTCTGAGGCAAGCATAATCCTGATTCCAAAACCAGGCAAAGACAACACAAAGAAAGAAAATTATAGGCCAATATCTCTGATGAATTTCGATGCTAAAATCCTCAACAAAATATTAGCAAACCGGATGCAGCAATACATGAAAAAAATCATACATCATGATCAAGTGGGGTTTTTACTGGAGAAGCAAGGATGGTACAGCATTCGTAAATCAATTAATGTGATTCACCACATAAACAAAAGGAAGGAGAAAAACCACATGATAATTTCAATAGATGCAGAAAAAGCATTTGATAAAATCCAGCACCCATATATGATCAAAACTCTTGGCAAAGTGGGAATAGAGGGAACATACCTCAACATGATAAAGGCCATTTATGACAAGCCCACAGCCAACATCATAATCAATGGACAAAAATTAAAAGCAATTCCCCTAAAATCAGGAACAAGGCAGGGGTGTCCCCTTTCACCACTCTTATTCAACATAGTACTGGAAGTCCTAGCTACAGCAATCAGACAAGAAGAAGAAATAAAAGGCATCCAAATTGGAAAAGAAGAAGTAAAACTATCATTATTTGCAGATGATATGATACTGTACATAGAAAACCCTAAAGGCTCAGTCAAAAAACTACTGGACCTAATAAACGAATTCAGCAAGGTGGCAGGATATAAAATTAACACACAGAAATCAGAGGCATTTCTATACACGAACAATGAAATGTCAGAAAAAGAAATTAATAAACCAATCCCCTTTACTATTGCAACAAAAAAGATAAAGTACCTAGGATTAAATTTAACCAAGGAGGTTAAAGACTTGTACTCAGAAAATGATAAAACACTGATAAAAGAAATCAAAGAAGACACAAACAAGTGGAAGCATATACTGTGTTCATGGTTAGGAAGAATAAACATCATTAAAATGTCTATATTATCCAAAGCAATTTATAAATTAAATGCAATACCAATTTTAAAATACCAATGACAGCCTGACCTGTGGTGGCGCAGTGGATCAAGCGTCGACCTGGGAACACTGAGGTCGCCAGTTCAAAACCCTGCACTGGTCTGGTCAAGGCACATATGGGAGTTGAGCTTACAGCTCCTCCCCCCTTTCTCTCTCTCTCTCTCTCTCTCTCTCTCTCTCTCTCTCTCTGTGTCTCCTTTGTAAAATGAATAAAATTAAAAAACAAATACCAATGACATACTTCAAAGATATAGAAAACATATTCCAAAAATTTATGTGGAACCAAAAAAAACACGAATAGCCTCAGCAATCTTGAAAAAGAAGAATAAAGTGGGAGGTATCACACTTCCTGATATCAAGTTATACTACAAGGCCATTGTACTCAGAACAGCTTGGTATTGGCATAAGAACAGGCACATAGATCAATGGAACAGAACAGAGAACCCAGAAATAAACCCACATCTTTATGGACAACTGATATTTGACAAAGGAGGTAAGAGCATACAATGGAGTAAAGACAGCCTCTTTAACAAATGGTGTTGGGAAAACTGGACAGCTATCTGCAAAAAAATGAAACTAGACCACCAACTTACACCATGCACAAAAATAACCTCAAAATGGATAAAGGACTTAAATGTAAGCTGTGAAACTCTAAGCATTCTAGGAGAGAACATTGGCAGTAAACTCTCTGACATCTATCCAAGAAATAAATTTGCCGGTTTATCTCCACAGGCAAATGAAATAAAAGACAGAATAAACAAATGGGACTATATCAAACTAAAAAGCTTTTGCACAGCTAAATACAATATGAACAGAATAAAAAGACAAACCACACAATGAGAGAACATATTCGACAACACGTCTGATAAGGGGTTAATAACCACAATTTATAATGAACTTGTAAAATCAACACCAGGAAGACAAACAATCCAATCAAAAAATGGGCACAAGAAATGAATAGACACTTTTCCAGAGAGGACCTACAGATGACCAATAAGCATATGAAAATATGCTCAACAGCACTAATCATTAGAGAAATGCAAATTAAAACCACAATGAGATACCACCTCACACCAGTCAGAATGGCACTCATCAGCAAAACAACACAGAATAAGTGTTGTCGAGGATGTGGAGAAAGGGGAACCCTCCTGCACTGCTGGTGGGAATGCAGACTGGTGCAGCCACTGTGGAAAACAGTATGGAGATTCCTCAAACAATCAGAAATAGAACTGCCCTTTGACCCAGCTATCCCACTTATAGAAATATATCCCAAGGACACCATATCACCGACTGAAAAAAAGAAATGCACGCCCATGTTTATGGCAGCATTGTTCACAATAGTGAAGAGCTAGAAACAGCCCAAGTGTCCGTCAGTAGACGAGTGGATTTAAAGGCAGTGAAACATATATACAATGGGATACTATGGGGCCGTGAAAAAGAAGGAAATATTACCTTTTGCAACAATATGGAGGGACCTGGAAACTATTATGTTGAATGAAATAAGCCAGACAGAAAAAGAAAAATATTTTATGACCTCACTCATTTGAGGAATCCAAGGAACATTGAGAACTGAGGAAAGGAATTGAGACAGAGGAGGGATCTAAGGGACCAGAAGAAAAAAGGACAGAGGGAAAGGGGATGATAGAATGGGATAAACCTGAAGGAAAGAGGGGAGGGTGCTGCAGCGAGGAGGACAAGGGAGATGTGGAGGGGAATATGGGGGAGGGGGGGTGCAGTTGGGGTCACCCTAGAATCTATGTAAACACAATTAATTAAATAAATTAAAAAATATTTTAAAAAAGAACCAGATTGATCTAGAAGGCTCTGACCACAATATACCTTGTGCCCATTCAGGTACTCCCCTGCCCATGTGCCCAGGTGAACCTTAAGCTCTACTCTCTGATGGGAATACAACTAATAATGACATTACCAGAGACTATATTATATTTTCTAAGTTCATTGTTATTATATAAAAGAGTATTGAATTTAAAATTAAAATGTTTAAAAATCATGACAGCAAAAATAGGAAATACTTCTCCAAAGATACACAGTACGTGATAAAAAGCAGGTCTAAAGAATGGTGTTACATCCTCAAATCTAACCAAACAAAAGAAGAATTATTTCCCCAACTGAAAGTGGTGTCTTGTGTCCAATGAAAACAAGCTCTAGTTTCATTATTTACATGTATGCGAAGTTGCATCTTCTTTAAAATGTGGAACGTCTTGCTGGGCTGCAGATAAAAGCCAAGACTCTAAATTCAAAATTTTCTTTTTTCCTGGCTCCCAGCCCAGCTCATTGAAGTGGAGAGTTGCATTTATTACAATTCAACAGCACCTAAGGGACTTGGACGAAGAATATGCATTGATTTACTCTGACTATTGGCTGCTATGATTTGGCAGAAACCAAGGGCCACAGAAAATTGTACTTCTTTAACATCCAGTCAAGCAAATCAGCGGGAAAGCAAACCAGCTCATCTGTTGAAATTTAGTGAGGTGTTTTGGTTATTTGTTTAATTCTTTAATCTTTGCATTTGTTATTTAAACTCAACATTGGTGAAGATAGATATGCTTGACCTTCTTTCTGATTGTATCTAATTGTGTTTAAATATAGATGAGTATAACAATCTCTTAATGAGATGTGTTCAAACAATAAAAAGAGACAGAACTGGTTTTGAATGAGATGTAGTCAAACATTGCTGGGTTCTCAAGATTTCTACAGTAGACATGACTCTTCAGTAGAATTTCTAAAACAACCCAAACAAGTATTTGTTTAGTAGAACTACTGGCTAGGCAACAGTTGTTGGAGAAATACCTCTTTCTACTGATTTTTTTGTTGAACTTTCCTCCAAGGTTGACTTATGCATGGAATCCCATTTGCCCTCATGCCTTGAAACAAGCACCAATCAGCTCATGTCTTTCAGATGTCTCATTATTAAATCTGAAGAGCAATGGGCACTGGTTTGGTCTCAAAAAACTAATATTCATTCCTCTTCTTTCTTTCTTTCTTTCTTTCTTTCTCTCTCTCTCTTTCTTTCTCTCTCTTCCTTTCCTTCCTTCCTTCCTTCTTATTTTCTTTAGTTGTTTAGTTTTCCTAAAGTCTCAAGTTTATCTTTAAGATACAGAGAACTATTCATTAACTCATGAATGTATTACTTTGACTATGAATCCAGTGAACACTATTAGAACTCCTATAATGTGCTGGGCACTTTGTAAGGTAGAATCATTATTTGGAGTGTCAAGTTACAAGCAAAAGTCATTAAACTTCAGCTGACCACATGGGGGCAGGGGCTGTGGGGGAACACAGATAATTACAAGCAATTCTATCATGCTATATATGATAAACATACAGCATACCTATCAAAATACATACATGGAAGCCCATAGGAGAGGGACGCTCACTCTTTCCCTTGGGGATTGTGATATACACAGGACAGAAGTCTTAGGGAAGATCAGAATATTCTCTGTTGTTATTTTCTATTTCATTTTGAATTAGTACATATTGCTAAGTGGAAATGGCCTTGATTTCTCCATTGTTCTCACTGAAAGAGTTAACATTAGGCTTCAACCTTCTACCTTCTCCTCATCACCACTGGAAGAAAATGTGTACAAATTATGCAGGGGGGTTATCTGTTATGCAGTATAATTTCATGTGTGACAATTTAGAGGTTTATTACTTGCAGTTGAGACAAAGGTGAGAATGGACAGGAATGCTATTTAAGGAAATTATAATGGCTTTAAAAAAATGTATCTTTTAGCTCACTGGTTCTACAGTGACAGAACAGGAAATGAGGTCATTTGACACCATTTATTTTATCGACAAGATCTCCTCTAAGGGCCATTCCTTAGATAGCTCTTCTTTCAACGAAACAGTCCCAAAGGTACTTCCTATTAACGTGTATTTCCTGATGGAATGAACCAGAAGGAGGCTCTGGGGCTGAGCCTGACTCGACATCATCTCATCTGTTGATCCAGAGTTGACTTTACCCTGAACTTCTTTTGTAACCCTCATGCTACTTGAGCAATTTGCATATAAAGTGAATTAAATTTTGTGATGTTCTGATCATAAACCCATGAAGAATATATACTCTGTCTACTTTGCCTCTCTTCACCTCTCACCCGCCAAGTGAATAATAGGTGTGCCATAAAGAATCGCTGAATAAATAAAAACATGCCTGAATAAAAGTGAAGAAAAATTTTGAAAACTATGAATTTGTGTTTTTTAATAAAGCTTTGTTCTAAGAATTTCTTTTCCTTTATTTCTTTTTTTTTTTTTTTTTACAGGGCAGAGAGAGAGATAGATAGGGACAGACTGACGAGAAAGGAGAGAGGTAGGAAGCATCAATCAGTAGTTTTTCATTGCTGTCGCAACACCTTAGTTGTTCATTGATTGCTTTCTCAAATGTGCCTTGACCGCGGACCTTCAGCAGACCAAGCAACCCCTTGCTGGAGCCAGCAACCTTGGGTCCAAGCTGACGAGCTTTTTGCTCAATCCAGATGGGCCCGCGTTCAAGCTGGCGACCTCGGGGTCTCGAACCTGGGTCTTCCACATCCCGGTCCGACGCGCTATCCACTGCGCCACCACCTGGTCGGGCTGGTCTGAGAATTTCTTAATGATAATGGAATACTCACTTCTTTAGTAAAATTTTTTGTTTTATTTTCTAATGTGATTAGAATGCCATAAATCTCTACAGCAATTTTTTTTTATGGCTGCTGTAACAAATAACACAAACTTAGTGTTTGAATAATGACACAAATGAACTATCTTACATTTCTGGAGTTTAGAAGTACAGACTAGGTTTCACTGGTCAAAACAAAGATGCTATCAGAGATGCATTCCCCTCTACAAACTCTAGGGGGACGTCTGTCTTCTCACCTGTTCTAGCTCCTGAAGGCTGCCTGCATTCCTTGGCATATTGCCCCCTTGAGCAATGGCCAGTTAAGACCATTTCATATCGCATCCCTCCAAACTCACTCTCCTGCATCCCTTGTCCATATTTCCACATTTAAGGACTTCTGGATTTCAGTGGGTTTGCCTGGGTAAATCAGGATAGTCTCCCCATCTCAAGGTCATCCAATTAGTCACCTTAATTCCATCAGCACCCTTAATTCCCCTTTGTTGTCACCTAAGATGTTAACAGGTTCAGAAGATTCAGATATGGGCATCTTTGTACGGTAACTGTTCTAACTACCACAGACATCAAACATTGGGATAGAAATTATTGTTCAGTCATTAGCACAGGTTAAATTCAGAAGTAGTTCCTGGTCCTTCATTAACCCAGCCATTCATTGAAACTGCTATAGTGTTGGAGGGGCTTGTGTGCATAGAGAGTTGGGCTGCAGTCCCAGCTCTGCCTTTTCTAGTTTTGCGACCTTGGACAAAATGACTAGACATTCTCACACTGAGTCTATAGAATGTCAATGTGCACCACAAGATTATTTTTTGTGAGAAATAAAGAAATATGGATAGAGGCAATATATATAATTTATAGGTCTATTAAAATATTGATTTATTCTCACTGTTAGGAGAGAATAGAAGGAATGGATGAGGAGCTAAACTTTCGGTTCCTGCTTCTCTTGGCCAAGTGGTAATTAATAGCTACTTTCAAGTTCTGTCTGAAGCTGTTTTGATACTTTTACTGGAGAAGAAGACAGGGCTGCTCAGGAAAGGGCGGAACTGGAGATGAGCATCTGAGAGGATGGTGGAGCCGGCTGGAACCTGAGCCCAGGGGGACACAGGTACGACCGGACCAGTAAAGAGGTTGTGTTTTCCATTTGACCAGCCCACAAGGGCCAGAGAGGACATCACTGGCGATGGCTGCACATGTGTCATGGCAGGTTCAGATTCCTGACATAGTTTTCATAGCCACAGCTGGCTCAGAAGTAAAGCAGCTACATGCCCTGAGAAGGACAACAAAGGTCTGGGCAGGGAGACGTGGCAGAGTGGTTCCTGCAGACCTCAGCATCTTTGACTTGGATAAGGGGAGGCAGACTAGAAATTTATGATTTAGGCAAATGAAGATATGTGATATGTCCTCTGTTCCAAAGTCTCTGAATATATTAGAAACTGACAAAATCGTAGCTATTAGTCAGTTAATTCTCAGCCTGTGTAATCTAACTTGATTCTCTCCTAACACCATGCATGCTGAATACAGAGTAATACAAATTTCTGATTATTTTGTATATATGTTTGGCTTCCATGTCCTTAATAATTAATAAAAAAGCTCTTGAAAACCAAATGGCAACAGGTTTTGAATTTTCAGTCTTCATCAGAATAATAAACTGTTACTCTCTGCTTATTTGAAATCTTTACTCCTAATTCCCAGCATTTGCTAGTTCTGTGTACTATTTGTTATAAAACACAAAAACGACATTTCTGAAAGGCTCACTTAGTATGATGAAGAATTTATTTTAATGACCCCAAAGACTCTATTTAGCCAAAGTGTAGATGCCTTTTGATATTATTTTATTTTAATTTTTAAAATGTACATTACTTATCCAACCAATTGGAACTATTCTAGTATGTGTTTATTTATGAATGCCTTTAAAATTCCAAATGGCTCATAATGCCATATTGAAAGCTACTGAAGTCAATGCTTTAAGTGAATATTAAGACATAACTCAAATGAAAAGCTGTTACTACAGAACTTTCAAGTCATTTTCTAGAGCGTAATATCTCCACAATTTGAAATATACTTATTCAAAGTACCAAGAAAAATTAGACAATATACTGACAATTCGTTTGCAAACTTCAACTGTTAAAATCATTCTCTAACTCTTCTCCTAGAAAGGATCAACCAAACTCAGAAACATTTACTAGCATTACAATAAATAAACATTGACTACGGCAATAAAAAAAAATACCGTAAGACTTTCAGTAACTGAGAAAAAAAAATCTATTTTCTAAATTAAACAAAACACTCTAGACATATAGCTAGATTATTCTATAGTAGAGGGAAATACAAATCTTTTCTGTGGGCTTGAGAAAGATGGCCATATGGTTGACATGGTTCAAGTGGCTGATCGCCACAGTTTTCAAGGCAGGATACTCTTCACTGGTTTTGTTTTACATAGTAAGTACCGTATTTTTCGCTCCATAAGATACATTTTTTTCTCCCCCAAAAGTGGAGAGGAAGATGTCCATGCGTCTTGTGGAGTGAAAAGTACAGTATTTTATTAAATATTTTAACACACCATTTTGTTCAAAATATTTTTTTACTTATTTTCCTCCTTAAAACCCTGGGTGTGTCTTACGGTCAGGTGCATCTTTTTTTTTTTTAATTTATTCATTTTAGAGAGGAGCGAAAGAGAGAGAGAGAAAGGGGGGAGAAGCAGGAAGCATCAACTCCCATATGTACCTTGACCAGACAAGTGCAGGGTTTTGAACCAGCGACCTCAGCATTCCAGGTCGACACGCCATCCACTCCGCCACCACAGGTCAGGCCGGTCAGGTGCATTTTATGGAGCGAAAAATACAATATATCATTCATTCACATTATGTTCTGTGAACCATCTTATCCCATTTTTACTACAGGGCACAATTTTCTGGTTGGAGTGTACTTTTCTAGTAACTCTTCAGTTTTAGAGAAATTTGTTCAAAACCTCCACTTGGTTTTTTTTTTTTTGAGTGATAATAAGTGCTAAGCAGTGGTTCTATATCAGTGATTCTCAAACTGGGGACATATTAGATCCTTCCACTCCCCACCCCCACTAGGGACATCTAGCAATGTCTGGAGACAATTTTGGTTGTCAAAACCAGATTGGAGGGGGACTACTAGGACCTAGTGGGTAGAAACCAGAAATGCAATGAAACATCCCACAAAACCTGGGACAGTCCCACAATAAAGAATCACCAGTCAAAAACATGTGACTTGTTCCAAGGCTGAGATTAAACAACAGTAACAAAAACCATATATATATATATATATATATATATATGGTCAATTTGCTAGTAAAAATGGCTAGCCAGGAAACATTACTTATAAAATGTCTTCTTTGGCAAGGGGAGGTGTTGAAAAATAAATGACCTTTTCCCAGGAAGATTTTAATGTTTTAATAAAATAGTTGGCCTGAAACTGAATTTAGTTTATCTGAAATTTCATCCTTAAACATAAGTGAAATACATAAACACCAGAAGACAGCATGCATTTTCTACAACTTTGTACACAGCAGACTCACAATGAATGATTATCCAGTTTTAGGCAGAGTCCACTGTATTCTTGGATTAAATGAAGTAAGAGAAAGTCCTTGAAGAGGAGGGGTTTAGAGATTAGAATGAGAAATCAGACACTAATAAATGCAATTAGAGGAGAGAAATTGCGAGTGAGCAAGGCAGGAGGGGGTGAGAATGCCATCGGGCACTGTGTGACATGGAAGTTTACAAAGGAAGTCACAGGCTGTGGTGTGAAGGCTGTTTGACTCCTGGGAGCGTGAGAAATGGCCCAGAATGATGGAATAATACCAGCAGGGCTTGAACAGCCCAGGAGAGATGTTAGGGACTTCCACCTGGGATATATTAGGCTTAAGTTCCTGTTTTCATTCCATTTCTATTCTCTTTTCTTTTTCTTCCTCCCTTTCTTCCTCTCCTCCTCCCCCTCCATTCCCTCCCTCCCTCCCTCCCTCCCTCCCTCCCTCCCTTCCTTCCTTCCTTCCTTCCTCCCTCCCTTCCCTCCCCTTCTTCCTTCCTCCCTCCCTCCCTCCCTCCCTCCCTCCCTCCCTCCCTTCCTTCCTTCCTTCCTCCCTCCCTTCCCTCCCCTTCTTCCTTCCTCCCTCCCTCCCTCCCTCCCTCCCTTCCTTCCTTCCATCCTTCCTTCCTTTCCTTCCTTCCTTCTTCCCCTCCTTCTTTCATCTTTCACTCACCCAGAGCTCAGACAGGCCAGAACCTCATAGCCCCGCCACGTGACAGGCGGAGAACAGAAGACAAGCCGCTTCCACTTAAGAGGACAACAACGAAGCTGATCACAGGCCAGCGCTGAACTGCAGGTAGCATTCCGGAAACCACCTGAAAAGGAAGGTTTGTTGCTGAGGGTTCCAGGGGAAATGTCACTTAGTGAGTCTTTTGATTTGCCCACGTGGACATCGTAGCGGAATGAGAAGGTTTCCGCTGTTTCCACCTGGGAAGTTAACACTGGGTTTTCCTCCATCTCTTTGCTGTCTGGGCTGCTTCAGATAGATGAGCCTGCGTGTCTACTCAATAAGTGGTGGGGGCAGTTTCAGCTGTGGGGACAGTGTCCCTGGGGCTTGGCGCACAGTAAGGACACGGGAATTGAGAAGCACAGGGGTGTCTGGGCGATGGAGTAGTCAGCAGAGGAGATGCCTCAAGTTTCAGAACTAATTTCAGTAAAAATTTCAAAACAGAAGAGAAGGCAGAACATTTGGTGGACATCGCGAGGAACTAGGAGCTGGGGCAGGGAAGGGCCGGGGGGGGGGGCGGGGACTGGGTATTGGTCCCTCCACCCCCCAGCTTTGGGCGGAGCAGGGGCATCTCAGAGCCAGTCAGATGACACTAGCTGACTGTCCTGAAGTCATAGGGAAATCCTTCTTTATGGCACATCCGTTTTCACTCTGAACGCCCAGCGAGAGTGTATCATGGGCCCCTCTGTGCACCCCGCTGCGCACACACAACGTCACAGAACACCAGTGAGCCCTCAGGGAGCGGCCCTGAGCGGAACCCTGGAGGCAGAATTGCTTTTTTGAAGGAGGGACATTTAAAGCAGGGCTTGGAAGAGGGGTGAACACTTTTTCAGGACAAAGAGTGACGTCAACACAAATACTGATTTATTTTTAGATGGTGGTTATTTTGCAGGAAAAAAAAGATGGTGAATAACTTGAACCACTACTGATTCTATTGGGAGTAACTAAAACATTATTTAAGTCAGTTGGAGAATAAGTATATTACATAGAAAGAAAATGATTGATTTAGCTTCTGCAGGGCCAAGTTCTGGCCTTGGGGGTCCCTGCATGCAGATGGGGGACACAAACAAAGGATATTTCAAGGCATTGCTGCTGAGTATCCGATGTCAAGTGGTGAGCAAACTATAACTGTGGAGTTACTCCCCAAACTGAAAATAAAACTGAAAAAAATTAATAAAAGCAAGAATATATAGTCATTAAATATTTCTAGAGGGATAAAAGCAATATTTTCTTCTATTCCTTGTGGGGAAATAAAAGCTATGTAAAAAGTAAGTATTCTCACAAATTACATTATAATGTCCCGAGCAAATGCCTTCCACAGAAGTGCAAGGCCCCCTTTCAACATGCTTACATCACGGTGTGGGCCTCACTTCCCAGATCTGTCTGTGGGCACGGAAGCACCTCCTGCTTGTTCGGTCCCTGCTGTTTCTGGGCTTGGGTTTCCTGCACACAGTGGCCCGAGCAGGCTTGTGACTAGAACTTGCCTGCTGCAAAGATACAGCCTCACGGTTTCTGCAAATGCGTGTCTGGATAAAAGCTGTCGATAACTGCTCATCGATATGTTTTACTGCCCAGTTGTTTCTTTTCTTTTCTTTTTTTTTCTTCCAGCATATGCAGTTCCTGTAATGTGTTCTGATAACACTGGTTTAAAATAGCTAGGATTCCAGTCAGTTCACATTAATAGTAAACAGACAGTTCATTGACAGATCTTCTTTTCCAATAACCCAAATCTGCCATCTAACCAATTTTTAGAAGTATGCACACCTATAAAAATGATCTTCTGTGATGGTCAGTTTTATATGTCAACTCTGACTGGGCCACAGTGGCCAGACATTTAGTTCAACATAGTTCTGGATATTTTTGGTGAAGATTTTCTTTTTTTCTTAAGTGAGAAGTGGGAGGCAGAGACATAGACTCCCACATGCGTGGCTGGGCTGGGATCCACCTAGCAAGCCTCCTACTGGGCGATGCTCTGCCCATCTGGGGTGTTACTTTGTTGCTTGGCAACTGAGCTATTCTAGTACCTGAGGCAAGGCCATGGAGCCATCCTAAGTGCCCGGGGCCAATTTGATGGAACCATTCGAGCCATGGCTGCAGAAGAGAGAGGGAAGGGGGAGGGGTGGAGAAGCAGATGGGTGCTTCTCTTGTGTGCCCTGACTGGGATTGAACCTGGGACATCCATCCACACACTGGTCCAACACTGTACCCCTGAACCAACTGGCTAGGGCTGGTGAAGGCGGTTTTTGACAAGATTAACTTTTAAACTGGTAAACTTTGAGTAAAGTAAATTGCCTTCCACAATGTGGGTGGGTTCATCCAATCAGATAGAAGTCTCAAAAGAACAAGGTGTGACCTCCCCCCATAAGGAGGAATTCTGCAAGTGAACTGACTCTGACTTTGGAGTAGATTAGAACTGCAATTCTTCCTTGAGTCTCCAGCCTTCTGGGTCACCCCATCAGATGGGACTTGCCAAGCGTCCACAATTGCATAAGCCAACTCCTTAAAATAAATCCGTCTCTCTCTCACAATAAATAGATAGATAGATAGATAGACAGACAGACATAGACAGACAGCGATATAAGTACATAGCCTTATATTGGTTCTGTTTCCCTGGAGACCCAGAACTAACACATCTCATGATTATACTAGGAAAGTCATTCTATCTGCATAAAAAAAAATTTTTTTAAGTGGGAGTTCTTAGAATGTTCTGAGTAAATACAGGATTTAAAGTATACTGTTTATTGACCAGTAGATTAAGGTAGAAGAAAAGGGACGACATACTATGTTGAATATCCATGAAACCAGCCAAGTATTAATTCACGTAGCAATTCCATGAATAAACTGCTCATAAATTCCCCCATGTAATTAGTTTTATTGACTGCATACAGGTGGCATATATCCTGTCCTTGAAAAGGGAATATCAGAAGGGAATAAAGCAAGCCCTCTTATCATGAAGTTATATTAAGATGTTTAATGAACCATACACTGTGTAGCTTGCAGATCAAATAGTAAGTGAAGACATTTTCCAGAAATGTGTAGAAATGAGAGAAGGCTCAGCCCACACTGAAATGTACCGAAATGAACGAAATAGGCTAGAAACTTGGAACTAGGGATTAGTTTCAAGCATATGCTATAAACTTCATGAAACATCTTTCAAGAACAGGATAAACTGAACAAAATTGAAAGCAGACACTATAAACTGGCATTAAATAATCCTTCCAGAGAGAGTAACCTGGTGTTTTAGTAAGACAGGGAAGCAAATAGGAAGAGTTCCCAGCAACACCTGCCATTTGGGAAGGAGGTCTGGAAGCAGGGACCAGACTGCAGAAGGCCAAAGAGATTTTTCCATTATGAGCGGAGTGTCCTGAGACTTAATGCTCAACACGTATGCTCCGTAAAGAAAATATTCTCCAAGTAGTTAGGGAGAACAAGTAGGTTCCTTGCAAGGACTGATAAAAAAAATAGATTGTTCCGATTTTTTCTCAATAACAGGATACCGGAGAAGCAATTTCTCTTGATATGGAGAGATCAGTAAACAGGTGGGCCCCTGGCCCCTCACTCACGAGAACAGTCTAGTCTGAAAGCCAGAGTGCCCATTGTTCAGCATCACCTGCTCACTGTCAAAGGGAACTCCAGGCTGGCATTGCCATGCCATCCAAGTCTAAAGCCCAGATTTTTAAGTAAAATCTTCTGATCCTTAACTGTTTGAATTTAACACTGTTTGAATTCAAGGAGGAAACATTTTGGGTGGATACACGGTTGAGCCTAAGAAAACACAGGGGCCATTAATTTGAAAACTCTGGAGAAGAGGAGGAAACAGAAATGACCATAAACTGAGCATCAGTGAATTCGAACAACCATCTGATTTGCAGAATGACTCATAAATTCAATGCCATCCCCACCAAAATCCCAGTGAGTGATTTTGTGAATATCAACAAACTGATTGTACAGTTTATGGAGAGGAGGCAAAAGATCCAACACAACCAATGCAATATTGAAGAAGGACAAAGTTGAAAGACCAATAATACCCAACTTCAGTGCGTACTGTGGAGCTACATTAATCAAGATGGCGTGATATTGGGAAAGAGAAATACACAATTAGATCAGTGGATGAGAATAGAGAGCCTAAACTACACCCACATATAGTCAACTAACCAGTAAAGGAGCAAAGACAATATGATGGAGCGAAGATGAACTTTTCAAAAAATGATATAAAAAATTGGTCTAGGCCCTGGCCAGCTAGGTCAGTGGTGAAGTGTCAACCTGGCATGTGGAAGTCCCAGGTTCTATTCCTGATCAGGGCACACAGGAGAAGTGCCCATCTGTTTCTCCATCATTCCCCTTCTCCTTTCTCTCTCTCTCTCTCTCTTCTCCTCCCACAGCCAATGCTCCATTGGAGCAAAGTTGGTCTGGGTGCTGAGGACCACTCCATGGCCTCCGCCTCAGGTGCTAAAATGGCTCCAGTTGCAATGGAGCAAGGCCCCAGATGGGCAGAACATCACCCCCTGGTGGGCATGCCAGGTGGATCCGAGTTGGGTGCATACGGGAGTCTTTCTGACTGCCACCCCTCTTCTAACTTTGGAGAAATACAAAAAATAAATAAATAAAAACATTTGGTTTAGACACAGATTTATACCCCACACGAAATTAACTTAAAATGTATCCTATATCTAAATGTAGAACATAAAACTATAAAACTTCTAGAAAATAACAGAAGAAAGCCTAGATGGCTTTTTAGATACACCAAAGGCACAAGCCATGAAAGAAACAATTGATAAGCTGGACTTCATTACGGTTTAAAACTTCGGCTCTGCAATAGACATTATCAGGAGGATGAAGAGACAAGCCAGAGGCTGGGGGAAATATTTGTTGATATAGGACTGTTATCCAGAGGATACAGAGAACTCTTAAAAACAAACACATAATTGATTTTAAAAAATTGGCTGAGTGCCTTTACAAAGACTGAACCAGAGAAGATACACAGATGTCAAATCAACCTACGAAAAGATGCTCCACATCGTATGTCCTCAGGGACATGCAAATTAAAACAATAAGGAGGTGCCACTCCTTGCCTATTAGAATGGCCCCAATCTGGAACCCAGACCACAGCAAACGCTGCCTGGCTGTTGGGCATGCACAACTGGTCCACCATGCTGGAAGACATTTGCTGGTTTCTCTCAAAACTAAGCCTTATAGTCCGGCAACTGTGCTCCTTGGTATTTACCAGAGGAGTTAATAACATATATACGCTCACAAAAACCTGTGCATGGACGTTTACAGCAACTTCGTTCAGAATTGCTGAGGCTTAGAAGCAACTAAGATGTCCTTCAGTAGGTGAAAGGATAAATAGATGTTGGTACATACAAAATGTGGAATTTTACTCAGCATGGAAAAGAACGGAGCTATTGAGCTATGGAAAGACCTAGAGAGGAACTTGAAGTGCATATTGCTAAGTGGAAGAAGGTGATCTGAGAAGGCTAAACACTGACTGATTCCAACCCAGTGACATTCTGGAAGAGGCAACACCGTGAAGATTGTAATAAAGATCAATGTTGGTGGAGGAAGAGGGGACAGGGGATGACAGATTGAGTGGGCAGAGCAGAGAGGAGTTTTAGGAAAGTTAACATACTCTACGTGATATAATGAGGAACACA
The DNA here is from genome assembly GCA_037038555.1 of Rhynchonycteris naso. Classification (NCBI taxonomy): domain Eukaryota; kingdom Metazoa; phylum Chordata; class Mammalia; order Chiroptera; family Emballonuridae; genus Rhynchonycteris; species Rhynchonycteris naso. The sequence continues at coordinate 201,872,931 of CM072999.1, forward strand.
TGTCACTATCCATCTGTCCAAACCCACAGAACACACAACACCGAGAGTGGACCGTGTAGGACTGTGGACATTGGCTGTGACTTCTCAACGTAATCCCATCAGTCATAACGAATGTGGCACTTTGGTGAATAATGCTGGTAACAGGAGAGACTGTGCATACATGGCGGCTGGGGATGTATGAAAGATCTCTGCACCTTCCTCTCATGTAGCTATGAACTTAAAACTACTCTAAAAAACATAAAGTCCTGTTTGTACAATACAAAAACATATACAGCTGCATTTATTGTCTGTTATGTTCAAGTTTTTCCTTAGCCCCTAGCCCTGAACTCTGCTTAGCACAAAGTAGAAACTCAAAACAATAAAGGTATTTCCATTAAAAATTACTAGTTCGAACTGATGCAGACTCAGAATATTTATGCAGCCTTACTGTGTAAACCCTATATTCTGATGTGACATTATGTTCCCCTAGGGCTGCATTTGCTTCTCTACTCAGTCTTAGACATTTTATGGGACACGACTGAATCACCAAATCGCCAACGTGGCCAGGTGGCTGCCTTTACAGGTGGTCCCGCCCTGAATTATGACCCTTCCTCGCAGTGTCACTTTTCTGGTTACTCAGCCAATGACTTGATGTTTTGGATTTCTGCAAAGCACCAAGTAAAAGTCACCTTGTAGGCCCATTTTCCTCTTTGATAATCCAACTGTTTTCTCTTAAAGTGATTGGGGTTTTTTTCCATATTTTCTTTTCTTTCCTCCCCTCCCCTCCCCTCCCCTCCCCTCCCCTCCCCTCCCCTCCCCTCCCCTCCCCTCCCCTCCCCTCCCCTCCCCTCCCCTCCCCTCCCCTCCCCTCCCCTCTCCTCTCTTCTCCTCTCCCCTCCCCTTTCTTTCTCTTCCTTTCCCTTCCCTTCTCTTCTCTCTTTTCTTTTTTTCTCTTCAACTTCTTTGTTGACAAAACCATTTCCAATCTCTGTGGAGTCCTTCAATGGCATAATCGCCTACTCAATCATCCAAACTCTTCCTTCTTAAGATAACATTCTTATGAATCAGAAATGTCAGAATAAAGGAACTTAAAATTAATCAATATTTATTGAGTACCTAGTACATCTAAGAGACTATGTTAAGTAATTAGGGCTATACCAAAGTAACATAAGCCTAGGCACCAAACCTCACGTCGCAGCTGTGTGGTTGAGCACTCATCCGTACAGAAGCAGCTACATCAAGAACGGAGGCCCTGCTGGGAAGGCAATGTCTGCTGGTTACGCAATTTAGAGTCAGACTCGAAACATAGTTATAGTCCCCAACCCTGAGTGAAATAAGAACTTGGAACAATTCTGTCTATTGTTCTGAAAATCGGTGAGTTAGAAATTAATCATTATCACTGGCAAAACAACAACAGCAAAAGCAAAAAAACTGAAGTTGGCTAGCATCCACCTACGTATCATTCTGTCATTTTTAATTTCAAAAAACAACAACCTATTGAATGGGCCCAGGCCTTTGTTTCAAATGATCATTAACTGACACCGTTTGCCTCTGACAAAGGTCTACACGCCTTAAACATAGTAGGTCTTTGATCCGTGCTGGGTGAATTGAACTGGGTGAATTTGGTCTTGCTAGAGGTGAATTCTAAAGACAGAGCAAATGGGGTTGGAAACTTCTCTCAATCATCTCCTTGATGTGACACTTAGTTTACATTCTGATGCTCACTCACAAAACTTCCGTGCCCTAAAGATTAAACTGTAAGTCAAAGAAACCTGATGTGCTTGGGGATGGTGCTTGTTCATGTTTGTGCTTTCCTTTCTTTTCCAGAAAAAGGGCAATAATAAACTTTGTTTCTTCTGAAGGGAAGGCTGTAAGAATAAATGTATAAATGCCCATGAAAGAACTTTTCATTATAGAAGCAAAATATTAACGTTGTTTGTGTACACTGGCAACCATAGAGAAGCATACCCAGAATTCAGAGATAAAATTAGGTGTTATTATTATTATTATTTTTGACAGAGACAGAGAGAGAGTCAGAGAGAGGGATAGATAGGGACAGACAGGAAGGGAGAGAGATGAGAGCATCAATTCTTTGTTGCGGCACCTTAGTTGTTCATTGATTGCTTTCTCATATGTGCCTTGACTGGGGGCCACAGCAGACCGAATGACCCCTTACTCAAGCCAGCAACCTTGGGCTCAAGCTGGTGAGCCTTGCTTAAACCAGATGAACCCGCACTCAAGCTGGCGACCTCAGGGTTTTGAATCTGGGTCCTCTGCATCCCAGTCTGATGCTCTGTTCACTGCGCCACTGCCTGGTCAAGCTAAGTGTTATCTTATTCAAACAAAATTAGCAGAAACATTTTTAAAAAGGATTTTTGCTAAATGGAGTTAAAAATCATTAACTCCATTTAGCAAGAATCCTTTTCATGCCTTAGAGGATTGTTTGCTAATAATCCTGAATCAAGTTACTTCCTGGATCAAATCAGGAACCCAGATTATTTCTGTGAATCTAATCAAAGCAACCAAAATGTTTCTTGAGAACACAATCTAATTGATTGTATTTTAACAAATAATCCTGTTATGCTTTCCCAGTGAAGTCCTTTTCCTCTAAGATTACATCATATCTTTCACTCCTTTCAGAGAGAATAGCTTGAGACACATATCTCTTCTTGATAAAACTGTGGTTCTGCACTAAAAGATATTTTCCAAGGTTTGCGCCCCTCACAACAGAATTCAAGCACGAAAACTCTTCATTGCTGGCACTTGCAACCTTAAATCCTAAACCTCAAGATAGGGGTGGAGAGTGTTAGCCCAGGAGCAATACAGCGTAGGGCAAACATAGGCTTATAGCTGTGAGTATGTGAAAGTTTATTCCTGCATTATTATTTATTGTATTATTTTCCGTATGAACAACTGTTTGCCTACCTTTGATCCACCCTGTACATTTCTGCCCTTCCGATGGTCATGTGAGAAGACTTTGAACTTGGGCAATCTTGGGACTTCAGTCATTGGGACATCATCTGCTCACGGCCTGTGAGAGGACAGGCAAAGATTATTCTGCTACAAAGCAAGACTGTTGAAATGACTGCCCTACTTGAAATTGGAATGAAACAGCCACTTTTACTGTGGATCTGGGGTGTGAACTGACGTCAATGCTTAGGAGAAAATGCTGCTCACCTACAGAGGGAGTCTAACATCTTAGCATACTTTTAGGTGACAAGATGGTGAACATTTAAATGCCTTCTGCACAGTGTATTTCAAGCAGCCAACATACACATGCTGCGACACCACAGAAGAAACACTCTCTTCTAAGCTATTTGTTTATTGTATTTGAATATGATTTAATTACTCCTCCAGAATGATGTGTTTAAAAATAGCAGACTTAGGAAACTGGCCTCCCAAATCCATCTCATCACAAGGGGAAGGCTTTATCTCATCTTCCTCCTTTTTGGCCAGGGACAAATTGGCCTTGTGAGAAGGATTTTATAGCATCTGGTGGGACAATGTGCCAACCTTCCCGTATCAACTGACTCCCCAACTCCACATGCATCTCTCATCACTAAGGAGACTGATGAAAGCAGGGCTCCCTCATGCTCTGCAAACAAACCTGCTGACCCCACTGGTACCCACCTTTTCTTTTCAATCCTAAGAAGTGCTCAGCTCCTGTCCCAAGTCTTTTTCTTTTGCTGCAGACCCTCTTTGTTTTTGTGCTTCCTCCACCCCTCCTCTCCTTCACTATAAATCTTTCCTTTCCTACCAACCATTTCTATCAGTGGGCAAGCACCTGCTCTTGTCCTTCCTCCTGGGAAAAGGATAGCATCTCCTCCATGGCCCACCTCTTCCTCTGGCCTTTCTGTGTGCGGTCACTGCTCCTCTCAGGGGAGCTGTGCCTCCCTTTACTGGATCCGTTCCAGCCTCAGGTCACTTTGCCCAGACTGGGACTGCCCTTGTAAAGACGGCTAGCTTTATTTATGATGACAGGTGCAAAGGACACTTTCTCTCCTTGACGTCGCGGCCACATTCAATGCACTTCTCTGCACGACGTGAATAGGCTCTCTGGGCTTTTCAGGTGCAGCCCTTGCTTAGCTTTCTGAACCCCTGGAGTCACCTGCAGTGCCTGCCCTCTAAATCTGGAATGTCTCAGACTCAACTATTCCTTGGTTTTACATCATATCTATGTGCCAACAACTCCCAAATGTCGTCTCTCAGTTCTCTCCTCTGACCTCTATGTTCATAACTACCCATCGGACATCTCCACAAGGATACCCACCAGGCACCTCAGTCATATCAGACCTTGAGTTAGGCTGAAGAACAGTCCCCCAAAGATGTCTACATCCCAATCCTCGGAATTGTGACTGTTACCTTATATGGCAGAAGAGACCTTGCAGGTGTGGCTAAATTAGGGACCTTGAGATGGGGAGTTTATTGTGAATTTTATTGTCAGGAGAGGCCCCATGTAATCAAAGGTTCTCATAAGAGGGATGCAAGAAGGTCAAAGGCAGAAAAAGCGATGTGACCATGGAAACACAGGAGAAAAGGAGACTAGAATGTGAGGCCACAAGCCAAGGAATGCAGACAGCCTCTAGAAGCCAGGGAGAAGGACACTTCCTCCTTTGGAGGCTCTGGAAGGAACACTTTGAACTGAGCTTAGTGAGACTGATTTTGGATTTCTGACCTTCAGAGCAGTAAGATAATAAATTGTGTTGCTTTAAGCCATGAAAGATACTATATTTTGTTATGAAATCGACACAAACCTGATACAGGTCTCATGGTCTGAACCTGGGTTTTCATTCATCTCCAAACCTGTTCCTCTGAAGTTTGAACTAATTCAGTACACGGCACCATTCTCTACATGGTTGTTCAAGTAAAAAACAAAAGAATCACCCAGAGGCAGATTTAATGCTGGGCAAACTGGGCGTGTGCCCTGGGCCCCGACTTCTGAAGGACCCTGCAAAACCCCAACGTTACACTTTTTTCTAATGATACCAAGTTTGGTTTCATATGTGCAATTTTAACATTAATAGCCCAAAATATTTTTTATTTATTTAAAAATATGGTTAACATGTATTTTTATTTTCCCTGTCTCTTTTTTTTCAGGAGCCCAATATTTTCTTCTGCACCAGGGGCCTCCACCGACCTTAATCTACCTGTGGAATCACCATGATTTCTATCTTTTTCCCTTCACCTTCTCTTCTGACTCATTAACAATTCCCATTAATTTAAAAATGTATCTCAAATCTGTATATTTCCCTCTCTCCCTGCTGTGACATTTGCTAAGGTATTATCATTATTTTTAAAGAGGACTTAAATAGCCTTTGAAAAATTATTTTTTAGGGGCAATTTCAAATATACACAAAATAAAGAAAATAGAAGAATGAAGCCCTGTGCTCATTTCCTGCAGGGACAGTTATCAGTGTGTGTTGACATTCTTCCTTCTTCCACCTCCTTTTCTCCTGGAGTAGTTTAAAGCAAATCCCACACATTACATCATTTTACCCACAAAGACTTCATTCTGTATATGCCCGATAAAAACATTTTTAATAGTAACCTCATTGCCATTCCCATACCTAAATATTAACAATAGTTTCTTAATATTTTTTATAGAGTCCATATTCAAATTCCGCTTAATGTCTCAAATATAATTTTCACAAATGGTGTGTGTGACTCAGATCCAAAAGGGACTCACACTGCACTCAGGTGTTTGATGCCTCTTGACTCTTATTTTATAATAACTACCCCCATCATTACCACCTTCCGTATGCCATTGATTTGTTGGAGATATTGGGCCACTGTTTGTCTATAGAATTCTCACATTCTAGATTTGGTTGATACCTTTTCCATAGTGTTATTTAACTTATTCCTCCATTCCTTATATGTCCCATAAATCTAGAGGTCTGACTAAACTCAGGTTTAACCTTTAGGCAAGAATACATCCTGTTGGTGTTCACTATATTTTAAGATGTATAGCAGCTGGTTTTCCTACTTTTAGTGTCTAGGCAAGTTGATAGATTCGGACATGTCATCCCAATTCCTCCATTATGAAATGCTCCATTAGCCTCTCCCCTCCTGGTTTTAGCAACTACAGGGGGTCATTGCAGAGATCCATTGTTTCATCATGAATCACAACATGGTGGCTTTCCAATTCTGTCACTCTTTCAGCTTTATGTGCTAGAATTGTATAAATGCAAACCAGCCCTCATAGACTATTGGCTATTCTGAAATGCAAATCAGGATCGTCTTGGCCAGGGGTTTGGTGGCATGAACGAGGTGATAGCAGTGACGATCAAGACTAAATGGTTAATGGTTCTGGAACATATTTGGCAGTAACCCCCCACCCTCCCCAGTATTTGCAGCCAATCAGATGTGGTGAAGACATAACATGGGGAGTGAGGACTGCCCTCTATTTTCTCGCCCAAAAGCTGGTGGAGGGAGGGGTGGCGTGCTGAGACAGGGCAGCTTTGTGGAAACCAGTCCCGGGAGATGATAAAGAAGGGAGCATTATAGAAAGAGAGACAGCGGGCCTTCGCATCTATTTCTTATAATAACTGTTGACAGAAAATGAGTTTATAAAACAAGAAATGAGTCAAAGGGCAGTTCCATTTTTAATTATTTGAGGAATCTCCATATAGGAACATATCCCCAAAACACCATATCACCGACTGAAAAAAAGAAACGTACCCTCATGTTTATGGCAGCAGTGTTCACAATAGCAAAGATCTGGAAACAGCCCAAGTGTCCATCAGTGGACGAGTGGATTAAAAAGCTTTGGTACATATATACAATGGAATACTATGGGGCCATGAAAAAGAAGGAAATATTACCTTTTGCAACAATATGGAGGGACCTGGAAACTATTATGTTGAGTGAAATAAGTCAGGCAGAAAAAGAAAAATATTATTTGACTTCACTCATTTAAGGAATCCAAGGAACATTGAGAACTGAGGAAAGGAATTGAGACAGAGGAGGGATCCAAGGGACCAGAGGAAAAGAGGACAGAGGGAAAGGGGATGATAGGATGGGATAAACCTGAAGGGAAAGGGGGAGGGTGCTATAGGGAGGGGGGCAATGGAGATGTGAAGGGGAACATGGGGGAGGGGGGATGCATTTGGGGTTACCCTAGAAGCTATGTAAACACAATTAATTAAATAATGATAATAAAAAAAAACCAAGAAATGAGTTTGCTGAAATTTTAATTTCTTTTTATTTTATTCATTTTAGAGAGGAGACACAGAGTGAGAGAGAGAAGGAGAGAGAGAGAGAAAGGGGGGAGGAGCTGGAAGCATCAACTCCCATATGTGCCTTGACCGAACCAATGCAGGGTTTTGAACTGGCGACCTCAGTGTTCCCAGGTCGGCGCTTTATCCACTGTGCTACCACAGGTCAGGCAGAGTTTGCTGAAATTTTAGATACGTAGGAAAAGATTTCGGCAAGCATCCCACCCGTTTCATATTTGAACTACTCCATCTAGCAGCCCGGTCACGTTGCGCTGACGACCCAGGTGTTATTTCGGCAGCACATTCGTTTTCCTGAAAGTTAAGGGTCTGTCAGTATTTCCATTATAAACTCCAGTTTTCAGGGGTTTATAACTTGGCTACTTTAAAATCACATCAGGCTGAAACTTGCAGGGAATAAAACATTTTTAAAAATAGATTTAGTACATTGTTGTCACGATCTCGTTAAAATGTTGCCTATTTTTCTGAGATAAAGTGACTTACAGTTAATATATTGTGAGACAAATGGTCAATTAAAAACACTTCTTATTTTAAGGTTGCTGGAAGTAATTGCACTTTATAATAATGTCACATTTCATATGTGTAGATTAGATATGGACAGACCACCAACATTATACTGAAGCAATTTTAACATGTTGGAGTAGAACTTGGCATATACAGTGCAGTTTTAAATAAATTTCTTTTCAATAAAACTTGTAAATCGGTTAAGGGTTTTTTTTTTTCGTTGTTGTGTTCTTTTTTTTTTTTGGTTTGTTTGTTTTTTGAGGAACAATATGTTCAATTTTATTTTGTTATTTTGCCAACCAGAACTTGGTCTCAATGTTATTGTTCAGTTAAAAATATACTGTGTATCTTAGAAACGTACACTTGAAACTTATATGATGGTCTTATTAACCAATGTCACCCTAATAAATATAATTTAAAAATAAATAAATTTTAAAACTATGTACCATCTTTTGTTTGGAATACAGTATTTTCATTTCCTTTTAGTGATAGAATTTTCTCACGGAGGGATGTTAAGTTCATCTAAGGCCTTTTGTACAATAACAGCTCAGCCAGGAACTCCACCTTAAAGCACAAGAGCACTCTGTTCCCTTAGGAGGGATAGGAAGAAACACAGTCGGCGGGAGAGCAAACAGGGCCCAGCGCTACATGCGGTGTACCAGGCAAGAGTAAACACCGTCTCTTTGCCCTGGCTGAGTCCAGCCGCCTTCTGACCTATGCTCCGATCACAGCCACCTGGGTCATTCCAGCACCATCAGCCTACAAACCACGCAGCCAATTTGTGGAGACCAAGTGATGCTAAAAGTGTAATCTGGGTGGATTAATTAAGCGGATTCTGTGTTTTTACATGGACAACACAGGAATCCTTACCTCAGATTGTAAAAAAACAAAAAACAAAACAAAACAAAAAAACAAAACAAAACACAAAATGCATAGGGACTCAGTATCTAAATTTAAGAATTAAATAAAGAAAAGGGCCTGAACAGGCGGTGGCGCAGTGGATAGAGGGTCAGACTGGGATGCTGAGGACCCAGGTTTGAGACTCCTTGAGAAAAAGCTCGCCAGCTTGGACCCAGGGTTGCTGGCTCCAGAAAGGGGTGGCTTGATCTGCTGAAGGCCCGCGGTCAAGGCACATATGAGAAAGCAATCAATGAACAGCTAAGGTGCCACAACAAAGAACTGATGCTTCTCATCTCTCTCCGTTCCTGTCTGTCTGTCCCTGTCTATCTCTCTCTCTCTCTGACTCTCTCTCAGCCCCTGTAAAAAACAAACAAACAAAAATTTAAAAAAGAAAAGGAAAGATAATTTGGGAGTATTTCCCCAGCTTTCAATTAGGAAAAGCCGCTTAAACAGAAAAAAAAAACCAAAAAACAACTCAAGCAATTGCCAACAAAACAACTAGATCTGTGTTCATTGAAATGGAAACATCCTCAATGACCCAACATTAATGAAGTAAAAAATTAAATGAATGTATGATAACACGATATCCTACTCCTAATTAACAAAGCCCCCCCCCATTGCCATAAAATCTAATAGAAAAATAGATGAGACAAACAGGAAATTTACAGAAAACAAAATGCAAAGGGCCAATGAATATAAGGAGAGATACTGAACCACTAGGAATTAGGGTAATAAAGTCTAAAATAAAAGGCTAGCATTTTATTATCCATAAGATTTTTAAAAATAAGTTTTTTAAAAAATCTAGGTGAGTGAGAATATCAAAAAACTAACTGCCTCACCAAGTGGTGGCGCAGTGGATAGAGCATCAGACTGGGATGCAGAGAACCCAGGTTCAAGACCCTGAGGTCTCTGGCTTGAGCCGGGCTCATCTGATCTGAGCAAGGCTAACCAGCTTAAGCCCAAGGTCACTGACTTAAGCTAGGGGTCCTCAGTTTGTTATAGCACCCGGTCAAGGCACATATGATAAAGCAATCAATGAACAGCTAAGGTGCCACAACAAAGAACTGATGCTTCTCATCTCTCTCCCTTCCTGTCTGTCTGTCCCTATCTGTCCCCCCACCCTCTCTATCTCTGTCACACAAAAGAAAAAAGAAAGGAAAGAAAAAAAAGAAACTGACTTTCTCATCTATCTTTGTTGGGAATATGTATTTTGATAGCCTTTCAGAAGGCAATCTGTTGGAATTTATTAAAATTTAACATCAGGAAATTACTTAGGAAAATCTACCCTAAAGATATGAAAATACTTGTGTGTAAGATAATATGTATAAGAATATTAATTTAACATTTATTCATTAATTAACTGATTTCTTGAGTGAATCAGAGAGGAGTCTACTCTATAAAATGTAGATTTGATTTGGAAAATGTCAGTATAGAACAGTGGTTCTTAACCTGGGTTCTATCGAACCCTAGGGGTTCGATGAGTCGGTCTCAGGGGTTCAGAGAAGCCTCTGCCACGGAGGCCAGAATAAAGTAATGCCGTAATTTGTTGTGAGTTCATGCACTTTGTTGGTTTTGTTCTTTGACCAAGGTGATGTTCATGCACGGCTCATTTTGTGCACCAGTAAAAAACCATATACCTATGTCTTGAATTTGGGGAAAAAAATCATATTTTATTTATCACTAAAGAAGGGTTCGGTGAATGCGCATATGAAGCTGGTGGGTTTGGTACCTCAAAAAAGGTTAAGAACCACTGGTATAGAAGGAACAAAATAAACTAAATAATTTCAGGTGGTAATAGGTGCTATTTGGAGAATAAAACATGGTGGTGTTATAATTAACTAAATTAAGATGGTAGAAGACAGCATGATATAATTTTTAGGAAGTTCAAAACCAAGCATGCATAAGAACTGAAATAGGAAATACTTTACAGGCGAGAAACTGTGGGTGATCTGTTATTTTTTCTCATATATATATATATATATATATATATATATATATATATATATATATATATATATAATTTGTATAATCAAAATGCATTACTTTCTTAGTGAAAAAATACCATTACGATAAATTTTTTTTTCAAAATATTTTCAGCAAAATGTGTACTTAGCCTCACTTTGGTTGTTGTCCCAGATTGTAGTCTATTATGAAGCCCGCCTTTGGTGAGCTTGATCCATTCAGAGCCCTAATTTAGTGAGAAGAACCTGTCTGCTTCCTACCTCAACAGAAGGAATACAGGTTCTGCCCACACTACATGGACAAGGCCAGGGATGATCTCCTGGCAAAGACTGGAGGGCACGGGCTTGTAATTTCTTCAGTGGCTTTATGGGAATATTTTTTGGGGGAGGGGATCTTGTCCACTCAGGTCTGGTGGGAAAGAGAAGATTGGCAGGACTCTACTTGTTCAACAGTAGATGGGTTGAAATTTAAGTACACAGGTTGTTGAAATACAGTTTGGGAAAAAAAGTTTTTATCAACCTTAATAAATTTTACCTTGGTTTCATTTTGAATCCTTTGTCATAATTTTTAGTCTTTCTCTTTTCTTCATGGGAATCTTGAAACCTAATCCAGTTGTTTTAAAAGTTTTCTCAGCACTTTTGTCTGATGCCTTGCAAAATTTTATTTGTAGGGATCCAACCAAGTCCTCTTTAACAAGCTGCATTCTGTGTGCTCAGGGAACACTGGGTCCCAGAAGATTCTCCAGCTGTGCACTGCCTAGGGATTGCAGTGATGGTCACCAGCCCAATCACTGCCTCTGTCCACCAGTAATACTGTCAGTACCCCATGCGTCACTTGAATTTCCAGGTAGAGTAGAAATCTATCTATCAATGCACGATGGAAAAGAACTAAGGAACACTTCTTTTTCAAGCTCTTGCCTTTGCCTAGAATAGCAACTCTGCCCTCTTATGTAAGTTCCATTTGGTATACAAGACTCATTTGCTCAACAATTATTTATTGAACACCTACTCTGTGTTTGATAAAGTTTTAGGCAATGGGTAGACAATGGTGAACAAGAGGCAAGACTCCTGCTCTCACAACCTCATATCATGAAAAGGCAAACAAACAGCTGAATTTCATGTAACAAAGTAAAAACAGTATCTGTGGTTCATATCATTGTAGTCTAGGAAAGCTACTCTGAAGTGACATTTGAACAGAAAGAAGAGTGAGAATATGTAACATGTAGTCTAAGGAAAGAATGCTCTAATTGGAGTGTACGTAAAGTGGAATCTGGGCATGATTGAGAATTAGCAAGATCCAGTTCCACTTCTCCACTTTCAATGAGAAGCTCAGATTCCTCCATGTTGCAATGACCAAACTCTTATAATATGTTGACGCATTTGGCATCAAACATATACTGCATCAGAGTAAGTTATCTTTGGAAAGCTGAGATGCTTAATCTTCACCTAAGACTCAGCTTCTTCAGGCCAAGGACTGACTTAGTCCTAGGCTTCTTGATATAACAAAACCAAAAACAGTATGTCCATGTAAGAAGTATTCAATAAACACTCACCAATGATCATGAGCTGATGTCAATGATCTGTGCTGTTGTAATGCCTTCAAGCAGTCATTAGTATATAGATATTACACTATTGAAAGTAACAGCGTGTGGAAGTCCTGGTTTTGATTCCCAGCCAGGGCGCACAGGAGAAGCACCCATCTGCTTCTCTACCCTGCCCCCTCTCTTTTCTCTATCTCTCTCTTCCCCTCCTACAAGGCTCCATGGGAGCAAAGTTGCTCTGGGCACTGAGAACGGCTCCATGGCCTCCACCTCAGTCACTAGAATGGCTCTGGTTGCAATGAATCAATGCCCCAGATGTTCAGAGTATCGCCCCATCGTGGGCATGACGGGTGGATCCGGTTGGGAGCATCCAGGAGTCTGTCTCTCTGCCTCCCCTCTTCTCACTTCAGAACAAATACCAAAAAAAAAGAGAGAGAGAGAGAGAGAGAGAGAGAGAGAGAGAAAGTAATAGGACTGGATAAAGTCACCTAGGGAGAGAATATGTAGACAATGGTCATGTCTTAGTTTTTATTAAAATTCTCTTTGTCATTAGTTGGGTCCAAGATTTCTTGTTGCAAACATCTTTTCCTCCAAGCATGTATGATAGTTTGAAAAATAGTCTCCTTGTATCATCTCTCTCATCACTTTAAACTATTTTGACACATTTTTGGAACAGCTTTGGGAATCATCCATTTTCCTTACTGTTGTGTTTAAGATGCCATTGGGGCCTATTCTAGGCTTAGAAAGAGCTGTAGAGAATTCAAAGTTCCCTCAAGGCTGTCTACACGTCTCAAATTGTTCACACGTTCAGAAATCTTGATTCTACAAGAGGATGGGACCCAATCAGCTTCCCATCCACATGAACAATTTGGGACACCAGATTTCATAGGAAACATAGGGGGGCATATCTCAGAAGCCTCCAGCCTTTTCTCTAACCTCCTTGCCCTCAGAACTTCTGCAGGTATTCCAGAACATAGGAACATATTTTAGTGCCAGAAAGTATTAGAAGACAACAAAGATGTATAAATGCCAAGAAAATGTGCAGTATTTATTGTAAGTGAGAGGGATAGTAAATCAAGAAAAAAAATAGGGGTATTGAAATGGTGCCAGACATAAAGCTAAAAAGGAGTACAAGCGAGTCATAAACTTGGTTTATGTTCTAATGGCCAATGTGAGAAGGTCCATGTACCCAACAAACTGTGTCCATTACCTGAAATAAACCCGTTATTTAGGAAACATAGATTTATTTTTGGACCCAACGCCATGGAGGAATTTTTAAGATCTCATAATCTATATAATAATAGGTACTATTTTTTGCACCTGGGAGACATTTTAAGGATGTATGTAATTGATAGGAGGGATGGCTTCTCAACCCTGCTGCAGCAAAGGACAGATTTAGTTGGAATAGTCTTCCCAGGCTAAAGAATGTATGCAAATTATCGATGTAGGTCATTTTATTCCCTTATCGTATCCCAGCTCTTTGAGTTTAGGATTTGCCTATTTATCACAGAACTCAATTGCTAGATGATGTTTATTGAACAATTATCTCAATTAAGTCTCATCAGATGAGTCTCCAATCCCATGGACCGATAGCCACAATGGCAGAATTCATTCATTTCTGCTACCTGTGTTGAGGATTCAGTTTACCGAGGACCTCAGAAAAGGTCACATTTCATTAGCTCTGTTAGGGAAATAGTACCGGGTTTTTTCAATGAGTCTTTACTATTTGTCGGTCTTGAGATTCTGTATACTGAAAGCGATCTTTGAGTCTGAGACAGATCTCTAATGAGACTTTCTTAACTCAAGGACTTGACTCTTTTTCTTCATTCGTTGAATGATTGAAAACCCACTCCAGAAGTATGAACTATTGTATTTTTAAAATTAAAGCACATAAATATTAACAAAAAATTTTGTTTGGGGCAAGAAATGGAAAGACTTGTATTCAATTGTCAAGAATTAGCTATGTGACCTTAGGGTAATTCACTATCTGTGTAAAGTGAAGCCCGCCCTCCCTAACACCTACACCACCCCACTGTTTATCCCATCATCATTTATTTATTCGATTGTTCTGGTTTATCATCCAAACACATCTATTCAGAGGCAGAAACTAGTTTCATGGGCTTGTATCAAGTGCTTATCACAGTGACTGCTACAGTGTATACTGAATAAAATGTCCATCAGTCCAGTGAATTTGTGGAAATCTTTGGGAAAGTGTCACAGTGTTAAATAAAATGACAGTGATTTGAAGAAAGCAGGTGCTTCACCATGTGGCTCTCCACAGGGCCGGTGGCTCCTTCTCGTGGCTCAGCCGGCCCTCAGCAATCAGCACCAGCTCACACGGAGACTGGGCAGTGCCCAGGGCGAAGCTTCTCTCACTCTCATCCTTCTGAAAGTGGATGCCGAAGGGCTTGGGCTTCCTTTGGATCATCTGGTGTCCAGTGTCATACATTGCTGGTCATCCACAGCCATCCTGAAACTGTCAAACAATACCTGTAAGAAAAACCAAGACGTTGAGTATTTACTGTGTAGCCTATTTTGTCTGTGTCCTGCCGCTCCAGGTTTGCCTGTAACTTTTCCATAATTAGAACAGCTATGGGACACTGAGATCTGAGGTCCCAGGCACTGTGTGCTGACATGCATTAACTCACTGTTTCCTCTCATGTCAGCTATTACCCCGTTTGCAAGACAGCACTAGAGAAAAACAGCTCAGTGCTCTGCCAGAGGTCACACAGCGTGGCACATAGGTTCCAGCAGGAGCTTTGTGGCTCCAGTGTCCAAGCGACTGACCACTAAGCTATGCTGCCTCTCAACTAACTGCTTTAGTAGCTGTATTTTTTATAGTTCCTTTTTGGGGAAGTAGCAACAATAAGGATTTTAAAGTGTACTTTGCCTAAATATGAAATATTTACCTTTTACTTTTATAGGTATCCAAAGTTTTACCTAATGTTCCCTTTGTGTGTTTACACTGGTAATAAGAACATTATAGGACTCACATATTTAGAAAACATCTGTAAAAATGGAATTTGGAAATGGAAATCTTCTCAAAACTGTACACTGAAATTCTAAATGTTTGACTAAAAATACAGTTGACCCTCAAATAAGAAGTTATTTTATACCTCTAGCTAAAAACCATGGCAAACATACTATGACTGGACCATTTACACAGGCTGTTAACTACCTTGACAGCAAAGGTTATAGCTATAATTGTATTGCTAGGCATTCAAGGACCTTGTGAAGTCTCATTTTGTACATTTATGTTACCGTGCATAATGGCACATCTTCATGTTCACCAAATTTTAGCAGATTAGTTGTAGTACTTAAATTCTCTAACCTGTTGAAATCAAGAAGCAAAAAACTCATTCTGAACAAAGCTGTTGGAAGTACTGCAGGGACCAGATTTCCACACCTCTTTTTATTAGCATACAAAAGCTAATAGTTCGCAAAAAACCACATAATAATCATAGTGTGAATTCCCTGAAGCTAGGTTCTGAAGGGGCTCTAATACTTTCCTTAAGAACTGACCATATTGAAAAGGCAGAAGCATTATCGCTCAGACAGTACACAAGACTTCTTACTTCATCTATAAAAACAGAATATCAACGTTTTATTTGCCAGAGATGAGGAGGGAAACATCAGTGAAATAAATTTGATAACATGACTCATGCTTCATTACAAATGACTTCCCTAAATTCACAACTTTCACACTTGACTGAGCTAAAAAAGAAAAAAAAAAAACACCCCGCTTAAAAAAGAAACTTTCTCTTGATGTAAGTAGGTCAAGTCACACGATCCGCATAAATGAGGGAGTTTAAAAGAGAATGAGTGAACTTTTCTAGCTGGGAAAATATTTTCTTTAATTGAATGAGTTTGAATAATTTACCCATGGTGATGACTAAGCCCTTGAGTCTGGTCCTAGAAATGTTCTAACTCAGCCTGTTTCATAAAATTACACACAAATGTATTATGGAGTATGAAACATTTTCTTGGTTAAATCTTAATAGCAAAGACAAGAATTAAAAAAATCGACTACTACTTCACTTTCAGGTCTTTTTCTTCCAAATGTACCCTCTAGATTTCTCAGTTAGGCTGTACAATTATGTCAAATCTATTTTACTTGTGATGTGTTCATCAACGTTAGCACCCTAGGGAAGTAGTCACTGTGAAGAGAACAGGGCTGTTGAAACTGCTTCCTCATGGCCAGTAGTGAAGTTTATTTAAAGAACTAGAAAGAAGCACTGTATGCCTAGAGGCAATTGGAAAGGGAGGGAATTAAGAGATAAAAGAATATGGCTCTTGAGAGATATTAAAGTCATACTGGAAATTTATGGAGTCTAACTATAAACTTTTACCTTTCTCCCTGGCTTCAGACTTAGATAAGGTGCGAGGTGTCAGGAGTGTGCATGGAACCTTCATAAACTGATATTTTCTTTAGTGCCCCTCCCCCTCGAAACAAAAAAATACAAGTGCTTGGTACCACGTGCTTTTGAGGCTTAAAAGCCTATTAATAAACACATTTCCATCGTTGGGGGCACTTTTAAAATAAATGCCGCCAGTAGAACCTCCTTAAAGTGAGAGTTAAGCCCCTCTCACTCCTCAGGAGCCCTGAGGGTAAAGGCAGACAGAAGATAATGCCCCCTACTTGCAGGTGGGAGCTCCCTTTCTCCTCCGACCCCCCTTCGCCTCCACCACGCAGGGCTGGAACGGCTCGGGAGGGAGCCGGGAGCAAAGGCAATGTTCAGTCCTCCATGGCAAAGTCTTTGGTCTTTTCCTCCTGGTCGCCCACTTTGTAGCGCAACTGCACGCGCAGCAGACGGTGGTTGTCCCGGGAAGGCAGCAGCGTGATCTCTCCAGCAATGTCCGTATCTTGTTCCACTTGCACTGGCTCGTTCAGGTAGAGGAGGGCTTGCTTCCAGTGCGTGACCGGGTGAAAAGGCGAGGTGGACAGCACCAGGGGCTTCTCCGAGTCCCCTCCCGGGAAGGTCACCTGGAACCAGACGGCAAAGCCGTGCATGGGCGCCGAGCCGTAGCAACTGAAGCGGAAGCGCCCACCTACCCCGGCCTCTAGCTCCTCCAAGCCGGCGCGGGCCAGCTCCAGCCGGGCGAAGCACTGCGGCCGGGCCAGCACGTCCTCGCCGGACAGGTCCTGCACCACGATTTCCGAGTGGCCCATGATGCAGCGCGTGGCAAAGCTCTCCAGGCAGCTCATGTCCACCCCGTAGAGCTGCTTCACCTGGCTCCAGAAGCCCAGACGCAGCTCCAGCATCTGGTCGCTGATGGGCGCCACGAAGAGCTCGGCGGAGGCGGGCAGGAGAAGGCCGCCCTCCTTCAGCCACTTGGCCCGCGCGTGCAGCACCGAGCTCAGCATGGACTCGTGCAGGAGCCCGTAGCCCATCCACTCGCTCACGATCACATCCACCTGTTCCGGCAGCTCCACCGTCTCCACTGGCCCCGGCAGCACGTGCACCCGGTCCTCCAGCCCGTTGAGCCGCACCACGTCCCGGGCCTGTTGCCAGATGGCGCTGGCCTCCACCGCGTACACGCGCCGGGCCCCGGCCTGGACGCAGAAGATGCTGAGAATGCCGGTGCCCGCGCCCACATCCAACACCGTCTTGCCCCGCAGCGCTGCCCAGTTCCGCAGGATGCCCAGGCGGTAGGCATCTGTGCGGACGCGGTCCGCAATCATCTCCTCGTGCACCGATATGTCCGAGTAGCACTCGTAGTACAGCTGGTCCCGCTCCCGCCGGGTCCTTCGGGGTCGCAGCAGGACCGCCTCCCGCTCTCCGCCATCTTCCTCCTCCGCTCCCTCCCCGCCTACGCCGCCGCCCCCCGACTCAAGCTTTCTTTTCTTAGGCTGCGACATGTTGGCGGCTTCGGCCGGCTCCCGGCGGGCGCTGCGCGGCGCGACGCGGGCGCCAGGAAACAGGGGCTTCTGGGACTTGTAGTGCGCGCTAGCGCGCCCACTTCCTACAGGTGCGTGGGCCGGTGTACCCGGTTTCCCGCCAGCTGCTCTCCCCCATCTCTGCTGTCCCGGAGTCCCTTTCCCACCCGCGGTTCCCATGCGAGTCTTTTCGTTCCCCTGCCGTCCCTTCGCCCTCAATTCCCTTTTGCTTTCACGCCCTTCCTCAAGTGGGCACGCCCACTCGAAACTAAAAACCCACTTTTTTCTTTTCTGTTCCCTGCCCAGATTGTACCCAAGCGCATCTGGGCGGCACCCCTCCTACATTAGCGCCTCACCTGGGCGGGCGGAACTCGTAAAGTGCTCTGCCCCTGAGATTGAGAAATTGCGCTGCACGGTTTGCTTTTCTGTTTTGAGCGGAGTCAGGGTGCCAAGCAGGAGTAAGTGGAACGAAGTAAACAAACAAAAAACCCTAACAATGTTCAACCCTGGTTCTGATTCCAAGAAAACCGCAAATTAATTGACTGATTAGGGCAGATGATATAACTACTCTGGTTTTCAATGACCTATTCACCCACCTGCAACTCGGAATCTTCCCTGTCGTCCAGGAATTATGGTCTTGGTGTCTTTTACAGGAGAATGGTTAACGAGGCCTTTTGGACCTGCCCGGGTAATTCTGTGGTTCACGCAAGAGTGAAGTCTTGGAATGGCGCAGGGGTGGAGTACAGGGACCCCACTGGCAGGTGTAGCTTGTTCGTCAATTATCATCACCCCCCGCCCCAAATAATAACGGAATCCTTGCTCCCTTGGGGCCACTTTCCAGGGCCCCTACTTGTTTTTTTTCTGTGTCTGGGCAAGGTCGGATTTCCTTCTTCCTCTCAGTCATCCATCATTAATCTCTGACCTCTTTGTTGTTCACCGTAGAGGTAAAGGACACTTTTAAACATCTGTGGTGTCTATAAGTGTTCTTAAGAAGGCGAGAATAGCATTTTTTTAATCTGCTGAGAATAAAATAAAAAATCACATAGAAGAAAAATGGTTCAACCCATGGGCCTGTCTTCCTTATCTGGTGGGAAAACTTCACCCCGTTCTTGAAATGAATCCGTCCTTTAATGGAATAGGTTTACTGCCTTGACATCCATAGCTGTACTTCCAAGGTCTCCCAATTCTGGTTGCTCATTACAATGCTCCCTGGAGTTGAAAAAACAAAAACACAAAAGAAACACAAACCTATACCTGTGTCTCACCTCAAACGAATTAAATCAGACTACTCCAGTAGAGGAGGGGGGCGGGGCATAGAGTTTTTAAAAGCTCCTGAAGGCCTGACCAGGCGGTTGCGCAATGGATAGAGCGTTGGACTGGGACCCCCCTCCCCCTAGGTCGCCAGCTTGAGCGCGGGCCCATCTGGCTTGAGCAAAAGCTCACCAGCTTGGACCCAAGGTCGCTGGCTCCAGCAAGGTGTTGCTCGATCTGCTGAAGGCCCGCAGTCAAGGCACATGTGAGAAAGCAATCAATGAACAACTAAGGTGTCGCAATGGCAACGAAAAACTAATGATTGATGCTTCTCATCTCTCTCCGTTCCTGTCTGTCTGTCCCTATCTATCCCTCTCTCTCTCTGTCCCTGTAAAAAATAAATAAAATAAAATAAAAGCTCCCCAGGGATTTGAATGTGTATCTAGTATGAGAACCACTGATTCTCACTAAAAATGATCTTAGTTAAATTTTGCTCCCTTATTCATTTTCATTGGGTAAGTTCTCTTTTTGTCAGTGGCCTTAGCCTCAACCATTTATGGTTCAACACCCTCAGAGCAGTTACCTCTTTCAGCCTGGTTTAATACCTTGTTTTAAGAAAATAGAGGCCTGGAGCAGGACATGATTTTCCCGCTGTAAATCTGACCACTTTATTATATTCCTTCAACGTTTTTCCTCAGTCTGCGCTTCTTTCATTCTTTCCTTCCTCAACATCTTTTCCTTCCCTTTTAAATCTATTCATTCCTCTACACAATTTCAAACCACCTACTTGTGGTCTCTTTTTAGAAAATTCTGAGTGTCAGTTTTGTTGGTTCTACCTCTAATACAGGGGTGCTCAGTACGTAGATCGGGAGGGATCTACTGGTCGATCGCGAAGGAAGTGTGGGTAGATCGCATGACATTAAAAAGACATTTGTCTTTTGATTGGCATACAGGGTAGCCAATCTGACGTCTGAAGTTTTGACACCCTACGCATGCATGTTAAACCACGCTAACTTGTTCAGTTACATTGCTGAGTAGTTAGCCTTCAATTTATTTAAACTAAATACAACAAAGGGTATAAAAATGAGTGCCGTAGCTGGTTCGAGTAAGAAGCCTAAAATCTACCCCTTTCATACAGAATGGGAGGGGATTTTTTCCACTATGTCATATTCTAAGTGCGTTTGCCTCATCTGTCTGTGTGCCATTGCTATTCCAAAGGGAAATGTGGAGCGGCTTTTTCGGACTGTTCATAAAAACTATGACATTGACTTTCTTCCGAAAAGAGAGCTGAGAAGGAGAAAGGTGAAAGAAGAATACGCAATATTAAATAGTAATAATAGTAACTTAAATAATGATAATATAGAAGAAATAAATTTATGTTTTGCATTTTTATTGTAGGTAGATCATTTTGACTTGGTCATCTTATAAGTAGCTCGCAAGCTGAGAAAGTGTGGGCACCCCTGCTCTAATATATCTGCGTCCTCTTTTCTCCTTCTCCACTGCAAGCACCCAAGTCTAATCGTCCATCTTTGCTTGCTTGGACATCAGCCTCCTATGAGATTTCTTGGCTTCTAATCATACCCCCTACCTAAGCCATTCCCTGCACAGCTCTGAGAAGGAGCTTGTAAAACCTCAACCAAACCATGCCATCCTTCAGGAACTTCCATTTCCAGTTACTGAAACAATCCCGTAACTTTAGGTAACTTCCCGTCTCATTTTCTGCTATTTTCCCTGGTTCCTCGCTGGGCTTGAGATAGACGGCCCTTTGACAACACGCCTCTCCTTTCTCAGGTCCTCACTTGCATTCTTCCAGGGCCTGGGAAATTGTTTTTCTTCTTAGTACTTCCCTTCAGTGGTTTCAACTTAACTATTATATCTTAACTGGGCACCTGAAATCTGTATAATTATATTAACCAGTGTCACCCTAATAACTTTAAAAAATACGTTATATTCTAAGAAACTTCTTTACTGGCTACTTTAAATACAATTTTCTAACCCAAGACACTGCTTATTTATAGCTGGATTATTATCTGAGTGTACTTATTTGTGTCTTTGTTTTCTGTAAAATCAAAGCTCCAAGAGACGGGGACTTTTGTTTCCTCACGTGGTAGTTCCTAGCACTAGAATAGAACCCAGCATGGAGAAAGTACTCAATAGTCTTAAGGGAAAACCATTGTGGAAACCGTGAAATTATTATTTACAGGCGAAAGAGGATACTTCTGCTTTTTGTGGCTCAGTATGACAATTTGACTCCAGTAAATACTGAGATACATTCAGATATAGATGTTCCCAGATGTAAGAGTTGTTTTATTTGCAAACACTCCTAAGCTGTTCAGATAGAATAATGGCAAGCCCTAATTATGATGGCTGTTCCCTTCCTGCACTTTGGCTTGATCTAGGGAGGGATTGGATTTCTTTACTCATCTTTTCTACTGTGCCGAGCAGTTTTAGGCAGAAAAGAGGCCTAGATCATAGCCCTTCTCTAAGCAAACCTAAGCTCAGCAGCGACCCCTCTGGGTGGGAGGAGGGTTGGAGCTGGCCGACAGTGATGCATGTGTCTCTAGTTCGGTGGTCTGCTCGCCACATCTGCTTAATGACCAAACCCAATGTTTTCAAACAAATGGACCTTAAAATTGATTTAGTACATTTTTGCCAAATTTTAAAAAGTAGAAGAGATCCCTGGCCGATTGGTTCAGTGGTAGAGCGTCAGTCTGGCATGTTAATGTCCCAGGTTCGATTCCTGGCTAGGGCACACAGGAGAAGCACCCATCTGCTTCTCCACCCTTCCCCCTCTCTTTCCTCTCTATCTCTTTCTTCCCCTCCCATAGCCAAGGCTCCATTAGAGCAAAGTTGGCCCGGACGCTGAAGATGGCTCCATGGCCTCTGCCTCAGGCACTAGAATGGCTCCAGTTGCAGCGGAGCAACACCCTAGATGGACAGAGCATTGCCCCCTGGTGGGCATGCCGGGTGGATCCTGGTCGGGCATATCACGCAGGAGTCTATCAGTCTGCCTCCCGCGCCCCTCGCTTCTCACTTCAGAGAAATACAAAAATAAAATAAAATAAAAAGTAGAATAGAAAATATTAAATGCATAAAATGAATCAAGATTAATATTATTTCATAAGACTTGTTTCAGTTAACTATGTATGTATGTCTTGCTACAGGTTACAGAGGAAAAGTTTAAAATCCATCACTTAAACTGTTCTTCAAAAGCACTGGTGAACTTTGACATTTCTGTGCCTTTGCTTTGGGTGTCTGTACTCTTTTGTCTTCACACTCATTTTTTCAGATAGTGCTCAGATGTTATTTAGTTGGAGCGTTTTCAACCAGTCTGTGGCCTGATAATACTTATATATAACTCTCTTTTTTCCCTTTAACCCATTGTAGCAGAGCTATTTATATACCTGGCTTTTCCATGTTATTTCATGAACATTGGAACACCAAGACTTTGTATTCTCCACTTTTCTATTGAAAATCTAGCATGTTGTGCTGAAGTCTGAACCATTTCCACATCCCCGATTGTTGGTGCTGAGTACACACAGGCTCATAGCTGTATTTTGTGTGACTGGGGAAGCCACGGTCGATTTTCATGCATTCATCCAATCTTTCATGTAGTCAACAACCATTCTGGACTTCTGATCTGTACTAAGTAGTGAAGAAACAGGGGGCATATCAATAAACACAAGGTTAAAAAGTTCCCCATCCCCCAGGAGTTTATATTTTTGTGTTCATGTTATGTTATTTATAGGCAAATTATATACTTAAGCAGATTACCCTATCATTTTTACCTCTCAGCCTTCTTCCCCATATTATTTTATCTTGGACTCACCAATGTGATTTCCTCCCACAAATACTTACTTTGAACTTCTTTTCCTTTTTAATTTGAAGGTTTATTTTTTAAACATGTATTTGAAAGTTTAGTATAAGAAGGTAGTCCCTTCAGGGTTTCAGGCATTCATTGTAATTCTCGAAGTGTGTTAAGGGAGGGCAAAGGAGCAATGACATGACAAATTTTATAAATATGTCTTTGATAGAAATATTCCTTTAAAAATGAGTTTCTTATTATTCTGCAGTTTATTGGAAGTTGCTGGCATAGAAAGAGGCACTTCTATAAAAAATAAAATAAAAAATTCTTTGTAGAAAACACAGATAAAAGGTGGTAATATTTCTATTTAAACAAATTGGAACATCAAACATAAAAAGCCTGGTGCATGTTAGTCTCTTGACGTGTATATATCGTGTCTCTTGGATCTATGGTGTATTGGCCCAGCTAGGAAGCCTAATACTAAACAGATGAATGGCAAATTCATAGTTCCTCGATGGCATTATTATGAGTAGTTGTAATTCTTTAAAAACATGTTTGCATTGAATTGTTTAGGTAGTGCAACAGGGATACTATGAATGTAATCTATAATTATCAATTCAGTCTAAATTTATTGAGCCCTCTTAGAGTATTGAATATGGCATTTGAACAATTTCAAGTATAAATATAGGTTATGACATTTAACAATTGCTACTATAAATCAGGCTACTATAGTGAAAACAGTACAGAAAAAAATAGAATATGAATTATAATGGGGGAAAGTCATGTATCAGTGTGTCCGTGGGAATAAGCGTTCGCTCACTGGTCCCAGGAGCAACAGCAATCAGGCAGCTTAATGACAACCAGGTATTAAGCCTTCTACATGTAACTTAATAAGATCTTTTCTTCCTCCTTGTGTGGAAACCTTTACTGTGAAAGGGTGCTAACCACTTGCTTGAATCAGATGCTCATGCCTCATAGTATTCTGCTATTGGGGGCATTTAAAGCACACAGGAGTAAGTATGGTCACAGTTGAGCTGTGGTTCTGAAAGTGGGACTTGTAGACCGACTGCATCAGCATCCCATAGAAATTATTAGAATTACACAAGGACAGACCTCACTTGTGTCCCACAGATTAGACTTTCAGGGATCGGGGCTTTGCAGCCTTTGTTCTAACAGCCCTTCTGCTGACTCCACGCACACTGACATTTGACATTTGACTGCATTGGACAATCTGAAGAGGACCAGGGCCAGTGTGGTGGCATGGAGAGTTGATGGAATGGAGGACAGTGTGTGTGTGTGTGTGTGTGTGTGTGTGTATGTGTGTGTGTGTGTGTATGTGTGTGTGTGTGTGTGTGTTTTAATTGCTGTGTAGCAAACTACTGGAAATGTAGCAGCTTAAAACAACAAACACATTTTATCCCATAGTGTGCATGGGTCAGGAGTTCAGGCTCTGCCTTGCTGGATCCTCTGCAAAGCTCCAGCATGCCTTGCTGAACCTTGGGATGCTCTTCCAAGCTCCTGTGGCTGTTGGCAGAATTCACTTCCTTGCACCTGTGGGACTGAGGTTTCCCTCTTCTTCCTGGGTGTATGGGGGTGGGGGTGGGGTGGGGCTGCTTTCAGTGCCTCCAGGTGGCTGGCTGTTTCCTGTCAAGTGACCCTCCCCCAGGCTCTCTCATAAAATGACAGCTTACTTTTGACCTCAGGAAGGGCCCCAATCCAAATCAGTCTGTTGCCCGGGAGTTTCTGAACCCTGCCATAGGAAAAGGCAGACCCCATATCGCGGCTACTTTTCTAGTCCGGGTCCAAAAAGAGAAGACTCCTGGAATTTTAAGGCAGACTGAGGGGAGGGTAAGTGAACCCATGAAAGCAAGAAGAGAGAGGGGTTATTTGTTATTGGAGCAAAAACAAAGCTCACTTCTAATCTCTATGTTGTACTCCTGAAACTAATATATTGTATGTCAACTGTAATTGAAAAATGTAAAAAAGATATTTAAAAGAACAAAGCTTACTAATACAATAATACAAGTAGAAGAAATGATCATTCTAGAACCACCACCCAGAACAAAATAAAGTATTACCACTGCCAGAATTGTCCCTGTGTCCCTCCAGTCCCGTATTTTCCCTCTGTCCCAAGGTATTTATCCTTGGAATACTGTAAAAGATTTAGTGACCTGGTTTTAGAACTTCACATACATCTGATCATATAGTATGTGTTCCCTTGTGTCTGATTTCTTTTGCCTGTTATTGTTGAAATTCATGCATATGTCTACATATAATAGTATTTTTTTCATTTTCATCGGTCTCTTTTACAATCTTTCATTGTATGAACATATAATTTGTTTAACCAGGTTTCTGTTTTTGTATAGATCCTCTGAAATGAAAATAATTATTTCTACCAGGAATTTTATAGTTTTTTTTCCCTGCACCTTCTTTTGACTCTTAATATATTCTACTTTATAAAAATAATTTATCTTTATTATATTATATATTAAATGCCTAACCGTATGTGTTTATTATGTGTTAGGCATTGCCTACATGTTTTGTATGCTTTATTCATTCATTCAACAAATTTTACTGTATACCTGATATGATAATCTGTGTCAAAAAGTATAGGGGTAAACAAAACAGACAAATCCCTATTTTTATAGAATTTATATTTTGGGGAATTATTGCTTCTCGGCCTTTTGGCTAAGATCAAATGTATTTTAGAGAATTATGTTTAATTCTCAATGTCTATGAGGTGGATGTTATCCCTATTTTCACAGTTTGTGAAACTAAGGCACATAGCAGCCATGTCCAGCTCTTACTTACCTTTTCTACCAGGTGAAAACTCCCTGCAGGCAGGACCCATTCCTTATCTCCTCCCCATAGTGCCTCATGCAGTACTGCACCTATTGTCCTAATAGTAACTATTCTGATAATAATCAACATTTATCTCGTGCATGTACCAGAGACAATTCCACCATCACAACACCGATATGGCTGATATTGTCATGAACCCCATTTAGAGATCAGAAAATAGACAAGAAGAGGCTAAGTGAATTGTCTTTGGTCAAGGATCTTTTGCTCTCCATAATATATGTAGAAATTAATCCATGTGGTTGCATGTGAGCATAATTTCTTCATTGACCTTGCTGTAGTATCCAGCTCTGTAAAGCCACCTCTAAAGACACTGTGGCATACACCATGCTAAACCTGTGAGCGCCTTTGCATAGAGAAGGCAACTGAGTTCCTCATTTCTCCCATCTCTGTCCTCTACCGACAAGGGAAATAAGCACGTGCGACATTGTGTTTTATCTAATCTTCACACGTGCTTTACTCAGAAGAGCTTGGTGCTGGGATAATAAGTGAGGCTGCAGAAGACGATATTGAGGAACACTGGTTGGTCCAGTCACTTGATATTATTGAGTGCCTTGTACATCCTTGCACTTCACTGGGCCTTAGGAACCAGAGGAGAGAGCAGCTCACCAGCATTGGAGGATGTTATAGAGAGGATGTGACCACTGGTTGACCTTGGAGCTAGATCTGGGCAATCGGAAGCTCCTAGCCGTGAGCCCTGGCCTTGGAATTTACCTTCTACCTGCTGTTCCCAAGCACTTGGACGTGACTGCAACACATTAAGACCTCTGGATAAACTTTTAAGATTCTGATGAATTCAAGTCTGTCAGCACCCAAGACAACATGCTGTTAAGTTCCCTCGCTTATTAAAACAGCCACCTACCCATCTGGAGTGGTTGATTGTTTTCTGCCATCTTATTACCCTGCTTGTATGGGGGCCTGTCCCGGATTTTACCCAGGCAGCCTCTCAGGGTGTGAACCAACAATACAAAGAGCTCATAGTCCACCTGCCAGTCTGTGGTTTGCAAATGATGCCCAGTGCCTTTCTTAAACACTCCAGGCTAATTCTTGTACTACGCAAACATCTTTCCTACATGGCTCTGTGGGTATCTGATTCGTATTACATTTTTGTTGTCAGTTTGAGGAAGTCTGGCATTACTTCTGATGCACAGTGTCGGGTTCTCTACTTCTGCCTTAGGATGTCATGGGGTAGTGAAATGGCCGCACCCAAGAATCCAATTTATTCTCACACTCATAGACTAAAGCCCTTTGTACAGTGCTATGAAATGACATTATAATTATCATTATTGTTATTGGGTTTATGCTTTCTAGCATGGTCAATGTGCGGAAATACCTGGGTGATGAAATGATTTTTTTTCCTTTTCAAATTTCCACTGAGTTGAAGACTTTCTCCAAGGACAGGAAGCAAAATCAAACACACATGCTTCCTGGGTCCTCTTCCTACTCTCAGGTATGGGTCACAACTTCAAGCCAGGTTGTCCTTACTGACAGAACTACCTTCTCTTTCCTTTTTACAAAATAAGGTTGATCTATTTTTCAAGTTAATAAAGTACTGGTGTCTGACCAGGTGGTGGCGCAGTAGATAGAGCGTCAGACTGGAATGCGGAAGACCCAGGTTCGAGACCCCGAGGTCGCCAGCTTGAGCACGGGCCCATCTGGCTTGAGCAAAAGCTTGCCAGCTTGGACCCAAGGTCGCTGGCTCCAGCAAGGGATTGCTCAGTCTGCTGAAGGTCCGCGGTCAAGGCACATGTGAGAAAACAATTAATGAACAACTAAGGTGTCGCAACGGCAACGAAAAACTAATGATTGATGCTTATCATCTCTCTTCATTTCTGTCTGTCTGTCCCTGTCTATCCCTCTCTCTGACTCTCTCTCTCTGTCCCTGTAAAAAATAAGTAAATAAATAAATAAAGCACTGGTGCCCTGGCCTTGCTGTATGTAGGCTTCAGAAATAGAGTAAGGCATCTTTGTGATGCATTATATACTATGCGGCTGCATTCAGAAATACAATGAATACAGTGAAATTAATAACTCTGGAAGTATGCAAAGTGACAGTATTCACATACACACTTATTGAGATGATCTCTGACATTAATGTAACAGGGATGCTTGTCAAACACAATAGGGTGAATAAAGTAAAGTGGGAGGCTAACAGAGTTTCAGCCTCTGAGTTTAGAATTAAACACAAGAAAAGGAAGATTAAATGGTCAGCAGGCATGGCAAACAGCTCAAGTGCACATATTTATTTCGGTATCAGCTCTCAGCGAAGGACACCGAGCAAGCAAACTTGAGTATTCTTTGGATTAACTAGCTTCTTAAACACTGAAATACATCCAAGGAATCTGCCTCTGAAGCTGTCCCTGAAGTGGTGGCAGACAGCCATGAACCCTGCTGCCCAGAGAACCAGGCCATAAAGCCGGGCGTGTGGAGTTGAACATGCAGGAGAAAGGGGCTCATCGGGGCAGATGACCTAAAGCAGTTCCTGCACACCAAGTCACCAAGTGCTAAGGGCTGCCTCTGATTGTGCCAGACAGAGACAGAGTGCCCGTTCTCACAGCGACCAGTGATTATGCCCCAGGGCGTGCTTGGAGACCTGGTTCCCTATCCCCTTGCAACAGACCAAGGGAGCAAACCTGGACTTCCAAAAAAATGAAAGTATCATCTGTTATTATCCTAGCTACCAGGTGGTTCAATTTGCTTGTTTGCCTTTGGTGGTGAGTTTCATAGCCAGCAGCAATGCCAGACACAGGTCTAACTGTCAGCCTAGAAAAGATACTCTTCAGTGCATGCCATGCTGGAGTCTGTCTCTCTGCTTCCCTATTTTTCCACCTCTCACTTAACAACAACAACAGCAAGAAACTCTTCCCCATTATTTGAAGAATTCAGACACATTGTAGAAGTTTCTTAATCTGACAGTGGTTTTGATGTCTACCCTATCTTGGTTGTAACAAACACAGTATCAATCTAGCCATCTTGAGACCAAACAATACTTGTATCCAGGTACTCAAGAAAAAGTATCATTTTCCACCTTACACGAGAGAAAGAGTCTATAGATACAATGTATGGACAGATTGGTGGTTATCTCCTCCTGTATGCGTCTTAGTGGCTGAGACCTGGGCATGCCACAGACATGGTTCCGTCTGTCCCAGCTCCCATGGAGTGAGTCCAGCCACCAGATCGCATGAGCATCTCTTTGATGGGTCAGAATCAAAATGTTAGTTTGATATACTTGAGCCATGAAGCGCTCGCTCCTTCCTGTACAATGCAGCCAGGCCTGAAGAGAAGAATGAAGCAGATTCTTTTATTGTGAATAATAATGATGACTCCCCCCGCCACATTGTTGTATTTCTTTGCATCAGGTATGGAGAAGATAAAATGGCTTAATAAAAGTAACAAAATCTGTATAATCACTAAAAATAAAAAGAACTGAAATATACTTATATATACTTTGGAAAGAATTTCTAGTAAAAAGAATAAGAGCATGGGTTTCAATGGCAGTAATCCTCTAAGAGATTGCTTCTTAGCAGTTAGAAATATGGAAAAGCAAGACAGACTTGGAATAAGCCTCATAGATCCTGTTTTGCCCATTGTCTTCACTTAATAGGTACTTCGGGTCTGTATTAAACTGTGCTCTGTAGTCACCCTGAGAAACGCTGTTCTTTATGTATTCTCCACCCATCTGTCTTCTTCCTGAACTAATGGTTACTTTCCCATCTACAGGCGATGAAGGAGGTCATTGGATGCATTTATTGGGTGGAGTCCTAGTTCTTGGATTAAAGTATGGATCACTAGTGAGCCTTTGTGTGTTCTCTAAATGCTAATTCTCAGACCTGCCTGGGCATCAGACTCACCTGTGGAGACTGTTAGAAAGACAGTGGGGGGCACATGTAGGATTACAGTTGGGAGTACGGAAAACGCAGTTTAGTCCTGTATTATTATTGTATTATTGTCCATAAGAACAACTGTAAACCTACTTTTTCCCCGCCCTGTATGTGTGCCTGGGTCCCTATCCCTTAGATTTTGGTTCTATAGGTCAGGGAGGAGTCAGACATACAGATCTGTAGTTTGTGATACCCACACAGGATTGAAAATTCTATACCATTGTTGGTGCAAAGAACGTTTCCTAGAGAGATGAGAATTTTTAAAATTAAGGATATTTCAGCATTGATTTGAATTGATATTACTTTATACTTGTACGTATATAAAGTTAATTTTTACTATCCAGGTCAGTGGTTCTTAACCTTTTTTGAGGTACCGAACCAAGCAGTTTCATATGCGCATTCACCGAACCCTTCTTTAGTGATAAATCCTCTGCAGCAAGTGATGGCCAAGCGGGGTGTGTAATCACGACTTTACACAAGTGTGTCTTTACCTCCACGGCAGAGGCTTCTCCCAACCCCTGAGACCGACTCATTGAACCCCTAGGGTTCGATAGAGCCCAGGTTAAGAACCACTGATCCAGGTAATACCTGTGCTTTGTAGAAAAATCAGAAAATATGGAAGCAAAAAGAAGACTATCTCTCCCGGGAATAGGCGGGCCTAGCCATGAACTTGTGTGAAATCCAGAAACAAAGGCACACGAACAGAGAGGACAGAAGAGCGAGAGAAAAGGAACAAATGTCCGAAAGCCAGAAAGGAACTGCCTGACTGAGGGTAACAGAGAGCAGACCCAGGAGGGCAGCATGCCCAGCAGGTCAAAATGGGGCCAGTGAGAAGCAAGCTCACTTCCCACCGCAGAACTCCCAAGGTGTGGGTGAAAAAGCCAAAATACAGAGATCGGTGAGAAGTCTTTTTAAGAACCAGGTGTCATAGGAATATACCCTAAGAACACCATAGCACTGTTCAAAAAGAAGAAATGTGCCCCCATGTTCGTGGCAGCATTGTTCACAATAGCGAAGATCTGGAAACAGCCCAAGTGTCCATCAGAGGATGAGTGGATTAAAAAGCTTTGGTACTTATATACTATGGAATACTACTCAGCCATAAGAAATGATGACATCAGATCATTTACAACAAAATGAATGGAACTTGATAATATTATACGGAGTGAAATAAGTAAAGCAGAAAAAAACTGAGTGGGACATAAAAGTGAGACTATGAGACATGGACAAGAGAGTGGTGGTTATGGGGTGGGGGGATGGAGGAGAGGGTGGGGGAGGGAGGAGGGGAGGGTCACAGGGAAAACCAGATAGAAGGTGACAGAGGACAATTTGACTTTGGGTGATGGGTATGCAACATAATTGAATGATAAGATAACCTGGAGATGTTTTCTTTGAACATATGTACCCTGATGTATTGGTGTCACCCCATTAAAAAAAAAAAAAGAACCAGGTGTCTCAGCTCTGTAAGAGCCAGTCGCCTGGGTGACATCTCTACCAGGAACATTTCCATCCTGATGCTATAACCCACCTGCCCAGTCGGAGGCAGAGATCCACAGATACTCTGTACAGTTGTTTTCCTTGCCTATAATTAGCTGTAACTTGCCTTAGTGCCTGACAAGATAACAAAACACTTCCATTATGACAGGGTTGCAAGGAGGAGCAGAAGTAACGCATGTAACAGCTGCTTTCTGACCCGTGTCTAAGGGCCTCCTTCCTGAGACTTTGTTTCATAATAATTCCAGGCACCACCTTTGCAGATTAGGGAACTGAATTTTGGAGAGATTAGACTGCCAAAACGCTAGCCAAGTGGTAGAGCCATTGGCTATGAGGTCTCTTGGGCTCACACTGGTGTCAAAGGCAACCTGGTCCTTCTCCTGCCTTTTCCAGGGAGAACCCTAATTCCAGAGCCAGCTTTGCAACCATGACAACTGCAAAGGGGAAGTTGGGCACAGAATGAGGGAGCCCCTGACTGGTCAGGGCTTGACTTGACCAGATCTGTCACCAGTGTGGGTTGGACTATGTTATGGTCGAAATGCTTTCTTCCAACAGCTTTGACAATGTGGTGTTTTGATGATCTATTTCAGTATTTGGCTGATTATGAAGCACAAGCCACCTGCTTTCCAAAGGAGCTGGAATGGAGAATAATAGAGATGTAAATATGGTGGCTTTTATGGGCGAAAGCAGGTTTTCAGCAGCATGGTTTTAAAAATTAAATATTTAACAGCTGTTTTGGGAATAAATGAAAGGTTTCTGGATTGTTAAAGAATATGCACAAGGTAATTACTTTTAAAGTAAAACTCGTGACCTCATTTTCCTGTATTTAGCATCACCAAATTAATTCATTAGCTAATTTTATCTATCAAATTATTGACTAGATTCCAAATCTCTGCTCACTAACAGTGTTGACTTTTTTTCCATGAAAGTTAAATATAAATGAACGAGAACAATTTTCTAACGTGGTTTGGGAGATTGACCCGGCTTTATGTACATAACTGGTATGGAATGGAACATACACACCTATTCTAGACATGATGATAGGAATACAAAGACTTATAAAACAGTATGTTCTGGGGCATGATACATGTACTTTAGAGGGTAAAGTTTGGAGTGGAGAATTATAGTTAAGTATACCAACTTTAAAATGCAAAAGAGTTAAAAGAAATAATTGAAAAATCCTATGTCCTCCAACAAGGCTTCTATAACATGTACATTTCTTACACAGAAATTAGTTTACTTTGACCCCTTATATCTGACAGAATGTTTCCATCCTTTGTCCAAATATGTATGTTGAAGCCATAACTCTCAATGTGATTGGTATTTGGAGATGGGGCCTTTGGGAAGTAATTAGTGTTAGATGAGGTCATAAATGGTGTTCTCATGATGGGTTTAGGAGCATTCTAAGACAGGGAAGAGAGAAAGAGACCGATATCTCTCCCCCATATGAGTTGGTCTGCAAGGCAGAGATCTCACAGGACCTGACTGGTGGCTCCCTGATGTCAGACATCTAGCCTCCCGAATTGTAAGAAAATAAATTTCTGTTGTCCACAGATTTTGTGATGGCCACCTGAGCTGACTAACATACTTGTCAACATTGTATTTTGTCTTATTTTAAACTTCCTCTGTTCTGAGTGAAAAATACATCCTATGGTACCTGGTAAACTTCCTACCCTCAACACTTGCCAATACTCTGTCCCATTTTTTGAAAAGAAGCTGAAAATCCATATTTTTGTATGACATTTCCTAATATTTTTAATAGTGACATGCCATTCTCTATAGGACACATTTCCACGCTGGATCTCCCCTCAAGTCACACAAGTCTCCAAAAGTTTCAATGTGTACATCCTATCATCTAAGCTTCTTGATGAGACTGTGTTTTATTTTTACTCTCTGATTCCTAATGTTTACAATGGTTGGTAATCAAACTCTATGTGTTCTTGTGGATGCTAATTCTACTTGCTCCTGCTCTGACTCTTCTCTTCTTTAGGCAAAATATTCCCCATTGCATTCATTCTTCCATTCTCCTTTAAGGCAAAATATTCCCCATTGCATTTGTTCTTCCATTCTCTTTTAAGGCAAAATATCCCCATTGCAGCCTGACCTGTGGTGGCGCAGTGGATAAAACGTCGACCTGGGAACACTGAGGTCGCCAGTTCAAAACCCTGCACTGGTCCGGTCAAGGCACATATGGGAGTTGATGCTTCCAGCTCCTCCCCCCTTTCTCTTTCTCTCTCTCACTCTGTGTCTCCTCTCTAAAATGAATAAAATAAAATAAATGAGAAAAAAATATCCCCATTGCATTCATTCTTCCATTCTCCTTTAAGGCAAAATATTCCCCATTGCATTCATTCTTCCATTCTTCTTTAAGTACATTTTTTAGATCATTTGGTTGCACCCCTTTGCTGGCTCAGATTTGGGTCAAGGCTCTTGTGAGAAGCCACACTGGAAGAATCCCCCTTGTCGGTATTTGCCACTTTTTAACTACATGCTTTTGGACCCAAAGGTGAGAGCATTGGCACAGAGGTATCTTTTCAACGGAGGACCTTGAACCCCACAGAGAAAGGGACCGACGGAGGCAACATGTAAGGAGGGTTTTCTCTGGTTTCTATGTTTTCATCACCCACTGTCTTAGTTATTTTTTCAGCAGTAACAGTAGTGCAGCTACTGCTCTGCGGTCCAACTTCTCTTAGTCTCGGTGGGAAGGCTTTTATTTATCTGTTTGTTCCTATTATGTGGAAATTAATCTTTAAGTGGCTATACACTTGTTTATTCAGTCTGCAGGTGGCATTGCTCACTGTCAGTGGTTGTTTTTGATGCTAATACTACTTCTTGACTTGTTTTGTTTGGATTCCTGACATGTTTGCAGGCCTCCAGGATCTAACAAATAAGAGCAATGAATTCTTTACCGGTTCCGCCCTCACTGCAGTCATCCCAGAGTTCTTCTCCTGGTTTTGTATTTGGTATCAAGTGTTCCAACCAGGCTGTTTATAAAATGAAGTTCGTTGGCATTTCAATAGCGTAGTATAGACACAGCTTTCTCATGTGCTATTTTCCCACAACTTTTATTCATCATTTGAGTTTTAGGATAGAAACATATTTTCATAGTTCAAAAATAATATTAAAAAAATGAAAAAAGATGCACAATAAAAGGTCTTATTCCCACCTTCTCCTCTGAATTACCCAATCCCTGCCTCCCAGCTCAATAGGTTAACTACTTTTACTAGTTTTAATATACTCTCCTAGTGTTTTTTAAAAAAATTTTATTTCTCTATATTTAAAAAAAAACACACAAGATATCATTGTTCTACTTCTTCCAGTTTTCATGTAACACTATATCTTGGAACTTCTACTGTGTTAAAATATAAAGCACCACATGTTTTTATACAGCTGAATAATATTTCATTTGATGGAGATGCCATCATTTATTTAGCCATGGTCTTACTGATGAAGGTGTGTTGGTTTCTAGTATTTTGCTGGGATATTTCACATTATAAAAAATAACCTCCTACAAACCCCCTGTCACACATATGTACACAGATAGATTCACGTAGACTAAATGCCTGGAAGTGGTGGTACTAGGTCTAAAGTTCTCTGCATTTGTGTCTTTGTCAGGTGTTGGCAAACTGCCTTGCACAGGAGTGGGGCCAGTTTTGCCTTGGCAGCAGCATGTGACGGTGCTATTGTAGGCTCAGCTGAAGAGTGCTCTATCAGCCTGCTGGGTTTTATCAGTCTGATGGGTCAATGC
Organism: Rhynchonycteris naso; assembly: GCA_037038555.1. Taxonomy (NCBI): domain Eukaryota; kingdom Metazoa; phylum Chordata; class Mammalia; order Chiroptera; family Emballonuridae; genus Rhynchonycteris; species Rhynchonycteris naso. Next base: position 201,907,964 of record CM072999.1, read on the forward strand.
AGCATCCCAGGACAGATTTACTTTGTGCTATGAGAGCACTTCAATATCTTATTATATGGCTAAAAGCCATTAATTACACTGGGGAAAATTTTATTTTCATTTTCTGTTGCATGAGGTTTTAGAACTTTTTCTATATATATCTGCATCGCTGATTCCAAATCTGAAATCCACTTTTTGGTGCATGCTTTAGTTTTTATGCAATTTTAATTTCTTTTTGTTAAAGTTAATGACATGCACTGCTTTTTATATTGGAGTTAAAGGGCAACTGCTCTTGGGTTGAACATAACCACAAGGCAATTAATATTTTAAAAACATCACTTTTACATAATTGTAGTTGTTTTTTTAAATGTAAAAAAATGATTATCTGATAAAAACACCCTCTTATTTTGTTTTAAGATTGAATCATGGCTTCTTCGAGTAGGCATAAATATAAGAATAGCCCTGACACCTTCTGTTATCTATGTGGCTGTTACACACTTCAACGTCAAAGGGGCAATATTTCATCATTTGTGACACATGCATATATCACCTATTTTCAAGTTCCCCTTGGCGATCAAGACAAGAATTGGGCTCTTCATATTGTGTGACATAATTGTGAGGAAATGCTTCGTGACTGGACAAAAGGAAAACGCAAAGGAATGCCTTTTGCTATTTCCATGGTTTGGCATGAACCTAAGGACCACAGCAGTGACTGTTATTTCTGTCTGATCCATACAAAGGGCATTGGCAAGAAAAAATGGCATATGATCGCATATCCTAATATTCCTTCAGCAACACGACCTATCCCACACTCTGAGACACTCCCAGTTCCAGTTTTCAATGGTTTTATTTCACCTAAGGATGAAGAAAGTAAACATGGTGATCAAGTGTATTTTGATAAGATGCATGAAATGGTTGTAGAATCTGAACGGTCTTCTTCTGATGCTAAGCAGTCATTAACCCCTAAGCAGTTTAGCCAACCCGAATTGAATGACTTAGTAAAAGATTTGGGCCTATCAAAGAAAGCAGCTGAGTTATTAGTCTCCAGGCTTCCAGAAAAGAATGTACTTTACCAGTCAGCTAAAGTATCCCATTTCAGGAAGCGTGAACAGATTTTTGTGGGCTTTTTCTCTGAAGACAAACACTTTGTTTAATGTCATGTTATCAGTAGTCTTCTCAGCCAGCTAGGCGTTACCTCTTACAGTCCAACAGAATGGCGGCTATTTCTTGACAGCTCTAAACAATGGCAGACTACTGTTAGAGCATCAAATGGGATTGTCTTCAACAAGTAAACAAACGTAAGAGCTACAAATGCAATTTTTTGTCTGAATATAATTTAAATAAGTTTTGTGCAAATTTTATGATTAAAATAAATGTTTTAATATGTTCTATTTTGAAATTGTCGACAAATTCTGATGCAATCATATCTTTTAGTGTATTAGTGTATTTACTGCATTATATAAATTATTATATTTTCACAAAGATGATGCCCAAGAAGACATTCTACTTCATTACGTTAAATTAAATGTTGAAAATTTTACAATAAGATGAAAACCTAAAATCTTGAATTGTAAAAATAACTGTAGCTTACAGAGAAAATCTAATGTCATATTTGAGATCAGCACACTTGAATTAGGTAAGAACAAGTGTTTTTGTGGACGCAACAAAAATTTTGTTCCCCAGTGTTATCATTATCGTTTATGTAAGAACAGTATGTTCATAGTCTTTACTCATTTTTCTATTGTGCTGCTAGAATTTTCCTTATCAATTTCTAGAAGTTCTTTATATAATATAAGGATTAACCTTTATCCATGATATGAGAGTGAAATCATTTATTATTATTTTGGATTTGTCTTGGCATGTGGTGTTTTGTGTGCAAAGGACTTAAAAAGTTTTAAAAAATTTATTGAAATGTCTCTCTTTTTATGGCTTTAAAATCTTGAGATACAATAGAAAGGGCTTTCCTACCCCCACCCCACCCCACTCCAACACAATTTTCTTTGAGCATTTTATAATTTCATCTTTTTAACATTTAAATTTTTGTTTGATTTCTTCATCCATTCATTGAACAAATATGTACGGAGTGTCTCTCGTGTCCTAGGAGCTATTTTAAGTAGCTGGGCTGTTTCAGTGATCAAGATGGACAAACATCCTGCCCCATGGAGATCACATTCCAGTGAAAGGAGATATTTTAGAATACAACAACAATATGAGTAAATTATAGAGTGCTACAGAAAATGATGAGTGCTATTAACATTAAGACAGAAAGGAATCCTTTAAGGGGAACCGGAATATCAAGTGGCTGGTATAAATTGCCATTTTAAATAAGGTGATTCATGCAGACCCCATTGAGATTGTCACATCAGAGGAAAGCCAAGAAAAATGTGAGTGACTTTCGTGCAGATTACTGGGGGACGGAAGCTCTAGGTGGAGGCCCTAAGTCAAGAGCAAGCATGAGAATGAGCAGAGGGCAGTGGGACTAGAGAGTGATGGAGGGGGAAGAGAAGAGTTGCCATGGAAACCAGAGATGCAATGTGGATGGCATGGACCAGATTGCTCAGAGCTTTGTAGGGCCTTGTAAAGGATTCAGCTTTTACTTCCAATGAAATGAGGGATCATTGCTGAGTTTTGAGCAAATGAGGGACAGATAGGACATGTTTTTGAAAGATTGCATTGGTTGCTGTGTTGAGAATGGATTATAAGAAATTAAGAAATGAGGAGACCAGTTAGTCTACTATTACAAAATTCCAGGAAAGACATAATGGAGCTTGCCAATAGGGTAGAGGCCACAGAGGTGGTGAGATGTTCTCATACTGGTCTATTCTGTTGAATTTACTAACAGAATTTCCTGATGGGTTGGATATGGGGGAAAGAACAAGAACACACAAGGTTAACCTGATGTCTTTTCTAAGCAACTGGAAGACTGGAGTTACCATCCACTGAAAACTAAAATAAATGTTCTTTAAGAAGTGTTACATATGGGCCCTAGCTGGTTGGCTCAGTGGTAGAGCATCAGCCTGGCATGTTGAAGTCACAAGTTCAATTCCCAGCCAAGGAACACAGGAGAAGTGCCCATCTGCTTCTCCAACCTCCCCCCTCTCATTTCTCTCTATCTCTCTCTTCCCCTCCTGCAGTCAAGGCTCTATTGGAGCAAAGTTGGCCCAGTTGCTGAGGATGGCCCCATGGCCTCCGCCTCAGGCACTAGAATGGTTCCAGTCTCAATGCAGCAACAGCCCAGATGGGCAGAGAGCATCGCCTCCTGGTGGCCATGCTGGGTGGAACCTGGTCGGGTGCATGCAGAAGTCTGTCTGTCTGCCTCCCCACCTCTCACTTAATTAAAAAAAAAAAGTTTTTTATTTTCATATTAAATGAAACTTAGATTAATCTTTCAGAGAAATGTAATTAAATAATTTTCCAAGGCATCAGGAAAGAAAACAAAACAGCGGTGCCTCTGTTTTTGTTTTATAAATCACAATAGTGGCTTTTTCCCCTAAACATAAATGCGGTTTGTGTATTGACCACATTATTGATTGTACTCAGTATGTTTATGCATTTTGTTCAGAGGGTTTTCTCCTTTGCCTTGTGTTGGACAGCAGGCATTTTAAACCAGTGTGTGGAAATCTCAGTCACTATAACAAGAATTCTAATTAAAGATGGACTTGCCATTGTCTAGCAACAGGGACCCCAATTTTGTTCCTTGCATATGCCGGGCACTCTGTTGTCTCAAGGATTTTCCATTAATGTCTTTGTGGGTGCCCTTCCTTGACTTCCATTTCTCAGAATATCTGATCTGTGGAGCACAGCTTTTGATTTCTCTCTTTCTTTTTTCTTTTCTTGTATCTTTAGATCAAAGTAACCATCTATTGTATCTTCCTTAGATGGTATGATTCCTATTCCATTGAGTATCTTCCATAATCTTTTCTTTTTGTAGCAATTCATGGAAACAAATGACTTCCTTTAAATTAATTGTCAGGATGTCCACCAATCTTTATATTCTATGTAGTTAATTTGTACAATGTTGTAAAACCACTCATAAAAAGGAAACATACACAGAATATTGATCTCTATGTAAAAATCTTTATAGTGTCTATGTCCCAGCAGTTATTGAAACATTTAAGACTCAATAGCATGGATAACGCTTATGAAGGCCCTTGGACATGCTTTGCAGGTGTATGATTATTTAACATTTTGATTGTAGAAATTTGGAAAATACCTCCTTAACTAACATTAAACATTTTATCTTTATTTGTAACAAGGCACACTTAACTTACATTGCTGAAAATTTACTTTTAAATAATCTAAGCTTAAAATCATACCATGTGTGCTCTTAAGAGATTGGTAATTTCACTAATAATGTAGTTTGCTAGTAACTGGTGAAAACTCAACACCAAGCCCTGGCTGGTTGACTCAACGGTAGAGCGTTGGCCTGGTGTGTACAAGTCCGGGGTTTGATTCCCGGCCAGGGTACACAGGAGAAGCGCCCATCAGCTTCTCTTCTCTTCCCCCTCTCCTTCCTCTCTATCTCTCTCTTCCTCTCATGCAGCCAAGGCTCCACTGGAGCAAAGCTGGCCCAGGCACTGAGGACAGCTCCATGACCTTCGCCTCAAGTATTAGAATGGCTACAGTTGCAGCGGAGCAAGGTCCCAAATGGGCAGAGCATCGCCCCCTGGTGGGCATGCTGGTGGATCCTGGTCAGGCACATGTTGGAGTCTGACTGCCTCTCTGCTTCTAACTTCGGAAAAATACAAAACAAAACAAAAAAAAACTCAACACCAAATACGGGAACTTAAAATCATGGGAAAAAGCATTCTGAGATTACTAGTTTTTGTACTGATGCCGTCTGCCTCCATTTGGACTTGGTCTTCATGGAAAGTCACTGAGACTATTTAACAACAGAGCAAACCCATTAAAAAATATGCAAGCTCTTGGAAAACAAAATCCAGGATACTAATTAGCTCTATTAAGGCAATTACAGAGCACTATAAATGATGCAAATGTTACGTTGGGCTCCTCACGGCACCAGTGACAAAAAGCCAAGGAGTCCCTATTTTTCTAGAGATAAAGAGTCAGGTGATTAATTTCAGCGCCAGTGAGTCATTTGCGATGAGGCGACTGCAGAGACATTTCCATGACCGTAGAATAATGGTAGAAGGCGCTGTGTTACCACTGGATGGTAACACAGCTATTTGTCAGGGAACACATTAGCAACGGAGGGGAAGGACAGCCACCTCTTGACAAGAAAGAAGAAATATAAAAGGTTTCCTGAAACCGTGTGGTCTTCACCTGCAGCCAAACCTCTGAGAAGCAGAAACATTTGAGTTTTTTTTTCCAAATTGCCACTTTAAAACAATTATTTTTATTATCAGGGGGACATGGTTTGCCAAACCACACAGGTTTCAAGTGTGCAACTCAATATAGCACTTATACACCACATGGTACTCCCTCTGCGTGAAGCGATGTCTTTTCAAACCCCATCTTCTTCCTCCCCCTACCTTCACCTTCTTTCCCTCTGGCTATTTGTACCCTGTTGTCTGTATCTATATGGTTATGTGTATATGTTTTTTTTTTAACTAATCCCTCTACTTTTTTTTCACCCAGTCCCTTCTGCTCCGCTCCTCTGACAGCTGTCAGTCTGTGCCATGTGACCCCGCCTCTGCTTCTCTTTTGTTCATCAGCTTATTGTGTGCATTATATTCCACACATAGGTGATCATACAAAAGAATGTGTGTGTGTGTGTGTGTGTGTGTGTGTGTGTGTGACAGAGAGGCACAGATAAGGACAGACGGATGGGAAAGGAGAGAATGAGAAGCATCAATTCTTTGTTGCGGCACCTTAGTTGTTCATTGATTGCTTTCTCATATGTGCCTTGACCAGGGGGCTACAGCAGACTTAGTGACCCCTTGCTCAAGCTGCTGACCCTGGGCTCAAGTTGGTGAGCCTTGCTCAAACAAGATGAGCCCGGGCTCAAGCCGGCGACCTTGGGGTCTCAAATCTGGGTCCTCTGTGTCCCAGTCCAATACTCTATCCACTGTGCCACTGCCTGTTGATGCTGGAAGATTCTTAATTGTTGCTCTAATATCTTTTAATGGGCAATCCAAACAGTATAGCTTCTGTTTCAGAAGACTTCTTCAGGCTCATGAACTAGTAATAGGATTTCAAACCTGTCCCCTGGAAGACCCTGATCACTTGTGTGATTGTGTAGAAAACGGTCTCGTTTAAAGACTATGTGGTCAAGGCACAGCATGGGTGGCTTGTCCTGAACACCCACAGGATCGAAGCCTGGGTTGGTTTTATTTAATGAGAATAGCTTTTAAAAAAATGTCTGATAGTAACACTAAGGCGTCACACTTACATAGTGGCTGTCCAGTCAACCAGTAGTTACAAAATTACTAGTGATCACTTATCTCAGGGTTGGGGGGAGTTATGAGGGATATGTCTCTTAGTGTTCTTCAATGTTTTATTTTCTTATAATAAAATTAAATGTATATGTAAAAATATGAGTGGTCAATAAAATCTTTAAGAAAACATCTTTACCGACATGTGACTTTTTGATTACTTAAATAATAACCCTCATTAATGTTCATGATCCCTCTGAAGCAACTGAAACAGATATAACTATGCTCACCCTTCAGATGAATGATTGAGGCAAAAATAAAAAGGAAAAAAGTTAAGGAATTTCCCTAAGATTTTAGTGAGGCGGGAGAAATATTCAATCAGGACTTAGCCCCCTCACTCCTGGTTTGGCACAAGATGCTACATGGGGGGGGGGGTCCTTGACACCACATGGTGATGTCCCATCCCCAGCCACCTAACGGGTTTTCAGTAGCTGGTGCCTTGCAGCATCAGGCATTGCAGGAGTGTCTTTATTATTATTCATCAAAGTAGGACAGATGTGCACAGTCAGCGAGGCTGAATACACATGCGGGAAAGACGACCAATGGCATACGTGCAAATGCATCACCCATTCGAGTCGTCCTCCGTGGCTTTGCCCGGCAGAGGAGGCCACTGACAGAAGTGCCCAAGGATGCTGCTTCTCCTACAATGTCTGCCTCCAGAGCTAATCACAACGGAACCACTTGGTTGGTTGCTTTGGCATTCGTGATTATCATGCCCATTTTATGTGTTCATAAAAACAATGTGTATACATTTTAACTGGCATATGCCCATGAAAGAATGCTGCGGTGTAGGAAGATAAGTCCAAACTAAACATAATTAATGGCCTGTTTTAACCTCCTGAAATCCTGGAGGGAGGAATCCCAGTTGCAAAGACATAAATAAATAAGTGGGTTTTAGTCCTGAAGCACACATTCCTTAAGGGTGGTTCTTTCTTTCTTTCTTTTCTTATTCTACTATAATTTAGTAAAATTAGAAATCAGTAATTAAAGGAAATATTAGAATGTTTTCATGTTTAGAAATTGACAGCAACCAAAAAGCCCTAAAAACTCAAATCATAGATATAAACGTAAAACACAAAGCCCTAAGTCTTCTGGAAAGTAACATAAGTTGGACTTCATAAAAATAAAAAATATTGTGTGAAAGACCCTGTGAAAAGACTAAAAAGGCAAGCCACAGAAGGAGGAAAATCTCTGAGGACGACTTGAATTCAAAATACACAGAAACCTCTCCAAATTCAACAATGAGCGAATGACATAACTGAAAAGTGAATATCAGAACAGACATCTCACCAAAGAGACACACAGATGGCAAATAAGCTGATGAAAAGATGCTCAACGTCACAAGTCATCAGGGAGTCGCAAATTAAAACAAGGAGGTACCACTACACACCTAAGGGAATGGCCCAAATCCCAATCACTGGCAACACCAAACACCGGTGGAGGCATGGCACAACCAGAACTCTCCTTCTCTGCTAGTGGGAAGGCATGTACGGGAATGTACACGAGTGGGTATTTCTTCACTGAGGTCTTATTAAACCTAGCAACTTCCTTTTTCTTCTGACAAGGTGTAGGTGAATGGGTGCAAAATAAATTGACTAGTTGTGTGAAATAGTTTATAGACTGAGCAGTTCTTTATTTTTTCTTTTTTGTATTTTTCTGAAGTGAGAAGTGGGGAGGCAGACAGACTCCCGCGTGCACCCAAACGGGATCCACCTGGCATGCCCACCAGGGGGCGATGTTCTTCCCATTTGGGGCATTGCTCCATTGCAGCTGGAGCCATTCTAGTGCTTGAGGCGAAGGCCACGGAGCCATCCTCAGCACACAGGCCAACTTTGCTCCATTGGAGCCTTGGCTGAGGGAGGAGAAGAGAGAGAGAGAGAAAGAAAGGAGAGGGGGGAAGGGTAGAGAAGCAGATGGGCGCCTGCCTCTCCTCTGTGCTCTGGATGGGAATTGAACCCGGGACTTCCACACACCAAGCTGACGCTCTACTGCTGAGCCAACCAGCCAGGGCTGAGCAGTTCATTTCTTGGTCTATCTTCAAAAGTCCTGTCCCCAAAGTTCATAATCTTAAAATGCATTGGCCATGTAAGGACTGTTTACCAAGTTTCCATTACAGACTGAAGAAACTTTCTCTTTCATCTTTTTATTGCTCTGGCTTAATATCACACAACAGGTTTGAGTGGATGGTACATGAACCAACAACTTCAGATGAGAACAATGGTCAAGGTGTTGATAAAGAGAGAGCTATATCTTGTCTGGAAAGGACTAACTGGGAAGAGGACTTGATCTTTGGAGCAGTTACACAGGGGACCTGGTGAAAGTTATGGAATCTGATTCGAGTTTCTCTATTCATAATGGGTAAATACAACTTCTCTAAAAGATCTAGAGAGTGTATCCAGGGTCTAGAAAGCCTTGGGCTCTCCTTTCTCCATGTAAAGTGTCAACTATGGAGGAGAAAGAGGATATAAACCCAATTAAGAACTTTGCTGCTAGATGATGTCACTGTTTTCCAAGAGAATGGCTTAAGGTGACCAAAATCATGATGGGGAAAAATGGAGCTTCGAGGATGGAGAAAATTTATCTACTAAGATATCTGCAGGTAATCAGCTGAAAATAGATCAAGGATTTTGAAACATGTAAATATATTAAGTGACCTGAAACAGACATAGAAAGAGAAAAAAATGATGGAAAGAGTGCTCAATAAGCCATACTGGGAAAAAGAAAAGTAAATACTTAAGATGACAGAAGGCAAAACTTGGTTATATAAATCTACATGAGATTTTGTATGATACGATTGACTACAAGATTTTGGCTAGGGAAAGGTATAGATAAGTTCTAAGAGAACTACAATGTGAGCCACATAGTCTTAGATTGGGAGTTGCGCCATGCTGTCAGGCAACCTGAAGGCTGAGTTCAACCATGTGGGGAACCAGTCAGTCAGTCTTGCCTTAGTAAAAGCTCTGGATGCCAAAGCTGGAATGAACTTCCTCGGTTGGCAAGACTCCGCGTACTGTCACACATTGATGCCAGGAGAGGGATATTCATTGTGACGTCAATGGAAGCTCTACACTTGAAACCCTCCTAGACTCTGTCTTTCGAGTTTCTTCTCATGACTGATTTCTCTTTGTATCCTTTCCATAATACAATAAACCATAACTGTGAGTATAATATCTTTCATTGAGTTCTTTGAATCCACCTGGCAAATAATCAAAACTGAAGGTGGTTTTGGAAACCTCTAGACCAGTGGTTCTTAATCTGGGTTATATAAAACCCTAGGGGTTCGATGAGTTGGTCTCAGGGGTTCGGAAAAGCCTCTGCTGCGGAGGCCAGAATAAAGTAATACCGTGATTTGTTGTGAGTTCATGCACTTTGTTGGTTTTGTTCTTTGAGCAAGGTGATGTTCATGCACGGCTCATTTTGTGCACCAGTAAAAAAACATATACCTATGTCTTGAATTTGGAAAAAAAAATCATATTTTATTTATCACTAAAGAAGGGTTCGGTGAATGCGCATATGAAACTGGTGGGTTCGGTACCTCAAAAAAGGTTAAGAACCACTGCTCTGGACCTAGTATTTCTCACATCAAGTGAGGGCAGTTTTCCCTTTGACTTTTTAGTTGGGCTTTAACTCCTTGAAGTTGGTGTCAGAAGTCTTGGGCACATATGATAGTCTGGAGAACTGTGCCCTTGACTTCACAGATTGGCTAACTCTGGATACACATTAAAAAAAGTAAAAAGATATAGGTGAATTAGTATGACCAATATATTTTATTTAACTCAATATATCTAAAATATTATCATTCCAACAGGCAATCAAATAAAATTATTAATAAGTATATATATATATCATACTAAGTCTACTGGCTAGTTGCTACCACTGTTGGACAGGGCAGTTATAAATTGTTCAAAAACAATAAGGCTCTATGCAAAAGAGATCATGTCCTTTGTCAGGACTCACCCACCATGAACACTTACAAACGTCAAGGTTGAAGCTGAGGACTGCATGTCCCGGTCAAGTACATGGATAGTATATCTGGGAATCTAACTATAAAATGGGCAGAGAGGTGGTACATGGCAGCATCTACTGATTGCCTTATTTAGCCACATGAAGGACATGGGACAAATTCTTGCCATTTGTGGAAAATCTCTTTGTGCCTGTCTTTCTTTTCTCCTTTATTCCAGTTTTATTTTTCTCCCTTTTCATTTGGGACATTTCTTTGTCCCTTCACTGTGGCAGCCTCCCTGTGTCTGTTGCTGTGGATTAGGCAGAGCTGCTACATCTCCCGGGCTTGGCAGAGTGGCCTTGTGTAGTAGGTGTCCTGTAGGGCCCAGTGGCACAGCCCTGCCGCTCTCCTAAGCTGGTACTTTGGGTACCACACCTCCACCCCATCCTATTATAGTTGAGCCTTGATGACTGTTGGCATGTCAATGGGAGAGATTTACACCCATGGCCAGTCAGCTGCGAGGACTGGTCATGACCACCATGGAGGATCAGCTGTGCATGGCCCGCTCTGTGGAGCAGGACTGACTGCAGCAGGACTCTGGTGCCCATGGAATCCATCCCTTGACTGTATTGCTTGTGGAAACAGGTGGTGCTCTGCCGTGATGGGAAGCCAACCACCAGGTGCTCTGGGGCTGGGACCCTGCCTGGGGTCACTGTGCCTGAGCGTAAAGTGATCTGCAGATGGATGCGACCTGTCCTGGGCTTGGAGGTGCCTAGGTGAGGCCAAGCTGTGAACCGAGGCCAGCTGCAGCTGGTGCTGAGCCTGGGTCACTCAGGGAGAGGTATGGGGCACGTGGAGCCAGATACTGCTTGTTTGAGAGATTTTAGAAAAGTACGCAGCAACGTTAGCCAAGACAGGCCATTCCTATGGAAGTTGCTGGGAGTGGCTTGTGTGGGCCGCTAGCTAGGTGGGGCGGGGCCTCTGGGAATCACCAGGTTAGGCGAAGTGTGGGAGCCAGGTTGGGGGAGACTCAGCTAGGGCGCCTGACTGCAGGCTCTGCTGGGGGACAGCTCTGCGAAGGAACAGTGCCCTCCCCCCCCCCCCCCCCCCCCCGTCTGCCCTGGGCACCTGGGCACCTGTGGAACTGCTGTGAGTCTGAGTAAGTCCCTGTGTGGGCCCTTTAAGAGGAATACCTGGGACTCCAGCAGTCTGGTCTCCCTGGGCCTCAGTCGCCTCTGGTTTGCACAGCCAGGAGGCATAGGGACTTCTCTTCCTGGCCCTGGGACTGTGAGCTGGGGTAGGGGCTGGTGTGGGGTGGGGACCTTTACTCCCCATGGGGAAGGGGACCCCGACAGAAATATGGTATCTCACAGAAATATGGTAGCACAAGGATTCTTAACTAAATGGACATAGCTACCTTTTAAGAAGCAACTCTCGAAAGAATTAAAGTAACAGCTACACGTGGGTGTGGGACCAGCCCTTCTGCGACTCCGCCCCTCCTACCCCTCTCTATGTGGCTGCTGCTTCATGTCCCTCATGGCTGGACTTTTGTTTAGCTAGATGTCAGGCGGTTCTGAACGACAGTGGTTCTGTAGTTGAGCTGTAGTTTTGACGTGGTTGTGGGACAATGTAGCACAGCATTTTCCTAGTGGCTGGCCTGACCGGAGGTCAGATTGGCTCATATTCTGAAAGTATGTCGCAAAATAAGGTATGAGGGACAGCCAAGTAAGGATGGCTATAAACCAACTAAAGAACTGTCTGTATGAAATAGAATAAATTAAGGCTTATGAAAAGGGCTGTAGACAACCTAAATGGCTATCTATTTGTATGTACGTTCCAATGTCAAAAACACAGAACTGACATTGCGCCTGTCGTTTGTGTTAGGAAAAGTTGTCTTTACCTTTAATGAGGAAGGTAGTGTCAGTGAAAGAACACCGAAACAATAATTCCTTAGAGAGGAGAAGATTTTCAGTCTACAAGGGGCCAGCCAGGCGTATTTGAGAGTGATTCTTTGGGAAAAGCCTTTAATGGTTGGCGAGAGTTTGTGCATAATGAACCCACTTCCTTGCCTCTCTGAAATGTCCTCTGTGCAGCCTCTGAGGTTTTCAGTGTTGAAACTATTTAAATATCTTCATTCAGACAAATTATACTGTAGGAAACAGGAAACCTGAAGATAATGTTAACTTGTCAGAAATCTTAGAAGAATCATGATAAACATGTAAGAATAGGTATAATCTATTCTTTCTTTTTTAATTTATTGATTTGAGAGAGAGAGAAATGTTGATTTGTTGTTCTACTTAGCTGTGCATTCATTGGTTGCTTCTTGTATGTGCCCTGACCCAGGACTAAACCTGAAATGTTGGTGTATTTGAACGGTGCTCTAACCACCTGAGCTACCCAGCCAGGGTTATAATTATATTTTCAATAAATGCAAAGATAGCTTATTGGTCAACAATACTAATTCCCCTAATGCACCCGGATAGGATTCTAAAATGCATTGTGAAAAGAATAGTCTGTGAGCATTTGTCAAATGAAATTGTAATCACTTGGAGACTGTTCTGGGTCTCTCTGGACCAACAAAGAGTAAAGTGACTCAGAATTCTTCCCATCCAGTAATTTGGTCACAACAGTTGTGATCCTATCACAGTTCTTAAATAATAATAAAAAAATTAGAAATATATGTTAAACTACAGACATTTTTTTTGATCTCACAGAAATATGGTAGCACAAGGATTCTTAACTAAATGGACATAGCTACCTTTTAAGAAGCAACTCTCGAAAGAATTAAAAGGAGTGCATTTTGAAAAAAGCTTACAGTATTTAATTTTTCCCCCTGTTGATTGCTCAGAGCTTCAATCTTATAGCCTAAAGATCAAAGGCTATTAAACTAGCAATGAGAGAACCGTGTAAATTATAAAATAAACTATTAGAAGTGGTTCTCATTGCATTAACTTAAATGTTAACATAATGATACAATTTAGGATAATTAACATTTTCCAGTGTAACATTAATAATTGGAACCCTGGTGACAGAAATCAGGAATAAAGGTATTCTGCAGTTACTTCTGTGCCCTGCTTTTTAACTCATTTAGATCAGACAGCTTTGCATTTCTTTTGAACCAGGCAGAAAGAAGTTTCTATGTGCATGTTTATGATCTGGTGTGAGCCTTCTATTAATATTAAAATATTAGTTTATTTAAAAATCCACACCGTTTTTGCATCTCCTGGGACATGTTCCAAGATAAGAGATCCAGGGAGTGAGAACAGCCTGGCCTCTCAGTCGGTTGACTTCCCTGTGGCCACACCACAGTATCCTTGTCTCCAAGTGTCTACCGTTGCAGTATTGCAGGGTGGTTTTGGTGGTGGCGGCGGAGAACAGGAGCTTGCGTCCCGCCCCATGCACATGGAGGTGGGTAGAGCTCTTAGTGATATGGTGGAAATTTTAAAAATTAGGTAGAGTAAATTGACCATTTTTCCAGAAAGAGTGGAGAATATCTGCTTCTTTCTCAGCTCATAACGGAGAGCAGGGCTGTGGCCAAGTCAGTACTGTCCTTTCATGTTAAGTGTCTAGTGGCTGAAAAGCATCATCTCATAAATGCTTCAAGTGTCTGTTAAAGCTCCACACAGCCCTGCAGGCTCCCCCCGAGGCAGAACGTACTGTAGATGTTGGAACCTGGTTGCGAGCTTACCCACCGATTTCACCATCTCAGTTAGTGTTTTGTAGGATCTTCTTCTTATGTGAATCTGTTGAGCCGTCAGACGGTCTTACTTTGACAACAAGTTGCAGCTAATTAAATGTTTGTGCGCCCCATAGACAATTAAACACTATGTGGGTCAGCTGTTTTCTGTTTCACTTGCAGAATTTTGGTCAAAGCTCATCCTGCAATCAGCCTTGTAGCAGCTTTCTGGCGTGCACTGAGGACTGCGGCTCATCAGATGTGTTAGTAAACAGGTGTCTTGATTACATGAGGCATCTATTCAACTGACCTTAATGCGATACCAATTTACAAGTAACACAAAAACACTGAACAATGGTTTTCCTTTTTTTAAGATTATGCTGCTGTTTTAAAATTTGAATCAAAATCGTAGATGTTTCAACTGCTAATACTCAGATCACTAAGAATCTAATAATTCAGTGAATAAGATTTGATAGGAAGAAAGTTTTCTTCCTTCTCTGTTTTTCCTTTATCTGAGAAATAACTTTCTCTCCCCCTCCCCCGCCCTCAACCTTCATCCTCTCAGGATGTATAGCTAGATTAGAATTTTGGATGGAGCAGATTTCTGTGTTCGTGTACATTATGGAGACCAGGGATATTTACCCAGAGCAGCCCTATATAGTGAACTGTGCTTTACTGGATTGCTTTGTTGGGAACCCAAGGCAGCCCCATTCCTGTATTATTGCAGTTGGACTCTTTCTGCTTCCCCCAAATCTGGCCGCTTTTAGGTTGTTGTCTTTGACCTCGGTGTTAGAAATCTCATGGTGATACTGTATATTTTTACCGTTTTTACTGGCACTTGGTGGGCTTCTCAATCAGTTCTGGGTAATTTTTGTTGTTGTTATTTCCTGGATAATTTTTCTCTTCGAGTTCTCTGTTCTTTTCTATTATTTGGATCATCTAGATAGGTCCTCTTGTTTTCTTACCTTTTTTTCCCTTCTACTTCCCATTTATTTTTTTTTCATTTTTGTTTCCATTTGTGGCATAAGTACTCGATTGAGTTTCGCTATCTGCGATCAGATTTTTGTTATTTCCAAGAACTCTCTTTAAAATAATATTCTATTCTTGTTTCTTGGTTGTAATATCTTCTTTTGTCTCTCTGAGGATATTGATGATCTGTGTGTGTGTGTGTGTGTGTTTTAAGTGTTCTCTCCACCCCATACTCCAACTTTTTCTTCCAATTGCTTTTCCTGTTTGATGAATTTGGTTTGAATTTCTCGTATTGGATATTTTCCTCAGATGCCTGGTACTAGTCAGTTGTCTCATGTTCAAAACTGGGCAGCTAAAACCCGAGATCGGAGGCTCTGAGACTGGGAAGGGAGCTCCCCGCCCCTGAGCTTTGCTGTAGGGTGACCTGGCTGGGCTGTTTAGTTGTGAAGATCCTGCTATCTCGATCTTTAGGGGCTATCTTAGGGCGGCCAGACTCTGCAGAGAGTGGCCCTCCCGCCCCCTGTGTGGAGATGAATGCTGTTAGCATCCAGGGACTCGGAGCTTTCCCTCCCTGCGCTTGTCAGAAATTTGGAGACAAACAGGGTTGGTCTCAGCTTTGTCCGATCATCTGGGGTCTGGTTGTCCCCACCCCTCTTCTTGCTTCCAGTCTGCAGGCCTCACTGCTGTTTGTCCTCTCTCCTGTTCTCCTCGTTTTGGGGGTGAGGCTGGAAAAAAGGTTCACTGTGGTTTGGGTGGAGTTTTTGGAGAAATAAAAAGTAGAGCAGTGTGTGCAATTTGATGTTTTTATCAGGGATTTTAATCTTTCCCAAGTTATTCTTCAGAAACTGGAGATGGACCTCCCGTGCTTCTGCAGGCTACATTTGGGCCTTCTGAAGAGCTGCTTCGAAATTCATCCGGTGAGATAGCAGTAAAAGTTAAGGCACGCTCAAAGAGCAAGACTGGCCCTGTGATGGTAGTGGCTAAAACTGAATAATACACACACATGGGTTCATCATGCGTACTTGCTGCTATTGTAGATAATTGAAATTTCCCACACTAAAAAGTTTCCATTCGGCCCTGGCTGGTTGACTCAGCAGGCCAGAGCCATTCCAGTGCCTGAGGCGGAGGCCATAGAGTCATCCTCAGCGCCCGGGCCAACTTTGCTCTCATGGAGCCTTGGCTGGGGGAGGGGAAGAGAGAGACAGAGAGAAAGGAGAGGGGGAAGGGTGAAGAAGCAGATGGGCGCTTCTCCTGTGTGCCCTGACCGGGAATCGAATCCGGGACTTCCACATGCGGGCCCACTCTACTGGCCGCAACAGACCAATGCCCCAGATGGGCAGAGCATCGCCCCCTGGTGGGCATGCTGGGTGGATCCCGGTCTGACTGCTTCCCTGCTCCTAACTTTCGAAAAATACAAATATATAAATAAATAACAGTTTCTCTTCAAAACAAAACAAAAAAGGCTATCGTCCAGTCTTCAGTAAAATTATTTACAAATCCAAGAGTCAAGTAGATGTTTTCCCTTAAATTTTACAAAGACTTCTGTCAGATATATGTTCCAAAGAATTTATATGATATGCCTCTATGACAGCTGTGGGCTGCAATCGCAACATTACATCTTTTTAAAATTAATATCAACAACTTCCCTGCACTCGAGTGTGCTGCCAGTGTTGGCTTAGGTGGCCACTGTATTGCCTGCCGGTCCATCTCTTTGAGAACCACTTCTCACTTCCTCTCCTTTCTCTTCTGCTTGTAACCCTAGTTTCCAAGGGTCGCCTCCTCATCTCAGCCCAGTACCATCTGGTACCCGAGTACAGGTGCTCAGGCTTCTGTCCGCCTCTCACTGCTTCCCGTGCTTGTCAGCTGTCCGCTGACCTGTAAACACGATGAGCTTGGATGGGATTTTGCTGCACCTTAATACAAATAATTCCAAGGTCGCTAAATATCGACGCGATTACAGTTTGAGTAAGAAGAATATAACCTCTTCTTGGATGACAGATTTATTTTAATGTTTCGTAAAGTGTGAATTCTTGACATACGGAATCTGTTTTAGATGCAGTCCTCTACTCAGAATAGTGCAACGTTTTAGTTAGGATATCCTACAGCAGGGTGGTCAAAAGTAACTACTTCTGACGAGAAAGCACTTGAAGGAATGTATGAAAATATGTCATGGAGATGAGGCAATTCATAGCGATTACTTTAGATCTTGGGAATTAGAGGCAACTAGGCAGAAACTCAAGACAGTAACAGCAGAAAGAAACGTCAAATTTATGAAATCGCTCTGACCAATCACACTAAAGTCAACGGTTACTAATAAGCATCCGGTTCCACTGGCTATGCTCAGAACCTTGTTATCTACCATTTTGTCTCTTGAATTGACTTTGGAGACATTTATCAAACCCCACATATATCTATAAAATGACATTTCTTTAACATGAGAAGTCTGGGCACCTTGATGTCTCTATCTAAAGAACACGTCATGTTGAAACAAATGACTCAGGAGAGGTTTCCATTGGTATGCGGGAGACCGAAGGATGGAGATGGGAAGACACCATCTCGGTAAACAGTTCTCAGCCAGGGTTCCTAAGGGTCCCTCTCAGGGGAATTGGGACGTGTATTTGGGCATTTTTCACTCTTACATGACTAAATGGAAGGGGCCCTACTAGAGTTGAGTGGGTGGATGGGGTCAGAGATGATAGAAACCCTAACACCATCTTACTTGCCTGTTAAAATGATGAACAGGAAACTCAGTTTTCGACAACAGTGTAATTCTGAGAAGTGGGAGAATAGTTGTTACAGTGAAGAATACACAGATTCACTGGCAATGGGAGGCCACACCATAGAAACCCATCTATCAGTCTCTTATTTAACACCTATCTTTGCCACTGAAAAGAAATTTTAGAACTAAAATTTTTTTTGTTGTGGTTTAACATACCTCTGAAAAATCACCAAACAGAATCACAATCTTATAATTAATAATAAACTTTTGTGTCTATTTTGTTTTAACCATTCCTGTAGACGAGGCACCACTTAATAATTTTTTTTCTTTTTTTGCTCTTTCTATATACAAATCAGTCTTCACTCTTATTATGAAGCACACAAGTTAGGAGATAAAAAAAAAATCAGTTTTGAAATTTTTTAGTTCTTGGGGCTTTTCTTTTACAACTTTGTTGTTATATTGTTAATGTCATTAAACCTGAAAAATTTGGCTAAATTGTTTGTTAGTGTTTTTGTTTTTAAGCAAGAGAGAGAATGATAGACAGGAAGAGAGAGAGATGAGAAACATCGACTCATAGTTGCGACACCTTAATTGTTCATTGATTGCTTTCTCATATGTGTCTTGACTGGGGGGCTCCAGCTGAACCAGTGATCCCTTGCTCAACTCAGTGATCTTGGGTTCAACCCAGTGACCATGGGGTCACGTCTATAATCCCGCACTCAAGTGACGACCCTGTGCGTAAGTGGGATGAGCCTGCGCTCAAGCCAGTTTCCTTGGGATTTCAAACCTGGGTCCTCAGCCTCCCAGGCCAATGCTCTATCTATTGCACCACCACTTACTCAGGATACATTGTTAGTTTTTTAATTTTAAGGTTTTTTTTCCCCCACAGGATTCACTGCTGTCACAGCCCTTGATTCCGACTACTTACGTGGGTGTTTGGAAGATTGACAGACAACTGAGAGACCCCAGATATCCTGATTTTGATTTTCTTTAACAAAAACAAACAATATCTTACAACATACCCTGAGTTAAAAGAAGAAAGGGTTTCCCTATACTGTCCTCCTCAAAAGAGGACAGAAAGAACTGTCAAGTGTATTAAGTCTTGGAAGAAGGCCACCTGGCCCGTGTGCATTCAGCATAAAGAGATGGATCAAGCCAAAGGGTGTTCCCAGTAAGGTTGCAGTGGTCACAGGATGGCTCTTGATGGTGGGTACAGGCAGGGAGCTGAAGAAGCTGGAATCTAGCCCGGATCCACACATAAACTGGAGAGCTTAAATTCACACCAAAGCAGAGCCAAGGCTTAGTGGAAGTTTTATACTTTAGCAAATGTCAGTGGAGTTTCAGATTTCAGAAAAGAGCCTAAAAGAAGAAACAGCCTTGGCAATGATGGTGACTGGCTGGTAGTGGCTGCTGCTCGAGGTGGCCACACAAATGGCTCTCTGCTGCGCCGGTCACTGACGGAGTCCCGTGATGTGGGGGACATGTGTAATGTGCAGTTTGTAGCAGTAGAGAGCACCATGTGTTCTTAGCTGTTTGGGTCGTCTTCACATTGGAAAGCAAAGAAGAATCCATTTGCGATTTAAGACATGTAGAGGAAGTTAAAGGCTTTTTAAAAAGCATCTGTTTTTGTTGCCCATTTATTTTATTTAGTATCTTTCAGTCCCCAATCACACAATTAAAGACACAGTCAGCTCTTGGCTGCTGGCTATAATAGTGTTTCCTTATAACTTTGTTATGATTGGGTAAAATGGCCAAAGAAGGACTTGTTTCTGGGCAGTGAGCAGAGGTGTTAAATACAGGAATAGGTCAAACAGTAGGGGTGGGCAGAGAAAGGTCAGAGTACAGGCCAGCCAGCAGATCTATTGCAAGAGGGACCCAAGATCACCAGGATGAGGAAAATATTTCAGACAATTCTGTGTCTTGGAAGAAGCTTAATAAATACTCTGACAAAGAGTGTCCTATTTTATTTTATTTTTTTCGAAGTTAGAAGCAGAGAGGCAGTTAGACAGACTGCTGCATGCACCTGACCAGGATCCACCCAGCATGCCCACCAGGGGGTGATGCTCTGCCCATCTGGGCATTGCTCCATTGCAACTGGAGCCATTCTAGCGCCTGAGGTGGAGACCGTGGAGCCATCCTCAGCGCCTGGGCCAATTTTGCTCCAATGAAGTCTTGGCTGTGGGAGGGGAAGAGAGCGACAGAGAGGAAGGAGAGTGGAAAGGGTGGAGAAGCAGATGGACATTTCTTCTGTGTGCCCTGACTGGGAATCAAACCCAGGACTTCTACATGCTGGGCTGAAGCTCTACCGCTGAGCCATCCGGCCAGGACCAAGAGTGTCCTTCTTGTCCTGTAAGAGATTTGATGTTTATACCTTTTAAGGTACACTGCTAAGAAGGTGTCTAAGACAAAGTAGAAAGCAAGAAATAGTTGGAGTATTAGATTCTAATGGATTTTGCCACCGTGTTCGAGATGGCTAGAGCAAGTTGTGGCCCTTAGTGCAGCGACACATTTATCATCACCTTTTATTTAGGCTTTCGTCCCAGAGTGTTTGAGGGTCCAGGGTGTCAACATCATGTGTCGAGACTTCTCCTCAGCAGACACACAAATTCTAGCTCTTTCTCTGACGTGGCTGTTGGGTAGGTTTCCCCAGGGGACTCCTCTTCTTCATGCCCTAACATGTAAATGCCCAGCCCCGGTGCCATGTTTCTCCCTTCCGGCTTGGGCTTCCCTGGAGGGCTCATTCTACACAGATTCGTCTCTGTTGGGTTACTTTCTTGGGCCTCTAAGGTGAGAGGGGTTTGCTTAAAAACAAGGCAAGTCTGGCTCTCCACAGATTCATGAGGCCAAGTGACACCTCGCGATACCTGCGCCCTCTCTGTTCGCCCTGCTGTTGGGGTGGCCCCAGGCACCCATCTTCAAATGTCTCCAGGTGGGAGTCCGGTTCCATCAGCACTGTGGTCTCCCAACTCTGAGGAGGGCAAGTTAGTGTCCCGTGTTTCTCTGCACATCCCCCATTCCCTGTCCCCTGACTGGGTGGGGACGGGCAAGGAGAGTGAGCAGCCTCTCAAAGACAGCACCTTCCAGCCCTGATCCCCTGTCAGTGGGTTGTCTTCTCGTCCATGGCCCGAAGGTAGCCTAGGGGTGGAACATGTTTTTGGTCACCAGCTTTGAAAATTCCTCATAAACAATTTAACGTATTTCTTTTTGAATATGGAGATTATGTGTACCTATTGGTTGTGATTTTAGGGTTTGAGCTGAAATTGCAGGAAAGAGTCCATTTTAACAATCGGTTGCATATATCAAATGACTTAACATGGATTGTGAAGACTAACATAATAAAAATGGAGAGAATAACTTCCAAACCTGTGGGGAGATGGAATAATAATAACTAATTATAATAAATAAAGTTAAAATCCAAATAAAACAGGAAAAGAAAAATACCAAAATATAGATACAAGGCAAATAAAAAGAACAAAATGAAACATATCTGAATACAGCTACAATCACAATAAATGTGAATAGATTAACCTGACAGTTGAAAAGATATGGTCACACTTGAAATTTTTGAAAACCTAGGCATATGTTATTAAAAAAAACTACCTACTTAAATGTATACAGAAAAATTGGGGCCCTGGCCTGTTCGCTCAGTGGTAGAGTGTCGGCCCAGCATATGGATGTCCTGGGTTTGATTCCTGGTCAGAGCACACAGGAGAAGTGACTATTTGCTTCTGATCCCCCCCCTTTCTCTCTCTCTGCCTCTCTCTCTTAACCTCCTGTAGCTATGGCTCATTTGGAGCCAGTTTTTCCCGGGCGCTGAGGATGGCTCCATAGCTTCTGCCTCAGGTGCTAAGAAGAGCTTGGTTGCTGAGCAACAGTGCAATGCCCCAGATGGGCAGAGCATTGCCCCCTAGTGGGCTTGCCACATGGATCCTGGTCTGGGTGCATGAGGGAGTCTGTCTCTGCCTACCCTCTTCTCATTGAATAATTAAAAAAAATTAGAAGTGAAACAACAAAAAGTTATATATATTAAGCATATTTTTGAGATCCTTTCCCATAATATTTTATAATGAGAATTTTTTATGACATTATTGTTTTTCAAACCATGACTTTTAATCTCCATGGGGCATTTAGACAATTAGGAATTTTTATTACTATAAATAACACATACATTTTTGTCTGTAATTATAATAATTTCTTTAAAATACATTTACAGATAGATAATTACCAGTTCAGTCTTCTTTACTAAAACAAAGGAAACTGATAACTTTTGTTGTCAAAGATGTGTCTGTCTTTTTTAGTGGATGGAGTCCTTTATCTTGTGGGTGAGAGGTGATGCTAAAAGTCATTTTGCCACACTGCATTGCTGTAGGTATAAATTAAATTTCACTTAGGTCAGACACTTCTCTGAATGCATGGTAGTTCACTGTAAAAGCCCATAATCAGAGCAGATTCCGGAAGATGAACGAGGGCTGTTGAAGGAGCTAGTAGACAGTGACCCAGATACTGAGATGATTTTTCCTGCTCCCCTTTAGACTTTTCCCATGTTCGAATAAATATATCAATGCAAGAAAAGATGACTTCAGTAAAAAAAACCACGTGGACAGACTGGTATACCTGTAAGGAGTGGAGTTGCGATCTGTAACGATACCTTTTGTGTTCAGATTCTGGCCTTTCCATTTATGAGTGCACTTCTTACTCTGTGTCCCAGTGTTTGCATCTGTAAAATGGGGACAGTGTAATACTTCAATGATTGTTGAAAGATTCAATGAGATAGCAAATGTACGGTATTTAGAACAGTGCTTGCCAAGTAGCGAATAGCTAAGATTTAATAGATAGCATTAGTGTCAGTCCTCTATAAGGTCTTTATACAGAATTTTTTTCTATTTTTTTTAGTATGCGAGTATTAAAATGTATTGGATAAAGCACTTGGTTAGTTAGGGATACTAAAAACAAAGAGTAAGTTTCTATTCCAATTGTATGAGATCACAGGATTTTACTTAGTCTCCTAGCCACAGACTTGATCATCATGAATCACGATTTCTGTAAGGGACATTGCAACTTCCTGTCCAGCATGAGAATCCTCTTTAAAGCCCCCCTGGCAGCTGGTCTCACACGTTGGTCTGAGCCTCCCTGTCACTGTAGCTGACTGCCACCCCGAAGCGGCTGGTTCATCGCGGGGCAGTGCGGACTACAAGGAAGTGCTGTCTGGTTTATATATTTGTAAGTTCCATCTCCGCCTTCAGGTTCTGCTTTGAACAAGCCAGCTACCCCTACCTCGCCTCCACTATTGCTTAGATGTCACCCTTCAAGCGACTCACTCAATTTCTTTACATCTCTTTTTGGTATGGACACAATGTCCTGTCCCTTTACTGTCATCCTGGGTCCACCTTTCCCAGAGAAAAACAACCGACCCTCTTAGAAAGTTGTATGTTTCATCATTGAGTAAAAAAGAGAGTGTGCTTGTGTTCAGGTATGAAAGACAACGTTTAAGTATTAAAGAGACATATTAACGTTTCATTTTTTTTTCACACATGTGAAATAGAGATTTATCAGAGGTGTAATCAGTTAATATTGATGCATTTGTGTGTTTGAGTGGTCATTTTCAAGGTCATAAGAAGTAACATTTTGTCAAATGCTAGACATTCTGTGTCAGACAGTAGGAACTGAGGGAGTTAGGGGTTCGGTGAGGATATGTGGTGACCTGGCTTGTCATGGGTCGGGCGGCTCTGATACCGGCCTCGGCTACTGGCTTTACATCAACCTTCTTACCCTTGGGAACTGGTGAAAATAGAAGAATTATTTTGGTGACCGCTAAGACAGAAATCACCATGAGCATAAGGGAGACTAAATTGGGCCTATAGTCTTTATACAACATCAGGATTAACTCTTTTGCGGACCCACATGGAATTTTTGGCAGACTGGTCTGCGAACAGGACAGGTAGTTGAAAATCACTTGTCTGCCCAGGCTGGATAGTTTGGCTTTTTAGAGGATGTAAAGCCAGTAGCCAAGGCCACCATCACAGACACCTGGCCCACGCAGGTTCACATTAGATTCGAACAGTCGGTAATGAAACAACGGAGCCAAGAACTGGTGAGCCATCAGCTTTAATTCTAGCTTGCACCCTGCGGGCAAGCAAAAACACACACTGGGCTCCAAAACCCACACATTCAGTGCTCACAAAGCTACTGACTTATCTGAGTTTCCTAGAATCAAAGGTTTCTAGCTCACCAGACTTATTCACTTCTGTTCCCCATCTCCTCCAGCTCAAATTCTGCACAAACTGGTTTCTCCCTCAGCACTCTGCCATCTTGGCTGCTTCTTCTGGCCTCCATGTGGCCTTACTCTGCTCTCCTCTCTATACTAATCCCAGGAACCGAGAGAACAAGCTCCCGACCTGCTCCACTTTATACTATAGAAATCCAAACCCTTAATCCAATCTACAGACAAGGAAGTATCTGATACAAAGTCACCCATCTGAGGCATAATGGGATTCCTCAGGAGAGTGCACCACCCTACATCATCCAATCAGTCAAGGGTGTGGGGAAAAGCTTACTCTTAAAACTAAGCCTTAAGCTATAACGACCCAGCCTGCTTACATTACAGCTTTTCCCCCACAGCCATCCCAAGCATAAGGGCAAATAATATCACCTGGGTGATGAGCTTCCATGTGGGCAGCACCATCTTTAACAAAGTGAGCATATTATATTTTATCTGCCCAACAGAGGATCATCAGGAAGCACAGAAGTTGCCAGTTTGCCCCGGTCAGGGTACAGACAGGAACAGATTGATATTTCCATCTCTCTCCTTCCCTCTCACATCTTCTCCCCCTTCCTCTCTCTGTAAAATCAATCAATATGTTAAAAGAAAAGAAGAAGGAAAAAGAACACTCTCCTGAGGCTTCCAATTACGTCTCAGGGTTTGAACAGCCCTGGGTCTGCATTTATGACTTTTACAAGATGTTCCAGTGGGACAGCTTTTGTTGGTGTTTCCTCCTGTTGGCTCCGGCTTTCCTTGGGTTCAGCGGCCCTTATCTGGTCTCTTGAAATCTTGACTCCTGTTGAACACGTTGTTTGTTTGTTTCTTTTTGTGAGACAGAAAGCGGAGATAAGGCTAAAATGAAAAAATGCCCTCCCTGCTACTGGGATGGGCTTGGTTAGATTACTTTCTCTGGATCAGAGGTATTGGTCTGATAAGCCTCTGAATGTAATTCACAAGGGTTACTCTCCTCTCCTCCCTGAGGTGGAAGGCCAGCACTTAATATCATGTGCTGCCTTGCATCTGGGAAAATCAGGGGGGGGGGTAGTGGCTTGAATAACCCCTTTGAAATTCCCAGTCTGTTTTAAAAGTAGCCTGATGAGACGTGCAGACACAGGTATGGTAGACATACAGAGAAAGAAGGGAGAAGTTTACAGATCCCTACAGACAGGAGGCACAGCGAGGACACAGAACCACATGAGGAAACACCACGATCAATCAGGACACAGAAGGAGCAGGGAACATTGTGTGGGGGAGCCTTTATTGTGACTTCCCCAGGAAGGAACAGGCAAAGCAGGGTAGACAGGCATACGATTGGCTGGCTGGAAAAGTTATAAGAGGTCTGAGGGCATGTAAAGCCAGTAGTCGCGGCCACTATCACAGCCGCCTGACCTACGCAGGTTCGCATTGAATTCGGACAGATGGCAATGAAACACTGGAGCCAAGAACTGGTGAGCCATCAGCTTTAATTCTAGCTTGCACCTGGCGGGCAAGCAAAAACACACACTGGGCTCCAAAACCCACACATTCAGTGCTCACAAAGCTACTGACTTATCCGAGTTTCCTAGAATCAAAGGTTTCTAGCTCACCAGACTTATTTACCTCTCTTCCCCATCTCCTCCAGCACAAACTCTTAACAAACTGGCTTCTCCCTCAGCACTCTGCCATCTTGGCTTTTTCTCCTGGCCTCCATGTGGCCTTACTCTGCTCTACTCTCTAATACCTCAGGAACCAAGAGAGAGAGATCAAGCTCCCGGACTGCCCCAGTTTATAGCATAGAAAATCCAAACCTTTAATCCAATTATACATAGAGAAAGTCTCTGATACAAAGCCACCCATCTGAGGCATAATGGGATTCCTCAAGAGAGTGCACCACCCTACATCATCCAATCAGTCAAGGGTGTGGGGAAGAGCTTACTCTTAAAACTAAGCCTTAGGCTATAATGACTCGGCCTGCCGACAGCCAGTCCCAGAACACACATTAATATCAACGAACTTCCATGTGGGCAGCGCCATCTTTAACAAAGTGAGCATAATATATTTTATCTGCCCAACAGGGCATAAGGACTAGCCTTAGTTGTCTGATACCTGGTCCTGGGTGAGCAGAGCGGGAGAAAACTAGGCTGAAGGGGAAGAACTCAGTCAAGTCAGAGAGTGTGGGCAGTTTGCACACGACAGGTGTGCTCTCAGGAAGTCCTTCACTGTCTCTAGGAATTGAATTGCCCTGGGGGGAAGGGAGGAAGTCTCTCCAGAATCAGCAAGGCCCGGTGTCAAAGCATCAAATGTAGAAGCTAGCAACCTTGGTCACTATGCCCTCCCCATTGGATCAAGTCCCCGACCTAGCACCTCTTCCCATCCATTGGACCACATACAGGTTCCTGTTTATCCCAAGCAGTGGATTTCAGTTTCCCAACAGCCCGTGGAGTTACTCAAACCAGCCAAGGTCACATTGTTATGTAGGAACTAAGGGGCTCTCTGCCTTCATGCTACTGCAGAGCCTGACTCTCCCAGCCTCATGGCTTGCTCTGTTCCCAAGCGAACCCCCCCCCCCCCAGATGTTCCTGCGTCATGTGAGGCGTCCTCCCCTGCAGGACTAGGAGTGTATCTGACTGTTGAGTTGTTGTCCAGTCCATGTGTCTACTGCTGGCTGTTGTGTGTTTGGCCATCCCCACAATCCTACACTGGAATCCCTTCTTCATCAATGAAGTGAAAAGAAAGTGATCAAAACACTGTTCATGAGCAATTCAGGGAGGGGTCTTTATTGGATCATCACCGGGAAGATGTGTTCATGATGAGATAGTGGAGGTTCTGAGGAGTTTCTCAAACTCATGCCAGTCCATTGTCATCCTCCAAAAATTTGCCCAAGTTACTCTTTACATGTTGCTGTTAGTTTATGGCTCTAATGGAATCTACTTTGGATAAACACATCTGGCCTCTTTCTTCCTGGATGAGCCATCTCACCAGATTTTGGGGTGTTGATTTGCCCTGAAATTTCATTTTGGTCTTTGGTCCAAGGAAAATCATCTATTTTTAGTTTGCCCAACTTTTTCTTGTGGTAAAGATAATGTTATAAATACCATTCTGCCGGGTTTATGTAGAGACACCAAGTCCAAATGAATTTTAAGGAGTTTTATTAAAAAGAGGAGATTTAAAAATATGCTGGTCACATATGGCTAACAGGGGGCATAGCTGACCCAAATCATGTGCCTCGACTATAGCCCTGAGGCAGGTTATATACCTTTGATCACACACAAGTTGGCGGGAAAAGGAGGAGGGGTAGAGATGACACAATTCATTAGCAAGCTTATAACATTCGTCTATAGGATTTATAAAAATATTTCTACATATTAAAATTTACAAGGTAATACAAAGTGGAAAATGTTCTATATATAAAATGATATTCCTAAATTTTTTAGTGTTCATTTGCCATTCCTTTGTCTAGAGGTATATACATTGATTACATGTTTTCAGAAGGGGAGGGAAGTCTACATGGCGCCAAGGTTTAAGCGTCTGCCAATGGCCCACTAACGAAGGAAAAAAGAGGAGAGGAAAAGATTCGCTTAATCTCTCCCTCCTCTCTGCACGCCTGGCTAGGTGTTTACCCTGTTTCTCACAGAGGTGGGGGAAGGGGGAATCTAAGTCTCCCCAGCACAAAATCTCTTTACAATACAATGTTGTCTATCCTGAGTTGGTGCAAATCATACACAAGTATAAAAATCATATTTACAAAATCTCTCTGTATGCTTAGCCCAAATTATAAAATGCCTTTTAGGCCTCCTAGTGAAAAAGGGGTTTTCTACACAGTATGTCTCTGCAAGCCAGAAACTTTCACATTTCTTTCTTGTTATTCTCTGCAGGAAGAAGAGGACAAGAAACCTAACTTTTTCTCCTAAAACATCAATATTAATTTTTCAATTCCTTGGGACCTTACCCCAACAAGAGTGATGATTTCTAAGCTTTTTACATGTGGGGACTGAAACCAGAAGTCCTCATTCATTCGTTTTCTTTCCTACTTTAATTTTCTTCATCATGGGAATTTCTCTTAGCAGAGAGAGGCACAACTATCTTTGCTTCTAAATGTAATGGACAGATTTCTCTCCTTCCCTAATCTCTTTGTGACATTTAGAACGATCGATTAATTCCTCTTTTGAGCTGCTTTGCCTTGCTGAATTTCTAAAATACCACAGTTATGTTTTGCTTTCTTCTAGGTTCTGCTGTTATCTACCCTTTCAACGTTAGTGCTTTCCAGATTCTGTCTTCAGCTGTCTTTACTTCTTTCTTATACTCTGTTGGGTGAATTTCATGTTCCTTTGTTTTGTCCTGCCCTCTTCCCCCACCTGATTTTCAACTTTAATCACCCCTAAGAGATAATTTTTTATCGTAATCCTTTTTCCTATGTTCAGATCTCTCTATTAAACCACCATTCACGATATCTCCATTTGAATGTCTGATATCTCAGACCTGACACATCCCAGTATGAAAGAAGCCTTTATTCTTTGCACCGAATGCCCCAAACCTGAAATGTTCTTATAATTCTCTATCTCTGAAAGGTTCCATTAGGCATCAATCATGCAGTTCAGAAGCATCAACATTTTATTTCACTTCCTCCTTGTCATCAAACCTGTCACCGTGTCTTCCAGTTCAGTGACATCTGGAAAGTATGTTTGCTGCTCTCCAAACCCACCACCACTAATCTGGCCTTCCACGTCTCTCCTCCTTTAAGTCAGTGTGTAAAGCCAGTAGCCACGGTCACCATCACAGCCACCTGACCCGTGCGGGTTTGCATTGGATTTGGACAGACGGTAATGAAACAATGGAGCCAAGAACTGGTGGGCCATCATCTTTAATCCTAGCTTGCACCCAGCAGGCAAGAAATACACACAATGGGAAAAAACTTCCCTTTCCATTCAGGGCTCTCAAAGCCACTGACTTATCTGAATTTCCTAGAATCAAAGGTTTCTAGCTCACCAGACTTTTTAACCTCTGTTTCTCCTTCTCCAGCACAAACTCTGTACAAACTGGCTTCTCCCTCAGCACTTCACCATCTTGGCTGCTTTTCCTGGACTCTATGTGGCCTTTCTCTGCTCTCCTCTCTAATACTAATCTCAGGAACCAAGGGAGAGCAAGCTCCTGGGTCTGCCCCATTTTATAGTGTAGAAATCAAAACCTTTAATCCAATATACAATCAAAGAAGTCTCTGATACAAAGTCACTTATCTGAGGCATAATGGGATTCCTTAAAAGGGTGGGTAAGGCTTAGTCTTAAAACTAGGCCTTAGGCTATAACGACCCTGCCTGCCTACAGCCCGTCCCCCAACACACATTAATATGATCATGCCCATCCCAAGCAAGAAGGGCAATTAATATTATCACCTGGGCAACAGGCTTCCATGTGGGCAGTGCCATCTTTAACAAAGTAGGCATAATATATTTTATCTGCCCAACACAGTGGTTCCCAGACGTCAGGTCATATCATCACGACAGAAGGCTGGCTGCAACGCAGGTGGCTGGGAGGGAGCCCGTAGATTTGGTAGGTTTGGAATGGGACGTAACAATGTGCATTGTAACAATGTAAATTGCCATGAGATTTGGATTTTTCCGACTGGGGACCATACTTTGACAATCGTCCTCTTATGACAATCGCCACCTAATGCATCTCCCTGTTTCTATTCAAGGTCTTCAAAGCCACATTCCACAGTGACAACACAAAACTGCTTAAAGTCACCCTGCATAGCCTTTTGGGTCCTGGCAAATGCCTGGCACATGCTAAAGGCTCAGTGTTGGCATGAACAAAATAGGCAGTATAGAACACGTGGGATTTGCAAAGGAAAAGTTGAGACCCATTTCACACTGGCATTATAGGGTGGGGTGAGGGGAGGCACATGATATAGTGTTAGTTGTGATAACATTGTAAGGAAACACAGTCTCTCATGGAAATCAGGTGCTAAAGAAGTCAGTGGGTAAATCCACAGGTCAGGGAGGAAAGCCACTGGATTGGGACAAAACGACACTATTCGACTGGTCCGTAGAGAGGGGCTCAGGCTCTGAAATATCTACTCTGCCTCAGAGGGTTAAAGTTACTGTTGTACTTTCTCCCATCTTACACAGCTTGACCTTTGTTTTAGCATTCCTGTGTAGTTTCCTTCTTTTTTTTAGAACTCAAGAAATATGTATTTATAGAAGATGTCTACTTACTTGGTTTGTAGATAGAAGCCCTTTTCCATTAAAATTAGCTTAGGGTCTTTGTTTAGTTTGCCGCTAACCGTGAAGATTATATTCATTCTCTCCCTAGAGCCTAATGTTATGATTCTTCATGAAAAGAATTGTCATTTGCTTGCTGCTTGTTCCCTGAGATACTATCTGTCTTATTCAGGAAGATTCATTATAAACTATTTGTCACCTGTCCACAGCGGTAAAACCATTCAAGAAAGTATAGAAAAGCAAAGAAGATCTGAGTCTTCCAAGGGTGATGGTGGGTCATTCTCCCTGAGAACTGTGGATGTCAATTAGAGCCTGTATCTGAACCTTATATAAAGATCCACATCTCCCTCCCCTTTCCTCCTCCTCCCCTTCTGAGAGCTCACAGTAGGGGGGACAGGGAGTGTCTGTCTTAGACAAGTTTCCAAGGGAATTCTGACATTCTCTCTGAAAGAGAACTCACTTAGAGTGTTGGATCTCAGACTTCTGTTTTTCACAAACCAGAACTTTTTTTTCTTTTTGATTGGGGTGGGGACGTAGTGTTTTGACCTATAACTTTGATCAGTAAGGACATTGGAATGATAAACAAACGACCATGTGTTATCACCATCTTTTCCAAAGAAAGGATTTTTTAAATACAAAAATGTAGTTAGACTATCCTCCTGGAGTAAGGAGCAATCCTTGAAATCCATGGTTTTCAACATCTTTTAGATTTGGGGACCAGTGAAAATAGTAGAATTATTTTGGGGACCACTAAGGCAGAAATCACACTGAGCATAAGCAAATTCAACTAAGATCCTTGGGTCTATAACCTTCATACAACGTCAGGGTGGTGAACTCTTTCCCGGACCAGCATGAAATTTCTGGCAGACTGGTCCGCGGACCATTGGTGGAAAACCACTGCTTTCGATCAGAAATGACACTTCTTCACTTTGTGCGGGATGACTGAACACCTCATTATGGACCAGTGCTTTTTCTAGAGCCCAAGAGCCATGGCCCCAGACAAGTTAACAGCCCCCGGAAAGGACAGTGACACAGCCTTTGCTTGCTTAACTTTATTTTCATTGTCATTTCAAAGCTTCAATTTCCACGCACTTCGGAGTCGCCCATTTTAATTCAATTAAACATTGTCTTTCCGGGTTTTGTTTCCCTGTGTTCTGCTCGGGGCACTCGCCCCACTGTGAAGTCCTCACTGCATGTGATCATCGGATGGTGCTTTTCTTCGCTCCTTGATCCAGGGTCAGGTTTAACACCTGCTGAGGATTCGGCTCTATCTTGTTCAAAGTTCTATTTCAAATCCTGCCAAGTTCGGGTTTTAGGAGAGGGCTAGCCACAGGGCAAGCAGGGAGAGGAGTCCATTAAAATCTACAGCCCCCTCAGCGGCCCATTCCCTGGGTTTCTCAGCAAATCTGCTCATGTTATTTTTTTCCCTGAAAGCAAAGGAGACAGCATTCGGGGAACTGCAACCCTTCCATGGCGAATCTGAGAAGGGCCCACTTGGAAATAATCAGTCTTCCTGAGAGGGACCATGGCAAGTGCTAGTTACTTTGGTCACCAGTATCTCCAATCTAACAGCTAGCTGCATGGGGGCCAGCCAGCGTGGACAACTTTCTTTACCATCCCGGAAGGACTTTTTCATTAGGATTCTAGGGCTAGGGCAAGACAACCAAGGCTACATTGTATCCAAAGCGCTCTATAACGCTGACATAACACAACAGATTTTCAAGGCTGGATGAAATTCCTGAAGCCCGTTTCCTTTTCCTCTTGGCTCTTACTAAGGGAAAGCTTTGAACAGGTGTCTCCAAGGAGATGTGCCTGGCCACCAAGGGTGAGCTTGCTGCTCCTGTACTTGCTCAAAGGCTGTATAATGTTATTAAACATGCCTCTCTAACAGCTCGTTTCAGTGGAAGGCTTTGCCTGTCTTCAGTGTTCTTGTTACCTGGGCCTTTTGTGATTCCCAGCTGTCTATATCTCTAAACGGGGCATTTTCAGTGTCTCTTCTTTGGGGATCAGTGTCTTTCTGCACCTAAAGCCATGGTTTGTGAGGAAGACAGACTTTCTATCTACGTGAAAGCCGGAAACAGTTACCCATTCCCATAGGACCATGGTTACACCTCTGTAGTGCTTGCTGTCAGATGTCTCTCTTCTCTAACCCGCCCGACCCTCTTGAGTCATAGTAGCAGCAGTAGTGATAAAATACATTAACAAGAAGCATTTCCATAGCACCTTCCACATGCCAGGAACTAGTCTAAAGCTGTATTAATTGATTTCATGTGCAAATGACCCTCTGATTTCGGTGCTGTTGTGCCCACCTCGCAGAGGAGGCACCTGAGTCACAGAGAGTTTCAGCTCAAGGTCACCCCAGGTGGTGGTAGAGCTGGTGTTGTAGACACCGGCAACCTCGCCGTTGAATCTGCTGCTTTAACCGTTCTTCTTTAGTGTGACAAAGTAAACCAGCATTGCTTTTCAACCACTCCGTGTCCAACAGTCAGGCTTGTTACCTATTTTTGCAGACAATGAACTTGGGGCCGGCACATAGGATAGCAGAGTAAGAATCAGCTTGCAGAATCTCTGGAGACCTTGGTGAAGCCAAGAGGGGAAAGCACAGGTCTGACATCAGACCTGTAAGGATTAGAATATGGGGTGTCACTTACTGGATGGGACAGGACAGGATGGGATCGTCAGCTAGTTTAACCTTACTCACCCGTTTTCTCCTAGTTACGCAGAACAAAACCTTTCTTAGGGCACTGTGAGCTGGGGGACAAAGAGGGAATGGCAGGCGAATAATTGGATTGATAGGGAATCTGAGCTCGTATGCTGCCCTACAAGTCCCACAATGACTAATTCTGGGCTGTTTTAGGTGCTTGATGTGTATCAGCTCATCAAAGCCTCCTATAACAACTCCATGAGATGTTATCACCAAGCCTGTTTTATAGATGGTAAAGTGGAAGAACAGAGAGGTTAAGCAGCTTGCCCAGGGTCACACAGCTGGAGTGAACAGAGCTGGGATCCGAATCCAAGTGCCCTGGTACTAGTCTATGCTATGCTGCTTAATCCTAGTCAAGCCATGGAAAAAGAGGCTGTCCGGCATGTTGTATTCATGGCTTTGCATGAATGATGTAGGACTGTGACCCAAATTGCTGAAGAAACATTTGTGGGGCACACACCAAATGGTAGAGCTGGAACTAGATGTGTTCTCATATCTAGCCAAAGAAGCCATAGAGAGCATACCATAGGACCCTAAAGATAACACATAGACTTGATCAAAAAGGAATGTGGGTTTGTTTAATTTTTCCCAGAGAATCCAGGACCTCAGCTCACCATGACTCTTCCAGATGGCATGCAAATGCTGCCATCCCAATATGGTATCACTGCACAGGGGTAGATAAGCTAAGCTCATCTTGCATGGTGGTCCTAGGTAGAGAGGGAGAGGCAGGAAGACTGAAAATGGGATTTTCTGCTTGGTTTTTTAATGAACTAATCTGAAAACACTTTCCAGAACAATAACAAGGCTCCCCTGTCCTTGTAATCTAGGCAGATGCCAGTGGAGAATCACATTCCACCTTATTAAAGATTCTGCCTCTGATTTCTAATTCTCCACTTTGACAACGCCCTTCACCTTCTGCTCCAAATTGTTGTTTACCCCGTTCTCCTGCCCCTAAACTCTTTACTCCCTTCCCACACCCAGGAGTTCGGCGTAGACTGATAATGGATAAAATAATTTTTTATGTGAAGTTTGCGGAGAAGGTGTAAATATTTGTACTTTAACACGGAAATACATCTACACTGAAATCTAAGAGTGTATTGTTTTCAGAACGCCTCTCGAAGGCCTCCCTGAGTCAAAACTCCTTTTGAATATGGATTGAATATGGGACAGGTAGTTGTAATTATTTATTAATCTTACATTTAATATTCCCCAAGCTGACATAAACTGTCTGAGCAGACGTGCTGCTAAGAATAACTTGCTCAGTACAATGCAGACAATTTTCCACAGGGAAAGAAAAAGAAAAGAAGCCTATCTTTTTACCTATTACCACGCAAACTGCTAGTGATTTCGCCCATTAGAACTGAGAAGTAATTAGTGGTATGGGATAGAGGCCAGGCATATCAGGAACTCGAAAACGTGTTCCTACTTTTGTCCCGATTGAATTGAGCTGTAATTTCTGTGCATTTTATGAATTTCCCTTCTGTCACAATCTTCTAATTGATAACTTGCTTTTCTGAAATAGGAATTTACAAGTAATGGCCATGTTTTCAGTAGACACAAATTGTAGTTGTAGCATTAGTAATAAGAAGAAAACCTAAGCTAATTAGGTGTATATGTTAATTCTTTTTTTTATTTCTTTTGGATGATGGTTTAATCAGACTCCTTTTTGCCCACTGTAACTAAACCTTGAGCAGTACAGAAACTCACACTGGCCTCCAAGTGGCATGAGGCTTACAGCCAGGGTGCTGGCTTAATGGGTTAATCCCTGGCAGCAGAACTTTAGAATTATTTCAAAGCTCTAAGAAGCTTCAAGGTCATCTGACTTTGTTCTCTGATGCAATATAGACGCATTCACATGGTGGCCTGGTTCAATGTTTCAAACCTCCAAACTAGTCTGTATAGTGTTGCCTCCGTAGGTACAGTTTTCTAAAGGTTAATTACCCTGAAAGTGGAATAAATTAGCTAGTGTTTCCTTCTGTGCCTGTTGCTGTATGAGGTGTGAACTCGCGCAGGTCACAGAATGAAGGTGGTAGTCTCTGAGTACTGAAGATGTTGAATGTCATCCTGGACCTCTGAAAGGCAGTCATGCAGTCTGGACAAAGAGGGACAGGGACATGATGGAAAGAGATGGTCCCCATCTCGGCAATTAGTCATTCTTGTAGTTTGCTACATTTAAGTGTATGTTCCTGGCCCTCTCTGTCGCTAATGGGGAGTCATTCTAGAAAAGAAAAATGTTGTAAGTTTATACTTATAAATTACATCATATACTGCCCTGGCCAAATAGCTCTATGTTGGTTAGAACATCGTCCCGAAACATAGAAATTGCCAGTTTGATCCCTGGTTAGGGCACATACAGGAACAGATTGATGTTCCTGTCTCTCTCTTTTTCTCTCTCGCTCTCCCCCCCTCCTTTCTAGGCTCTCTCAAATCAATAAAATAACAAAAAAACTACATCACACAAAACTTATGAGTGGTGTCCCAAGACATAAAATTGGCATTTCAAGAAACAGCAAGTTCTAAAAACAAATCAGCCATTAAATTGGCAATGTTGCCAGGTGATTCCTAGTCATCCTGCTGCCTTTCTAGGCTGTCTGAATAATACAGTATTCTAAAATATTCAATAATGTTTGCTATCATTTTTCAGAGTTTTTACTAGTCTCTATAAGCCACAGGTCTTTTAAATGCTTTACCAGAGGGCATGGAAAGAGAAAAAGATGTGAATACTTTAAATGAAATCAGAAGTTGATTTAAAATCTGAATCAGAAGAAGTAATGTTGCCTTCAACGGCAAACCCAAAATCAGAGCAAGGAGAAAAAGTTTTTCCATCCTTAAGAAAGGAAATGAGCTCCTATAGAACAACATATACTCTAACACCCACCCTGAAAGTGCTTTGGAACCACTCGTAAAAATTCACTCAAGGAAAACCCAAAATAAAAGGTGTTCTATGTCTGAAATATGTTTTATAAAGCAAAGATTAAGACTCTCAGGGAATTGATGCTTTGCATATTTAATATTTTCATTTTAAGAATAATTTAAGGAAGTGAGGGTGACATTATCAACATGTGACATGGGTGGTTCCTAACTAGTCCCTTTAATGAGAAGCCCAGGGGCCCCACTGTGGAATCGCAGAGCCGGGGCTGAGACGGAAGCATTCCCCTGGACCGCAGAGACAGAGAAGGAATGACTGTTGCCAATTAACTTCACTGTGGATGATTCTAAGACTTCCTGTATGTCTATGAAAAGGGAAGTGATCGCTGACCCCATGTGGCTGTCATGGTTGAAGACCTTCCTTCACATTCAAACATAATGATCTGTCATTGCCAGAGCAGAATGAGTCCATGTACATTCGTATCAGTCCTCACGTTGCAGAGAGAAAAGGGAGTTACCTTCCAGTAATGGAGTGATTAGTTTTAAATCAATCCACAGAATTTAAGTAAACTTCAAATGTCTGTTATATTGAAAATGAGACATCTGATTTTATTTTGAACATCTTTGTTAATTTATAAAGGTGAACACTGAAGATGTATTTGTTTTCATGGTGACAATATGACTATAAATTTTGCATTACCATATAATGTATGGTTAAAAGAAGTGGCTTCTTCATACATTAAGAAACTCATGAAGCAGACATATCTAGGACATTTGATATGGTACATGCATAATCCATAATCCAAATAAGCTACAGTATTTTTTTTAACTGAAGCTGTAATTATCCAAATTTACAGATATCCTATATACATACAAAGGGAACTAAACTACAAAGTTTTGGTGAGAGGCCTGGTATTGAACACACACACACACACACACACACACACACACACACACTCACACACACACACACACACACACACACACACACACACACTCCATAAGGGTAATATACAATATATTTCCTCTTTGTGTGGCCCATCACCAGATGAGATATTATAAAATATAGGATTTTAAAACTAAGTCATGTACAACAGTCACATCCTCCTTATGTAATTTGTTACATTTCTTTCATAGGAATAAATTTCAGTGTCTACCTGTTCTGTATGTTTTGTTTTCATAAAGATCCCTCCAAAGCCTCAAAGTTGAAATTCTACTCTTATACTGTGATTAAATGTACTTCCAATTGTTTTTTTAACAACATAAAATATTAGAGAACTTGGTTATAAAAAAAATCAGTAAAATGGTAGGACAATTAGAATGACTTACAAAATAGTTCCTTAGAGGTTCAAACATGTCTAAAATTGAATTTGAGGTAGCTCCTGGTTTTACTTGTATAAAGTTATGTTCTGTATCATAAGAAGATGAAATTAAGAGAGTCTATAATTTTGGAAAATCCAAATTTGGTAAAACATTCAAAAGAATGAAGAGAGTCAACATGTTGACAAGTTATAATTATGAAAGCAGTTGTTGAACATTGTTACTTAATGTTAGCACAAACAATAGTGTCTGTGAAAATATCTGAGCTGAAATATTTCCATAAAATTTAGACTATCCTGCATTTAGCAGAAGTTACTCTGAACATAATATTTCTCAGCACTTATAGACATAATATCTTCATACATATTTTCTCAAATATAAGGTTCTACATAGAAAAGTCAATTGGAGGTATCAAGAATTTCTAATTTATTGACTACAAAATGTAATTTTAAGGATGATTCTAGGCAGTATTAAGGGAAATTAAAACTAAATCAATGTTAAAAAAATTATTTTACAAATGATAAGAGTGATGTGTGAGAGACAACCAAGGAGCTGTTTAAATTATGTGAATATATACCAAAATGATGATTGTGCTTACGGTACTTTTAATGCTTACGTACCCATGACAAGTGTTTCATAGATGTTGTTTTTTTAGAAACAACTATCTTTTCATAATTATTTTTGTATGGAGCTATCATCTAGGCATATCAAATATAAATTACACCAACTTTAGTGAATATTTAAAAAATGTTATGACGTTTAACACTTTTGTTCGTTTTCAAAACTATCCCCGTTGGAACAAAAACCGATTTGGACAATATGAGCAGGCAGGTGTAATATTATAATCCCCGTTGGAGAGGAGAAATGGAGCTGGGGAGGTTAAGTCAACTGCTCAAAGTCACACAGCTAATAAGTGCTATAGTCATATTAAAAAAAGAAAACCACTTTAAAAAATGTAATAAGAATTATTACCTGTGGGACACATCCCCTGTGGGCCGGGAGGAGATCTGATGCATGACATGCATTATTTATTTCTCAGGAGAATCTTGTGAAGTAGCTTATAACTGTTTTTATTCTTATTTTATAGACAAGGAAATGGAAGTGAGAGAGCATGCCCCAGATCAACAGCTGGTGAGTGAAACATGGAATTTCATGCTTCCGTCCAGCTTCACAGTCCTGTTTCCCACCCCCGCTTATTATTTCTTTTTCGGTTTTATTGAGATATAATTGACATGTAGCATTGTGTAAGTTTAAAGTATATGATGTGATGCTTGGACACGTGCCTGTATATGTTGTGACACGTTCATCACAATAGAGTTAGTTAACACATC
The DNA here is from genome assembly GCA_037038555.1 of Rhynchonycteris naso. Lineage (NCBI taxonomy): Eukaryota > Metazoa > Chordata > Mammalia > Chiroptera > Emballonuridae > Rhynchonycteris > Rhynchonycteris naso. Next base: position 201,946,324 of record CM072999.1, read on the forward strand.
CTTCAGCTCACATAATTACCATTGTGTTGTTATTCACACCCGTTCATAACAGAGGGATTAGAAGAGTCTCAGGGAAACATTGGATTCCCAGAAAACTGCCACCTTGAAGATAAAGAAACCAAGATTAGCTCGTTGAAAAGGCCAGTCAATATGGCCGGCACCTGGAGGAAACTGGCATTAGTAGACAAAGCTGAGTGAAAAACCCAGATCCATAACCTACCAGCCGAGCAGCCTTAAAGCCTGTTTTTATGATCCACACGTTTCTGTATCTTTACCAACAAAATGGCAGACCTAGTGGTCATCTTAGAGAGTGATTTGAAAATAGAACCTTAAAAAGTTGAGCAAGATGCTCTGGCCATTGCAACCACTCAGCAAATGTTTTACGTATTATTATCATTGTTCTTACTCATCACACAATGAAGCAGTGCTTCTTTGACAAATGGTTCCATAGGAGTCTAGGTTGGCTAATGTCACAGAACCTGCCTGCTTTGCTGTATATGAATAGGGTTTTGCTGCCTGTGTGTTTGGACTTGGAAGATAATTACCAAAATAAAAATGTGGGTTACCTGATGAGTGTACAGGTTTGTGGAAGACTAATGGGCCTAGCCAGTTATAATTTTTATCATCATCCTCTCCTCAAAATGAGGGGGTCTCTCCCCTTCCACACTATTCTATGTCAATCAGTGGGTGGAACCAGGGAACCGAGATGGTACTGGTTGTCTCTAGATAGAATCATTTAAAATGTTTTCATTCTGGTGCCAAAGTTATTTAGAATTGTCCTGGCTTGGAGCAGGGAGTGAATTTGGTAATGAAATATTATTTATGGCCTCAGAGTTTATGTTTCTTATCATTCTCTGTCAAGGGAATAAGTGGCAATTAAAGTTGTGCTTCTGCCCTGTTCTGCCAAAGGGTTTAGAATTTAGTCATGGAGCAATATAATGTAAGGAGTATTGGGTGTGAGGATCTAGAGATCTGCCATCTTGCTAGAAATGTGAATTGTAGCAAGTCTCTTAACCTTTCTAAGCCACCATTGCGTCATCTGCTAACAAAAGTGATATTTGGGAGTTCAGATTCGATAATACAAAATGAAGACACTTTGTAAATGTGAGAATTTTCTAGGCGATTATGCCATGTGAAACCTAATGTAGATTCTGATATTATATGAGAAACAAATACTAAATGTTTTATATTTGTATTACGTGTGAGTAATATTATATATAGTATCATTGCAAAGATTAAGTAGCTTAATCTGATTAGGGAGTTAGCAGTGAACTTTCATTTTGTTCATGGATTCATGCCTGTTGAACCCTGGCTACGGACCAGACAGTATGTCACAGTGGCAAATAAAACGGAAAATTTCCCTGCTTTATGGACTTTACCATCTACTAGAAGAGTTGGACAGAGACATGCACAATTATATTATTAAACATTGTGTTGACTTCTATGAAGGAAATTCACTAGGTTCTCTGAGAGAGAATAACAACTGGGGAGTTGGTGGTTATAATATTTGAATTGAACTCTAATAGATGAGTTTATTTCAGCCAAGACTATTTACTGATGGGTGGGCATAAGCGGAGGAACTTTATAGACAGAAGAAATAACACAGGCAGAACCTGAGTCAGGCAAGAGCTTGGTGTTTTCTAGGAACTGAAATAGGCTCAATGAGGTTGCCATACAGACACAGAAGATGATTTGACAATCTGGATGAAAGCCAAGTCATGTAGAGCCTTGGGACCCTGTTAAAGAGATTGGACTTTATTACAAGTGAAATGGAGAGCCACTGAATGGGACAGTGAAGGAGAGGAGAAGGTTCTGTATTGGACAAGTTGGTTTGCAATGATCCCAAAATATGTAAATACCCAGGTTAAGTATAGTAAGTCCTCACTTAACTCTTCAATTGTTCTGTGACTTGACATGAAACAACTATAACAGAACTAATTTTCTCACAGGCTAATTAATATAAACCAAAGTTAAAGTTAGGTTCCTGTAGTGCCTCCTCAACGTTATAATGAAATAGCATCAAATGAAACAATGGTATTCAAGGAGCTGCTGTCATTAATTGGATAAGAGTCTACCATTTTGGGGTCAGGACTGGCAAAGTCAATTTGGGCGTCCTTAGCACTGACAGTATTGAAAAGCAGAGAAATGGATGAGACCACTCAGAAAGGGAGTGTAAGAAAAGAAGTACTGTGTTCAAACCCAAGGAACTCAAACAATGAAGGGCTGAAAAGAAGAGTAGCTAGCAAAGGAGATTTAGAAAGAATCACCTGAGAAGTCAGAGGAAAGGAAATGTCAGGGAGTCCACAAAGCACGTATTTTGAGAAATAATGGCCAGTTGGGTCAAATGATTAAAACTCCACTATGGAGGTCGGGATTACCTTGAGGAAGAGTGAGTCAGATGAAGGGCTGCTGTCAGGTAACAGGTGCAGGTGAGTTGAAGGGTAAACAGGAAGTGAAAGGTAAAGTCAGGGCAAGAGGAAAATCCTTTAAACATCTTGTATATAATTAAACATAATCTATTTATAGACCAGTACCTATTAGAAGACGACATACTTCCACTCTATTTCTTTTTTTTTTTTTTACAGGGACAGATAGAGAGTCAGAGAGAGGGATAGATAGGGACAGACAGACAGGAACAAAGAAAGGTGAGAAGCATCAATCATTAGTTTTTCATTGCCGTCGCAACACCCTAATTGTTCATTGATTGCTTTCTCACGTGTGCCTTGACTGCGGGCCTTCAGCAGACCGAGCTTGCTGGGGCAAGCGACCTTGGGTCCAAGCTGACGAGCTTTTGCTCAAGACAGATGGGCCCGTGCTCAAGCTGGCAAGCTCAGGGTCTTGAACCTGGGTCTTCTGCAACCCAGTCCGACGCTCTATCCACTGAGCCACTGCCTGGTCAGGCTCCACTCTCTTTCTTAAGATCAGAAATAGCACACTATGCTTCTATGTGAATAGGAATAATAACCCAACTGAATGGACAGGTTTAAGGTAGAGAGAGAAGACTAGCCAAAGAAATAAACTCCTCAAGAAGGCGAGACAGCCTGGGACTCAGAAAAGCAGCCGAGGACTTCTTGTTAGGAGAAGAGGTTAATGATCACAAAAAATGTGGTGCTACAAATGTACTGAGTTGTATAAATTTTCTCACTGATGCTCAGCTTCAAGACAACAGCCGAGAGGCAGATAACTGGGTTTATCCAGGTCATAGTCTAGCCCGAGATGTACAAGAGGGTTTGGAGCCAACAAGGGCAGTTTATGAGGAAGTGATGACAGCTACTTGAGCTTGGGATTTCGGATAAGAGACTGAGGCTGACTTTGCATTGGAAGCGGTCAGCTGGATGTGGCCGGGACTACTGTTGAAACATGCCCTGTGATGTGTGTTCAGTTGGAAGGCTAATACCTGTTTCTTTATCACTGTTTCCAATATATATCCTGATGAGAACGTTCAGGTCACTAGAAGATAGTGCCAATTTTTCTCATTGGCATGCTTCTCTTCAATCAAGGCATCAAAGTTGTAAAAACAAATGTTCTCGTGAGTCACTGTCAAGGTTATTTTCCTACCGCATTCTAGATACAGGTCTTGTAACCTTTTTTAAAATTTTATTCTGAGTGGCTCCTCATGCAAATACTTAGCTCATTGCCGAGACAGAGGGCAGGTGTCTTGTTAAGAACAACGACAGGCTCAGAGGATAAAGGGGCAATGGCTTTGGGGTGTCTTCCACCACTTGTAACATATTTCTAGAAGGAAAGGCTAAGTAAGGTTTGCGGCTTCCAGAAACTTCCTTGTCATTGGATATAATGGCTGTTTGGTTGGCATACTGCGTGAAAAGCTGTTCAAATATGCTTTAAGAAATTTAAAAATAATGAGTAGTCTAAATAGGAATATCAGTTAGACTAGAGCATACATGTACAGGGACTAATCTTTAAACATTATTTTGGATGAGATTTCCCTGTTTATAATATACTGTCCCTTGAAGATGTATATTTAATAAATTTTTTTTAAAAAAAGAACTAATTACTTTCTTACACTGTTCCGCATGTAAGGTTCTTTCCTTTCCATCTGTGAAAATTCACCCAGTAACCCCTTTCCCATCTAAGCCTTGACTGTGACCTCCGTCCCACCCACCCTTGCCTTCTTTGAGCTGACAGCAGGCAGTGGTGGCAGTGAGAATACACTGGTGACAGAGCATTTCCAAGTGTCTATTATGTAACAGGATGATGTGGTGTTTTACCTTCCGGCCCATTATAATGAAAAATTTAAAGAGCAAGGTAATTTTCTGTGGTTGTGCTAAGATGAAAATAATTATTTTCCATAAATAACAATCGAACATTCATTTAAAAATAAGCATGTTGTCAGTAGAAATCTGTGAGCAATTAAGTATATTTTTTACACACATATATTTTCATTTTAACTTCCCCCATCCTCCCTGCCCCCCCCCCCCCCCGCATCCCCCCACCCCTGCCAACTGCCGGTGGCTTAGTACATTTCTGGCAAAGGTATAACAGCTAATCACAAATTGTAGGCGAGATACTTGATAAGTATTGAATAAATGATTCTTGGAGGAATACAATGTTATGCCCATAAATTCTCTCATATCAATCCTCCTAAGAACCCTTAAGAAATGGTTTATAATTTATCTGTATAATATACATGATAACATGAAGGTAGGAAGAGTTTAGGGGTTTAAGTGACCAGCCTTCAGTGATGGAAGAAGTAAGCAATACAGGAAGGATTTAAGCCGTGTTTTATCTATTCTCTGGGCTCTCTTTCCAAGGCTGAATGGTACGAGCTGGGACAAGTCAGGTGACAGGATTCAGATGGAAATAGGAAGATAGTATTATAGAGGTATGGGTCATGGTATGTGCTTTATTTTGAAAATTACTTTAGGAGAAACGAGTCCTTTATGCTGCATTCAAGCCCAGTATTTAAGCCATATCTGCAAACCTCTTGGCATAGCCTGGGTTTTCCCATCACGCCTTTCATAGGACCTTATGAGATTTTAATGACATACTATGTGTACTAACATATCAGGAAGAAAGCATGCTATGATGAAAGGGAATTATAATGTGGTTGAGTCCTAAATTAATAACCAGTGATTATAAATGTTAATACTATTTACAAGATTGCTTTTCACCAGAGGAAAAGTATTTGTGCTTGTCATATAAACATGTGTGATGTACATAGTTAGTAAAACTGATAGTATTAATAAAAATCTTAATACTCTTCATGTTAGAATAAAATGATATTTTGATCCAAATCCCTAATTAGAACAGTACATTTACCAACTGTTCTCATGGGAAGTAGAGCCAGAATTCATCATTTAAAGTAATACCTAATTAATCCTTCTTTGTAGCAGATGTCAGCCTTATTTTCAAGTCTTTTATAGAAGTGACTTGCTGTAAATCTTTTCATTGTCTAGCTTGGGCTATTTATTTATTTTTAATGCTATAATATATGGTTAAGTACAAGAGAGAGAAAGATAACCAGTTTAACTGTAGATTGAGTCTGGTTAGTTACTAGCGGAGCTATGGAACTTTGAACACAACAAGCGTATTCACAATTCTGTCAGAATCAATTTTGAGTACAGTGCAATAATAAATCTGTTAATCACAGCATCATGGAGAAACACTGAGATGGGAGTTAGGAGACCAGAATTCTATCATGTTCTGCCATGTCTCTCTGCAGGATCTCAGTCAACTCACCTCATCCCTTCTGCCTTCAAATGCTATGTCTGTGTGAGTCCAGTGGACTATGTGGTTGCAGGGTCTTTTCTGGAGTGAAGATTCATTACTTTTTAAAAACTATTCTGTGTATATAATTTACGTTCCATTCTGACTTGCTCTGTACATACATATATAGGTCCGTGTATGAGAATATGTGTGTGTGTGTGTTTTGTATACACACACGTGGATCTCTGTCTCTCCTTCATGTTTTGGTTCCACTCTATAGCGTCTTTTGCTGAAGGACAGGAGCAAGTTAATGAAAGCCGATCAAGTTACTTATGCTTTCAGACGTATATGATCTATTATAGGTAAAAAGGGAACCACTTACTCAGTGGCAAGTTTCAGTGTGTACCTTTGGGAAGCATAATATTACAATTTGAATGCTTTTTCATTGATTAGTCAGGAAAAATAATTATGACAGGATTTAGTATAAGTAGCTCTAATTCCTATCAGTGCTTCCTTACTAGCATAATGCATATTTGTGTTCCAGTAGTTATATACTTAGCAAAGACGACAGAAGTACAATCTGAAGAACAGAAAAAAACATGGCATAGAATGTGTCAAAAGTGGTATCAGCATTTGCTGTAACAATGAAAGACATCAACCTGTAAATAGGAACTCAGGTATCACCATTGTTGAAAATTTGAACTGTGTAATCTGTGTTTGGATGAAGGTAGAACAAAAATTTAACCCATGAGTGTCTGTTGGCTTTGCATTTTCTTGGTGTTTAACATAAATCCATGAATTTGGTAGCCTTCATAAAAGGCCAAACTGGCTAATAATAGCTAAGAATTGTTAACATTTATTAAGAGCTTGCTCTAAATAAGGCTATGTTTTCTGCAAATTACCTCTTTCATCTCATTTCACCTTCAGAACTATCTTGTGAGGTGGGTCCTTTTGTCAACATTATTTTGCAGATGAGAAAACTGAGGTTTGCAGATAATAAGTCACTTGGCCAAGATCACTCAGCAAAATAGGGGGGGATCCCGGATTTACTCTGGAGTCTTATCAATATACAGTGAAGACAAAACCAACCAACTCACCAGCAATAGTGCAGATGGCAGAAAATCCGAGACAAATTTTTCTGTCTTAGGCCTGACCTACTTGAGCTGCAGACATGTGTGTCTACCTACCCACTAGACTTATCCTTTGGAAAAGGTTAGAGTCCCTTCCATCCACACGGTCACTGGACTCTCACCCTGTGCGGTGAACACTCTCTCTTCCTCCAGTGACTTCCCTGCGTAGGCAATGGCTCCATCAATTGGCTCCACTAATGCTGTGTTCTCTCTCTTCACTTGCTATGTCCAGTTACCCATTCCATCAGTGCAATGCTATCACTCAAATACTTTTTAAGTCCAACCGCTCTTCTCTGTTGTCACGGTCTCCACCTGGGTCCAAGAGGCTGTCGCTTCTCATGTGTACACCTGTAAAATTCTCCAATTCTGGCAGGTCTTCTTCCAGTTTTGACCCTCTTTAATCCATTCTCTACACTTCAGTTAAGGTAGTGTTCTAAAACCACATATTTGATCATATAGCACAGCTGCTGAAGACTTACATCTTTTTGTTACAGTGATACCTCGGTTTTCCTAGACAATTCCCCCTCCCCCAACAATCGGGAAATCCCAGCCCACGAAAACAGAGGCAATTATTTCCATATGAATCAACATAAATCCTATTACTGTCCGCAGTAATCACTTACATGTAACTGTAGTATTAGCACTCGCAATCAATAACAAAAGCACAAAAACACAGGAAAGCAATGAAATTGTTTGGCCAGATGCTCAGGGTGATGCTCACACAACGAGAAACAACGTCACACTGAGCAGGAGAATGCGTGGGTTACTTTTTGTTTTCGCAAAATTAGCGAGGTCACGTGGGCACTCGGATGAAATCCAAGACAAATTTTTTGCAGAAAAAATAGACGATAACCGAAACAGACAACAACGGGAGTCAACGAAAACCGAGGCACCACTGTACTTCCGGATAAAGCCCAGCTTCCTTAGCATGCTCACCCGCCTGCCCCCGGTTTATCTTTTGTCATTGTCTCCTCCAGTGCCTGTCACAACCTAGTGCTCTTTGTGTAGTGTCTTCTTCCCTTGACCGCTTCAAGATCTCCGCTCATTCATTTCGGAGTCATTTCTCAGTCACCTCCTCAGCGACAGCCCCTGTTCTGTGCACCTGAGCAGAGTGGTAAGCAGGACAGACAGAGGCCCTGATCTCATGAAACTTTCTCTTAATGGCTTGTAGGGACAGACCACAAACAAAGAAAATGACGTGTCAAATGCTTGTGGGTTCTGTGGAGAGAACAGGGCGAAGGGGCGGAGAGAACAGGGCGAAGGGGCAGAGAGCGAGAGGGTCTTTGGAGTGGAGCGTGGAACGTGCATGAGCTCACAGCTGCCTGAAACATTCTCCCGTTCCTTGGGCGTGCAGCGCCCCCCCCCCCCCCCCCCCGCCCTGCTGACTACCGCGACATCCGAGGTCTCAGCTTAGGCGTCGCTCACTTGGAAGGCTTCTCGATCTCCATCCAGACTAGAATAGGTGCCTGTCACTTCTTGTGCCACCCCTATTCTCTGGGCTTTCTCTGCTGTAATGCCCATCACGCTTCACTTAGTTAAAGCATTTGAATAATTATAAAAACAATAATTCTTTCAAATAATTAAATAGATGCTTAAAGTAATTATAGAACCAAAATCATCCCAATAAATTCAATTAGTAAAAGTAATTATTTATAATTACATTTATAAATAAATGATAGCTATTATACATGATAAATAATAACTACTTAACTAATGACTTTAACTAGTAGTCACTTTAAATAATTTAAAAATGTTCCCACCTGACCAGGCGGTGGTGCAGTGGATAGAGCGTCAGAATGGGATGCAGAGGACCCAGGTTCAGACCCTGAGGTCGCCAGCTTGAGCGTAGACCCACCTTGGCTTGAGCAAAAGCTCACCAGCTTGGTTCCAAGGTCGCTGGCTTGAGCAAGGGGTTGCTCTGTCTGCTGAAGGCCCGTGGTCAAGGCAAATGTGAGAAAGCAATCAATGAACAACTAAGGTGTCGCAACAAAAAACTGATGATTGATGCTTCTTATCTCTCTCCGTTCCCGTCTGTCTGTCTCTATCTCTGACTCTCTCTCTCTGTCCCTGTAAAAAAAAAAAGTTCCCTACACTGTAAATGCCACAGACAAGAGTCATTGACTTATCTCTGGGTGATTAAAAAAAAAAAAAAGACATGTAAGATCCCCGCTCTTACAGAGTTTACATATTTATTTTGGGAGATCGCACAAATAAGTAAACAAGATACCAGTTGGTTAAAAGGGTTAATGCCAATATTTAATTGATTACAATTTTAGCAAAGAAAAATGAAAGTGTTTTCTTTTTTTTTTAAGCTTGTTATTGGAAGACTTCTCTCTGATGGCCTAGGGCTGTCTTCTCTCAGGAAGTGACACATAGGCCTGGATGGGAGGAGTTAGTGGGTTGGTGAGGTCTTGGCTAGATGGGAAGTAACTCAGGGGGTGGTGGCAAGAGTCCCAGGGACCAAGGGAAAGGTGGCACTTTCACTGGGAGTCAGAGGAGTTTCCTGCAGGTGGTGAACTTCGCATTAGAAGGAGGGGCAGTAGAATGTCAGGAGGAGAGGAGAGTGCAGAAGCCTTAAGATGGGACTGAGCCTGGTGTTGCAGGAGAATGAAGAGGACAGGCGTGATGAAGTCCCAGTGCACAGGCGACCGAGGAAAGAGGCGAGGCCAGAGCCCAGAGGGCCTCAATGGCCATCCCAGGGCGTTTGGGCTTTATTCTAGGTGCTCAGGAAGACCCGGGAGATTCAGGGCAGTAGAGTGGCATGCGTGACTGCTAGCCTGAGACCACTCTGGCTGTTAAATGGACCAAGGATTTTAGGACACAGGAGATGAGACCATGAGACCGGTTATAAGCTCATAAGTTACGTAAATGACCATCTCTGTCATGGGAATGAAGGGTCAGAAGGAAATGCTGTGCCTTGTGTCATGGAGCTTATTTTCTCTGGGCAAAAGGAAGTGAACATAGTGAAGATACTTGGAAGTCTGACAGATGTGGGTTCAGACCTTCACCCAGCTACAGCCCTCCAAATCAGGAGCCCATCGAAGAACGACGATCCACTCCTCACAGGGTTACCAAGAGGACCAGTGAGGACATGCAGAGCCCAACCAACACACATGCCCGCCCTTCTCTCCCTTGAGAAGCCGGATGCGCCACGTGAGGGATGATGCATTCAACCACGTGTCATAGCAGTGCCGAGGATTTCCGGAGGCCCTTCTGTCTGCCAGCCCCAGTGCCAGGTGCACGGCCAGAACTGAGACTGGCCACATTCCCTTTCTCGGACGTCTTACAGTAGTGTCGGAAAGACAGACATCACACAGATAGCTGCATGATTATAACTGCAAGGAATCCTACAAAGGACACAGTTCTTGAGAGCACATCATAAGAAGAGCTCACCTAATTTGAAGTGTTTGGGCAGGCTTCCAGAATGGAGTTGAGGCGAGCTCCGGAGGCTGAGTCTTGCTTGCTGATGATTTTCTTGAGCTGCTATTTCCAAGAAGACAGCGAGCAGAAAATGAGAGTTGGTCAGGGTCAGAAAGAGAGACCAGGACATGGAATGTGGCCTGAGGTGAGTCCAATGTCAGGGGTCCAGGGAAGTGAGGTGTGGGGCATGTGACCCAGGACAGGGAAAAGGGAGCCTTCAAGGTCAGTGCTGAGCCTGGACCAGGGACGGTGTGTCTATCACAGCTGTAGACACATGCTTAAAGTTGCGCATTTCTGCTCTCCAGCTTCTAAGATGTTCAGCATAAGTGGGGAGGACGGACCCAGTGGTTCTCAAAGTGTGCGCCAGGGTGCACTGGTATGCTCTAGAAGGTTTCCAGGTGCACCCTATGGTATCCCAGAGCAATATAAGCCTTTTGAAGACTGAAAACCAATAGGGTTTTAGGAGTGTAGATTTTTGGGAGACAGAGGTGTGGGGAATTGGCTGTAAACTTACAGTCTGTCCAGCCCCCCACCTCACTTACCTAATTAGGTTGCAAAAGGCTGTTAAGCTGTGGTGCTGGATTGTTTACACTACCCCCATGTTCCCCGGAAAGACTGGAGTCAAGTTTCTTCTATCCTTTGTTTGGTGTAAAGTTAAGATGATGTGTATGATGTATAGTGGGGGTTTTCTGCACTCAACACAATTAAAAGTAAAAAGAGAGGAATTCTTCAATGTATTGATGAGGAAATGAGAGTTTAACTTTCAAATATATGCCCAAACATTGAGGAAATCCCTAGCTTCCTCAGCCTGACATCAGGCTTCTGTTTCTCATAAACACAAGAATGAAAAAGCTTAACACATTATTTACTAAATCTTACTGAGAACGTATCTATATATATAGAAAGATAACTTTTATGTCGTTTTTTTATTTTTTAACCCCATTTTTTACGAATTCTAAAAAGCGTAACTCAAAAAATGTAAAATAAAAATGTTTTTAATGTCAGAATAAATTTAATTTTGTGATATTTATTTTATTTAATTACCATAAAAGCACGCTTGGACTTTATATATTTTTTCTTTAATATTTGACTTAATTTATTATACCATATTTCTCAGAAATTTGTATATAGTGCGCCTACAATTGTAGGATTTTAAATGCACCCTGACTTCAAAAAGTTTGAGAACCACTGGATTAGACTCAGGGAAGTTGGGTTAGTTGATAGTTTAGCACTTTGGGCAGCTTTTTTATTTTTCCCAGTCAAGACAAACAGAATGGTTCCAGGCACAGATAATTAAATGATAATTTCTCCTTGCTGGCATTTATGATGCATCAAAGACCTATCAGGGCTCGTCCATAAACCTACAACTTGCCTTAATTATGGTTCGAACATCAAAATATAAATCAGGCTCCCCAATCTAAATCGATTCACGGATACAAAGGCCTCAAACAAGAGAAAAGTATTTTTGATCTATTTGTGCATAATTATCTCACAAATAATTTGCTTGGAAGGAAGAAAAAGTTAGATGAGTTCAGGAGATGATGAGAAAATTTGGACGGCAGGGAGGCCGTCTCTCCCGCCCTCCATCCTGCTTTGTCCAAACTTTCAGGTCAAAATGAAAGAAGCAGGTGCTCCAGAGGCAGCCTTCCATCCAGTGCCGTGTCCGTTTGGAAAAATAATAATGAAGTGGAAATGTGGAGTTCTTGTATTCCTTTGGCCAGTATAGTGAACACATTAAAAAACGAAACAAAACAAAATCACCACCACCATCAAATAAGGATGTCTGTCTATTCTTTGGGAGAAAAAAAAATATATTTTTGCTATTTCAGAACTCTTCCCTGGGCAGGATTTACCCCTAGCTTTTTTTTTTTTTTGAGCCATCCTCAGTGATTGGGCCAACTTTGCTTCAATGGAGACTTGGCTGCGGGAGGGGAAGAGAGAGACAGAAAGAAAGGGGAGGGGGAAGGGTGGAGAAGCAGATGGGTGCTTCTCCTGTGTGCTCTGACTGAGAATCGAACCCAGGACATCCACACACCAGGCCAATGCTCTACCACTGAGCCAACTGGCCAGCTTCCCCCTCCCCCAGCTTTTGAAGCTGCCTTTATTACATTGTCTGTCCCTGCCCGTTACATTTTGAAAGGGCCCCGTTGACAGTGTTTCTGTCCCTGTGTGCTGACCTGACTGAAAGTCCCTGGGCCCAGCAGCAGTTCCCGCATGCCCTGCCCTGCAGCCCAGCCTGCTCTGAGCCAGGAGTCCCAGCAGCTTGCCAATTCGCTCTGTTGGTGGTCTTGGCTTCAAAGTCAGGGCCCTGTCAAACTGAATCGTTTCACCTCTGATGGTGGAACTAACTCCTTCTTTGTCCGTCCCCGTGGGCTGTGGTGTCTTCTCTGCGCCCTCCGAGGTGATAGCCCTTCAAACTGGGCCCCTGCAGACGTTTTTCTTTGCCAGCTACACATGAGCCAAAACGCCTTCAGTTTCCGCCAGTTCTTCTTTTGATCACCTGGAATATTCCATTTCTCTCCTGGGAGAGAAAGCTCAACTTTAAACCAACCAACCAAGAAACTGTCAAGCTAGGACTCTGCCCCCGGGGATAGATACTCCGCTTTTACAGAGGGAGCCAGGCGTAAGAGCACTTCTTCTTTGCTGACCTCACACTTACTGGAAGAGTCTCAATCACTTTAAGCTATGGCTTGCAGTGGGGCTTAATTTTTCCCGCGTGCCCTGAGGACAGCCTATGGATTTGGAGCGTGCTTGACATGTACTCACATGAACGTGTAAAAGAGCGTTCTCCACGGGCAACGTGGAATTGTACCCTAACCTGGTACTTTCACACATAGCCTTCCTTCCTGTGATTTAGGCTCTTCTAACCTCGTAGAGAAAAAGCAGCATCAACTGGAATTTCTTTCTTTTTCTTTTTTTCTGGCTCCTTACGCACAATCCATAAGCGGAAAATGCCTGGCCAAGTACCCGACACACAGCAGATGCTGATTATGTGGTAACTTGATTTCATTCCTTCTCATTCACCCACCTTTTAAAATAATTAACATGAGTTTTCTCTCTTTCTCTGAAGGATTTTCATAATCTATCCTTTACTGTCCCAATTATGCTAAATCAATGGAACTAAAGTAGCTTGTTTGATGCTGAAAGGCTGTGCAGCCCATCAGAGACCAGACTTAGGATTGGCTTTCTTTGTTCACTGTATGGGAACGGAGCAAGGAACGTGATTCAAGAATACATTCATCTTTTTGTGGTTTCAAGAAAGAAATGCTGGGGTTCATCAACGGGTCTTCATATATTTTTATAAGATCTTCTTAAAGTGTGATAGATTTTATGGAGCAAGTGCCATCTAAAGACGTGTGACTTTTAAAAAAGGTTTTCTCCAAAGAAACTGCCTCAAGAATAGGTCTGTAACTCCTCTGCCTGAAAAATACATCCATCCTTCTGATGTGACTGCTTTAGGATGGCTGCCTCTGTCCCAAAGGGACAGGGTGTCTTTTACCCTCCATGGCAGCCAAACCAGCGCTCCCCACCGATGGGCTTAGAGGTACCACTCCCGTGGCCCTTCTTGCTGTGGATTTTTCTAGAGACGTTTATAAAAAAACAGTTGCATTCTCTTTCATTTCCAACTAGAATTGATATTAGCATCTCCTTAGATGTGATGCAGATTTTTAAAAAGGAATTCTTGAGAAACCCAAGGAAGAAAGGAGACTTAACTTACCAGTAATGTGCAGAAAGAAGCAAGGGGAAGAAAGGAAGCAGAGAAAGTTCTTGGGGAAAGCGGGATTAGGCCTGCTGCCCCGACCCCCACCCCTTGTGCTTCCCTCCAGCACAATTCTGCAAAGTCCCAATCCTGGCTTGCATGAAAACCTTCCCACTGAGAGGTAGGAAGAGGTATAAAAAGAAATATTCTAGAGCTCTAAACATCGTCGATGATTGAAATTCAATAAACTCATAGAAAATGTGTATGTAAAGCAGATTTATTGGTGTTATGTGAGCATGAAAAATGAAAAAATAAGTTTCTATAACCTTAAAAGACAGAAATGATTTTTTTTTTCTGTAGAAAAATTGTGTTCTCAAGTTTCATTGCCTTGTGCCAGTTTTCAGCCGAGAGTGAATTTCTAGAGCTGAGGCATTCACCTCTGAAAGTCATACCGCTAGTTTCTAGTGGAGGGCTCACACCGCTTTGATTGCAGCGTGGCAGGGTTGGGCTTGGGGACACATGGTGGTGACTTCACTCACTATTTCCCATGGGGGGGGCAGTGCTTTGCCAGTCACTCCTGAAAATGTGTATTTCAAAGTCACTGAGTGTATATGTGCGTTCCTTCCAGGAAATACTACCTTTAGAGTTATAAGAGTTTGTCCCTCCCAATTGAGCCAAACAGTCTGCCATGTCTGCCATCTCTGAAGAAACAATCTCCCCAGGCTGTGGTGGAGAACACACTTGGGACCTGGTTGGAGAGTACATCCATGACTGCTCTCCTGGGGCCTTTCTTGGGCTGAGAGAGGAAGAAGGAGTTGGGTCTCCTTATTTGCAACAGAGAAATGATCTCAAAACTCATACCCTACACGAGGAAAGCCCAAGGCTTTTGCCTATAGCTGTTCTTTGGCGACACTGCCCACATTCTGATGAACAAGGAAAGTGCAAGTGACTGTTTAAGAGGATCAATGAGCCATCAGTGGATGGAAATAGCTCTTCATAGGCATCTCAGGGGCTAGAGGTGGAGGCTGCTTTTATGTCACTGGGAGGCATGTTTGTATAAACTGCTGAGGGAATACAGTCATGTATTATTATACAGTGCTTAGGGTCTTGTGAGCCCTTCAAAAACGGGAATCAAATTTAATGACATGTTGAAAAAAGACTTTTTTATTTTTTTTTGTAGTAAGGTACCTTGGGAATTTCATCCTAAAATGGCCAAGGAAACAGCCGTAATGAAATAAGGCAGGCTGGGACAGATCCATCACGTCAATAACTACATTAGCAATTACATCCTTTTAGTGAAAAAGCGATCCTGGGCCATGTCTCCATCGCTCTGGAGGGATGTCTCCTCTGCAGTTCTGGGAGGGTCCGATACCTCTGGCTGCCTCAGCTCTCCAGGGCTTTCTCTTAAAGCGTTTGATGGATTAAGTTGGCAGCTAAAAAGGGCCCGACACCAGAGTGTCCCGGGACTGTGTCTGGAAGGAAGCTCATGGAAAATTCTAACGGATTCTATACTCAATCCAAGTGTAGAAATGGATTTCCTTCCCTCCCTCCCTCCCTCCCTCTCTCCCTTCTTCCTTCCCTTCCTCCCTCCCTCCTTCCTTCCTTCTTTTTTTCCTTCCTTCCTTCCCTCCTTCCCTCCCTCTCTCCCTCCCTCCCTCCCCTCCTTCCCTCCTTTCTTCCTTCCCTCCCACCCTCCTTCCTTCCCTCACTCCCTCCTTTTATTCCTTCCCTCCCCTCCCTCCCTCCCTCCCTCCCTCCCTCCCTCCCTCCCTCCCTCCCTCCCTTCCTTCCTTCCTTCCTTCCTTCCTTCCTTCCTTCCTTCCTTCCTGGTCCTTTTGACTGACAAATGACTCCATGCTGCTATAGATGGAGATGCTTGTAAACCACACTTTCCAGGTACTCCCCACAGAATGATGATCTATTCATGTTGCAGGAGATCCTAGAGAAACGCCTTGTTCAGTGACTTGCCTAAAGTACTTCTTTACTGCTTCATAGACTAGCAATTCTCTAAAAATGAACCTTATACAATGGCTGTGTTGTTGCTCACTATCTGTCCTAGTTTTATTTTCTATTTCCTATTCCATGTTATGTATCTAGCCCTTTTTTTTTTTTTCAGTTAAAAATCTACAAACATTACCTCCTCCTGCCACAATTTTGGTCCCAGATTACCTGTCTCCTGGGTTTATAATTTTCAAAATCAGAGAAGACACAGTCATTGAGTTTAAAGTCAATATAACCAGCTGGAGTGAAAAGCCTTTGTTGGTCTGGCTGACTGACTAGTGTTGTGAAAACACAACCAATCGATTGTGGCTAAAAGTGGTTCCAGCTGATCCCTATACATTTAGTCCTGCTTAGAGTTGTCACTACGTGACTCAAACTATTGAATTCTCTACCACTGAAATGACAGGCTTTGTCTTCTGATCACCTGCATGCTGCCTGGTTAGCGCTGGTTTGATTCTCCTTGGAGCATTTTTGCTCTAATTAATCTTGACAACACGTTTGGCTTGGAACCTCACGAAGCAAGCAACTTAGGGTCACTTATGTCCTTACTCTGTATAAAAGCCAGCTCCCGGTTTCTATAGGAATACAGGTCAAAGTGCTTTAGAAAAGTTAAAAGCATCATGAACTACAAAGTACTGATAGTTTCTCATTGGGGAAGGTAACCTTGGTGAAGTGGGTTTGGAATGGCAAGGTAGTAGCAACCTTTGTTCTGGATCCCGCACCCCCCTTCTGTTTCTTTGAAGCCCTCCAGGAACTTTCTATTTTGGATCTGCACTGCCCTGGCGTTGCTTTTTACACTAGGGAATGAGCAAAGCAACTGGGAATATCTCAGAGCTAGCCTTTGGGGAAAAACAGCCTACTGACACCCACCTGCTTCTGGAAAAAGATCAACTTCAGAGTTCTGAGACGGCTGGGTCACGGAGTTACTGACCAGAGGGGCATGGACAATGCCAACACCATGGGCCGGGATACTTCCAGACAGCTGACTAGAGAGGCAGGGTGGCGGAGTCACAGAGATCCTAGGATTCGGGTTGGTGCCACAGGCTCAGCCATTTGATGCGTACCCGTAAGCCCATCCGTAGGGTTACTTCTATTGAAATTCACTTTGCTCTCACTTCCCTTGCCTTTGGGGGTCACACTGATGCTAGTCAAAATAAATCAGAAGGAAAAGAACAAGAATCACATGAGGGCACTCATAAGTGGGATATTAAACCGAAAGAAACAAATGACCAAACAAGCAACCTCAACACAGACAGCACGGTCAGAGGGTACAGATGTCAATGGATGGCTGTGGCAGGAGACTGGACTTGGAGTGGTGAATACTCCATACATTGTACAAATGATGTGGCATAGAGTTGTACCCCTGAAACTCAGATAACCTTATGAGCCAATATCACCCCGGTAAATTTAATTTAAAAAATTCATAGGTCCGCTCGCAGAGAGAGGCATCTTATTAAAACTTAACGTTAATTAATTTTCTGTTTTGGGCTTCCATAGTACTCGAGTGCTTCTTATTTGCAGTGTCTTCTCAAGTCAAATGAGGAGAGGTGTGAATAGCGATTATAAACAACACTCACCCTCCCCCAACCCCCGCAAAGATTTATAGATAGCTCTAACAGGCTTTGGTAACTCGGGGTTTGATCACTAGTAAAAAAAAAAAAAAAAAAGTGACCTAAAAAACTATGGCAGAGAAAAGAGGAAGCAAGCTCAGAAACCTCAGTTCAAGTTGATGCCGCGTTGGCTAATGTACAAACAGCTTCAATTTCCTTTAATTAGCTCCGAGTTGGGTGACAACATACTTAATCAGTGCGCTAACAAGTGCGGTGGCTGATTGCTCTCACCGCCCCGCGTGGATGTGTTGGCTGAACAAGTAAATACGATTACTTCCAGTGTGATAATAAAGCCGCATCCTAATTTCATTACAGTAGCAGCTTGTTAGAAGTACCATACAGCAGTGAAGATTGATTATTTCCTAAGTACTGCCCCCTCTCCCCCCTTTAATGGATCGCTGTGGTTTAACCCTTTGGGGATATGGCGGCTAAGTTGGCGTCTGTCTGTCCAGGAGACAGATCACGTTGCTCCCACGTTCTGCAACTTCCGCCGGTACTGAAATGGTGCTGAGTGCGTTGCTTGAATTCACGTTAGCAACTATGTTTCTAGGTGGTAAAATGTGGCCTTCCGCAGACAGATGGATCTGTGCAAAATTCAGTGTTTTCTCAATTAGTCAAACACACCTAGAAGCTAGCAGAGTGTCTGCTTCTTTGTGTGTATGTGTGTCTTTGTCAGTGAGCCAGAAAATAGGTGTCGCTTTTCTCATCCTCTGCGTGACCTATATAGGGAGATTCGTTTATTCATTTTACATGAATTAGCTTGGATTTTGCTATGATTTTCTAGGTTGGTAAAAGAGAACTTTCAAAAGCAACACGGGCCACTCAGGAAATATTTTTTTTGTCCTATATCCTCGGTCCTTTGGGAGGCTACAGTATTTAGAGTCACCGTTCCTTAAACACTTGTACAATTTAAACCAATAAGGTGTAATAAAAACAGCTAATAGTGACCTGCCCCTCTTATCATTATCTGTATACCATGGAGCGCTCAAGTTTTTCACACTGGGTTTTCTTGCCTTTAGTCCTCGGCAAAAATAACAGGATAAAAATCTTACTGGAAAAGACGTTTGCTATTCCCTCACCAAGACTCCTGGACCAGACATGAGGAGGGACTCTGGTTCAAATACAGCAATATCCACACACAAAGATCCCGGACGCTTCTGTTCATGTAGTGGGACTGGTGACACCCTCATCGAGGGTGATGCTCCATTTCATCACCTTGATCACTAGCTTTATTTGAAGGAAATATGCCAAGTAACCTTGCTAGGTTATCTCATTTCTTCCTCATGGCCGCTCTGGGAGGTACATACTATTAAACACCCATTTTTCAGATGAGAAAACAGACAGAGAAGTGTGTATTGCAGTCAGATCTGAACGCAGGTCTGCACCGTGCACCCCAAGATGGCCCTCGGGTGATCTTAACCAGGTTGCTAAATTCCTTCCCATCCTGCATACATTCAGGCCACCCCAGCTTGTTTGGGGTATCCTGAGTGTTACAGGGAAGATTCAGGATTCGCCTCTTGATCTGTGAGCCCATAGGGTCCAGAGTTTTCTCCGCGAGACAGGTCTGCACAAAGCCTCCCTCTCCCAGACCTCTCCAGGCCAGAGGTTCGTTTCCAGGCAATGTCACTGTTTCCCTTTCCAGAATGGCACACCTCATTTTTCTAGTTCATTTCAAAAGACAAAATAACTACAGGTCTTGGAGTTGGGTAGGCATGGGTCACTCCCTGATTCTGTCTTGTATTGTGACTCTTGAACACGTCCTTAACTGTAATATAAAGGTACTGATCTTGCCGACTATATAGACCTGTTGTGAAAATTCAGTGAGGTCAGCGAGCTATTTTTTTTGCAGTTCAAGATCGATAGGAAACCAAGCAAACAAAAACCACTGGGCAACCACCCCAAACCCCACAATTAAATAGACCAACAAAATGCGAGGTGGCATAGACTGACTTCTCGTGTTTTTAGTTTTCATACCATTTGCGTTACCAATATCGAGAAGGCTGGAAACATATTTAAATGAGAAAGTAATACTGTTTATGCTCTTAGTGACACAGATGTATGGGGGGTGTCCTGGCTTGTGAAATGTGTTGCTCTCTGTTTATGGGGCAACTTGAGTGGTTTATATGTCTCTTAGTTATGCTTCCCTGAGTTTCTTCGACCATTGAATTCAAGTAGGTGTGGCTCATCTCATCTGTACAAATATGTCCAGCTGTTTTCCAATGGCTCCTCGCAACTGGATAACAATCTGTCCTTCTTATCCAGGGTATCAGTGATGTAAGTCACATATGTGATTAGCAGTCATTTACTGAAGTGTGTGAACAATGGATTACTTTGCTATATGCAAACAATTGAAAATTGAGATTTTACCATATGCTTGGAAGTCCCTGGGCCATTCTCAGTGACTCTCTCATATAGGTCAGGAGTAAGGAGTGGGTCTGAACTTCTCTCTTTCCCTCTACAAATATTCCACTTTCTCCATCCTCATGGAAACATCCAAGCTTGTATCTAATTAGGCAGAAATAGTAATTTGTTCTCCTTTGTCCCTTCTCCCTTCTGAGTTTATTTTCTCCCAAAACCAAAGGGGTCATCAGAGTGTTTTGTTACAGTCCAGAAAATTTATGCTGCTCTTTCAGAGGACGGCAGCTTAGTTCAGTGATAGTTCCAGATCACTTCCTCCCCCCACCACAGGCTCATTCATTAAGTTTTTATTAATTGCCTACTGTATGCCTTGTAATGGCAATCTGAAAAGGTAAAGAATGTCTCTGCTCCTCAAGTGCTTACCTTAGTCACCTTGTCATTCTTGTCTACTAATAACTTTTGTGACTTTAGGGAACATCAACAGAGTGAAAACTGGGATAAAATACAATCTCTACTTATAATGCACAGTCATCGAAAGGTTACTTCTAAGCCACTGCCTTCACAATTGGAGAGTCAAACTACGATATTAGCATCGATATTACGGGTAGTAAGAAGGTAAAAAAAAAATACTGTAGACATCATAGTGTAATCTAAGAACAGCCAAGTTTTGCAGGCTACAAGTATAATGGCCACAGAAATAAACAACAGAATCTGGGTTAGAATTTAGTTCTCCTTTTCACTTCTGATTCCCAATTCTCCTTCTCCTGCCACTAACATGGCGATGTCTCTGTGCTTCCTTGTCCTTGTGGAATATTCATGTAGAAGTCACAAAGAGAGAGTTGGCAGGTGCTTACTTATTGCAGGATTTTAAAAAAGGGCTGGGGTCATTGACAGCATTGAAATGCAAGTCGGACAGGGGTGTCAAAAGCTCTGTCATACGTTCTGTTGGTATATTCATCTGTGGGTCCAAGGTGATCAGTCCCGTAAGAACCAAATTGTAGAATTTTAAGGTGGCACACATGAGCTCTCAACATCATGTTTTCAATGCAGCCATGATGAAAGTGAAGTCATCTAGAAGAAGCCATCAAAATCTCACCTGTGATGTGAAAGGCTTAATTTAGAAACCTGACACAGGTACCAGGTCCATTCCCGCTGAACACACTCCATAAAATGATGCAGGACTCTTAGAACAATGGTCAAGATAAACCTTCAGCGTCAGACTGTTTCATTTGCCTCCTAATAATTCCTGTAAAAAACATTACGTAGTTTTAAGTGAACATCTATTGTGTGTTTCTGCCCCATGGGACTAGGCTATTTTATTATCTGCAGAAAATCAGAGAAAAATAATTGTATTGTGAAAATGATTTTGGCTCAATTCAAAGTTTTTAATTGCCTTATTCCCTGCCCTCTCTTGAAATATCTAATATTTAATAGGAAGAATGAAAACACAAAGAGAATAAACATTTTAAAAAATAAACAATAAGCAACAAAAAGTATTAATGACTGCAGTTGAAGTCTCCCACAAAAATAGATTTAAAAAAATAATCTCTCTTCCATAAATTGGCTTAACAGGGCAATTTCCAACTTCTGTGCCATAAGAATTTTTAAAATATGTCATATCTGACTATTGACTATTTAGTTAGGAGCACTGACCATTTTTCCTTTAGATTGTAAAATAAAAATATGACAACATCCAATACAACAATATCATCCATCTGGTATGAATGAGTCAAAGATATATATATATCTTTGACCATATATATATATGGTCAGATTGGCAAAAAATACATTTTTTGGTATGCTGCAGAATTTTAGCAATTAATGTGCCTAGAGTTGAGAAGGGTTGAAATTTACTGGTTTAACAGGATGAGCTGTTTGAGGTTCTCTTCAGGACTGGGAAATACTGTTACTTCAGTAATGAGAGGCCAAGTATATTGTGCTCACTTGTGACATTTCTGCTCAGAATCCAGATACAGGACCACACCAGCCAAAATGAACAGGAACATGGAGATAGATCTCCAGAGCATTTTCTCAAAGTTTTAGCACAGAATGAGGCTTCTCCCTGCTTCCCATAAAGTTCCATTTTTTTAATCCTCAGGAGAGCCATGATTGTGTCCTGTTTATCCTGCTTCAGGAGCTGAAACCTTTCTTCAGATTAAAGTCACTGTCTGTGTGACATCATGAAGGAATCCATCAGTTGTCACCCAGGGAACAGACTTGTCACCAAGGGAACAGTTTGGGAGGAGCAAAGACCTGAAGGTGTATTGGTAAGATAGGGGAGCTGACCATTTTTCAGGATTCTTGATGGTTAAGTTTGCAGGTTCAGATGCTATGACCAGAGACTTGGTTGCCCTTTAAAAAAAAGTAATTAAAATATGTCACTCACCATTTTGATTTAAGCCAAATAAGGGTGTATTTCATTTTTCTTGGAAATACCTGTTTTCTTTCCCTGGTGTGAATCCTGCCACCGGCACACTGTTCTGTCACCCACAATCTTTGGCCAGCCAGGATACCAAGCAGGGAGACCAGTATTGAGGGCTATAATGGAGAAATGGTACATGTTTGTGTTTCAAACAAACACACTCAAACAGCTGGGAGACACAGGCTACAATTCATTCCTGTCTGCTGCTTAATATCCTACGGAAACCTGAAACACAGTCGTTCTCTTCAACATGGCGTGGTAAGAGTAACTGTCACTGGCAATGACAAATACAGAGAAAAAATGTCCATGGGTCACTGAAAAGCCATAACAGTGGATAGCCAGACTTTTTACAAAACACACGCTTCCTGACTGCTCTCCCTGCCCCACAAAGTTCACCTGCTCTTTTACAAGAGAACGCATAGAGACTTGTGTAAGAATATGGGCCTGGGGAGCCTGGAAGGCTTTGTTTTGAATCTCTGTTTTACTAATCTGTGACCTTGAGCAGCTCAGCTTCCTATTTATAAAATAAGGGGGCGTAAGCAGTGACTGCATTTTATTATAGGTTGCCAATAAAGAAATAAAGATAAGTCATGTGACACTCTTAGTACAGTGTCATGTAGTAAGTACTCAAAATGCTAGCCATTGATTAGGACAGAAGCCTGTGTATGGGAATGCAGCTGTTGAAGAAGAAGCTAATGGACTTTGCTAATGAATTAATTGAACAAAGCCTTGATACTATGTATAGATGCTATGCTAGGTGTGGGGATACAGGCAAACAAGAGAGTCTGCCTCTGCCAGCTTGATGCTTCTTAGGGTGGTGGATACAGGCAGTAAGTCAAGAATAACATAAATATGTATGTATATATAAAATGTAACTTTGTATGTATAAAGTGTAACTCATGCCCTAACAGAATAGAGTGGGAGGGGGGGGAGGGAGGATGGAGGGGAGGCTAGACTAGACTCTGGGGTCAGGAAAGGTCTCCCTGAGAAAGTATCATTCAAGCCAGAGTTTGAAAGATCAGTAGGAGTTAGCGAGATCAAAGGCAATGTGCTTCAAGTACAGAGAACAGTGTGTACCAAAGAACTGATATGGGGATTCACTTGGCATCTTTGGGAAAAGAGGACTGGAGGTGAGAATCAGCAGCACAGAGAGGAAGAGGAAGAGAAACGAAGAAATTGGAGGGGCGAGCTGCAGCCAGGTTGTGAAGAAATGTCTAGGTGTTTGTTAACAACTTTGGCTTTTTCCCTAACAAGTATCAGGAAGCCATTCAAGGGATTTGAGCATAGCAAGGGCAAAATCACACTTGCAGTGTATAGACGTCGTTCTGACTAGTGTTTGAGAGTGGATTGGGAGAGGGAATAACAAAGGTACAAAGAGAGGCCCGACTATCCCTGGACAAGTCCTAGCGAGAGGTGACGGATGCGGTCCACCTTGACAGGAGCTCTGTAGTCTGTGGGGCATTTAGGATGCCAGCGAGGAGGGCATGATTCAGCACACAGGTATGCTGAGCTCGGAGGGTGGCAGACGCCGGGGCGTGCCCACACTGTGCAGGTGTGACAGAGCGCTGATGGTGACCGCAGGCCAGACGAAAGAGCCTGGCATCCATCTCATAAAGCTCATGGTAGCCCAATGCTTGACTGAGCTCAGCACCTGGTGGGGGGTCTGGGGGATGCCGGTTCAAGTTCCCAACGCTATGTTTACAGAATGTTCTGGAAGCAGAAGCAGTGTGGCCAAGCTCTGCAAAGCTCATGTTGAGATTCTGGCCCAAAGAAAACTCAAGTCTAGTTATTCTGTTTTCTGTGTGGTTTGGAAAAGCAAGAACTATTTTCTGCAGAGCTCATGATAAATTAGGCATGTTCTCTGTCACAAGAATTGACAAGATGAAGTGTCCCGTGGTCATCGCATTTCTGATTATGGAGGGATCATTAACAAGCAAACATCTGGCCGTTCCCTCTGATGAATCTGTTCCTTGATATCACTTGACAAGGAGAGAGGGAGGGGTCAGTGCATTCAAGCGCAGATGAGCCGCCTGGCCACGACCCTGGCCATCGACTCGAGTCGTCACTGTTAATGAAGCATTCTGAATAATGGATTATTTGATAGCGAAAGACCTATCCATCATATTGTGCCATCGGGCTCTTGCGTCAGCTCAGCAGCAGAGAAACCACTTAGAAGAGTGTGCGTTTGGAGCTCTGGTTGGTGGCTGGGTACAGTGAATACGGAAGATGTACGGCGGCATCCTGTAAAGAAAGCATGATTGGTCCCAGGTTCCTGACACCAAGTATGGGTGACAGAGTAAGAAGTCTTCTGCCTGATGTTCAGCATGGTGTCCTCCTGACGGCTGAGGATAGCTCCCAGACTGACGCTCTACCAGGGCCTGCGACTCCCCTGACGTGTGCCGCAGGGATCATCCCTGGGGCGTGCAGTGGGGCGGCCTCCCGTGGGGTGCTATTTCTGGACCTAGCTGCACGGAGCCGAGCTTCTGGGTTACATTTCTCTAGAGCCCCATCTGTCACTTCCTCAGCTATGGGGTTGACTTCAGAGTCCAGGGAGGGTGACAAGATACCAAGCGGGATTCTCCTTGAGCTCAGACAGTAGAGCCACTTGGTCATCCAAGCTGTGCCCCTTCTCCAACTGCGGAGACGGTCCCGGCGGAAGCATCGTTCTCGCTGGCCGGCCTTGGTCTTCTTTACGTTTTTGTCATATGACTGTCACAATCACTGTCGTGAGAGTTGAAAGGGGTATTTGACATCACCCAGGCCATAGCTGGTGTCACAGAAGGGGACATGGAGGGCTGAGAAGGGATTTTTGCTAAGGACAAGAGCTAGGACAGAGCTCAGAGTCCTTTCTCCTTTACTCTGTGTCTTCTGTGTACAAAACGGTGATGTGTTAGGTCTGTGATGATATAATAATGCTCAGAATAAGGGCAGAAGCCACTGCCCGTTAGGACATCATTCGGAGGAGGCACTGAGAACTTCAGTAACGTGCCCGCAGTGGCACAGCTGGTTGGGCATTCTCTTCCCTCTCATTTCTCTCTTCTGATTCTCCTTCCAGTTGTTTGGTTCCCCTTTCACAGTAACCCTCTTATGTGTCCCATCCAACGTATCCTCAGTGCCATGACCCTGGTTCAGCCCCGCGGCCATGGAAGCATGTTGTCTGTCCCCTGCCCTAGCCTCTTCACTGTTCAGTTCCCCTGTCACAGTGCTGCTTAAGCCAGATGTTTACCTCCCTGGCTAGGACATTCTGCCACTCAACGTTTTTCAGTGTCAAATCACTTCTTCCAGAGGAAAGCCAAGAACCTGGGTTTGGTGTTTAGTTTCATCCATTATCTTTCCCCAACTATGAGGTAATGGAAAGTGAACCCGCCTGGGAAGCCAGGTTGCTGAGGGGCGTCTCAGCTCAGCCATTAGCTGTGTGACTTGGGGAAGGTGTGTAATTTCTGTGATTCAGTTTCCTCCTATGCAAGAGGTCAGGATGGGATGGACACTCATGTTTCCAGGCTGTTCTAATTTGAGCCTTGGGGCTCTCTACCCTCCATCACGATCCCTGAGTTTTGGTCAATTAGACTGCGGACTATTTCCTAACACAAACCATTCTTCTTCTAATTTAATTTCATGCTGCTGAAATGCTATCCATCTTTTAAGATGCAGCCATAGAGCTACTTAGAGCCATTCTGTGTGGAGGCAATCTGGTTCCAGTCCTAGAGGTTGTCACAGCAGCAGTGGGTTCCATATAGTGCATGGGTCTTCAAAACGAGCAGAGTCTTAGCTTCATGCCTATCAGTGATTTTCAACCCATGTGCCGTGGCACACTGGTACTCCACAAGGATTTTTAAAACATGCAGTACCTGACTATTTACTCAGGGGCACCAACCTCTTTACCAGAGACTGTCATTTAAAAAAAAAAAAAGACAACAGCCAACCAACACACTACAATAACCTAGTGTGAATGGATCAAAATTATAACTATTTTTTTTTGTCAGCTTGTCAAAAAATATATTTTTTGGTGTGCCACAGAATTTTAATAATTAGTTTGTGTACCATGAGATGAAAAAAGATTGGAAATCATTGCTCTATGTAACTATTGTAGAATACCCCATTCCATTTACCTCGGCTGGCATCAAACAAGGAGTCCTTGAGAGTCTCTGTGACATTTTACTTACTAATGAAGTTCTAAGTTTAAATATTTTGTCATGGCACATTTTTAAGTTCCATTTTGTAGGTAATTTATTACAATGAGAATTCTGGTTTGTGTCTTAGGAAAGTGCGCTATATAAATATGAAAGTTAATTTTAAAAATGACATTTAACAACAAAAATAGAAGACGCCTTTAAATTCTTATGTTTTGACAAGTGACAACTTTATTTTTTGTATATAAAGAAATTTTATTTTTTAAAAGACTTTTTACTGAATTTATTGCAGTGACATTGGTTAGTAAAATTATATAGGGTCCAGGTGTACAATTCTACAAAACATCATCTGTATACATTAAATTGTGTGCTCACCACTCTGAGTCAGAAAAGTGACAACTTTAAATAAAGGGTTGGACTCTTATCTTTCACTTCTTACGGGTCATAAAGGACAATTTGAAGTGAAATTGTATTTGGAAAAATAGAATGCTCTCATTCAAAACTTCAGCATTGGAAGATTTCTTTTTTCATGACATTGAGCCATGGTGGATTTCACTTGTTATCCCTGCGGCATTAAGGTCTGTGTCATTTCCACTAAATTATTTAGGTTTTAAAGAGCTCACTCTTCAAGTTACCTGTTGCGTGTATGCAGAATAATTCCTGGAAGAATCAACAGAATCTGCCAGCAACATTTTAGTTTCATGGATTAGAACCATCATCATCATTATTGGAGAATTCAAAGGATCTTAAATACTTTATATTCACTTAAGTTCTTGCACAGTTTTCTGCATAAAAGTAAGAGTGCAGTAAACATTTATTGCGTAATTGCATGAACAAATTAGGTCAATGCAATGTCCTCACCTGAGATTTGTATGTATATAAAAGTGAAATTTCAGGCCCTGGCTGGTTGGCTCAGTGGTAGAGCATTGGCTGGGCATGTGGAAGTCCTGGGTTAGATTTCTGGCCAGGGCACACAGAAGAAGCACCCATCTGCTTTTCCAACCCTCACCCCCCCTTCTCCTCTCCTCCTACCGCAGTGGCTCAACTGGCCTGAGCGAGTTGGCCTTGGGCGCTGAAGATGCCTCCATGGCCTCCACCTCAGGTGCTAAAAAATGGCTCTGTTGTTGAGCAATGGAGCAAGGGCCCCAGATGGGCAGAGCATCATCCCCTAGTGGGCTTGCTGAGTGGATCCCGATTGGGATGCATGTAGTAATCTGCCTCTCTGCTTCTAGTCCTCTCACTAAAAGAAAAAAAAGAAGTTCCAACCCATAATGCATCAAGAACAACATTTTGTTATACCAGAAATGCCATGTTGGAGTAGATATGGTTTCCAATCTAAAGGTTGTCACAGAAAAAAATGCCAAGACTACTATGATTACTTTTTTTTTTTTAAGAACTCAAAACGTAGCCAAAGTTAGAAGCAAGCAAAATATGAGGTATCAGTAAAAATCACTTGTAGACTTCTCCAATACTTATATTGGCTGGTGTTCAATGACAGATATTTTTCCAAGAAATGTCTAACTATGAAACTGTGTTTTCTTTGTAACAACCCTGTGAAGTCAGTGCTGTTGTCAGTCTCATTACACAGCTGGGAAAACTGAGGTTCAGATGAATGAAGGAAAACTTTCTCAAGGACGCTCAGATAAACAATGGCCAAGCTGGCACTACAGTCTGCGTCCTTCACCCTTCCACTCTGTCGCCTTCTCCCTCTGTGGGGTCAGTCTCACGGCGCTGCATCAGGGTGTGCTGCTGCTTCCCCGGCCAATTTCTCTTGCAAGAACCATTTCCTGCTGGTTGGTGAGCATTGCATGCCCACCACTGCACTCTGGGTTTCTGATACACAGAGCTCCTCCTTTATGTGACTGGTTGGCAAAGGTAAGTCAGGAAAATTACCAAACACAAGGACTACCTGGTATTACAATCAGCTCCAGGTGCACGGTAAGCAGGCTGAAAAATCTTCCTGAATAAACAAGTTAGATGAGAAGAGATTGTGTTCTGATTAGTGAGCCATAGAATAATCCTGCATGTATTTGTATAGTTGGCTTGTGGACTCATATGCTTGAAAATTTAAGCCTTATTATAATCAATCAATCAATCAATCAATCAATCATTGGGCGGTGTGCGTAGAGTTCAGCTATAACATTTCTTCAGTCAGTCTAAAAATATACTAATTTTATCACTGTATAAGAGCTTGGAAACCATGTCTGAGAGGACCCAGACTTTACCGAGAGGAGATGTTCTGAGAGGAGGGTCATACAAGGAACTTGAACCCTCCTCAAGAAAGAAATGATAGCTATAGTAGTCACCCTGACCCATGGTTACCCAGGGTGAACCTTGGTCTAAAAACAGTAAATGAAAAGTCCATAAACAAACAGTTCATAGGTTTTTAAATTGCATGCTGTTCTGAGAAGTGTGATGAAATCCTGCACTGTCCTGTTCTTTCCTGCCCAGGACTGAATCCTCCCTTTGTCCAGTATGTCCACACTGTAGATGCTTCCCACCCATTAGTCGCTGCCTCTGTCATCAGATCAGCTGTTAAGGTCCCGCAGGTGCTTGTGTTCAAGTCAACCTAACTTTACTTAATAATGACCCCAACACACAAGAGTAGTGATGCTGGCCATTTGGATATACAAGGGAGACACCATAAGTACTCCTTTAATGAAAGCGCATGGAAAAGCATAGTATATATAGGGGTTCGGGACTCTCGTGCTTTCAGGCATCCACTGGGGGTGTTGGAATGAATCCCCTTTGGGTAAAGGAGATTATAGGAAAAACAGAAATCGACTGATTTTTTATAGTATAATGCTCAGGGAAGAAAGGAATTCCCAGAAGAATATATATATAGTATAACATACTTTCTATACAGTTCAAAAGCAAGTATACATCTATATGTAGAAAAGGAGAAAAAAACAACCAGGAAATGATAAAAAACACTCCTCAGTGTAGAGGTTACTCTGTCACAGTGGGGAAGGGGAGGTGGGAATATAGAATACAGAGGTAGATAATGTGTCACAGGTAGTAGTTCATTATTAGGTAGCTTGATAGGCTCACATTCCGCAAAGAAGCAAACAAACATGAAATAAATAGGGACATTAATAATGAAATAATGTTCATTAGTGAAAGATTACAATTAATCTATTCCTGATATAATAACAATAAATAATATGCTAAAATAGATTTATAAATATATTTTAAATAATATTTAATGATTTTTAATGCATCAGGGACTCATAAAACTGAGAGAGGGCTGTCTCTTACCAATATCAATGGTTAATAACAAATTTAAGTGAATGTGCACATATGCGTGTGTAGGGGTGGTTTGATAAAGGCCAGGCGTGGGAAAACAGAAGATTTCATTCATTAATTTATGTCTCTGTTTATAGACTCAGCAAGCTTTTACTGAGTGAGCAGTAACTATTGCTACGAACAATTCTGTGGGTAGTGGATGAAGTGGAAGACATCTAGCTATGACCAACTAATTCCTTCCTTCCTTCTTCTATTTATCCAAGTCTTTTGTTTTCTTTCTTTTTTTGTGTGTGACAGAGAGGAACAGATAGGGACAGACAGACAGGAAGACAGGAAGGGAGAGAGATGAGAAGCATCAATTCTTCATTCGGCACCTTAGTTCATTGATTGCTTTCTCATATGTGCCTTGACCAGGGGGCTACAGCAGACGGAGTGACCCCTTGCTCAAGCCAGTGACCGTGGGCTCAAGCTGGTGAGCTTTGCTCAAACCAGATGAGCCCACGCTCAAGCTGGTGACCTCTGGGTTTCGAACCTGGGTCCTCCGCATCCCAGTCCAACACTCTATTCACCGTGCCACAGCCTGGTCAGGCTATCCAAGTCTTATAAGCTCCCTATTATACAATAGGCAATGGCTGGGGTGCTGGTTACTTCCTGCTTGCACTCTGGTGGTAAAGGCAGATATTCCGTAGGTAACCATGACACAGTGTGATGGGAGCTAGCATGTCTGCACCACACAGGGCTAACAGAGAGCCTCGGGAACTGAAAGAACATGGCAGTTCACCTTCGTGCCTGTGACAATCACCAGGGACATGCTATTTGAGACGGGTCTTACAGGCTGAGTAAGAGTTTATTAGGTGGGGATGGGAACAGACCTTCCAAGTAGATGCCCAGAAAGTAGAAAGCATAAAAATAAACCCCAAACAACAAAAAATGGTAGCAGGTTGTTTTTAAGAAATGCAAGTAGTTTGATGTGGCTAGGATACGGAACACTTAAGACGGAAGGGCTCTGGTGGCCGGTGAAACTGGAAAGGCTTGGGGTGCATCTGAGGGAGATGATGCCCTACGCTAAAGAACTGCTGTCATGCTAAAGAGAGGAGCTTCATGTTCGAGTCAACACAGGGGTGTGTGTTGTAGAAAAGGGAGGCTGGCGTGCAGAGAAACGGAGAGATCATTTAAAAAGCAGTGGAAGTTATGCAAGTGAGAGTTTGAATTATTCATATTTCTGGGGTTTTGCTATCAAAAGGATACATCCACGGAGTGAACAAAATTGTTCCTTAGGTCATCAAGTGTTTGTGCTCTAAGAAATCACCTGCGTGTGTCCCTATGTGTGGGTGGAGGAGTGAGGTGGGGGGTCGGTAGAGTGAAAGAATTACCCTAAATAAAAAAACTAAAAAGTCACAATTCAAGGCAGTATGTGTCCAAATGCCTTGTTTAAGAAATGTCCGTGCTACCATAGGATAGGGGGTTAAGATGGAAGGGATGCTTTCGGTGCAGATGTAGGCATGCTTGGAGAAGAAGGACCCAGTGAAGGGTGAGAACCCGGAACTACTAGGACAGGTGAGATAAATATGGAAGCAAAGTTTCCCAGGAATTGGAAAGGGTTGAGATTTATGATTAAGGTGGAGGAATTAGAAAGAAGGAAGACTTCTGTTACTGTGAATGTGAAAAAAAGAGCAGAACAGAAAAGAAAATGATGAGACGACAGGGACAATGACCAACATTTGGAGAATTGTGGGGAAGGGTGGGTGGCACCCTTTATCAAGTCAGAAATGAGACTGCCTGCTGAGAGAGAAGAGGCAAAGTTTTAGATCAGTGGTTCTTAACCTGGGTTCTATTGAACCCTAGGGGTTTGATGAGTCGGTCTCAGGGATTCAGAGAAGCCTCTGCCGCAGAGGCCAGAATAAAGTAATAACATAATTTGTTGTGAGTTCATGCACTTTGTTGGTTTTGTTCTTTGAGCAAGATAATGTTCATGCACGGCTCGTTTTGTGCACCAGTAAAAAACATATACCTATGTCTTGAATTTGGAAAAAAAATCACATTTTATTTATCACTAAAGAAGGGTTCGGTGAATGTGCATATGAAACTGGTGGGTTCAGTACCTCAAAAAAGGTTAAGAACCAGTGTTTTAGATGTTAAAGACTTAGGTCAATTATGATCAACTTTTAAAATTTTGTTCTGCTTGAGATATTCAAGTCTCAGTGGCAGTGAGAAGTAGCAGGTTTAGTAAATGCGAGATGGGGGAGAAGTTATTAGAGGGCCTGAGAAGAATATAACCATGTGAGGATGAGGTCTAAGACATTGTCAAGCCAGTGTGTGCCTGTGCAGGGCAGAGGTGGATGGATACAGACAGGGGCCCTAAACTGAGATGAAATGTTGAATGGGTCATGACGTGGATGTCAAAGCCAGTAAGAATGAAAGGTTGGGCTGGAGAGAAAAATGTGTGTAGTTGTGCAATTATAATTAGATACCGTGGGGTTTTAGGAAACTGTGGTAGTAAAAGTGGAACACTGTAAAATGTATTAGGATAGTAAAAGGAATGATGGATCACAATATTTTCTAACAGCTGAGAGTAGCTACTTCTAATTCATGTTCATATCCAGCTTCTTCGCCCCTCAACCTGGGTTCTTCTTCACATGATCAAGATAATAATGCATATGTGTGGACTTCTATTTTTATTTTTGATCAGATTTATATTAATAAAACATAGGTAAATATATAACCACGTGGTGAGTAGTATGGCTAGCTAGTTATCTCAAGGTACATTGTCATCTTTGGTCCATACAAGTCCCCTCCCTTGTTTGGTTTATCTAATGATCCCTTCATGGTGCCCCCATTCCCAACACCCATCTCCCTCCCTTTCTCTACCATAGGCAGATTTTCAAATATACACAACTATACACAGCTTGTATTGTTTCGTTTGCTTATGCACTCTTGCAAAATGTATGTTGTTATTTTTGTTTACATGCAACTTTTAAGTAGCACAAACGGCATTAAATAATATATTTGGTTCAGCCTCTATTTTTCACTCTGAGTGATGCCCTTAAATCCATCCATGTGGCTGTGATTGCACTGTGCATTAAACTCCATGGCATGCATGCAAAACATTTCACCTGTCACTCTTGCAGTGATGGACACACAAGTTTGGCTCCACAAATATCACTGCAGGGAATATCCTTGCCCATGTCCCCTTTGGGACACGTATCCAAAATAGAACTGGAAATGCTCAGTTGTACACCTACTATTTTGACTGGGTAGGGCCAGATTGTTCTCCAGATTAGCTGCCCTAGTTCACACTCCCAGCAATAGTGCCTGAAGGCACCAACAACCCCGAGTTGCTGCCAACACCTGGCATGACCACCTTTCTAATTTTTGTTGAACGAAGAGCTTTAGAATGACTTCTGTGGCTTTAACCTGCATGTCTTTGATACTAGAACATGTTACCATCTTCTGCAGTACTTACATTCATTTTTCTATTTGGGTTGCTTTAAAAATTTTTTTAACTCTAGTTAATTTGCAGGATTTCCTGCTGTGTTCTGATCATAAACGCCATGTCAGTTTTGGACACGGCAAGTATCTTTTCCCAACCTGCCATCTCCTTCTTTACTTAGTTTGTGGGATGCTTGTTGGACAGAAATCTTTCATCTCAATGCAATTATGCTGGGAGAGGAATTCTCTAGAATTTAAAACTTTGAACTGAGGGACAATGAGGCTGAGTTGATTTTTGAGATGTGTTGGTGACAGCATGAGCTGCTACTGAAATTTCATGACTTCTTCCTGTCTCTTACCTTAAGAGGCTTTCTTTCTGTTTTCTTAACTTTTTAAAAATCTCTGAAATAGCTTGATATCCTCTCTTTTTTGAAGTAAGCAGTTTGCTTTTCTTCACTTACAGTCCTAAGAACCTTCACAAACATAGCAGATGAAAAACTAAAGAACAAAGTGATATTCTCAGAATCACCATCCATAAAATGGCCGTGCAAGCCAAGCCTTTGTAATCAACACGTTTCCAACCACCAAAATGGTTCCCTCATAACCTGTTCAAGTGAACAAAGAACAAATTGATACATCCTCACATAGGGAAGCTTCTATTATTGATAGATAAATATGCTTCTCAGCCAGTTCCATAATTACGTTTTGCTATAAATATATACACTAACAAAAACAAGATCATGAAGTCACACAAAACACATTTTAAAGGATGGTCCTTATGATAAATAAAAATCCAAAGGGCTTTCTTAAGAGAACTCTGCAGAAGCTAGGTTCTCTCATTTTTTGGTGACCTATTAATCTGGGCAGTCTTTGCCTCATCAGCGTCCTCCTTCTAAATATGGATATGCTTAGACAGTAAATACATCCTCTTCCCAGCACAAGCTTTGTGTCCTATCCCGGGATCAATTATGCTTTGAAAGGGGGGCAATGCATTACTAAATAATGTTCAAAATGTGATTACCTTGGAGAACAAAGACAGAACAATGTTTATGGAAGAAGTGCTCTTAGAAGGAATGTGGCTTTTTTTTTTTTTTTTTTTTTTTTTTTTGCGTCTTTGTTTCTTAACTGGTAATTGAAATGTGCCTAGATCCTAAAATAGAGATAACCAAGAACAGATGTGATGTGAATTCTGTCAAGGACAACAGTTTGGATTTGGTTACATTATGGGAAATGAAATCTTATAGGTCAATGTGAGTGACAGTTTCGGTACTTCTCAAACTTTGTTAATTGTATGTGTAAGATGTATTTTTTCATATTTTTTATTTTTCTGAAGTGAGAAGCAAGGGGGAGGCAGACAGACTCCCGCATGCGCCGACCGGGATCCACCCAGCATGCCCACCAGGGGTGATGCTCTGCCCATCTGGGGCGTTGCTCTGTTGCGACTGGAGCCATTCTAGCACCTGAGGTGGAGGCCATGGAGCCATTCTCAGCACCCAGGCCAACTTTGCTCCAATGGAGCCTTGGCTGCGGAAGGGGAAGAGAGAGATAGAGAGGAAGGAGAAAATGAAGGGTAGAGAAGCAGATGGGCACTTCTCCTGTGTGCCCTGCCTGGAAATCGAACCCAGGACTTCTATATGCTAGGTTGACACTCTACCTCTGAGCCAACCAGCCAGGGCGTATGTGTAAGATTTTGATTCAGAAGTTATGGGCGGGACCCTGGGACCTATATGTTTCACTAGCAGCCCAAGGAGGTCTTGAGAAGTTGGTTCATATCCTGCCCAAGGGGAATTCTGTTTCAGTGTCTGTTAATGCAAAATTGATTCCTGCTCAGGGCACACAGGAAAGGTGACCATCTGTTTCTCCCTCCTCCCTCTTCCCCCTCTCTCCCTCTTCCACTCCCATAGCCAGTGGTTTGATTGGTTTGAGTGTGACCCTGAGTGCTGGTGATAGCTTGGTAGTTCCAAGTGCATCATCCTCAGGTGTTAAAAATAGCTCTGTACTCTAGCATTGGCCCCAGATGGGGGTTGCTGGGTGGATCCTGGTCAGGGTGCATGCAAGAGTCTGCCTATCACCCTTCCGCTCAACCCCCCCCCCCCCAAAAAAAAAGGAATAGCACAGAAGAGAATTGATTTGAGTGAATGTCTTGGGGAGGTTTATGATACAAGCTATTGTGAATTTATTGTCTGTCTAGAATTTTAGAAAATAGACTATGCTGATAAGTTGCAAAATGATCAGATGCCTCTATAAATAGATCAGGCTGCTAGAGAAATTAGATGCTAGGTTATGTGTAAGGCACTGACTTGTATTCACTTAGTGAAACTGTATTGAATGCCCACCATATTCAAGTCAGCTTGGAAAATATAAGGAATACAGAAATTATAAAATGCAATCCCTGACTTCAAGGAGTTCACAGTCCATTAGACAAATACATAACAAATAATTGCCTTTATGTGGAGACGAGGATAACAATACCACATAGGGGAGGGTGCACAGGTAGAAAACGCAGTGTTCAGTTGCGTTAGGATGTAAGCCCTTTCCATGAATACAATAAATATTTATTAATTGCTATGTCTGAGGTGCTGTTAGGCTTTAGTAATACAGTTGTGAGTTAGATAAAGATAGCTCTCTTCTTATGACAATTACAGTCTGGGGGGTTGACAGGCAGTTCAGAACGAACAGGAAATGGAAACGTAGCTTGGGAAGTGCTGCAATTGCGTAAATACGGTGTGTTAGGAAAGCACATTCTGGGAATGTCAGGTCTGTGCTGTGGGGAACAGAAGAGAAGTCTGAACAGGTCACTGAGCAATGAAGAGTGGCCAGGGTCCACACAGCAGAGACCCTCCTGGAGGAGCCAGCAGGGGGTATGAGTATGGTGCAGCTGATGGCCTGGCTGTCTGAGGAAAGCCTGGCATAGGAGGAAGTATATCGAGAGGGGACACTAGGCAGTGAGAGAGGAGGAGGCAGGAGTCGTGGGTCTTGATGGCAAATTTGGACTTGATCCTTCAAGCTGCGAGAAGCCACTGAAAGATGCTTTACGAGAGACGGACGTAATCAGATTCATGTTTCAGAAAACCACTCAGACTCGGGTCCAGAGAACAGATTTACAGATTTATGGATGGGTAAACCTGCAGGTGAGGGGACTTGTAGACCGAAGCATCGAGGTGAGTGGAGATTGCGGTCTGAATTAGGGTAATTAGGAGGGGGGGGGGGTTAAAGATAGTTGGGCAGATCAGAGACATGGATCAAGAAGTGTCAACAGCACTTGGATATTTGTGTCTTCTATGTGCAGTGATAAGCACAAAGATGGTACTTGAAAAAAGTATTTGTTGAGTGAGTCAGCAAAGTACTTGACAAAGAAGACAGAGCTGGCTTGTGACGTGTCTTATATGTTTATTAAACACATCGTGGATTTTTAGCCAGGTCTTTAAACTCAGGACTCCCGCATCTACCTCCACTTGCCTTTGTGATTTACTCATCTTGACCTGGCATGAATCCCCTCCCCTCGCCCACAGCTGGGATCACTTACTTCTCTATCTCCAGTGCTCACACAGCACTTTGCCAGCTCAATACTTTTTGGCTGGATAAATAATTCCATGAATTCACCTAACCTCCAAAGCTCACTGTGAAAGAAGCTTGGACCCACTGATGTCAAATCTGGGGCCAAAGAGTTGAGCCTATCTTTGCAACATTTCCTGAATCTACCCCCCCCCCCCCATGCCACTCCCTTTCTTCTGCTACTGTTTTCTGTTTGTTTGTTTGTTTTTGTGGACACAGGCAGGACGCTGCTTGTATGCCTTGTTACCTCCAGCTGTGCCCTCTTCAATCTAGTCTAACAAAGTTGTCAGATAAATATTTCCAAAAGATAATTTATGTCCTGGCTCCTCTCTGTTTGGAATGTTCAACGACTTTCCCTCACCATTCCAGCTTGACCCTCGGCACCCTTCTTGATTTTCCTTTTGAGCTCCTCCTCCTAATCTTCCACTGCCTGCACCCAGTCCCCAGCCCCGAGCACCCACACACCTAACTGCACTTTCCAAAATGTCTTATGTGTGGGCCATCTGTATCTTGATGCATGGTGATTTGTTGCTTGGAATTCTCTTCATTTCAGACTCTACTTACCCAAAGCCTACTTTCCTTCAAAATCCAGGTCTGAACTCTATCTTCTCTGTGGAAACTTCTGGGTCTTTCTCCAACTAGTAATGACTACTCTTCTCTAAGCTCCAAGAACACTTTAATTTGCACAAGTCTTAGAGTACATGTCACTTTTTTTCTTTTAAATGCTTATTCCTATTTGTGTACCTCCTTTTATACACTTTAAGCAAGACATGAAGCCTGACCAGGTGGTGGTGCAGTGAATAGAGCGTCAAATTTGGACGCAGAGGACCCAGGTTCAAAACCTGGAGGTTACCGACTTGAGCCCAAGGTCATTGGCTTGAGCAAGGTGTCATTCAGTCAGCTGTAGTCCGCCGGGGTCAAGGCACATATGGGAAAGCAATCAATGAACAACTAAGGTGCCACAACAAAGAATTGATGCTTTTCATCTCCCGTCCTGTTTGTCCCTATCTGTCCCTTTTTTGGTCTCTCTGTTTCTGTCAAAAAACCCCCCAAAAAACAAAAAACAAGACAAGAATGTGCTGCTTCTTTTTAGCACAGTGATAACTACCTTTGCTTGTAGCCTCACAACAAAAAGGATATGCCCACTGAACATTTAATAATTAATGAAAAAATATTCAAAATCCATTCCTGGATAAATCCATGGAACTGTTTTGCCATTCTCCTTATAATTTCATTCTCAAAAGGGCTATGATGGTCACCTAGAGAGGACTGAGAAATGAGTAGAAATGTCAGTTGTTGATGTCCGGGGGAAGGGTCATTACTGGCATTCTGTGGTTAGGGGCCAGGTACTAAGTTTGTGAAGCACTTGAACAGTCTTTGACCACCACTGTGGAAAACACAGGATTTGAGCTTTACTGCATAACAGTCCTGTTCTTGGCTTTCCGTTTTTTGGTTTTTTTTTTTTTTTTTGTATTTTGGCCACATAATTCTGTGAAGAATTTGATGCAGTAAAGTATAGAAAGCAATAGGTTAGTCTGCAACAGAAGCAGTCAGTGATCACTGTCACTGTCAGTTGCTTAGCTGGGAAATGGGTGAAACAATACCTGTCTCACAGTATTGTGAGGAGGGTGAAATAAATCAGTGCATGGGAAGACCTCTGAACAATGTCTGGCATTGTATAAGCGCTAGAGAAATATGAGCTATTATCGCCATTCTGCTATCAGTACTATTCTCAGTTGTTTCACCCACCAAGGTTATATTGAATGGACAGTCAACTGAAAGCCTCAGGACGTTTTCACAGGAAGAGCTGCGAGGTCAGATCCTGTGTGATCTTACTTTACACCTGTGAACAGAATCAGCTCAGAGCTCACTGAGCTTTGATTCCGTTTGAAAGTCAATGGGAAACTCCACGGCGAGCTGGACTGAGTGCCCCTGGTCTTCCCCACAGCACCGAGGAAGAAGCAGGCTGGAGAGGAATAGTGATCTGATCCTAGGCTTGGCATTGACACAGATCTGGAATTGACTGCTTTCTGTATAGTGGGGGAGCTGCCCTTCCACTCTGCGTTCGGTTTTCTGGGAAGAAAATAGATAAAGACAGACATTTGCTTAGGAACTAGAAGTTTTTTTATTGCTTTTATTCTTTTTTTAAAAATTTTTCTTTTTATTTTATTCATTTTAGAGAGGAGACACAGAGTGTGAGAGAGAGAGAGAGAAAGAGAGAGAGAGAGAGAGAGAGAAAGAAAGGGAGGAGGAGCTGGAAGCATCAACTCCCATATGTGCCTTGACCAGACCAGTGCAGGGTTTTGAACTGGTGACCTCAGTGTTCCCAGGTCGACGCTTTATCCACTGCGCCACCACAGGTCAGGCCAATTGCTTTTATTCTTTTTCGACAACTGAGTGTTCTAGTGGGGCTTATGGAATTTAGAATTAGCTTTCTGCTCAGTTTCATCACTTGTCCCTTCCTGGCTCACAAAGCACCTCCCCAGACAGAACCTCATTTGGTTTTTCACAATGGCTCTGTGGAAAGTGGAGCGTGGGTTTTCTAGGTTACTAATGAGAGACCGAGCACGTCCATGACTCAGCCAGGCAGTGCTGGTTCTTGGATTCGTGCTCCGGTTCTCTAGCTCTAAAATCTCAGATTGACAGGTGAACTGTTCAATAAAATGACAACTTTAGGCAGCTGTCTGTTTCTGAGACTCTTAGAATCTGGTTTTTGTGGAGAACAATGAGAAATAGAGGAAACGTCTACTTTACGGGCCAATTTCTATATACAAGTCATGATGTTACGCACTATTCATTAGTCATTCATGAAATCCTGTATGTGGGAGGTACAGCAGCTGGAGGAAAGAGGAATTAAAGCAGTGTGTGTGTGTGTGTGTGTGTGTGTGTGTGTGCGCGCGCGTGCACACGCGTGTTACATGCTGCTGAGCTGGAACTCACTCCTGGTGACCCTATGAATGGGTGACATCCACATTGTCCTGTCCTCAACATCCCTGATCAACTCCTGTGGACTCGTGCCTATGGCTTCTTTTATGGAGTCAATCCATCTGTTGTTCAGTCTTCCTCTTTTCCTGCTGCCTTCCATATTTCTCATCATTTGCTTTTCCAAAGAACCTGCCTTCTCACGGTGCCCAAGTAGGACAGCTTCAGTTTTGTTATTTTTGCCTGCAGTGTTGTTTCAGGCTTAGTTTGCTCTAGGACCCACTTGTTCCTTTCTATTGACCCAGGCTATCTGCAGAACTCTCCTCCAACACCATATTTCAAATGAATCAATTTTTTTCCTACCAGCCTTTTTCACCATCCAACCTGCACATCCATACATAGGGATTGGGAATACGAGGGTGTGGGTGATCTCAGCCTTGGTCTCTAATTCCACCCCTTTCCTAATTCCTCCATTGCTGCCCTTCTGAGTCTCAGTCTTCTCTTGGCTTCTCGGCTACAGTCTCCATTTAAGTTAATGGCTGAACCAAGATAAGCAAAACCTGTAAAAACTTTACCCTCTTCATTGCCAATGTTAAAGCTGTGTGTTTTTTCTGTAGTCATTACTGTTGTCTTCAAGGTGGTCAGGCTCAGTCCCCGTTTGGCAGTTTAATCTTTCCCTTTCATCAGGAGTCGTTTCAAGTCATGGCTTCTTTCTGCCAGTGAGATGGTGTCATCTGCGGGTCCCTCTTTCACCAGTTTTCATTCCTCCCTCTTCTGAGTCTTGCCCAGTTATTCTTTACTTGTTCTGTGTACAGGTTGAACAAGTAGAGAGACAGGTGTACCAATGTCTGACCCCTCTGCCTATAGAAAACCAACCTGGTTTTCCCCGTTCTGTCCTGCCAACAGCTTCCTGTCTATAAGACAAGCTATACATCAGCAACCCTTAGCTTTTCGTGACTCTGCTGACTAACGTGGCAGGCCTCAAACTGTGTGCCGATTTTTGTAAGTTGTTTAAAGCTCAGAATGCTTCCAGTGTCCAAAGTGCTCTAAGTGATGGTTAAAAGTACAGTTTAATCTTTACATAATAAATCATCAATAGTTTCATAGCAACTGCAATTTGAAGCAAAACAGTATAAGGAAACCAATTTTACCCTAGGCTAATTGATATAAATAAGAGTTAAGTTCCTAGGGCATATTTCTGGTCGTACAAACATCACCAAACTTCTCAATAAAGGCCCAAACACAATGTTAACACTGAAATAAACACGAGCTAGAGATACATTAAGAAAGCTTAATAAAATAGCTAAGATTATCATTTTCCAACCAGCTTATTGTAGTTCAGGGTCATGGGTGGCTAGAGCTTCTCTCAGCAGCTCATGGAGCAAGGTGGGCACACACTCTGGACATGCGCCCCTTCTATCACAGGACCTCTCACACCCACACCACACTCACTCAGACTGGGATAGCACAGACATGCCAGCTCACCTGGTGTGCACCCCTTTGGGATGTGGGAGGAAACCAGGACCCGGAGAAAAGCCACACAGACCTGGGGAGAATGAGCCAACTCCACACAGACAGCGGGCTTAGCTGGGATTGGCTTTTCTTTCCTCATTAAAGTTGTAAAGAAATGACCTTGAACAAAATGACCTTATTTAAGGACTTCCTATAGTTCAAAGTTCTCACAAAGCCTATTAATAAATACCATTTTTAGCACTGATTCTCCGGGAGGTGAACTCGTTATGATTTTATTCCTAGGATGTCTAAGGAGGGATTTCCCTGGCAGCAGTGGTAGGGGCAAGGCAGGATAGCCTCAGACAGAGCCATTTGTATCTAATGGTCATTAAAGAAAAATCTATTAACCACAAGTCTAGGGCTACATGTTTTCTATTTTTGGTTAGGGCTTGGAGAAAGCATAATAGAATTTCTCTGGGAAAATATATATATTTTCCCCCTCTTACTAACTCAAATATTGGTAATCTTGTGGGGAAAGAATCATCGTGGACCAAATTTACTCACAAGTTTTTTGTTTTGTTTTGTTTTTTTTACAGGGACGGAGAGTCAGAGAGAGAGAGAGAGAGGGATAGATAGGGACAGATAGACAAGAACGGAGAGAGATGAGAAGCATCAATCATCAGTATTTTGTTGTGACACCTTGGTTTTTCATTGATTGTTTTCTCATATGTGCCTTGACTGGGGGCCTTCAGCAGACCGAGCAACCCCTTGCTAGAGCCAGCGACCTTGGGTCCAAACTGGTGAGCTTTTGCTCAAACCAGATAAGCCCGCGCTCAAGGTGACGAGCTCAGGGTCTTGAACTTGGGTTTTCCACATCCCAGTCCAACGCTCTATGCACTGCGCCACCGCCTGGTCAGGCTGGTGAGCTTTCTGCTCAAGCCAGATGAGCCCGCGCTCAAGCTGGCAACCTCGGGGTCTTGAACCTGAGTCCTCGGCATCCCAGTCTGCCACTCTATCTGCTGCACCACCGCCTGGTCAGGCACGAGTTATTTTCAGTTATTCAAAATGCAAGTTAGAATTTTAAACAAGATTTTAATGATTCCTATTAAAGCTCAGGTATATGGAAAACTTATAAATTAGTTATTCTTGCCCAAGCTAGTATAAAAATTTAACTCTGCTCTGTAGGGTGATCAGTCTTAAAACGTTTTATGCAAATTGTTTTTGTCTTTACTTATTTTGGACAGATAAAATTTTGCATTCCATATATTTTTATATTTCCCTGTGTTTCCATATATTTTCATATTTCCCCATGTCATCATGAACGTATCAACATATAATATCTGTGATAGCTTACTAGATGATGTATTTGACTTCACCTTTTAGTTGTATTAGTTCTATGTGTCTTTTTTAAATCCTAACTTTAAAATATCTAAAGGAAAGAGGAAGTGCATCTGTTATTTGTGGCTGGATGGCATTAGATGAATATTTTAAAAGCAAGTTATAGGACTCTCTTAGAAACTTACACAACAGGTATATGTTTATTATTCAATGCCTTCATGAAAAAAAATAGATTTTTCAACTCTCGAGGTTGTGCTGGTGAACATAATTTAAAACAAAGCCTGAGAAAAGTAAAGGAGATTAAATAAATATTCATGATAATGCCCTCTCCAGGAAATAGGGTCATTTGAACAGTCTATTCCATTAAATATCGCTTTATTTCACTTAAATTGGTTACCTTGCAAGGAAGGAACACATAAGGATACTAAGGGATTGATTCTGGAGTCTGGATCAAAGAAATGACTTTGAAATCTCTCCATTGCACTATGTGGGTGGAATTTATCACCAAAAAATCTAGAACTGATTAGTAGTTTTAAACTATATTCTCAGAAGAGTGCCAAGAATCCATTCAAGTTCTATGTCAAAACTTTACAAAAAATGATATATTTTTATTAATACGTAAATACTGATAAACAACAAATTAATTTGAACTTTTATAGTATCAGGGGCAAATCTAAAATGAGCAATTGCCTAAATATGACTTAGAAACTATCATGGATAATCACTATTAAAATTAATTCACAATCAGAGTAACACTGTGATATTATTAGCATTATCAGATTTTTACTTAGGAAGATCACTAGAAGTGAAACCAAATGATCTTGAACTGAAAGATAAATATATTTGAAGCTACAACATTTTGCATCAAATACCGATAACCACACTTTAACTGAGCAACTATTGCAGTGTTTGAAAGTTCAATTTAAACAATTAACAACAGTTACCTGAACGGTTTTTCAGACTTATATTTACCCCACCATCCAATTATGCACACACTCTCTCTTTCTTTCTCTCTCTCTCTTTGTGTTTTTCTGAAGTGAGAAGCAGGGAGGCAGAGAGGCAGACTCCCGCATGCACCCGACCAGGATCCACCCAGCATGCCCACCAGAGGGTGATGCTCAGTCCCTCTGGGGCATTGATCCATTGCCGCGGGAGTCATTCTAGCACATGAGGCAGAGGCCATGGAGCTGTCCTCAGCTCTCAGGCCAACTTTGCTCCAGCGGAGCCTTGGCTGCAGGAGGGGAAGAGAGAAATAGAGAGAAAGGAGAGGGGGAAGGGTGGAGAAGCAGATGGGCGCTTCTCCTGTGTGCCCTGGCCAGAAATCGAACCTGGGACTTCTACACGCTGGGCCAACGTTCTACCACTGCCAGGGCCTCTTTCTCTCTTTAACTGTTGCTTTTTTAAAGTTTCATACATAATATGGTGTTAATATTTGTGTCCCTTCAAAATCTGTTTGTTGGAATCCTAATGCCCAGTGTGATGCTGTTAGGAGATAGG
Source organism: Rhynchonycteris naso (assembly GCA_037038555.1). Classification (NCBI taxonomy): domain Eukaryota; kingdom Metazoa; phylum Chordata; class Mammalia; order Chiroptera; family Emballonuridae; genus Rhynchonycteris; species Rhynchonycteris naso. The sequence continues at coordinate 201,990,201 of CM072999.1, forward strand.
GTTTGGGGGTGGTGCTCAGGTCAGGAGAGTAGAGTCAGCGTGAGTGGGATCAGTGTTCTTATAAAGAGACTCACAGCCCTCCCTAGTGCCTCCTACCAAGTGAGGGCGCCACGAGAGGCTGACATTCTGCCACCTAGAGGAAGGCCTTCACCAAAATCCCACCATGTGGGCATGCTCATCTTTGACTTCAGCCTCCAGAACTGTAAGAAATAAATTTGTTGTTTATAAGCCACTCAGTTTATGGAATTTTGTCTTAGGTGCCCAAAGTGAGACAATATGTTATCCATGACCCTTGGGAGCTACTGACAGAACCATGGCAATGGAAGGAGATTAGACAAGGTCGTTCTGGGCCATTGATACTCGAGGTGAGTCCTGGGACCAGAAATATCAGAATCATGTGACAGTTAGTTAGAAATGCAAATCGTAGGTCCTATCCCAAACCTGTTGAGTTAGAATCCCCATATAATTCATGTTCAAACACAAGCTTGACAAACACTATTCTAGGAGATGCCACCAGTGCTTCAGTAGCAGAATTGGTACCAACACCTTCCCATTCCTGAGCATGGCTTGGTCACCTTGAGTTAGAAGTGCTTTGGGGTAGGATCTAGAATGGTCTCTTCTTATCACACAGGAGAACACCCGTCTATTTTCAGTCCTGCTGTTCATTCAGTCTCCTAGCAGCTAGAATGTAGGACAAGTCAAGCAACTTTGCCCCTTTCTTATCCCCAGAGGCAAATCAGGGAACAGAGCAGATAAGATGGAGTTAAAACTATTTAGTTAAAGAAACAAAGAGCCCACTAGACTGAGGTGGTTCTGATACCTCAGCATCTGACCTAAGCAAACCCCAGCCTAAGCCTACAAGTGCCTCAATGTAAAGAAATCAAAATCTGAGCACAACCAATCACAAGCAGCCACCTAGGCTTTCCCAAATAAGACCAATGCTTCAGTGACAGCCAATCAAAAATGTATGGGGGTGCGACCTATCAAGACAGGAAGAGACCCTGAGCCCTTCCGTTCTGTCCTCCTATGTGACCACGTGGGATTTTTACTTGTCTTTAAAATTTTAAAAAGTGAAACAGAATGCAAACGGTAAGGTACAATATTTTATTTTTGTTTGGAAAGTGCAAATTTAGGTCCATATTGTAAACTATTTTATAAAAAAATATTTTATTAAAGAAAAATCATTCTTTTAAAATTACCAGCATTTGTCTTAAAACTAAAAATTAAATTGAGAAAATGGAATGTTACATCAGTGTTAAATTGGGAGCCGATATTTTTATCATATAAAATTTTACTTACTATAGACTGTATTATTATCTATTACTTGTACAGTAATAGATATATTAAGTCAGTCATTCTTAACCTTTTTTGAGGTACCGAACCCACCAGTTTCGCATGTGCATTCACCGAACCCTTATTTAGTGATAAATAAAATATGATTTTTTTCCCAAATTCAAGACATAGGTCTATGTTTTTTTTTACTGGTGCAAAAAATGAGCCATGCATGAACATCACCTTGCTCAAAGAACAAAACCAACAAAGTGCATGAACTCACAACAAATTACGGTATTACTTTATTCTGGCCTCCACAGCAGAGGCTTCTCCAAACCCCTGAGACCGACTCATCGAACCCCTAGGGTTCGATAGAACCCAGGTTAAGAACCACTGTATTAAGTATATATGTAATATCTATTAAGTATAACCTTTTCCCTTTTTCAAAAAAAGTGTAATTAAAAGTATTCATTTTTTTTGTACTGTAACATTTGACAGAAAAAAATTCGTATTGTATATATATTCTCTACTGGTCATTATCAATGTTCCTTTTAATTTGTACCTATATCTGGAATAATCTCGTTCTGTAGCAGAGGGGGTGTTAGGAACTCAGTCAGTCCTTGTGTCAAATTCATGAGGTATCCTACTGCCCCTGGAGACCTCTGCCGGAAGGGGCTCTGGTTCAGTGCTGGGGTGTCTGCTCTTGATTTCCTGAACTTGAATAGTAGGCTGAGCTAGGTTTTAGCTGGTGGAGAAGTATGACCATTCCTGGAAAAAGTTCTTTATTGGAAGTATTTCATTTCTTTGAGCTTTCAAGCAAGAGATTATTTAATTGTATCTGAAAAGTGACATGGGACTTAGAAGGTCTGACCTTGAGGGAGTCCTACATTTCACCCTGATTTAATTTGCACCCAGCACTAAATAGAGGATGGGGATGGCTGCAATATTTTCTTACCCATGTGCTGTTCTCAGAAGGCACTGACCCAATGCTCTCAAGGAGAAGGTTTGAACACTTAGGATTTCCAGAGATTTTGGACTATCCGGGTTGTTGGCTTTGAATTGACTCTACATTTTGGGGGAGACTGAGACCTTTGAATGCATGATGGCTACTTCATTTTTGCATTTCGTCAAGATGGAAGAGGAAAAAGAAGTAATATATTTTTGAAACTTTAGGAGCAGAAATAAAGTATATCATGACTAGCTAGGGTGGTGAAAGGGGTTGAAGACAGTTACTGTGAGGGCCAAGCAGGTAAAACAGATGTGCAAAGCAGCCAACGGGAAGTAGAGGGGGAACGACAAGCAGGGGAGAGCATGTCCTGTGTGTAGGACACAGCCACTGCCCATCCCCAGCTGACAGTGGTCAGCCCGGCCAGATCTTTGCTGAGTTTCCACGAGGCATCTCTCAATGTTTTCAAATACAGTGCAAGCAAAGAGGAAGGTGTCCTGTGGCCAGATTCAGTCCACCGGCCACCAGTTTGCCACAAACACATTCTGTAATACATTCCAATAATTACTATTAGTCGCTTCTCTAAAGAAGTTATATCTTTAGATGTTATAAAACCATCGGGTTCATTCTTATCCCATTTTCTTTCTGTTTTGTCCTTACGGAGAGAAGAACAATGCCATCTCTTTTCTGCATAAAAATGCAATGCCTTTAAAAACTTGAGCAACCCCACAGAGAACTTATTAATCTCCCAGGGAAATGGGGCCAAAATATTCTTATAATATGACTCGCATACAATTTTTCTCAGGATTTTTGCTGAGACCCCTTGAGAGGAGCCTGTTTGAATCCGGAACTGAGTGCCCTGTCTTCTCTCTGTGGGGGTCTGTAACACAGCTCAGGGACTCCTGATGGATGGAAAGGTTTCAGCATGCTTAAGTTTGCTTAATTATCCCAGACACTGAGTGCTTAGTCAGAACATACGGTCATAGCATGAACAACCTCAAAGACCATCCCTAATGATTGAGATTGCTTTGGAGAAGGAATGACTTGGAATTGTCATGCCTTCCATATTCTCTACACATGTCCAACGGTATGAGCAGAGCTTTTCACAAAATGAAGTTTGGTTTTTGCAAGTTGCTGGGACTCTGACCTGATGTTGTCCTGCATGAATAGCTTCTGCAACACTGGCTTCTCTGTTAAATGATAATGTTGTTATTTACCAGACTCTTTTCATCCTGGTCACTCTTTTTCCGGTAACAACAGTTGGGAAGCATACCTAGACCACCAAATGAAAACAATAATTATTTCAAGGTATCAGGACAAGTTTTAACCTGCACTCTGTTAGAAAAGTGTTTAGAACTTATATTTAAGCCCAAAGCCCCCCTCCTTGTATTATTATTTGTATTTTAATTTTTTTAAGAAAAAAATGTATTTTATACATATTTTCTGCAGACTAAGAACAGCGATTCCTGTTGGGAGAGGAAGTTGCTAAGTCATCAGGGACCAGTGAATGTGTTACTTATGTTTACAATGGAAGAAGCCAGTGTATGCTGTCCAGCACTTTGCAATGACCCAGTGAGGAGCTGAATGGGCAATGTGGGCACAGTAGCCCTGAGACAAGGTTCCTGTCAGATGAGGGTGGAAGTACCATCAGCAGAGGGTGCCTTGCCCACACAGAGACTACATAGGGGGACCTTTCCAATCCCAGTGCACACAGGAGAATGGTGAGGGTTGCTGACATCACAGGTGGGCAACGTCTACATTCAAAGACCCAGATTTTATATTCCTGTAGGAGTTGTTTTTAAAGAACACACACAATCAAACCCACTCACACATTCATATTAAAAGTTATTTTAATTGCCGAGCTAATATTATTTCAAACTTAGAAATCCTACTCATTCCTAATTATAGCTGTCAGAGCGGCAAACATGGAAAAACCTCCCTCATAAATCAATAAAGTGAAACATTTTTAGAGATAGATGATTAATTATTTAGCACAAGGGAACACTATGCAGCTAGCCCTGTGTCTACGTACAATTTTGCAGATTCTTTTTGTTATAATAGAAAGCTAATTGTTCTTGCTAAATACCTAGGATACCAATCAGTTGATTTCTAAGTGGCATGTCAAGCTCTCTCCCATAGTCAGTGCCTCCTTGTGAATATATTGTAAATATGGCTGTGGAAATAAATGGAACAGGCCATTTACAGCCTTCTATATAGTACCTCAAAGGCACCTATTATGTAGGCGAGCACTTTGGCTTAACAATTTTGTTCTTGAATACAGAGGCTTGTTAAGAAATAGCCTATTCAGAATGTGTTGCTCGTTCAGTAGTGGTTTCTGATAGTTCACAGTAGAATGTAGGAAACCATGGCAATGATGTATTTCACATTATTAGAGTAATTGCAAAGGTGATGTTAATTAAATGATTTTCTTAAAATTTCAACTTGGAGGAGAAAAAGATGTAGACACAGAATGTATAATGTTGTGGATAATATCATGGGCTCTAAAAGAAAAATGTCTGGGTTCAGTGTTTTGCTCCCACCATCTATTAAGGTTGATAGATGAGTTTGATCTATTTGCTAATGTGTCTGGGCTATGGTTTCCTCAGTTGGAATATATGGGTCTGATAATAATCACTATACACTATTCAATAGATCGCATGAGGGTCAGAGGTAACAATGCATGTAAAATGCTTTGATGGTGCCAGGCACATAATAAACACTCAATTATTGTTTCAAAATTAAACCAGGAGTTGAGAGTGTTTTCTACATTTCAAGAAAATATTTAATAGTCATTTAAAACCAATGGTTTTTATCAGCCTTTATAAACAATAACAGTAAGTAACATAAAACACTATCCTATTGTATAATAAAAGGCTAACACGTATGGGGATCATTTCTTTTTTTTTTTCTGAAGAAATATGCATTGTGAGACATCTTATACTTCTACCTATCAGTCCCTTATTTGGTTCTTTGTCCTTGAATGAAATCCCTTACTGATATGAGGCTAATACTTAGCTATCTAAAAATTTAACATTCTCCCAAAGTTTCCTGTCTGAAATGTGGCTCATCCAGCAAATAAACAGGTCACTCTAAGAAGAAAGACAGATGTCCCAAAATCTCACTCTTTATTTTATTTTTATTTTATTCATTTTAGAGAGGAGACACAGAGTGAGAGAGAGAGAGAGAGAAAGAAAGGGGGGAGGAGCTGGAAGCATCAACTCCCATATGTGCCTTGACCAGACCAGTGCAGGGTTTTGAACTGGCGACTTCAGTGTTCCCAGGTCGACACTTTATCCACTGCGCCACCACAGGTCAGGCCCAAAATCTCACTCTTTACTTATGGACGTGTCTTCCAGGCTCTGACCCAAATTTTATTTGTTCTTAGTTACACAGTTCTTTAAGAAAAGGTCATTATCTGGATTCCTACAATGGAGATGAATAAGCAGTATTTTTGAAATGGGAAGCATGGTCATATCTATGTCATCAAGAGCTTACAAATGACTTGCTGAGAACAAAGGAGATGGAAAAATTACAAAAGGCAGAACTGATGTAACATAATGCATCCTAGACCTGTGGGGGTGACTGTGTATTGGGACAGACCTTCTTTTGTACCTCAGTAGATTCTGGTGACTTCCAAGATTGTAGTGATACGGAATACAGCTGACCCTTATAAAAAGTCTACGTCATCAGGAAATGGGATCGGTTTAGATTACTCTGTTTGAGAAGTGACTGAAGGAGTACATCAGAACCTTCCTACTGGTGGCCTGCAGGAAGAGTCTGGCTGCTGGATGTGTTCTGATGGGTCAGATTATTTAAAGCAACTGAATTACTTGCCAAGATTTAAAAATCAGAAACTTTCACCTAAAAATCGGCATCTCTTGATTTCTTGAAAAAAATAAACGAGAAGACATGGTGATACTGAACCCATGTTCTCACTTTGCAACAAGCCACTCAGATTCCAGACGGATGGGAACATTCCAGAACATAGCAGGCTAAGGCCCTCCTTCCAACTCCTCCTTTTAGAAACTCCCCTCTTAGGAACTCTCATATATTGCCAATGGGACTACAAATATTTTCTCCACTTTGGAACACTGAAAGTTTCCATAAAGTTAACAGTATATCTAAACTATGACCCAGAAATTCTACTCCTAATTTAGCCAAGAGAAATAAACGTATGTGCCCACAAAAAGACTTATTTAAGAATGGTCACAGCAACTTTAATCATAATGGACTCAAACTGAAAACAACCCAAGTACTTGTCAGCTGGAAACTGCATTGACCACCTGCGGAATATCCATCTAGAGCAGTGGCTCTTAACCTTTTTATTATTATTATTATTATTAATTTTAATGGGGTGACACCAATAAATCAGGGTACATATGTACAATGAAAACATCTCCAGGTTATCTTATCATTCAATTATGTTGCATACCCGTCACCCAAAGTCAAATTGTCCTCCGTCACCTTCTATCTGGTTTTCCCTGTGCCCCTCCCCTCCTCCCAATCCCACCCTCTCCTCCCTCCCTTAACCTTTTTTGAGGTACCGAACCCACCAGTTTTATATGCGCATTCACCGAACCCTTATTTAGTGATAAATAAAATATGATTTTTTCCCCAAAATCAAGACATAGGCATATGTTTTTTTACTGGTGCACAAAATGAGCCGTGCATGAACATCACCTTGCTCAAAGAACAAAACCAACAAAGTGCATGAACTCACAACAAATTACGGTATTACTTTATTCTGGCCTCTGTGGCAGAGGCTTCTCTGAACCCCTGAGACCGACTCATCGAACCCCTAGGGTTCGATAGAACCCAGGTTAAGAAGCACTGACCTAGTGAAATGCTGCTCAACAACATTAAAAACAAAAACAGATTACTCATACATGACAACATGGAAATGAATCTCAAAACACTTCTATGGGGATAAAAAAAAAAAAAAAAAGAGAGCCAAGCAGGAAAGTATATTCTGTATGATTCCACATGTAATGAAGTTCAAGAATAAGATAAAATAGCTTATGATGCTAGATATCAGAAGAGCAAATAGCAATTATATCTTGGGGGGGGGAGTAGCAGAGGTATTGGCTAGAAAGGGAAATTTGTGGGCTGCTGGAAATATGATTTATTTTGATCTTGGTGATATGCATTTGCCAATATTAAGCTATACTGCTCACAAATATTAGGGGATATTTTATCACTTCATATTCATTTTGAGATATCCCCTAATTTTCGTGAGCAGTATATATACTTCTGATATGTGCATTCGACTGTATACACCTTATGCTTCAACAAATACTATTAGCATAAGAGCAATCAAAACAAACAAATATTTTAGACCTGAATGGCTGTTATCTCCTCTAGTCATACATCATGGCTCCTGCAGGTGTTAAGTTTGTAAATGTTAAGAAAATGTTATTGCTTAAAGGAGTACATTGCTTAGTCCTGTTGTTTCATGGGAACAAGTAGTTTTCATCTTCTTAGCACTATGAGCCCCTTGGAGGACTATGTCTTAGATGTGTTATATTTTTCCATATATTTTCTACAGGGTATTTTTTTTCATGATTGAATTTGAACTGTAGGAGAAATATTTTATTTGAAATATATCAGAGGCACACTTCCCATATTTCCTTTAAAAAATATATGACAATATAGACAATTGCAACAACTTCTATTAAAAGGCAACCAACCAGTGTGAGCAATGACTTTCTTCTGGTACCAGGACAGCCATTTGGAATTTGAAATCAACTGGTACAAGATTTAGGGGAATGTGTTACTTATAGAAGAAGTCCTCCTGCCTTAGCCACTGAGTATGAGAGGAAATTAAGGAAGGCAAAGCATTCTAAGGTTTTTCATTTTTATAATACAAAACTCTAAAAGAAACAGAAAAGTCAGCTTCCTGTCTGTGAGACACAGATTGTGCATAAAATATTGATAACTTGAGAAATTTCTAAGATGGAGTGTTCGGTTGCTTGATGGATGGATCACCTCTCTGGATCTCTAATCCTGCATCATGAGGGCTGAATGAAGTGCTTTTCAGAAGAAGTGTTGCTAGAGATAGTATCTAATCAAGAAATACAAATCTGAGGAAACCCAGACTGCATGTGCTTTGTGATAATAGGGGTTGAAAGGGATGATAAGGGTGTTGTGTTTTGTTTTTCTCACCTTTGCCTTGATAGACATAAATGCCCCAGCACTGTCGTGCTAATTCAGATGTGAAACAGAGAGACAAATCAGCTGGGATGTTTGACAGCTTCACAGCAGCTGGCTGCAGATAGATCTCTTTTTCTCTTACTCTTGGGACTTTACAAGGAAAATGCATTGTAGAGTGGATTGTAATGCAAGAGAATGACGCCCATTTGCGATTGATAGCTGTAGGTTTCTGTCATCTTCAAGAAGGGAAGGTGTCTGGTAATAAAAGGGCTCCTCTGTAAATCTATGTGTGATGGAAAGGAAGTGTGTGGGAATTCCATACAGATGGGAACATTTCAGCACATAGCAGTAAAAGATTCTCCTGACTCCTCTTCTTCAATATAGTTCCTGTTTCCAAAAGGTTTCAGAATTCTGTGTCATATTAAAAAAAGAATGAATTGCATGTCATGACTACAAAAATAGTGCGATTACTGGGCATCATCAGAATGCATTCTTCTCCTGCAATGTTGGTGAGTCTGCATTCAGCCGTATTCACGGGGTTCGCTCAGTTTCCCCACTAATTAAAAGCAAGTCTTTCTGAAATGGCTGTTTGGGATCACTGGTAACATCTGGAACTAGAAAAGGGAGGAATGAGTGACTCACTTGCCCAACACTTAGACACTTAACTCTCTTTTTATCTTTTAACACCAAATGCGTTGAATGAGTGGGGTCTATTTATTGCTTCCACTAATGATTTCTCTCACCATCACAGTGAGACCGCTCTCTGAAATGGCTTCAGATGACGTCTTCATTTGTCAAATTCAACGGTCCTTTCTTGGTCCTCATTTTTCTTGCTGTTTTGGTACATTTAACACATTTGACCACTTCCTTTATCACAAAACTCTTCCCTTGACATCTGTGCCAATATTAGGTTATGAAGCATGTATTCTTCCTTCTTGTCTGTTTCTTAGTCTGCTTTATTTTCTTTCGTCTCCAGATCTGAAAATGCTGCCATTTTCTCCACCTTTTCTCTGATCTCTTAATATTGGCTTTCGAAGATTTTACCCATTTGCATCGAGCATTATCACTAAGGAAATAGCTTCCAAAAGAGAGAGAAGGAAGAATGGGAGAAAGAAGTGATGAATCTATGGAACCTATCTGCTGAGTTTTCTCTTGAATATTTGAATGCATTTAAAACCAAGAACAGTATTTGCTCTGAAGTTCAGCATTTCCTCATTCCTTTGGTCTCTATCTCATAATTTTTTTCTTTGAAATCTTTGTCTAAACTTTCTCTCTGTTTTCACAGGCTCTAGTCAAATCCTGAATCTCTCTCTTCCTATCATTTCTGAGTCATTGCAATATAGCATTCCACAGGAAAGCTCTGGTCCCTATGAGCATTCATGTCTTCTGTTTAGGCCCATCTTATTAATATTTCTATTAATAAAATACAGATGGTGTCACATTATGTCCTAGCTCAGAGCCATCAGTATCTTTACTATGCTCATTGTAAGTTCCATGAAGACAGAGACTTTGTGCCATTTATTATTGTAGCCTCAGTGACTCTCTGGCAAATAGTAGGTTTTCAATAAAATTGTTGACTGAATAATGAGCAGTCCACACTAAAAGTAACCTGAATTCAATGTTTTCCACAATCTGAACCCAATCTACTTCTTTACATCTTTCTTGGCCCCTTCCTGTGAACCCCGAGTTCCAAATCTATTGTGCACATCCCTGCACTAGCTCTCGTTTGAGAATTCCCAAAATGATTTTTCTCTTCCTTCATTTCCCCATTCTAAATCTCGTTTTGAGGTAACAATTCTAATATTGGACTCCGCTCATTGGTCCCACCTGAAAACTGCCACTCCTATTTACCTGTGTACGTCTGTCGAAGGCTTTCACTATGCCAGGAGCTTTGCTCAGTGCTTCCCATAAGGTTACCACTGACCTTTTCCACCTACTCTTTGAGGTAGATATCCTCTTCTATTTTATAATGGAGGATATCACAGCTTCAAGAAGTGAAGTCACTGGCAGTTAAATTGCAGAGGTGAGATGTGAACCTGGAGCTCTCCAACTGCAGAGCCTCGCCTCTCAGTCTTGGGGCCTTTACAGTCACGACAGTCTCCTCTGAACTGGCACGTGTGGTCAGTATTGCTCACTTGACACACTGCATGTGTCCTTGACTAATTGTTTAACTTGTCATGTGTATCCACTTGGTCTGTCAGGTGCACAGAATATATATATTCTACTTTCTCCCTCACCGTCACCATTTGTTGATCCGAATAGAAACACGCAAAATAATCACCAAAGTGTCATTATCACCTCACGGAGTCTCTCTTGGGTCAAAACATACCCATTCGCCTGGTGAACTAACAACTTGAATAGGTCTTACCTGTTCAGGGCTTTCTGCTAACAAGAGCATTAAATCCACTTGGCAAAAAAAAAAAAAAAAAAAAAAAAAAAGTCCAGAATTGCAGTAGGTATAAAATAAGAACACCTCTTTATTTATGTAAATAATTCAAAATAAATGGCAGGCATGTCCCGTTCCTACTTAGTTAAGTCATTTGAATGATACATGAAACAGAAAAGGAGATTTTGTTAAAGGTCTCTAAGGAGAAAAGGGCAACACTGTAAATAAAGAAGGATGATCCCGCTGGGCCGAACTTGGAAGGAGATGGCATTTATACCAAATGCGATTTACTTTGACAGTAATTTTCTGAATTTCCCTGGTTATTATGGAAGATGTATGTGTGTTTGATGGGGAGTGCTCCTCGCTTCTCTCCAGCCAGCTGCTCTGTGTGATCCTGCGGTGAAGTCACCATCCTGTGTAAATGGCTTCACAGTTTGTTTCCAGGGGAAAAAAATTATTATGATGTCACAAATTTGTCATTTTGACTTCACTGCGGGGTCAGGTTGTGTGGGGGGAGGGGGCGGGGGAGAAATGGATTGTAAGGGGTGGAACATTCAGGGCAGAAACTTTTTATTCTCCTTGTTATGAGTGAGAAAGAGTGTGAGTTCAGTTACTTTTTTAAAATCAAGCAGATGAACAGGTGGGTGGCTTTCAATGTTCACAGGTCTCATGTTAGAAACAAGGCAGGTGACATTCTCTGCTTCTAATGATGCTGGGAGCACTTTTCCCTTCTATCTCCAGGCCAGTCTGTCTCCTTGCCTTTCTGTATACACCCTAAAGGTCCAGATTCCAAAAGGAAGCGTTTTCTGTCCTACAGTCGTGTAGCCTTTAAAGCTCTTGAGCTCTTTGAGGGATCATAGCAACAGGTCAGCTCTTTGCACAACCATCAAACTGCTGCACTGTCTCAGACTTTTCATTCAGTGCCCAGAAGCTTCAGATTTCAGAGGGTGGGGCGAGGCAATTTTATTCTCTCTCATATCCATTAAAAACAATGACCAGTGACTAAAAAAAAAAACCAAAAAAACAAAAAACCCACATCTAGCTCAAATGACACGAGAAATGGCTAAAATCTCAAACTCTAAACTATCTGAACATCCTCAAAATGATGTAAAATCTGGGCCCTAAACAGGGCAGGGTGATGAGAGCCCGCACACGCCTTTGGAACACAGGTGGATATCGATTTTTCTAAAAGTAAATGCTACCAGCCAGAAAGGCCTAGCCAGGGACTTTCTGATTTAAGATGACAGGATCCAGGGGGCATAGTGGCTGCAGCAAAGTCCAGAGCCTCCCCTGTGGAATAGGAGTTTAATAGCGCGGAGTGGCATGGGCGGTGGCCTTGAATTGGAAACCCAGCTGTCAGTCATGGCAGGTAATGACCGCAGCCTGGCTGGCATCCTTTCCCGGGAGAGCACAGAGGTGAGGTTGAGGATGGGTTCATCTGTGAGTCACAGTGACTACTCACATGGACCGGAGTCATGCCCCGACCACAGGAGAGATGACTGATGGGGTGCGATGGTGTTTGAGCCCACAGATTTCCCTGTCTTCTAGCACATTATCCCCATTCCTGTGCAACATAGTTTTCAGCAGGTTGCTAGTCTCAGTCAAACTTGGGGGAAATTCAGGGGCCAACAAAGACACTCGGGAGGGAAACAAGGAGGAAGGAGACAGAAGCAGATGTTTGCAAAGTAAACACACTGTAAGAATTCTTGCCTAAAATCACACAGGAAGAAAGTAGCTATGTAACTTCTCAAAGACATCAAAAAAGAAATATAAGGGCCTGATTTGACAACCCACGTGATAGAAGAAAGTTAAAAACAAGCGATTATTTGTCTAAAAAAGAAATGTTGGGGACAAAGAAAACATTGGAAGTGAAGCCATATTTTAAAGCAATTTAAAATATAATGAAAGTGACTGAAAGCACAGAGTTAGGATGGGTACAATAGGGAAAACACACAAAAATTCAATTAAAAAATAACAAAGATAAGAAAATAGTAATCATTAAGATAATAGAAAAGGTAAAAGAGATGTAATGTTTCTAATTCATTATTAAATAAAAATCCACATAGCTCAAAATTCCCTGGAAAAGCCAGGCATACCCCTCATTTTCCTCATTAAATGGTTTGTTCTATGAAATCTAGTACCTTTGGCACCTGTCCCCCCTCATGGATGTGCGCCCATGCTGGCCCCCACAGTACACGTGCGTGCTGCTCCATACTTAATGAAATCCTACCCAGATATCAAGGCCAGCCACACAGATACCTCCTGTCAGATTTCCCCCAATGACTTCGCTAAAACTGGGCTCTCCCTCGTGTGACACTCTGGGTCCATCCCTCACAATATAAGATTTTACATTAGCCATGGTTTTTTTATCAACTATATATGATTTTTCAAAAACTTGTGTATGTGTACATGGCAGCTTGCCAATGACATGTGACGTTCCCTCAGGGTGAGAACAATGTCGTCTACCTATTTCCCAGTGCCAGGGTTACAGTAGGTGCCCAAACATTTTGTATTGATTTTCACAGTAGAATAATGATGGGGAAGGAACAAAAGAATATATGAAAAGCTGTGATTTTGATGGTGAACTTATTATCATTATTATGAGTAGTAATAAAAATGTGTCAAACAGATGTATATATTTTTACAGTGTTCTAAACAGCTTTTTAATTCATCATTTCCTTAGGACTCCATGGGGGACTAGCTCAACATTGCTATAAGAGAACAGAGACAATGTTCTCTTCCAATTCATGGAAATGGATTCAAGACCTGTATTTTTCCATACCTGGGTTAGTAATAATAGTTTGGTGCCTGATCAGGCAGTGGCGCAGTGGATGGAGCGTCAGACTGGGGCGCGGAGGACCCAGGTTCGAGACCCCGAGCTCGCCAGCTTGAGCACAGGCTCATCTGGCTTGAGCTAAAGTTTGCCAGCTTGGGCCCAAGGTCGCTGGCTTGAGCAAGGGGGAAAATAACGAAATAGTTTATTTATTTTTGTGGTGGTTGTTTAATATTGGGAGAGGTGGAAATTTTATATGCACTTCATAGGAGCGTCTAAAATACGTTTTCGAAACTGGGGAAGGTGGAGAAAGGTACACAAAGCTTAGATTGTTGTTGACGCTGAGTTCAAGATTCAAAACTCACCCCAAATCTATAAACACCCTTAGATTCTGAGTGTTCTAGTAGGTAAGAAATTATATACGATTCCAAATTATGAAATAAATAGGCCCTGTATTTCAATATAGGAAGAATAACATATGGTGGGTGGAGAAAGAAAGGAGAAGAGGGAGAGAGAAAGGGATGGAGGTGGGGTGGAGAGAGAGAGCTAGAATTCCCTGACCTTAGCAAAGTCTATGGACCAGTGTCATTAAATTAAATTGCTCTAATAAAAAATGTTTTAAGACTACATGAACACGAGTCCCTTTTGCTCAAATCAAACTAGTTCAAGAAAAGTTGGCCCCTTTATAGCTGAGCTCGTTAATTTCATGATCTTTGGACGGCACATAGCACCCCCACGTGCAGATTGTTTTATGCCTTTGAAACCCACCAGCATTGTATAGCTCTGAAGATTAACAAACAAAATAAAACATAGAATTCTGAATTAATTAAATGTAATTAAAATGCTGGCCTTTGTTCTAATAGCTCTTGCCTATGAGCTGTAAATAATTATTTGAAAGCCTTTTTAAAAATAAAATAGGAATAAATACAGAGCAGTAATTAAGCATTTCTTTGTGAGAGATGCCTCCTCTTAAAGGTCAGAGATGGGAACGTCTCCTGTCAAATTTCTAGGCACGTCTGTGAACATCACTTTTCCCACGACGTTGGCACGCTAACACAGAACAGCAGCAATCAGGAAACCCAACATCAGTCAATATCAATTCATTCCTCCCCCCCGCCCCCATCTTGGCCCTTCGTTGCCTATAAGGAAAAACTGCCAATTTCTGCTGGGTTATTTTGGCCCAGCTGTGATAGGAAGATACTTGCTGCCACACACTGAGTTGCCCCTGTTTGATTAGCTGCAAGTCACGTTATCCCGACTCTAGGAGATGAGAGTTCCTTCCGGGTCTCTAAGAGATTTCCTATATTTAAGCTCGTATTAGTCCTCACGTTTATTCTACGCCAGGCAGTTTACATTACCAGAAAATAGTGACAGACACAGTAGTTTCAATTGAACCATTTTTCATGCAGGTTTTAAAACACGCTCATCAGAAAGAGACGTATAGCAAAAAGTAGATTTACAACCTCGGGTACCAGGCTATTGGGGGCCCATCACATTGTGAGTAGCTTTTTCCCTTTCACGTCTGGGATGGGTCTGGATATTTTTTACTCACCATCTGTTGGATGTGAAACTAGAGGCCAGCAAGAAATGCAAACATCATTCATGATTTGAGGTTTAAAAATCTCGGGGAGCCCTCTGATTTATTTTGCTAGGAAAGTAATTCCACTCTACTGAGCCCTATGTCCCTTATGGCCATAAGCAGCACAATTTGCCTTCCTGGACTTATTCCCCTCTGATGGTTTCTGTGCTCCATGAATGATTATAGAAATGAGCAAATAGGTTTGGTATGTATGGAATAATGATTTGAGGGTCCAACCTCCAAGCTATGGCTTCAGCTGCTATGTATATCAAAGTCAGACAATTCTTTGCCAGCAACTATATTGGTAGAGCCCTGACTTTCTCAGAAATGCAACCTGTGATGAGAATTTCCTGAGTCATATTGAAGGTTTGATTTGGAGGCTACAGAATTTTTATTTTTAGTCTAGAGAAACCATCAAACTGTATTTACAGGTGTGTATGATAGTGATCTAGTACAGTGATCCCGTAAAGAATCAATCCAATTTGTCTTCCAGATGCAGAAAACTATTTAGATAATATTATTTCTTTTCTTTTTTTCCCCTTGATTTTAGAGAGGGAAGAAAGCAAGAAACATCAATTTATTGTTTCACTTATTTATGCATTCATTGATTGGTTCTTGTATGTGCCTTGACCAGGGATCAAACTTGCAACTTGGTTTATCTGGACAATGTGCTAATCAATTGAGCTACCCAGCCATGGCTAAATAATTTTATTTGTTAACTCTTAGGTAAACAGGTAACTGCAAACATTTCTTCTTAATCAAAAGAAAGAACTCCAGGCACAGACTGAAATCTCCACTTCTTTGGGGGGTTATTTTATACTTTCTCTCAAGCAAACTAAAAATTGCACTTTTTCCTGATTCAACAAAATGCCACAATTGCCCAATAGAAAGAAAAACACACGTCATGCAATTTTCAGAATGTTAATTAAGTACTGCAGTTGCTCAGATGGTTATATTTTTATGTAAAAAAAATAAAAAAGGAAGCTGTTTATCTGTGAAGAAAGTATGGTAGCAAGAGATTGCCCATGGAGGGCCATTGTGTTAAGTCACACCTTCAGATCTTGTTTCTTGGGCTCTTGTGGTCTTGACCCAGAGAGTTCTCTATTATTTTTAAAATTCTTCAGGAGCCTTTCAAATATAAAGCCCAATTTCTAGCTTCTCTTAGGGGAAGTAAAAGGCACCACTGAACTGATATTTCTGCCTTGGAACGGTAGGTTGGTGCTGAGCCACCCTGCTGTCCCCTTCCCTGGGCTCTCCAGACCTCCCCACACCCTCACGCCCTTTTCCTATGGGCCCGTGCTATGGGACCTACAGTATACTTTCCCCCCTTTTCTTGTGATTTGCCTTCTCCACTTGTTTTCTATCTATCACAGCACTTCTGAAATGATGGCAGGTGATTTGAATGTTGGGAATCAGCAGTTAGGAGTAGAGGACACCTTGCATCCAGTACATTAAATGTCACAGTCAGAAAGTCTTCACAGGGTAGAGTGGAGTGCCCTGTGGTCAGAGTGGCATCTTAGGTGGGAATGAAGTCTCGAGTCAGCAGGTGCAGCAAAAGTTCAGTGTAGGCAAACTCGCCCTTGAAAGTCCCGTAGGAAGGTGCCAAGTTGGAAACTGATATGCCTTTTTAGTAAGTCCAGAACAGCCAGTTTTCCCTCTGGCTGTGGAACAGATAGATTTTTTTTTTCTATTTTGGTTGAGTACCAGATGAAGTAACTGCATTGAATTTAGGAGTCATTTTATATGTAATACGTATCTTTAAAGCTAGAGTACTCAGAGTGGCCACAAGACGATCACTAAGAGAGATGTGTAGGATGTGAACCCAGCAGGCGAAAAGGCAGAATTCCATTTTCCATCTCATGCTCACACTGGGGCATATGCTCAGTGAGGGGAATGACAAGTGAAAAGCTCATACTATTTCATTATCCCTCCCTCTACCTTTCATGAATGCATGGACTTGAGTTTGAGTAAATTTGACTTTGTGCATATGGCGGAAACACACCGATTCATTCTACAGAATCACCAGGCACACACGTCGGTCACGTGCTAAGCTATTAGAATATAGGACAAAGGGAGTAAGGAAGGGGGATTTGATTTCTAATGAGTACATTCACAAAAAGAAAAATGTTTAAACCAGTTAAGATATGCAGTAAGCTTCTTCTGTGTGTGAGGTATTTTAATGGGAGCTGCTTAGGATGAAGAGATAGTTTTAATATGATTGTCTTATCAGTGTTTTAAAGTCTCATACATTACAGTCTTTAAGAAAATGTAGAAATCTGACAAAGAGTTGCCAACTGTATATTTTGGCCATTAAGAGCATTTAAAAGAGAAATATAGCCTGGCCTGTGGTGGCACAGTGGATATAGAGCATCGAGCCATAACACCAAGGTCACCAGTTCAAAACCCTGGGGTTGCCTGGTCAAGGCACATAGGACAAGCAATCAATGAACAACTAATGTGAAGCGACTATGAGTTGATACTTCTCATTCTCCAGCAGCCTACCTCTGTAAATTAATAAAAAGAAAAATATATTTTAACTTTAAAACAAGAAAGAGCCTGACCAGGCAGTAGTGCAGTGGATAGAGCATTGGACTGGGACGTGGAGGACCCAGGTTGGAAATCCAAAGGTTGCCAGCTTGAGTGCAGTCTCACCAGCTTGAGCCCAAGGTTACTGGCTTGAGCAAGAGGTCCCTTGCTCTGCTGCAGCCCCCTAGTCAAGGCACATGTGAGAAAGCAGTCAATGAACAGCTAAGGTGCTGCAACAAAGAACTGATGCTTCTCATCTCTCTCATGTATGTCTGTCCCTATCTGTCCCTCTGTCTCTGTCACAAAAGAAACAAAAACCAAGAAAGAGATAATGTAATAAAATATGGTCTTCTAAGTTGAGTAGATTAATGAAAATCAACCTGGTCTCCTATCTTTTGGCAACATAATATCATCAAGAAACTCCCCACTTAAAGATGAAGACATGGTACATGTATTTGAAAGTTAACCAACTCAACAAGACAAGTGAAAGAGTCCAAGGGACAGTGCGGATGAGGCTTTTAGACACACACAGAAATGAGAAGATACATGGTAGGTGTTCTAATTCATATAGTGGGAGCTCCCTAGACAACTGCTATTGGCTAACCTAATGAATGTGTTACTACAGTGGGAGATCTGAGTCCACTTCAGAGAGGTTGTAAGATTTGAGCTGGACTTGCAAAATAAATGGGTGGTTTGGGGAAGTAGCCAGAACAGGAAGGAAATTCCAGTTCTAGGCAAGGACAACAATAAGATCATAGCTGTGATAAAGTATTAGAAGAAAGAAAGCAGTCAGCAGAGGGTTCATGGCTTTCTTCTCGCCAACCCTTCCTTTGTTCCCAAAGGGCAACAATCTAAAAAGAATAGAGGAAATTGGAAACCCAGCAATGATCCGCTACATGTTGAGTAGGTAGTACTATAGTTATGGACTCGGGACATTTATGTAAACTTACCTTCAGAGAAATGAGGAAATACAGCCTGACCAGGTGGTGGCGCAGTGGGTAGAATGTCAGACTGGGACGCGAGGACCCAGGTTCAAAACCCTGAGGTTACCAGCTTGAGCCCAAGGTCACAGGCTTGAGCAAGGGGTCACTCTGCTATAGCCCTTCTGGTCAAGGCACATATGAGAAAGTAATCAATGAATAGCTAAGGTGCCGCAACGAAGAATTGATGCTTCTCATTTCTCTCCTTCCTGTCTGTCTGTCCCTATCTCTCTGTCTGTCACACACACGCATGTGTGTGTGCACACATATGCACACAAAGGAGTAAAGACATTTACTGCCTAAACTGTTTCAAAACTATGGCTTGGCTTCTAGCTGTGTTCACAAAGATCACTGTGTCTAAGGGACTAGGAAATGATGTCAATTTATGCTCTTAGGTTTTTTGATGCCCCTCAGGCAATGTCAGCAGCCAGGGATATGTGTGTGGGGCCAGTGGAGAGATGTAGAGAGCACATGGTAGCAGAAGAAAAGGACTCCCCAGACTGGGTTAGAAATGTTGGAACTTACGTGTCCACATAGAGAAGCTTCGACTTAAATTTTAGTGCGATGACTCGGAAACAGTTCATAGGATTTGACAGTGCTTTCGCTAAAGTGTCTGAAGAAGGCTATTGTCTTTAAGCATACCCAATCCATTTTTTAAACAATTCTAAATTGAAATATAAAGAAGGGGGCAGCAGCATTTTGAAGATGTTAGTTAACCACATGCAAGTTCACCAGAAGTTCCCAGGCAAAACCCAGAGATTAGAGAGGACACTGACTAGCAGGCCTATTTTGACTGTGACAGGACAAGCAGATCAGAGCATTTGAGATGAATTAATAATTAGTTATTTTGGTGGTGTCCTTCCCAGGAGCACACGCATCTTTCTCCTCCCTTGTCCGCAGGTATGTTTCTCTTTCTCCTAGGCTCCCCTTCATTCATTCATTCATTCATTTTAAAGAGAGGAGAGAGAGAAGGGGGGAGGAGCAAGAAGCATCAACTCCCATATGTGCCTTCACCGGGCAAGTCCAGGATTTTGAACTGGCAACCTCAGCATTCCAGGTTGAGGCTTTATCCACTGTGCCACCACATGCCAGGCTAAGTTCTCCTTTTTTGACTCTATAACTTGTTTTCTAAAGTCCATTTCTTTTCCCTTTTGTGACTTTCTAAATAAATTTTCTCTTACTAAAATAAACAAACAAAAACTTACTTTTTATTTTTACACTCCGCCCTTGCCTAAGAACTCACTTAGGTCCACGGACTCGCTCTCAATGGATTTTCCAATCCATTTTGTGATCCCTCTTATCTGCCTGGAAGCCAAAGCAATTTTGGTTTAAGCATTTATTTTTCAGTTTCACTGAGATATAATTGACATTTCACCTCATGCAAATTTAAGATATACAGCATGATGCTGAAGGCCTGGGCTCTTTTTTTGGGGGGGTTTCAATTAGTGGATTAATCTCTGTAGTCATTATTGGTCTGTTCAGATTTTCTATTTCTTCATGGTGTAGTGTATGTAGGGTGTGCATTTCTAAGAATTTACCCATTTCTTCTAGGTTTATCTAATTCCTTGGTATATAACTGGTTAGAGTAGTCACTATGAGCCTTTGTAGTTCTGGGGTATCAGACATTTATTTATAAATTTATTTGAATTCATCCTCTTTTTTTCCTGTTATTCTAGCTCATTGTCAACTTTCTGGGTTTTTTAAAAACAAGTCTTAGTTTTGTTAATCTTTTCTATAGTTTTCCTGTTCTGTATTCCAATTACAGTGTGTCTGTAAAGTCATGGTACACTTTTGACCATGTGACCGGTCAAAAGTACACCATGACTTTACAGACACACTGTATTTCTGCTCTAATTTGTATTTCCTTCCTTCTGCTAACTTTAGGACTATTTTGTTCCTTTTTTTCTAGTTCCTTGAGGCAAATTGTTAGATTATTTCAAATATTTCTTTCTTTTTCTTAATAAATGTATTTATAGCTATAAACTTCCCTCTTAGAACTGCTTTTGCTGCATCCAGTAAGTTTGTTATGGTGTGTTCTTCATTTTTTGTCTCAATGTATTTTTTTATTTAACATAGGATTTCATCTTTGATCCAGTGTTTGTTCAGAAGTATGCTGTTTAATTTCCACATATTTGTGAATTTTCCAGCTCTCCTCCTGTTACTGATTTCTAGTTTCAAATGACTGTTTTAAGAAACAATAGTGGATATAATTTGCATCTTCTTGAATTTGTTGAGACTTGAGGCCAACGGTATGATCAGGCCTTGAAAATGTGCTATGATCTACCCTAGAAAATGTTCCACGTGTGCTATTGAAGAACGTGCACTCTGCTGCTGTGGAATGCCTGTTAGTTCCATGTTGTTTATATTGCTGTTCATACTCACTCTTTCCTTGATTCCCTATCCCAGTGGTCGGCAAACTCATTAGTCAGCAGAACCAAATATCAACAGTACAACGATTGAAATTTCTTTTGAGAGCCAAATTTTTTAAACTTAAACTATATAGGTAGGTACATTCCTTATCGAGGTAGCGCCCACATGTGGTATTTTGTGGAAGAGCCACACTCAAGGGGCCAAAGAGCCGCGGTTTGCTGACCAAGGCCTAAGTGAATGATAAATCCATTGTTGATAGTGACTGTACTCTTCAGTCTGGGAAAGTCACTGTCCTGGCTTCTTGGCCAGGTGGGGCCTCCAGCTATGTTCCACAAATGGGAAGGGTCACCGGCTGTTCAACAGTTGAGCAGGACCCTAGGCTGGGCTCAGTCACTGGGTTGGATTATAGGCTGAGCTCAGTGACTGAGCAGTACCGTAGAATGGGTGCCAGGGCTCCTCAGGAGCTTCTTCTGTGTGTGAGCTTCTTCTGTGTGTGAGAAGAAGTTTCGTGTGCATTCTCTCTGTTTCTGTGGGGCTGGAAGGTGCACTCAGCAGTTGGCTGACTTGGCTCCCTGCCCAGGCAGGCCATAGGATGTGCCCCTGGGCTGCCAAATGTTGTAGTCAGACTTCGCAGAGCATGTTCAAATGCATGTTTGATGGTTGGATGGGACTGTGACTTTGTTTCCCTGCCAGGGTGGGACTGTGCATATGTAGGACAGCCCAGTGGCTGATGATCCAAATCAGACAGAAGTGCTTTGATGATGTCACTCCCAAGGAATTATTTTTCATGCAAACTGGGTCCTGTCTCATCCCCAGTTTATATCCTTCAGAGGCTTCCCAGAGAGTTTAGGCTAACACTTGGCTCAACGATCCTTCCTCTGAATGACTTAGTTCCCACCCACTGTCTCTCCCTACCACTCTCATCCTCTCTCTCTCTTCCAGAATTTATTGGGGTGTGGTGGTTGCTTCATCACACAACAATCACCTTGTTCTTTTAGACCTACTAAATAGACATTTCTATATGTGAGCCTGGTCATCTTGATTTTAAGCAAGCTTCCTGGGTGATTCTCATATAAATGAAAATGAGAAAACCACTACATAATTCCCTATTGGCCTGCCCTTTGCTCCGTTCTCCAAATACATTCATTTATTTCCTATTTTAGAGTCGTTAAATATGCAGTTTCCTCTGTCTGGAATTTTCCCCTCTTGTTCCAAGAGTAATTTCTAATTATGCTCAGCTTCCAATTTGCATGTTACTTTTATCTTTAAGAATGGCTTCCCTTAGGCTTCTAGACTGAATTATCTCTTCTTCTACATTCTATTTTCTTTAACTTTCTTTCACAGCACTGAGAACATTGGTAATTAAATAGTTATTTATGTATTTATATTTGGTGTGAACTTCCTGAGGGAAGAGATCAACTACATTTTCAATTTTCCAATCACACCATCTAACAGAATAATTGGAAAATAGTAGGGCCATTAATAAATACTTGGTAAATAAATAAATTAGTGATTGACTCTTGTGCTGCATGATTTGTTAAGTTTTAGGGAACAGATCATGATTGCAGGATTTCCAAGTGTGTGAACTACTGAAGGTCTTTGTATTTTTTCAAATTATATAAAAAAATAATTATTCATTGTTTTAACTATCACCGATATTTCATGAATACTAATGTATTTTAAACTTTGTTGAGAACAATCTATAGAATAGAAGAATACATTAGAGAAAATGATTGTGATCTTGGACTAAACCAGGATTCCTTAGATACAATATATAAAGCAAATCCATAAAAAAAAAAGATTGATAAGTTGATTGCATTGAAATGAAGCCTTTTCCTGTATGTATGACACTGTTAAGAAAATTAAAAGACACAGACTGGAAGAAATATTTGAAATCTCATATCTAAAAAGGACTTGTTTCCAGCTTACATAAGCACTCTTAAAATGCAGTAATAAGATAATTATCAAAAAATAAGCAAAATATTTACACAGATATTTCATCAAAGAAAAGGCAAAAATGTCAAATAAGCACAGGAGAAGATGCTTAAAACATATTATTAGGAAAATGAAAATAAAAATCATAATGTGAGACCACAGCACATCTATTAAAATAGCTACAACAAGCACACAAAATAACTGACAATATTAAGTGCTGACAAGGGTGTGGAGCAACTGAAACTCCCACACACTAATTGCCTGCAGGGATTTACAGTGGTATAGTCACTTTTTCCAAACAGTTTGGTAATTTTTGTAACATTAAATATATACTCATCATACCACTTAGCCCACCCTAATTCTAGGTCTGTACCCAAGCCAGTGGTTCTTACCCTGGGTTCTATAGAACCCTAGGGGTTCAATGAGTCGGTCTCAGGGGTTCGGAGAAGCCTCTGCTGCAGAGGCCAGAATAAAGTAATACCGTAATTTGTTGTGAGTTCATGCACTTTGTTGGTTTTGTTCTTTGAGCAAGGTGACGTTCATGCACGGCTCATTTTGTACACCAGTAAAAAAACATATACCTATGTCTTGAATTTGGAAAAAAAATCATATTTTATTTATCATTAAATAAGGGTTCGATGAATGCGCATATGAAACTGGTAGGTTCGGTACCTCAAAAATGGTTAAGAACCACTGACCCAAGCTAAATCAAATCTTATGTCCACACAAAAACTTGTATGTTTATATTTATAGTGGCTTTGTTAATAATCCCTGAAGACTGGAATTAATTCAAATTGTCATACAATGAAATAGTACTCAGCAATCAAAAGAATGTATTCCTGATACACACAACAACATAGATGGAGGTAAATCACAGTTCTCTATGCGAAAGCTACTAGGTTTAAAAGGCTACTCAGATGTCCCCAAACTACGACCCCACAGCCGCATGTGGCCCCCTGAGGCCATTTATCTGGCCCCTGCCACACTTCTGGAAGGGGCACCTCTTTCATTGGTGGTCAGTGTATGGAGTACTGTATGTGGTGGCCCCTCAACGGTTTGAGGGACAGTGAACTGGCCCCCTGTGTAAAAAGTTTGGAGACCCCCGCTACATACTGTCTGATGCCAGTGAAATGACATTCTAGAAAACAAAAGACTCCAGGGAAGGGAAACAGATCAGTAGTTGCCAGGGGCTGAGAGTGTGGGAGGGACTAATTACAGAGGGACAGGGGAGAATCTGGGGGGATTGTTGAACTGTTCTGTAGTTTCCTTGTGATGGTGGTTACATGGCTGTATGTGTTTGTCAAACCTCACAAAGTGGTGCACTAAAAAGAATGAAACTCACTGTATGTAAATCGTATCTTATAACAAAATTGAAAAGAAGTGTTAGTGGCAGAAACATTTTTATCCCTGAATAATTGATGCTTCCAAAACCCATGTGTTATAACCATTTGCTTTCCCTGTTCTGAAAATAAACAATGTCAGCATGTATGTTGAAGAAGTGTATGACAAATTATAGATTTAAATAGCCCTATTGTCTAAAAGAAGTTATTCAAGCTATCAGACTAATAGCAGCATAACAAAAAATCTAGATTCATGCTAAAGCCTTACACTGCTGATTGGCTAGATTCCAGGTAAAGTGACTGTGTTATTGAGCAACACATGTTTTACTGGTCTACCTATAAATTACCTTTAGCTCTAGGGCTACAGTAATAGGTTTTTATTTTAGAACATTTTCCTCCATTTAAAACTCCATGATTTTTCCCCCAGTCTGATCCTATGTCCATTTCTCTCTTGTTTGTGGAAATAATTTCAGTTTTATCTTATTCTGTAGAAAACTACCATCTCTTAGAGGTGCAGAAAATGCTGGTAGTGGCTACCGATTTTTTGAAATACTGATTTCTGAGGGAAAAAAAAGGAATGTAGAGGTCTTTCCTGGAGCATTCTCATTTCAAGAGGAAATGCTGATAATTCAAGACAAATCTTGTTTCGTATCTCTATTATGGGTCACAAAGAGCCAATCTTATTCATACATTGAAATAAACTCTCCTCACTTTATAGTAAGGAACAGAAATTCTTACATTTAGATATGACCTTTAACATTTGAGATTAGATCATTTACACACACACACAAGTTACGTATTAAACTAAGAGACACTCTGCCTTCTAAATGACAGCTTACTTTTGCCATTTTCCTTCTCTATAAAACACCTACCAATGTATGTGCCTGACAGTCTTCAAGCATTTGAAGGAGGAGGAAAGATTGTTCTTTTTTACTAAATTTATTGGGGTGACATTGGTTAATAAGATGATAGAGGTTTCAAGCATATGCAGTATTTTTTATTTCAAAGAATGCCCCTGACCATAAGACACACCTAGGGTTTTAAGGAGGAAAATAAGAAAAATATATTCTGAACCAAATGGTGTGTTAAAATATTTAATAAAATTCCACACTTTTGCTCCATAAGATGCACGGGCATTTCCCCCTCCACTTTTTTGGGGAAAAAGTACATCTTATGGAGCAAAAAATACAGTAATTCTATGATATATCATCTGCATGTTGCATTGTGTACTCACTATCCAAAGTTAAGACTCCTCCTCCACCATTTAGTTGACCCGCTTTATCCTTAAGTTCCCCTTCCCACCTCTCTTCCCTCTGGTAACTGCCATGCTGTTGTCTATGCCTCTGGGTTTTTGTTCATTCATTGTCTTGTCTGTTCATTTTTTGCTTTCGGTTTGATATTCCACATATGACTGAAAGCATGTGGTTCTTAACTTTTTCCATCAAACTTATTTGCTTAACACGATCTTCTCAAGGTCCATCCATGTTGTCGCAAGTCACAGCATTTCATCTTTCCTTATGGCTGAATAGTATATAACCCAGCAGCCCCTCATTTGGGGATTGACCCAAAAAATTTGAAATCATTTAATCGCAAAGATTTATGCACCCCTGTGTTTGCTGCAGCATTAGTCATGGTGACCAAGACATGGACACAACCAAAGTGTCCTTTGATAGATGGAGGTGATACACACACACACACACACACACACACACACACACACACACACAGTGGGATACTACTCCAGAAAAAGGTTGTAGAAAGGACATTGACAAAAAGCACTGTAGGGACAGTGGAGTGGTGATTGAATTCTTCCCAGCAGGCCACTGACCATTGATGGCGGCTCTCTCTTCCTTCAGTAGTTCCCACAACCCACCTTCTTCTCTTTTTCGTCCTGTTACAGCCTCTGCCCTCGTTTCCTCCGTGCTGCAGCACACCCTTATTCACAGACCCTTCAAGCAAGTTCTTTTTATGCGGATCTTCATTCCTTATCAGAAATCAGTACTTTGGACACATTTCTTCTTTACGGATTACTGTCATTTGAAAATCAAGATGTGCAACGGCTGAAAGCTTCCAGAACTATTCCGTGCGCGAGCTGTCAGGAAACGGGAATGAATTTGTCAAGCCCTTGCTCCAACTGCGGCCGCACCAGAACGTGAGCTCACATGCTGTCAGCATGGGAAGGTCAGGGCTGCACAGTGACCACAGGCTGAAGGCTTGGTCGAGAAAGGGTTGCTGATGGCGAGAACCCGCATGTCTAGACTGCAATATCTCCTCAGCATGCCTACGTCTCTGATCAATCAAGTGTCTCCATTGAACCATCTGGAAAGTGTTCTGAAAATTCCCGGCCATGTCTGTTCTGTCAGGTAATCTGTGTTAATCTGCAAGCCAGGGTTAAACAACACACGGGTTCAAATGGGTAATGCTGGTCCAGACTGGACCTAAGTTCACGAAGATGTTCATTTCCCACGAGTGACTAGTACTGCAAGAGAATAAATGCTCTTGTGCTGAAGTGAATCAAATCCTTTATCTGCCAGCCCTTCTGCTTGGGTACTTGGGTATCAGAAGATTCATTGTCGATCGCAGCTTTTCTGCCCCCCCCCAACCCCACCCCCCTCACACGGCTGAGGGACCCTTGGGTTCTTCAGTAGCCTCCCTTCCTCCCACAGTGGCTCATGCAACCTCCACCCCCAGTTCCCAAGGATATGCATTATTCAGGGCCTGGTGAGCTGTGGTCCCCATGGCCTCATCACTGGGGCATGCGCTGTGTCTCCTCCCCAGACGGAGTGGGAGGCGGTGCAGTCTGAGGTCTGTGCATGCATGCTGGGTTCTTCTCTCTTTTATCCGTCTTGGCAGTGAGCTATCTCAAGGCGCCGTATTCATTATTCAGTTGCAAAACCAGGGTGATTTTTGTGACTGATGTTGTGGCATACCTGGTGTTTACAAAATAAATACATATTTTATGAAGTGCATTATTTATTCGGTTAAGCGGTATTCTATGCAAGGGTATCTCTTGATATTCCCCTTTCCTTTCTCTAAATTTTTTTTTCACTTTGCTTAATGAATCTATGTCTGCTTTAGCCTCTGTTTCCGGAGAGCTACTTTCTGGATGAGCTCCGCACTCTGGGAAGTGGCATTGTCACCTCTGGGCCCTCAGCTACCTGCTGATGATCGCCTATTTCCACGCCCCCTAAGGGATGCCAGCCATCGAGACCCAGGGAGGCTCCCTGGGGCATCAAACTCTCTCAGGAAGCAGGTGGCCAATTGTTTCAAAGCAAACCCTGCAGATCTCCTCAGAGTAGATTTGGATTCAAGCACTCTTTTTTTTTTTTTTTTTTAAAATATGGGCTGTGTCATCTCAGCGACTGAAAGGGAAACACACCCTTGATGCGACAGGGCTGCTGGTTTGGGTGTCTCCACTCCAGCCACGACCCCTCCCCCCATGTTCCACCAACACCCTGCCAGCTTTCAGGCAAGAAAGGTCGTTCAGGGGCTCAGGCAACACAGTTTTATCAGTGTCTGTTTTCATGTTTTTTAAAAAGTCAGCAAGAGCCTTAAGGAATTTAAATGATCGAATTCATAATTTACATCTTTCAGGATCTGAAATAGTCAATAGACTGGCACATGATATGTGTCCAACACTCGTTTTAAAATTTGCAAACAGGGTGTGGAAAAAGGTTGCCTTCTCACTTTTCATTATTTTCTATGTAAGATAAATGCATCATTCAACAACGGTTAGGTTAGCAAGAGCTGGTGATGTAATTAGAAGACAACAAATGAACTGAAGAGTCGACCTAGTATTTGATCATGGTTTTTCTATCCTCCTTCAAAGCATCTCGTACAGGAGAGCATGTCAGGACTCCGGCTTCTAATGATGGGTCACAGGATATCTTGCAACTGTTTTATGCACCCAGGTCAATAACAGGTCCACTCTTAATATCTGTGGTTTCTACCTGGAGCCAGAGCACAAACAGAGGCCACTGGCTGGCCTCCTGAGTTTTCCAGTGCAGAAGTCTGTAGCTGGGACCCAGCTGTCAGATAGTCTATGGGCAGCACAGAAAATCCCCACGGCAATCCATTGCATGTTACCTTGCACTGTCGCCTGGGCATTTCAGGGTATTCTCTCAGTACCTACCCACATCCAAGGCCTTCATGGCAGTATTCAGTGTTTTGCCCTCTTTGTTAGGCTTGGCCTGGGGCTTTGGAGTGTGCATGTCCACATAAAATCATAATGCTTCAATAATGATTTTACTATGACTGTGTAACGATTTAGATTTTATAAAACCGCTTGAATTACAAACCTATGAGATATTATTAAATAAAGACACAGAACCACTACATTTAGAGAAGAGTGATGTATGACTTGGACGATGTGTCCTTGCAATTTAAATCCATGGTTTTCAATGAAGCCTTACTGAGCCCTTTGTCTTCCTCAATTGGGACCAATACCACTTTTTTTCAGGTTTAGCTGCCATTAACCTCTATTCCTTCTGTGCGCCAATTGTTCATGCATTTCTCTGTTAGCAGTTCTTGCTTTCTACTTATCCTTCTTTGTGCATATAGCTTTGCTTCCCTTCAGGAATGAGAGATGTCGGGGCAGAGAGCACCTCACGTACCTTTGCATCACCCGTGCATTGTATGAACACGGGTGACTTGAAGGCCCTTAGTAGATAGATGTTTGTTTGAGTTGAAATCTGGGAAACAGCTAATGCAGCATCTCTTTATAAAGTGCACATTGGGGTGAAGATAAGTGAGAAAATCCATAGATTTTAAGCTCTGTAGAGTCTGAGACTGCATCCTCAACACTGCAACATTGTATGGCATAGAGTCCTGTCACTCAAATAATGCCTTTGCTAAAAACTGACTTGCAACTTAAATACGGGCTTATTTAATTATTCATTGATCAAGGTTCAGCCTGATGGACTTGGTAACACTGCTGATTAATGTAAAATATACTTCTTTAAAAATTATAAGTAGAAGGGTGGTAAAAGTTTCCTTCTTCAAATGTGGTTTAGAAAATAGTAAGAAGGTACTCATGGTCACTGTCTCAGTTTTTATCAGAGCATTCATTCTCTAGGTAAAATTATTATTATTATTATTTAGCAAGAGAGGGAGGGTGGGAGGGAGGGGCAGACAGGGAAAGGAACAGAAAGACAGAAGAGAGAGAGATGAGAAGCATCAATTTTTTTGTTGTTCCTTAGTTGTTCCTTAGTTGTTCATTGATTGCTTTCTCATATGTGCCTTTATTGGGGCTCCAGCAGAGTGAGTGACCCCTTGCTCAAGCCAGCAACCTTGGGCTCACGCCAGCAACCTTGGACTCAAGCCAGCAACCTTGGACTTAAGCCAGCGACCATGGGGTCATGTCTACAATCCCATGCTCAAGCCAGTGAACCTGCACTCAAGCTGGCAACCTCAGGGTTTTGAACCTGGGTCTTCAGCATCCCAGGCCAATGCTCTATCCATTGTGCCACTGGCTGGTCAGGCCCATTCTCTAGGGGAAATTATTTATAATTAAGGAGGGAAGTGGGGTAATAGATATAGCAAACTTGCATAAATTTTCACTGCACTGATCGAGAGTGAATGGGTTTTAACTTCAACAATGAATTAGAAGATGTCCTATCCCTTATGAAAAGATCTGTCACATTACAATACACAGCTAATTCCCTTCTACCTTTCCACCCACCCATTATAGTTTTAAAAATATTGTTTAAGAGATTTTAATAGTATTTTGTAGCAGATTGAACAATGGTTGCCTTCTTCTACATCACCTGTTCTAACCCATATCAAAATCATATGACAGCTCCCAGTGGAGGGATTATAAATCAGAAGTAGGAATGCGAATAATATTTATAGGGACTCATTTGTGTTAAATGAGTCACATCCTCAGGGGGCATCTCAAAAGTTCTGGAAACTGTATTTCCTTATGGTCTCTTTCCATGAACACACTCTCACATCCCTCTATTATCCTATGATTTTCCTTTTGTGTCTGCCAGGTAGGGCCAAGTCCCTTGAGATGTAATGACCCTTCTGCAAGCTACTTTAGAGGTGATTCTTCCTTGGGCAAAAAAAAATGAAAATGCATTGAGCAATTAAAAACACAAAACGGGGAAATAGCACAGAGGCTTTCATTTTGCTTTGGAATCGTGTTTGTCTGATGTGAGCCAGGTGATCTAGAACAGAGGTTGCCAAATTATGAACACGTTTCTTACTCTGTGTCTGTTCCTTGGAAAGTCTGGTCAAAGTTTGCCGTCAAATATGCTGACTCTAAAGGTTGATAAATTTGGGTATCTGTTTTCATTGTGATTCTTAAATATCCTACCACTTGGCTGTGTTTCTTCCAATCTCCAGTCCAGCATATCCACTCTCAGGTTCGTCCTCCATGACCTCTCAGCACAGTATATAACTTTGGACTCTTTAATTTTCCTGAAAACCAGGCTCTTTCTCACCTCAGGACCTTTTAAAAGTCCTTTCCCCTTTCAGTCTAGAATGTTCTTCTCTTATCCCTGTTATCTCCTTTCCCTTCTTCTCCTTTATGTACTTTTTTGGGATCTGCATAGTATTTTCTTTTCAAGTCCGAGCTTAAATGTTATTTTTTCAAGTACTGAGAGGTCTTAACAAGTTAACGGGACAGGGGAAGTTCGGTTAGGGTAACACACTAATTAGCTGTGATGGTCAATTATTTTTTAATAGAGAAGGAAATCAAACCCTTTTTTAAAATGTTATAAATTTACAAAAATTTAATATTTGAATATTTTTTAAATGCTAACACTTATAAGTGGTTGAATAGCATAATTGTGGTTTTGGTACGTAAGGCTATCTCTTATTTTTCTATTGATTGATTTCAGAGGGACAGAGAAAGCAAGAGAGAGACAGGGAAACATTCATTTGCTGTTCCACTGAGTTGTGCGTCCACTGGTGGCTTTCCCTACATGCCCTGACCAGGGATCGAACTAGCAACCTTGGTGTTTCTGGAGGACACATTGAGCTAACCAACCAGGGCCAAGACATCCTGTGTAGCATCTGCAGCCAGAGACAGCTCAGAAGGAGCAATGTCACCAAATCCTCTCCTTGCCTCCCTCTTATAGAATCCCCTTCATTCGTTTTAGTTAACTCTTCAATTGATGTTTTTTTGAGAGCACAGACCCTGTATCTAGCCCACTTGGGTTCTAACTCTGGATTTACTACTCACTAGTCATTAGATATTGGGAAAAATTAAGAAATTTCTTTGTGACTCAGCTTTCTCATCTATAAAATGAGGATAACAACAGTATCTCCCTCATAGGCTTATTGTGGGGATTAAATAAGTTTATAGAGTAGTTAAAACAATGCCTGACTTGTGGTCATGATCAGTGAGTGGTAGAGTATAATTTTAATTATGATTTTTATCAGGTTTACATAGATAACATATAAATAATTCAAAACATTTCCAAATGTCCTTCTTTTTCATTCTTATGTAATTATTTTATTATTTTTACTAATAATGAATCCAAACCTGATACTTGATTAATTTTATAATCATTTTTGCTTTTCAAAGTCAAAATATACATTACTCAGAACAAATAATAATAGAATAAAATGCAATTGAATTGATTTTTAAAAGGTACTATGGAATATTGTAGTTACAGAAACCAATATGTATGATTATATATGACAATCAAGAATGTTTTTAGAGGACAGAAACATGGCGATGGAGTAGGCGGGCGTACCAACTTCCAACTCCTGGAACCAAAGTGGATTATAACTTGATTTTAAGAACCATCAGCTGGATAAACCAACTTTGAACTAAACTAAGTGGACTCTTCAACCAAGGAACACTGAAGAAGCCACACTGAGACTGGTAAGAAAAGCAAAAACGTGGAAAGGGCTGCCCAGCTCCCCGGAGCAAATGGCAGACTCACGTGGCGGGAAGAGAGTTTATCAGAGAGGGAGGGACCTGGGTCCCAGGAACAAAGGCCCAGCCTGCAGCCCCAGAGCCTAGAAGAAGCGTTTGGACAGTATTGAGCTGTGAAACAAGTGAGGATGCTGTTTGTGAGAAAGAGACAGTTTTCTCAGACCCATGATTCTTCTTAAAGAGACAGCACAGTAAACCTCTCTCACAACCACTCACCTGGGGCTCTGGGTAACGAGGACAGAGGAGAGAGTGTGGACTGAAAGGCACAGGGAGAAACACTCTAAGAGACAGCCACCCTAACCCCTGGGCTGAGTCACTTCCCTAATTGAAAACGAATATTTCCCTTGGAACTAGCAATACCAGAAAAGGGAGACAGGACACCAGTCAAACAAGCTCTCCCATGGAACTTAGGGTAGAGCTGCTTAGATGGAGGGAGCTTCCAGGACTACAGTATGGAGTGTTAGGGTCTGAGCTGCAATGCCCCTACCCATACTGCTGAGGGATTGCTGGAGGGACGGTGGTGGTGGGACGCTTAAATGCTGTTCTGTCAGTGGGGGCAGAGAACCAGCCAGCGTGAGCTTGTTCTAGCCCAGCAGGGGAAGAGGGGATGCGTGAAAGTGGTCTGGCAGCTGCGGGCCCACCAGCAGCCCCAACTGCGGGGGAAAAGCTGGAGGCCAGGAATGGGCAGAGATCTGTTGCTGGGCAGGGGCCTGTGGGTGTGCAGCATCACATGGCCTCCGAGGTTTGCAACCCTGCACGAGCTCGCTCTGACCGTGGGGGATGGGCTAAAGCCAGAGAGGGTGGAGGCTGGCAGCAGAGTACACGCCAGCAGCCCCACCGGGCCAAGAAACTAAGGCAAGCTGACCCTGACTGTGGGGGCTAGGCGGTAGCTGGGGAACAGGCAGGGTCCGCAGCTGAGCAAAGGTGCTCAACCCGGCACTTGATGCTGAGGCTTGTGGCATGAGTGCGGTGCGCAACCCCACCTGTGGGGGCGAAGCGAAGGCCCAGACAGGCTGAGGCTTGTAGAACACAGCCCCTTCTGTGGAGGAAAGGCAGAAATCACAGCAACAGCTGCAATGGGCCGGTACCAGCAACACCCATACACAAGCGCCCTAGGCATTGGCAGTGGGGGTGACGTGCCTGCGGATAGACAACACCTAGGGAACACAGAGGCAACACCCATTGGACTCCAGTGGCCACACCCTTCTTATACACAGACAAAATGGGCAGGCAGAGAAATGCAACCCAAATGAATCAAGAGAAATCCCCAGAGAAGGACCTGAATGAACCAGATATAACCAAATTACCAGATGCAGAGATTAAAATAATGATAGTTAGGATGTCAAAGAGCTTAGAGTAACAATGGTCATTACGAACACCTAAATGAAGAGATAATAAGTA
The DNA here is from genome assembly GCA_037038555.1 of Rhynchonycteris naso. Lineage (NCBI taxonomy): Eukaryota > Metazoa > Chordata > Mammalia > Chiroptera > Emballonuridae > Rhynchonycteris > Rhynchonycteris naso. Next base: position 202,023,747 of record CM072999.1, read on the forward strand.
TAAAAAAGGAAATTGAAAGAATCAGACAGAAATGACAAATATAGTATCAAAACTGAAGACCACAATGGAAGGAATTAAAAGCAGGATGGATGAAGCTGAGGATCGAATCACCGAGTTAGAGGACAAAATAAACAAAGGCACAGAAGCAGAGCAGAAAAAACACAAGAGACTCAAAAAATTTGAGGAAACTCTAAGGGAGCTCTGACAACATGAAGAGAAATAACATCCACATCATAGGAGTTCCCGAAGATGAAAAGAAAGAACAAGGGATAGAAACTTTGTTCAATCATATCATAGCTGAAAACTTCCCTTAATTAAGGCTGGAAAACATTTCACATGTTCAAGAAGCACAGAGAACTCAATTAAAGAGAAACCCAAAGAAATCTACACCAAGACACATCATAGTTAAAATACCAAAGCTAAGTGATAAAGAGAAAAAAAGGCTATCACCTACAAAGGAGCCCCCATAAGGATGACATCCGACTTCTCAACAGAAACACTTGAGGCCAGAAGAGAATGGAAAGATATATTCAAAGTAATGGAGATCAAGAACCTACAACCAAGACTACTCTATCCAGCAAGGCTAATGTTGTTTAAAATTGAAGGAGAAATAAAGAGCTTCCCAGACAAAAAAAAACCCTCAGGGAATTCATTAAAACCAAGTCAATCCTACAGGAGATGCTAAGGGGCCTGTTGTGAACAATTCAAAGGGGGGAAAAGGATATAGCAAAAGAAGAATACAGCTTTAAAGAATGAAATGGCAATAAACAACTACATATCAATAATAACCTTAAATATAAATGCATTAAATGATCCAATCAAAAGACATAAGGTAGCTGCGTGGATAAAGAAACAGGACCCATACATATGCTGTCTACAAGAGACACACCTTAAAACAAAAGATGCACATAGACTGAAGGTAAAAGGATGGAAAAAATAGTTCATGTAAATGGAAATGAAAAAAAAGCCAGGGTAGCAATACTTATATCCGATAAAATGGACTTTAAAACAAAGGCTGTAGTAAGAGATAAAGACAGACACTACATAATGATAAAGGGAACAATTCGACAGAAAGATATAACCATTATAAATATCTATGCACCAAACATAGGAGCCCCAACATACATAAAACAGACTGATGGATATAAAGGGCGAGATTAACAGCAATACTATAACAGTAGGAAATTTTAATACTCGACTAAAATAACTGCATAGATTCTCAAGAAAGAAAATTAACAAAGAAACAGCAGACTTAAAAGATACACTAGATCAAATCAATTTAATAGATATCTTCAGAACTTTTCACACTAAAGCAGTATAATATACTTTCTTTTCAAGCACTCATGGTACATCCTGTAGGATAGACCACATGTTAGGACACAAAAATGGTCTCAATAAATTTAAGAAGATTGAAATCATATCAAGCATTTTCTCTGATCACAATGCCATGAAACTAGAAATTAACCACCAAAGAAAAACTGAAAAATACTCAAACACTTGGAAACTAAATAGCATGTTATTAAATAACTAATGGATTAACAATGAGATCAAAGAAGAAATAAAAAAGTTTCTAGAAACGAATGATAATGAGCATACATCAACTCAAAATTTATGGGACACAGCAAAAGCAGTACTGAGAGAGAAGTTTGTAGCACTACAGGCATACAATAAGAAGCTAGAAAAAGCTCAAGTAATCCACTTGACCCTGCATCTAAAAGAACTAGAAAAACAACAGCAAATAAAGCCCAGGACTAGTAGAAGGAAGGAAATAATAAAGATCAGAGCAGAAATAAATGACATAGATGCTAAGGAAACAATACAGAGGATCAATTAAACCAGGAGCTGGTTCTTTGAAAAGGTAAACAAGATCAATGAACCTTTAACTAGACTCACCAAGAAAAAAAGAGAAAGGACTCAAATAAATAAAATTAGAAATGAGAGTGGAGAAATAACAACTGACACAACAGAAATACAAAGTATTGTAAGAAAATACTATGAAGAACTCTATGCCAAAAAATTAGACAACCTAGTTGAAATGGACAAATTTCTTTAATCATATAGACAAAAATCATATAATCTTCCAAAAATCAATCTGGAACAATAAGAACACCTAAACAGACCAATTACAACAAATGAGATCGAAACAATTATCAAAAAACTCCCAACAAAGAAAAGTGCTGGGCCTGATGGCTTCACAAGTGATTTCTATCAAAAATTCAAAGAAGAACTAACTCCTATCCTCCTCAAGCTATTTCAAAAAATTCAAGAGGAAGAAAGACTTCCAAACTTCTTTTGGGAGGCGAGCATAATTCTGATCCCAAAACCAGGCAAAGACAACACAAAGAAAGAAAATTATAGGCCAATATCCCTGATGGATTAAGTACTAAAATTTTCAACAAATATTAGCCAACTGGATCCAGCAATATATGAAAATAATCATAGACCATGATCAAGTGGGATTTATTGTGGAGAGGAAAGGCTGGTTCAATATTCGCAAATCAATCAATGTGATTCATCACATAAACAAAAGGAAGGACAAAAATCACATGATAATTTCAATAGATGTAGAAATAGCATTTGATAAAATTCAGCACCCATTCATGATAAAGACCCTCAGCAAAGTGGGAATACAGGGAAGATTCCATAACATGATAAAGGCCATCTATGACACACCCACAGCAAACATCATACTAAATGGACAAAAATTTAAAACAATCCCCTTAAGATCAGGAACCAGGCAGGGGTGCCCCCTCTCACCACTCTTATTCAACATAGTTCTGGAAGTCCTAGCTATAGCAATCAGACAAGAAGAAGAAATAAAAGGCATCCAAATTGGAAAAGAAGAAGTAAAACTGTCATTATTTGCAGATGATATGATATTGTATATAGAAAACCCTAAAGTTTCAGTAAAAAAACTACTGGACCTGATAAATGAATTCAGCAAGGTGGCAGGATATAAAATTAATACTCAGAAATTAGAGGCATTTTTATATACCGACAATGAGCTGTCAGCTAAAGAAATTAAGGAAACAATCCCCTTTTACAATCCCCTTCACTATTGCAACCAAAAATAAAGTACCTAGGAGTAAATTTAACCAAGGAGGTTAAGGACTTGTACTCAGAAAATTATAAATCATTGATAAAAGAAATCAAGGAAGATACAAACAAGTGGAAGCATATACCGTGCTCATGGCTAGGAAGAATAAACATCATTAAAATGTCTATATTACCCAAAGCAATTTATAAATTCAATGCAATACCAATTAAAATACCAATGACATACTTCAAAGATATAGAACACATATTCCAAAAATTTATATGGAACCAAAAAAGAACATGAATAGCCTCAGCAATCTTTAAAAGAAAAAATAAAGCAGGAGGTATCCCTCTTCCGAATATCAAGGTATATACAAGGCCATTATACTCAAGACAGTCTGATACTGGCATAAGAACAGTCACATAGATCTATGGAACAGAACAGAGAACCCAGAAATAAACCCACAGCTTTATGGACAACTGATATTTGACAAAGGAGGAAAGAACATACAATCGAGTAAAGACAGCCTCTTTAACAAATGGTGTTGGGAAAATGGGACATCTAGCTGCAAAAAAATGAAACTAGACCATCAACTTACATCATGCACAAAACAAACTCAAAATGGATAAAAGACTTAAATGTAAGCCATGAAACCATAAGCATCTTCGAGGAAATCATAGGCAGTAAACTCTCAGACATCTGTCGCAACAATATATTTGCCAATGTATCTCCACGGGCAAATGAAATAAAAGGCAAGATAAACAAATTGGACTATATCAAACTAAAATGTTTTTTTACAGCTAAGGACAATAAGAATAAAAAGACAAACCACACAATGGGAGAACATATTCGACAACATGTCTGATAAGGGGTTAGTAACCAAAATTTATAAAGAACTTACAAAACTCAACACCAGGAAGACAAACAATCCAATCAAAAAATGGGCTAAAGAAATGAATAGAAATTTCTCCAAAGAGGACATACAGATGGCCAATAGGCATATGAAAGAATGCTCAACATCACTAATCATTAGAGAAATGCAAATTAAAACCACAATGAGGTATCACCTCACACCAGTCAGAATGGCACTCATCAGCAAAAGAACACAGAACAAGTGCTGGCGAAGATGTGGAGAAAAGGGAACCCTCCTGCACTGCTGTTGGGAATGCAGACTGGTGCAGCCCCTGTGGAAAACAGTATGGAGATTCCTCAAAAAATTAAAAATCCAACTGCCTTTTGACCCAGCTATCCCACTTATAGGAATATACCCTAAGAACACCATAGCACTGTTAGAAAAGAAGAAATGCACCCCCATGTTCATGACAGCATTGTTCACAATAGCGAAGATTTGGAAACAGCCCAAGTGTCCATCAGAGGACGAGTGGATTAAAAAGCTATGGTACATATATACTATGGAATACTACTCAGCCATAAGAAATGATGACATCGGATCATTTACAACAAAATGGATGGATCTTGGTAACATTATAGTGAGTGAAATAAGTAAAACAGAATTAAACTGAGAACAGCATGATTTCATACATAGGTGGGACATAAAAGCGGGACTATGAGACATGAACAAGAGTGTGGTGGTTACAGGGTGAGGGGAGGGAGGAGAGGGAGGGAGAGTGGGGAGAGGAGGTGAACAAAGAAAACCGGATAGATGGTAATAGAGGACAATTTGACTTTGGGTGATGGGTATGCAACATAGTTGAATGATAAGATAACCTGGAGATGTTTTGTTTGAACATATGTACCCTGATTTATTAATGTCACCCCATTAAAATTAATAAAAATAATAAATTAATTAATTAATTAAAGAAAAAGAAAAATCATATGTAAAAGAATGTTTTTAATGTGACATTTTCAGAATTTTATTAAAGTTGGTAAAATGGTCCTTAATTCTTTCCTATATTGCATAACACATGTTTAATTCATGTTTTTAGAAAATATGTTTTTATATTTACTTAATTTCTTTTTTAAAAATGAATTATTTTAAAGTTTCATAGCCTATGACCCTTTTCAATATTTTCTGTTTACATGATTTTGGAGACATATGTTTTCTCATCTTAATGGCCAAACTTTTGATTAAAGCCAGAAAGCTATCTTCCTCCCAAGATTAACCCAATAGTACAAAAGGATTAAGCTGTCATTAAAAAATTAAGGAGATTCTCTTCAAATATACATTTCAGAGTGCCTATAATGCTTTCCTCCCTCACTTTAAATATCTTTTTGTGTGGAATATTAGCAAAGGGATCATTGGTTGGGAACAAATTTCTTGATACATTACTTTAAAATGTTTTGAGGAGATAAAATATTTATATTAATAAGTGACTATTTTGATACAACCAGATGTTATGGAAACCCTATATAAATGTTTGTCTTCTAATAGTGAGAGAATAATGACAGAAAGTTGTAAAAGCTTTTGCATCCAGATTATATTATAGATCTTAAGAGTCAAGAAATTTATTTCTTTCACCGTGAGGCTTTGGGATGTTGACATTGCTGTAGAATAGAATTGCACATTAAACGATGTCATCAAAATGGGGACGCTAACAACATCAAGGCTGCACCGTGCTGTTTGTTTTCAGCTTTATGTAAAGAAATGGGATCAGAATTCACCCTCTGCTGTTTTATTCGGAGTTGTGTTGCTCATGTAAAGGAGTACTTGTGTCAAAAATTTATAAGCTGTAAGAAGCAAAACTCATTTTTTTCTGAATGATTGTCACGTAGATATTTTTGAAGCCTAGGTACTGGCTTGCTAAATTTTACATAACTGAGCCTCCAAAGGAAGTTACAGAAGACAGAAAGAAGTCTGTGAAAACGTCAACATTGACAGAGTTCATAGATTTAACGTGAAACTAAAATCTTGACGACCTGGTGCGAAAAACATTTCTTTACTGGTATTTAGTTGATATTCTAATTTTTATCTCAGTGAAGAAGAGATCAAGGTTAACTTCTCCAATGATAAATTATGTTGATAGTATGTAGTTCCTGAAATGATGGGATAAGGATACTCATCAGGAGAGAACATTACAAAAACATCCAAGTAGAGGAATGCTCTATGGCATACCTGACCAGTAGTCTTCACAGGACAAACAAGAAAAAACTCAGCAACTGGCGGTAATAACAGGGAAAACTAAAGCAACTATGTAGTGTAGTTACTAACTGCTTGATATCTTAACTGTAAAAGAAATATGTACTATAATTATAGAAGATATAAATATTGGGGAAAACCTGGCAAAAGATTTACAGCAACTCTGGAGCATCTTTGCACCTATTCTTTGAATTAAAATATTTTCCCCAAGAAGTTTATTACAATAATAATACAAAAAATAAATAATAATACAGCATACGTATCTGTTTTTAAAGTAAACTCCCTAATAAAAATACATGCACAAACACACAAATGAAAAGGAAAATAAACTGGAGAGAATTACAGGGGTGGGGTAGAATTAGATTTACAGTTGTGTGTACGAGAACCCTGAGTTTATTCTTGTATTCTTGTTCATTAATTATTGTATTGTTTTCCACATGAATTATTGTCCCATTCTTTATTTCATCAAATATTAACTGTGGATATCTTTGGGTTTGAGTTAGGGATTAATTTTTTTTCTCCTCTTAATATTTGTCTATATATATTTTTCAGTTGCCTATAATAAGTATATTTTACTTTAATAATTAAAATGTAAAAAAAAGGAATGTAGTATAAACACAGCTTATGAACAGCATTTGTTAGAGTTCTCAGAATGTTAGTTGATGCAGATGAGAATGGTAGCTGATTTCCTCAAGTAGTGAAGAACAGGTACTGTGGGAATCAGTCAGACACAATTTGGGCAGAGCATCCAGAGGGGATAGAATTGCTTCCTGTCTTCTAATCCTCCATCACTTTTGAGAAAGATGTGCTGGCACCAATTCATGTTTTCTTGCTATTCCTAATTTAAAAAGAATTAACTTTGCAAATTGTTGAGTTTGTATGAACCTCAGTTTCCTCATGTGGGACTAAGTTAAGAATAGCAACTGAAGGGCAGAATGGTAAGGAAATGTGTGGAGGTATTTTGTAAAAAGCTCTACAGATGTTAGATATTATTATTATTATTAGTAGCAATAGTAATACTAATAGTATGGGTAGTAATAGTAATACAGTGGTCATAGTAGTCAATGGTGGCCACTTGCTAGTATTGTTCAGTATTATTCTGCCTGTTCTGAGCTCTTTGGGGACAGGCCCTGTCTTAGCTGCCCTTGTGTGCCCCACGGCCTCAAGTGTTCAAAAATATTTACTATATTGAGTTATTATTAAATTATTCAGTTGGGGTTAGAATTTTGTTTCAAGCCTCTTGGAAAACAACCAGGTTTTAGAGAGTAACATCATATTCCAGCAAAGTGATAATACATTTCAGAAGATCTATTGGACTGCTGCAGTACCTCTTGTTGGCCTCATAAAAAAATGTAAAGTACTTATTAATGTGTGATGAAGGACTGGTGGAAATAAAGACGGAATCTGCAGGGGTTTTGTAAAAATAGTAGGGGCGAGATCAGGTCAGATTCTGTGCTCCTGTCTATAAGGGGCTATGATGACCTGTATAGAGTGATGAGGGTGGGTGCAAATAATAAATATTATTTCAGTATTTGCTGTGAGGCCTTTTGTTGCATCTTGTTTGAATTTTCACACTCTTGAATGAGGCAAGAATTATTACTTTTATCTTTTAGGTAAAGATATAGCAGAAGATACATTCATAACTTGCTCAGAGTCACACAGAGGTAAGGTCTGTCTGACTTCTTCATCCTAAACAAGGAAGTCTTGGCATCATGTCAGTTTCTTATAGACCACATATATTCGTCTGTTGGGGTTCATAACCAAATACTATAGACTGGGCAGCTTAAACAATAGAAATTGATTAGTTTTCTCACAGTTCCAGAAACTGGGGAGTCCAAGATCAAGATGTTGGCCAATTTGGTTCTTGGCAAGAGCTCTCTTTCTGGCTTGCAGATGGCCACCTTGTCTCTGTGTCCTTACATGCTGGAGTGACACCAAGTTCTCGGGTATCTCTTCTTACAAGGACATTAATATTATCGTGAGGGTCCCAACCTCATGACCTCATCTAACCCTAATTCCCTCCCAAAAGGTACATCTCCAAATGCCATCACGTCAGGGATAAGGCTTCAACTTATGAATTCTGAAGGACAGGGCTTTCAGTCCATAACTGTGATAAAGGATGAGCATTTTGGTTTGAGATGTATAGATGACAATTTTATGTAGGTAATTTTAAAGGGCTTCTTCCATTTTTTAGTCTAAGAACTGTTGCAGTCAGGCAAAGGAAAAAAAAGGTCGCTATCAGGGTAGTGAAATAAGATGGCTGTCATGATTTGAGTTAAAAGCAGACAAAGGAAAACAAAGTTTACAGAAGTCAGATTTTAAAGGTTTTATTTTTTAAAAAAAAATTCTAAAACTGAGGGTTATTTTTAACTTGTAACAGCTTTCATTAGTCAATTTGCAGTCACCCTGTTGACTGTCTTTCTGTCTCCTGGGAATCCAAGGTTCTTCCCTATTTGGCAAATACACCCTTCGATGAAACTCTGCTGAGTGCTGTGCTTGACAGTTACAGCACATGACCACTTTCAAGAATTTCCTATGATTAAGTAATTAATTCCCACTGGTAGAGCTCTATGTTGTCCCCATCTGAGATGCAGAATAAAGAAAAATAAACTAACATGACTGCTTTAACCCTTGAGTGGACACTCCTCACTGGGATTCTGTTTTCTACTTATGCTTAGAGCTTCTGCATAAGACTGAGGGCTGGAAACTGAATTCTGAAAGCTGTGTTACCACTTAGAGACACACTTACTCCGGAAGCTTTTTGAGAGAAAGAGAGAGGAAGAGAGAGAGGGGAAACAGAGATAATGAATGACCAAGACAATGATGGAATCTTTCCCCCTGAGTTTTTGTGTATTCCATGAAGGAGAAAGAGACTATTCAGAATTTCCTTGCCTGTGCCTATTATACATCTTTGCAAATCTATTTCCATGTCTCAAAATAAAGTGACAAACGTTGAAGGAAAGAATCTCAAATATGTTTTTTATTCCTTCTCTAAAGCCCTACCAGTGAATATTCCATTTAAATACCTTAGATGTCTGCTGGTCTTCTTTGATTACTTTAAGAATTCTCATTGTCTCTCAATTTGTAATTTACTGGAGTTTAAATATTAGATTTCCACAGGATCAGGCAAAATGACTCAAACTCAGAATTAGTTTGGAGCAATTTGATGCAGGTTTTGTTTATTTTTCAATAATCAAATCAGTCAGCTATGTTCTCTGCTTGTGAAGCATCATTCAGGGAGAAAACATTGCCAATTCTTTTATAAAATGACTCATCTTAATTAAATCTTACTGCCCAAATTTCTACTCTTCCAGCCACACAAACTAGACAGTTCTATAACACCCAGCTGAAAAAAAACCCAATAAAACCCCAGCTTGTAGCCTGCACCTTTTTTTTTTTTTTTTTTTTGTGACAGAGACAGAGAGAAACAGAGAGAGGGACAGATAGGGGACAGACAAACAGGAAGGGAGAGAGATGAGAAGCATCAGTTCTTTGTTGCAGCTCCTTAGTTGTTTATTGGCTGCTTTCTCATATGTGCCTTGACCAGGAAGCTACAGCAGACCGAGTGACCCCTTGCTCAAGCCAGAAACCTTGGGCTCAAGCTGGTGAGCCTTGCTCAAACCAGATGAGCCTGCGCTCAAGCTGGCGACCTCAGGGTTTCGAGCCTGGGTCCTTCATGTCCCAGTCTGATGCCCTATCCACTGTGCCATCACTGGTCAGGCTGTAGCATGTACATTTTAAAATGGAAGGATCCCAGAAATAACAGAAAATAACAAGGTTATTTGATTTAAGAAGAGAAAATGGTAAAAAAAAAAAATACAGCATCCACAGGACGGGTTCAAATTCAAACTACATTTGAGCCAAATGCAGTTGTTTTCACGCTGGGCCGTAATGCCCCCACATGTTGCAGCCTGGTTCCAAACCTTTGCCCACATGTTCTATATGCCTCAAGCTACTAATCAAACATGGATTAGAGAAGCAATAAAATGGTTGCACTTTCATTGGCCGAAATAAAAACTCTTTACATATTTTGGTCTTATTTGATGGCTTAATGTTTTGATTGTTTGCACATATTTATTGTCAGGGTTATGGATTACTATTTCTCTTTCTTTCCTTTCTTCCTGTTAGTGTTCTTAGGTGTCATGGTCTGATGCTTCATGAAGTAAAGGGACCGGACCATGGCCACTCTTCCCTTTGAAGTGGAGGTCCTGGAATCGGTGTGGGTGTTTTGCGCAAAGCTCAGTGCGTTCCCTCTGAGTTGATCTGAAGTTTGGGACATGCATTCATTCACTCAGTGGGTTCCATGGAGTCCACAGAGTTAACTAAAAGAGATTTGACTACATGTCATTTAATACAAAAATAGAATGCTTTATTAAAACAGCAAAACATTAACCAGGATTCCTAACTACTCTCTTTAAAAGATTATACAAAGAGATGCAGATTTTGAGGACAACAAACATTTAGGTGCAATTGAATACCTTTTTCATTACCTGTAATGGTTACTTACTTATTCCAAACCCAATCTTACTGCTCTTCAATGAGAATGTTCCCTTAAAACTCACCAGTTTTTCTTAATATAGGGGCAAAACAAGTCTTTCTGGACCACAAAAAATGTTCATAGAGATTAAAAGTAACTTCCTTCAACTCTCTTGATTTTGTTTCCTAAGATAAGAATTTTATAACTGACTTGCCTCTTTCACTAAGGCCTGTATTTGCTTCTCCAGTACTCTCAATCGGCCATTTAGCCAGGATTTTGGGGGAAAAAAATGGAGGAAGAAATCAGTCACTGCTGCATAAAATTCTTTTACTAGCATCTTCCAGTTTCTATTAATTGATATCTTTAAAGCTCCTTACTCAAAACCCAATGTATTGCAAAACTATAAAACAAAAATCTGTACAAAAAAAAATCACATTTGGGTTCTTTTGGGGAAAAACCGTTTATAGTACATCAGGGTTTTAATTTGTTGGTAATTAATTTCCCAAAGATTATGGAATACACCATAATTTCTCAACTAAATGCTAATTTCTATATAGTTAATTCTCCCTGATTTACAGACAACTGTCATTGGATTATAGGTCCACTGGTTGGCTAAATGTTTTAAACCTTAATTTCCGGCATAAATTCCATTGGTTCACAGCAAAAGACAAGAAAATATATTGGAAAGAGAAATGATAGCTACCATTTAAACTATGAACTTAAGGACTGATGAAGAGGCAAAAGACATAACAATCTCATGAAAATGCCACACTACTTACCTGGATGACTACTGAAATTTAATTCCTAATTATATTTGATATAAAAATAAAACTCGATAGAAATTCAGAGCTATTTATGAAGCCTCTCTCTCCCCTTACATCGTATAGTGGACAACGTAGATTAATTCTTCAGAAGTTATTGCCTCCTCACCCTTTCCTGGGTAACAACCCCAGTTTTGCTCTGATGTCAGAAAGAGCTCCCTTCCTTAACTCAGGAGGGTACTGAAGAGTGTGGGTGGCAGTGAGGTCGAAGGAGGACACTGGTGAAAAGTGACCCTAGGGAGAGAGGCTGTGCCCTGTGTTTTTGACTTTTGAACGGAGTCATGTGGTCAAGATACTGTTCAAGCCATGTGGTCAAGATACTTGTTCAAGGTGCTGCGGCCTCCTTAAACCAGGAGGAGAAAACCTTGAAAAATAGAGAAAATCTAATCCAGGAACCAGACCTGGGACTGACTCTCCTCAGTCACCTTATTATGGAAAAAATTATTCTGCTATTTACAGGTTTAAAGTATTTCAAGTAATATAATTCTTTTTCCAATATAAGTCAATGACCTGGTCTACTTTTGATCAAATAATGGCATTGTTGTTTTAATAAGGTTGATATTCCTAATTGCAAAAACTAGTCACCTTTAAAAATACATAAAAATTATCCAAAATATTCCACTACCCAGAAATGATCATTAAAAAGTGATGGCCATCATTCAAATATGTCTCTCTATATAAATTCAAAACTTTTTAAAGGATGTTTTTACTTAAAGAGATAATTCATTTCTTAACTGCCTTTTTATGTTAAAAAAATAATCCAATTCTTAAAATGGAGAGTTTAAAACCTTTCTTTTCCTATGACTAGAGTTGGGTGCCAACACTATTTGTCTAGTGTCCACTGGCAGAATCAGAGACACCCTGACCTGGCTGTTCCTGGGCTTGCCCTTGGTTGCAGATTCAACTATTCAGATGTCAGTGACCCCTTTCCATTGTCTTTGCATTGTTCTCTAGTGTTTCTCTGAATTTGGTCAATGATTAATCTTTTTTCAATACATTTCTATTTAAATCATACAGAGCACATATCTTTTATTATAGCAAAGAACTCTAGCTAGTAGAAAGGATATCTGCATTCTTATTTTTAATATATATTAAGATACTCATTTACCAGATGACAAAATGATTTCTATTTCCTATATTCTACCTTCATCCTCACCAGAGAATCTTTCTCTTTTTAATTTTAATTTTGTCAATCCGATAATGACCAAAAATATCTCAGTGATAGTTGAGTTGGTATGTCCTTAACCACAGATGAGGTTATAAGTCTATGGACTACAGATCTATCACATTTCAATTTACCTATATGTATCATTTCACCCTTTCCCTACTTGGTAGTTTGCCTTTTCCTTAACCCAGGGCTCCCCAAACTTTTTACACAGGGGGCCAGTTCACTGTCCCTCAGACGGTTGGAGGGCCGCCACATACAGTACTCCATACACTGACCACCAGTGAAAGAGGTGCCCCTTCCGGAAGTGCGGCAGGGGCCAGATAAATGGCCTCAGGTGGCCGCAATTTGGCCCGCGGGCCGTAGTTTGGGGACCTCTGCCTTAATACATCAGGAACTTATTTTTTTATCTCGCAGTGTGAGGGACCAGTTCAACTTTATCATCTGCCAGGTGGTAAGCCAAATGTGCCAATAGCATTTATTAAATCAACTATATTTTTGATGATTGATTGAAAAACACCTTTGTCAAATAGTGAATCATATGCTGTGATAATTTCTAGATTGTTTTCTTCCATTGATTTATTTTTTCTTCCTGTGACACTATGGAATTACAGGGAATTTATTAATAGCATGTAGGATTAGCCCTCCTATATTATACTGTTTTTTATCATGTCTTTTCATTTTGCCATATTAACTTTAAGATAATTTTATTCCTCTCTTTAAAAAAGTTTGGGATTTGAATTCAAAGTAAATATTAATTTGGAAGAAATTAATATTTTTGTGATATTAAGTCTTCCCCAGAATAAAAGATTATGTCTTTTCATTTCTTTTGTACTTGGTTTTGTGCTTTTTAATAAGGTTTTCTATTACGATCTTCACATAAATCTTGAGTTTTCTTGTTAAATTAGTGCCATGGCATTTAATAAGTTGTTATTGTAAAGAATTATTTTGTCCCATTTCAATTTCAAGCAGTGTTGGCCAGTATAGAAAAAGCTATTGATTTTTGTATTATATCTTGTTTTTATCCTTTTTACTAATCTTTCTACTTAATCTTAGTAGCTCTGTTACCAAAGTATTTCACTTCTGTTTTTGTTCATGTGTTTGAGGGCTTGGAGTAGAAATTAGAATCGCTATAAAAAATTGTAGAAAAATAGAGAGTTAGTAGACTATTACAGTAAAGTAATTGGATATTTTTCAAACAGAAAGATTTTTAACGTCCTTTACCTCCCATTTACACTATAAATCACTGGGCTTGATGTCACATCTTAGAGTTTCTTCCATAGTAAGCTGAAGTTATCACAAGATATGACACAGAAAAATTAAAAGGGAGCTCTACTTATTTTGATCCTGAGAGGATTGTGGGTAAAGACAACTGAAAGAAGCTGAGACTGAGGTTGGAGAAATGTTGAATGAAATCTTCAGGTTCACAAGATGTCAGTTTTAAAATCCTAGATGTAAGAGGACTCTTGCTCTATTCTCAATAGCAAGCTGAAGAGATAGCTAAGCCCATGCCCATACAGAATCATGGGTAATCACAGAGAGGGTCAGTTTTGTACGTGAGGACCTCCCTTGAGTCCTGTGTGGCATGGACACAGATTTGAGCACCAGAATGGAGGCAATGGGGCCCTAGAAGAAGGCAGGTGTCATTACAGCAGAGCCTCAGGTGGTGCAGGGTTAGGTAGGGGAGAAGCAGCTGAACCAGGTGCAGGCAGAGTCTCACGGAGACTTCATAGTGGTCTTCAGCACCATGGAGAGCCCATAAAAGGTTTCTTCAGCAGAGACGGAGCGCCATGTTCTGATCAAGCTGAGAAATAATGGATCACGATTTCATCAGCCAAGGAGAGGAAAAAGCCAGGCAGACACTAGTGGATTCAACAGGGCACTCATCCAAAGGCTGACACAAGGTCAGGTAAGGCCCTCCTGCATACCCAGGTGGCATTTTAAACGGGAGTATAAAAAAGAAGGAAAGAACAGGCCATAAAAAATACAAAAAGAATAGGCCAACTCTAAAGAGAATATTTAAATTAGATTAGATTCAGTGTAAAAAGATTATTAGATTAGATTAAGTGTAAAAGGAATTCCCTAAAATTAGATTTTGTTCTCCTGCTACTGGTTTTTTAAAATTTTTATTCTTTAGATTATTTTTTTATTTTTCAATTACAGTTGACATACAATATTATATTAGTTTCAGGTGTACACCCCAGTGATTAGACATTATGTAACTTATAAAGTGATTATCCCAATAAATCTCATACCCATCTGACACCATACACAGTTATTAGATTATTGACTGTATTCCCTGTGCTGTCCTTTATATCCCCATGACTGTTCTGTAACAAACAGTTTGTACTTATTAATTACTTCACCTTTTTTACCCCCCAAACCCCCTCCCATCTGACAACCATCAAAATCTTTCTCTGTATCTATGAGTCTGTTTCTGTTCTGCTTGTTCATTTATTTTGATTTTTAGATTCCATTACTGATAGACATGTATTTATTGCCATTTTATTGTTCATATTTTTAAATATATGTTTTAAATTCTTTTTCTTAAATAAGAGCCTTCAACATTTCAGGTAGTACTGGTTTGGTGGTGACGAACATTTTTAGCTTGTTCTTGTCTGAGAAGCTCTTTATCTGTCTTTTGACTGTTACAGAAAAATATTTACTGGACACTTGTCACAAATGGCAAGAAAGGCTTTATTAAAAACTGTTGCAATGGGGGAGAGGAACACTGAGTACAAGAGGGACAAATGGGGATCTATAGCTTACAGGCAGGCTGAGAGAGCAAATGGAAAGTTACTAAGAGGAATTTGGTTAAATATCAAGGTTTCAGGGAAAAAACAGCTTTATTTGATAGCAGAGGTGGAGATTTTTCATTAACCTGGCTTAGGAGGATTTTTTTTTTGCTTTTTCTTTTTTGCTACTGGTGGGTTCAGTGGGCCCAGGACAGGACCTCCTCAAAAGGAAGGCTCAGAGCCTGACCTGTGGTGGCGCAGTGGATAAAGCATTGACCTGAGAACACTGAGGTAGCCAGTTCAAAACCTTGTACTGGTCTGGTCAAGGCACATATGGGAGTTGATGCTTCCAGCTCCTTCCCCCTTTCTCTCTTTCTCTCTCTCTCTCTCACTCTGTGTCTCCTCTCTAAAATGAATAAATAAAAAGAAATTAAAAAAAAAAAAAAGGAAGGCTCAGAGTCATTGGACTAAAGTTAGGCCGAGGAGGGATTTTCTGTAACAATTTACCATGTGGGAGCTCTTAGGAGATATCTGAGAAATTTCAAAGATCAAAAATTATAACGACAGGTCACATATGTTGGAAGTTTACTTATTGCCAAAGGCTTTTTTAAACACTTCCCTGTAGTAGCTCATTTAAGTCTCTCGGTGACCCTCCAAGATGGGTACTAGTATTATTCCCATTTTACAGGTGAGAAAAATGGAGCACCCAGAATGAAGACTCTTCCCAAAGCAACATTGCTGGAAAGTTGCTGAGCTGAAATGTGAACCCAGGGAACCTGGCTCCACAGAGCACACTCTAACTACCCACCATTCTCTCCTCAGTTTCTAATTCTAGTACAATGATTGTAATGACCACAGTGTATTTACGACCAAATAGACATAATTAGCAAGTTAATGAAAAATTTTCTAAAACTGATTGTGTCTGGTTCAGTCAGGGAAAAAGTCAATCTATATATTCCAAGTATAAAGGGCTTTAGTATAAGGGACTGAGTAAGGCTCAGACAAAGGTCAAGGACACAATCACAGAATGTCTACTCATAAGCATTGATGCTTGTGCATTTCAATGGATGTGACTTCCTGGACGTGACTGAAAACCCCAAGAAGCCTTAGCTCCCACTAACTCTCTTATTCTGTATCACTGGCTTGGATGGTCCTCAAGGTCATAAACTGTTTTCAATTTCAGGTCTGCTTTCTGCCCATACTTTTGGTTGCAACATCTTCTGAAAGAGTCTGGCTTCTACTTTCTTCAGGGTTTCCAATCCTGCATGCAGTCCTTGCATTAGCAGGGAGGGGGATCCTGGGAAATGTAGTCCCAGCTTCTTTGCAGTGGTAGGGTGGTCTTGGAGGCAGGGATGCTGATTTAATAACATGCAAGCAGGCTGATTCATAATAATGTTTTCCTTCTCAAGTGAATTTAAATATCTTTTGTGTTGATATAAAGCTCTTTTTGGAAATGCTTTTAGCCATAGCTTAAAAAGTCAAACAGTTTTATAAGGCTAACAGTGAAATAAGCAATTCTTGCACCTTCAAACCACAACTGTGATCCATAGATTCTTTAACAAAATAAAGTTTATCCTGCTGATCTCAGATTAACACATCTCTCTTGAGTTGTGATGCAGATCCTATAACATTGTTTTCTTTCCAAGCTCAGATTTATATAGAATTCATAGTTGGAAATGATAGATTTCTTAGAGATCTTGTGTTTCTCATTATTTTGGGGAAAATATTCCAAGTGTTTAATTCCTTTTTAAAATTTTTTAATCTTGAGAAGACTGATTTCTTATCATGTTACTGATCTCTTCATTCTCTCCTTTTTCTCTTTAACTTCTTCTTCTGGTTCTTTTATTAACTCTTTATCATGGCCCAATTCAAATGTCTCTTTTCCCCTGGAGGTAGTCTGCATCCCCTTTTGCTCCTATTATGACTTTTTAGCACTTTCCTCATTCTTTATGTTACAGCTGTTTATGTATTTGTCTCCTACTTTGTGATTTTATGGAAGGCAGAAGCCAAATTGGACTTTTCTTTGTGTACTCTGTGTTGGCCTATGTCTGGGCACAGAATCAGTACTCAAAATTTTTTGGTGAGCTGAGACTGTAGAATAAACAGTTATATTTACAACCTACATCAAGATAAGCTAGTTTACCTTTTTTCTCTTTGTCAAAGGACTAGATTTCCCATATAAAAGAAAATGGTTAATGGTTTCCCCTTCTTTGTGCTATTTCTTTGTTATATTATGACTGCCTGTATAGAAGAAAAGGATTTGGGAAAGAATTAAGGAAGAAAGAAGTAAGAGGCTGGGTGGACTCCCAGGAGGCAGAAATGAGAAGACTTAAGTATTGCATTTACCCCAGGGAGAATTTTAGTTTTATGCTTAATTGAACTATTGAATAATGTAAGTGCACAAGCCTGTGGAAGTCTGGGGGAGCAATACATAACTAGCAAATAAAAAATAAGTATGTCTCAATTGTAAAGACTATTTATAAGAGGAAGATTGACATCCCAGGAGCATTCAAATTGGAGCTGAATGACCACGTATCAGTAACATTTTGGAAGACTTGGTATAGATCAGTAGTTTCCAAACTGTGCCCCCATTTGAGTTCTTTAGTGGTCCTCAGGCATCATAAAGGCAAGAGCAGACAGGGCTTTGCATCGTCCTTTTTAATTAGAACAGCTCTACTTTTATTAGTTTTGCATATTAAGGTTCCAAATGAAGAAGTGAAAAAAAGTCTTTCACTGATTTCACAACATTTGAAAACTGCTATATTTCACTGATTCTAAAATTTGGCCGGGCATCAGATTCCTGTGGAGAGCTTCATAAAAATACTAATTTCTGGGTATTTTTCCATACCTCCTGAACCAGACTCTATGGGGCTGGGTGGAAATGCCTGTATTTTTACCAAGCTCCCCGGGCAAGTTTTTTCCAGCTGGCTTTTGAAACTAATGACCTCTAAGTCTCTTTCCAAATGTTAAGACTCTATAATTCTTTTTAAGTTCAGTTACAGTTTCAATCAAAAAAAATATCACCACCTCAGACAGCTTTCTCTTCTGCACTTGTAGATCATCAGGAGGACCGGGTCAAAGAACACAAACACAATAGATTCCTAACACCAACAATCACCTAAACTTTGTTTATGAGATATAAAAAAAATAGTGGATGCAAACGAAATATTTATTACTTGAGTAAATATAGATAGGCCTAAGCAATAAGCAATTGTGATATGTATGATTGTGGTATTATGGTTTAGAATAAGAAGTATATTTGTGTGTATAGTTGGTCTTCATCCACAGTCCCTTGCTCACAGCCCCCAGTACCTCTTGGAGAATATCTTTGGGTAGATAGTGCAGAACTGCATTGAATTGTAGGGTACCTGGATGGCCTCCTGAGAATTATCAGTGGTAAACCACCTTACCCCTCCCCTACTCCATTGTAATTGGGTAAAGAATTTCTAACTATATTTAAAATAAGGAAAAAGAAAAATGGAACCTAAGAAGGAAGAGAAGAACAAACTTTCATGGAGACCTTTTGGGTGCCCAGCATGGCGTTAGAACTTTTTTTTTTTTTTAATTTCTTTTATTTTATTTTATTTTATTTATTTTAGAGAGGAGACAGAGAGAGAGAGAGAGAGAAATGGGGGAGGAGCTGGAAGCATCAACTCCCATATGTGCCTTGACCAGACCAGTGCAGGGTTTTGAACTGGCGACCTCAGTGTTCCCAGGTCGACGCTTTATCCACTGCGCCACCACAGGTCAGGCGGCGTTAGAACTTTTAAAAAGGAACTCTCAGCGAAGCATCATAGTAACTTCATGAGGTGAATAACGTCATTCTCATTTTAGGAATGGGGAAACTGAGATTTAGCAAGGGTAAGTAATTTGGCCAGAGCCACAGAGTTAATACAGAATGATGTCAGTATAATGAATTTGTATTTTCCATCTTCAAAGTCAATGTTCTTTCTAATATACTTCCCTGACCCAGGAGGCTAAAAGGTAAGTTGAAAGTGTTAGCTTATTCATTTCAGGGGATGTAACAAATAGCACAGAGTCTATTCTCTCTTTTTCTCTCTTTCTGTTTTTCTCTCTTTTCTCTCTCTTTCTCTGACTCTCCCTCTCCTCATGCCTGTCTCTCATTCATGAAAACCAAGAGAAAGAAAAAGAAGGCAAAAGGACCTTGGTAAACTACCAACATTCAACGTCTCTCTCATTTTAGCTCCATGCTTGCCGAAAGGCTCAGAATTTCATTTGAAGGAAAGAGCAAGGGATTTTGAGTCAGAATCCTGGTGTGTATACAGCTTGTGACTTTCCTCACCTCTGCGGTGGAGTGAGAACTCCACTCTTCCAGGGATTGTGAGGATAACATGAGACCTTTTGCAACAATAGAGCATCCTTAATATAATAAAAGATCTCAGATTTTCTTAGAAAGGAATGGAAGCATTGTTGTACCTCCCATCAGGAGGAAATGCATGTCTACTCAAGGCAAATCTGAGAGGCGGCAGATTACGTAGTGTGGATGCCAATGTCTATATGAGGCATGCACGAATTTATTCCATCATTCATTCATTCATTCACTCGCGTAACAAATATTGGCTGAGAACCTCTACCATGAACAGTCATCTTCCGAGCTGTTGGGAAGATAAAGTCCCTGCTCTTATGAAAGTTACATTCTAAATAAGGGTTGACAAGTAAAAACACAATCCTAGATAAGACAATTTAAGATATATTAATGGCCTTGGTAGTGTAGCTCAGTAGGTTAGAGTGTCTTTCTAATACATCAAGTTTGCGGGTTTGATCCCCAGTCAGGGCACATATAAGAATCAATCAACCAATGAATGCATGAATAAGTGGAATAGCAAATCCATGTTTCTTTCTTTCTCTCTCTAAAAAATCATTTAAAAAATGCATAAGACTATAAAAAACTCAAGCTGGCCATGAAATCAAGAATGTCAGGAGTACTAAGAGTACATAAGGGAGGATCAGAGAAAGCCTTTCTGAAGAAGTGTCATGTGAACTGAGAATCGAAAAGTATGAAAAAGAATCATGCAATGGTGCAGAAAAGTATTCCAAGAGGGGAGAAAAAGTACAAAATTTCGCATTTTGCCTCTCCAGTTTAACCCCTTGTCCCTGGCATAGCTTGACTCTTCTCCAGCTGGCCCAAGAGGCTCCGCTCTAATCACCTGGTCCCTGAGCCCTTTAGGTGCCAGAACAGCACTGGTCACTTTCCTCAATGGAAATGATGTTTTATTTCAGTTCTGTTCTGTTTCTGTGTTCCAAAGCAGAGACACCTTGTTTAAACTGCAGTTCCATTTTCCCAGGCCAGACAAAACTTCTATAAATTTTTAGAAATGTCCATTTTTTCCCTCTTTTCTTGAACGTGGTACCTGAAAATGTAGATGCTAAGTACATTTTCACATCTCATTGTGGTATCCTGAGGATGGAGTATGACATCCTAGGCTGGGTAGAACATGGTGTTTAATGTTGGGGAAATTAATTTGAATCTAAGGGCTTGGGGGACCCTAGGAACTGTGAGAGCCTATGATTGTGATTTGCTCACTGTGAAGGCAACTGTTAGCTTTTCCTTCGTGTGTGTGTGTGTGTGTGTGTGTGTGTGACAGAGACAGATAGAGGGACAGACAGGAAGGGAGAGAGATGAGAAGCATCAATTCTTCGTTGCGGCTCTTTAGTTGTTCATTGATTGCTTTCTCATATGTGCCTATGTGTCTTGACCGGGGGGCTATAGCAGAGTGAGTGACCCCCTGCTCAAGTCAGTGACCTTTGGGCTCAAGCCAGTGACCCTGTACTCAAGCCGGATGAGCCCACACTCAAGCTGATGACCTTGGGGTTTCAAACCTGGGTCCTCTGCATCCCACTCTGACACTCTATCCACTGCACCACTGCCTGGTCAGGCAACTTCTGATGGCTACTCTAGGTGGCCAAAGTCAGAATTTCCTGGAGGGGCCTGTCCCCTGAGGAGTGCTGCTTCAATGCAGTCCTGTTGCTGGTTAGCCCTTTATTGATGGTGTGCTGCAGGGGTGGTCCAAGTGCCGGTGCTCATACATATTCATCAGTGTCTCCAGCGAAGGAAAAGAAAATTAGCAGGAGATTCTAAATGCGATGTGGAGAATGGCATCGGAGAACCAAATTGCACTTTAAATAACCATGAGAGGTTGATTTGACAGTGAAAAGGAAGGTTCCAAAGTTGATTCTCTTATGCCCCTCCCCCCCCCAGAGTATCCAGCGGCAGGAGCAGTGGATTAAGAAAGGGGGAGGGGCATAAAATGCTCCAATTGACCTTTCACCTACCTGCTTCCAGCCTCCCTCCCCAACCCTCCCCAAATGACAGGGTAGCCCCCTCCCTGGAATCCTGACATCATGTAAGTAGAGTGTCTCTTCAGCTTTAAATAGATTCGGAGGCAAGAAGAAAGTAAGAAGGTAACAGCAGAAGCAAAGAGCAGCACAACAGAGCTTCATGGGGTTGTGTCTGCAGTCTTGGGGATAATACCTCCCCTTAAAGTTGCACCTGTGTAAACAAAATCTTCAAAGAAACGAGTGAAGGTTGTAGGAGCAAGGAGTCTGTAGGCACATCTGTGGTTGCCAGGAACCCAGAGTGAAAGCCAAGCTCAATTTCCCCATGGCTGTAGGCCCTCATAATCATGTCTGCACATCATTTCTCCAAAGTAGAAGTCCCTGTGCTTTAAGGGTCTCACTGCATTCGTTCCTTTCACTCCAAGCTCCTCACCTTCATATTGGAAGGAGGTGGCCATGCTGATAATCAGGAAATAAATATCTATACTGTGTCCTCCTCTCTTGAGGAAGACCATGACGAATTAAAAAGACAGAGATAAAAAAGAAATTGGTATTTATTCTAGGTTATCTAACAGGGCAGGTGATATATTTTTAGTTTGATTTGGTTATGAGGTAGTTCTACTCCATAGGCAGCCATCATTCATTAATAATTATTAAAAAAATAGAGTGTCAGGCATTGTTCTAAATCCTGGAGATTTAGAAGCGAGCAAGATCAACACTTCCTAGAGGTTATAACTGAGCAGAGGAGGCAGAAACCAAGAAGCATTGTAAATAGATAATAAATGCCATAACAGAGAAGTATGTTCTTCCCAGGTCAAGGTCACTGTCAAGGTCAAGGAGGGCTCTGAGAAGGATGATGTCAAAGTTGACCCCTAGTGGATAGGAAGAAGTGAGCAGGAGAGAAGAAAGGGACCGGTCCAAAGTGCACCATGACTTTACAGCCACACTGTACTTTGTTCTGTTGTTTTGATCACTGGTCAGTGGCTTTTTAAACCTGATCCACGCTAAGAAATGTGTCTACCCTCAGGACTAAGGATAGGCATACATATGAAGTAAGTGTTTCCTAAAACAAGTCCCGCCTCACTGAAGTGTGAGGCAGTCAATCATTTTATATTGTGATAATAGTCCATAACCAAGTTGAGTGTTTTAACCAGGGTTAAGTGCACAGGTCAGTAAATCTGTGCCTTCACATTGCCGGGAGCTACCACCCTGTCCACTCCTAGAGAACTTTTCATCCTTTCCAACTGAATCCTTGTACCCATGAAACACTGTCTCCCTATGTTCCCACCCCCTTGCCTCTGACAAATGTTATCCTACTTTCTGTCTCTATGAAATGGATGACTCTAGGGACCTCACAGAAGGGACATCACAGTATTTGTTGCTTGTGTCTGACTGATTCCATATACAGGGTGGAGCAAATGTGGCTTACAGTTGTTTGTATGGAAAATAACACAATAATTAATGAACACTACAAGAATAAACTCTGTGTTTTGCATACTCACAACTGTGAGTGGAAGAGATGGGTATCAGCTCTGGGTGGTGCTGGCTGAGAACCCACTGTGGCTTCTACTCTTGTGCTTGGCTATTATCTAGATAGGAGCAGTTTGGAGACAGGTCATATCATTGTCCTTATGTAGATGAGAAAGACGAGACCAGAGCGTTTAAATCACTGGCCCAAGATGACACAGCCACTCAGTGGTGGGGCCGACTTGCAGAGCAAGCTGGCTGGCCCCAGAGTCTGCTCACCACTGGACTGGACTCCTTGGCACCAGGCAGCATGGATCTCACTTCATTCTCGTGGCAATGCGGTGAGGTGTTACCTCAATTACATAAGCGAGGACATTGAACTTGGGGAAGGAGGCATGATTACTGAGTTCCAGAATTAGCATGGGAGCCCAAATACATTTGTACGAGCCCAGAGCTCTTTCTCGTATGCTATATTTTTTAATTTTTTTAATTTTTATTTTTTTGTGTGACAGTGACAGAGAGAGGTACAGATAGGGACAGACAGACAGGAAGGGAGAGAGATGTGCCTTGACCGGGGGGGGGCGGACCGAGTGACCCCTTGCTCAAGAAAGTGACCTTGGGCTCAAGCTGGTGAGCCTTGCTCAAACCAGATGAGCCCGCGCTCAAGCCGGTGACCTCTGGATTTCGAACTTAGGTCCTCTGTGTTCCAGTCCGACGGTATAGCCACAGCGTTACTGGTCAGGCTATGCTGCATTTTTTTATAACATAGCATACAAGTAGAAAAAAGATTTAAGCAATTCCAGAGATCAGTGGAAGCCACAGGACCAGAGGTCACAGGTAAGTCAATGACAGATGTTTGCAAGACGATTACTGCATGTGCCATGTGATATACTTGGTGATCTCTAAAACGCCTTCCAATTCTGAAATTCTGTGCTAAAGACCATAAAAGGGGTGGCCCAGACAGTAATGAAGAACCACACGAGGAGTGACAGTCTGTGGAACCCACATGTGGCAGGTGAGATAGAGTTAACAATTAACATCCATAAGCTCCATTACCTACCTGCTATGGCTAGAGTAGAGTTGGGTGCCAGTCATAGACAGAGACTTGGACGCTGCTGTTAGACCTCTCTCTCTCTCTCTCTCTCTCTCTTTTTTTTACAGGGACAGAGAGAGAGAGTCAGAGAGAGGGATAGATAGGGACAGACAGACAGGAACCAGGAACGGAGAGAGGTGAGAAGCATTAATCATCAGTTTTTTGTAGCAACACCTTAGTTGTTCATTGCTGCTTTCTCACATGTGCCTTGACCGCGGGCCTTCAGCAGACCGAGCCACCCCTTGCTGGAGCCAGCGACCTTGGGTCCAAGCTGATGAGCTTTTGCTCAAGCCAGATGGGCCCGCGCTCAAGCTGGTGAGCTCGGGGTCTCAAACCTGGGTCTTCCACATCCCGGTCCGATGCTCTATCCACTGAGCCTCCACCTAGTCAGGCTATACCTCTCTTCTAATGAGCAGGTCGGCTTAAGAATCTGGTTGTGAATGCGGGATGCTCCTGAAGGCAAGGGAAACCATGCAAGGAGAAGGAGCAGGTGTCAATGTTTTATGGCCCTCTGGGCCATTTCCCTGCCCCTGCCTCTGCCTGGGGACTGCAGGTCCTGAGACACTGCCCCCTGTTTTGGGGAGGCTGCTGATGCTGGCTGGCTGCTTTGAAGTCTAATGCATGCATTATGTTTGAGGTTAGCTGTAATGGTTCAGGTCCTTATCTTGTGGCTTGGAGACAAGTACACAAAATGCTGATCACCAAAAACATGGTGTCCCCAACTCTAGAGGCCCTTCATTGTCCTGAGGGTTTCAGAAACAGACCAAATGCGAGTTGCATCCAAAGTGGGATCACTTTTTCCTCTGCTCTACAGATTGTGCCAAATTTGATCCCTGTGACAATTTATATTGCGCAAAGTGAAAGAAAGCTCTTGGCCTGTATTTTGGGTTTTTTCCCCTTCCTGCCATATGGCTGATTGATTCATCTCGTACTACAAATCCTTTTTCTTACTAAAATGGGATGTCTGGTGCTTTAAATGAATGTATCTTGCTTAAATGGGACAGCATGGCATAGTGTTTCCATTTCAAAGCACAAACCGCAGAGGTGGGGAGAACTGGGACTGAGACACAGCCCTGGCTACCTATTAGCTATGAAACCCTGAGCAGGTCCCTTAACTTCTCTGGTCTCTGTTCCCTTAACTGCAAAACTGGGGTTCATCTAAGCTGCAACTTCCTTCCCATATCTAAGTGTCTCCCTAAGTCGTGATTGTTTTATTTACTGTTAATTCATTTGGTGACAGATATTCAAATGTTGACATTATTGTTTCAATAAAGCTGATGGTTCCTGCCTTCACCAGGCTCAGTATTAGGCACCAGGAGAAATAACAGCTAATAAGAAAGACATCATGATTCGGGCTGTCACAGCAGAGCTCATAGCATTCTATCATACATAAGTTAGTTAGACAATTACCTAGTTAATTGCTTACATACAATTGCGCATAGCGCCCTGAAGGAGAACAGTGGGAAGTTTCCAGAGTGGTCAGTAGGGAATGATGGGGGAGGGACTTCCCTTCTACCTACTTTGGCTCTTTGGCTGGGCCAAAGAATTAAACTGAGGTAGATAGTATTAATAAGAGAAAAGAATGGATTTCATTAGAATGTCACATGGGAGCCTTCGCAAGAGAGTACAGACTGGCAGAGGTGACGAGAGCAGTAGGCTTTCATACCTTTTAAACAAAGAGACTGTAAATTTGTGAAGAAGGGAGGGTTTGGGCTAGGAGTAGCAGATGATGAAGAAGTGACTAGGAAGATGAGGGCGAGGTGAACAAGGTCGGTTTGTACAGGTCTCTTAGCCCCAAATTCCTTGTTGTTGGTGATGAGTTCCTGTCCCTCCCTCCTGGTACAGGGAAGGTGCCTTTCACATAGGCTTTTTAGCCCCTGTTCTTAGAGAGAAAAAGGAAGTTCGCAGTGTTCTTGCTCTGTTGTTCCTTAAGTGTCATTGATTCAGAATAATCAGTTAGCCAAAATGGCATATTTGGGGGTGACATTTTCCAGTTTCCTTCAGGAACATGAGCTGTTCTGGTGGTTGGGAGAAGGCTGACCCAAGAAAATGACCTTTAAGCTAACTTCATTCATTCATTTATTCATTCATGTACTCACTGTTTACCCAACAAGTATTTATTAAACACGGACTGTGTCTCAGGTGCCATCACAGGCTTCTAGGTTATTTTGGAGAAAGGAAACACATATGCAAAATCCTCTAAAGGACTTAAGCTCTACTGATGTTTTATTCTGACTTTGTTCTCAGGACACAGTGCTGTTGGAGACTGTGGAGAATTCGTTATAAGACAATAAAAGGGAGAAGGCAGTCTGAGGTGACAGTGCTGGCCTCTGTTTTACGGGAGAGAAAGAACACAGGGAAGAACATGAAGTCAGTCCGGGAACGCTCTGGTCAAGCGGCCCAGGGAGAAAGGAAATTGATGTGCAGAAGTTGGCGACTAGTCTAGGGACCAAGTTTGATGCCAGAATGAGTTCTGATACCTATTTCGAAAATTAGGGCATTCTGTTTCCTCTTTGTGTTAGGACAGTCAAGCTGCCCTGTCGGTAGTACTGCGTTCATATGTAAATGTCGCTGTGGCAGCCATACTTACTGAGGGGATCATCACCAACCTGCCTACCCCCTCGAGTGGGTGTCGCATATGGGACATTGCCCGGTTTGCTTTTACATGATGTCTCCAGTTCCCAAACTGCTTTCGCTCTCCACCTTTTCTAAGCCACAGTCACTTCCAGCCTGAAATAATTATGATGGCTTCCCAGTTGGTCTACATTCCATTCCTTTGGAGGACCCTCCCCATCCCCTGCCCACAGAGTGTCTCCACACTGCAGCTGGAATGACCTTTTCCAAGGTGCAAACCTGATCAGGCCATTTTCTGCTTATTATCTTCAGGATATTTTTCTTTTGTCCTCTCCTCTGTATCACTCCCTACATCCCTTTCCATCCCTTCCTACATCCCCCCACACCCCCGCACCCCCCAGTCCCCCTATCCCTCCCCACATGCCCCCGCATCCCTCCTCCTCCTATTGGTTCTGTTTCTCTGGAGGACCCTCTCTAATATGTTGTTCTCCACCTTTTAGCCCACCCCCACAAAAATACCTTAAAATCTCTTTTTTTCCTGATTAATTAAAAATCCCAAATCTTCCTGTAAGCGCTCTCTTCCGTGATGGGCACACAGGGAGCCGAGTGCAGTGAGCTGAGTGGCACCCCCAGAGGAGCGGCGCCTCAACCCTCTTCACCTGAAAAGTTGCAAAAGGGACCTTGCAGACGAATTGAGATTCTTGGGGTGGAGAGATTATCCTGGATTTCCTGGGTGGATCCAATGGAAGTACGGCCTCCTTAACACAGGGAGGTAACAACAGGATCGGCATAGGGGGATGCAGTGTGACAGGGGTAGCGGGGATTGGCGTGAAGGGCAGGTGCACAGAGGGGTGGGGGAGCCCCTAGAGCAGGAGGAGATAAGGGATGCATTCTCTTCCAGACGCCGCAGGACAGCCAGTCTTCCCAATGCTTTGGTTTTAACCCTGCAGAACTCATTTTGGGATTCTGATCTCTACCATTTAAAAAGAGTAAGTTTCACATCTTCTTTTAGAAATGAAGAAAATAATGTCTAAAATAAACTATCTGGCCTTCTTTCACAAATGCTACCAAAAGAAAAACAAAATTAAACCTAAAGTACTTAGAAGGTAATATTAGAAATACTATAAAAAATAAAACAATAAAAAGGAGAAGATAGGAAGTAGAAGGTGACAATAAAAGTAGAAAGCAATGAAAGAAATATGATAAAGGAGAGACAATTAATAAAAATCAGGAGGTTTTCCTTTGACAATATAAACAAAGTTGAAAAGGCCCAAGCTCAGACACTCACGGGCTTGACCCATTTAGAAATGAGTGTGTTTTCCCTGGGCCTGGGCTAGCGCACTTAAAACCTACCAGACCTCTTCAAACTTTTTATAAAAACGGCCCACTTTTGCAGTGATGGTCAACCTGGTCTGTACTTCCCACTAGTAGGCATTCCAGCTTTCATGATGGGCAGTAGTGGAGCAACCAAACGGCACTGTGATTGGCCCACCATGAAAGCTGGAGCAAAGTTGTCCCGGGCGCTGAGGACTGTTCCATGGCCTTTGCCTCAGGCACTAGAATGGCTAGGGTTGCAATGGCGCAATGCCCCAGATGGGCAAAGCATTGCCCCCTGGTGGGAATGCCAGGTGGATCCCAGTCCACCCCATGTGAGAGTCTGACTGCCTCCCTGCTTCTAACTTGGAAAAATACCAAAAAAAAAAAAAAAAAAAAAAGAAAGAAAACTTAATATTCTGGAGACAGAGAGACTGATCCTGATGGCTCTTTGCCTGACTCTCCCAAGGGACTCCGACAGGGGATGGTGGTGTCCCTGCCAGGAGAAATGGAGGAATTATAAATCTAGGTGGTCTGGGAGGTGTCGAGCAAGGTAACAGCACTGGTGGTCACAGCCAGCAGTGGGCTCTATCTTCATGGAGGACAGCCACGGTCACCACCCTGCCAGCCACCGGAAACAGGCCAAAGTCTCTGCGTGTGGAATCTTGGGGCCAGAGTCACCAAGGGAAACACAATGTGATCAGACACAGTACGGAACAACACTTTGCTAAATAAAGAAGGGACAGTGAGATCGAGCTGCAGTGGTGGGCCTCTGCCCCATGACCGGAAAATCTCTCCCAGGGCCATCTGCCTCGTCTCCCCAACCCCTCTGCCATCCCTGCTGCAGTGGAAGGAGCCCTGCCCGCTCCCTTTGGGGGACACGTGCAAGAGTTCCCATCTATAATGGACACTTACAAGACTAAATTAAATGATCAAATGTGAAAATGCTTTCAGCAGTGCATAAATGTCTCCAAAATATGTTACCAAAACCTGCTTGAATGGAAATAAAAAAGTACACTTTATTTTTTATATTTAATGACTTTAGTTAAATAAAAGCAAAAGAAGCCCAGATAGCTTTTTATCACCATGTGAGACCACAGGGAGATATAAGTATATTACTGTATTAAACATCATCATGGTTTATCACTCAGCTGGAAAAAAATTGAATACCACTTTCTCTCTCTCTCTCTTTTGTTAAATCAAAGCCTGTCTTTTTGATGCAAATGAAGAAAAAAATTTTAAGAAGCCTGACACTGACTTATTTCTTCTACTGAATTTTAGTAGTACATAAAAATTATGTTCCAAGCTTGAAGACACATTTACTTTTTTATTTCCTAGAAAATAATTTGGTAACAAAAGGAAAGTTATTAAGCTGAGAATAATACACCCAGAATTAGTGTGTTCTTCTACTCCGGTCTAAAAATGCAAGGCTTCCTTCCATTCATGACTATCAATGATGAGTATACACACCGTAGGTCATTTGCTATCCTGTGTTATTTTACTTCTTTGAAAAACAGGCTTTTGGCAACTACCTTCATATGTAAATCTCCTTTGAAAGGTGTCTCTATCAGTTCAGTGAGGTTTTAAATAAACCTGTTATCAGAAGCCATAGTTTCTAAGACTAGCCCGCCCTGACAGGCTCTCTTTGAGGCTAGAGAGCGAGGTTAGCCACACCCAGGAGAATCAGACAGCCTGGTGATAGGGAAGTCCCTAAGAAAGGAAAGACTCTCCACTGACCTCGGTCAAAATAAAGTTTCACATCAGCCTCAACCAGAAGTTGACGTTAGCACACCACTGGAAGCCCGTGAAAGGAAGACTCATCAGTTTCTAGCTAGGCTATCATCTTAGAAAAAAAAAATTATCTGCTTGATTGCCATTCAAATTCTGGAAAAAGTTTAAAACGTTGATCCTGCATTGGACGTTTCCTTCTAGTAGACGTGGATGACAGTCTGCACATCTAACAGGTTGAGAGCTTGTCTATGTGAAGGGCATGCATGAACCAATTGAATGGACAGACCAATTAAGGGCTTTCTGGTTTTCCTAAAACCAGATCTTGACTATACCCTGTGGTGATGACAGTGATGGTGAGGAAATTCCTGAAGGTGGCATCCCAAATTCTATGTATATATCCCAACATTTTATGGCTCAAAAGCACATGGATGCTGCTGCCTTATTGGTCACTGCTGTCCTGTCCCCGCCCTCCCCTCATACCAGAACACCTGCACAGGTTGGAGACTAGTCACACACGAAGGTCTAATGGGATGCCCTATTTACGACAGTAAGTTCACTTTAAAATGAATGAGGACATTGAGGCCACAGGCATTGGGGAGTGGGGGAGGAGTGGGTAATGTGTCAGAATGCACCTGATACACTCAGTATGATTAAACCGGAGTCAGGTCCTTCCTGGTGAACTCCGTGGAGCCATTGCTTTAGACTTGGGTGGCTATGTCCAACATCACAGCTTTCAAAGAGATGGGCAGGCATGGGTGTTCTGGGCTTCTCTTGCTTGCACTGTTCTGCCAATTTTTCCCCCACAAATCCTTAGCTTCATTTTTAATCTGGTGAACAGATTTGAAGACCTTCTCGACATCAAGCTATCTTTTCAGAAAGGTGTTTCCTTTCATGTTTTCATTCAAGTTGAACTCAAACTCTTCCCGACTGGACAGAGGCTCATTTTGCTTGCTGCGCTGATCACCATTAGTTTGTCCAGCTCCACTATGGTTTTGTAATTAACCTTTCATGCTCTGAGTCTTCCCAGGGCCGCTCTCTGATGCTGAAATCCCCGGGCGGATTTCACACTGTCGCTTTTCTGAGAGGTTCCAGCTCCATTGGGAGGCAGTTATTTTCTGACCAGACAGCGCCCGTTTCCAAGTTTAATATGCTCAGATCTGTCTCCCTCTTGCTTATTGCTTCCCTGTGGGGACTCTGCAGTTTCTCTGCTCAGTCTTTGACCTTGGCTGTCTGTGTCTTAGGTAGATGTTTTCAACAGCGAGTTTCTTCCTCCACAGAGCTAAAAATGGTCTTTCCTTGTTAAGATGGCAGAAGGGCTTCACGCTTCTTGAGACCGGTGCGCGGGTTCTGGGGGTGAGGATGGTGGTGCCCAGATTGCAGTCACAACTCAGCCTTATTTTCCATTGGAGGCCAGTTCACGTGGGCTCAGTTTGAGAGTGTTGTGAACTGGAATTGACAGGTTTTCTTCATGAACTGCAATTTAGCCAATTTTTCTTCATAGCTATATTTGGGCCCTTTATTAAAAACTTTGAGTAGAAGTTTTGAAAATGTCATGTCTGAGGATTTTAGCTCAATTTGAAATGATTTGGAGTGTTGTGTTTGTAACTCCACGGATGATCTGCCCATTTTCCCTAGCATTCTATCACTCCCAGATTTCATGAGCTTCACTTTTGTGAATTCTTTTAGAAAATGTTTATTGTGTGCCAACTACGTACTAAATATTGTGTCATACACAGCATGGATTAAATTCTTCTTTTTGAGTTGGTCACAGGCTGGCGGACAAACAAATAGGTAACCAAATAATGACAATCTAATGTAATATGATTGATGGTGATGATGCAATTTTGCATTGTTTTGTTTCATTTAATATTTTATTTTACCCATTGATTGAGAGGAGAGAGAGAGAGAAGCATCAACTCATTGCTCCACTTGTTCCATCTAGTTATGCACTCATTGATTGCTTCTTTTACGTGCCATCACTAGGGATAGAACCCATAACGTCAATGGGCTGGGATGAAGCTTTATCCACTGAGCCACTTGACCAGAGCCCACTTGTGCATTGTTTTAGGACTACACCAATTAGGGATGACTTCCTTCTCTGGTTAAGGCCTCCCTCCACCTCTTTGTAAAAACGGAAACTGGACATTTGAGGATACTAAAGAAAGGATCTGCTTAAAAGGTTAGTGTGCTCACCACTGCAGACATGCTTTCTTGCTGTTCAGCACCCTGGCTAGAGGGGGGGGGTGTTGTGTGTGTGTCTGGGCATTTCCTCATGGGCATAGGTCACTTGGAGGCAGAGAGGTGACGTGCTTGTTCACAGTCTCAGGCAAGTTCTGTGCGCATGGTGACATGACTTCAGGATAGGCACGAAGACGTTCTGATTTGATTTCTTCTGGGACATAAATAATAGACCACAATGATAACTTGTCACACCTTCATAACAACATCTGAGTGAGCTTTGACCAGGAGTTCCTTTTCTGTTAATTAAATAGCAAACAAGGGCACTTTCTGAACAAGGGAAAATTTTTCTTAGCATGTTGCAAATGTTATCTATCTGCAACATGTATACGTAATTTACTTTGTGGACATATCCAGGTTGGTGTTTTTTTCTTAATAATAGCATATAGCAACCCTATTTTATTAGAGTCATTTTTTTTCTTGAAAGAGGAAGAAAATCATTAATCGTGTAGCAAGTGTTTTCAGATCCTTAAAGGGTATTTCACTGATGGTCTCCCAGATGAGTTATTTAAAATTCTGCAGAAGTGCAGAGGAGTGACATGCCTCCTAATTTTTTACACAAGTTCTGAATTTTAAAAAAGAATGAATTGATCAGACTTATGAAGAGAAGAATATGTGACATATCCGAAATGTCTCTGGGTTTGATGTAACTCATAAACCTGGGGTGGAGAATACCTAAGGAATTATGGAGCTTTGATTTAAATTAAATTTCCAGGCTGGACACTTAAAGTAGAGCAGTGACATCTCAATGTCTTTAGCCTGAATGACTTTTTTTTTTAATAAGATGTAATAATGGTGGTTTGGAAGATTCAAGTATGACACAAAGCTGTCAGAGCGCTTACTGAGAATTAATTGCTCCTTTTACTAGCTTCCTCAGTTCTCTGTTTATATATGTATTTTGTATATATTTTATAGAGACATAAAATTATATAGAAATAAAATATATATGCTAATATAAATATATTAGTGACACCCAGGCACCTGCTGGGTACTAGAGAAAGGTTGGTAAGTAAACTGCCTATTAAGAGGTTAATTCAAGTGTCCTGTCACATCTGTGAGCATTTGAACATTAGTGGGGCTCATTGCCAGGTGTTGTTGACCTCTGGGGATTTCCTGTTCGTCCTCCTTCATCCTACAGTGTTCAGTTTATAAGGACACATCACCGAGACGGCCTTACTTTTCCCTTTGGTTTGACTAGCTGGTAGGCGGGTTACATTCTGACCCTGAATCCCTGACATTCCTTTTCCTTCACTACTTACTTTAGAAAATCTGTGATGGTAGCCCTGGCTGGGTAGCTTAGTTGGTTACAGCCTTGTCCCCATATACCAGTGTGGCAGGTTCAATCCCTGGTCAGGGCACTAATTAAAAAAAGGAAAAAAAAAATGAGATTGTAAATTCTGTCTTGGCACCTTTGAAATACAGATCTTATACAACTTAGGAATGTCCTTGTCAAGGACCTGGCCATCCCTTTGAAATGTAATTCTCAACGAAGGTCAAGTCCCTAGCTCCCAATATCCGTGGGAGTGTAGGGACCTAACTTTGATAAGTACCAACTGGCAAACACAGATGGCAAGCAAATCCTATCAGAGTCCTCATCACCTTGACTCCTACAGTCCTCCAGTACTTTTCCACTAGCTTATCCTAATGCTTAAAAATCTGTCTGCCTTTTGTTTCAGCAGAGTTGAGTTCAATCTCTTGCTTCTTTTGCAATAGTCTTCAATAAAGTCTTCCTTACCTGTTTAACTTTTTTTTTTTTAAGTGTGTGGGGGGAGATACAGAGACAGACATCCACATGTGCCCTGATTGGGATCCAACTGGTGACCCCCATCTTGGGCTGATGCTCTGCCCATTTGGGGCTGATGCTTGCAACTGAGCTATTTTTAGCAACTGGAATGGAGGCTCAACAGAGCTATTCTTAGCACCCCAGGGCCAACACACTCGAATCAATTGAGCCATGGCTGCAGGAGAAGAGAGAGAGAGAGAGAAGAGGAAAGGTGAGGGGAGGGAGGAGAAGCAGATGATTGCCTCTTCTTTGTGCCTTGACCAGGAATTGAACCTGGGACTTCCACACACCAGGTCAACACTCTAGTACTAAGCCAACTGGTCAGTGCCCTGTTTAACTTTAAAAAAATTTTTCTTTATTGATTTTCGTGAGAGAAGAAGGTAGATACTAGAGAAAGAGAGAGAAAGAAACATTGAGCTGTTTCTATATGTGCCCTAACCAGAGATCGAACCAGCAACCTCTGTACTTTGAGACAATGCTCTAACTAACTGAGCTATCCAGCCAGGGCAAGTTTAATTTTTTTTTATTTTACAAGAACAAAGGGAGAGTCAGAGAGAGAGGGATAGATAAGGACAGACAGACAGGAACGGAGAGAGATGAGAAGCATCAATTCTCAGTTTTTCATTGCGACACCTTAGTTGTTCATTGATTGCTTTCTCATATGTGCCTTGAATGCGGGTCTTCAGCAGACAGAGTAATCCCTTGCTTGAGCCAGCGACCTTGGATCCAAGTTGGCAAGCTTTTGCTCAAGCCAGATGGGCCCACGCTCAAGCTGGCGACCTCGGGGTCTCGAACCTGGGTCCTCCGTATCCAGGTCCGACGCTCTATCCACTGTGTCACCACCTGGTCAGGCAAGTTTAACTTTTTTGATGGGATTTGGATTTATGTGCACTGGGTACAGAGAAACCAGGAAAACCAGGATGAGGTTCCTAAATTCCTGTCACGTGTGTGACTTAAGCCACAAACCACAAATCCTGTATATGCCCCTTCTAGTAAAATCAGTTCCTATTCCTGAAATAATATTATGTAAAACCATTGTATGCTGGAGCTAAAATGGACTCTTGATATCATTAAGTCCAATGTCTTCGATTTCCCACTGAGGAATAAGTCACCTGCCCAAAGTCACCCATTGGTCACACGGTTGGTATTGTAAAGCTGGTCTTTTGACACCATTTTTGGGCTGCCCTGTGTTTTCTATCTATCTGTTGTATATTCATTCAAGCATCTTCAGGCTACTAGTCACAAAAGCATATCTTAACTACCTAAGGTCTGATCACAACTCTGATAAAGAATTTGGTAACAATTGCAAGGTCTGGGGAGCCATTATAAATGGTCATAGTCTCTTTTTTATTTATTTATTTATTTTTTAAAACTTATGATTTTAATTTGTGTTTACATAGATTCAAGTGTCCTACAGAATATAGTCTCTTTCTTATAACAATAAAAATATTTGAACTAATGTCTTAAGATTTAATATGAAAGACTATATCACATACAGCTTCATTGTATGAATTAAGACCCACCAGTCAATGCCCTATATGGTTTTAATTTGAAAACATCCAATTTTGCTTCAAGCTGTTAGCAAAATTAAAATGCATTATTTTTAGGTTTTACAGCCTTTTCAAACAGTTTGTTGTCAGGAGATGAATATTGCAATCCATCAGTTATTTTTATATTTTTTTTAAATTCATGATGCTATTTAAATAAATATCAGGTTTTTGTATGTGCTGTTTAAGTTCTCATTATCATACAACAAAGCCTTTCAAAATTGCCTGAGGTGAGTGCCTTTGTTAGAGCCCTGGAGATTGGATAACGTATTTGAAGTCATGAGAAGTTAACTGGCCTATATTTGCAAAAAATTATATAATTTAAAAAATTAACATCAAGGTTACATCGCCAGATTTTGCTGTTATCAGACTTGAATTACTAATGATTAAAGCTCACCATGATTAATTTATAGCAAAATAGTGTGTATCTCCTGTGGTCATCTGCATTTGGCACCAGGATAAAAATTTGGCTTCAGGAACATCCTAAGTCAAAGAGAATATTCAGGGTTTATAGGCACCTTATAGAGCACACCATGAAACCCATAAATTATCTCAAATTTGAATGGAAAAAGGAGTTCAACATGGAACGGTGATTTCGTAAAGGTAAACATAAGCTTCCCTGTAACCAGGTTGAAAGGCTTATGACTCATTTACAGGTGCCTATTGGAGAGGACTAGCACTGGGTGGGAAAGACATTCTCATGATCAGTTTCAAAGTGTCAGCTCATCTAACTGGTGTCGTATGTGGGGCCAAGTACCATGCAGTGGCTGCTTGAGCTGCATAATCGAGGGCTAAGGACCTCACAATGCTGGGCATTTGGAAATGCAGGAAGGTCAAAACATTTGACTTGCTCTGGAGCAGAAGCCCATGGTTACTGGCCAGTCATGTGTGAGGTCGTCCATTCCAGCCAGAGTTCTTCCATGCCAGCAAGTGCTTCCCTTCTGTGTCTGTGAATCCCAGCAGTAGTTCCGAGCCATGTTCACATCTCCTTATGTGCAGTTCAGTGATCTCAAGGGTTAGCCATGTGACCTATGTTTTTGGAATGCCTGTTAGGTGGTAAACCCTGACTTCAACTAATGCGAGTTGATTTCTATCTTTAGTTATCACAAGTGAGTGTGAATATTAATTTGTTTCCAGGTGGAAATGCCACTGTTTGTTTATAGGAGGTCGTCTCTAGACTCACATGTGGGTGTCATGTACTGTATGGTATAGGGATTGAATGATCTTCCTAAAATCTGAACATTTCTGAATTCTAAATACCAGTAGGCCCCAGGGTTTTCCTTTAGGGGATGACTGACTTCTAGCCCTTCTGGCTGACACCGAAACTCTCTCATACAGTGTGGAGTTGTTTCTGGGGCCGCTGCTCACCCTGGCATTATGTTGCCTGGCCTGTCTTGCTGCTGATGTGATCCCGTGCCTAGCTGGCATCACTAGAGAATGAGCATGGGTGAGAAGTGTCACTTCTGGGTTGAGACCTTCTTATGAAGCATGCAGTCTTTCTTTCTCCTGCTGCTGGCTGAAGGCAGAGGATTCTGAGGTCCAGGGAGAGAGGGCAGATCCACAAGGAGGAAAGAACCTGGGTCCCTAAATGACCAGAGGGAGCAGAGCTACTCACTGCCCTGAAACATCCCTGTTGTGTTGTTAAATGACTGAGAAATATGTGTGTGTGTGTGTGTGTGTGTGTATACACACACACACACACACACACACACTCACACACACATACTTTTTTTCTGGAAACCCCTGCATTTTAAGGTTTATTTTTGTAGCTTGAGTTGTGTTTATTGATAGATAGAAATCCTGTCATGTGATGGCATGTTGTTTTCTAATAACTTTGAGCTCTCTGCAATCTTTCTGAGCTGTGGGTTTCCCACACATTACCTGTGCAGTAGGCTGTTAGGAGAAGCAGAATACATGGACAAGAAACCTCCAACACATGTTGAATAGCTGGGTACAAAACTGTGCTCAGCGACTGTAGTGCTGTGTGCTGATGTCCAAAATGCTTTATGTGAAACAAAATGCTACCCACCAGAAGTATGTAGTGACTTCTATGTTATAACACAGTTTCAATATTTTATTGACTTAAGTTTGGGACATTGCTGTGGTTAGCAGTATTGTTTTTACAATTAAAACCAAAGAGGCTTAGAAGTTCTTGAAACTCATAAATGAGTCTAGTAAGAGGTAGAAGCTAACTCTTCTGATATCAAATCCCATATTCTTTCTATCACAACAATATCTTAAAATAGCTAAGTTCTTTTTTTTCTCTCTTCTATTTTTGGGCAAGTATGTGTAGAAAGTACTTTTATGTCATTGCATAGACTGACGATAAATCTTAAGCACATAGTTATTTATGAATGTAGGAGAAAGTTTTCTTGGTCAGCCTAAGAAAATCTGTCAATCATTTCTCTGGTTTATTAGAGCGGGTCTGTTGGCATTATAAATTATAATAACTATACTGTCATGGAGTGCTAACCATAAACCAGCTACTCTCATGAATGTTTTTTATACATGAATTTACTTTATATTCATAACAACCCTATGGATCAGGTAATATAATTATCCCCATTTTACACATGAGAAAACTGAGGCATGGTGCAGTGAAGTAACTTCCTGCAAGTCACGAACCCACATTCTCAGACACCTCTCAGGTTGTCAATATGTATCTAAAATGTTAATACTTTTTCTGCGGAATAAATGATACAGAATTTACAATTTAATGTCACTTAGTTGAGTGATGTCACTTAATAGACACTTAATAATTCAGTGTCTAGGGTGAAAATTGTTTGATTTTTGATTTAGAAAATGGCAATTTAGCTTACATATATTGTATAAAACAGGCCCCTGTCTCAATGAATGTCGGAGACTCACATTCAACAGCAAGTCTTACCTGAAAGAGGGCTCTTTCAGCAAGAAGTGGGAGAGTTCAGAGGAGGAGAGACCCATACCCCAAGGCAAAAAGATGCAGAAGTCAGAGATTCAAAGGAAAAGAGATCAGAATGAGAGTCACTGAGAGATTCTGGATGCCAGCGGGTCAGCGGAAGGGATGGATGACAAGTGGTGTTCAGTGGACTAGAGGGAGAGGTGTCCGGAATCCCATGAAACACTGGCGGGTGGGATCCGGGACACTGAGCCTGTAGAGACAGGGACACATACTGAGTGCATTACCTCCTCTGCACAAGAGCTATTGCTTCATAACTAATTTGAGTGGTAGTTACCTCCACTGAGTTTTTATGAACTTGACTATGACTCGTTCCCATGAAGATGTCCTCAGAGGGGGTCCTTAAGAGAAACTCACCGATTTGCAAATGCTATAAAACTAATGTTTCTACTCTGGAGGCTTTTCCCAGCACTTTTAAACATTTGATCACCACATTATTTTAGCAAGTATTTTTCTCATGTTTTTAAAATTGACTGTCGCTTATTTAGAACTTTATCTATTCCCACACATTAATGTGTGAGGTTATCGTCTATTAATGAAAAGACAAATGCAGGGGAGCCAGAGAGTTATGGATTATAATCTTCTTATCCACTTCCGAGCTTTGTGACCTTGAGCATGTTACGTAACCTCTCTAAATCTTAGCTACATCATCTGTAAGCTGGGGAATGATCAAAGTACCTAGTTCATAAACCTGCAGTGACAGTTTCATAAAATAATGTTATGTAAATCACTCATTGCAGAGCCGGGCCCATAATTAGTGCTCAATAAATATAGACTCTTATTAAACTGATGATGCATTTTGTGACATTGATTTACTTTTTCTGGGGGAGCAATGTCACGCCCGCTTCCTGGCATGAATAAGCTCACCAATATTTTCTAACAGCACTGCTCTTGGGACTGAGAATAGAGCAGAGAGCTGGCCCTACAGGGTCTTCCTGGACTAGGCATTTACCCAGAACTTCCCAGTGTGTGCTATGTGAAATATTTATAAAACATATTAAGAGGCCATAAATAAAATAATTTTCTGGTCATTTATGCTTCTCAAAATGCTGTATAAAGGAAGGATAAACAGGATTCTTCACCTAGGATCTCCTATGACCTTTATGATGCTCAACCACCCAATGTGTCTCTCTCTTTATTTTATTTTACAGGGACA
Source organism: Rhynchonycteris naso (assembly GCA_037038555.1). Taxonomy (NCBI): domain Eukaryota; kingdom Metazoa; phylum Chordata; class Mammalia; order Chiroptera; family Emballonuridae; genus Rhynchonycteris; species Rhynchonycteris naso. The sequence continues at coordinate 202,063,217 of CM072999.1, forward strand.
GAGAGAGAGTCAGAGAGAGGGATAGATAGGGACAGACAGATAGGAACAGAGAGAGGTGAGAAGCATCAATCATTAGTTTTTCGTTGCCGTTGTGACACCATAGTTGTTCATTGATTGCTTTCTCACATGTGCCTTGACCGTGGGCCTGCAGCAGACTAAGCCACCCCTTGCTGAAGCCAGCAACCTCGGGTCCAAGCTGGTGAGCTTTTTGCTCAAACCAGATGGGCCCACGCTCAAGCTGGCATACTCAGGGTCTCGAACCTGGGTCTTCTGTACCCCAGTCCGACGCTCTATCCACTGCGCCACTGCCTGGTCAGGCCCATGTGTCTCTTGTAAGAGCAGGGATAATGTTCCCAGAACCTGACAGCAAACTTTGGAAAGTGTGTAGAACTCTCTTTCACACGGTAACTAAATGAACCCTTGGCAATGAGAATGTAATTATTCTCAGACCAACCAGAATGGACTCAGCTTTCCCTGAGACAAGTTTTTCTGGGAGGGTTGGAAAGAACGTTGCTTCCCCTCCAGGCATCATACATTCAGGAAAAAGGAGCAAGAGGCAGTGTTTGTCTCAAGAAGTCCAAAATCTTCCCACTGATTTGTAGCAGACTTAATATCTCATTGGCCAGTGTTACGTGACCACTACACCTATGAGGAATTCTGAGAAGATAGTGGTATATCTATGTAAAGTTTCATGCATAAAATCTCAAATGACATTTGATTTGGGTACAAACTGCATCTTCTTTTAGTCAAATGAAAGAAGGACTATTGTGAAGGGAGGGGAGAAACAACCAGCTTAACTCCCCAGCCACAGGTTCATCCCCAGGCCTATGGCTGAGCTCAACATGTGGAGTCAACATGCATATTCGGTTGAGGATTTGGGAATTTAATTTTTAAAAGTTTACTTAAGCCTCTACACTTCTTGAAAAGTTTTTGGGTATCCTCAGGGGGTACACATGCTCCAGTTTAAAGACCACTGTGCTAGAGAGAAACTCTTGCACACAAGGTCCCTACAAGAGTGTTCACTGCAGCATTGCTTGTCATCTAGAAAACTTAGAAATGACCTACATGTCCATCAGAAGAATGATGGATAAATTAAAGGTAATATAGCACATGATGGGATACCAACAGCAGTCATGAAACTAAATTGACTAGATCTACATATGCCAATGTGGATGACACTCCAACCCAGAAGTTGACTAAAATAAGCAAGATACAGAACAGTATTTACAATAGCATTTAATTTCTATAAATTCTAAAAACTATATTTACAAAGCAATACCATTTATATTTTTAAGTTATGAATTATATTCAATATACAGACAAATATAGAGAATAAATTCCATGTAGGTCCTCACCACCCTAGTTTTAACCAGTGTTAGTATTTTACCCTATTTGCTTCAGATAAATTCTCAAGAAATTGAAGGTGTAATTGGAATCTTTTATTACTCTCTAATCCCATTTTCCTTCCTACCTTCCCAGAAATAATTGTTATGAAATCCATGTGTATGTTTCCTGTCCGTGTTACCATTTAGCTATATATTGTATATCCATAACCAATAAAAAGGCTCATTAAAAAAAAAAAAGTTGCTCAACCATCATATAGTCTCTACAAAATGCTGCATAAACATGCTGTGTCCAGACTCAGACATGCAGCTAGGCAGGTACTCGTGTCAGGAAGTCCAGCCTTGACCCTGAACTCCATCAGCTGCTGCCTTTATAGAAGGTGGAGTTTCCTTTATAATCCACAGGCTGTCAGTTACATCATTGGACTTTCCAATGGAGCTTTCACTCAGCCCCCAGTCTTTGTCTGGTGATGCTTTGCTTGTTTCTGGATGGTCAGTGGCTCTGAAAGATATTTGTGTAAGGAACGCACAACATCACTGTCACTTTCCAGAACCCTCCTGTTACTACTTAAGGAACTAGATGTACAGAAATAGGAAGCAAATAGCCCCATTAAAAAGAAAGAACACCTAGATTTCTTATTTGTCATTATAAATTGCCCAGGAACTGTTGGCCCGTGGTCAGTAGAGGATTGAAGAAGGCTCCTAAGGTGGGGAGTTCTGACTCTCATATCCTCAGCCTCCGCCCTGTGACTTTGCAAACACCAGAGGTAAACATGTTTTCTCCACAATGAACTGTGTTGTCCGTTTCAGTTCTGAAATCCCCCATTTCAATAGTGTGAGTTTTATTGCATTTCCTAGTAAATAGAAGATTCTGAAACAACAGGGATGAGATGGTTTACTCTGAGTACATGACAGGTGAGGGGCAGAGATGGAGCCCTGGAGACTGTATTTCCAGTCCGTTTCTTAGCCCACTAGCCCTGTTAGGTAGTCCTCTGCCTTCAGTTTTACATTTTTTGAAGTTTTTCAAGATACAAAATAACATAAAAAATTCAACCTAATGCTCCACGTCAGCATTTCTCTCCTACATACGTCTCACATTTCACCAGGGATAGTTGACTAAAGTTTCATAACATCACAGTGACCCCCAGATCTAAGAAAGCCAAGTTGGAACAGAATTAAAGTAGATGGAATTCTCATGGGAGGGCTGAGAGACGAGATGAAATACATTAACACACACTCCTCTCTGTGTGGGGGCCCTCTCCCACAGAAGATCAAGCCCCGGCCCTCCTCTAATATTAATGAATTACTTTCAAAATGAACGCAAATAAATAAATCACTCAGAGGATCATGAAACCCTGAAAACAGAAAAGCAGAACCATCACAAAGCCAAACCTTGCAACTGCTTTGATGTATTTTGTCTCTGCGCCTGAGGGACCAAAGAGGTGATTGTCCTGTGTGAGGGTAATTGTCCCGGGCTGACCATCTTAGGAAGGGATCTTTGCAGGTGTCGGCTGTCCCTTTACCTTCTCGTTCCTGCCAGCGTCCTCTGGAGAGAAATCCTGTACTGCTAAGAACTCTCTCTTATTCCCCAACACGTGCTCGGCATCACTCAATGCATTGCATTCTCCATCATTTTCTCCTTTCAGAATTAAAACCAGGTAATGGAAAATAAAGAACCTTAAAAAAAATGGTGCCCCTAGTTCAGTGAAACCTCCTGTTCTAATGCTGTATGTTGGCCATTGTCCAGTTTTAAGTCTTCCCTGATGTAAATGACAGTGGCTCCTAAACCTTCAGGTTATCACATGTCTGGTACTTGAGGTCTCATTGGCTAATGAAGAGTTGACTTGGTGAGAAGCAGCTTTCTAAAAGAGCTGACTCTCGATCAAGCAGATCAGAAGAGGGGATAAGAAATCATCTCTTTTAGCAGGAATGGCATTTCAGAAAACAACCAATGCCTTAAAGAAATTTTGGAAGGCTCTCTCCCAAACAGTTGAATATACTCAGAGTGATCTGAGTCCTCTGATATTTGAGACATCTCTATGGCCTGGCTTAAATGGTCTATGATGATAAATGTTTCATGGGTGCTGGGAAAAAGACACATATTCAGAATTTATAAGGTGTCATGTTCAATAAGTACCTATTAGGTCATGTTGGTTTTAGTGCTGTTCAAACCTTCTGTATCCTTATTGGTTTTTGTTCATTTATTCTACCAATTGCTGAAAAAAGGTGTGTTAAAGTCTCCAGTCATGATTGTGATTTGTCCTTAATTCTTCAATATTTCCATGATGAACTTTGAAGTTCTCTTATTATATGTATTGACAGGATTTTAATGCCCCTTTTTATGAACTGGTCATTTTAGTATAATGATATATTTCTCTTATTTACTATTTCCTGATTTTTTTGGTCTCATATATTGGCATTTACAGCTTATATGAGTTCTCTTATCTGAAAGGACTTCCTGTAGCAATTCTTAGTAAGTCTACTGGCAATAAATCCTCTCATTTCTCATGTATCAGAAATATCTTTATTTTACATTTCTTTGTGACAGATACTGTTTTTGGACATGCCCAGCATTCTATAAATTCTAAGTTGACATCCCCCCCCCTACACACACACCAGTTAGAAGAGGTCATTCCATAATCCTCTAGCTTATGTTTCTAATGAGCAGTCAAATATTATTCTGACCACTGGTCCTCTATGTGTTCTATGTTTCTTTCTTTTTATGGATGCTTTTAGGATTTTCTCTGTATCTCTGGTTTTCAGTATTTTGACTTTGATATACATTGCTGTAGTTTCATTTAAAATTATCCTGCTTGGGATTTATAAAAATCTTTGATTTTCTGAATTGATTTTTTTCATCAACCTTTTTGGAAAAATTTTTTAATTATTTCTAAAAAATTTGTTTTTCTGCCTCAATTTGATTATTGTAACACAAGTTATAGGCACTGTTTAGTTAGTTACATAGTGTTTCAATCTCATCTTCTTCCTCAGTGTTTTATTTGAGGTAGTTTCTATTGCCCTTTCTTCAAGATCACTGACTCTTTCTTCTACAGTGTTTATTATGCTGTTAAGGTTGTGCAATGTGCTTTAGTTTTTCAGAACACATTCTAGAACATCTGTATTTTTAAAAATATTTTTATATATTATGTGAAAAGGACTAATTACACAATATAGGAGGACCTCAGGTGAAGTAACTTGCAGCTAGATGCAAAACAGCTGTCACCAGTTCTGGGCCTCAGTGGCTAAAGAGAGGGCATTGTTACTGACACCCGGAATGAGAAAGAGTAACATAGAGTAAGCTCTCTGAAGAGGAGCAGTGATCTCTACTCAAGGGACAGAGCCCTTGTCAGTGCCAAAAGCTAACTATAGTGATAATACTAGTTTTATTTTATTTTATTTTATTTTTGTGGCAGAGATAGAGAGAATCAGAGAGAGGGACAGATAGGGACAGACAGACAGGAAGGGAAAAAGATGAGAAAAATTAATTCTTTGTTGTGGCTCCTTAGTTGTTCATTGATTGATTTCTCATATGTGCCTGGACCAGGGGGCTACAGCAGACTGAGTGACCTCTTCCTCAAGCCAGTGACTTTGGGCTCTTGCTCAAACCAGATGATCCCATGCTCAAGCTGGCGACCTCAGGGTCTTGAAACAGGGTCCTCTACATCCCAGTCTGATGCTCTATACACTGTGTCACTGCCTGGTCAGGCATGATGATACTAGTATTAAATTCCTTTTCTGCTAGTTTCAATATCTGGGTTATCTATGGTACTATCTTTTGATTTGATTTTTTAAATGTCTCTTTTTTTTTAATGTATCTCACAATATTTTATGGTTGTATATAGATAATAGTGGAATTTTATTTATACATCTATTTTGCTTTGTTTTTATTTCAAAGAAAGTGCAATCTCTTTCCTGTGCATGAGCCTAAGGCAGCAATTTTAAACATTGACCTTATATTTTTGTGGAGATAAAGGAAACCTCATTCACTGCCAGTGGAAATGTAAACTTACAATCACTGTGGAAAACAGTATGGTGGTTCCTCAAAAAATTAAGACTAGGGTTCACTTGAGAGTAGGATTGAAGAGTGGATCCCAGGGAGCCTTGAGCAGCCCCAATGCTGCTGCTTCCCTGGTTACCACCACACTCCAGGAGGCACCATGGCTGACCTTGTAGACAGCCCCATCCCTGATTATCACAACCATGAACTATGAGGTTGAGACCCAGGAGTCACCTACTCCCTCTACTAATGGCCAAGACAAGGAAACATCCAAAGTATCCTTCACTAGATGACTGAATAAAGAAGATATAGTACATATATACAATGGGATACTACTCAGCAATAAGAAAAGATGAAATACGGCCATTTGTGACAACATGAATGTATTTTGACACTATGCTAAGCAAAATAAGTTAGACAAAAAAGTCAAAGACCATACGATTCCACTCATGTGAGATATAAGCTTGAAAGCAACAAATGAACAAACAAGACCAAGAAACAAAAACTCATAGACACTGACAACAGTATGGTGGTTACCAGAGGGAAAGGGGGGATAGTAAAAGATCAATGAGGTCAAATATATAGTGATGAAAGGAGATTTGACTTGGAGTGGTAAATACACAATGCAATACACAGATGATGTGTTACAGAATGTATATACACTTGAAACTTAAATAATTTTATTAACCAGTATCACCCCAACAAATTTAATGAAAATGGTCATATAAACATATATATCTATACACGCATATGTATACATATGTGTGTGTATGTGTATCAGATGGGACCATAATGTGTAGAAATTTAAAAGTCAGAGTAAAGAACTTTGAGTTTAATCTAAATATAAAATAAATGACCTTATTTCTGGTTAGCTTTCCTCCTGGTTCCACAGCTGTTCTGGCCCAAGTGTAATTTCTTAGCTCTTAGCAGTGTTTAATCCTGGAGCCTGGTGGGAGTTGGACCTCAGTGTTATCTTTTGAATCAGCACGTTGTTTCTAGTTACCATGAGAACGCATGACTTTAGAGATTTCTTTCTGCTTTTTAGCTATACCATTGCTGCTCTTTTTATTTTTTTTTAGTAAAATAGGAGTAGAAATCCAGAAATAAATTTTGGGTCAGGTAAATTTTCGCTGTCTTTGAGATTCTGCAGAACATTGGCACCTCCCACTGACTGTCCCCCCCCCCCCAGCTCCCTACTCCATCCCACCAGTGGCCCCTCTGGCTTGGGCTCAGCGGGCTTCCTGCTGCGTTTTTTTCACCAGAAACCACCTCCACTTGACAGTTGTGGATAAAGAGCTGTTTTCGCTGAAAAATAGTTCCTGCATCCACCTCTTTTCAACAGTTTTACATATAAGCCCAAGTTTATATTGCTAATATTTGGTGTTACCATGGCAATGGAGATCTTCGACATCTTTTCGTATCCCAGCAGAAATATTGTTTATTGTGCTTAAAAGTTAGCCAGATTTCAAAGAAAATGATAGTCTCTATTTTTTTGCTATAAACTATTGATTGAGTTCTCCTGATAATTATTTCTTTCTGAGAAAAAGAAAGGAAGAATAAAAAATGGAGTCAAAGCTTTAGAACACAATGGGCTCATCAGGAATGTCAGAGAGCCAGCCCAGAGATGCAGAAACAGAGTGGGTGTGTATGCTCTGCGACTGATTCTTATTGGGGACTTGGTGGCAGGCATATTCTTCCTTGAAATAGCCAGGAGTGGAAAGCCAAGTCTGAAACACCCACTGTGAGTCTCAACCTCTGATGCAGTCAGAACAAAAGCAGATCCTCTTTGGAGAAAACTTCTCCCAGGTTGGGCGAACTAAATTCATATAAATTAAAAACAATGATGATCTCAAAGCAAAATCACCAAGCCATATATTCTGATAGGGATAAGAAAAAACATAGGTAGATTATGCATGGGAAGTCTTTAAAGAAAGTAAGAATATAATTGCAAAGGTAAAAAAGGAAACTATCAGAAGTATCTAGAGATTTAAAAATAAATTTATCATGTAATGAGCTTCATGGGTGTATTAAACAGCATAATAGACACAGCTGAAGAGTGGTTCAGAGAAAAGAAAGGTATTTCTGAGGCAATTTCCAGAATGCAATAAAGAGAAATTAAAAACTGTAAAAATATATGAAATGGTAAGAGATGTAGAAGAAAAAAAGATAAAAGAAAAGTGAAAATAGGTTAAGGGACTTATGGGACTATAGGGATCCCAGAAGCAGAAGAGAGAGAAAACAGGGCAGAAAGATTCTTCAAAGAAATAATGACTAAAAATTTCCATAACTGAGAAAAAGAACTGGGAGATGAAGCTGGAGAAGACCTAAAGAAATTACCAAAGAAGATACATAAAAATACACCCACATAAAGATACATTATATTTAAATGGTCAAAAGTTAAAGATGAAAAGAGAGTCTTAAAACAGCAAAAGAAAAGCAATTCGCTGCATACATGAAAAACACCATAAAATTATGAGTGGATTGTTCCGCCTCAATGGTGTAAGTGTATGGTGCTTTATGTAAGTCTCATGGTAATGACCAAACAAAACCTACAGAAGGTACACAAAAGATGAAGGAATCAAAGCGTACCCCTGTAGAGAAAAATAAAAATTTTAGTACTTGGTTTAAAAACATACTTCTAGGGAATCCACTAGTCAAAGAAGAAATTGTGCTGAAAGTTTATAAGAATTTAGTCCTGGGAGACATAAAATAGCAGTGGAGTAGGCAGACAAACAGACTCCCAGCTCACACCACCAAACTGGATTACAAATTAATTTAGGAACAACCAGCATGGAAAACCAACTCTGGACTACAAGAACTGCTCTCAGAAACCAAGGAGCAAAGAAGAAGCCATACCGAGCTTGGTAGGGAGCGCCGAGGAGCGGTGAGCCTCCCCTGCTTACAGGAACAAAGGGGGAGGTGAGGCTGAGATCCCAGAAAGTCTATCAATCCAGGAAAACAGTAGAAAATATCACTCACAGCCACTTGCCTGGGGACCTGGGAACGAGGGGTGTTGAAAGAGCTGGCTAGTTTTTCAAAAAAAAAAAAAAGCAGGAGAGAGAGACAGCCGGTGACAAACAGAGGAATGCATGGGAGGACCTGAGCAGCGGGACTAATCAGTGCTGGAAGTAGCCATACCCAGGGGAGGTGCTGGAGGTGGCCAAGCTGGGGGAGGGGTTGATCCTTCCACATAACACAAGACTAAAGTGGTTCCAGGTCACCCATCTCAAGATATCTCTCCAGCTCCAATCAGTATAAGACACAGCTGAAAACAAGAAGTGGGGAGGAGGGGCAGTAACTCAGGTCTCCATGGAGATCTGAGATACACCTCCCCCTACTGAAGCAGAGAAAGCACCCTGCCCCCAGAGAGAGTAACTGGCAGATCAGGCCTTCAGAGTCTTAGGTTACATCCACTGCATTCCTAGATACAGTTTCAAATAAGTCCCCTGATGAGATCAATAAACAAGACTACCACCAAGTTAAGAAAACTGAGAAGAAAACAAACAAATCAAGACTTCAAAGGGTTTCTATTAGAAAAGCCAAATTCCACAGTGGATTACAAACAACAGCTGAAGCCAACCCAGGAAGACCTGGAAATAACACAACTGAAAGTTAGAGGCAGATAACACCAAGCCTAGACACAACCAGCTCTACAAACAACACACCCAAACACACAGACATAATGAGAAGACAGAAAAATGCAATCCAAATGAAACCACAAGAGAATCCTCCAGGAAATGAACTGCTTGATATGGAAATAATCAAACTTCTAGATGCAGAGTTTAGAATAATGATTGTTAGAATGTTCAAAGAGCTTAGAGCAACAATGGATAGTCATTACGAACACCTAAATAAAGAGATAGTAAGTATAAAAAAGGATATTGAAATATTAAAAAAGAATCAGTCAGAGATGACAAATACAATATTAGAAATGAAGAACACAATGGAAGGAATTAAAAGCAGGATGGATGAAGCTGAGAATTGAATCAGCGAGTTGGAAGACAAGATGAACAAAGGCATGGAAGCAGAGCAGAAAAAAGAAAAGAGACTCAAAAAGTCTGAAGAAACTCGAAGAGAGCTCTGTGACAACATAAAGAGAAATAACATCTGCGTTATAGGGGTTCCTGAAGAATAAGAAAAAGAACAAGGGACAGAAACTTTATTCAATCAAATTATAGCTGAAAACTTTTAAATTGATGCAAGGAAGGGTCTCACAAGTTCAAGAAGCACAGAGATCTCCATTAAAGAGAAACCCAAAGAACTCTACACCAAGACACATCATAGTTAAAATACCAAAGCTAAGTGATAAAGAGAAAATATTAAAAGCTGCTAGAGAAAAAGGGGCTATCACCTACAAAGGAACACTCCTAAGGATGACATCCAACTTCTCAACAGAAACACTTGAGCCTAGAAGAGAATGGCAAGAAATATTCAAAGTAATGCAGAACAAGAGCCTACAACCAAGACTACTTTATCCAGTAAGGCTATCAATTGAAGGAGAAATAAAAAGCTTCCCAAACAAAAAGAACTCAAGAAATTTATTACAACAAAACCAATGCTGCAGGAAATGTTAAGTGGCCTGTTGTAAACATATCAAAGCGAGAAAAGAATATAGCAAAAGAGGAATACACCTTTAAAAAATAAAGTGGCAATAAACAACTACATATCAATAATAACCTTAAATGTAAATGAATTAAATGTTCCAATCAAAAGACATAGGGTAGCTGCATGGATAAAAATACCGGACCCGTACATATGCTGTTTACAAGAAACACACCTTAAAACAAAAGATGCACATAGACTGAAGGTAAAGGGATGGAAAAAATTATTTCATGCAAATTGAAATAAAAGAAAAGCTGGGGTAGCAATATTTATATCAGAGAAAATGGACTTTAAAACCAAGGCTATATAAGAGATAAAGAAGGTCACTACATAATGATAAAGGAAGCAATCCAACAGGAAGATATAACCATCATAAATATCTATGCACCTAATATGGGAGCACCTAAATATATAAAGCTAAGGTGACCAGATGTCCCACTTTTGGTAGGACAGTCCTGATTTTTAACAATTTGTCTCGCATCCCATGGCATTAAAAAAAAAAGTCCTGATTTTTTGGAAAGAATGCACTAAAAGCTAGGGAACGGCGGGAGAACAGGAAGGGAATATACGATTTTTTGCGGCCATGTGGCTATTTCACCAGGATATGAGTATTTTATTATTTTTGTTAATTTTATAATGTTAAACTCTAATAATAACAAATAATTGTGAGAACTGACTATCGAGAACTGCTTATCAAAGTTCGCATTGTTGATCAGTTGTTAGAATTCGACCACCATTGTTTGGACTTATTAAACAATGGCATTTTTGTCATTGGCAACAACAAAAACATTTGTAACTGTCTCTCAGATGATACACATCGTACTGGGTGCTAGTGCTAGTTAAACAAGTGATGTCAACAAATCAGCTATTCAGATAATTTTGATAAGTAATTAGTTATTTATTTCATAAATACATAAAGTTTCTTGAATTTAGCAGACAGTATGCATATTATTTATATTTTATAGTGGTGGCAAAAAGTCTAGCACTGGCCTTGAAAGTGACACTTACGACTTATGTTATGGCAAATTCAGAGGAAAAATAATACAAGTTAGTATTGTTATTACTTAGAAAGAAATATAGGATTAAAATTAAAAAAATTTTAAAAATATAGTTACTTTATAAAAATTAAATTAATTTAATTTATAAACTAACAATAAAATATGTTCATGTAATTATATACCTACTTACTGTGTTTTTAAGGAATATGTATATAATAATTTATAATATAATTTTAAATTATTTTTTTTAGATTTTTAACATAATGAGTAAGAAAAGAGGATGCAAACTCAATGATGATCTAAGAAGTGAATTTTCTTTTATTAAAAAAACCAAAAGCAATTACATGGTAAAATGTGAGAAATGTAATGGTGTATTTTCTATTTTTCACGGCAGGAAGAATGATATTTCAAAGCACTTGGAGACACAGAAACATAAAAGATATTTAAATACTGCTGCATCTTCCTCCAAAATACAGAAATTTTTTCAGAAAACAACTTATGATGAAGAAAAGAAATTAGCATTAGCAGAAGGACTTATGTTTTTTCATGCTATTAATCACAATCATTCCTTCAGATGTATGGCCTGTACATCACAAGTTGTCAAAAAGTTTTTCAACAAAAAATTTGCCTGTGCTAGAACAAAATCTGAGGCAATTGTGTGTAATGTGCTTACCCCATATGCATTTTCAGAATTAAACAAAAATCTAGAAAAAGTTAATTTTATATCCATATATTTTAATGCATCTAATCATAAGAATATAAAGTTATTTCCAACTATTATTAGATTTTTTGATTCAGAAACTGGAATAAAAATTAGAATTTTAGATTTTGTTTCTTTGCCCGGCGAAACTTTTGAAATAATTTTCAGTTCCATTATTAATATTTTGGAAAAAAACTATTTAAAATATAAAATGATTGCATATTGTGCAGAAAACACGAACGCAAATTTTGGAGGAAAATCAAGAAGAGGTACAAATAATATTTTTTATAAACTAAACAAAAACCTTAATCAAAACACATAATGCCATTCAAACAGCTGCTGACTTGTTGCCCGTAGATATGGAAAACATTGTTATTAAAATATATTCTTATTTCTATATATACATGGTGTGCATTGAAATGCTTAAAGAATTTTGTGAAACTGCGGAAGTAGAATATCAGAAAATACTTGGATACAGTAAAACACGCTGGTTAGCTCTTTTGCCAGCTGTCGAAAGAATTTTGAAAAGATACTATCCTTTGAAATCTTTTCTATCACAGGATAAATGTCCAAAAATTTTACAAGAGCTTTTGAAAAAGAATCTTCAAAAATTTGGCTAGACTTTTTTACACAATCAAGGAACTTTTTTTGAAAATGCTATAAAACTTACTGAAGGTAACAAAATTTTGGTAATCGAAGTAGCAAATGAAGTTAATAATTTAAAATTTCTGTGTCAAGAGCGGTTAGAAAATAATTTTCTTCTGTTAACTATCTGTAATAGTATAAGTCAGCTAGAACAAGGTGCAATAAATTGTACAGATATCATAAATCACGTTAAAAAGTTCTATAGTGAGAGGGAAGATGGCGATGGAGTAGGCGGACGTACCAACTTCCAACTCCCAGAACCAAAGTGGATTATAACTCAATTTTAAGAACCATCATCTGGATAAACCAACTTTGAACTAAACTAAGTGAACTCTTCAACCAAGGAACACTTGAGAAGAAGCCACATTGAGACTGGTAGGAATAGCGAAAACGTGAAAAGGGCTGCCCAGCTCCCCGGAGCAAACGGCAGCCCGGAGAAACCCGCGTGGCGGGAGGAGAGTTTGGCGGAGAGGGAGGGACCTGGTCCCAGGAACCAAGCCCCAGACTGCAGTCACAGAGCCTAGTAGAGGCGTATGGACAGTATTGAGCTGTGAAGCAAGTGAGGATACTCTTTTTGAAAAAGAGAGTTTTCTCAGACCCAAGAATCTTTTCAAAGGGACAGCACAGAAACCCTCTCTCACAACCACGCACCTGGGGCTCCGGGGAACGGGGACAGAGGAGAGGAACAGAGCAGCGGGAACAGAGAGTGGACTGAAGGCACGAGAACACTCTGAGGGACAGCCATCCTGACCCCTGGGCTAAGTCATTTCCCTAATTGAAAACAAATATTTCCCCTGGAACTAGCAATACCAGCAAAGGGAGACAGGACACTAGCCAAACAAGCTCTCCCGCGGCAATTAGAGCAGAGCTGCTTAGAGGGAGGGAGCTCCCAAGCCTACAGTGTGGAGACTTAAGACACTGCCACCTCTCTGAGGGTTGCTGAAGGGATGGTGGGGGCAGGACGCTGAAGCGGTCCTGTCAGCGTGGGCGGAGGCACAATCGATGTGAGCTCGGTCTAGCCCAGCAGGGGCGGAGGGGACGCGAGAAAGCGGTCCGGCAGCTGCAGGCCACCTGTGACCCCACTTGTGGGGAAAAATACGGGCAGAGATCGGCTCTGCGACCCTGCGCAAACCGGCCCTGACCACAGGGACAGGGCTAGGACCAGGGACGGGTGAGGGACTCGCGGCTGAGCTCACGCTGCCAACCCCGCCCGGACAGAGAAACCGCGGTGATTTGAAATCCTATGTGCTCGTGAGCTAGCTTTCACGGCTGAGCTCACGCTACTAGCCCTGCCAGGCCAGAGAAATCCCAGCGGTTGGCCACCCTATGTGCACCAAACTTGGGGGCGTGGTAGAGTCCAGATTGATTGGAAGCTAGCAGCTGAGCTAATGCCAGCAAACACGCCCGGCCCAATAAACCGCAGTTTGCGACCCTACCCAGGAGGGCCCCGGCCTCGAGGGTGGGGCTAAATTCTGGACGGGCAAAGGCTCACAGCTGAGAGCACGTCAAAAGCCCCGCCCAACCCGCAAAACTGTGGCGAGCAGGCTCTGACTGCGGGGGCTGGGCGTAAGCCTTCCAGAAACGAGCTGGTTTCGCAGCTGAGCAGAGGTGCTCACCTCTGCCCTTGGTGCTAAGGCTTGTGGCTTGAGTGACAGCCCCTCCCACGGAGGAGAGGTGGAAATCACAGCAACAGCTGCAGTAGGCTGTTGCTGGCAAGGCCCATACCCAACCACCCTAGGCAGCAGCAGAGGGGGTGGCAGGCCTGCACACAGACCACACCTAGAGAACAAAAAGGGAACACTACTGGACTCCAGTGCCCACAACTTGCCTATACAAAGATAAAATGGGCAGGCAGAGGAATGCAAACCAAATGAATCAAGAGATATCCCCAGAGAAGGACCTGAATGAACCAGATATAACCAAACTACCAGAGCAGAATTTAGAATAATGATAGTTAGGATGTTCAAAGAAATTAGAGCAAAAATGGATAGTCACTATGAACACCTAAATAAAGAGATAACAAGTATAAAGAACGAAATTGAAATAATAAAAAAGAATCAGACAGAAATGACAAATACAGTATCAGAACTGAAGACAACAATGGAAGGAATTAAAAGCAGGATGAATCACGCTGAGGATCGAATCAGCGAGTTAGAAGACACAATAAACAAAGGCACAGAAGCAGAGAAGAAAAAGGAAAAGAGACTCAAAAAATGTGAGGAAACTCTAAGGGAGCTCTGTGACAACATGAAGAGAAACAACATTCGCATCATAGGGGTGCATGAAGAAGAGGAAAGAGGACAGGAAATGGAAACTGTGTTCAATCAAATCATAGCAGAAAACTTCCCTAAATTAAGGCTGGGAAACATTCCTCACATTCAAGAAGCACACAGAACTCCATTAAAGAGAAACCTAAAAAGATCTACACCAAGACACATCATAGTTAAAATACCAAAGCTAATGAATAAAGAAAAAATCTTAAAAGCTGCTAGAGAAAAAAAGGCTATCACCTACAAAGGAGCCCCCATAAGGATGACATCGGACTTCTCAACAGAAACACTTGAGGCCAGAAGGGAATGGCAAGATATAATCAAAGTAATGCAGAACAAGAACCTACAACCAAGACTACTGTATCCAGCAAGGCTAACATTTAAAATCGAAGGAGAAATAAAGAGCTTCCTAGACAAAGAAAGCCTCAAGGAATTCATTAAAACCAAACCAATTCTGCAAGAGATACTAAGGGGCCTGTTGTGAACAGTTCAAAGGGAGGAAAGAATATAGCAAATGAAGAATACAGCTTTAAAGAATAAAATGGCAATAAACAACTCATCAATAATAACCTTAAATGTAAATGGTTTAAATGATCCAATCAAAAGACATAGGGTAGCTGCGTGGATAAAGAAACAGGACCCATACATATGCTGTCTACAAGAGACACACCTTAAAACAAAAGATGCACATAGACAGAAGGTAAAAGGATGGAAAAAAATATTTCATGCAAATGGAAATGAAAAAAAAGCCGGGGTAGCAATACTTATATCTGACAAAATGGACTTTAAAACAAAAGCTGTAGTAAGAGATAAAGAAGGACACTATATAATGATAAAGGGAACAATTCAACAGGAAAATATAAATATTATAAATATCTATGCACCAAATATAGGAGCCCGACATACATAAAACAGACTTTGATGGATATAAAGGGCGAGATTAACAGAAATACTATAATAGTAGGGGATTTTAATACCCCACTAACAACATTGGATAGACCCTCAAGAAAGAAAATTAATAAAGGAACAGCAGACTTAAAGCATACACTAGATCAACTTGATTTAATAGATATCTTCAGAACTTTTCACCCTAAAGCAGTAGAATACACATTCTTCTCAAGCGCTCATGGTACGTTTTCTAGGATAGACCACATGTTAGGACACAAAAATGGTCTCAATAAATTTAAAAAGATTGAAATCATATCAAGCATTTTCTCTGATCACAATGCCATGAAACTAGAAATTAACCACAAAAGAAAAACAGAAAAATACTCAAACACTTGGAAAATAAATAGCATGGTATTAAAAAATGAATGGATTAACAATGTAATCAAAGAAGAAATAAAAAAATTTCTGGAAACAAATGATAATGAGTATACATCAACTCAAAATTTATGGGACACAGCAAAAGCAGTACTGAGAGGAAACTTCATTGCACTACAGGCATATCATAAGAAGCTAGAAAAAGCTCAAATAAGCAACCTGACCCTGCAGCTAAAAGAACTAGAAAAACAACAATAAAACCCAGGAAAAGTAGAAGGAAGGAAATAATAAAGATCAGAGCAGAAATAAATGACATAGAGGCTAAGGAAACAATACAGAGGATCAATGAAAGCAGAAGCTGGTTCTTTGAAAAGGTAAACAAGATTAATGAAGCTTTAACTAGACTCACCAAGAAAAGAAGAGAGAGGTTTCAAATAAATAAAATTAAAAAGGACAGTGGAGAAATAACAACTGATACAACAGAAATACAAAGCATTGTAAGAAAATACTAAGAAGAACTCTATGCCAAAAAATTAAACAATCTAGATGAAATGGACAAATTTCTTGAATCATATAAACTTCCAAAAATCAATCTGGAAGAAGCAAACACCTAAACAGACCAATTACAACAAATGAGATCGAAACAGTTATCAAAAAACTCCCAAAAAAGAAAAGTCCTGGGCCTGATGGCTTCACAAGTGAATTCTATCAAAAATTCAAAGAAGAACTAACTCCTATCCTCCTCAGGCTATTTCAAAAAATTCAAGAGGAAGGAAGACTTCCAAACTCCTTTTATGAGGCAGGCATAATTCTGATCCAAAAACCGGGCAAAGACAACACAAAGAAAGAAAATTATAGGCCTATATCCCTGATGAATGTAGACGCTAAAATTTTCAACAAAATATTAGCCAACCGTATCCGGCAATATATGAAAAAAATCATACACCATGATCAAGTGGGATTTATTCTGGAGAGGCAAGGCTGGTTCAATATTCGCAAATCAATCAATGTGATTCATCACATAAACAAAAGGAAGGACAAAAATCACATGATAATTTCAATAGATGCAGAAAAGGCATTTGATAAAATCGAGCACCCATTCATGCTCAAAACTCTCAGTAAAGTGGGAATACAAGGAACATTCCTTAACATGATAAAGGCCATCTATGACAAACCCACAGCAAACATCATACTAAATGGACAAAAATTAAAAGCAATCCCCTTAAGATCAGGAACCAGGCAGGGTTGCCCACTTTCACCACTCTTATTCAACATAGTTCTGGAAGTCCTAGCTACAGCAATCAGACAAGAAGAAGAAATAAAAGGCATCCAAATTGGAAAAGAAGAAGTAAAACTATACTATTTGCAGATGATATGATATTGTATATAGAAAACCCTAAAGTCTCAGTCAGAAAACTACTGGACCTTATAAATGAATTCAGCAAGGTGGCAGGATATAAAATTAATATGCCGAAATCAGAGGCAATTCTGTATACAAACAATGAACTGTCATCAAAAGAACTTAAGGAAACAATCCCCTTCACTATTGCAGCCAAAAAAATAAAATACCTAGGAGTAAATTTAACCAAGGAGGTTAAGGACTTGTACTCAGAAAATTATAAAACATTGATAAAAGAAATCAAGGAAGATACAAACAAGTGGAAGCATATACCGTGCTCATGGCTAGGAAGAATAAACATCATTAAAATGTCTATACTACCCAAAGCAATTTATAAATTCAATGCAATACCAATTAAAATACCAATGACATACTTCAAATGTATAGAACACATATTTCAAAAATTTATATGGAACCAAAAAAGAACACGAATAGCCTCAGCAATCCTAAAAAGAAAAAATAAAGCAGGAGGTATCACTCTTCCGGATATCAAGGTCTACTACAAGGCCATTATATTCAAGACAGCTTGGTACTGGCATAAGAACAGACACATTGATCAATGGAACAGAACAGAGAACCCAGAAATAAACCCTCATCTTTATGGACAACTGATATTTGACAAAGGAGGAAAGAACATACAATGGAGTAAAGACAGCCTCTTTAACAAATGGTGCTGGGAAAATTGGACATCTACCTTTAAAAAAATGAAAATAGACCATCAACTTACACCATTCACAAAAACAAATTCAAAATGGATAAAAGACTTAAACATAAGCCGTGAAACTATAAGCATCTTAGAAGAAAACATAGGCAGCAAGCTTTCCGACATCTGTAGCAGCAATATATTTGCTGATTTATCTCCACCGGCAAATGAAATAAAAGGCAAGATAAACAAATAGGACTATATCAAACTAAAAAGTTTTTGCACAGCTAAAGACAATAAGAACAGAATAAAAAGTCAAACCACACAATGGGAGAACATATTCGACAGCACGTCGGATAAGGGGTTAATAACCAAAATTTATAAAGAACTTATAAAACTCAACACCAGGAAGACAAACAATCCAATCAAAAAATGGCAAAAGAAATGAATAGGAATTTCTCCAAAGAAGACATACAGATGGCCAAAAGACATAATGAAAAAATGCTCAACATCACTAATCATTAGAGAAATGCAAATTTAAACCACAATGAGGTATCACCTCACACCAGTCAGAATGGCACTCATCAGCAAAACAACACAGAATAAGTGCTGGCGAGGATGTGGAGAAAAGGGAACCCTTCTGCACTGCTGTTAGGAATGCAGACTGGTGTAGCCACTGTGGAAAACAGTATGAAGATTCCTCAAAAAATTAAAAATAGAACTGCCTTTTGACCTGGCTACCCCACTTTTAGGAATATACCCTAAGAACACCATAACACTGTTCGAAAAGAAGAAATACGCCCCCATGTTTGTGGCAGCATTGTTCACAAAAGCGAAGATCTGGAAACAGCCCAAGTGTCTGTCAGAAGATGAGTGGATTAAAAAGCTTTGGTACATATATACTATGGAATACTACTAGGCCATAAGAAATGATGACATCGGATCATTTACAACAAAATGGTTGTACCTTGATAACATTATACGAAGTGAAATAAGTAAATCAGAAAAAAAAAACTGAGAACAGCATGAATTCATACATAGGTGGGACATAAAAGTGAGAGTATGAGACATGGACAAGAGTGTGGTGGTTACGGGGTGGGGGGAGGTAGGGGAGGGTGGGAAAAGGAGAAGGGTAGGGGCACAAGGAAAACCAGATAGAAGGTGACAGAGGACAATTTGACTTTGGGTGATGAATATGCAACACAATTGAATGGTAAGATAATTTGCAGATGTTTTCATTGTACATATGTACCCTGATTTATTGGTGTCACCACATTAAAGTTAATAAAAAAAATAAAAAAAGAAAATATTAAATTCAAAAAAAAAACTTAAAAAAAAAGTTCTTTAGTAACTGCATAGATTATTTAGAAGAATGGACGGTACATTACAATGATATTGAACATTCTCTTTGGGTTACATTAAAAACAAGAACTTAATTGGAATGATGTGCAAAAATCATTCGATCATATTACTCAAAATTTCCCATATAGTAATATTTCCAGGAATGATCTTTTTAATGAGGTATCATTATTAAAATATATATTGATAAGGAAAATGTTAAATCTTGGGCATCAGAAAAAATCACAATAGAGAACAAATGGTTAGAAATATTTCATCATTTTGAAACAAACCATGTTCCATAAAATAATGCACTAAGAATTGTGGAATACACGTTGTCTTTACCAGGAACTAATGCTGCAACTAAATATGTTTATTCTACGTTAAGTAAAGTGTGGACATCAGAAAAATCACAATTAAGTGTTGATACTTTGAAAGCCATTTTATGTGTAAAATATAATCTAACAAATTCTTGTGAAAAATTTCATGACCTTTTAAACAATGACAGAAATCTACTAAAAATATTCACTTAAATGAGAAATATGCCAAATAAAACAATACTATACATAATTTGTTAATGTATTATATTTGTAAGTTGTACTTATGTTGAAATTTTAAAAAGTATATTCCAATACTATTTTTGCTTTCTATGAAAATTTTTTTTGCTCCATATAGACCAAATTTTTAATCAAGAACCCCACCCACGCCCCCATCAATGGTGTCCCACTTTACCAATTTTAAAATCTGGTCACCTTATATAAAGCAGACTTTGATGGATAAAAAGGGCAAGATCAACAGCAATACTATAATAGTAGGAGATTTCAATACCCAACTAACATCACTAATAGGTCCTCAAGAAAGAAAATTAACAAAGAAACAGCAGACTTAAAGGACACACTAGATCAACTAGATTTAAGAGATATCTTCAGAACCTTTCACCCTAAAGCAGTAGAATATACATTCTTTTCAAGTGCTCATGGTACATTCTCTAGGATAGATGACATGTTAGGACACAAAAGCAGTCTCAACAAATTTAAGAAGATTGAAATCATATCAAGCATTTTCTCTGATCACAATGGCATGAAACTAGAAATCAACCACAACAGAAAAATTGAAAAATACTCAAACACATGGAAACTAAATAGCATGTTATTAAATAACGAATGGATTAACAATGAGATCAAAGAAGAAATAAAAAAATCCTAGAAACAAATGATAATGAACATACAACAACTCAAAATTTATGGGACACAGCAAAAGCAGTACTGAGAGGGAAGTTCATAGCACTACAGGCATACCTTAAGATGCATGAAAAAGCTAAAATAACAACCTAACCATTCATCTAAAAGAACTTAAAGAAGAACAGCAAGTAAGACCCAAAGGTAGTAGAAGGAGGGAAATAATAAAGATCAGAGTGGAAATAAATGACATAGAGGCCAAAGAAACAATACAGAGGATCAATGAAACCAAGAGCTGAATCTTTGAAAGGGTAAACAAGATCGATGAACCTTTAATGAGACTCACCAAGAAAAGAAGAGAGAGGACTCAAATAAATAAAATTAGAAATGAGAGTGGAGAAATAACCACTGACACAACAGAAATACAAAATATTGTAAGAAAATACTATGAAGAACTGTATGTCAAAAAATTAAACAACCTAGGTGAAATAGACAAATTCCTTGAAACATACAATCTTCTAAAAATCAATCTGGAAGAATCAGAAAACCTAAGCAGATCAATTACTACAAAAGATTTTGAAACACTTATCAAAAAGCTCCCAAAAAACAAAACCCCTGGGCCCGATGGATTCACTGGTGAATCCTACCAAATATTTAAAGAAGAACTAACTCCTATCCTTCTCAAGCTATTTCAAAGAATTCAAGAGGAAGGACACTACCAAGTTCCTTTTATGAGGCGAGCATAATTCTGATCCCAAAACCGGGCAAAGACAACACAAAGAAAGAAAATTATAGGCCAATATCCCTGAAGAATTTAGATGATAAAATCCTCAACAAAATATTAGCAAACCGGATCCAGCAATACATGAAAAGAATCATACATCATGATCAAGTGAATTTTATTCTAGGTAGGCAAGGATGGTACAACATTCATAAATCAATCTGTGATTCACCACATAAACAAAAGGAAGGAGAAAAAACACATGATAATCTAAATAGATACAGAAAAAGCATTTGATAAAATCCAGCATCCATTTATGATAAAAACTCTTAGCAAAGTGGGAATACAGGGAACATACCTCAACATGATTAAGGCCATCTATGACAAACCCACAGCCAACATCATAATTAATGAACAAAAATTAAAAGCAATTTCCCTAAAATCAGGAACAAGGCAGGGTTGTCCCCTTTCACCACTCTTATTCAACATAGTACTGAAGTCCTAGCTACAGCAATCAGACAAGAAGAAGAAATAAAAGGCATCCAAATTTGAAAAAAAGAAGTAAAACTATCATTATTTGCAGATGATATGATACTGTATATAGAAAACCCTAAAGTCTCAGTCAAAAAACTACTGGACCTAATAAACGAATTCAGCAAGGTGGCAGGATATAAAATTAACACACAGAAATTAGAGGCATTTCTATACATGAACAATGAAATGTCAGAAAGAGAAATTAAGAAAACAATCCCCTTCACTATTGCAACAAAAAAATAAAGTACCTAGGAGTAAATTTAACCAAGAAGGTTAAAGACTTGTACTCAGAAAATTATAAAACATTGATAAAAGAAATCAAGGAAGATACAAACAAGTGGAAGCATATACTGTGTTCATGGTTAGAAAGAATAAACATCATTAAAATGTCTATATTACCCAAGGCAATTTATAAATTCAATGCAATACCAATTAAAATGCCAATGACATACGTCAAAGATATAGAAAAAATATTCCAAAAATTTATATGGAACCGAAAAAGAACATGAATAGCCCCAGCAATCTTGAAAAGAAGAATAAAGTAGGTAGTATCACACTTTCTAATATCAAGTTATACTATAAGGGCACTGTACTCAAAACAGCTTGGTATTGGCATAAGAACAGTCATATAGATCAATGGAAGAGAACAGAGAACCCAGAAATAAACCCAGATCTTTATGGACAATTGATACTTGATAAAGGAGGTAAGGGCATACAGTGGAGTAAAGACAGTCTCTTTAACAAATGGTGTTGGACAGCTACCTGAAAAAAAAATGAAACTAGACCACCAACTTACACCATGCACAAAAATAAACTCAAAATAGATAAAATACTTAAATGTAAGCCATGAAACCGTAAACATTCTAGAAGAAAACATAGGCAATAAACTCTCCAACATCTATTGCAGCAATATATTTGCTGATTTATCTCCACAGGCAAATGAAATAAAAGACAGGATAAACAAATGGGACTATATCAAACTAAAAAGCTTTTGCACAGCTAAAGACCATATGAACAGAATAAAAAGACAAAGCATACAATGGGAGAACATATTCGACAACACATCTGATAAGGGGTTAATAACAAATGTATAAAGAACTTGTAAAACTCAACACCAGGAAGACAAACAATCCAATCAAAAAATGGGCACAAGAAATGAATAGACACTTCTCCAAAGAGGACATACAGATAGCCAATAGGCATATGAAAAAATGCTCAACATCACTAATCATTAGAGAAATGCAAATTAAAACCACAATGAGATACCACCTCACACCAGTCAGAATGGCGCTCATTAACAAAACAACACATTATAGGTGCTGGCGAGGATGTGGAGAAAGGGGACCCCTCCTGCACTGCTGGTGGGAATGCAGACTGGTGCAGCCACTGTGGAAAACAGTATGGAGATTCCTCAAAAAATTAGAAATAGAACTGCCCTTTTACCCAGCTATCCCACTTATGGGAATATATCCCAAGGACACCATATCACCGACTGAAAAAAACAAATGCATCCCCATGTTTATGGCAGCATTGTTCACAATAGTGAAGAGTTGGAAACAGCCCAAGCATCCATTAATGGACAAGTGGATTAAAAAGCAGTGATACATATATACAATGGAATACTATGGGGCCATGAAAAAGAAGGAAATATTACCTTTTGCAACAATATGGAGGGACCTGGAAACTATTATGTTGAGTGAAATAAGCCAGGCAGAAAAATAAAAATATTATATGACCTCACTCATTTGAGGAATCCAAGGAACACTGAGAACTGAGGAAAGGAATTGAGACAGAGGAGGAATCCAAGGGACCAGAGGAAAAGAGGACAGAGGGAAAGGGGATGATAGAATGGGATAAACCTGAATGGAAGGGGGGAGGGCACGGTAGGGAGGGGAGCAAGGGAGATGTGGAGGGGAATATGGGGTAGGGGAATGCATTCGGGGTTACCCTAGAATCTATGTAAACACAATTAATTAAATTAAAAATAAATAGAATTTAGTCCTAAATAACAGTGAAATATGACACACCAAAACTTGTGAAGTTCACTTGAACTGTCCAATATTTGGATACAGATTTAACATAGATCTATTAGGTTAATATTTTTCTTTTATTGCTCAAATCTTTTATATCTATGCTTTTTGTTTTTTCTACTGTACTTTTAACTCATCATTGTAAGTCTTTTATTGAAATGTCTGTTGAAGTTCCCTCCATCTTTGTAGAACTAGCATTTCAAGAGAACTTGATAGACTTTAAAATGCTGATAGGAAAACAGAGAAACACTGTAAATTAAAGCCGAACACCTGATTTAAGATGTCATTGACTGGTCTGCGTGTGCTTTGGTGCCGTGGTCTTCAGGTGCACAGACTTAGCATGGGAGGCTAGAAGTGGTCAGCTGAGCAGACCCAGCATGAGTGACATTTCCTGCCAAAAGAGCTGGTGACTGAGTGTGCTGGAAGGACAAATAAATAATTGTTGTGTCTTAGAGGAAATGAGCAGACACACTGATTGGAACATCTGGTTCCATTGAAGAATAACCCATAATGTCCTTGGGGAAAGAAAGGACCCAAAGTCGCAGTAAAGTCTCTGCTTTAGAGGGTGAAGGGAAATGACCACAGCCCACCTGAACACCTAGATAAGATGCCACTCCAGCCCTGATAGGTGATGAGCTCCCTGAGCCAGGGAGACTTTCTCTGTGCCTGCCATCCTGCTACACTGAAGGTCATGGCACATTGTCTCTTTGGGGGTGGGGACCCCTGTGTTTTGGCTTCTTTTTTTTGGTTGTAGGTCACACAGAGCTCCTACATTCGGTTATGTGAATAATGAGTTGTTCCTGAAAGAGACAGCCTGTCTTCCCCTGTCATCCCCAAGGCCATGCCCTGGTATGGTGGCAGCCGAGCTGTGTGGATGGGACAATGGGGTGGGCGCCTGCTTGGTGCCCTCCATGTAAGCGTGCCAACATAGCTCCTGTCCAAGGCTGCTCTGCTACAGGAGAGAGAAGGAAGCCCTAGTCTGCAAATGAAATGTGAGATATGCAGCCTGCCCCGAGTTGTGTAGTCTAGGTCTGTGGGTGATGGGAGTGTTTGTGTGCTGATGCTATGTCATCATGAACATGGGTCTCAGTTCCTAATCACTGTGTGTTGCAGAAGGCGTGGCTGTGGCTCTGGTCCTTCTTGTCGATTTTTGTTAAACACAGTTAGTACCTTTGTTGAGAACATGGTTTCTTTATCCTAACAAATATTTCCGTTTGCAAATACTGTTGTATTTTTGTGTCTGCTAAGGAACACGTGTGAGAATCTTCACTGTGGAAATCAGAGATAGCTTGGGTCCCTCAACGGGAAAAACAGGTCGGCGCTCTGTGGTGGACACACACCGTGTTCATCATTGGTGGTAGGTATCTCAGCTTACCTGGAAGGTAAGGACTGGCCTTACCTGGAGCCCCAGAACCTTAGCTCACCTTCTGATGAGACTGTTCTTAATGCTCCATAACTAGGTAGGCTTTCTACCCATGGGATCTTCACATCCTCCGTTCTACAGCCAGACTGTTCCCTTCACTTATTTAGTCTTACGCATGTGACTTTTAATAATATTGTATGGTTATAGCTTTGAAGAATGTGACAGTTTTTCTTAGTCTCCCTCATGTGGCTGCATGTAAGTCATAGAAGAAAGAGACAACACCTGGGTATTTTATGAACTAAACAATTTAATACAGGCAACAGCATGTAACACAATACTTGAACAGGGGAGAGGACGGGAGTTTACGCTAACAGCTGTAGAAATGACTCCCAGAATGTTTTCATTTGTACCAGGGTTACTGTTAATCATGTAAGTAAGGTGACAGACACGGGGACAATTGCCTTTGAAAGAAGAGCTTTATTACTTACAGTTGCCAAAGGGAGGGGTACATCGTGCTCTCCATGTGGGATAGCTCCAAGGCCAGTTGGGAGGCAAGGGCTAAGGCCGCTATGGAAGGCAAGGGAGGTCTTGTTCACCACTTAGGGTCCGGTGGTTTGAATAACTTTGGTGTGCTGTGAGCCGTAAAGATGGTCTTCAGTTTGGTACCTGGCTCTGGAGTGAAAGGTAAGGGGAAACTTTGGCTTGGTGAATGAGGGTTAGACTATGAAGATGATTGGGAATGTGGGATTTGGGTGGGTTAATAGGCATACGGAAATATCGCTCATGAGGGATTTCTTTGCTATCTCTAGGAAGTAGCTAGCCCAGGGAGTAGCAGTCTCTCCTTGCTCAGCAAGGTCCCCGAAATGTCCAAGCATCATCAAATACAGAAAACAGAAAGATGAGTAAGACACAGGATATTTACAAACTGAATCACAGTGGTGACTGGGGGAGGAGGAGGTCATTAGTTTATATTTTTCAAACCAAATCACAGTGGCTGTAATCTGGGGACCAGAATGCTCCAGTCAGAAGGCTTCTGTTGTTGAATGCAAGGGGTTTCCTACTGGGGTGCTCTATTCAAGAATGAGACCTGGTTGTCTGCAGTAAGGTAGTTTTTGTTTACTATCAGCAAATAAAGGAGACCAGGATTCACAGCCCATGCTCTATCTCCTGGAAGGGAGGGTAGCCATTGCTTATATACACTCCTTTGTCAGTTACACGTTGATTTCTTCTTTGCAGTTGGCTACATTTTTCTGGTATGGTTCCTCTCAAGCTCATCCTGCTTACAGCTGGTCTGCAAAATACTGTGCTACCTTTAAACCAGTAGTTCTTAACCTTTTTTGAGGTACCGAGCCCACCAGTTTCATATGCGCATTCACCGAACCCTTCTTTAGTGATAAATAAAATAAGATTTTTTTTTTCCAAATTCAAGATAGGTATATGTTTTTTTACTGGTGCACAAAATGAGTCGTGCATGAACATCACCTTCCTCAAAGAACAAAACCAACAAAGTGCACGAACTCACAACAAATTACGGTATTACTTTATTCTGGCCTCCGCAGCAGAGGCTTCTCCGAACCCCTGAGACCGACTCATCGAACCCCTAGGGTTCGATAGAACCCAGGTTAAGAACCACTGCTTTAAACATTTATCAGGAATAGCATTTTGTGGCCCTGCCCGATTGGCTCAGTGGCAGAGCATCAGCCCGGTGTGTGGAAGTCCCGGGTTTGATTCCCAGCCAGGGCCCACAGGAGAAGCACCCATCTGCCTTTCCACTCCTTCCCTCTTTCTTCTCTCTCTCTCTTCTCCTCCTCCCCTCCTGCAGCCATGGCTCTATTTGGCCCTGGGTGCTGAGGATGGCTCCATGGCCGCCACCTCGGGAGCATCTGAACAAGGGCCCCAAATGTGCAGAGCATCCCCAGTAGAAGGCTTGCGGGTGGATCCTGGTTGGGCACGTGCAGGAGTCTTGTCTCTGCCTCCCCGCTTTACATTTTTAAAAAAAGAATAGCGTTTTGTAAGAACCACCCAGACCTTGAGACCCTCGTCCTATATAACAACCCAGCTCCACCTGCCATTTTTCACTCCTCATTCTTGAGGGAATGGGAACAGGCATGGGTGCGTCATTTTTTAACTGCTTTCTGCTGAACCTGGACGGGCTGTGGTTCCTCCACCCCCTGTCCCCAGTTTGAAAATATTAGAAGTTCAAGACTGCAAGTGAGGACAGAAAACAGCTGCCGGCACAGTTGTAACGAGATGGGGGGACAGGAAGGAGAGTCAACAATGCCGTGAGGGGCTGACACGCTGCATTGCCGGAGCTCACCTGCCACCTTGGGCTGCAGATGCCCACGCAGCAGTCACCTCCCACCGCGGTTCCAGGTCCTGGCTCCTCCCTGCCCTCGGGTTTCCGGACTCTTAGAGAAAATGGGATTAAATGTTTCCCTAAGGTTTATTACCCTCCATGTCCAGACAGATGGGGCTGTGAGAGTCCGAGGACAGGCCCAGGCTGCCTGACTTAACCGTCCTGGCTCCCCCGCCACAATTCAGAATCAGTCTGCCATCGAGAAGGTTCTGAATGGCGTGCCCTCCCTGCACCTGTCTCCCAGCTCAGACCTTTGCAGCACACTGTTCTGTTTCTAAATGTTCCAGGCTGCCTTCGGCTGTGCCAGACCCTGGGCTGCTCCCCGCTGCTGCTTCCAGAGCAGAGCAAGGGCCAGGTCAGCCAGCAGACTCCCAGAGCTGTGGGGGCCTGTGTCCAGGCTCATTGCCGCTCCCCAAGGAGGGGACATGGCTTTGAAGTACCTCATCCTACCTGAGGATGCAGAACGCGTGCTCCTCGAGATGACCTCCCCACCCCCGGCCATCCCACCACTCTGGAGGGCGGGGGAGGGGAGCTAATGGATTGCTCAGGAAAGAGCTCAGGTCTCAGGAGGCTCCTGGACGTGACTGAGCTCTGACATACGGGAACGCGCCACCGCGCACCTGCCCTGGCCACTGATTTCAGAAACCATCCTTGCGGACGAACAGACAAGGGAACTAGGAAATTGCTTTTTCAGACCATTCTAAAAGCTTACTAAAAGCAATTCATTTCCCTGTGCCATTCCCACCGTCCTCCCACACCATGTGGCTAGGACACTCCACCTTTTGCCTTTCTGTTACTCAAAATACATCCGTGGAGTTCGTGATACCAGCTTCACTTTGCAAGTCTGGAACAGCTGACTCAAACTACATTTTTAAATCCCAGCCGACGTCTCTCTCTCTTTTCTTTTGGCAGCAACCCAATCAGGTAATTTCGGTGTTATTTCGTTTTCAATACTCTTAATATATTTGGCCTGCATCACCACCCCTTTGGTAAAATTTCTGAAATCACCACTGCTAATAGAAAATCTCCTTATCTCGATGAGACTCTTAAAAGAGATGTGGCCTGTAGACCCCCCCCCTCCCCCCCCCCCCCCCCCCCCCCCCGCCTCTTATGCTCTTATGCTTCAGAGGAAGAAAAGCAGTTGGAGCCTTACTGAAACAGCTCATAGATAAAATCCGGTCATTCTTTCCACATAACCCCAAGCATGTATCTTTCCTCCATTAGCCACTGGCTGGCTCCCAAGTCTCCCAGCCAAACCTTTGCCGCTCAGTCTCGCTTGTCCCAGGGCACCTACATCCGCTGGGCAAGGAGCTTGCTAGCTTGTCCTCAGGGTGAAGGGGGCGTGGCCGGTCCGGTGAGCCCCTCTCTGTTGTTCAGAAGATGGCTAGAGCGGCACTCTGTTTTTCCACGAGTTCCCCAGGTGTTGGGTGCTCCAGAAAGTGCACTCCTTGGATGGAGGGGTTTGCAGGGCAGGAGTTGAAGGGGAGAGCTCATGTGTGTGATGTGAAACGTGATGCTTTAAAAGTAACTTTTAATAATTTTTTTACCTTTAAAATACAGTTGACGTACAATATTATATTAGTTTCAGGTGTACAACCTAATGATCAGACATTTATGTAGCTAAGAAAGTGATCACCCTGATAAGTCTAGCACCCACCTGACAGCATAGATAGTTGTCACAATAGTGTTGAGTATATTCCCTGTGCTGGATTCATATTCCCATGGCTATTCTGTGACTATGAATTAGAACTTCTTAATCTCTTCACTTTGTTCACCCATCTCTCCAACCTTCTCCCCCTCCCTCTCCCATCTGGCAACTATCAAAATGTTCTCTGCATCTATGCGCCTGTTTCTGTTTCATTTATTTGTTTATTTTGTAGCTTCCACATATAAGTGAAATCATCTGGCATTTGCCTTCCTCTGTCTGACTTATTTCATTCAGCACAAGACTCTCTACGTCCATCCATGTTGTTGCAGATGATAAGACTTCCTTCTTTTTTATGGCTGAGTCATATTCCATTGCATATGCATTACTTTTTCTTTATCCTTCATCTATTGATGGACACCTAGGTTGCTCCCATATCTTGCTTACTGTAAACAATGGTGCAATGAGCATATGAATGCGTATGTCTTTTTTTTTCTCTTCTTCATCTGTTGCTTCTTCTTTATTAATTTTAATGGGGTGACACCAATAAATCAGGGTACATATGTACAACGAAAACATCTCCAGGTTATCTTATTCAATTATGTTGCATACCGGTCACCCAAAGTCAAATTGTCCTCTGTCACCTTCTGTCTGGTTTTCCCTGTGCCCCTCCCCTCCTCCCTATCTCACCCTCCCTCCCTCCCCCCACCCCGTAACCACCACTCTCTTGTCCATGTCTCATAGTCTCACTTTTATGTCCCACCTAGGTACGAAATCATGCTGTTCTCAGTTATTTTCTGATTTCCTTATTTCACTCCGTATAATGTTATCAAGGTCCATCCATTTTGTTGTAAATGATCCGATGTCATCATTTCTTATGGCTGAGTAGTATTCCATAGTATATATGTACCAAAGTTTTTTAATCCACTC
The DNA here is from genome assembly GCA_037038555.1 of Rhynchonycteris naso. NCBI lineage: Eukaryota > Metazoa > Chordata > Mammalia > Chiroptera > Emballonuridae > Rhynchonycteris > Rhynchonycteris naso. The sequence continues at coordinate 202,093,172 of CM072999.1, forward strand.
GTCCTCTGACGGACACTTGGGCTGTTTCCAGATCTTCGCTATTGTGAACAATGCTACCACGAACATGGGGGTGCATTTCTTCTTTTCGAACAGTGCTATGGTGTTCTTAGGGTATATTCCTAAAAGTGGGATAGCTGGGTCAAAAGGCAGTTCGATTTTTAATTTTCTGAAGAATCTCCAAACTGTTTTCCACAGTGGCTGCACCAGTCTGCATTCCCACCAGCAGTGCAGAAGGGTTCCCTTTTCTCCACATCCTCGCCAGCACTTATTCTGTGTTATTTTGCTGATGAGCGCCATTCTGACTGGTGTGAGGTGATATCTCATTGTGGTTTTAATTTGCATTTCTCTAATGATTAGTGATGTTGAGCATTTTTTCATATGCCTATTGGCCATCTGTATGTCCTCTTTGGAGAAATTTCTATTCATTTCTTTTGCCCATTTTTTGATTGGATTGTTTGTCTTCCTGGTATTGAGTTTTATAAGTTCTTTATAAATTTTGGTTATTAACCCCTTATCAGACGTGTTGTCGAATATGTTCTCCCATTGTGTGGTTTGTCTTTTTATTCTTTTCTTATTGTCTTTAGCTGTGCAAAAACTTTTTAGTTTGATATAGTACCATTTGTTTATCATGCCTTTTATTTCATTTGCCCGTGGAGATAAATTGGCAAATATATTGCTGCGACAGATGTCACAGAGCTTGCTGCCTATGTTTTCTTCTAAGATGCTTATGGTTTCACGGCTTACATTTAAGTCTTTTATCCATTTTGAATTTGTTTTTGTGAATGGTGTAAGTTGATGGTCTAGTTTCATGTTTTTGTAGGTAGATGTCCAATTTTCCCAACACCATTTGTTAAAGAGGCTGTCTTTACTCGATTGTATGTTCTTTCCTCCTTTGTCAAATATCAGTTGTCCATAAAGGTGAGGGTTTATTTCTGGGTTCTCTGTTGTGTTCCACTGATCTATGTGCCTGTTCTTATGCCAGTATCAGACTGTCTTGAGTATAATGGCCTTGTAGTAAACCTTGATATCTGGAAGAGTGATACCTTCTGCTTTATTTTTTCTTTTAAAGATTGCTGAGGATATTAGTGTTCCTTTTTGGTTCCATATAAATTTTTGGAATATGTGTTCTATATATTTGAAGTATGTCATTGGTATTTTAATTGATATTGCATTGAATTTATAAATTGCTTTGGGTAATATAGACATTTTAATGATGTTTATTCTTCCTAGCCATGAGCACGGTATATGCTTCCAATTGTTTGTATCTTTCTGATTTCTTTCATCAATGTTTTATAATTTTCCAAGTACAAGTCCTTAACCTCCTTTGTTAAATTTACTCCTAGGTACTTTATTTTTTTGGCTGCAATAGTGAAGGGGATTGTTTCTTTAATTTCTTTTCCTGACAGTTCATTGTTGATATATAGAAATACCTCTAATTTCTGAGTATTAATTTAATATCCTGCCACCTTGGTGAATTCATTTATAAGGCCCAGTAGTTTTTTGACTGAGACTTTAGGGTTTTCTATATACAATATCATATCATCTGCAAATAATGACAGTTTTACTTCTTCTTTTCCAATTTGGACACCTTTTATTTCTTCTTCTTGTCTGATTGCTGTAGCTAGGACTTCCACAACTATGTTGAATAAAAGTGGTGAAAGGGGGCACCCCTGCCTGGTTCCTGATCTTAAGGGGATTGCTTTTAATTTTTGTTCTTTTAGTATGATGTTTGCTGTGGGTTTGTCGTAGATGGCCTTTATCATGTTAAGGAATGTTCCCTGTATTCCCACTTTACTGAGAGTTTTGAGCATGAACGGGTGCTGGATTTTATCAAATGCCTTTTCTGCATCTATTGAATTATCATGTGATTTTTGTCCTTCCTTTTGTTTATGTGATGAATCACATTGATTGATTTGCGAATATTGAACCAGCCTTGCCTCTCAAGAATAAATCCCACTTGATCATGGTGTATGTTTTTTTTCATATATTGCTGGATCCAGTTGGCTAATATTTTGTTGAGAATTTTAGCGTCTAAATTCATCAGGAATATAGGCCTATAATTTTCTTTCTTTGTGTTGTCTTTCCCCGGTTTTGGGATCAGAACTATGCTCGCTTCATAAAAGGAGTTTGGAAGTCTTCCTTCCTCTTGAATTTTTTGAAATAGCTTGAGGAGGATAGGAGTTAGTTCTTCTTTGAATTTTTGGTAGAATTCACTTGTGAAGCCATCAGGCCCAGGACTATTCTTTGTTGGGAGTTTTTCGATAACTGTTTCAATCTCATTTGTTGTAATTAGTCTGTTTGGGTATTCTGATTCTTCCAGATTGATTTTTGGAAGATTATATGATTTAAGAAATTTGTCCTATTCACCTAGGTTGTCTAATTTTTTGGCATAGAGTTCTTCATTGTATTTTCTTACAATTCTTAGTATTACTGTTATGTCAGTTGTAATTTCTCCATTCCCATTTCTAATTTTATTTATTTGAGTCCTCTCTTTTTTTCTTGGTGAATCTAGTTAAAGGTTCATCAATCTTGTTTATCTTTTCAAAGAACCAGCTCCTGGTTTCATTGATCCTTTGTATTGTTTCCTTAGCCTCTATGTCATTTATTTCTGCTCTGATCTTTATTATGTCCTTCCTTCTATGGGTCCTGGGCTATATTTGCTGTTGTTTTTCTAGTTCTTTTAGATGCAGGGTCAGGTTGCTTATTTGAGCTTTTTCTAGCTTCTAATGGTATGCCTGTAGTGCAATGAACTTCCCTCTCAGTACTGCTTTTGCTGTGTCCCATAAATTTTTAGTAGATGTATATTCATTATCATTCGTTTCTAGAAACTTTTTTATTTCTTCTTTGATATCATTGTGAATCCATTTGTTATCTAATAACATGCTATTTAGTTTTCAAATGTATGAGTATTTTTCAGTTTTTCTTTTGTGGTTAATTTCTAGTTTCTTGGCATTGTGATCAGAGAAAATGCTTAATATGATTTCAATCTTCTTAAATTTATTGAGACCATTTTTGTGTCCTAACATGTGGTCTATCCTCGAAAGCATACCATGCGCGCTTGAGAAGAATGTATATTCTACTGCTTTAGGGTGAAAAGTTCTGAAGATATCTATTAAATCAAGTTGATCTAGTGTATGCTTTAAGTCTGCTGTTCCTTTATTAATTTTCTTTCTTGAGGGTCTATCCAATGTTGTTAGTGGGGTATTAAAATCCCCTACTATTATAGTATTTCTGTTAATCTCGCCCTTTATATCCATCAAAGTCTGTTTTATGTATGTCGGGCTCCTATATTTGGTGCATAGATATTTACAATATTTATATTTTCCTGTTGAATTGTTCCCTTTATCATTATATAGTGTCCTTCTTTATCTCTTACTACAGCTTTTGTTTTAAAGTCCATTTTGTCAGATATAAGTATTGCTACCCCGGCTTTTCTTTCATTTCCATTTGCATGAAATATTTTTTTCCATCCTTTTACCTTCAGTCTATGTGCATCTTTTGTTTTAAGGTGTGTCTCTTGTAGACAGCATATGTATGGGTCCTGTTTCTTTATCCATGCAGCTGCCCTATGTCTTTTGATTGGATCATTTAATCCATTTAATTTAAGGTTATTATTGATTTGTAGTTGTTTATTGCCATTTTATTCTTTAAAGCTCTATTCTTCTTTGGCTATATTCTTTCTTCCCTTGAACTTTTCACAACAGGCCCCTTAGTATCTCTTGCAGAATTGGTTTGGTTTTAATGAATTCCTTGAGGCTTTCTTTGTCTAGGAAGCTCTTTATTTCTCCTTCAATTTTAAATGTTAGCCTTGCTGGATACAGTAGTCTTGGTTGTAGGTTCTTGTTCTGCATTACTTTGAATATATCTTGCCATTCCCTTCTGGCCTCAAGTGTTTCTGTTGAGAAGTCAGATGTCATCCTTTTGGGGGCTCCTTTGTAGTTGATAGCCTTTTTTTCTCTAGCAGTTTTTAAAAATTTTCTCTTTATCCCTTAGCTTTGGTGTTTTAACTATGATGTGTCTTGGTGTAGATATTTTTGGGTGTCTCTTTAATGGAGTTCTGTGTGCTTCTTGCACGTGTGGAATGTTTCCCAGCCTTCATTTAGGGAAGTTTTCTGCTATGATTTGATTGAACAAAGTTTCTATTTCCTGTCCTCTCTCCTCTTCTTCAGGCACCCTTATGATGCGAATGTTGTTTCTCTTCATGTTGTCACAGAGCTCCCTTAGTGTTTCCTCACATTTTTTGAGTCTCTTTTCCTTTTTCTTCTCTGCTTCTGTGCCTTTGTTTATTGTGTCCTCTAACTCGCTGATTCGATCCTCAACGTGATTCATCCTGCTTTTAATTCCTTCCATTGTTGTCTTCAGTTCTGATACTGTATTTGTCATTTCTGTCTGATTCTTTTTATTATTTCAATTTTGTTTTTTATACTTGTTATCTCTTTATTTAGGTGTTCATAATGACTATCCATTGTTGCTCTAATTTCTTTGAACATCCTAATTATAATTTTTCTAAATTCTGCTTCTGGTAATTTGGTTATATCTGGTTCATTCAGGTCCTTCTCTGGGGATTTCTCTTGATTCATTTGATTTGCTTTCCTCTGTCTTCCCATTTTGTCTATGTATAAGCAAGTTGTGGCCACTGGAGTCCAGTAGGTGTTGCCTTTGTGTTCTCTAGGTGTGGTCTATCTGCAGGCATGCCACCCCCTCTGCTGCTGCCTAGGGTGGTTGGGTATGGGTGTTGCCAGTGCCGGCCCACTGCGGCTGTTGCTGTGATTTCCGCCTCTTCTCTGCGGGAGGGGCTGTCACTCAAGCCATAAGCCTCAGCACCAAGGGTAGAGGTGAGCACCTTTGCTCTGTTGTGGACCCAGCCTGTTTCCGGGCTTCTGCCCAGAACCCGCAGTCAGAGCCTGCTCGCCACAGTTTCGCGGGTTGGGCGGTGCTTTTGATGTGCTCTCAGCTGTGAGCCTTTGCCTGTCCTGAGCTTTACCCCCGCCCTCAAGTCAGGGCCCTCCTGCGCAGGGTCGCATACCAAGGTTATTGGGCCGGACGTGGCTGCTGGCGTGTGCTCAGCTGCAAACTTCTGCTCGTCCTGGGCTCTACCCCGCCCCTGTGTTCAGAGCCAACTTGCGCTCGCAGGATGGCAAACCGCGGTTTCTACTACCAGTTGGGGCTGCTGGCATGAGCTCAGCCGCGAGCCCCAACCCATCCCTGATCCTAGCCCCGTCCCCGTGGTCAGGGCCGGCTTGTGCAGGGTTGCAGAGCAGATCTTTGCCTGTTCATGGCCTCCCGCTTTTCCCCCACAGGTGGGGTTACAGGCGGGCCCGCAGCTGCCGGACCGCTTTGGAGCATTCCCTCCACCCCTGCTGGGCTAAACCGAGCTCACACCGGCTGGGCCTCCACCCCCGCCGACAGAACCATGTTTCAGCATCTCACCACCACCATCCCTTCAGCAACCCTCAGCAGAGTAGGAAGGGGCCCCACAGTTCAGATCCTAACACTCCATACTGTAGACCTGGGAGCTCCCTCCATCTAAGCAGCTCTGCTCTAATTGCCGCAGGAGAGCTTGTTTGGCTGGTGTCCTGTCTCCCTATGCTGGTATTGCTAGTTCCAGGGGAAATATTTGTTTTTGATTAGGGAAGTGACTTAGCCCAGGGGTTAGAGTGGCTGTCCCTCAGAGTGTTTGTCCCTGTGCCTTCAGTCCACACTCTCTTCCCGCTGCTCTGGTCCTCTCCTCTGTCCCCGTTCCCTGGAGCCCCAGGTGTGTGGTTGTGAGAGAGGTTTTCTGTGCTGTTTCTTTAAAAAGAATCTTGGGTCTGAGAAAACTGTCTCTTTCTCACAAACAGTATCCTCACTTGTTTCATAGTTCAATACTGTCCAAACGCCTCTTCTAGGCTCTGCGACTGCAGGTTGGGGCTTTGTTCCTGGGACCCAGGTCCCTCCCTCTCCGCCACACTCTCCTCCCACCATGCGGGTCTCTCCGGGCTGCCGTTCGCTCCGGGGAGCTGGGCAGCCCTCTTCGCGTTTTCGCTATTCCTACCAGTCTCAATGTGGCTTCTTCTCAAGTGTTCCTTGGTTGAAGAGTCCACTTAGTTTAGTTCAAAGTTGGTTTATCCAGATGATGGTTCTTAAAATTGAGTTATAATTCACTTTGGTTCTGGTTGTTGGAAGTTGGCATGTCCGCCTACTCCATCGCCATCTTGCTCCCCCCGTGTTGCTTCTTTAATATTATTATTTGATATGATTTGAAGACCAGTATGCTCACAGTAGATAATTAAAAAGTTACGAAGTGCCTGACCTGTGGTGGCGCAGTTCATAAAGCGTTGACCCAGAATGCTGAGGTTGCTAGTTTGAAACCCTGGGCTTGCTTGGTCAGGGCACACACGAGAAGCAACTATAAGTTAATGCTTCCCGCTCCTCTCCCCTACTTTTCTCTCTTTCTCTCTTCTCTCTAAAATAAATAAATAAAATCTTTAAAAAAAATTACAAAGGGTTACAGAAGAGAAAATAGTCTCTGCTCCCACCTCTGACTGCCCGCTTGTTGGGCAGATAAAATATATTATGCTCACTTTGTTAAGGATGGCGCTGCCGACATGGAGGCCCGTTACCCATGTGTTGTTTTTTTTTTTTTAAATTTTTTTTTTATTTTATTCATTTTAGAGAGGAGACACAGAGTGAGAAAGAGAGAGAGAGAGAGAGAGAGAGAGAGAGAGAGAGAAAGGAGGAGGAGCTGGAAGCATCAACTCCCATATGTGCCTTGACCAGACCGGTGCAGGGTTTTGAACTGGCGACCTTAGTGTTCCCAGGTCGACGCTCTATCCACTGCGCCACCACAGGTCAGGCTACCCATGTGTTTTTAATTAAAGTTTTAGGTTTCTTTGGATAAATACCAAGAAGTCAAATTGCTGAGTCATTCTTTATCTCTTGCTATTGGCTTTGATTTAAAATCTATTTTGTCTGGTATAATAAGCATTGCTATCCAGATTCTTTTTTTAAATTTCCATTTGCATAAAATATTATTTTCATTCCCTTACTTTCAGTCTGCTTGTGTCTTTTGATGTGAAGTGAGTCTCTTCTAAACAGCATGTGGAAGAGACTTGTTTTCTTATTCATTTAGCTACCCTGTGTCTTTTATTAGAGAATTTCATTCATTTGCATTTAAAGTAATTGTTGATAGATACATATTCATTGTCATATTATTATTCATATTTTTGGTCTTTGTCTTTCTTCTTTTTCATTAAGAAGACTCTTTGACATTCCTTGAAATATTGATTTGGTGGTAATGAACTCTTAGCTTTTTCTGGTCTGAGTAACCCTTTAGCTATTCTTCAATTTTAAATGATAGCTTTGCTGGGTAGAGTAATCCTGGTTGTAGGGCCTTTTTTTTAATATATATATATATATCACTTTAAATATTTCATGCCACTCCTTTCTGACCTGTAAAGTTTCTGTTGAGAAAGCAGCTGACAGTCTTATGGGAGCTCCATGGTAGGCAACTGACTGCTTTTCTCTTGTTGCTTTTAAGATCCTCTCTTTGTCATTAACCTTTAGCATTTTAATTGTGATGTGTCTTGGTGTGGGCCTCATTGGGTTCATCTTGTTTGGATTTCTCTGTGGTTCCTAGACTTGAATGTACATATATTTCTTTGAACAGGTTAGGGAAGTGTTCTATCATTATTTTTTCAAATAGGTTTTAAATTCATTGGTCTCTCCCTTCTCCTTTTGGAACCCCTATAGTGTGATTGTTGGTATGCCTGAAGTTGTTCCAGAGGGTCCTTATAACTATGTTCATTTTTTTTGGATTCTTTTTTCTTTTCTGATTGGGTGTTTTGTTCTTCTTTATCTTCCAAGAGCTTATTTGATTCTTTGCTTCATCTACTATACTTTTGAGTCTCTTTCATTTATTCTTAATTTCAGTTTTCTGACTTTTTTCTTTTTTGTGACAGAGAGAGAGAGAGAGGGACAGATAGGGAAAGACAGATCGGAAGGGAGAGAGATAAAAAGCATCAATTCTTTGTTGCGGCACCTTAGTTGTTCATTGATTGCTTTCTCATATGTGCCTTAACCATGGGGCTACAGCAGACTGAGTGACTACTTGCTCAAGCCAGTAACCTTGGGGCTCAAGCTGGTGACCTCGAGGTTTTAAACCTGGGTCTTCCACGTCCCAGTCTGACATCTATTCATTGAGCCACATCCTGTTCAGGCTGACTGGTTCTTTTTTATTGTTTCCATGTCCTTTTTTTTATGCTGTTGAAGTTATCACTAATTTCCTTGAGCATCCTTATAACCCTTGTTTAGAAATCTGTAGTTTGCTTATCTCCAGTTCTTTTTTCTGGAGTTCTGTTCTTTCATTTGGGATATGTTTCTTTGTCTCCTCATTTTGGCCGCTTCCCTTTGTTTGCATCTATGCAGGGTTGTTATGTCTCCTAGACTTGGTAGAGTAGCTGTAGGACCCAGTGGTGCACCTCTGTGTAGGCTGTGTGCACCCTCCTATTGTAGTTGAGCCTTGATTGTTGTTGGCATGTCAATGGGAGGAATTGTTCCCTCTTCTCAGCCCAACTGGCTGTAAGAATCGGCTGCGACTATGGTGGAGGATCAGCTGTGTGCCCACCTGGAGGATCTCAGTAGACCCACCCTACTGAGAACTTGCTTCATTGTGGCTTATTTGCCCACTGAGTATATCCCTTGAGTGTGTTTCTTGTGGAAGTGGTTGGGTGGTGCTTCAATGTGCTCTGAGCTGTTCACTGGGTGTGCTAGCCTGAGGCCTGTGGAAGGTGTAGGCCAATGTCAGTCACCACCTGTGCTCTGCCCAGGGCCACTTGTCATTAGCTACAGAGCAATCAGCAGATAGCTAATACTTGTGCTGGGCTTGGAGGTGCCTAGGAAGAGACCAAGCTGTAAACCAAGTTCAGCTATGGCTAATGCTACAGATATCTGGGAAAAAGCTGCCCCTCCAGGCCTCATTCTGATGCCAGACAATTCAGTTCTTCCCCATATGTCCCTATTGCATTTCAAGCTGCTGCCCCAGTGCTGGAGCTCAGAGGGAGCACATCTGAGTAAGTCTATGCATGGGCCCTTTAAGAGGAGCTGCCTGGGACTCCAGCAGCCTCTGTTTCTCTGTCCCAATACCCACTGGTTTTTACAACCAGAAGTTACAGGGACTTCTCTTCCCTATTTGTAGGACTTCCGCCCTGCTAGATTTCAAGTGTTTCTGAATGATGGTGTTTTGTAATTTAGTTGTAAGTTTGATGTGGTTGTGGGAGGTTCTAGTTACTGCCTTGATCTATACTGCCATCTAGACAAGAGCTCCCTGCAAGGATAGTATGATTCATTTAATCAGCAAAACAACCATGAAATTCGTTGCTGTGATTACCCTCAGCTTACAGATAAGAAAACTGAAACTAAGGTTAAATATATTGCCCTAGATCACATAGCTAGGTGAGTTGGGATTAAACCCATAATGCTATATTCTTTTTTTTTTTTAATTTTCATTCATTGTTGTTTTAGTGAGGAAGGGAGAGAGACAGAGATAGATTGCAAGAGAGAAAGAAACATCAATCTGTTGTTCTATTCATGCCGTCATTGGTTGATTCTTCTATGTGTCTGGATTGGGGATCAAACCTGCAACCTTGGCATGTCGAGACAATGCTCTAACTAAATGAGCTACCCAGCCAGCACCAAAGCAACATTTTTGATAATCTCATTACACCAGAGATTATCAAAGTGAGGTTCCCTAGACAGCAGCATAAGCATTACCTGAAAACTTGTTAATTATACAAATTATAGCCCTCACACTTGCTGAATCAAAAACTCTGGAAGTGGGAGTGTAGCAATCTGTGTTTTAACAAGCTCTCTAAATTATGTGAATTTGCATACTAAAATCTGACAACCACTGCATTTAACTGTGCTGCCTTGCAACGGGTGATTGCAACTGGCCAAACTTTATAAAGGTTAACTAAAAAAACTAATCAGCTGCCCCAAATCCAAGGGAATGGAAGTTGGAATGACTCTTGGGTGGGGACTGGCTGCCTTCCCACTTCCTTTAATCACAGGAGACAAATGTATGAATCCTTATTGTGACACCTGTGAGGATAATGTGTGTGTGTGTCTGCGTGTGTGTGTTGGACATTGTGGAGCATTAAAGCAGCAGTAAGGAGGACATGCAGCTAAATTTAAAAGACGTATTTGAAGATAAAGAAGAAATTAAAGACCATAACAACATCCTTACATGGAAGGCTGGCTTTTCCCAAATCCGCCATCAATCTGAGCCTGCTCTCCCCATCGTTTCTTGGGTACGATTAGGAAATGTAATGTAATCACATTATTAAATTAAGAAAAGCATAATAAGGTGACTGAGCTGTGCCAAAAATGTATAATGCATTCATTACTTCAAAGTACATGGGATTTGAATATTTTTTGCTCATTTGTATATTTGTGCCATACCTAATCACTTTTTATTTTTTTAGCTCAGATAATCAAGTCTTGAATGTATGGGTATGTGCAGTTGGGACTAATTGGTGTAATTAATGTATATGTAATGGCTTTAGCTGGCTAATGTCTGAGGGGAGCAGGAAAAATAAGCAGATTCATGAGGTGGGTTATAGATTAACACCTATACCCAAGATAATATATTTTTCCAGCAAGAAATTCAACCTTCATTATGGCCTTTGGTTAATAAAGATGTGGTTGGATTTCACAAGTGAACTTGCTTCACCCTAAGGAGTCCAGTTTAGCAAAGACATTTTACATAAACTCTTTGCTTCCCCAAACAGAAACCTCTGATGAAATGATACTCTTCTAATGTAAAGTAAATGAGAAATACCATTAAAAAAGTGAATTTGCCCATTTCCCCTTTCTTCCTCTGTGAAAATGTTGAATTTCTTCTTTCTTTCTTTCTTTCTTTCTTTCTTTCTTTCTTTCTTTCTTTCTTTCTTTTTTCTTTCTCTCTCTCTCTCTCTCTCTCTCTCTTTCTTTCCCCTTCCTTCTTTTCTTCCTTCCTGTCTCCCTCCCTCCTTCCCTTTCTTTCTCCCTCCCTCCTTTCCTTCCTTCCTTCCTTCCTTCCTTCCTTCCTTCCTTCCTTCCTTCCTTCCTTCCTTCTTTCCTTCCTTCCTTCCTTCCTTCCTTCCTTCCTTCTTTCCTTCCTTCCCCCCATGACAGAGAGAGACAGATAAGGACAGAGAGACAGGAAGGGAGAGAAATGAGAAGCATCGGTTCTTTGTTGCAGCACCTTAGTTGTTCAGTGATTGTTTTCTCATATGTGCCTTGATGTGTGTGTGTGGGGGGGGGACTCCAGCAGACCAAGTGACCCCTTGCTCGAGCTAGTGACCTTGGGCTCAAGTTGGTGAGCCTTGCTCAAACCAGATGAGCCGCACTCAAGCTGGTGACCTCGGGGTTTCAAACCTGGGTCCTCTGTGTCCCAGTCTGATGCCCCATCCACTGCACCACCATCTGGTTAGGCTGAATTTTCTTTCTTTCATCCTGTTTTTATGTTCTGCCTGGTTTCATAAAGCACGTGAGGCTACGTGTAAAATAAGTGCTTAATAATAAAAAAATATATATACAAAGGAATCGGAGAGAGGAAAATGAGGATTGGTTTAAAAAATTATATCTTGATTTGTGTACTAAGTCAACTTATATATATTACAGTGAAGTTCAAGTTCAAGAGACATGCTTGGAGCCTCTGGGCAGTGTGACCAAGGACATTGACCCTGTCCTGCAGAGCCTTTCAGTTCAGTGAGGGGGCGAGGTAGTGGTTAACATCTGTATCTTCCCCTCAATTTTGTTAGCATGGCTCTGAACACAATCAAGAAGTATCTTTCCAGCCCTGGCCAGTTGTCCCAGTGGTAGATCATTGGCCTGGCATGTGGAAGTCCCGGGTTCAATTCCCAGTCAGAATACATAGGAAAAGTGCCCATCTGCTTCTCCACCTTCCCCCTCTTCTTGCTCTCTATCTCTCCCCCTCCTGCAGCCAAGGCTCCATTGAAGTAAAGGCCTGGGTACTGAGGACGGCCCCATGGCCTCCGCCTCAGGCGCTGGAATGGCTCCGGTTGCAGCGGAGTAATGCCCCAGATGGGCAGAGCATCGCCCCCTCCCTCCCTCCCTACCTCCTTCTCTCCCTTTTTTCCTTCCTTCCTTCCTTCCTTCCTTCCTTCCTTCCTTCCTTCCTTCCTTCCTTCCTTCCTTCTTTCCTTCCTTCCTTCCTTCCTTCCTTCCATGACAGAAAGAGACAGATAAGGACAGAGAGACAGGAAGGGAGAGAAATGAAAAGCATTGGTTCTTTGTTGTGGCACCCAATTCGCCACATGTGGGAGTCTGTCTGTCTGCCTATGCCTCCCACCCCAGCTTCTTACTTCGAAGAGAGGGGGGAAGTATCTTTCCAGTTGGGCTAACTGGTAAATCAAAAGGTACATCTATTTGTTAGTCACAAGGACAAGGTATTAGCAACAATACCAAGAAACCAGGTTTTATGTTTTGTTTTGTTTTTTCCTGACGATGATGATCAGCTTTAAATTTTATTTACCGGACTCTTCCTTGTTTAATCTGCAAAAGTATGTATTAATATTGTGTTAATATTTAGGCTAATCTAAGATTTAGTAACCTAGCATCCTTACAAGCCAATGTTAATTTTTCTTTCTCTATATGAAACCATCACATGTATCTGAACATCCATCACCCTCAATAGGATCCTGGGAAAAACAATCACAGAGCAGAGGAAACGAGAACAACAATTAACACGCAGTATTAACACTATCGGAAGGAGATGGGAGGGAACATGCACTCATTTCACTGGGTTTAATTTGCCAAGAGAAGTAGCCTTCACACCTGAGTCAGTCACAGCTTGGTTTTGTCTCAAACCCATGCTTGTCTGATGCAATGACAGCTTGGAGTATGAGAGCCAGGCACATACTAATGAAATCCCGCAGAACAAGGGCAGAAAGCAGAAAGTGTTGCAAGGAGGAGTCACATAATCTGTGTTTAAACTTCCTTATTAAGCAAACATCGAAGGCTTCATTGTACATCAGATATGCCGCAGAAAATCAGTCATAAAAATCTGGTACTCCTATTGGTGACAGTCTGAGTGCAGGCCATAGTAAGATTATTGTGAAATATATATATTTAAATACTTAAATATACATATATATTTAAATTAAAACAGAAAAATTCAGTAAGGTTTTAAGTTTGCTATGAATGTGGCTTGATCTAGCCATTCTCACCTTAGTCTTCTGCATACTTAATATTTATAAATTACATTATTTAAAAGACCATCCAAATGTTAGTCACCAACATTATGCCCAACGTCTTAAGACCAGAGCATTTAATACCAATTTATCTCTATAGGCATTAGGATAAAATAAGTACCTACTACTTACTTATGCTTTGTCATATTCCCCAAGAACCAGGCTTGCACCTGCTGGGTCCTGGATCAACTTCTGATACATGACAGCTTTTACAGAAACAGAATTCCAGTCCCTGCCAAATTAGTTTAAAATAATGTTCTTTTATTACTTGCTCTTTTATTTGAGCATCATTGCTTTGTGTGCCATATTTATTACTGTCAATGGCACAAACTTTTTTTGGATACATGTATTATTCAGTAAATGTGTATTGAGTGTGTACTATATGCCAGGTGTTGGCTTAGGCACCAGGGATATGAAAATACTGTAATAAACAGTCTTTGCTTTTAAAGCTCCTGTAGTCTAGGAGGAGAGATGCATGAATAAACCCAGTGTGGCAGTAGTGGAGACAGAGGCATGCAAAGGATGCCAGGGAACACAGAGAGCAGTAAGGGGGAGAAGGAACTCTTGCACCATTCCATGGGGGAGGAAGGAGAGATGTCGAAGTTCTGTACTGAAGGAGGAAGGAGTTAGGAGAATGCAGTAAGGAGAGAGACAGTGGCAATGGCTGGGAAGGCGTACAGGTATGAGGAGTGGTTTATGCAGAGTAAACTGTGTGTGCTACCAGAAGACATTTCCAGAACCTCTGGTTTTATATTAGGAAGCATAAAGTGTTCATGTGTGTAAGGTGGATGCATGAAGGCAGCGGGGTATTGGGCAGATATAGAGATAACTGTTCGTAGCTAGTGGTTGGATCACAGAAACTCAGACAAATCCTGGTTATGTAAAAGAACTTGGGCTTCATCTGTGGGTAACAGGAACCGACTGAAAATATTTAAGCCCAGGCATAGTGTGATCATATCGACAATGTAGAAATCAGGGGTCATGAAGGACAGGTGGGTTTGAGGATCTTTTCGACATTAGTCTTATTACAATGGGAGCTTTGTTTTCCAATGAAAAGAAAACCTTTTTCTTTTAAGGATAATTTTATATCTTCATGATTTAGTGAAATTTTCTGAGTTAATGGAGTCTCTAAGGACATTTAAAACCATTTTTTAAAATTTCAACAAATCCAAAGGGGAGGGGGATGCATTCAGGACAACACTAGAATCTATATAAATACAATAAATTGAAATCAATAAAAAAGAAAAAAAATTCCAACAAAACCAACCATTAAATTAATGATAGATATTTTTTGTCCTTTGTGATATCATTTAGCTACTCATTTATTTATTAGTTCATTTATTTTATAATTAAACCTTCATCTAATTTTCCTACTAGACAGTAAGGCACATGAAGGAATGTCTTGGAGCTGACTTGAAGTTTTGCCCCCTCAGTTTTTATTGAAACGTATTGTTAAGTCCCCATCATGAAAAACAGAATTAAACCTATACTTTTTTTTTCCTATATGACTGTCATACAGTTTATACTGAGAATGGTTGGGAGGCTCTCTTCCTGGCTTTCTTTAAAAAAACATAATCTTGAGACAAATCAATATAGGCAAAAAGTCATTCACTTTGTTGGAAGCGAGACTCACTGATCTGTCCAGTTCACACTGAGGTCCGTCAGAGAGTAAACTCTTCCCATTCCTCAGGCTGGGGGACTACGAGCTGGTGTTCCATCAGGAGATTTGAAGGCAGTAAGCCAGGAGTAAGACAGCCAAGGAAAGTGCGGAAACACAATTAGGGAAAGAGAAGAGAGATGCCGGTTATGGGAAGTTCTCTGAAGGTGGTGGTCCAGCAGCCAGGACCATAGCAATGGAAATGATAATGAGGCATTTACTCATTTCCCCTTCTCTCTGCCTATAAGCCCACTTTCACTCTGTGCCCTTGACAAAGAAGCTCCAGTGTTTTTTTCCTAATTGTATTTGCCTGAGTCCTCCTTTACCTCCAATTAATACACTACCAAAGTTGTTTGAGATGGGCTCGTCCAGCCATACTCTCTCAGTGCTCACCGAGGGGCTGTGAGGTGGTCCAGATGTACCTACAGTGAGCGAGGTATTGCCCCATTCAGAAAGAGGTATAACAGCCTTGCTTCCAAGAGCTCGTGTATTTGCTGGGAAAAGACAAGTAGGTCAGCCACCCAGGGTCTCAGTGTATGTTAGAGTCTGACTCATGTTTTTTTGTTTGTTTTTGTGATATATATAGAGAGAGGGACAGACAGACAGGAAGGGAGTAAGATGAGAAGCATCTCAATTCTTTACTGTGGCACCTTAGTTGTTCATTGATTGCTTTCTCGAATGTGCTTTGACCGGGGCTACAGCAGACTGAGTGACTCCTTGCTCAAGCCAGCGACCTTGGGCTCAAGCTGGTGAGCCTTACTCACACCAGATGAGCCCATGCTCAAGCCAGTGACCTCAGGGTCTCAAACCTGGGTCCTTCACATTCCAGTCCAATGCTCTATCCACTACGCCACCGCCTGGTCAGGCTGGCACACATTTTTATTAAAGGACAGTGTAAGGACAAAATCTGAAGGTGGGCATACAGGTAAGCAAGAGTGAGTGTGAGTAGGCATTAGCCAGGAGGAAGATGGAGGGAAGGGGTTCCATCTGGAACATTCGGCAGGTTTGAAGTACAAAGGATGAGAGGAAGCATGGTGGCTCCTGTAACCACAAGTGACAAGATCAGGGGCGACAGGCATGAAGCTCTCATCCTGTCCCTCTCCTTCTCAGAATCTCCCCAAGCTTTCTTTCTCCATTTCCAAGTTACTGATTTTCAACCAATCTGTTTCTGCCATGTCACTTTTCACAGTGTCACTGCATCTGCAGGGCCACTGCCTCTGTCATCTGGCTGACCCTCATTTCCCCTGGCGTCCCTTGACAAGTAGGACCGACCCAGGGACTCTGCCTTTTGTCCTGTTCCAGTTTGTGCTTCTGCCAGATCATCTCGCTCACTTTCTGCTGCCTCCTGAGTACATCCAACAATGGGTTCTCTGTTCACTTCAACTGCCAGAAATGTATCCTAACCCCCTCCATCTCAGGTGACATCCGCTCTCCCTCTGCCTTCTCCGCTTACCTTGAGGACATCCTTATTTAATTTGCCTCTGATCGGGAAACCATGGTGCCCTTCTCAAATGCTCTCTGTCTCGCTGCCCCTGCAGCCCCCAATGAAATCTTTTCCGGATGCTCCAGCCTGGTGTTTCAATCACTGAGAACTCCAGTGAGACTTTGATCTGCCTGCCCGCTGGTATTTATCCAAGAGCGTTCTGCAGTGAACTCCCTAATGCTCGCAACTGTTCTTACCGCCTCTGGATGCACCTCCCACATCTCCCTCCAAACAGTAACGCCAAGGCCCCTTGATTGCAGCAAAGCGAACCGGCATCTTTGATGTTTGACTGATACTAGGTAATCACCCGTTTTTACAGAAAATAGATGAGCTGATCTCAGGGCTCAGACCTTCACAGGCACAGTATCAAGCCCGAGTTCAGAAGCATTCTTTTATTTCTATAATTATTGTGGGATTCCGCCAAACCCTCTCTGAGTTTAATTCTCCTTTTATTCCATTTCAATGAGGTGGACATAGAGAAGGATTAATTATACACCAAAGATTTTTTTTTTGGATCTACCTCCTTCTGCTCTCTATTTACCTGCCCTAGACAACACTAAACACCATAGCTGACCTTCCACCACTGCTTTAGTCCTCTGGCCAAAAGGGGGATGACTTCAGTGGTCTGCAGGGCTCTGAACTCGAGAAAGGTGTATACCCAACTCATAGCCCTGCCCAACAGGCATGGACACATGATCACTGTAGAGGAGACTTATTGATCCTTCGAAGGCCGACACACGTGCTGTGGTGACATCAGGTGTCATTTTAGCAGAGACGTGGTGTCACCCTGTGTCTTCACTGGGAGCAAGTCAGTCTCTGTTTACTGATATAAATAATAAAATATCTAAAAAGTGAAATCTCTGGTCAGAAAAGATTCTTGTAGCATTTTCCCAAACTCACTGTTCACAAAAATTAGGGGATATTTCAAAATGAATATGAAGCGATTAAAAAAAGCATTTGATTTTTTTTTATTAAACAAGAACATCAGAAAAACAAACAACAAGTCAAAGAAAGTTGTCTGATTATGCAAATGAGATGCAAAACCAACTTTTATTTCATTGGTGGAAATGCACTATACAGAAGACTGAAAGTATTGGAGTATCTGCATGTTCCCTGATCCCCTAATTTTTGTGAGCAGTATATAATTTTTTCTTGGTAGCGGGAGGAGACTCGATGCCCCTGCCATCCCCAGCTCCCAGCCTGTCCTCACATCACTCCAGCCTCTGCTTCCTTCCTCATTTCTCCTCTGACTCCAACTCTCCTGCCTCCCACTTATTATGGTTGATTCCACAGGGTCCCCTTGGACTGTCCACGTCACCTCCGTATCTCATTTACTTGCATTTGTTGCAGAAGGAGGTAGATCCATGTGATGCATGTATAATTTGTCCAGAAAAGGAGGCATACCCTTGGGTGTAACTTGCTGAATAGGCAGGGATCGCTAATTCCATTCATTGTTCTCTCATCTTAAGAATGGAAGGAGTGTCTATTGGCATGGAATGTCAATAATCTTCAGGCCAACAGACTCAGGATTTGCATTGATACCTTCACACACACAGTCCAATGTTGACAGGGATGAAAGTCTTCCTTATAATATAAACTCAATTTAAAATAATGAACGTTTATAGAAAAATTTTATAAAGTAATACCATGGGTGTATACAGCGTTAGTAAAAACTTTTTAAGGCGTTGGATGAAAAATCTAAAGTTTTGAAAACACAAATTCAGAGGGAAAGGGATGGCTTTTGTAGCCTCGCACAGTTGGCTTTAAATTCCAGATCCAGTCCTGACATGAGCCATCGGCAAATCTTCCTTATTAGTTATTATTCCGCAATTTCTGCTCCAACTATTCTTTCCTCTTCTCTTTCTTTTCCTCCATAAGCATCAGAGAACAAAGTATGGTACAAAGGGAGGTGCAGATAAGAAACCTGAAATTTACCTAATAACGCTGAATTGGTCAAGTCTCAGAGCAAAGGGAGGGGAGGTCGGGTGATGAGGAGCCCGAACAGAGGGGAAGAATGGTGGCTTCCAGGTCAATGACGTCAATACTGGGGCATGAAGTCTGGGTGGTGGCCATTGAGTCAAGTAGGGTTCAGAAAGGACACAATGTTCCAGACAGGATGAGCAGTTCTTCTCATGGTGACCTAGGGTTGGGAGATCTCACGGAACTCAAGGTCAGCGAGGTAGTGGGAAGCAGGGATGGGACAGCACGTATGTGGTTAAATGTATCAGCTATTGTTTGTATTTTATATGTTTTATTTATGTTAGAGAAAGAGGAGGGAGGAGGGAGAGAGAGAGAGCGGGAGAAACATTGATTTGTTGTTCCGTTTTTATTGGTTTACTCTAATATGTGCCCTGACCTGAGATTGAACCACAACCTTGGCGTGTCAGGACAACACTCTAAATGACTGAGCTACCCAGCCAGGGCCCTAATGTTTGATTTCTACTTAGGGGAAAAGAAAACAGCCTGGATGGATGTCAAGCAGTGAATTGTCAGAATCAGCCTGAGGCTCAGGAACATGGAGCAGATGACAACAGGCCACTGGTAGGAAGGTCTGTGAAGAGGCTGAGAGATGATGGTGGCCTGATTTCTGTAAATGACAGAAAAATGGAGTAACCGAACTATTCACTAGGTGTGGGAGGAAGAGGAGAGTTGGGGGCGGGGCTGGTTCAGAGTTGAACACCATTGGTAGACAGAATACTGGGACCCCAAAGATCTCCACGTCTTGGTCCCGAAAGGGATTTTACAGATGCAAGTAAATGAGATACGGAGGTGACGTGGACAGTCCAAGGGGACCCTGTGGAATCAACCATAATAAGTGGGAGGCAGGAGAGTTGGAGTCAGAGGAGAAATGAGGAAGGAAGCAGAGGCTGGAGTGATGTGAGGACAGGCTGGGAGCTGGGGATGGCAGGGGCATCGAGTCTCCTCCCGCTACCAAGAGCCCAGCCCTGACGACACAGGGACTATAGGATTCTGACCTCCTGAGCTGCGAAGAAATGTGTTTGCCTTGTTTTAAACTACTGTATTTGTGATCATTTGTTGCAAGAGCAATAGAATAATCAGACATGATGAGTTTGAGGGTCATGGGGCATTCAAGTCAGAGGTCTTGTAGGCAATTGGACAAGTGACTCTGGTGCTCAGGATGAAGAGAGGGCATGGTGGTTGGGACTGGAGAATCACCACCATGGACTTGGTTCTGAGAGCAGGGAGGAAGGAAGAAAACTTATGGGCAGGAATGTGACATGCAGAGAAGGGGTCATCAAACAGAACCCCAGGGGTACCCCCACCTGCAAGAACTGATGGCAACCCAGTATATTGATAGGACGCCTGCCTAGTAGAAGGAAGAGTGAGCAGTCAGGGAGAACTGAGGGAAGGAACTATTTCTTACTACAGAGATAGTGGTTACTAGTATCAGATACTACTAAGGAAAATGAACTAAAACAAGTTTAAATAGCAAAGTTATTGAACCTGACTAGTGAATGGGAAGGAAGCACTAAGGGAGAGGTTCCGAAAGGAAGAGAGACAAAGTGTCCTGAGCTTCAGGTCCTTAGAAGGGAAAAGATCGTTGTATCCACGTGGAGGTAGAGAGGCAGTGGCCTCCCCAAGGCAGGAAGACACCTACCTTTCTCGGAGGCAGCAAAGCGGAATACAGAACAATGCCTTAGAAATGGAAGAAACATTCCTCTCTCTGTCCTCATTATTTTTTTTCTGGACCCTTGTTATGGTGGTTAACTGACCGGGTAAAGTTTGGTCCATATGATAATGAGTGATTTCTAGTGGTTTTTTAACCGAAATATTCAAAGAAAAACATGTTAATTTATTGAGAGACAATCTTGACAAAAATGAGTAAAAATCTCAAAACAATAGCAGAGTTTAAGTTACTGAAGTGGATGCTAGAGGAGGTCAAGGATGCCATCAAGAACCATTGATACAAGAAGAAAGCTGTATACATTATACTAATTGTAAAAGATTAAAAAAAAACTTTACCAATAATATAACTCCAGGTCAACTAATAGACAGTGAAAGATCTTGTTTCAGCACTGATGAGAATAGGTAAGTAAGGTAATATTTTAGAAATGGGAGAGTATTCATTCAGCTTATTTTGTTCCTTATCAAATATATGTCCGTTGCCCACCACCTGCCAGTAGCTATCAAATAAGGAAGGGTAAAATATTAGGGAAGAGTGGATAGGGGCACCACAGGGTGTTTCAGGCCATTGCCACTGAAACCGCGATGGACAGTGTAACAACATCCTCACCACTTCCTTATCTTGGTAATACAAATTTTAAGAGTTGGTTTAATAGATGGGATGTTTTATTTATTGAGCCATAAACCAAAAGCAATTATGCTACAAGAATGGAAAGACAGTCACACATACACGGAATAGCTTCGATGACCTTAAAGATAGTCAGGTAGGCCAATAGCTACAACACAGGCAATTTTACTTCTGTGCAACAAGCTATGAAAGCAAGTGTGCACCCCGTCGACCTGGATGTATAAAGGGACATAGATTGAGATATAGATACGAGAGAGTATGCAGGACCTATCTCGAATAAATTGGTATAATCAAAGTGTCTCTATGAGACTAACCTTTTCTACATATGTTATATGAGCAATCTACACATATAAACATTATATTAAAGAGGGACCGAACCTGCGAAAGAGACCGTTAGGCATCAGAGATCCAACTGGTTTGTTCTGTAATGCCAGTAAAGTGCACGCAGGAAGGAAGGTGCTGGAAGTGTTCAGGGAGGTGGATGACAACAAGAGGTTTGCTCTGGGAAGCCATGAGGCAGAGCTGAAGGGGAGAGGCAGAGGCTCTGCAGCATAGAAGATGAAAGAAAGTAATTGAAAGTTGAATTGTTTTAGTTTTTCTCGGCAGTTTCCTTGAATCCTCCCTGAACTAATTAGACAATGTAAATAGAGGAACTTGAATAATGGTAATCAATCGAAGGAAATTAGAAGTGTCACCCTGATGGCAACAAAGATAAGAGGTAATGCATACCTTTAGCCAGCTTTAAAACTGGGTCAAAGTTTATGATCTGAATTTAAAAATATGAATTACCTTAAAATGAGGACTTGAGACATTTTGGCACAAATATGCATTGCATACATATTCAAACGTATTTCTGTAAATTTTGACGATGTCTTTTAATTCTTAGGTTATAATAGAGCTCTTATGGTTAATATTGTATAATCAGGACACTTAAAATAGAAATTCTATCCTTGATTTGCAAATTTTCCCTACCAAAAAATCAGTCTAATAAAATAAACTCAGGAAATCTTGAAATTTTATTTAACAAATCAGAAATACATTTTGTCAACTTTGGTGGCATAACTTTCCTGACAATTCCTCCTAGACTTAAAGATTCTTAAGAACAAAAGTTGTCTTTGACGTTAGTTCCACCAGTGGCTTTGGCACAGGCAAAGGAAATAAGTAAGAGGAAGATGTGTTAGGGTTTCTATCCTTATAATCAAATGGGGCTTAAGAAAAAAAAGGTGACTCAAAAAGTAACCCTTGTCTGTGGGACCTAATGGCCGCTTTACCTGGTGTGGCTTTTGCCCGCAGGCAGCCTTCAGATAATGAGCTCCGCTTGGGTGCCTGCTCGGTTCCGTTCATGTCAAGGAGGGAGGTGACATGAGAGGACGCCTTAGTTTAGTTGAATTCAACTTCTCGACGTGAAACGAGGTCAGATACGTGGTTTCAATTTAAAATAAGACGGAGTATTCCAGAACCAGAGACTTCCTGGGACAATGCTTGGAAATGTAGGGTAAGTGGATTCATTCCTGATGTATCTGGCAATAGCTTTGGAGATGGCCGACCTTGACCTCCATTGGCCGGAGCCACACAATGACACACAGACATACGCGATTTGGAATTCACTCTTTCCTGCCAATCCTAATGGTGCTGTTTGTTTTGAGATGGTAATAATGGTATGGATTGGGAGAGGTAAGTACTATTATACACGCATGTGTTGTATGTTAGCAAGTGTGAAACAGTGAATAGTGTGATGGAAGATAAACAGTCAAGAGTGCCCCCTCCCCTCGTCTCACCGTTCCATTCTACAGTTGTGATGGTTTATTCCTAATTACATGAATGCAAGTGTTGGTTAGTCAGAATTCTTTCTTCTGAGTCAACCCCCACCCGGTAAATTTACTCTGTATTTTTTATTTAAATAATTTTCATCTATCTGGGCTGATAATACAATAAGTATTTTTCTTTGTGTGAAAAGTTATAACCCTATAGACTAATTAGGATGGCCAGTCTTAGCTTTCCTCAATGAGTTTAGGAGAAAAAAAGAAAGACGGCCCATGGTGACAAATTTGGAAATGGTTCAACTTAGCGTGAGAGGTCTTATGAAAATTATGTCATTAAGAGGGAGAATTGCTTAGAAACTGATTCTCTCATAAGTTGTCTGTGGTAACAGTATTTGCATGCATTCTATAACAATAGCATCTCTTTTTTTTTTTCCTCTACCACTCACTGAGGTTTGTTGAAAGAAATTATCCCCGGGTCTCTAAACTAATTTGTTAAGAAGAACACATTCATTTGCCAGTGCTTGCTTGCATTAACTCTTATGATCCCATTGGTTGACAGCAGAAAACCTAACAGTGTTTGAAAATTAAGGTGTATTCGTGGTTCTTTCTTGATGTTTCTATAGCAATCTATGTGTAGAATTTTATGTAACTTGAATGTGAGGAAGATTGCAAATTTATTTAGAAAATTGCAGTGGGATAAAAACTTGAGAGGACTGGTAGAAAAAATTATTTGTAGTAAAAATTGAACTATGAGATCAGTGTGATTATGAAATATTGATAATAGTGATGATAATAATGTCTGCTTTGAATATTTATGTCAACAGAATTAGTTGTTTTTTTTTTAATTCAGTGAGAGGAGGGGAGGCAGAGAGACAGACTCCCACATGTGCCTGACCGGGATCCACCCTGCAAGCCCACTAGGGGGCAATGCTCTGCAGAGCTCTTCTTAGGGCCTGAGATGGAGGCATGGAGCCATCCTTAGCGCCTGGGGCCAACTTGCTCCAATGGAGCCATGGCTGGAGGAGAAGAAGAAGAAAGAGGAGGAGGAGGAGGCGGAGGAGGAGGAGGAGGAGGAGGAGGAAGAAGAAGAAGAAGGAGGAGGAGGAGGAGGAGGAGGAGGAGGAGAATAGGAAGAAAAAAGAAGAAGAAAGGGAGAGGTGGAGAAGCAGATGGTCACTTCTCCTGTGTGCCCTGACTAAGAATCGAACCTGGGACATCCACACACTAGGCCAACACTCTACCACTGGACCAACCAGCCAGGGCTAGTTAAGTATTTTTTAAAGAACTATATGGGAATATAAGTCAGGATGGCTTCTTAGATCTGAAATTGAGCAGAGATGTTCTAATATCTTGCCTCAGCTGAACACAGTAGGGCTAACTATGTGCCAGAATAAAAATATTTCACCATTTCCCCTCTAGACACCCTTTACCAGGGCGTGATCAAAGCCAAACTCAACACTGTGTGGTCAAGCTTTACAAGCTTTGTTGCAACATGACAAAATTTTTTTTCATAAATGCCAAGTGTACCATGGCTTAACTATTTACTAAGTGGCCATCTGTAGTCTAATGCAACAGTAATCATATCAGACAGAGAAAAGAATTCATAGCTAGACCTACCCTTTTATTTGTCAACTGGAATAGTTGGCTTGATTTAATTAGTTTCGGTTGCTTTTGATGGAAGGCTAGGGAGACCAGGAGGAAGTTGCCTGGTGCATTATTAATTCTCTACATCTCTAGTGTAGCACCAACACTATTTATCCCATTTTGAATTCTCACTGTCTCTGGAAGTGACAGGTGTTACTGCTACGGTGGCCACTTTTCTTTTTCTCCTTCCCTGGCTGAAAGGATGGTCAGCAGCTGCTGTTCTTTGCAAGGCCAAGTACAGCATCCATCTGCAAAGGCACGTCTGGTGGCTGAGGAACTGTCCCTCTCTCCTTGTCATCCAGTGTCTCTCCTTTAGGAAGATGTCAAGCTCTGCTCACTCTAGAAGCTGGGACTCTGTGTTTGTTCTTTGACTTGGCTAAAGTCCTATGTGCTTTCCTGGGTGAGCCAGGGACCACCTATTTCAAAAGTCCAACACTGACTACTCTGTAGCTCATTCAATTACAGGTTGCCACGTTTGGGCAACGGCGAGCGTTTGCCTCCCATAATGCCGTGACCACCAGTGCGCATTGACACCTCACTGTCGTGCGTTCTCACACACGAGGGTGGTGTGTCTGTCTACACAGATTTAAAAAGTGTAAAGGATCTCTTTCAGGTAACTGTGATGGATTGAGATGCTACCTGACACTTTCATACCTAGAATAATATTTTTTTCTTTCAATTCCAATAAAAATCAGCACTTTCCTTATGTAAGTGAAGTTTATTCCATTGATTTCCAGCTCCAGAGTTCCACCTTATTGAGGCAAGCCCCCCCTCCCACTATCAATTGTAAAGTGTCAACCAAATTTACAAAATATTGCATCCCTTCCATCCCTGAGTCCTGCTCAATTAACCAGCTCTACAGAAACCTCAGGATGGGGAAGAATACCATGGGAAAATAGAAGCAAAAAGGTTTTGCTGTTGTTGTTGCCTCTAGGGTTAATGAGCTAGATTAACATGCCTTTTCAAAAACACTTTGCCACTGGGTGCATGTAATTCACACTTTGGGGACAGTTAAGCTTAAATATTTGTTTTGTCAAAACATATGATTCAAAGTTTGGTGATGCTTTCTGGGAATCTCGAGTCTAGCATTATTTTCAAACATCTTGAGGCAGCGCTCACTGAATTTACTTACACCGTTCTTTCCACCATCAATTATGATGGAAGGAAGCCTTTCGCATCCTCAGCTGAAAACCGAGTGAACCCATCCTAAGGGTCAAGTAACTTGCTCCTGGGAACCAGCAACCAGTGAGGGGTGGGGATGGAATCTTCATCCAGACTTTTGACAAAGATAGATAGATATATACAAACACATTGTGAAAGGAGACAGAGGTCATTTTGGGGACTAGTGATTTGTGTGGGTGCATGTGTGTAATTAAAAAGGGGACTCACTGCCAGCTCTGGAAACACACTCGTTTCAAAGACGAGGAACAGACCCTAATCTGTGCTGTCCCCCACTGAGGACTCAGACTCTTTCACTGAACTGCAGGGCTGAGCTCCCGGGTCTCCTTAGACCACAGAAGTAAAAAACTCTGTCACTGCTGCCCATAAAATGTCCTGCTTCCACCCTGGACAGGTGGGTCAGTGGGTAGAGTGTCGTCCCAGTGTGCTAAGGTTGTGAGTTCGATCCCCGATCAGGGCAAGTATGAGAAGCAACCAATAAGTGCGCAACTGAATGGAACAACTAAGTGGAATAATGAGTTGATGCTTCTCTCTTTCTCTCTCTTTTTCTCTCTTTTCCTTTTCTCTCTCTCTTTCTCTCTTTTTCTCTCTTTTCCTTTTCTCTCTCTCTTTCTCTCTTTTTCTCTCTTTTCCTTTTCTCTCTCTCTTTCTCTCTTTTTCTCTCTCAAATCAATGAAAAAAAATTTTTTTTAATTTCTTTTAAAGTTCTACTTTCTAGGCTCACACCCACAAAGTAGTTTTGGTTGTATGTGAGTGTAAAAAAAAATAGAAACCTTTCCTTTGAAATTAATTCGGGAAACTTTTGCCAGAGCGATGGAACTGGGTGGCGTTTCCAGTCTCGTCCCCTGACGTGTTGCTGCACACCTCTTGGCGAGGCCCGATTAAAAATTACAGCCTTGAAGCGTTTCTCAAAATCAGGGCTCAGAAACATTGCGAGGACCCGGATTGATCATTTATTCTCCAAATTTCATCCTGCAGCTCCCCGTGGTGGTTTTCGCCAGGGAGCGTGCAAGAGGAAGGTGCCGCCCGCCCGTGCGTGGGGCGTGCTTCCTTTTGAAGCCATGCTGTGATCATGGAGCCTCTTTCTTTATGAACTGAGTTGTAAATGCACGTGAGTGTTCTCTTTGTGTTCCCTTTGAGTGTCTCCAGCTGGTGACAGTGTCAGGCCCAGGCAGAGCACCAGGGACGACTTAGGACATTTGGGACACTCCACCTCGCTTGCTGTTATGAAGGTAGCTTCTGGAATGACAATGATTAAATACGGAAAATCAGGAGGAAGAGAGAGAGGTGGGCCGGCATTCACCCCCTTTTGTCCGAGGTGATATTCCTCGGGTGATGTCTCTGTGAAATCGGTCCGAAGATTTTTAATATTCTTCATGATACCGGCTTTTCACTTTTCCACCCCGCCTTTGCTGTTTTGGATGTGTGTCCCATTTCATTGTTTGAGCCAGATTCTGATCACAAAGTAGGACATTTGTCTGACATAAATTACGGCATGCTGAGTGCTTATTCTTCCCGGTCGGATTTTCCCGCCATCCTGTATAAATGGTGCATAATCATTCTGCTTTATTAATACAGTGATCTGTCTTTATTGCCTTGTGCTTGCTCATGAAGATGGAAAATGAAGGCTCCTAACTGTAAATCAGAAGCGATTAAACAACTGACAAAAAGTACTCACGTTTCCAAGGATTAGATTAAGTTTTCTTTTTTATTGGACATATTTATACACAGAGTTTTGAATCCTCCTTGCTGTTTTTGTTGTTTGAAGAGGATTGTGGGCAGTTACAGGCTTGACCAGGTATGTTTAGAAATAAATCTTTTATTAGGCTAATTAATCAATCAATACATACTAATTTTAGGAAAAATTTCATCAGGTGAGTGCTGCCAAGCCTGTAGGACTTGATTAACCCCATTTTATGGGGCAAGAAAACATCAAACTAAACCACAGAGCATAAAGAACAGTCCATTCAGGCTTTTTTTGTCATGTACCTTAAAACTCTTCCAGTCTGGCCTGACCAGGTGGTGGTGCAGTGGATAGATTGTCTGCCTGGAATGCTGAGGACCCAGGTTCGAAAACTTGAGGTCGCCAGCTTGAGTGTGAGCTCATCTGGCTTGAGCATGGGATCATTGACATGACCTCATGGTCACTGACTTGAGCCAAAAGGTCATTGGCTTGAAGCCCAAGGTTTCTGGCTTGAGTACAGGCTCACCCCATTGAGTGCGGGGTCGCTGGCTTGAGTACAGGATCATAAACATGTCCCCATGGTCGCTGGCTTGAGCCCAAGGTTGCTGGCTTGAGCAAGGGGTCACTGGCATGGCTAGAGCTCCTGGTCAAAGCACATATGAGAAACAATCAATGAACAACTAAAGTGCCACAACTATAAGTTGATGCTTCTCATTTCTCTCCTTTCCTGTCTGTCTGTCCCTGCACATCCCTCTCCTCTCTCTCTCTCACTAAAAAAATTGTTCAGTCTGTGCCTGTTACCCAGTTCCAGAGCCACTTCCTATGTTAAGGCACTTGTTCCAGCAGCACCCGTATTCTGGTACCAGCTTCTATCACTTAGGGTTCTAATGTGTGCATATATAGAAACACATACTTGTGAAGGAATAGAAGAATTGGACTGTGTGTGTATTGGTGTGCGTGTGAGTGTATGTGTGAATATAGGAGATTTATTTCAACAGATTGTCTTACATAAGTAGGGAATGGCAGCTAGCAAGTCTGAAATGTGTAGATTCAAGCAAGCTGGGCACGGTCAGGCAGGAGCTGAAGCTTGCATCCACAAATGAAACTTCTGTCTCAGGGACACTCCCATCTCAATCTTAAGGCCTTTCAACTGTTCGTCAGAGGTTCACCCAGATTATGAAGGAAAGTCTCCTGTGCTTAAAATCAACGGATGGTAGACATTAACCACATGCACAAAATGCTTTGACTGTGGCACCTAGATGTGGATGTGATTGAATAAATGAGAACTGTAGTCTAGCCAAGTTCATTCACAAAAGGAACCATCACAGCCTTTGAATGTATTTTTTCTACCTGTTGGACCCTGCTCTCCTCCGGCTAATTCATTGTCACATTTCGGGGGTGAGGATAAAGATCTTGTCACTTTGGGTGAATAGCTTTCTCTGGGCCCCAGACCAAGTTTAGCCCCTGTGACCTGTCCCTGACAGCACCCTGCACGTGTACACTTCACACGTTGTATTACTTAGTTACTATCCAGGCCATCTGCTGGGTTGCATGCTCCATGAGGTCCTGAGAGTCTATCCTGCTCCCTGTGTAGCTGGCATTTAGTAGTAAAGTCTGGGGGGTGACGGGCTGCCTAGGCCATAGGTCAGGCAGACCCAGATGGCTGGTCCCCTGCACACATGGTTCAGGGATGCAGGCCCAGCTCCTGCTATGTTAACAGGAGCCAAAAGAATAATATTAATAAAAAAATACATTTTCTTGTTCAATAATACTTGGCTTTTCAGAACATTGTGTTTAGGGAATAAATACAATAAAATAAAATAAAATAAAATTCAGGATTGAATTTAACAGTTGAGGCTGAGCACTAGTTCCCTGTCCTGCGTGGCATCTGCCCTTCCCTAGGGGAGTGTGGGGGTGACACTCCCAGAAAATTGGATTTTAAGGACTTGATATAAAATCTGAAAATACATTTTATTTTATTTATTTGTTTTTTAATATTTTTACTGAATTTATTGGGATTATATTGGTTAATAAAATTATGTAAATTTCAGGTGTACAATTCTAGAATACAGTATCTATATATTGTTTTTTTCTTATCCATGCAACTCATTTTTTAATGTTCTACAAATTTTTTTATTATTTCTTATTTTTATTAATTTTAATGGGGTGACATTAATAAATCAAGGCACATATGTTCAAAGAAAACATCTCCAGGTTATTTTATCATTCAATAATGTTGTATACCCATCACTCAAAGTGAAATTGTCCTCTGTCACCTTCTATCTGGTTTTCTTTGAGCCCCTACTCTCCCCGCTCTACCTCCCTCTCCTCCCTCCCCCACCCCATAACCACCACACTCTTGTCCATGTCTCATAGTCTCACTTTTATGTCCCACCTATGTATGAAATCATGCTGTTCTCAGTTTTTTTCTGTTTTACTTATTTCACTCCTTATAATGTTATCAAGGTCCATCCATTTTGTTGTAAATGATCTCATGTCATCATTTCTTATGGCTGAGTAGTATTCCATAGTATATATGTACCAAAGCTTTTTAATCCACTCGTCTTCTGACGGACACTTGGGCTGTTTCCAGATCTTCGCTATTATGAAGAATGCTGCCACGAACATGGGGGCGCATTTCTTCTTTTCAAACAGTGCTATGGTGTTCTTAGGGTATATTCCTAAAAGTGGGATAGCTGAGTCAAAATTTTAATTTATAAATTTTATTTTTAATTTTATAATTTCGATTATAAATTTTAAATTTATATTTTCGATTTTTAATTTTTTGAGGAATCTCCATACTGTTTTCCACAGTGGCTGCACCAGTCTGCATTCCCACCAGCAGTGCAGGAGGGTTCCCTTTTCTCCACATCCTCGCCAGCACTTGTTCTGTGTTGTTTTGCTGATGAGTGCCATTCTGACTGACTGGTGTGAGGTGATATTTCATTGTGGTTTTAATTTGCATTTCTCTAATGATTAGTGATGTTGAGCATTCTTTCATATGCCTATTGGCCATCTGTATGTCCTCTTTGGAGAAATTTCTATTCATTTCTTTTGCCCATTTTTTGATTGGATTGTTTGTCTTCCTGGTGTTGAGTTTTATAAGTTCTTTATAAATTTTAGTTATTAACCCTTTATCAGACGTGTTGTTGAATATCTTCTCCCATTGTGTGGTTTGTCTTTTTATTCTGTTCTTATTGTCCTTAGCTGTGAAAAAACATTTTAGTTTGATATAGTCCCATTTGTTTATCTTGCCTTTTATTTCATTTGCCTGTGGAGATACATCGACAAATATATTGTTGCGACAGATGTCTGAGAGTTTACTGCCTATGATTTCTTCTAAGATGCTTATGGTTTCATGGCTTACATTTAAGTCTTTTATCCACTTTGAGTTTGTTTTTGTGCATGGTGTAAGTTGATGGTCTAGTTTCATTTCTTTGCAGCTAGATGTCCCATTTTCCCAACACCATTTGTTAAAGAGGCTGTCTTTACTCGATTGTATGTTCTTTCCTCCTTTGTCAAATATCAGTTGTCCATAAAGGTGTGGGTTTATTTCTGGGTTCTCTGTTCTGTTCTATTGATCTATGTGCCTGTTCTTATGCCAGTACCAGACTGTCTTGAGTACAATGACCTTGTATATACCTTGATATCCGGAAGAGTGATACCTCCTGCTTTATTTTTTCTTTTTAAGATTGCTGAGGCTATTCATGTTCTTTTTTGGTT
This sequence comes from Rhynchonycteris naso, assembly GCA_037038555.1. NCBI lineage: Eukaryota > Metazoa > Chordata > Mammalia > Chiroptera > Emballonuridae > Rhynchonycteris > Rhynchonycteris naso. Next base: position 202,123,810 of record CM072999.1, read on the forward strand.
CCATATAAATTTTTGGAATATGTGTTCTATATCTTTGAAGTATGTCATTGGTATTTTAATTGGTATTGCATTGAATTAATAAATTACTTTGGGTAATATAGACATTTTAATGATGTTTATTCTTCCTAACCATGAACACAGTATATGCTTCCACTTGTTTGTATCTTCCTTGATTTCTTTTATCAATGTTTTATAATTTTCCGAGTACAAGTCCTTAACCTCCTTGGTTAAATTTACTCCTAGGTACTTTATTTTTTCGGTTGCAATAGAGAAGGGGATTGTTTCCTTAATTTCTCTTTCTCACAGTTCATTATTGGTGTATAAAAATGCCTCTGATTTCTGAGTATTAATTTTCTATCCTGCCACCTTGCTGAATTCATTGATTGGGTCCAGTAGTTTTTTGACTGAAACTTTAGAGTTTTCTATATACAATATCATATCATCTACAAATAATGACAGTTTTACTTCTTCTTTTCCAATTTGGATGCCTTTTATTTCTTCTTCTTGTCTGATTGCTGTAACTAGGACTTCCAGAACTATGTTGAATAAGAGTGGTGAAAAGGGGCAACCCTGCCTGGTTCCTGATCTTAAAGGGATTGCTTGTAATTTTTGTCCATTTAGCATGATGTTGGCTCTGGGTTTGTCATAGATGGCCTTTATCATGTTAAGGAATGTTCCCTGTATTCCCACTTTACTGTGAGTTTTGATCATGAATGGCTGCTGAATTTTATCAAATGCTATTTCTGCATCTGTTGAAACTATCATGTGATTTTTGTCCTTCCTTTTGTTTATGTGATAAATCACATTGATTGATTTGCGAATATTGATTCATCCTTGCCTCTCCAGAATAAATCCCACTTGATCATGGTGTATGATTTTTTTCATATACTGCTGGATCTGGTTGGCTAATATTTGTTGAGAATTTTATTGTCTAAATTCATCAGGGATTTTTTCTCATAATTTTCTATCTTTGTGTTGTCTTTGCCTGGTTTTGGATCAGAATTATGCTCGCCTCATAAAAGGAGTTTGGAAGTCTTCCTTCCTCTTGAATTTTTTGAAATATCTTGAGGAGGTTAGGAGTTAGTTCTTCTTTGAATTTTTGGTAGAATTCACTTGTGATGCCATCAGGCCCAGAACTTTTCTTTGTTAGGAGTTTTGATAACTGTTTTGATCTCATTTGTTGTAATTGGTCTGTTTAGGTGTTCTGATTCTTTCAGATTGATTTCTGGAAGATTATATGATTCAAGAAATTTGTCCATTTCACCTAGGTTTCCTAATTTTTGGCATAGAGTTCTTCATAGTATTTTCTTACAATACTTTCTATTTCTGTTGTGTCAGTTGTTATTTCTCCCCTCTCATTTCTAATTTTATTTGTTTGAGTCCTCTCTCTTTTTTTCTTGGTGAGTCTAGTTAAAGGTTCATCGATCTTGTTTACCTTTTCAAAGAACCAGCTCCTGGTTTCAGTGATCCTCTGTATTGTTATCTTAGCCTCTATGTCATTTATTTCTGCTCTGATCTTTATTATTTCTTTCCTTCTACTAGTCCTGGGCTTTATTTGCTGTTGATTTTGTAGTTCTTTAATATGCAGGGTCAGGTTGCTTATTTGAGCTTTTTCTAGCTTCTCATGGTATGCCTGTAGTGCTATGAACTTCCCTCTCAGTATTGCTTTTGCTGTGTCCCATAGATTTTGAGTTGATGTATGCTCATTATTATTCGTTTCTAGAAACATTTTTATTTCTTCTTTGATCTCATTGTGAATCCATTCATTATTTAATAACATGCTATTTAGTTTCCAAGTGTTTGAGTATTTTTCAGGTTTTCTTTTGTGGTTAATTTCTAGTTTCATGCCATTGTGATCAGAGAAAATGCTTGATATGATATCAGTCTTCTTAAATTTGTTGAGACCACTTTTGTTTTCTAACATGTGGTCTATTGTAGAGAATGTACCATGAGCACTTGAAAAGAATGTATATTCTATTGCTTTAGGGTGAAAAGTTCTGAAGATATCTATTAGATCGAGTTGATCTAGTGTATCCTTTACGTCATCTATTTCTTTATTAATTTTCGTTCTTGAGGATCTATCCCGTGATGTTAGTGGGGTATTGAAATCCCCTGCTATTATAGTATTGCTGTTAATCTCACCCTTTATATCCATCTAAGTCCACTTTATATATGTCAGGGCTCCTATGTTTGGTGCGTAGATATTTATAATAGTTATATCTTCCTGTTTAATTGTTCTCTTTATCATTATGTAGTGTCCTTCCTTATTTCTTACTACAGCCTTTGTTTTAAAGTTCATTTTGTCTGATATAAGTATTGCTACCCCAGCTTTTTTTTTATTTCCATTTGCATGAAATATTTTTTTCCATCCTTTTACCTTCAGTCTATGTGCATCTTTTGTTTTAAGGTGTGTGTCTTATAGACAGCATATGTATGGGTCCTGTTTCTTTATTCACGCAGCTACCCTATGTATTTTGTTTGGATCATATAATCCATTTATATTTAAGGTTATTATTGATATGTAGTTGTTTATTGCCATTTTATTTTTTAAAGCTGTATTATTCTTTTGCTATTTTCTTTTCCCCCTTTAAACTGTTCACAACAGGCCCTTTAGCATTTCTTTCAGAATTGGTTTGGTTTTAATGAATTCCTTGAGGCTCTTTTTGTCTAGGAAACTCTTTATTTCTCCTTCTATTTTAAATGTTAGCCTTGCTGAATTCGCTTAGTAATCTTTGTTGTAGGTTCTTATTTTGCATTACTTTGAATATATCCTGCCATTCCCTTCTGATCTCAAGTGTTTCTGTTGAGAAGTTGGATGTCATCCTTATGGGGCTCCTTTGTAGGTGATAGTCTTTTTTTCTCTAGCACCTTTTAAAACGTTCTCTTTATCACTTAGCTTTGGTATTTTAACTATGATGTGTCTTGGTGTAGATTTTTTTGGGTTTCTTTTTAATGGAGTTCTCTGTGCTTCTTGAACATGTAAAACATTTTCCAGTCTTAATTTAGGGAAGTTTTCAGGTATGATTTGATTGAACAAAGTGTCTATCCCTTGGTCTTTCTCTTTGTCTTCAGGAACCCCTATGATGCAGATGTTATTTCTCTTCATGTTGTCACAGAGCTCCCTTAGAGTTTCCTCACATTTTTTGAGTCTCTTTTCTTTTTTCTGCTCTGCTTCTGTGCCTTTGTTTATTTTGTCCTCTAACTCACTGATTCGATCCTCAGCTTTATCCATCCTGCTTTTAATTCCTTCCATTGTGGTCTTCAGGTCTGATACTGTATTTGTCATTTGTGTCTGATTCTTTTTTATTATTTCAATTTCCTTTTTTATACTTGTTATCTCTTTAGGTGTTTGTAATAACTATCCATTGTTGCTCTAGTTTCTTTGAACATCCTAACTAGTATTATTTTAAACTCTGCATCTGGTAATTTGGTTATATCTGGTTCATTCAGGTCCTTCTCTGGGGATTTCTCTTGATTCATTTGGGTTGCATTTCTTTTCCTGCCCATTTTTTCGGTGTATAAGAAGGGTGTGGCCACTGGAGTCCAATGGGTGCTGCCTCTGTTCTCTAGGTGTGGTCTGTCTGCAGGCCCGCCACCCCCTCTGCCGCTACCTAGGGTGGTTGGGTACGGGCGTTGCCGGCACCGGCCCCCTGCAGCTGTTGCTGTGATTTCCACCTCTCCTCCATAGGAAGGGCTGTGTTCTGGTGCCCGGCTCTACAAACCTCAGCTTGTAGAGCCGGGCACCCACTATTGGGTTGTGCACCGCACTCAAGCCACAAACCTCAGCACCAAGGGTAGGGGTGAGCACCTTTGCTCAGCTGCGGACCCCGCCTGTTCCCGGGCTTCCGCCCAGCCCCCACAGTCAGAGCCTGCTTACTGCTGTTTCTCAGGACTGATAGGGCTGCTGCCGTGCACTCAGCTGCGAGCCTCCGTCTGTCCCGGGCTTTAGCCCTGCCCCCGGGGTCAGGGCCGGCTAGTGTAGGGTCGCAAACCTCAGAGGCTGGTGATACTGCGCACCCATGGGGCCCTGCTCAGCAGCAGATCTTTGCCCGTTCCTTGCCTCCCGCTCTTCCCCCACAGGTGGGGCTTCCGGTGGGCCCGCAGCTGCCAGAATGCTTTTGCGCATCCCCTTTACCCCTGCTGGGCTAGACCGAGCTCACGCCGGCTGGGCCTCCGCCCCCGCTGACAGAACCGTGTTTCATTGTCCCGCCGCCACTGTCCCTCCAGCAAGCCCTCAGTGGTGTGGGTGGGGGCACTGCAGTTCAGACCCTAACACTCCATACTGTAGTCCTGGAAGCTCCTTCCGTCTAAGCGGCTCTGCTCTAAGTGCCACGGGAGAGCTTGTTTGGCTGGTGTCCTGTCTCCCTTTGCTGGTATTGCTGGTTCCAGGGGAAATATTTGTTTTCGATTAGGAAATTAACTTAGCCCAGGGGTTAGTGTGGCTGTCCCTCAGAGTGTTTCTCCCTGTGCCTTCCAGTCCACACTCTCTTTCCGCTGCTCTGGTCCTCTCCTCTGTCCCCATTCTCCAGCGCCCCGGGTGAGTGGTTGTGAGAGAGGTTTTCTGCACTGTTCCTTTAAGAAGAATCCTGGGTCTGAGAAAACTGTCTTTCTCACAAACAGTATCCTCACTTGTTTCACAGCTCAATACTGTCCAAACACCTCTTCTAGGCTCTGGGGCTGCAGGCTGGGGCTTTTTTCCTGGTACCCAGGTCCCTTCCTCTCGGCTAAACTCTCTTCCTGCCACGCGAGTCTGTCTGAGCTGCCCTTTGCTCCGAGGAGCTGGGCTATCCTTTCCACATTTTTGCCTTTCCTACCAGTCTCAATGTGGCTTCTTCAGTGTTCCTTGGTTGAAGAATCCACTGAGTTTAATTCAAAGTTGGTTTATCCAGATGATGGTTCTTAAAATTAAGTTATAATCCACTTTGGTTCTGGGAGTTGGAAGGTGGTACGTCTGCCTATTCCATCACCATCTTGCAGTCTCCAGCATCTGTATACTGTATTGTTTGTTCATCACCCAAAGTCTAGTCACTTTTCATTTCCATTTATCCCCTCTTTCCCCTCTTCTACCTTCACCTGACTTTTCTTTTGGTAATAACCATACTGTTATCTGTATCTAGGGGTTTGTTTGTCTTTTCCTTTGTTTGTTTGCTTAATTCCTTCACTTTTTCACCCAGCCCTTCAATCCCCCTCCCCTTTGACAGCTGTCAATCTGTGCTCAGTATCTATGAGTCTGTTTCTATTTTGTTTGTTTATTTTGTTCATTAGGTTCCACATATAAGTGAAATCACATGGTACTTGTCTTTCTCTGATGGATTTATTTAAATAAATGATAGAAAGAAAAGACTTTGGAGTGTTATAGACTGGACACCTGTCCTGAACAGGACACCTGCCATCCATGCGTTGACCTAATTACTTTCTCACACTTCCCTATCTTTACAAAGGTTAGTTGACATCATGGTAGAATCAGTCTTTCTGAACTGATCTAGGAGTTTGTGTATTGGAAGGGATAACTATTTTAGCTTGAAGTCAAGGAAACAAGCCTGGATGTCAAGTGGAAAACAACTGTGCTTGTCCAGCTATGGGCTGTCCAGTGAGGGTGTCCCAACATTCATCTGTCTTCAGACAGACTGGCGGCAGCCCAAGAGGAATGTGGAGACCCTGCTATTGATGATGAACTGTGAGAGACTCTAACCAAGGACTATTCCCTGAACATTTTATTCGGGTCCGGCAAAATTCACCCTCTTATTTGATGTACAAAAATAGTAGTGTCTTCAGGTCCAGTTAAAGAACGTAGAATGAATTATTTGGGGTAGTTATGCCTGTGCTACATAAATGGCACTTATAAGCTTCATTTGTAAAACAAATATGATCCTATTTGCTCTACAGACAGACCAGAAGTGGTTGGGAAATTCAAGATAACGGATAATGTAGTATGTTTGAAATTGGCTTGTACTCTGTGAAGAAGATAAAGGGACAATTGTTTAGAGGGATGATTGTTTAGAGGCTTGTATTCTACATCAACAATTGAACAAATTTGTACTTAAAAAACAACAACAAGCAATCAATAAAACTGGTTGCTATTTGGTATCACATAGACCAAACAATTGTTGATTTGACAGTGTTTCACATTTCAACTGGTTGTCATGGCATCGGGCTGTCTGAGAAAAGTGGTTCTCTCTCCTCTACAGTTTCCAGATTCCATAAAACATTAAATAAAGGGAACTGACAACAGAGAAGAGCTTTAAAGTCTCTGCTCAGGGCTCCGTTGGAGGACAGACTTTAGATCCCGCCCTAGCTGTGACCAGAATGAGCTGATGGTGCCTACGCCCCAGGTTACTTGGTCCTGGGGAGATGCCTGAATTTAGACTCTGCTTTTGACCTTCTGGACAGATGTGGAATAGAAATAGCCATGGGACCGGCCGGAAGATGAACAATGGTGGATTTTTAAAAAAGTTTTAGTTATCAAGAATAATACAGCATTGTAATTTAAAATACCTTCAAAACATGACTTATGCCAGCATCCCAAGATCACATCTCAGTTTCTTGAAAGAGCAAGGGCTATAATTTGGGTTTCCTGAGACCAAGTTTAACATCCTCACCTCCACTGTGCTGTGTTGTAACGGGGAGTGGAAATTACTGTTGGCTTTAATCTGTGTTCCCTTTGATTTGACTCTTATACAAATACAGTATTCTCCAGAATTCTCAATAACCTCACCTGCATTTTGTCTAGAAAATCTTGGCCGAAGGTGGCACCTGCCTCCCTGCTTCTCAGCATGCTGGACGACTTGTGGCTTCCGTCGCCCACCATGACGTAGTTGGAGCTATGCTTCTGCCACCCTTCTGTTCCTGACAAGTTCCTAAGAAGACTCCTTATTACATTAATCAAGGACCAAAGGGAAGATTTCCTGTGGGCCTGCCTAATGAGGGAAAGGCTGGTTGCTTTCCACCTCAAAGCCCATTTGTCAGGGGCAGTTATTTGTAGTGGATGGATCACTTCATTGCCCAAAATATTTATTTTCCTTTAACCCAGCATTTCTCATGGCAACCAGGACCTGAGGCCTTCTTTATCTTTCTTAAAGGAGGGAACAGAAGAAACCTAACTTAAACACTGAAGTTGACCCCCGCCTATAGAACACAATAAAGCAAAACAAAGACACCTTGATGTAGTCTTGTGGTGACAGCCCGTGGTTCTCTGATGTTTTATGGGAAAGGCTGCAAAACCATTTATATTGTCAAGGTTTCAACCAAGAGCAGAGAGATACAATCTTAGTTATTGGCCATATTGAGTAGGAAGAAATGATAGTTCATGGAAGCTCAAAAGTTAAAGCTGAAAAACGGATACCAGTACATAGACAATTGGCCATTTTGTCCTCTTATTGTGCTGATTGAAAGACCTTTAAAAATCTTCTATACAGTAAAGTCCATTTTCATAAAATTGCAACTGCAGACCATCTGACAGCATACCCCCTGCTATTCTCACAGGTACTCTGAATTTTGTGTTAAGCTCATTTCCTCACCTTGCTCTAGCCATTAAATATTCTTTGAGGATGCCCATACATCTATACAACCCACCATGTCCCTTCAGTGGAACGGTTTGCCACTTGGTAAGGATTGTTTTCAGAGAGCTCATTGAAGAAAGGATAGAAGCAGAGGCTGGCTTAGGTTGGATACTTCAGGCCTGGGTTTAAAAACGCTCTCCGGAGAATACATGTTTAAAACATAAAGCCATCTTTCAGTATTGTGCGTAACGTGAGGCAGAGGCTTTGGGTACAGCCCCGGGCACCCTGGGAAGTGTGGAACTGATGTTGGCCAGAATTGAGAAGGAAAAGAAAAATGGCCTGATTTTCTATCTCGGTGTGTCTGCAGGGGTGGGGGTGTGGTGGCAGGGAATTGATGGTGTTTCCCTTCTTGGAGATTAACAGTCTTTTGGCAAAGACAAACACTGAATATGTGATTATTGTGTGTCACAAAAGGGCGACTGGAGGGAGCATTATACATCATGTTTGGCCCCTAGTTTGTCTTTCCAAATGCAACGATGCCCATATTTCACGTAGATATCTGCTGTGTGTTCTCATGTGAGCCGGAGAGTCTCCATAGATCATAGCTACTGCACACATTACCTGTTCTCATCGATGCTAATCTGTATCTTATTGTTTCAATCCAGGGCTTCTGTACCTTCTACCAGAGAGCAAGAGGGTTTGGGGGGAACAATATGGATTGCCTAGACCTGGTTAAATCCCCTACTTTGCCATTGACTGGCTAGGTGACCCTGGACAAGTTACTTGCCCCATTGAAGTCCAGTGTCTTCCTATGTAAATATATGTTGAGATTGATAATTACCACACTTCACTTTCTGTGAGGTTTATGCAAAATACTGCACATGAAAATGTTTTTTATATACAAACCTACAAAGACTAATTGCATTATAACCAATTTCAGGATATTTCAAAAGTGGGGGTCAGAGCTTGTGTGCTGTTTGTTTATTTTTTCCTGATCTCTCCTAGTTCTTTGTCCATAATAAACTTCTATTTCGTGTCTGTAGTAGAAGAGGAACTTGGGAAGTGTATTTAAATACGCTTCTTAGGCAGAGAGTCCATAGCAAAAACAGTGGCATCAGAGAAAGTGAGTTACACATGCTGGAGTCTTGGATATGCAGCAGTATACAGAACATGGAGATTCAGACTATCTACAGATTCATTACTGAGAGTAAAGAGTGAGAATACCGGCACTATCCCCCTGAAGTTCCAGAGGGATCAGGAGAGACAGTTACAGAGACAAGATTCTAAGAAACAGGAAAGAAAAAAATAAAAGGCCATGTGGGCCAACTTCAGAAATGGGCTGAGATTTGAGGTAGACATTTTCCCCCCGAGTCCCTCCTGTTTTGCGTGGTATTGGGCCCAACGAGCTGACAAATCAAGTGCTTGGTGCAATGCAGTGGAGCTGGAGACAATGTCAAGCGAGACACATGGAACCTCCGATGAAAGGGGGGTCACAGAATGGATGCAATGCATCTCCACTGTCCCACCTGTCAGCTTTAAAGATGTGGTCTCTTAGAAACTCGCAGAAGTGAGAGGCTGGTGCATTAATGCAATGTACCACATGGCCCTTGGTACTATCTGTCATGCTGGCCTATTCAGGTATAGGGGACACACTTCCCTTTTCCTCTTCCTTGAGAAAGGCACAGGCCAAATTCACAGTAGCATTAAACTGGTCTTTTTTAAAAAAATCGTTCTTTTAAAAATGAAAAATAGGAAAAGCTTCATTTCCATATTAGAAAAAATATCATTTCAACCTAACGATTTTATTTCCCTATTCTGTTTCATTACCTTATAATCACCCTGTGTTCTTGGACTGATAATGAATGAGTTTTCTTTTTTCTTTTTCCCTTTGGGTGAGTCCCAGAGGAGCAGTAAATACTGTATCTTGTGTTTGTGTCTGCATCCCTGTGTTTACTTCTGATGCGACTGCTGCGTATGGATTTGCTTTCTGTTTGAACGGAGTTCAGATGAGAGAGTTTCTGTTTTTAACCAGCCAGCCAGCAGGCCAGGGCTAAGTGTTCTTTTGGTTCAGTTATTGGGAGTTTCACAATTCAAATCAGGAAGGAAAACAGCCAGCTTCTCTGAGGTTGGAGACAGTGACAGGGTATGGATGTTCCATAGCCATGAGAAAGTTGGTCTGAATAACATGTGAGCATCATAAAGCCCACATCATTTTGGCTCGAATCACAGATCATTAAGTGATTATAAAAGAGAGGATCTTGGTGATGTAGTCGGGTAGAACTCCCAAAAAAATATGTTTTGGGCAGGGTTCCCAAAAACATGTTTGTGATACATAATGTCCCTGAAAGTAAGGAACCAAAGCTTCCTTTCTGCATGCATGTAATCCTAAGAATCATAGTTTGCTTTGATTTTAGCCTAAAATTACAAAAATAAGCCATGCCTGCTGTCGGAAAAGGCAGTGATTTCCACTAATACAGAAACACCACCTTCGCCCGGCAGTTCTACAAACATGCATTTGGGAGAAGTTAATCAACTTTTTTTATTTTTTAAATCATTTAGTGACAGTTAACATACATTATTTAAAAAAATTTTTATTTATTAATTTTTAGAGAAGAGAGAGAGGGAGAGAAAGAAAGAGGAGGGAGAAGCAGGAAGCATCAACTCATAGTAATAGCTTCCTGTATGTGCCTTGACCTGGCAAGCCCAGGGTTTCAAACTGGCGACTTCAGCATTCCAGGTCAAGGCTTTATCCACTGTGCCACCACCGGTCAGGTGACATACATTCTTATATAGTTTCAGGTGTACACCTCAGTGAGTAGACATTACCTAACTTACTAAGTGATCATCCCAATAAATATTGCATTCTCTGGCATCATACATAATAATTACTGGAATATTATTGATGATATTCCCTGTGCTGTACTTTGTAATCCCTTCACCTTTTTTCAGCCAGCCCCCCAACCCCTCCCATCTGGCCACCACCAAAACATTCCCTGTATCTGTGAGTCTGTTTCTGTTCAGCTGTTTGTTCATTTTGTTTTTTTAGGTTCAATTGTTGATAGATAGATAGATAGATAGATAGATAGATAGACAGATAGATGATAGATAGATATTTATTGCCATTTTATTCAAATTTTTTATTTAGTTTTTTATTTCTGGTACCAGATTGACAGCTCAATCCTCAGACCAGTATCTCCTGCTTTGTATAAATACCCGCTCACTTCTGAGGCGCCTGGCTACTGGGTGGCAGTGTTCTGACGTTCAGTGTCAAAGGCGGCAGTGGCTGTCACAGAGAACAGCAGGTGGCTGTGCACTTGCTGAGTCTCCCCTTCAACTTTCCACAACTGTTGGGCTTAGCAGTTGAACCAAGGCCCCAGAGCACGCCCAGCTGGCTCTCATTTGTGAAGGGGAGACAGAGGTGAATTCTTATCTCTTGTCAAAATGTCCAGAAGGCTACCGGAGTTGCCTTTCAAAGCGCCAGCGTTTAGTGGCCTGAGGAATTGGGTGGAAATCACATAGGCTTTGCCAGGAGAGAAAGGAGAGTGCAGGAGGATTCAGGTGGATCCTTCATCTCAGCTTCAGAGGGCCACACATGTTTTTATCCTCACCTGGATGTCACAGGTGCACCCAAAGTAAATGGTTCTTGAACACAGGCCTTTGAGGTTGGAGGAGACTATATGAAACCATAAGAACTTCTGTCTACTCTGCTTTATTTTGGAATAGCTGTCCAATTCATACTTTAAGTTCTTTAGAACTTTGTCCTATGCCTCAGTATATTATGGTTTTAATAGCTCAGCAGACATTAAAAATAAAAACAATTTTCCTTGCCTGTAAACTCATGACTTTTTTTTTACTGAGAAATAGGGATTTCATATTGTATTAAATATATATTTGGTTGGCTAAACTAAATTAGGGAATGAATTAATACCTGGGCTCTGGTTACCTGTGGAATAATGTTATACAGGCTAAGTGCAGGCACTCAATACATAAGGGGGATTTATTGATTTCACTTCTGGTTTGATGTAAAAAACAAACAAACAAACAATATATTTAAAAAAAAATTTTAGCCTGTTTCAAACTTCTTGAGTTTTAGTGTATTTTTAGAGTAAAAGTTCACTGCTATTTCGTAATGCAAAGCAGACAATTTTTCAGTGTGGTCTTGAATGTAGTGTCTCTTTCTTTAATTTTTCTTGAGGTTGGAAAGCACCTTTTTATTTGTCTTGCACATTTAAGGACCTGAAAGTACCTCTGAATCATGCATAAAAACGCACAGTGTCCCTTGGGCAGCGGAAGGGGAATTATCTTAGGAGACGTAAGTTTGTTTCTTCTTCTGCCAAGAACCTACTATTCCTTTGAAAATTGCTTGATTGTCATCTGTAAAGTGAGCTAATGTCCCTTCCTGCTGCCACACTCTACCTGTCTGAGTAGTGAGTCTCACAGGCCAGGCACTGAGGGAGGGAGCCAGTCCTGAGGCTTCTGTCAGAGCCCTACTATGTGCCAGGACTTCGCCCATTAGCCAGTGTTCCAGAATGGAAGATTCTGTTTTATGTCCAAGAACACGATTACAGGCTTATATTTAATTAAGTGCTGAGTTGAGTGATTCGGGCTGTAGACATTACGGGAGCTCAGAGAAAGGAAAGACTGAAAATATCCAAGACCAGAATCGTTCACTAGAAATTAGTAACCACAGTGCTGATTTACAACTTTTCCAATGTCCAAATAGCGCAGTCAAAATTCATGGCAAGTGGGAAAAAGCCGTCACAGTGTTTGGAGTTCACATGGAAATGGACTAAATGGTACGTTACTCCGATCCAGCCGGAATATTGAAAAGTCTTACTTTTACTGGTTATGTATTACTGCCTGTGAATTCTTGTTGACGTGAAACCCAGAGGTCCCCTGGCACATCGTTGGGCGATTACTGTTCCTTCCCTTGTGCAAGTTGGCAGCTCATTACGTGTATATCCTCCCAGTTCAGAAACGCTCTGCTCTGCCCTTCTCATGCCCAGGCACCCTGGGCGGGATGCACGCTTGGCAGGGTGGAGAAATGAAGTCAGCAGGGATAATCACACGTCACCTGCTGTGAGGAACAGTGAAGCTCAGCAACCTGATTTGGCTTTAACGGGAATTGTATCAACTAAAAATTATACATGGTAGGCTTGGCAGAAACACCAATGGCTGGACAGGCCTGATTATATCAAAGAGAAGAAACGCTTGGGAAAAAGGTATTGCCTACTCAGAATTCTAACTGGTGCCCACAGGAAAAGTAATTCTCACAGATCCTCAGCTGCATCCTAAATGCAATGCTTTGGAGCTGGGGATACCTGTGGGTGTGTGACAAAATGTGGCATGCTAATTGAGGTCCAGCCGAGTCTTCCAGTCTAAGATCAGTCTGAGCCTAAAACGAAATCATGTAGTGAGTGAACTGATCCTGTTATTGAAATATCTTCAATTGCAAGGCATTTGAGAGGTGTATTCAGGCTATAGGTATAAGTACAGTTTGAGTTGGAACCAAAATTTAAAAATAAAACCTTCCTCTAGCCCTGGCCAGATAGTTCAGTTGGTTAAAACTTTGTCACGATGCACAGAGGTTGCCAGTTCGATTACTGGTCAGGGGACATACAGGAGGATTGATGTCTCTTTCTCCTTTCTCTCTCTCTCTCTCTCTTAAAATCAATAAAATAAATGTTAAAAAATATTTTTTTAAAAAGCCCCATAGTCCAGAAAAACAGACATGAGAAAAACCTCACTGATAACAAATAATTAGTATATAACATAATTAGTATGGTTTGGGTTACATTTGCCATTATTTCCCCCAAAATAATGTGTTTAAGAAATAATGTAATTGCTGTTAATGGACTAGCCTGTGTGTATAAAGATAGCACAGGAACCTTACTTAGTTCTGGTAAATAAATCTAAAAATAATGCAATGATGCCTCGGTTTTCGTTGATTTTGGTTATCGTTGGTTTTGGGTTTTGTCCATTTTTTCTGTGAAAAATTTGTCTCACTTATCCTCAGTTGCCTTGAATTTCATTGGTGTGCACACGTGACCTCGCTGCTAATTTTGCAAAAACAAAGGACGACCCACAGATTCTCCTGCTAGTGTGGTGTTGTTTCTAGCGTTTGCATCACCCATGTGTCTAGTCAAACAATTCCATTGGTTTCCAGTGTTCTTTTGCTTTTTTTTATTGATTGCAAGTGCTAATACTACAATTACATGTAAGTAATTACTGCATATATAGTATTCAATGTACTGTGTTTTTGGTATGTATTTTGGAGTGTATAGAATGAATTAATTGGATTTACATTGATTTCTATGGAAATAATTGCCTTGGTTTTCATCAGTTTTGAATTTTGCCAATTATTTTCAGACAGATTATCAACGAAAACCAAGGTATCAGTGTGTGTGTGTGTGTGTGTGTGTGTGTGTGAATAAATATAAATAAAATATCCCCTAATTGTTGTGAAAAATATATATGTAAATTACTGCCTGTTTTTCTTTCTAGATTGCAAGCTTACAAGGCAAGGACTGCTCCTTGTCCTGGCTGTATTCCCGTGCCTGGCACGACCCTGGCCTATAGTATGTGCTCAGGAAGTGCGGGGATGGTGCTGAACAAGATAGTTTCAACTAGGGACTTTCTCAGCAACAACCAGAACGTAGAGCAAAAAGAAAAAGAAGTAGTTGGGAGACGAAAAGTTTTTAAGGCATTTTGTTGTCTGAACAAAACAAGGCTTGATAGTCCCTTTTAGCACAGCCCACTTTTAATTAAACTAGAAATATAAAATAAAGGAGCAGGGTTACAAGGTCCCTGCGGTAATTCTCTTGTTTGCTTCATGTAGCAGTGACAGGTTTGTAAGACCCAGTGTAGGCATGCTCCAGGATCTGTTTTGTTTTAATCATTTGAACAGGTTCTGTCTGCTTTACATATATATTTAGACTCTAGGAAATCATTTTACCAGGTTTCAGAACATTCTAAACTTGAGAAATCAATAGAAATCAAAATGAAAATGAATTTGTAGCCATTGAGGAGAACTCTTTCGTAAGGAAAAATATAGTCAAGAGTAGGACGTTGATATTTCCATATAGAGAAGGACGATTCAAATAAGTGAAGAGTTTATTATTAAATTTTTTGCTGGATTTTTCCAGTTGAAGACTCAGTGAGTGCTATTTTAGTGTTGTCTAGAAGACAGTCTAATTCATTGGGACATAATTCAATGCAATGATGGGTAAAGGGCATATGCATCTCTAAATTGCTCCAGTTAATTTTCACATTCAGATTTTAATCTACAGCATATGTAAACTTCGTAGAAGGAATATGGAACATCTGAGTGGCAAAATACAGTGTGTCCGTAAAGTCATGGTGTACTTTTGGCAGGTCGACCAGTCAAAAGTGCACCATGACTTCACAGACACACTGTAGATGCTATGGGAAGTGGAGCTGCATCTTTGTTTTTATTTATTCAAAGATTCGGCTGTTCAACACTAGTATTGAATTTTTAAAAAGGACTTGTATGCCCATAGAGGCAGCCTTGCCTAGTATATAAGTATATAGTGAGATTTTTATAATGAGAAACAGAGGTAAAGAAAATATATTCCTCAAGTTCACACAAGTAGTAAAAGGCAGAGACAGGATTTAAACTCTGGCATCTGGCTTAGAGGTAGAATTTATTTTCGTTATTAAAAATTAAAACAAAAAAATTTAAAACATTATGCAAACTAAAAAAAACCTCTAAAAACGTTCAGTGTGATGACCAGTATCCCAAACTCAGTCTACTGCTTCCCGATTTTCCTGAAACATACCAACTTCTCAGGAGATGTATATTCTACCTCCATGGATTTGTACTCCTGGAGGATATATATAGTAT
Organism: Rhynchonycteris naso; assembly: GCA_037038555.1. Taxonomy (NCBI): domain Eukaryota; kingdom Metazoa; phylum Chordata; class Mammalia; order Chiroptera; family Emballonuridae; genus Rhynchonycteris; species Rhynchonycteris naso. The sequence continues at coordinate 202,139,173 of CM072999.1, forward strand.
CATGTATTTTATAGTTTAATATGTAAGTGCTGTAATGCTGTATTGTCATTCTGAATCAATTTTTAACCCAACCATATGTTTCAGAGACACCTCCATGGTAACATATTTTCTACGACTTCCTCAAGTGCTGTACGGCGTCCGGCAGTAGACTGTTATCTTCCTTCATGTTAACCATTTCTTTCTCAATAAGCAATAAGCTTATTTTCATTCGGGGGAGAAAGGATGCCTGTGTAAGGGAGTGACTTGATTTCTATTGTACAGTGTATCACACGGCCCAAAGTGCACCAGGACTTTACGGACACACTGTATATTATCTGCACAATTATTAGAGTTTTCGCATCAAACTTTGAATCATAGCTACATGTGAGACTGAAAAGCTGGTCGTGTGGATTGTGGGGAAACTCTGAGAAGCAATTGAGACTAGTTTTCTTCTCTGAATTAATAGATTTATGACTCTCTGAGTCACAATGTTCTCATCCGTGATTGGTCATTGATATTATTACCTGCTCTGCCAGGTATGTCTCTAGCTGTAGTTTTGTTTTCAAAAGCTTTAAGTATTTTATAACCGTTAGGTGATATTTTTATTACATCTATTCAAATCATCATGCATTTATTGAATATTCCTATGAGAAATACTCTGATGTAGGTACCATGGAAAGCAAAGTAAATATTTTATCTAAGAGCACATGATATAGTAAAAGAAAAAGCACAATTATAACAATTCTGAAAAAGGTATCTGTGACCTGAATTGTAGGAAAGATGGAACGTTCATCTGGATTATAAGAAAGGAAGAGAACACTCCAACTAAAAGGGCTGTGTGATACTTATTGAGAGAGATGAACTATACAATGGGAGTTGGAGAGGCACATTAGTTAGGGTGTAGGAGGAAGCGAGGAACAAATTGTTCTGAATTCCCTCTTATATAAATTGGACTTGGATGCTTTGTTGAAGCTAGCATCCTAGAGTCTTTTTGACATGAGGCTCTTTCAATGGCATTATTAAGGAATCTAAAAGCTCCTTTTTAAGTGTTAGAATTGTATTGGAAAATCAGACATGCAGGTGTAATATAGTTTTGACTTAAGTATCCTCACATAGGCAAAAGCCAGCAAAAGTGTCCAATACAGAGTTCTGGAGATGACCATGAACCAGTGCCTGGGAAGGCCTCAGAAGTCACCAGCATTCTTTAGAATCAGGTGTCTCTACAGGGGTTTTGGGCCTCACTATCAACAAAGGGAATGATTTAAAGGGCAAGAAAAACAATTCAGGCCTGGGTTGTGAGTTGGGAAACTTCAGAGCTTGTGGTCACGCAGGTGGTATGGTTTAGGATGTGTTCTGGGGTGAAGAATGGATGCAGGAGAAAGTCAAGGGGCAGGATAGAGGTTAAGACACTGAAATGTGGAGTAGCACATGTTGTGACTTTGAGTGGCCAGAAAGATTATGATTTTAATGATCTATGGTGAAGCATTAGCATTTGTCTTCCATGGAGTGACACATGACCAACACTTCTTAAGTGGTATCTCCTGCAGGATTGTGGGTAGATGAATGAAGGGGAGACTAGGGAGAGGGAGAACAGTTTGGGGACAATAATAATAGACCAGGAAGTAGTACTATGGCCTTCGATAAGAAGAGTAGATGGGAAAGAAGGAGTGGACTTATTTGATAGACATTATGGAAATTGTCTTCTTGAGAAGATATTTTTCAGTTGATTTGATAAGGATATATGAGGGAAAGAAAGGCATCAAAGATAATAACCACAGCGCGACTGCTGTTTAGTTAGCTGTGTGCAAGACACTGTGCTAACATACAAAATCTAATTCTCGCCAAACCCACTATCATATCCATTTTATCCAGAAAAAAACTGAGGCTCAAAGAACTCATATCTTGTTGAAGGTCATGCTCAAAGTCCTTGGCCCATGTTCATAAGCATAGTGATTCAATTAAGACCTTCTGATGCCATGAGTTAACATTGGACACCCATTCAGGCAAACAATGGATTGTTCTCATATTTAATTATTTAAGTTTAATGATTGCTTTCAAAGCTTTGCCATGACAGCTTATTTGTGTATACACATGTGATATACATGGATGAAGCATGTATGTCTCAAAGTGTTTCCCAAGTATTATAGCTATTGTTTCGGGAATATAATAGAATAAATCTTATAATCAACAAAGTATTGAATAAAGGCAAGGTGACAATTTTTCTGGTTTATAGCTTTCTTGATGCATGAAGCATGTTGTGCCAACTCTTTAAAAGAAAGGAAAAAAATAATTATGCAATTTTCTAAATTCCCTTCAGTGTCGGAAAATGAAAGCCCAGTTCCAGATAATGAAGTTGAGCATGATGAGATTTAAATTCGGTGAGATTTAAATTCTCTCCAAATAAGTTACATTAACTCACAGTTATTTATTCTAATAAAGGAGAGGGGTCCCTGGATAATTGGAATCCATTATTGGAAAACTGCATTTAGTAGTATTTCTCACCCCCAGTCCATATCAAACATTTTATTGGCATTATAATCAAGTAACAAAACCTCATTTAAATTTTAGTTCCTTTCTCTTTTCACCTCACTTAAGAGGGGAGGCAAATGCCTAAATTAATAAAAAGGAGAAGGCAAAGAGTTCTTGACTCCTATCCAGGGGTAGGTCAGAAGCGGGCTGCTTAAAACATTTATAGTATGTAAAATAGGATTAAACTAAAAGAGTTTAAATACAGTTATTATGGAAGAGACAAATGGGCTTTTAACTGTTTTTTTATTATCATTAGAGGCTGAGCTTTGTAATCCTTGAACTGGAAGAAATAATTTTCATACTGGCCTTCGGTTGTTTCTATTAGGCAAAATGGTGCTGTGAACAGGGTAACAGGTGCATTTCTGTCACTGATCATTCTGTAAGTTTCTTAACATACCAGCATTTCAGCGTGGGCACAGCAGGGTAAGGAAATCTATGGCAAACCGGCAAATGGATATTATGGTTTGCTGAGTGGAGTAAGAGTTGCGAGGTATGTTAGGACACCGAGGTTGTTTGGCTTTGTGTTTCAGTGACTTCAAGATTTCATTCAATAATACAGTACATATTTATTTAAGAACTCACTGTCTTCCCAGGAGTAGAATGATGAATGAGGAAGTCCTTGCCCAACCCTTCCCACCCTGATCTGTGGTTGGTTCTGTGTGGTGTGCGAACAAAGGCTGCTTAGCCTTGAGGTCAATCAAGGTTTCCAGAGGAGATGCGCTATAAGGTCAATTAGGAAATAATTTTTCTCAAATCATTTAGCATTGAGGTTAATGTAATTATTATTATTTTTTTGTAGTTTTCCAAAGTGAGAAGTGGGGGGAGGGGGAGGAAGCAGACAGACAGACTCCCGCATGTGCCAACTTTGCTCCAATGAAGCCTTGGCTGCGGGAGGGGAAAAGAGAGACAGAGAGCAAGGAGAGGGGGAAGGGTGGAGAAGCAGATGGGCGCTTCTCCTGTGTTCCCTGGCCGGGAATCGAACCTGGGACTTCCACATGCCGGGCTGATGCTCTACTGCTGAGCCAACCAACCAGGGCCAAGGTTAACATAATTATTCAAAACTATTTATATATTTTTTGGTTGTTTGTGGTAGGGAGTTTCTTTAAATGCAAAATTTTAAGGAATCTTAATATAGCCAAAATCAGATAGTAGTGATCTTTGTTGAAATACAGGGGGTAGAGAGAGGAGTCCCTTTTATCATTTAATTTTTTTAAAAAAATCGAAGTAAAGGTGATATATTACATTAGTTCCAGGTGTACAACATATTAATATGATCTCTGTATACACAGTGACCACCACCATAAGTCTAGTTAGCATTCAGCACCACACAATTGGCCCCTTCACACTTTTCTATTCACCCAGGTTTGAGGAAATAGAAATCATAAAAAATCTGACAAAAACAAGTTTGGAAATTATTCCATAGCAGAATTATAACATTAGTAGGAATGTTGTGCATTAGTTAAAAGAATCGTATAGATGACCTCTGAATTTAAAAAGAAAATGTTTCAAACAAGCTACCACTATGCTTTAAGCACCCATCTTGTTTTTTTAATCATGGAGATCTATACCACAAAGGTTAAAGATTTTAAATATTTAGCAAAATGTACCTTTTAACCTTCTCTCTCTCAGAAGACAATCCAAACTCTATTGAAGTCATTAAACTAATCCTTGGTGGCCACAGCAGAATAAAACTTTCATTTCTTTAGCATGCAAATTAGGCTATTAATGTGTAGAAATATACAGCACAAAAGTCATTTACTTGTCTAAGTGAATTTTGTTCCCAAACCCGCAATCCATTTCATCTACAGCAATAGAGATTAAAAGGAAAGTAAAATTTATTCTGACAGAAAAAGCAAAACATTCGTTTTGTTTTTGTGGATAAAAATTTGTTTTAAAAATTGTTCTGGAAAGGTTGCAGGACTTGTCTTTCAGCAGAAAATTGGCTTAGGCTGTGAACTCTGCGCATCTCAGAGGTTAATGGGAACATCATGGAGACGACCCCGCAATGATCCAGTGATCTTTGGGATATGGCTTTGTTCTCTCTCCTAGTTAATCATAAACAGACACTCAGCCGCGGAGAGTGTGTGGTTCCTCAAAATAAACATGATAGTTTAGGTCAGTTTTAGAGTTGCAGAATTATTGCCACTTGGATTAGTGTGGTTCATTCGCTACAAGTAATGAATCAATGTCAATACATTATTATTACTGTTATTATTATTCCCATTATCTGAAGTCTATACTTTATAAATTTTGTGGCATGGATTATTCAAGCCTTGACCATTCCGGGAACTCTATAATTAGGCTGTGAGCCTCCTTTAAACAGCCCCATCATTTTTTTTTCTCTCTCTCTCTTCTGAGCACATCTTTCCTGGCCCTATTGTATTCCATTTGTTTCCAAGTTATTAGGTTTACATCTCTGTCTGCAGCCCCTTCATTGAAGCTGCTTCCTACAGTTATTTTTAAATTTTTAAATTATTATTATTATTATTATTATTATTTTGTATCTTTCCAAAGTGAGAAGCGGGGAGGCAGAGAGACTCCCACATGTGCCCGACCGGGATCCACCTGGCATGCCCACCAGGGGGTGATGCTCTGCCCATCTGGGGCGTTGCTCTGTCGCAACCAGAGCCATTCTATCGCCTGAGGCGGAGGCCATGGAGCCATCCTCAGTGCCTGGGCCAACTTTGCTCCAATGGGGCCTTGGCTGTGGGAGGGGAAGAGAGAGATGGAGAGGAAAAAAGAGGGGTAAGGGTGGAAAAGCAGATGGCGCTTCTCCTGTATGATCTGGCTGGGAATTGAACCCGGACTTCCACATGCTGGGCCAATGCTCTACCACTGAGCCAACCGGCCAGGGCTTTTACAGTGTTATGACATTGAGAGTCTTCTTTTTACATTCCATCTTGGTGTCCTTTATATTTCTAAATTTATTTCTTTAACCTGCATCAATTACTGCGTCCTGACGGTGCTGTAAAGTTATGGAAGTTTTTTTGTGTGGTTTTTTTTTTGTTTTGTTTTGTTTTGTTTTTACAGGGACAGAGAGAGAGTCAGAGAGAGGGACAGATAGAGACAGACAGACAGGAACGGAGAGAGGTGAGAAGCATCAATCATTAGTTTTTCGTTGCCGTTGCAGCACCATAGTTGTTCATTGATTGCTTTCTCACATGTGCGTTGACCGTGGGCCTTCAGCAGACCGAGCACCCCCTTGCTGGAGCCAGCGACTTTGGGTCCAAGCTGGTGTGCTTTTGCAATTGTGGATAACATTGCTCTCAATGTCTGTGTGCACATATTATATGACTATCATTTTTCAAATCAGCTGGATAACTAGGAACTTCATTGACGAATTGTATGCAAGACTGTGTTTGGTTTTATTTAGCAACTTTCAAACTGTCTTTCAGAGTGGCCATACTTTTTGCATTCTCACCAGCAATGAATAAGAAACTCTGTTGCTCCATATTTTTGCCAGAAATTGGTATTGTCAAGTCTTTGAATTCTAGCCATCTAATAGGTGTGGAATGGTATTGTACCATTGAGTTAATTTGCATTGCTTTAATGGTAAGTAATACTGAACATTTTTATTCATGTTCTTATTTGTCATTTATATGTGTTCTTTTGTGAAGTGTTTGTTGAGATTACTTACCAATTTCCTTTCATTGAGTATTTTGGTTTTTTTACTGCTAAGTTTAAAAATATCTTTGTATATTCTGGACTAGTTTTTTTGCCGTGTATGTGATTTGCAAATATTTACCCTGTTTGTCTTTCACAGAGTAACTGTTTTTCATAAACCCTAACTTCTCAGTTTTTTCTTTTATGGATCCTGGTTTTGATGTTAAATCTAAAAACTTAGCACACAACCTGATGTAACTCAAATTTTCTCCTATTTTATTTTAGGAGGTTTTTAGATCTATGATCCATTTCAGTCCATTTTTATACAAGCGGTGAAGTTGCATCTAGGTTCGTTCTTTCACACGTGAATATCCAATTGTTCCAGCAACATTTGTTAAAAGAGTCTTCTTTCTCCACTGAACTGCACCTTTGTCAAAACCAGTCGATTATACTTGTGTGGGTCTATTTTTGGGCTCTCTATTCGGTTCCTTTGATCTATGTGTCTTTTTTTTTTTTTTTTTTTGCCAGCACCATGGCTTATATGAAATCTTAAAATTGAGTAAATTAAGTCTTCCAGTTCTGTTCTGTTTCAGAATAATCTTGGCTAGGATATGCCTTTTGCTGAGAATGGGAACTCACTGTCTTAGATCTTTTATGTAAGAGAGACTTCCTAAACTAAAAACAGTAATACATAGGGGACCTATTTCTCTGTGTTAGATTTAGAGAGTCTGGTAGCTTTAAATACCAGAGTTTTTTTTTGCTAATAACACTAACAAAGTACAGTGTGTCCGTAAAGTCATGGTATACTTTTGACCGGTCAAAAGTCAAAAGTGCAACATGACTTTACGGACACACTGTATTTAACGTACCTCTGTACCAGACATTTTTTAGCATATATATTAACTTTGTTGACAAAGGAATGACAAATGAGATAGGATAAATGTTTGAAAGGAGATTATTATGTTATGCTGTCAAATTAATTCAAAAATAGAATCCAGTCTAATAACTTGTTTCATGTAACTATTTTATTATTTAATACTTTTCCATTTAATTTTCACCTGATATTTCCTATAAAGTTTATACACACAGAGAGAATAATTTTAAAGCAGACTATAGTAGAGGCAAAGTCAATGGGGATAAGGTCGCCATAGAGATGAAATGTTAGAACTTTGGCAATAATGAAGGAGATGTGAAGTCAAAGTTTAAATAAAGTATTTTCCCTTGAAATACACAGATTGGTTGTCTGCATTTGATAAATATGTTTTTATAATTGCTAAAATCATATTTCAAACTGCATCTCTCTCTATGTCCTTCCTGGAGTATGCTAAGTCTTTCGATGCATTTATTAGGTGCATATAATGTGCAACGTGATGATTTAGTGAACTTTCTCCTGCACTCTGCCTGGATGCACCCACCCACAAAACTGTCACGAAGGGAAAGACAAAGAGTATGATAAAGTGTAATTTAAAAACTTTAAATTGCTAGCTGATGACCAATGAGGATCTAGAGCTAAAAGCGATAAAGACTTCAACTGCTGTTTTATTTGATGTCTACGTGTAGCCTTTCTGATGTGGAAATGCAGTGTTTCCAAAGTCTAGTCTGCAGTGTGGGTAAGATGATGTTGGGAGGCCCATTACTTCTGCGTGGATAGAAACAATTTTTGTTGTTATTCTTCATATACATAATGGGAGTTCCTAATAGGACAGGGACTGTAAAGTCTACTGGTCACTACAGTAAAACACAGAGATAGCTGCTTGAGACATGGAAAAAACTCCACGATCTGATAAGAAAGGCATACGAGTATGCCACATGCAAGGAGAGAGATCCATTAAGTAACAGTGACCAGTGTCATGAGTGCAGCAGAATGTACAGGAACAAGAAAAATCTCCATTAACCAGACAAATGTTGTTGACTGTTGCCTATTCCTCCCCCTTGTGAATATTGTCAGGGGTGGGAATGTCGGGGAACAAACAGCTTAGACAGAGGTACCTCTGAAGGTGGCTATCGGAGCACACTTGGGTGCCGCCCGAGAGGGTATTTTCAGGGACAAAAGTGGGGAAAGAGAAGTCGCAAGAAGTAGCATATATTTTGTAGTGCTCTGGGAGATATGTGGTTAATGGTGATGCTGGTAATTGGCTCTAAACATTTTCCTCTCTGGCTTTTTGTCCTTGTTACTTCAATAGGAGAACTAATCACTGCCATAGAACTGGGAGTGGATTTGAGGATGAAGGGGCGAACAGAATGAATAATCCACTTAATCCTATTAAATCTCTCCTACTCTTCTCAACAGTATTTTTTTTCCTCAAGCAAAACAAAACTAAATAATTCAGGTTTCTATAATAGTGTCAAAGCCACATAATGAACAAAACCCATTTTAGTTCAGAATAATGAATAACCATTTTTTTTTGTAACTACTTTTGGCTTCATCTTTAAAAAATAAAATTTTCAACTTGAAAGGATTTAATAGAGAACTGAAAACATAAATTCAGGCTAGCATGGTACTCACTAATAAAAGAAACAAATTTCTGCTATTATACTGTGATCTTGCTCACCTTCCTACCTGGCCTGCTGGGGAATTAGAAAGAGAGTAGGAAGAAAAATTCTATTGAAATAAAACTGAAAATTTCTCTTTGTAATGTCATATGGAGTAGAAAGTTACTGTTGTCCAGAACTGTCTTTTAATTTCAACAACAACACAACAACAAAGACATTTATGACCTGCCAAGCACTGTACTACTTGCTCAAGATAAAAAATATATAACTATGCCATTTCCTGCCCTCCATGTGTTTACTGTGCAACTGTGAAGTCAGATTTGTACGATGGCTCAATAAACAACGTCTAATGTCCCAGTCGTAGTGATCAAATCGTGAGTGAACCTGACTACAAAGATTGACCCAAAGCAAAGCTCTCCTTTTTTTCAGGCCCTGGCTCTGGCAAATCCTAAATATATAGTCTGGGACTTGAGGGATGCTGTCGATCACTGGCTTGGAGATCAGGCAGAAATAGACAAAGGTATGAGAAGGAGGCTACCTTCTTGCATCAGGTCTTTGGAATGTGTTTTCATGCTTTGAATGGGAGTGAATTCTCCTATCATTGGAAATAGTGATATTGCAAAACTTGACTCACCACAATGAAGCCACACTCATTTTTTTTTTTTATTTTTTATGTATCTGATTCTTTGTACTGTTCATGCACTGGCTCTTCCCCATTACACACTGGTGGACTCCCCTACCATCCCCACCCCCTCCCGTGTTGGGGTGATCAGAAGGTGAACACGCACGGTTGAGCCCATAGGCACCATCTCGCCCAGGATCTCGGGCATTCAGCGGGCAGTGCTTCTGCAGCTAATGAACTACTGAGAACATGTCTAGCCCAGCAAAATATTTTATCAAAGTCATTTTCTCCTTTTAAACTAGACGCTCATTACTTTTGGCACGTGAGGGAAATGGCCATTTAAAACAAGTCATTGAATGTTACAAGCGGTTTCTCATCACAGAAGGTGGAGGCGTGGGGGTGCGACAGAGAGCAAAGCGCCAAGACAGGCTGCCCCGAGCAGAATCCTGAACATACTGCTCACCGCTGAACTCTCTCCGGGGAGCCTGGCTGAGCAGATGGCCTTGCATTTTGCTTGGGAAGTATGAGGGTGTGTTTTCCAGAAACTAACACCGACAGTACTCACTGGAGAGAGTCATCAAAATGAGTCACTTCTTATTTCCTTTCTTCTTTTTCTCTTTCCTTCTTTCTTTTTCTTTTTTTGCAAATGTAAATATTCTTGCTGTTTTCCACTGTGAAAGCACTTTTGTGCTAATTAAAAATAATAAAAAACCAAAGGGTAGGAGTGCATCACAGTGCGAAGAGAAAATGAGCTCCTGCAAATCCCGCTTGGACAGGTAGGTACATGGACCTCACGCAGCTGTGGGCACCCTGGCCCCTCTGCACCCTGTCCACTGAGAGGACATCCTCACCCTGCCCAGGTCCACCCAGCCAGCAAGTGGCAGACTCCACATTCACTCAGGCTATCTGGCTGTGGACTGTGTGCTTGTAGCCACTCTTCAATGCCACATACTAATAAATATTTCTGGAGTTCAGTATATTTTCAGACATCTTTCTATGTACATATACCTATGTCTTTCATAAATACAAGCATATGAAATAGACTGTATTCTCCTCTCTTAAAATATGTATTAATATAACAAGTTTCTCTGCCTCTGTGTCGATCTCTCTTTCTCTATCAAAATCTGTATTTATTTATACATCATAGGTATTTTCATTCATCATTGCTGGATACTTACATTGTGTTTCACAATTGTAGCCACTAATGAGGCTGTTACGCAATCTGAGATTATTTTCTTGGAGTTAATTTTTACTTTGGAGATGCCCAGTTCAAAGGACGATAGGCTTGTTTTAAAGGTATTGAGGTGATGTTACAAATTTTAGTCCAGAAATTCTGCACAGACTTCAGCACTTACCATTAAGGCCCGGGGGGCTTGCTGTGCCCTGCCCCTTGCCCTGTCCTGCCCCCACCTGCCAGTGATCGTTGGGCAGCAGGTGGGCAGGCCACAAGCCCTGCCCAGATGTGGCCTGAGGACAGTTCTGACCTGGTAACATCTTTGCTTTCATAGATATACAATTTTTGATAAGCTATTTAAACATCCTTTCTTCTGTTTTGTATTTTTACATGTTACCTATAAATATAATGAATACTTTTCATACATGTTATATGTTTTTATCTCTTCAGCTTCTTTTGTCTTTTATCTTAGGTTATGGTATTTGGTATTTATATACTTTACCTTTTCTATTTCTTTTGTTTGTTTAACATGGGGGAGATGTTATGGAATTTTAGTTTTTATATAGTCAGACTGATCGAATGTCATGATTTATTGAATACAAAAATTATAACTCATAAGGATACAGGTTCTTTATTATTATATTTTTATAACAATTTTGAACATTCTAATACTTAGAAATCTAGCCTTTGTTCATGAATATGTTCTAGTGTAACTGTTAAAGAAATCACAAGAGAAGGGCTTGGCCCTTGTGAAAAAGTCAAACATCAAACGAATGTATCACACAGAGAGAGGAAGTTCCCGTCTCCATTTCCTCTCTTCTCCACCAGTCCTACGGTTAACAGCTATGCACCATTTCTGGTGTCTTGGCTGCCCTTTCTCTGCGGATACAGATGCTGTCCTTGTTCTGCAACCTGCTCCTCACTTAACAATATGTGGTAGAATCCTTCCTTATCAGCGCACTCAGATATGATGTCACTTATTCTGTTAATGGCCCACATAGATTCCCATAATATGGAAATATTAAAATCATTTTAATTGTTCTTAAGTGATAAAACTCTAGGCTGACTCTTGCTACTGTACATGATGCAGTGATGTTTCACATGTATCCTCACATATTAGTGCCAATATTTGTGGAGGACAGACATCAGGCTAATCAAGTGATCACTCAGAGGATATGCACATTTATAGTTCTGTGGAAACTGTCAAATTCCCCCAATATATACTCCATCCATACCTAACCCCGTGTCTGTTTTCCACTCTTTAGCAAGGGTTGAGTATTCTATCTGATTCTCAGTCCAGTGTAAGTAACTTATTCATATCCTCAATGTGATAGTAGTTTCTCTTCATCCTTTGATTCTCTCGATTTCACAGAGATCTACCTGAGAAATATATCTCTTCGGAAACATTTTCTATATACAGTATCTGATCTTTTCTCTTCTTGTATTATTTCCATTTTCTATTCGTAGAATAATTGCACTGCTTAGTATAAACTTTCCATTTGATATTAGACCTTTCAGATTTACCTTTCATGTCTTAAATGTTGATAGATTTCTGTTATTTTTATTGTGCATGATACTGTGAAAAAAATAGGGATTTTTTAATAGATATTTGTTCCATCTTAAGTATTTTTTCTTCAACTCATTCTTTGTGTAAAGATTTGAAATTATTTTAGCAATCAGGTTTTTCTTTCCTGAGAACTAAAATTAAATCTACCTTTATATTAGTTGCTGCTAGTTTTCAATCATTTCATCCTCCTCTTTTTTGCCAGCAGAATATGGGATGGCAATGAGTTCAACTTTAAATATATATATAAAATAAAAACCCTTCATTTGCCAGCCTCTCTTGCAGCTAGGTATATGTAGGGTTCTGGTAAAAATTTAATAACTCACTCTCTGGAAGTAAAAAGAGCTAGCTTTGTAAGTTCTGTTTATTCTAAAATATAAACTCAGCTAAATTTACCTAACTCCTTTAATTCTTTCTCTTGCTTCAGAGTCTATTCTTGAACTCTATCAAGAATATGTCCTACACTATTTCAAGAGTTAATTTCTCAGTGTTCCCCGGGAAAAATCACAGCCAGACACATGGAATATTGGAACAACCATATCAACTACTTCTTGGTTTATTCTCACTCTGTTCGGGAGTGATGATTCTGGGTCTTGGATCCAGGTTTCCTACAGGAAATTCTCTTTTCCTCAGAAATTATCCTATTTTGCTTGATAGAAATGCAGGCATTTTGTGCTCTAAGGTTCATTCCTCAATCCAATGCGATCTCTTATATATTTACAGAATATCCTCAGTGTTTTTAGTAGGTGGTATCTTCTTGGTTTCCCATCAACAATACGGAGTGTTTTTAAACTTATATTTATTCTGTTATTGAAATCATGTCTGGGAAAAGAAGAAGAGCAATGTTTTTCTATATTGACCTAGAACCAGGTGAACTTTAAAATCAGACAGTAACATTTTTTTTAAATTCAGATGTTGAGTAGAATCTCATGATTCACCATGATACTACTTTGCAAACTTCTTAGTATTTATAAACACTTAAGATTACATACTCGGTGAAGACTTTCCATGTCATTAATGTTTGAAAATACACTTGTATTTCATGAACATTTAAACTACTTGTCAATTTTAGAATTTTAAGTGGCTTATTTTTTTCTATTGGTTGTTAAGTGACATTATGATGAATATCATCTTACCCAAACCTTTGTTTACCTTTGTAACTAACTCTTTATTATAACTTTGTAGAAATGAAATCAGAGCAAGAAATTATATTCATTAAATAAAGATAGGGCTCAATAAGTAAATAAGTTGGACAGTAGTACTTAAGATAGAGATACTAAATGAAAAAAGAATTGGGAGCTAAAGAGACACTGGTCTTAATTTCAGCTCCACTGTTTACCAGTTGCATGATCTTGGACATACCATTTAATCTCTGTATGCCTCAGTTTCCTACATGTAAAAATGGAGATTGTAATGCCTTGCTCATGAATTGTTATGAAGATTAAATAAAACGCTATATACAAATAACTCAGCACTTGGAAAAAAGTGATTCATTGGAGAAAGACTCTGAGCCAGGACACCCAGCTAAACTGAGCCAGGATTTCTGACTCATAGAAATCATGAGATAATAAAAGTTGGTTGTTTTCAGCTTCAAATTTTGTAATACTTCGTTAGTAAGCAATAAAATACACTACAATTCACTTTTTTATTAATTTTAATGGGGAGACATTAATAAATCAGGGTACATATGTTCAAAGAAAACATCTCCAGGTTATCTTATCATTCAATTATGTTGCATACCCATTACCCAAAGTCAAATTGTCCTCTGTCACCTTCTATCTGGTTTTCTTTGTGTCCCTCTTCTCTCCCCTCTCCTTCCCTCTCATCCCTCCCCCGACCCCGTAGCCACCACACTCTTGTTCATGTGTCATAGTCTCGCTTTTATGTCCCACCTATGTATGAAATCATGCTGTTCTCAGTTTTATTCTGTTTTACTTATTTCACTCACTATAATGTTACCAAGATCCATCCATTTTGTTGTAAATGGTCCGATGTCATCATTTCTTAGGCTGAGTAGTATTCCATAGTATATATGTACCATAGCTTTATAATCCACTTGTCCTCTAACGGACAATTGGGTTGTTTCCAGATCTTCGCTACTGTGAACAATGCTGCCACGAACATGGGGGCGCATTTCTTCTTTTCAAACAGTGCTATGGTGTTCTTAGGGTATATTTCTAATGGTGGGATAGCTGGGTCAAAAGGCAGTTTGATTTTCAATATTTTGAGAAATTTCCATACTGTTTTCCACAGTGGTTGCACCAGTCTGCATTCCCACCAGCGGTGCAGGAGGGTTCCCTTTTCTCCACATCCTCGCCAGCACTTATTCTGTGTTGTTTTGCTGATGAGCGCCATTCTGACTGGTGTGAGGTGGTATCTCATTGTGGTTTTAATTTGCATTTCTCTAAAGATTAGTGATGTTGAGCATTTTTTCATATGCCTATTGGCCATCTGTATGTCCTCTTTGGAGAAATTTCTATTCATTTCTTTTGCCCATTTTTTGATTGGATTGTTTGTCTTCCTGGTGTTGAGTTTTATAAGTTCTTTATAAATTTTGGTTATTAACCCCTTATCAGACATGTTGTCGAATATGTTCTCCCATTGTGTGGTTTGTCTTTTTATTCTGTTCTTATTGTCTTTTACTGTGCAAAGACTTTTTAGTTTGATATAGTACCATTTGTTTATCTTGCCTTTTATTTCATTGGCCTGTGGAGATAAATCGGTAAATATATTGCTGCTACAGATGTCGGAGACCTTGCTGCCTGTGTTTTCTTCTAAGATGCTTATGGTTTCATGGCTTACATTTAAGTCTTTTATCCATTTTGAGTTTGTTTTTGTGCATGGTGTAAGTTGATGTCTAGTTTCATTTTTTTGCAGGTAGATGTCCAGTTTTCCCAACACCATTTGTTAAGAGACTATCTTTACTCCGTTGTATGTTCTTTCCTCCTTTGTCAATATCAGTTGTCCATAAAGCTGTGGGTTTATTTCTGGGTTCTCTGTTCTGTTCCATTGATCTATGTGCCTGTTCTTATGCCAGTACCAGGCTGTCTTGAGTACAATGACCTTGTAGTAAACCTTGATATCCGGAAGAATGATAACTCCTGCTTTATTTTTTCTTTTTAAGATTGCTGAGGCTATTCGTGTTCTTTTTGGGTTCCATATAAATTTTTGGATTATGTGTTCTATATCTTTGAAGTATGTCATTGTTATTTTAATTGGTATTGCATTGAATTAATAAATTGCTTTGGGTAATATAGACATTTTAATGATGTTTATTCTTCCTAGCCATGAGTAAGGTATATGTTTCCACTTGTTTGTATCTTCCTTGATTTCTTTCATCAATGTTCTATAATTTTTCGAATACAAGTCCTTAACCTCCTTGGTTAAATTTAATCCTAGGTACTTTATTTTTGTTGTTGCAATAGTGAAGGGGATTGTTTCCTTAATTTATTTTTCTGACAGTTCATTGTTGGTATATAAAAATTCCTCTGATTTCTGAGTATTAATTTTATATCCTTCCACCTTAGTGAATTCATATATCAGGTCCAGCAGTTTTTTGACTGAGACTTTAGGGTTTTCTATATACAATAACATATCATTTGCAAATAATGACAGTTTTACTTCTTCTTTTCCAATTTGGAAGCCTTTTATTTCTTCTTTTCTGATTGCTGTAGCTAGGACTTTCAGAACTATGTTGAATAAGAGTGGTGAAAGGGGGCACCCCTGCCTGGTTCCTGATCCTAAGGGGATTGCTTTTAATTTTTGCCCATTTAGTATGATGTTTGCTGTGGGTTTGTCATAGATGGCCTTTATCATGTTAAGGAATGATCCCTGTATTCCCAATTTACTGAGAGTTTTGATCATGAATGGGTGCTGGATTTTATCAAATGCTTTTTCTGCATCTATTGAAATTATCATGTGATTTTTGTCCTTCCTTTTGTTTATGTGATGAATCACATTGATTGATTTGCAAATATTGAACCAGCCTTGCCTCTGCAACATAAATCCCACTTGATCATGGTGTGATTTTTTTCATATATTGCTGCGTCTGGTTGGCTAATATTTTGTTGAGAATTTTAGTGTCTAAATTCATCAGGGATATAGGCCTATAATTTTCTTTCTTTGTGCTGTCTTTACCCTGTTTCGGGATCAGAATTATGCTCGCCTCATAAAAGGAGTTTGGAAGTCTTCCTTCCTATTGGATTTTTGAAAAAGCTTGAGGAGGATAGGAGTTAGTTCTTCTTTGAATTTTTGATAGAATTCACTTGTGAAGCCATCAGGCCCAGGACTTTTCTTTTTTGGGATTTGTTAAGTGTTTCTATCTCATTTGTTGTAGTTGGTCTGTTTACGTGTTCTGATTCTTCCAGATTGATTTTTGGAAGATTATATGATGCAAGAAATTTGTCCATTTCACCTAGGTTTTCTAATTTTTTGGCATAGAGTTCTTCATAGTATTTTCTTACAATACTTTGTATTTCTGTTGTGTCAGTTGTAATTTCTCCACTCTCATTTCTAATTTTATTTATCTGAGTCCTCTCTCTTTTTTTCTTGGTAAGTCTAGTTAAAGGTTTATCTATCTTGATTACCTTTTCAAAGAACCAGCTCCTTGTTTCATTGGTCCTCTGTATTGTTTCCTTAACCTCTATGTCAATTATTTCTGCTCTGATCTTTATTATTTCCTTCCTTCTACTAGTCCTGGGCTTTATTTGCTGTTGTTTTTCTAGTTGTTTTAGATGCTGGGTCACGTTGCTTATTTGAGCTTTTTCTAGCTTCTCATGGTACGCCTGTAGTGCTATGAACTTCCCTCTCAGTACTGCTTTTGCTGTGTCCCATTAATTTTGAGTTGATGTATGCTCATTATCATTCATTTCTAGAAACATTTTAATTTCTTCTTTGATCTCATTGTTAATTCATTCATTATTTAATAACATGCTATTTAGTTTCCAAGTGTTTGAGTATTTTTCAGTTTTCCTTTTGTGGTTAATTTCTAATTTCATGGCATGTGATCAGACAAAATGCTTGATATGATTTCAATGTTCTTAAATTTGTTGAGACAATTTTTGTTTTCTAACATGTGGTTTATTCTAGAGAATGTACCATGAGCGCTTGAAAAGAATGTATATTATTCTGCTTTAGAGCGAAAAGTTCTGAAGATATCTATTAAATCGAGTTGATCCAGTGAATCCTTTAAGTCTTCTGTTTCTTTATTAATTTTCGTTCTTGAGGATCTATCCAGTGATGTTAGTGGGGTATTGAAATCCCCTACTATTATAGTATTGCTGTTAATCTCGCCCTTTATATCCATCAAAGTCTGTTTTATGTATGTCGGGGCTCCTATGTTTGGTGCATAGATATTTATAATAGTTATATCTTCCTGTTGAATTGTTCCCTTTATCATTATGTAGTGTCCTTCTTTATCTCTTACTACAGCTTTTGTTTTAAAGTCCATTTTTTTCATATATAAGTATTGCTGCTCCGGCTTTTCTTTCATTTCCATTTGCATGAAGTATTTTTTTCTATCCTTTTACCTTTAGTCTATGTGCACCTTTTGTTTTAAGGTGTGTCTCTTGTAGACAGCATATGTATGGGTCCTGTTTCTTTATTCATGCAGCTACCCTATGTCTTTTGATTGGATCATTTAATCCATTTACATTTAAGGTTATTATTGATTTGTAGTTGTTTATTGCCATTTTATTCTTTAAAGCTGTATTCTTCTTTTGCTATATTCTTTCCCCCCTTTGAACTGTTCACAACAGGCTCCATAGCATCTCTTGTAGAATTAGTTTGGTTTTAATGAATTTCTTGAGGCTTTTTTATTTGTCTGGGAAGCTCTTTATTTCTTCTTCAATTTTAAACAACGTTAGCCTTGCTGGATAGAGTAGTTTTGGTTGTAGGTACTTGTTCTGCATTACTTTGAATATATCTTGCTATTCCCTTCTGGCCTCAAGTGTTTCTGTTGAGAAATCAGATGTCATCCTTAGGGGGGCTTCTTTGTAGGTGATAGCATTTTTCTCTAGCAGCTTTTAAATTTTCTCTTTATCCCTTAGCTTTGGTATTTTAACTATGATGTGTCTTTGGGTCGATTTCTTTTTTTTTTTTTAATATATATATATATTTTATTATTATTAATTCTAATGGGGTGACACCAATAAATCAGGGTACATATGTACAGTGAAAACATCTCCAGGTTATCTTATCGTTCAATTATGTTGCATACCCGTCACCAAAAGTCAAATTGTCCTCTGTCACCTTCTATCTGGTTTTCCCTGTGTCCCTCCCCTCCTCCCTATTCCACTCTTCCCTCCCTCCCCCCAACCCATAACCACCACTCTCTTGTCCATGTCTCATATTCTCACTTTTATGTCCCACCTATGTATGAAATCATGCTGTTCTCAGTTTTTCTTCTTTTCTGATTACTTATTTCACTCCATATAATGTTATCAAGGTACATCCATTTTGTTATAAATGACCCGATGTCATCGTTTCTTATGGCTGAGTAGTATTCCATAGTATATATGTACCATAGCTTTTTAATCCACTCGTCTTCTGACGGACACTTGGGCTGGTTCCAGATCTTTGCTATTGTGAACAATGCTGCCATGAACATGGGGGCGCATTTCTTCTTTTCGAACAGTGCTATGGTGTTCTTAGGGTATATTCCTAAAAGTGGGATAGTTGGGTCAAAAGGCAGTTCGATTTTTAATTTTCTGAGGAATCTCCAAACTGTTTTCCACAGGGGCTGCACCAATCTGCATTCCCACCAGCAGTGCAGGAGGGTTCCCTTTTCTCCACATCCTCGCCAGCAGTTATACTGTGTTGTTTTGCTGATGAGTGTCATTCTGACTGGTGTGAGGAGATATCTCATTGTGGTTTTAATTTGCATTTCTCTAATGATTAGTGATGTTGAGCATTTTTTCATATGCCTATTGGCCATTTGTATGTCCTCTTTGGAGAAATTTCTATTCATTTCTTTTGCCCAATTTTTGATTGGGTTGTTTGTCTTCCTGGTGTTGAATTTTATAAGTTCTTTATAAATTTTAGTTATTAACCCCTTATCAGATGTGCTGTCGAATATGTTCTGCCATTGTGTGGTTTGTCTTTTTATTCTGTTCTTATTGTCTTTAGCTGTGCAAAAACTTTTTAGTTTGATATAGTCCCATTTGTTTATCTTGCCTTTTATTTCATTTGCCTGTGGAGATAAATTGGCAAATATACTGCTGCTACAGATGTCGGAGAGCTTGCTGCCTATGTTTTCTTCTAAGATGCTTATGGTTTTTCGGCTTACATTTAAGTCTTTTATCCATTTTGAGTTTGTTTTTGTGAATGGTGTTCTTTTTTGGTTCCATATAAATTTTTGGAATATGTGTTCTATATTTTTGAAGTATGTCATTGGTATTTTAATTGGTATTGCATTGAATTTATAAATTGCTTTGGGTAATATAGACATTTTAATGATTTTTATTCTTCCTAGCCATGAGCACGGTATATGCTTCCACTTGTTTGTATCTTCCTTGATTTCTTTTATCAATGTTTTATAATTTTCCGAGTACAAGTCCTTAACCTCCTTGGTTAAATTTACTCCTAGGTACTTTAGTTTTTTGGCTGCAATAGTGAAGAGGATAGTTTCCTTAATTTCTTTTGCTGACAGTTCATTGTTGGTATATAGAAATGCCTCTGATTTCTGAGTATTAATTTTATATCCTGCCACCTTGCTGAATTCGTTTATAAGGTCCAGTAATTTTTTGACTGAGACTTTAGGGTTTTCAATATACAATATCATATCATCTGCAAATAGAGACAGTTTTACTTCTTCTTTTCCAATTTGGATGCCTTTTATTTCTTCTTCTTTTCTGATTGCTGTAGTTAGGACTTCCAGAACTATGTTGAATATGAGTGGTGAAAGGGGGCATTCCTGCCTGGTTCCTGATCTTAAGGGGAATGCTTTTAATTTTTGTCCATTTAGTATGATGTTTGCTGTTGGTTTATTGTAGATGGCCTTTATCATGTTAAGGAATGATCCCTGTATTCCCACTTTACTGAGAGTTTTGAGCATGAATGGGTGCTGGATTTTATCAAATGCCTTTTCTGCATCTATTGAAATTATCATGTGGTTTTTGTCCTTCCTTTTGTTTATGTGATGAATCACATTGATTGATTTGCGAATATTGAACTAGCCTTGCCTCTCCAGAATAAATCCCATTTGATCATGGTGTATGATTTTTTTCATATATTGCTGGATCCGGTTGGCTAATATTTTGTTGAGAATTTTAGCGTCTAAATTCATCAGGGATATAGGCCTATAATTTTCTTTCTTTGTGTTGTCTTTGCCCGGTTTTGGGATCAGAATTATGCTCGCCTCATAAAAGGAGTTTGGAAGTCTTCCTCTTGAATTTTTTGAAATAGCTTGAGGAGGATAGGAGTTAGTTCTTCTTTGAATTTTTGATAGAATTCACTTGTGAAGCCATCAGGCCCAGGACTTTTCTTTTTTGGGAGTTTTTTGATAACTGTTTCTATCTCATTTGTTGTAATTGGTCTGTTTAGGTGTTCTGCTTCTTCCAGTTTGATTTTTTGGAAGGTTATATAATTCAAGAAATTTGTCCATTTCACCAAGATTGTCTAATTTTTTGGCATAGAGTTCTTCATAGTATTTTCTTACAATGCTTTGTATTTCTGTTGTGTCAGTTGTTATTTCTCCACTGTTCTTTCTAATTTTATTTATTTGAGTCCTCTCTCTTTTTTTCTTGGTGAGTCTAGTTAAAGGTTCATCAATCTTGTTTACCTTTTCAAAGAACCAGCTTCTGGTTTCGTTGATCCTCTGTATTGTTTCCTTAGCCTGTATGTCATTTATTTCTGCTCTGACCTTTATTATTTCCTTCCTTCTACTTGTCTTGGGTTTTATTTGTTGTTGATTTTCTAGTTCTTTTAGATGCAGGGTCAGGTTGCTTATTTGAGCTTTTTCTAGCTTCTTATGATATGCCTGTAGTGCTATAAACTTCCCTCTCAGAACTGCTTTTGCTGTGTCCCATAAATTTTGAGTTGATGTATGCTCATTATCATTTGTTTCTAGAAACTTTTTTATTTCTTCTTTGATCTCATTGTTAATCCATTCATTATTTAATAACATGCTATTTAGTTTCCAAGTGTTTGAGTATTTTTCAGTTTTTCTTTTGTGGTTAATTTCTAGTTTCATGGCATTGTGATCAGAGAAAATGCTTGATATGATTTCAATCTTTTTAAATTTATTGAGACCATTTTTGTGTCCTAACATGTGGTCTATCCTAGAAAACATACCATGAGCGCTTGAGACGAATGTATATTCTACTGCTTTAGGATGAAAAGTTCTGAAGATATCTATTAAATCAAGTTGATCTAGTGTCTCCTTTAAGTCTGTTGTTTCTTTATTAATTTTCGTTCTTGAGGATCTATCCAGTGTTGTTAGAGGGGTATTGAAATCCCCTACTATGATAGTATTGCTTTTAATCTCTACCTTTATATCCATCAAAGTTTGCTTTATGTATGTCGGGGCTCCCATATTTGGTGCATAGATGTTTATAATAGTTATATTTTCCTTTTGAATTTTTCCTTTTATCATTATGTAGTGCCCTTTTTTATCTCTTACTACAGCCTTTGTTTTAAAGTCCATTTTGTCAGATATAAGTATTGCTACCCCTGCTTTTTTTTTCACTTCCATTTGCATGAAGTATTTTTTCCATCCTTTTACCTTCAGTCTATGTGCATCTTTTGTTTTCAGGTGTGTCTCTTGTAGACAGCATATGCATGGGTCCTGTTTCTTTTCCATGCAGCTACCCTATGTCTTTTGATTGGATCATTTAATCCATTTACATTTAAGGTTATTATTGATATGTAGTTGTTTATTGCCATTTTATTCTTTAAAGCTGTATTCTTCTTTTGCTCTATTCTTTCCTCCCTTTAAACTGTTCACAACAGGCCCCTTAGTATCTCTTGCAGAATTGGTTTGGTTTTTATGAATTCCTTCAGGTTTTCTTTTTCTTGGAAGCTCTTTATTTCTCCTTCAATTTTAAACGTTAGCCTTGCTGAATAAAGTAGTCTTGGTTGTAGGTTCTTGTTCTGCATTACTTTGATTATATCTTGCCATTCCCTTCTGGCCTCAAGTGTTTTGGTTGAGAAGTCCGATGTCATCCTTATGGGGGCTCCTTTGTAGGTGATAGCCTTTTTTTCCCTAGCAGCTTTTAAAATTTTTTCTTTATCCATTAGCTTTGGTATTTTAACTATGATGTGTCTTGGTGTAGATCTTTTTGGGTTTCTCTTTAATGGAGTTCTGTGTGCTTCTTGAACGGTTGGAGTGTTTCCCAGCCTTAATTTAGGAAAGTTTTCTGCTATGATTTGATTGAACAAAGTTTCCATTTCCTGTTCTCTCTCCTCTTCTTCAGGCACCCCTATGATGCGAATGTTGTTTCTCTTCATGTTGTCACAGAGCTCCCTTAGTGTTTCCTCACATTTTTTGAGTCTCTTTTCCTTTTTCTTCTCTGTTTCTGTGCCTTTGTTTATTATGTCCTCTAACTTGCTGATTCTATCCTCAGCGTGATTCATCCTGCTTTTAATTCCTTCCATTGTGGTCTTCAGTTCTGATACTGTATTTGTCATTTCTGTCTGATTCTTTATTATTTCAATTTCATTCTTTATACTTGTTATCTCTTTATTTAGGTGTTCATAATGACTATCCATTGTTTCTCTAATTTCTTTGAACATCCTAACTATCATTATTCTAAATTCTGCTTCTGGTAATTTGGTTATATCTGGTTCATTCAGGTCTTTCTCTGGGGATTTCTCTTGATTCATTTGGGTTGCATTTCTTTGCTTGCCCATTTTGTCTGTGTATAAGAAGGGTTTTGGCACTGGATTCCAATGGGTGTTGCCTCTGTGTTCCGTATGTGTGGTCTGTCTGTGGGCCCACCACCCCCTCAGTGGTTGCCTAGGGCGGTTGAGTATCGGCGTTGCCTGCACCGGCCCACTCTGCGTGTTTCTGTGATTCTGCCTCTTCCGCAGGAGTGGTTGTTTTCTGGTGCCCGGCTCTACAAGCCCTTGCTTGTCTGGGCCTTCACCTCGCCCCCACAGGTGGGGTTGTGCATTGCATCAAGCCACAAGCCTCAGCAACAAGGGTAGGGGTGAGCACATTTGCTATGCTGTGGACTCCGCCTGTTCCTGGGCTTCTGCCTAGCCCCACAGTCAGAGCTGGCTTGCCTCAGTTTCTCAGCTGGGCAGGGCTGCTGGCGTGTACTCAGCTGCCAGCCTCCACTTGTCCCCAGCTTTAGCTCCGCCCCCATGGTCAGGGCGAGCTCGTGCATGGTTGCAAATCTCAGAGGCCATGTGGTGCTGTGCACCCACAGGCCCCTGCTCAATAGCAGATCTCTGTCCATTCCTGGCCTCCCGCTTTTCCCCCACAGGTGGGGCTGCAGGTGGGCCCGTAGCTGCCGGACCACTTTCATGTGTCACCTCTTCCCCTGCTGGGCTAGACCGAGCTCACGCCGGCTGGTCCTCTGCCCCGGCCGACAGAACCGAGTTTCCTCATCCCGCCGCCACCATCCCTCCAGCAAGCCCTTAGCAGTGTGGGTAGGGGCACTGCAGCTCAGACCCTAACACTCCATACTGTAGTCCTGGAAGCTCCCTCTGTCTAAGCAGCTCTACTCTAAGTTCCATGGGAGAGCTTGTTTGACTGGTGTCCTGTCTCCCTTTGCTGGTATTGCTAGTTCCAGGGAAAATATTCATTTTCGATTAGGGAAGTGACTCAGCCCAGGGGTTAGGGTGGCTGTCCCTCAGAGTGTTTCTCCCTGTGCCTTCCAGTCCACACTCTCTTTGTGCTGCTCCGGTCCTCTCCTCTGTCCCCATTCCTGGGAGCCCCGGGTGAGTGGTTGTGAGAGAGGCTTTCTGCACTGTCCCTTCAAGAAGAATCCTGGGTCTGAGAAAACTGTCTCCTTCTCACAAACAGTATCCTCACTTGTTTCACAGCTCAATGCTGTCCAAAGGCCTCTTCTAGGCTCTGGGGCTGCAGGCTGGGGTTTTGTTTCTGGGACCCAGCTCCCTCCCTCTCCGCTAAACTCTCCTTCCGCCACACGAGCCTCTCAGCTGCTGTTTGCTCCTGGGAGCTGGGTAGCCCTCTTTGCGTTTTCACTTTTCCTACCAGTCTCAATGTGGCTTCTTCTGTTTTCCTTGGTTTAAGAGTCCACTTAGTTTAGTTCAATGTTGGTTTATCCACATGATGGTTCTTAAAATTAAGTTATAATCTACTTTGGTTCTGGGAGTTGGAAGTTGATACGTCTCCCTACTCCATCGCCATCTTACCATCCCTTAAAACTTTCCAGTCTTTGAGTGGATCCAAGTCAGAGATTAAGGAAACCATTTTTTAAGAAATAGCTGAAGGTGAATCCAATCTGAGAGGAAGGGCGAAGGGGTGGGTGCAGAGCACAAGGTTTCCTTTTTTTTTTTTTTTTTACAGGGACAGAGAAAGAGTCAGAGAGAGGGATAGATAGGAACAGACAGACAGGAACGGAGAGACGTGAGAAGCATCAATCATTAGTTTTTTGTTGCCATTGCGACACCATAGTTCTTCATTGATTGCTTTCTCACATGTGCCTTGACCGTGGGCCTTCAGCACACCGAGCCACTCCTTCCTGGAGCCAGTGACCTTGGGGCCAAGCTGGCGAGCTTTTCGCTCAAGCCAGATGGGCCTGCACTCAAGCCGGCAATGTCGGGGTCTCAAACCTGGGTCTTCCGCATCCCAGTCCGATGCTCTATCCACTGCGCCACCGCCTGTTCAGGGAACAAGTTTTCTTATTAACACTCAATATAATTAAGAGAATGCAATAAGATAAACATTGGTAATAATTTATTTTTCTACTTTTGTGGGAAGCAACTAACCACAATTCACTTTTTAGTTGTATAGCTCTTTGAGTTTTGGCAAATGGATACAATTCTATAGTCATCACCATAATTATGATGGAAGGCATTTCCATCACCCTCATTCCCAAAAGTTCCTTCTTGAAACTTTTTGATCAATCGCATCCCCTTCCCCTAGCTCCTGGCCAACACTGGTCTGTTTCCTGTTTCTATGTTTTTGCTTTTTTTCAAAATGTCTTATAAGCCTGACCAGGCAATGGTGCAGTGGATAGATCGTCGGAATGGAATGCAGAAGACCCAGGTTCAAGACCCTGAGGTCGCCAGCTTGAGCGCGGGATCATCTGGCTTGAGCAAAAAAAGCTCACCAGCTTGGACCCAAGGTCGCTGGCTCCAGAAAGGGGTTACTTGGTCTGCTGAAGACTCCCATTCAAGGCACATATGACAAAGCAATCAATGAACAACTAAGGTGTCGCAACAAAAAAACTGATGATTGATGCTTCTCATCTCTCTCCATTCCTGTCTGTCTGTCCCTATCTATTCCTCTCTCTGACTCTCCATCCCTGTAGAAAAGAACAAACAAACAAAAAAACAGTAGGGCCAAAATGTCATATAAATGGAATCAGACAGTATGTAGCCTTTTGTGTGTATTCTGTCACTTAGAATAATGTATTTGGGTTTCATTGATTCCTTTCACTGCTGAGCAGTGTTTCATTTTATGTATGTACTGTCGTTACTTATCAATAACCATATGACCAACATTTGAGATGGGATATTTTCAGTTTCGGGTGATTCTGATAAAGCCACTATCAATGACTATAAATATTTTCTTGTGGTCGTACATTTTTTTCTCTCTTGGTTAAATACAAATGAGTGGGGACTATATGACTAGCTCCTTCATAAGGATAGGTTTAACTAGTGGTAGTTCATTGTGAATTTAATTTGCATTTTCCTAATGACATGATGTTGAGCATCTTTCTATATGTGCATTTTTCATTCAAAGAGATTGCATGACATCTTTGCCCAGTTTTTAAATATTGAACAGTTAAGAAAGTCCCTTTGAATTCTCAGATTGCTGAGGTTTTTCTATGTCATTAATGAATACTGAATTTACCAAGTGTTTCTTCCTGCATCTATCAAAAAGATCATATAATTTTTGTCTTTTGTTTGTAAATATGATGAATTAAATTGATTTTCAAATGCTTAACCAAACTTGCTTTTCTGGAGTAAATTCCACTGGTCATGGTGGATTTGATGGAGGTATTGTTAAGAGATGGTAAAAGTAAATCACAGAGTAGAGAAGATATTTATAACACATACCATCACCGAAGGTTGGTATACTAAGTTGGTAACTACCTTCAACACATCAGTTAATCAGGAGATTAACTACCAGGAGACCTGAACTGCCAGCCAGAACAAAATTCAATATAGAGAAGGTTACAAAATCCAGAGTGTAAACAAGAAAGACATTTCATTTCCAATAAAAATTACTAGCTCATACAAAGAGGCAGGAAATTATAAAGCATGCTTTTCATAATTATCATAAAATAATCAACAAAAGCATACCAATAGATATCCCAGATATCAACATTAGAAGAAAAAAACTTTAGTTATAATAATTATGTCAAAGGATTTATAGCAAAATATGGAAAGAATGGGTGAACAAAGAGAATCTCCATAGAGACATGGAAATTATAGGAAAGGTATAATGCCACATCACAACTAAAGAATCTCCAAATTATAGGACTTTGGCTATCTGTTACAATGAAGTAACAAGGACCAAAGTTAAACCCTATTATAAACAACTAAAACAAGAGGCAAAGTATGTAGCTCAGTGGTTTTTAGGCTTTCAGTAATAGATATCATAGGACAGCTAATTCCTCCTGACCCTGTTGAGTTTCTGACCTTTGTAACTGTGGCCCTTCATTGCGGGACACTATTTGTCTCAGCCTCTGATACTGGGTTTGCTGTTATTTGTAGCCAAGATGGTCGGTCCTAATATAGCAGTTTTGGTTGGTTTTTAGGAGTCTGACTGCAGCTAATGTCTTTTTAAGTAGAATATCATGGCTGGTCTTTGGCAAATGGGATATATGGTGGCAAAGATAGAATCAAAATGACAAATACATTCATAAAAAATACTCAGACTTCTCACTGTGATTAGCCTCTGTGCTTGTCTCTAAGCCATTTGCTTGGTGTATCGCTTTTCTAGAGCTTCTTCGCTATAACAAACGGCTGATCCTGGGTAGCTTACAACAACAGGAATTGATTTTTCCACAGTTTCGGAGGACAGAAGTCTGAAATTAAGTGTTGGCAAAGCCATGCTCCCTCCAATGACTCCACGGTAGGAAACTGTCTTTCTCCTTCTGGCTTCTGGTATCTCCACAGTTTCTTGGCTTGTGGAAGCAATAACTCCGATTCCATGTAAACACATTTGGAAACGTCCAAGGCCTATTCCTCCTAACTGAAGTAGAGTTTTCTCCTGGGAAATTCTCTTGCAAATTTAACTTTTCCAAGTGTGTTTGTGGCCAGCCACTAAGAGGGTGTACTCTTGGGGGATTTAAGGGAGGAAATAGCCATGAGTGGAGGGGCAGACACGGAGTACAAAGGACCAGAAACTAGGTCTCGATGCTCAGACAAAAAGTGCTCGTAGGAAGCATTTGGGAACTAACAGGAATCACAAGTTGTGACTGTTTGCCCACTGGTATTTTTTTATAAAGAAACAAGTACTTTCAGTCTCACGGTTGGCAACCCTGCTTCCTTTAGTGGCCATAAATCTCCCCCAAACGCTAAGAACCTGCTCTGTCTTGGCGTGCCGGCTGAGTGAGAAGGTCGTCTTCTTGCCTAATGGCAGATCCTGTGGTCTTTACCGCACAATTCCCTTTATGGTCATAATTGTCCTTTGCTAAAATATAGTGTTACAGCAGCAGAACTCATAAAACTGAAGCCTCTGGAATAAACAGGAAAGGGCACATTCTCATTCTAAAACATCTCCTGCCCCAGTGGGGTTCGGCTTCCCTTTAAAATGGAAAGCAGCAGCTCTGCTGAGGACGCGCGGCTTTGATAGACTGCGCATTTGAACTTGGGTGCAGGGGTGGGCCTAACCGCATGTATTTGGTAGGTTATAGACACAGAGATTACTCTCACTGAGGGTTACGGTTCCATCCAGTAGCAGGGCTGTCTCTCTGGTTAGGTCCAGGGCTCAGGTTTAAGTAAGTGCAAGGAGGAGCTTAATAATACACGTGTTTGCAGCCTTTTCAATTCTAAAAATAAGCAAAAAGAAAGAAAAAAACAACCATAAACAGTCCATGGTGAAAAACATGGATGCAGCTTCAACCTGTATGAGAATAAACATTGACCTCCAAACTAAATCAGGCTTGGTTTAGGAGGTTATTTCATAGAAACAATAGTGAAGGCTCTTTTTTAATGGGGGGATGGCAACTTTTATATCCTGGGATTTACAAAAGGAAATAAAAATCAGCAGGGCAGGTTCACTGGGCAAACAGCTTTTCTTCCCAAGGAACTTGGCCTGTAGCAGAAAAGAATGGCCCCTAGATAGGGAGCACCAGGCAGAGAGGCCACTCTCTAGCTTTTGTGTTTCAAACCCTGTGGCTCAGCTGCCCTTTGCTTTTTTTCATAGACGGTGGTGAATAGATGTTGTGAGCTCTGGAGGTGGACAGCCTGACTCCCGACCTGTATGCTCAAATTCCTGTGTGTGAGCAAGCCACTTCTTTGTTACTTAGTTTGCTTTAGCTGTACAATGAGCTAATTAATACATGTAAAGCCTTAGATCAGTGCCTAGTTCTGTACAAGAACAAACATGTCAGTTATTGGCAGGCATTGCAGAAACAGGGGTAGACATTGTATCCGTGTGTGTGAGCTGTTGTGGCAATGACGCACAGCCTGGTGTGTTGACACTAGAGGCTTACACGATACAAATGTATTTTTTCTTCATGCTTCTGGAAGCCAGAAATTCAAAATCAAGGTACCAGCAAGGCATGCTCCTTCTTTGCCGTTTCTGACTTCTGATGTTTCTTGGTGTTCCTTGGCTCGGGCAGAATAACTTCAGCCCCTGCCTCTGCCTTTACCTGACCATCCTCCTTCTCTCTCTCTCTTTTGTCCTAGAAGGATACCAGTCTCCATACTTAAGATCCACCCTAAATTCAGGATAATCTCTTCTTGAGATCTTCAACATTTCTATGCAAAGACCCTATTTCTAAATAAGGTCACATTCACAGGTACTTGGACTTGCCATTTTGGGGGAACACAAATCAACCTACTGCACACCCCCTACCTAGTGGCTCAGGTGGGGCTTATCCCACACATAGGACCACTGGTGATAAGTGTTTTTTTTTTTCACCAGGATTATTAAAAATACTCCGTCTTTTCCATCTCACTGATCGGTATAGAATGGGTCTGTAATTCTAATTGGGCCAGTCAAGTCTTCTCTGGAGCGTTGGGGTTTTCTGCTGCAGTGATTTGCTATTACTCTTACGTAAGAGAAAGTGGTTGAAGCCATCATGCCCATTTCCTTTCCAACACAACCAGAGCCTCTGCACAGAAACCCGGTGCTGGCAGGGAGAAGGAGGGGAAGGTGGATGGGCAGACAATACTTGCTCTTTTTCGCAGGAACCGAATTTGTCTGTTTCTCACTTACACAAAGTGTTCGTCACATTATAGCTTGTATTGCAGACGTTGCCTGCATGTCTGCTCTCTTGTGTGGGATGAAGGCTCTTGTAAACTCTCGGTTCCTATTCCCATCCTCTGGGAGCTCAGTAGACATCTATTGAATGAGTGAGAATGGGTGGAATTGATCTTTTAAATTCTTTATGTTTTATACACTGTGCTAGGCACTTCCCACAAATGATGCCATTTGATCCTATGACATCTGTGTAAGAGGCAAGCATTACTATGTCTCTTTGGGGGATAACTGAGTCATAGTTCAAGTACACGTATGTTTCTGACTGCCGCATAGTTCTCAGTGCTGGGTTGAGGTTTGGATCCAAGGTTATGTAGTTTGAAAACTTGACCTTCAAGTCTATTTTGTCCCCAATCCTGATGTTGTGACAAAAATGCATAACAAGGGAAAACATTTTGGTCAGGAGTTGTAAGGAATGGCCTCAGGATAGAAGTGGAGTGCTTGACTTGGACTTTAAGGGCTGGATAGCATTTCTATATCTCGGAAACTATTAGGAAGATGCTTAAAAAATGTAACTCGGCTTATATAAATTCCCAGTTCAAAACTCTCCAGTAGTTTCTCCTTAGGCTGGGAATAAAATCCAAACTTCTGACCCTGTCTTTAAAAAGCCCTTTGCAACCTCTTCCCCGACTCCAGGTCAATGGGATAGAAAATATCCTGAAAGTTAGAGCAGCATCTGTGGTGGTGTGGGTTGTGTCTCTCCCCCCCCCCCCCCCGGTCGTCGTCAGTCCTGAGCAGGTATCTGTGGAATGAGTGAATGAGAGCAGAGTAGTCTGAACTGACTGGGGATTGGCAGGGCGCACAGTAATTGTACCTAAGCTCAGCTCTAACAGAATGAATATCTGAAAGCAGTTGACTGGGATACAAAGTGCATTAAGGATAGCAGGATATACAAAGCAGGACATCTTGATGTGGCCATTTTGATGCTGTCATTTTTTTTTTTATGAATTTGCATCCAAATGGTTCTGGCAAAGGAGATGGGACAATGACAAAAATATCACATGGCAAAGATTCATTGGTTTTTCAAAGGAGCCTGCATATTCTCTGTTCACATCCTGGGTCCTGTGCTGATCATATAATGAGAGTTGTCTCCCGTTAGAATCTCCCATAGAGGAGAATTGGAGGGGAAGGAAAGTTGGGTTGATTTACATAAGAAAGGGATGTGGTCCATCAAGGAAGAAGAGACTTTATCAGGAAGACCAGGAGTCTGAAAAGGGGACTGGTGATAAGAGAGAATAGAGCCCAAAGGAGTGTAGCAGCCGTCCTGCAGGGGCGCTGGGGGTGGGGTGGGGCGGTCAGTAGGGCTCATCAGGACGCACACCCTGTTTGTGCCATGACCTCGCCTTCTCTTCACCAGCTCTCCAGGCTACTTCAGGAGAGAATGGCATGGTTTTGTTCAAGGCACTGCAGTTAGATTTGATGTGATAAGGCTAAGATGAAACAGATTCATTGGGGCTGCGTGTGTATGTTTATTTTAATTAGATTGTCATGCTCGGACACATGGCTCTGACTCCCATTTCCTCACACCGATTCCCACCACTCAGTAAGCATTACTTTTTTCTTTCATTTTACACAAAAAGAACCAATACCAGGTTAGCAATTTAAGAGTTTAACAAACCTGATGTGCTCTTATCATTTGACAAGATAAAATGTATGTTTGCCATTGACTGTGAAGGGAAAATAACTGAAATAGTGAAAAATTTTTGTGCACAATGATGCCAACATAAGTAATCATGTTATCACCCAACTCCCTGCCCTATTTCCCCATAAATCCTCCTCCTTCAGACACGTGCTCTCGATACAATGGCATCGACAAGGTCAGGAGGCTTACCAAAAGCAATTTTCCATGTACATAAGTAGGTTCCAGCAGGTACCATTATTTGGCTATTTGGTTTATCTAGTGCCTTTTGGAATATTTTTAGGTGAGAAATCAAAGACCGAGAGGCAGGTCATACAAAGGAAATG
This sequence comes from Rhynchonycteris naso, assembly GCA_037038555.1. Classification (NCBI taxonomy): domain Eukaryota; kingdom Metazoa; phylum Chordata; class Mammalia; order Chiroptera; family Emballonuridae; genus Rhynchonycteris; species Rhynchonycteris naso. The sequence goes on from CM072999.1 coordinate 202,170,671, forward strand.
TTAATGTGGAAGAGGAAAAGCGAACCCTGAGTTTTTATTAATTATTTTTCCTCCTGAGAAAAATACATGTGGTGGCATGACTCCTGATTACACGTGGTTTTTCTGCTAGATGATTGTCACAGGCCATTTTATTCTTCAAACCATGTCTTGACTCACATATCTGTGGCCTACATGTTATTTTACTCTTGACCTTGGCTTGGTCATAGAGTAGTCGAGTTTATAGATGGAGGGAGGCTGAAGAAGGAAGTAAGAATTTGTTTTCCAGAATTAAAATAGTTGAAAATTTGTTTTTTATTTACTTGTTTATTAAAAAAAAAGAACACATATCACAAACCCTCAGTTAAAATGGTCATGTTAGAATGCCGTTGGTATTAATGAACAGCTGTTATCAAAGTGGCCCCTCCAAGTGCCCTGTTCCCAGGGAAGAGCTGGTTGAGGTTCACAGAGGAGCGGGAGTTCAGTGAAAGGTACCCGTGTGTGCGATTCGAGGTGGGGGTGGGTGAGAGCATGACGCATGCTTTTGGCCTTGTCTCTGGGAGCCCAGGAAACTAGAACATGTTCCTTCTAGTGGTACTTTATCCTGTATTTAGTGGACTGTGGTCCAGAGTTAGTTTCTTGATTATTAATAACCTGACTTGGAAAGATAAAAATAAATAAAAAATAAAGCACGTTCCGGAGCTAAATACATTTGAGAAATGCTGAGTTGAACAGAGCTCAGCAGATTTCCAGGCTGTGGGGCCTCCAGGCCTTCCAGAACTGCTGATGTTACACACACGTGTCCCCCTGGGGGGACAGGAGGCAGCGTTTCCTCAGCGGTGGTCTGAGCACACTGCCTTCAGAATGCAGAGGATGTGAACAGCAACCCAGCCGGAGGCAGGGAGGGTGGTCCAAGGGTTGCCAAGTAACCCATAGGGGAGAAAATAATATCCTGCCTAAAAAGTAGTGGGATAAGAGATCAAGAAGGAAGTGTCTTTGGTATTAAAGGCAGGAAGTTCTCATGCTGGATGTGGGGAGTATTCAAAGCATTTAGTATGAGATGGGTGTCCTTGAGATCATCAGTATTCCATATAGAAGTGTGTATTCCCTTAGCGTTTTCTGCACTACATTTCTGTCAACTGAACATTTCTCTCCTTAATTACCTAGGGTACATCAAACCCATTACAGCTCACCCTGCCAACAGCCTTTCCCTAATTTATTTGTATTTGCCTCCTGCCTCAGTGTCTCCGGCTCTAACTCCTCAAAGTCATCTTCAAGTCTTTCTTCTCACTACCTGAAAATGGATCTAAGCCCTGTCACTTTGACCTTCTAATGATAGCTAATCTCTGTCCACCCCTCCATCTCTTCTGCCTTCCCTTCATGTTCTATTTTCAAAACTGTTTTCTTAAGAACCAGTCTAAGGGGTTACCTCCAGTCCATTCTGGAAATGCTGTACTTTGCTGTTGCTGGAAGAATGGTCACCCTTCTGTGGGCTTCCATGACCCGGCCCAGACTCCACCCCTGCCACCTGCTTCTCATCTGAGCATCTGTTCCCTGGTATGAGACCAGTAGTGGGTCCTCTCTTCCTGACCTGTCTCTCCTTTTCTTCTCTCATTCCTTCAAGTTCTTTGCTTTCTCTTTTAAATTGGTTTTGAAGACATTAAATATACCTGTCCTGTCCCCGTCTCTCATGGACTCCAATGTTGCCACTTCTATAGGTCAAGAAAAAGCATCCCGTCCCACTGTGGTTTCCTTGTTGAAGTCTGTTTTCTCTCCCTGACAATTTTCTCTAGCCTTCTGGGGACTACAACTTCCCCAAGACTTCCTAAAGGTTGAAATAAATCATTTCCCTGAGCTACCCTTTTCCCTAACATATAAATACCACTTAGTTAAATTTAATTCTACTATTTGGTCCATTTCACCTTTCTAAACCCAACTAAAAGATGCTCATTTCATTACTGATATTTACCATAGTATTTATGAATTTTCAACTTGGTAGCAGCAAACCAATTCCAAGGTCACTTTTCAAAGTCTTTAAAAAAAAAAGATGAGATGGCCATGTGCCAATGGTGGGTGCAGGGTCCAATTCTAATGAAAGATGAAACATTCCAGCCAGCGATTCCAGGGTCCTCTGACTGCTTTAAAAACATTTGGTTGGATGCCATCTGTTCCTGGTGATTTATTCATGTCTTGTTTGTCAAATTATTTTTTCTAAAGTCACCTCTCCTTTTTTATTGATCAGTTCCTCTGGTTGATGCACTGTGAAAATCAATAAGGATGTATTAAACACCATAGTGAACAGGTAGCCTGTGCTCAGCATAGTTCTGGGTGATGTAGGAAGTACAGGACATTGGAGACTTGCATCTGTCCTGCAGGAGCTTGTCTTCAGTTGGGGTGAAATGCAAAAATGAAAGCATGGGCGGGCAGGTCAGTCAAATGACATGGGTGCTGTGAGCTGCAGGTGCAAAGGACATTAAGATCTAGGTTCAGTACCTCTCTTGCTCCATGGGGCAGCCCTCTGTGCAAGCCCTCCCACATCTCTGCGGGGTTTCTGGGAGGTGTTTCTCGTGTGCTCATCCTTTTGGGTATTTATTGCCCACAGACGTTTTGAGAGAGCAATCCCGCCATGGCCACTGCCGTCAGTGGTTTCATTGCAAGGTCTGCCTCCCTGCCAGGCACGGCTGCCAAGGCTGTTGCTTCCGGTCTATTCTGCATCCTGGCTCAAGACTGTTACCCTGTTTGGTGCAGGCATTGGCAGAACATCGCTTTCCCCAACTCTGTTTCCTGAGCCCTGACTGTGGCCAACGGCACAGCCTCTCCATCATCCTTTGTCAGAATGACCCCTCATCTTCTGCCTCGCCCCTCTTTTCCGAACTTGAGGTGGTCAGACAGGAATTGGTATTCTCTTCTTTCTGCACTTGATTTCCTCTGCCTCCGGCCACCATGCAGCCTCCTTTCCCTTCCTCTTGCCACCGGAAATAGAAGTTGCCATTTCTATAAATTCATGTGAAAAAATGCCGGGACGGATCTCTGATCCTCCGCGTCCCATCTTTGCTTGCTACTGAATAAACCCACAGCACGTTTCCATTCATCCTCACAGCCACCCTACAAGGTGCACACAATTGTGTGTGTTCTACCTCAGCGTGGACTGCAGTAGGGAACACTGGCTCAAGGGTCCTCAACTCGAAAGATTCCATTATTAGAAAATGTTGGCCTTTGTCCCAGGAGTGGGAAACCACAGTACTTCGATTGCTTGGATTTGCCTTCCTTTGGGATATATATATATATATATATATATATATATATATATATATATATGGTAATATTTTGATTATGTAGCAAACAACAACATGAATGTAAGGCATGTACAAACTTTAAGTTCAATTCACAGTGGCTGATTGAATACTCCTCCCTTGGAATTCGTTGTGTTTTTTTTATTTTTTTTATTTGATTTCCCCACTCGAATGTAATCCTGTAAGCCAAATTGGAAATCAATAAACAATAAGGCCCTTGCTCAAATCAGGCGTCATCTGCTTCAGAACCTGCCATGTCTCAGCTTCTGATTGGCAAGTGGCTCACAGCCAAGTCCTTATTAGACCGTTAGGCTCCCTTCCAGCCCGGCCTTCAATTATCTTTGTTTCTGTGTGGCAAAGAACATTGGCTGGATGAGGCAGGGCTGATTTGCTTATTGTATGTCTCTGCGTACTCGTTAATCTCTCCAATTCTGAGATTTCGCACTGGTCTTCCAGTTACTAGCAGGAATTCGTGAGAGCATGCTTGGTTCTGAGCACTGTCTCCTAGCAGCCTAACCCTTTGGGATTTGCAGAACATGTGACAAGTCTCCTGGCCTGGGAGTCTCTCCAGGCTGTGAGTCTGAATGGCGGTGCTCCAGCTGATGGTTTAACTGGTAGGAGCTAGCTTGAGTAGGAATCTACTACCCTTCTTAGTCACTCATAACAGTCATTTCTTTGTCCTTCTCATCCTGCGGCTTACGCAGAGTTTAAAATGTGTGTTCTTGTGTTTGTGGATTGGCACTTTCTCATGTCAGTCCTCCAGCCTTTGGGTAGGATCTCTACTCTGTGATGACGCTAGCCCCAGACTTAGTGTTTCTGTAGGAATTTAACAAACAGTTCCCACGGGGTAACTCACATGAGCTCCCCAGCTTACAATTAAATACTGATGTAAAAATGTTCTAATTTTGTCTCATTCAGAAGTCCCCACATAATCAAAAGGCTGTATTCCTGGACTTGGGGATCAACTGTCTTTTTGGTTCAGTTGACTTCCTATGATAAGGTGACCAGATTTTAAAATTGGTAAAGTGGGACACCATTGACAGGGGAGTTCTTGATTAAAAATTTGGTCTATATGGAGCAAAAAAATTTTTTCATAGAATGCAAAAATAGTATTGTAATATATTTTTTTAAATTGGGACTTTTTTAAAACGCCACAGGACGCGGGACAAATTGTTAAAAAGCGGGACATCTGGTCACCTTATCTATGAGCATCTCTCTTCCTACAGTAACTGGATAAGGGTAGATCCAGGCAGGGGTCTCGACCCATGCCCCCTCCCCCACTTGAATATGACTTTAAAAAAAAAAAGGAAACACAAATCAAGAGATTTCGAAGGTTTTCTGACCAATTACTCTTCTTCTCAGTAGTGTACTGTTTCCCTAAGACAGCAGAACTCGGACTTCAAGGCTTGAAAAACAAACTTGGCACTGGACATGGGGATCCACACACAGCATGTGATTTTGTAGCATGTAAGCAATACCCACATGGCAGATTACTGGACATAATTATTTGTACAGAATTAAATGAGTCAATTTTTAGAAAGGGAATAATGGAGACAAAGAAATGCTCTTCATAGGAAGATGTTAATGATCAAAATACCTGTGTTTTTTACCCTTGAAAGTTCCTTCACGGTTAATTTGACTATCACAGCCCTTTCCTTCTAAGTAAATATCCTGAAGGCAGGAAAACAAGTGCTCTTTAGTTTACATACCTTGTAGCTCTTGAACTTGTTAGCTAATCACTTATGATCTTGGGTCTCTTTCCTGTTGACTGATGGACCTTTTCAGACGTCAGGGGGAAGTGATCATTTCTCTATTACTGATCAAGTCTTACACATTCAATATTGTGCAAAGATGCCCTGGGAGGTAAAGTGTATGAATAATGATGTTTTATGATGGCAATTATTTCTCCGTTGATTATTCATTACTCATCCTGTGAGCTTTGAGTGAAATTTACATTCTCTTCCTATAGTTACGTGTTACTGTCAATGTAGTGTTATAAATTTCTGCTGGATATAAGGTAATCATCCTTCGTTTCCAATATTGAATTGTCTTTGAGTGAGCAATAAGGGGTTTTTAACCAAGCCCTTTATATTAATTAATAATATTTTCAGTCTTCTATAGTGCCATAAATCTTACTCATTAAGTAAAAAATCATTGTTAATTCTGACTCATTAAATGAAAACTGATGACTAAATCTAACTCAATCCATGATAGTATCTTTCTAAATTCCATGCTTGTCCCATCTTCATGAAACTAAATGTATTCATATGCTTGCTTCACATTTGTGGTTTAGCTTTCATACTAGTTTATTTTTTCCCAAATAGTTCCATATTTGTACCTTGAACTCTTCCAAAGGTTTTAAAGCAGCTTTCTATTGGGGTCAGTATGGCTTGGATGTCTGTCTCAAATTGCTTTTCAAATCTCTGTTCATAGAAAAACTTCAATAGCTTGATTGTTATTCTTTTATAAACACTTTGAATAGATTTTTCATTTGTTTACTTTCAGTACCCAAATTGTTCACACATTTGGCCCAAACATTAAACAATGATTATCTAAGTTATTCATTGCAAGCACAGGGAATAATTATAGCCTCTTGTCCCTTTCATTTTTTTTCCTATTATAAGGAAACAATGCTCTGATGATTAATCCTTACACATATTTTTTATGCGTATTTCTGCTTATTTCCTCGACATAAACATTCAGACGTTGTAGTGCTAGAAAAATGTTCTCATTTAGGCAAATTTTTATTTTTGCCTAAATTTTTTATTTGAGTGATATGGAAGTAAGTGTTTGCATATATTTATTGACCCCTGATCAATTATGGATTGCCTGTTTAAATGGTATTTGCCTTGGCCAGATATCTATTGGAGTTTTCATCTTATTGATTTGTAAGAGGTATTAATACATTTGTGGCATTAATCTCTTGACATCTATTCTTCTTATGTACACATTTTATTTGCAAGTCTATTAATCTTTTCTTTATAACCCTTTCATTTAAACCAAGAACTCCTTCGCACTGTCAAATTACAATTTAAATGTAATTTCTTTCAGTTTTTCCCCTCCCCCTATTTACTACTCTAACAAATTCATAATTTATTTTGTTTCGCACCAAACTGACCTATCATACCCACATTCCTTCTTTTGCCATTGGCCCCACGTGTCGTATGCAATTAGAATCGCCTTTTAGAAAGTTTAATTTTACCCCCTTGCCCATCAAGTTCATTATTTTCTTATCCTACAATGGGCAGCTTTACTGCTCTGACTCCACCTAGTCCCCAGCTCAAATCAGAGGGGCATAGTGTGATAGGCAGAAAAATGCCCCACCCACCCAAAGATGTCATTGGTTTTGCTGTTGCTGCTCTGTTATTATTACCATCTCAATAGCAATAAAAACTGCACAGAGGACACCACGTAGTGGGAAAACTTACTTCCACATGGGGCTTTGGCTTTGAGCAATGGTCACCTTGGCCCCTGCTGTGCAAATCGGGAAGCGGCCAATTCAGCTACACAGACCCGGTCTGGGATCGGTGATTCGTCCCCGATTTACGTGAGCGGCCTTTACGGCCTTTACAGACCAGCAGTTACTCATTGAATCTGTGGATTTCAAACAGTTTAACTTCCACATTCCGTGTGTATAGCTGACCTCCCTAAGAAGATACACCTTTTGAGATCGTGGATTAAATCGGTCAGTGGCTATCACAACTACGAATATCTGAGAACTTTCCAATATTTGCCTTTACATCAGCATAACTGTTTTTTAGAATTTATTTTGGAAAAAGGCAAAAAAAAAAACCCCACAAAAAATGGAATCGTTGAGTTTTTCACCTACATGCAGAGGGTCTGTTTGTTTTTCGGGGCGGTTGCTTTCCTAACACGTCTCTGGTTCTTGTAGCGCTGAGCCCGGGCCGGGGACTGGGGACTGGGGACTGGGGACTGGGGACCGGGAACCGGGGGACCAGCTGACAGCGCAGGAGCATGAGAAACAGGCGCGGGTGGCGGCCAGCTGTTCAGTGCTACGCTGGCACCGGAATGAATGAAGCCGTGTTCCTGCGGGACACAGACCGCCTCGCTGTGCAGCAGCATGTGCAGGGAGGAAACAGCCGGGAGCCTGCATGTGACGGCCCCATGGGGGCTGAAGCCACAGACAATCCTCCAGCTGCTGGGTCCCTGCCGCCTTCTGAGTGAACGCCATACCCGGGCGGCCTTCAGGGTCTGGCATGATGGTGCTGGCATGCAACGTACCAAAGGACAGCAGCCCCCTTTGCCCTTGTCTGAACAAACGGTCTAGCTGGGGGCCTTGCGGGGTGGACAAAGGAGAGAGAGTGTTTCAGTCTAACTGAGGAGCCCCGCAGCCTAGGCCCCACGAGCAGACTCCATTCCCCTCCGCCCCTCTCCTGACCACACTCAGGAGGTGGCCAGCTTGCCAATTGCAGGCTAATGTCTCTGGATGACTGTTTACTCTGCTCACGGTGTATCTGTGTGGTACTCACTGATTCTCAGGGGTCATGGTCAGTCACTCGGCAACATCCCCAGCTCAGAGATGTCAACGTCCTCCCAGCCGGGCTCCAGACTTCACCCCTCCAGCCCACGTCCTCACAAACCAGCAGGGCGCCTCTTAAGAGCAGATCTGACTTTGACCTTCCTCACTGCCCCCAAGCCAAGGTCAAACTCAAACTCGAAGTCTCTTTAACATCAGTTACACCGCTATGAGCAGATTCTACACTCCCTAATACATCCTCAAGTCTTTGTGCCTAGGGAACCTCTCTTCTCCTTGTTTATTTGTCTAATCAAGTATTCTGCAGCAAACCTGTTCCCCTGCCTTTCCCTCCACCCACTACACTCCAGCCGCCGGCAGGGTCTAGTCCGCAGAGCTGCCTGCCTTCTCTTGCGTCCATGTGTTTGCATTAGGTTTTCTTTCTGCTTGAAACAATTCTCCCACCTCCAAGTACTGGCCTTTACCTGGTAATGGCCACTTCATCTCCCATCTTCAATTCAGAGGTCTCTTGGACATTCGGATGAATTTACGTGACTTCAGACCCTGTTCCCATCGTGCCGGGGTTTCTCCTATTTTCAATCCACAACAGTCAGCAGCTTCTGACTACTTTGCATATCTCTGCATAGGTTCCCTGAGAACAGGATCCATCTCCTGTGCATCATTCTGTCTGCATCGCCCAGTGCGGTCTCTGGCATGCTGGACCACAAGCATCTCTTTGTGTTAAACCTCTCTGCTAACCTGGTACATTCTCGCCACCCTATGTTTGGGGGAGGATGCGGGTTGATTAGCTAAATCTACCCTACAAGGTAGAAAATCCAAAGTTATATTTTATGAGGTTCTAAGTCGCCTTGATCCTATCATATCAAATAATTGAAATCATGAGTGAATTATTCTTTTCTGCAATTCATTTTCCAATTTATTCTCCATGCGCCTACACAAGCGAGAGCCTCCAAACTTTGCCGTTGGGTAGAAACGATTGCCATGTCGCATAATTGCTTTTTTTTAATAAGCTAAAAATGTATTCTTTTCCTTAGTAAGCAGAATGATGATCCCTATATATCTATGCATTGGTCTGTCTGTGAATGCTCATGGTAATTTCACATGTATTATGTTATCTGCTCCTCATAGTACCACCTTGAGGTAAATGGTACCATTTTTATTATCTCTGTTTTATAGATGATGCGACTGGGCTCAGGGTGCTTCCCAGTGCACCCGAGTCACCAGACAGTGACTGACAGACCCGATACATCTGGTGCATGGTGTGGAGTCTAGTTGCTTTTCAATTGTGGGATATTTTGAGATGTCTCTGGTTCCCAGACTATAATATTTCAGACCATAAACCCCACGAGAAAAGGCCCATGCACACTTCCTTGACCTCTGTGTTGTCTATACCTGGGCTTGGCCAGGAAGTAGGTACTTAATCGTTATTTGTTAAATGAACGAACAGGCTTTTTATATTGGCAAATGGCACACAGAGAGGAGAGGTGACCTTCTCAGGTACCAGACATTCCAGAAGGATGCAGAATGTGGAACGGGGAGGGGACAGAGAGAGAGGGGAACCCTGGCTCTGCTACTTCTTAGTGGCATGTTATTGGACCATGATTTGAATTCTAAATCTTAGTTCCATCATCTGAAATTTCCATCATTTAGCTTGAACATAAGGATAATATTTCTTGCTTCCTGGGGTTCTCTCTATTTATTCATCGTTTTTTGTGGGAAGTAAATGAGATAACAGATAAAAAGCATGGACCACAGGGTCTAGCATTTAGAAGTTGCTAGATAAATATTAGTTCTCTTCCTCCTGTGAGGGAGGAATGTTAATTCCTAGCCATTTAACTCGGCAAAATATTTCATCATGGAAACATTTTTTCCCCTAAATAGTCATTATATATTTATAATTCCAGGCTGTTTGATTGATACATTCCCCTGTTAGCTGCTTCCAGGCATTTTCAGTTCTTTCTTACCCCCAGAGTGTATCTCATGCTGCTGTACAGGTTGAAAGTAAACTTTGAAAATAACACGGCTGGAACTCAACCATCTTTCAGGCTGGTGCATTTAGTGGTGAATTTTAGCTAGGGGAGGAAAAAAACAAGTGTGGTGACATGTTTTGTAAATCTACACCTGATTGGAGAGAGAATATTAGAAGTTAAGCTCTTGACTTTAATCTATCTGGGCATTAAGCTACCTTTTGTATTTTGCTTGGTAAATAATCCACTCAGACAGCACTGCAGAAATTCTGATTTCAGAAAGCCCTCTCTAAATGATCCCCTTAACCCTGTGAGCTCTGACACGTGCTGCTTGGTGATCCATGAGAAACATTCAAGGACTCAGAAAAAAGATTAGCCTTGCTCTTATACAACAATTAATCTAGGCATGAATTGCATTTAGGGGTTAAGAAAAGGGAAGGATACTGTTTGGGGTTCTTTGTTTTGCCATGTTAAGTTAGTTCACTTTGTCCTTTTCCTTCAAATGCCTTTGTTTTTTTTAAAATAAAAAACAAGTTGAAAAAATAAATCTACGGCCATTTTAACAACTGATGATGGCAGCCTGTTAACTGTGATTGACTCCTTTTCCCAGTGAAAAAAGGTGTGGGTTTCTGTGGCCATGTATGGTCTGCATCAGCTGTTTCTGCAGGGTCTTCACATGCAGACTGACCTTGGTGCGAGCCATGGCTCGGATGGGTTAGCTACGTCGCCTGAACTGATGCATCTCAATTTCCCCACTGGTCAAAAGCAGCTGTTAATATCCACCTACCCAGTTTGTTGTGCGGCTGAAATGATAAATGCAGATCTGTCTGGACCAGAGACTCCATGAACATGAGTCTGTTCTCCACTGCTCTCTATTAACTATCCTTTAACCATCGATATGCACCTGATGGTGCATGCCTAGTGACAGTACCACTCTGTCTTGGCGTGCCACTTCTCAGTGTTGGCAAGCACTCTCCCAGACTTTTTTTTGTGTGTGAGAGAGACAGCGACAGATAGGGACAGACAGACAGGAAAGCAGAGAGATGAGAAGCATCAATTCTTCCTTGCGGCAACCTAGTTCATTGACTGCTTTCTCATATGTGCCTTGACTGGGGGCTACAGTAGAGCAAGTGACCCCTTGCTCAAGCCAGCAACCTTGGGCTCAAGGTGGTGAGCCTTGCTCAAACCTGATGAACCCATGCTCAAGCCGGCGACCTCGGGGTTTTGAACCCAGGTCCTCACCGTCCCAGTCCGATGCTCTATCCATGGCACCACTGCCTGGTCAGGCTCTCCTAACCTGTCTTTACACCCTCATAACATACTCAAGAGCAGGGGAGCCCAGGGATTATTGCTTCTTTTTGGGACATGGAACAGTTCATTAAATTGTCAGCTTCTTAGGTGTGAAGGACTCTGTCTTTTGCTCTTTGTTTCTCAGGCTGAGCTGATCACAGAACTCGGCATCCAGGGGCTACTAAAAACACCTATTGTACAGAGCAGATTGACAGGAAGAACAATGACTTGTTCAAGGTCACCCAGAGAGAGGTGATGGCAAAACCAGGACAGGGTGCCTCTGACTTTCAGAATTTCCCACTAGCTGAGTGATGAGCAACATTTTAACATTTAACTTTCTTTTTCCCCCAAAGAAAGGTCAATTCAGGGAAAATAAGAATCTTTATTTGCCACTATTTTCCAATTAAAATGAAAATAGCTTTATTGAGTTTCAAGGAAAAATACATCCTATCCACTTAGGTTACTTAACTTCTGTAGTAGAAAAGTACCAATGAGAAATATGAGCACTCTTTTTTTCGAACCACTAAAATGTTAGCATCAGGGCATATTTGAGAGGGAACTACCCAGACAGAAGCAGCTTCCAGCCTTGACACTCTTACATCTGTAGCGCACTCTCAAGCTCACAAAGCGCTTTCTCTGGCATTATCTAATCACATTTTTGAAACGATCCCAGGAAAGAGGTATTATTACCAGCTGCACTTGACAATCACTTGTCTAAGCTCACTCGGCAAGTGTGTAATGAGCTTGCTACGGGCATGGCCTTCCTTCCCAGTATCAATCCACTCCAGGTCCTGGGAGACAAGATATAGGACAGATCTCTACACCCAAAACAAAAAATGTGACCATTTCTCCATTTCTCCCTCTGAGTCTCTTTTCCTTTGGCTTCTTTTTTTTAATCCAGCCAAGTACAGGAACCTGGGAATGAGTCAGTTCAACAAGAAGAACATTATTCCCTGTTATTTTGGAGGACTTCTGCTCTAACATCCCTGATTTGTATGGGTGGGAAGGCCACCGTGAGAGTCACATTGTGAATGCCAAGATGGAGCTCTATGGTCTTCACGCTGCTCTGCCTGACCCTGCGGGCTGACTGCTGCTCCATCTGAGCTTTGGTCTGTATTTGTTTTTGTTTTTGTTTTTTTACAGGGACAGAGAGAGAGAGTCAGAGAAAGGGATAGATAGGGACAGACAGACAGGAATGGAGAGAGGTGAGAAGTATCAATCATTAGTTTTTTGTTGCAACACCTTATTTGTTCATTGATTGCTTTCTCACATGTGCCTTGAACACGGGCCTTCAGCAGACCAAGAGACCGAGTAATCCCTTGCTGGAGCCAGCGACCTTGGGTCCAAGCTGACGAGCTTTTTGCTGACGAGCTTTTTGCTCAAGCTAGATGGGCCCTCGCTCAAGCTGGCGAGCTTGGGGTCTCGAACCTGGGTCTTCTGCATCCCAGTCCAACGCTCTATCCACTGAGCCATCGCCTGGTCAGGCTGGTCTGGGTTTTAAAACACCAGAGATTCAGTACAGTTTGACTTGAAAATCTAGAAATTCTGTTGTCATAGGCAACTGCAAGAAGACCATAGAAAATTTTCACTAAGCATGCGAGTAGTGATCTTTCTTCCCCACACAAAACCGTTCTGTTTCTTCACACACGCCCCACCTGGTTTTGTCCACCTTCAACTGGAGGTGGCAGGAGAACAAGTTTATTTAACCAGGTCGCCTGCAGTGGGCAGGTGAACAGAGGTTGTTTCCACCACCTTGTCTCTTCAAGGAGTTCTCCAAGCTTCTTTGGTGAAAGCAGATCTGGGCAAATAGTCACAGCAGGTGCATATTTTCATAATGTGCCAAAGCTGAGAAGCATGAGGACAGAACAAGAATGTCACGGGAGTGGGGGTGGTGGCTTTCTTTTTCTTTTTTCTTTCTTTCTGGTACTTTTATATTTATTTTTAAAATTAAATGTACTGGGCTGACAATGGTTAATAAGATTATATAGGTTTCAAGTGTGCAATTCCACAATATGTAATCTGTAGATTGCATTGTTTGCCTACCATTCAAAGTCAAATCATCTTCTGTCACCATATATTTGACCGCTTCGACCCTATGCTACCCCTAATCTGGTAACCGCCATGTTGTCTGTGTCTATGGCTTTCTGACGATGCACCTGTCTCCTTGCTGGTGTCACCCCACTGCTTCCCTCCTTTATCTTCCTTCTGTGCCTTGTCATGTGTTCTGGCCACATGAGGTAGGAATGAATTTTGAATTACAGAGCTCTCTAATAAGGACGCTCACCCTGGAGGACTCCACGATCCATACCACGTCCCCATGGAGGCTTAACTGAAGAAAATATCCCCACTTAGCACTGTTTTTCTTAATCACTTATGGAGAAAGTATTTGAGAACTTAATTTGGGGGGGGGACTGATTTCTCCTGGACACCCAAGGAGAGAATCCTTGGGCGCAGACCTTGGAGGAATCTCACACCCTCAGACATAGTATGCAGGTTGCTAGGTAGAATCATTAAGAAAATCAAATTGTCCTAGTTCTGGTGTGACTCATGGGTGTGCAGGTAATTTAGGCAATGTGAAATTTATAAGCCTAGTTTCTCTTGTTTAAATATAATTGGAAATTAAAGACGAAGCACAGTGAATACATGTTCTATAATTAGGCTATAAATAGAAAACTTAGCCCTTGTGCTAGCATGCCTTGAAATTTACTTTTTCAAAAGGAAATGAGTCTAGTAGAAGTCTTCAAAGAACCTTTATATAATAAGCGAAGTTCATCTTTTCCAGAAAACTACTGTTGTTGTTGTTGTTATTATTATTATTATTATTATTATTATTGTAATTCCAAGAAGCATGATTAGGGCAAATCAGGTATGCCTTTTGACTATAACAGAGAAATCTGACATTGAGGTCTTTTGAAAGTGGTTTTTCTGTTATTTATAGCAATTGCAGAAATTCTAGGAGTATTCATGAGAATGAATAGAATATAAGAAATACAATAGTAAAAAATCCATTTTATACATCAAGTCCTCGAATGCTTTCCTGAATGTTTGTCATGCTCAGTTCTATCAGCCTCTGTGCGTAATTTAAGTGTTAGAAGCAATATTTCATATCATCATTTGATTTTAGCATCAACCCTCAGTATTTTCCTGGTAACAAATGTATCTGATACTGTAACAGATAGTTTTTTGTTTGGTTATATATCAACCTGCCATTTCCCTGGCACTTTGTTTTAATATACTGAGATTGGTGGTTTTATATACAATTCATGCCAATCTACCTAAACCATGCTGAACTATCATCCAAACATATAAGCTATAAAATGTAATAAAATATTTTCCAAGTGGTGATACGCTTTTAGTTGTCACCTAGAAAGTACGTTTGACAGGCTATGTGTCACAGAAAATTTTGAAACCCCAGATATTGAAATTATTTTTATTTATGTTATTTTTCTTTGTCCTTTATAGTCAAAGTATGTCAGTTTAATCAGTTTTCATGATATGTTTTCTCATCTCTGTTACTTAAATAGTATTTTCTACTGTCTTCTCTATTATACCTATATTTAAGTACTTAATTAACCCCTTCCAATATGTTTAAAAATGCATTTCATTCACTATGTAATCTAGACTAGATTCACCTTAGTTCATTTATTTCACATTTTCTCATTAAAATAGACCAAGTTATATTTGGAGGTGAAGCCATTTTTTTAAGAGAATAAGCAGTCCATGTGAACACAGTAGGATGCAATGAACATACAGGACAAAAGTAAGACAAATACTACCTTCTGAGAAATAACCTGGTAAACTATACATATAAAGAGTGTGGTTAGAAGCTTACTATTGATATTAACATAGGCAATACTTGAATAGCTGCATGACAAAGAAAATAATTAGGATATTGGGGGGCAGACACTATACTGAGTAATCAGTAGCCCAGACCTCCTGGAAAAGAAACCAGATATCTGTTTTTTCTTGATAATTTCACATAATTCTTTTATAAAATGTGAAGGCTTATATGGAATTTAAGTTTGGTGCTTACATTCTGCTTATTTTTAGAGAAGTTATTCCCCCCGTACTTTTAGAAAGGGTTCTTGGTTCAGATAGCATTTCTAGCTTCAGAGGTGTGTGTGTGTGTGTGTGTGTGTGTGTGTGTGTGTGTGTGTGTGTGTGTGTGTGTGTGGTGTCTTATGAGTAACATAATGTATACGTAGTAGCTTGCTCTCTAGGATTATGATTCCGTCAGCTTTCCCCACTGGATTCCTAGGTTTTTTCCTGCCTTTGCTTCTGCTGCTCTGTCCTAATCAATTTTGACCGCATTGTACACCTGAATTCTTAGTCTAGGAGGGGAGCTCTAGTGGTTCCTTTTGAGGCTGTTACCTGATGGAGTGAATCTCTGAGACATACACAGAAAACCCACAGATTATCAAGAATGTTATACTGGCAGAAACACTGTCAGCCTGAACTGAGCAGGACACAAAGGACTTAGCAGTGATATCAAAGGAGGCTATCAGACTTCCAAAAATCACACAGGAAGAAAATAGGCTAATTACTTGACTCAGCTGCAAACATGAGCTATCCTTCACAAAAAGGGTAAGATGATTCGGAAGAGCTGCAGCCCAGAGGATAGAGCTATGAGCCCAGAAGGTGCAGCTGTGAACCCAGGGTGAGGAGTCAGGAGCCTAGGACACTGAGTCCAGAGCCAGAGATTAGGGTACTCCAAGCTTTGAAACCTGGTAAGGGTTTGCCTAGCTGGATGTAGAAATTGTTTAGGACTGATGACTTCCTTTTCTCTTTCATTTTTCTCTCTTTTTGAGTACAGTATCTAACCTTTAACCTTCGCCGGTCACCACTGTAGCCTGGTAGCTGATAGCTTGTTTCTGAGTTTCACCCAGTCCACAGATGGAGAGGAGTTTTGTCCCAGGATGTACTGAACCCAGACTCTCACTCACACCTAATTTAGATGATTGAACTGGCGAGCCTTGGGATTTTTGAACTGATTTGGGGCTTGAGTTAACACTTTTGGGGACCTGGAATGGGGCAAATGCATTTTGTGTTTTGGTTGGATGACAATACTATATGGTGGCTAGAAGGGACACTGTGATAGGCTGAGTATTTACCCCCTTACCCCAGCCCGATGACCACATCCTAATCCCTGGAACCTGTGACTATGTTAATTTACATGTCAGCAAGGGCTCGGTAAGTGTGGCTAAAGTGAGGATTTTAGATGGGTAGAGTTTTCTGGCTTACTGAGGTGGGCTCTAAATGTGAGAGAGAGATGGGGTGGACGGTGTTGGAGATGTGATGAGAGAAAAAAGCTAGAATTGTGAGAGGAAGGGGTCCAGGGCCAACAAATGCAGGCAGCCCCCAGGCCTGGACACTCAAGGGAATACATTCCCTGTGCTGCCTCCACAGGGCTCACAGCCCAGATGACACGTGGACTGTAGACCTTGGCCCCGGAGAACTATAGAAGCATACATTTGCATTGCTTCATGACACAAAATTTGTGGTCATTTGTTACAGAAGCGATGGGCTACCGGTACACTGTTGCATTCTCCTTCTTGCTTCTGATTAATAACATATACCTTCCCGGTCACATAAAACATCAGCTGATGACCGTATCCTGTCATGTAAAGAACACGGTCTCAGTAGGGATTTGATGACACTTTTTCTTTGAATACTTGCATTTTGCCTAATGAGTTGTCACAGAGTACTCCCGAATTGATTCTGGTCCCATAAACTCGATAGTCACTTCCAGATGTTTCTTTCCCTAGGAAATGTTATTGCCACGGGCATGCTTTCATTGTCTCCCTCGCTGTTGCATTCCCTGTGTCTGACCTTCAGAGTCATAGACATCTCCCAACATCCAGGAGACCACACAAGGGCGCTTAATCATGTAAACAGCGAAATCAGCCTCACTGCTAATCTTTTATCTAATGGCCAATTTCTTAGCTGTGTGTACTTTGATGGTGATGATGAAAGGAAATGCTTTCTGTTTATTATTCCCCAGGGCACGTTCCAGCTTGCCAACCCCAACGTGCACTGACTGTAATTATAATTTTAAAAATCTTGTTTCTTTTTTATTTTCTTTTTCCTTTCTTGATTGCAGATACATTAGCATTACTTGGGACTACAGTGTCATTCTGGCTTCACTTGTCCTTTTTGGAATGTGTAATGTAGAAAGAAAAGAAAAGATGAGCCTTATACTATTTTATCCATGGAAAGGACATTTGTTTTTCCTTTTCACTTTTGTTATGCTGTGGGCAATGTTGGAGATAATGTATTATAGTGAAGCCGACTTCACTGTGACTCATCAATCTTGGGGGGTTTGTATGTGGTGGGGGGTCACATCCACTCTGGTCTTAATGATTGGTTTCTAAGTGACATGGTCTTTTGTGCCATGAAAAAGAAAGCTAGTTTCTAAGGCTTGAGACTTACATTTAGCAAGAAGACAGAAAATGTCCTTATTGTCAATGAGTAAATTAAGGTGACAAAAGGGATGTGGAAAGGCTTGGGTTTCATCTCTGTTGGAGGGAAAAGGAATAGGATGGTCTCTCACATTGTCACACGGCCACAGTTCCCTCACCTGTGGGATTATTAAACAACAAAGGCAGTTTGTGGTGTGGAAGATTCCACATTTATGAGAGCAGCCAAACACAGCTGCCTGATTACAGGCACTCACCTTCAATCTGTGGCTCAACTCTGAAAGAAACATTTAGTTATGAACATAAATTAGAAGTTATCTAGTATAAATAACTGAATAGTTGACAAAGCAATTAAAAATGCTAGATTAGCTTTTCTTTTCTTTCTTTTTTAGGTGAGAGAAGGGGAGATAGTGAAAGATAGTGAGGCAGACTCCTGCATGTACCCTGACTGGGATCCACCCAGCAATCCTGTCTTGAGCTGATGATCCAGTACCAAGCTATTTTTAGTGCCTGAAGCTGATACGGTCAGACCAACTCAGCTATCCTTAGCACCTGGGGGCAATGCTCAAACCAATTGAGCCACTGGCTGCGAGAGGAGAGGAGGGAGAGAAGGGGGAGTGGGAGGGAGAAGCAGATGGTCGCTTCTCCTGTGTGCCTTGACTGGGAATTGAACCCAGGATGTCCATATGCTGGTCTGACACTCTATTCATTTAACCACCAGCCATAGAAGCTCTTATTTTCATATGTGAACCCTCAAAAATTTAAAATGCTTTGGTCATCATCCCACATGATAGACTCAGTCACACACTAATGCTATTGCTGTTTTCTTAGTAAGCTTTTTATATATATATATATATTTTATTATTATTAATTCTAATGGGGTGACACCAATAAATCAGGGTACATATGTACAATGAAAACATCTCCAGGTTATCTTATCATTCAATTGTGTTGCATACCCATCACCAAAAGTCAAATTGTCCTCTGTCACCTTCTATCTGGTTTTCCCTGTGTCCCTCCCCTCCTCCCTATCCCACTCTTCCCTCCCTCCCCCCATTCTGTAACCACCACTCTCTTGTCCATGTTTCATATTCTCACTTTTATGTCCCACCTATGTATGAAATCATGCTGTTCTCAGTTTTTCTTTTTTTCTGATTACTTATTTCACTCCATATAATGTTATCAAGGTACATCCATTTTGTTATAAATGATCCGATGTCATCATTTCTTATGGCTGAGTTTAATTCCTCCATTTTCCATTCTACTCATGGTTCTTCTTCCTAGCCTCATTTTTTTTTTCATTTTGTTTGCAAAGTTAACACTGTCAAAGATTGTAACCCATACAATACACTCAGGGCCCCAAAGGTAGTCTTTTCAACTTTGAAGTCCTGAAAAGACACCTAAAGTTTGGCTTCTGAGTGGTGAGATAGCACCAATCTCTCCTGCAAGACAACAAATTGATCCCTCCAATAACGGCAACCCGTCTTTGGACGATTTCCCACTGTTTTGTCTTCTGTTAGATTATAGTCCTATTGTCAAAGCAATGCTGGCAGTCATATGCCTCCTGCTTGCTTGTTCATAGAAGGTCTAGTCAAAAGGGGAAATAAATATCTGGGAAGCATTGGAATAGAAACACAGAGAGCTCTTCCCCACACCTCTTCTGGTCTCCCACCCCATTCTTGCCACCCCTTTAGGTTGCAACAAAATTTCTTGATTATTAGTTGAAATGGACTGAGATGCTAATTATGTTAATTAGTCATTATTTTAGGATCCCTAATGTGTCCCTTTGACTAGATTGTGTATAATTATGCAGTGTTTGTGGCGAGAGAAATAAACAAGGTTGAGATCAAAGCCATGACCAACCTGATGAGGTATCCTCTGGCCTCACCACGCCGGCCCCTTGGTGAACCGTGCTGATTTTATTTGAGAAAGTGCATATTCATCTCATTGTTTACTCACTAGAATGTTTCATTATACCGATAAATTGGCCCCTCCAGTAGTAAAGTGAATTTAATAAATTTAACTATTTGCTAAATGCATCTTCTCTTTATGCAAATTCAGCATCAGGGCAACCCAAATCCTTTAATGAAAAACAAAACGTAAAGAAATACTGCATTGCTTCCTCCAGACTCCCAAAGAAAGGCAATGCTGAATTTCTCTTAAGATCATAGGAGAGAGACTGAATTCTTTTTTCTCAAGGTTTTTAGTCCGGGCCACTGATAATGGGAATTTTATGTTGGATATTTAATGAACAAATTCTGTTTTTTCATGTTGTAAAGTGACAACCTTATCAGGCTCTTTAAGGCAGGGTATCCTGGGTGGTAGATGTTGAGGACTTCAGCCTCATGTTAACTGTGTCTGATCCAGGCTCCATCCTTTCATTTGGGCAAACGACCTTGTCTCTGGATCTTTTTCTGTCAAATCAAGATGGTGGAGAGATGTGCCTCTTTGTATTGTGGGGATTACGTGAGATAGTCCATATGAAGTGCTTACAAGTCAGTGTGCTGGACATGGTTACTGTTCACAGTCACGCATTCAGGTCATTTACAGGCATTCTGAAGCTGGTAGCAGAGTGTAGGATAATCAACAAACTCCCTGATCAGCCAACTTCTGGCTCAGGTCTATGAAAATACAAGTTCATAAATTAGAAAAATAGAAAAAAGAAGCCATTGGATGTTGACTTTACCAAAACAAAACAAAGCAAAACAACAAAACACAACAGACTAAACTATGAATAACTTTGAATCACTGGTCTTTCCAGTGCTTTTAAACTATGACTCCAGTTGTAAAACTCCAATGTAGAAAAACCTTTTATGGAATTGAACTATTGCATGGAGGGGTGCACCTCTTTTGAGGACATGTGCATGTAATTATTTTCACTTATTCGGATGGTGGTATTGTGCTGGGTTGCAGATATACTTCTATGAAGAACTCAGGTGCTGTTTTCTCATGTCGCAGGCTTCCGTTCTGTCTTTAAAAACACTCAATTTTTTGTTTATTCCCCCTCCAACATGAAAAGACTGACAGTTGGAATAAAGTTACGTGGGCAGGTGTTCCGAATCATATGGTGCTATATTTTTGTCCGTGGGTACATTCGGGTGCGTGTAAGCAGCCCAACTGTGAACCACTACCTTCCTAACTTCTGCATCATTCCTGATGCCTGGAATTGTTTTTTTTTTATTATAAATCATTAACATAAAATGTTAGCACTGACTACACTACTTTTTCCTAAAGGTAACTATTAAATTTTTATGAATTTCTTTCTTTTGAAATGTTCATAATATCTGCGTGGAGGGCCTGAAAATTACACAATTGTAGGAAACTTATTTTGTGTAGTTTTTTAAACAAAAAGAACGAAGGAAACGTAGAAAATTATTTGAGAGCTAAATTTTTAAAGAAACTGGAATTGCTTTGTGAATTATTATAATTAACATAATCTGATAAAGCAATGAACACAATTCAATAAAGCATATGGTTAGCACTTTTTCCCCATCTGCTTTCAGTAGGACTTAAAACTGACATTTCGACTCTGATTTAAGGATCTTCCTAGGGTCTAGTGACATATACTAACCCACACATAAAATACATGGCCCAAGAAATTCTCAGAGCTCATAAGTTCAGCCTTGTTTATCTAGGTCTCACTTCTTTCAATGATTTACTATGTTTCTGATCTCTTTATTACCATTGCTGTGTTATTTATTGAGAGGCTAATAATGATAATAAATGTTTTATATATTTTACCTCACTTTCTCCTTACAATAAAACTTTGTGCTAGACATTATTCTTATTTAAAAGATGAGTTCAATGAAACTTTGACCAGTTAAGCAACTTGCCTGACGTTATACAGCTACTAAATGAAGGAGCCAGGCTGCAACCAGGACCCTTTGGTGACAGAGCAGGTTGACAATGGCTCAATATGCCAGGAATACTCTTAGTCACTGGAAAGGGCAACAACACACCATGAACGAGCACTCTCTCCATTGGCAGAACAACGTAGGTGATGCAACGGAGAAATCAAGGAAAACAGAATGGGACCAAGAGTTTTCCTGGAGGCATTAAAGACGTTTTCATAGAGTTCATGGCCATTGGGCTGGGTTTTGAGAGATGAGTGAGTTTTTACCAGGAAATTAATGGTTTTGCAGAAATTGTCCAAGGTGCATCAGTGGGCAAAAGGGACTGTTTGCTCTCATTTCAGGGGAATGTTGAGTGACACAGAGTGGGCCAGGGCTGGGGACCTGTGGTTGATTTCCTATGAAGCAGGCTGTGTGCAGCTCGGAAGGGTTCTAGTGAACTTGTAGGAAACTGAGCCACACAAATGATTCATATTCATAGCAATGAAAATTATTTAGTATTAGTAAAGATATGATTGACTTCTCTCCAGTACAAATATGATAACTATAAATATTGAGTTTTCTTGCCTTGTGGGACACTATTTTGAATATAGGTATATTGATTTCAGCTTTCCTAACTAAATAGTGTATGTGTGTGTAGACCCAATGACCATATTTATATTTCATGTATGTGTGTGTGTGTGTGTGTGTGTGTGTGTGTGTGGCTTTTTCTTTCAGATGGTATTGATGATTAATTAGTGAGTTATATAACATCTTTTCCAGGAGTTCATTTTCTATCTGCATGAAGGTCACCTTTTTAACTTTTTGAAAATTATATTTTAGCAATATGGTATGCAAACTTTCGGGGGGTTTTTGTGTGACACAGACAGACAGAGAAAGGGACAGATAGGGACAGACAGGAAGGGAGAGAGATGAGAAGCATCAATTCTTTGTTGTGGCACCTTAGTTGTTCATTGATTACTTTCTCATATGTGCCTTGACCGTGGGGCTACAGCAGACCAAGTGACCCCTTACTCAAGCCAGTGACCTTGGTCTCAAGCCAGTGAGCCTTGCTCAAACCAGATGAGCCCGCACTCAAGCTGGCGATCTCAGGGTCTCAAACCTGGGTCCTTCGCATCCCAGTCCAACACTCTATCCACTGCACCACTGCCTGGTCAGGCTGGTATGCAAACTTGAATTAAAACAACCACTTAAATGTTAAACAGACTCAGAATCTCCTGGCATCTAGGTGTTGCACATGCACCTAAAGTACGGTCCTTTCTATAGACTTTGAATGCTATGCTGAGTAACAAGTTACCATAGAGAGGTGATTATTGTGTTGGACTAAAGCAGGGTTTGGGAACCTTTTTGGATGAGAGAGCCATGAATGCCACATATTTAAAAATGTAATTCCATAAGAGCCATACAATATGTTTAACACTAAATACAAGTAAATGTGTGCATTTTATGTAAGACCAACACTTTTAAAGTACAATAAGCCTCTGAATTCTTTTTAATAACGTTGTTATGCTGTTGCTAACCAATGATGAATAAAGTACTTCTTACCATTAATGCAACTTCTGGTGCTGCATGGTTTTGCTGATGGCTTTGTAGTCTGGTTGATACGTGGTAAGGTTAAGTTTCATGCAGGCATTGAGAATTCCATTCGTTAAACATGATTGTAGGTTGTTCTTAACATTCTTTAGATGTGAGAAAGACTGCTCACATGCATACGTAGAGCCAAACAATGTCAGCACTGCAATACTCACACGCTGCAGTGTGCGATATGTGACATGAAGCACGTTCCAAGTTTTGACAGTCAACTGGTCCAGAGGTTGAAGTTTTTTCATTGCTCTCCACTTGTGTTTGCTCGCCAAATCTGCTTGCTGTCGTTCAAGTCTTTCCAAATCTTCATTCAGTGACTTGAACTTATTCACCCACATGTCTGAGGCCTTCAGGTCAGCAGCTTGTAGCTCAAAATCTCTGATGGAGACACTGGGGATGTAACTCAGGTTGGTGCTCTCCACTGCACACTCGTGTGGATGGGTGATGAACTTAAAAAGATGAGTGCACTCACGAAATTCTCCGAAGCGTGATTTGAATGACTACAGGAAATTAGATGTGAAGCCCGCTAGCTGCTGGAGGTCAAGATGTTGAGCAGGGTCACTTGCTGTGCATTCATCATTAAATTCTTACGGTTTTTCAAAGTGTAGTAAACAACCTGTTTCAATGTTGACGATGAAGATTTCCAGCTTGTTTTCAAATGCAAACACTGCTTGTTGAAGGGATAAGACTGTGTTTCCAACGCCATGCATTTTCACACTGAGCTGGTTCAGATGTTCAGTCATGTCCACGAGATAGTAATACTTCAGCAGCCACTCAGTGTTAGCTAACTCAGGATGCTTGATGTTTTTCATTTCAAGAAAAGTCCGGATTTCACTCAGACAAGCCACGAAATGGCTGAGCACCTTCCCTCTTGACAACCAACGCACATTGTTGTGCAGAAGTAGACCAGGATGATTATTCCCAACTTCATCCAGCAGTCTTTTAAACTGGCGATCATTTAAAGCTCGGGCAACAATAAAGTTGACCACTCGAATGACCATCGACATCACTTTGCCAAGCTGCTTGCCACACATCTGAGCACAACGCACCTACTGATGTAGGATACAGTGAAAACTCAAGATGGGTCTCTTTTCATGTTCACAAAGAAGCGCTATGAATTCTCTGTTTTTCCCCACCATGCATGGAGCACCATCAGTACACACTGACATAAGTTTATCCATCGTTAGATTTTTTTCTTTAGCAAACTCAGTGAAAGACTTGTATACATCCTTCCCTCTTATTGTCTCTTTCATAGGCAAAACAGCAAGACTTTCCTCACGTAGTGGGTCACCAACAGCATACCTTGCAATCACGCTGAACTGGGATAAATGGCTTACATCTGTTGACTCATCCAAAGCAAGAGAAAAAATGGTGCTGCATTTATGTCCTCCACTTGTGTTGCCTCAGTTTGATTTGCCATAATGATGGTACAATTGTGAACAGTTCTTGCTGACAGAGGCATGTCTCTTATTCATTTGATTCTCTTGTCTTTATCCAAAAATCAAATTATCAAAAAGATAATTGGCAACATCAAGCATGAATGTTTTGGCATACTACCCATCTGTGAATGGCTTTCCGTTACTCACAATTGCTAAAGCACCAGCAAAGCTAGCCAAATTCCAGTCACCTTGTTGGGTCCAAACACAGAGTTGCTGCTGACTAGCTTGCATTCTGCACAGTAGCTCTTAACATGCTTTCTTCCTGCTATTCCCCACTGGATATTTTGATGCAAATATAGTATGGCGTGTGTCGAAGTGCCGCTTTATATTTGACTGTTTCATCGATGCAATTTTATCATTGCATATTAGACACACTGTAGAACCTGCTCTCTCCACAAAGGTGAATTACTCTGTCCATTCCTGCTGAAAAGTACGATACTCCTCATCATTTTTTCTTTTAGCCATCTTCTTCGTCAAAAGGGTTTCTGCAATTAGCTAGGTGACTACTCGATTAAAAGGAGGGAAGTTTACTTCCTGACCTCACAATGACCCATGTACATTACACATTATCCAATAAAAACTTGGTGTTGTCCCGGAGGAGAGCTGTGATTGGCTACAGCCACCCGCAACCATGAACATAAACGGTAGGAAATGAATGGATTGTAATACATGAGAACGTTTTATATTTTTAACATTATTACTATTTTTGTTAAAGACTTGTCTGTGAGTCTGATGCAGCCATCAAAAAAGCCACATCTGGCTCACGAGCCATAGGTTCCTGACCCGTGGACTAAAGAGACACCCAGGTTAAAATAAAAACAACAGCTATAACCTTTTTTTAAAAATCCTTTTGTAAGCTCACTTTGTTGGTACCCCTATGTCCACGGGATGCCATTTAAGAAAAATCATAATACAATTTTTTGAACACTCTTAATAAATTCTTGTGAAATGTATTAATTCAGTAATGAATATATTTAGTTCCAGGAAACAATCAAAATGTCCTGCTCCATTTAAGACTCTCTACACTGTAGCCTCGCCATGTTGCAAGTTTGATGGCCAGGCAGAGAGAGCATGGCCATTGTCTTTTTTCTGGCCCTGCCTAGAATCTGGGCTTCTGCATCTCCTCTCCTACTTACTAGGGAGTGCATAGCTCTTTAAGAAGGTTATTGAGGGTTCTATCTAGGTAATCAGAGGTTGGTACTCTCTTGGCTTACAATGCTTGCTTTTGAGTGTGTTACAAAGACAGAGAGTGTCAGAGGAAGGGACAGATAGGAAGGAAATGAGATGAGAAGAATCAATTCTTTGTTGTAGCACCTTAGTTGTTCATTGTTAATGTGCCTTGTGACCCCTTGCTCAATCCAACGACCTTGGGCTCAAGCCAGCAACCTTGGGGTTTTGAACCTGGGTCCTCCATGTTCCAGTCCCATGCTCTATCCAGTGCACCACTGCCTGGTCAGGCACTACAATGCTTTTTAAAAGGTATATAGGAATACCGAGACACAAGATGGCAGCGGAGTAGGCAGATGCAAACTCCCAGCTCACACCACCACACTGGATTACAAATTAATTTAGGAACAACCAGCATGAAAAACCAACTCTGGACTACAAGAACTGCTCTCAGAAACCAAGGAGCAAAGAAGAAGCCACACCGAGCCTGGTGGGGAGCACCGAGGAGCAGTGAGCCTCCTCTGCTTACAGGAACAAAGGGGGGGTGAGGCTGAGAGCCCAGAAAGGTTCTCAACCCCAGAAAAACAGTAGAAAATATCACTCACAGCCACTTGCCTGAGGACCTAGGAACAAGGTGTGTTGAAAGAGCTGGCTTGTTTTCTAAAAGGAAAGGGAGAGAGAGAGAGACAGCTTGTGACAAACAGAGGAATGCATGGGAGGACCTGAGAAGCAGACTAATCCAGTGCTGGAAGCAGCCATACCTGGGGGAGGTGCTGGAGGCAACCATAGCTGGGGGAGTGGTTGATCCTTCCACATAACACAAGACTAAAGCAGTTCCAGGTCAACCTTCTTAACATATCTCTCCAGCTCCAATCAGTATAAGACACTGCTGAAAACAAGAAGTGGGGAGGAGGGGCAGTAACTCAGGTCTCCATGGAGATCTGAGATACACCTCCCTGTACTGAAGCAGAGAAAGCACCCTGCTCCCATGAGAGTAACTTGCAGATCAGGTCTTCAGAGTCTCAGGTTACATCCACCACATTCCTGTATACAGTTTCAAATAAGCCCCCCTGCTGAGATCAGCAAACAAGACTACCACCCAGTTAAGAAAACTGAGAAGAAAACAAGCAAATCAGGACATCAAAGGGGCTCTATTAGAAAAGCCAAATTCCACAGTGGATTATAAACAACAGCTGAAGCTAACCCAAGAAGACCTAGAAATAACACAACTGAAAATTGGAGGCAGACAACACCAAGCCTAGACTCAACGAGCTCTACAAACAACACATCCAAACACACAGACATAATGAGAAGACAGAAAAGTGCAATCCAAATGAAACCACAAGAGAATCCTCCAGGAAGTGAACTGAGCGATATGGAAATAACCAAACTTCCAGATGCAGAGTTTAGAATAATGATTGTTAGGGTGCTTAGGGATCTCAGAACACCAATGGATGGTCATTAGGAACACCTAAATAAAGAGATAGCAAGTATAAAAAAGGACATTGTAATATTAAAAAGGTATCAGTCAGAGATGACAAATACAATATCAGAAATGAAAACCACAATGGAAGGAATTAAAAGCAGGATGGATGAAGCTAAGGGTTGAATCAGTGATTTGGAAGACAAGATGAACAAAGGTATGGAATCAGAGCAGAAAAAAGAAAAGACATTCAAAAAGTCTGAGGAAACTCTAAGAGAGCTCTGTGACAACATGAAGAGAAATGACATCCTCATAATAGGGGTTCCTGAAGAAGAAGAGAAAGAACAAGGATAAAAACTTTATTCAATCAAATCATAGCTGAGAACTTTCCTAAATTGATGCAAGGAAGGTTCTCACAAGTTCAAGAAGCACAGAGCTCTCCATAAAAGAGAAACCCAAAGAAACCTACACCAAGACACAGCATAATTAAAATACCAAAGCTAAGTGATAAAGAGAAAATATTAAAAGCTGCTAGAGAAAAAAGGCTATCACCTACAAAGGAGCACCCATAAGGATGACATCTGACTTCTCAATAAGAACACTTGAGGCTAGAAGGGAATGGCAAGAAATATTCAAAGTAATGCAGAACAAGAGCCTACAACCAAGACAAGACTACTTTATCCAGCAAAGCTATCATTTAAAATTGAAAGAGAAATAAAAAGCTTCCCAGACAAAAAATAACTCAAGGAATTCATTACAACAAAACCAATGCTGCAGGAAATGCTAAGGGGCCTGTTGTAAACAGATCAAAGTGGGAAATATATATATCAAAAGAGGAATACACCTTTAAAATATAAAATGGCAATAAACAACTACATATCAATAATAACCTTAAATGTAAATGGATTAAATGATACAATCAAAAGACATAGGGTAGCTGCATGGATAAAAAAACTGGACCCGTACATATGCTGTCTATAAAGACATGCCTTAAAACAAAAGGTGCACATAGACGGAAGGTAAAAGGATGGAAAAAAATATTTCATGCAAATGGAAATGAAAAAAAAGCTGGGGTAGCAATACTTATATCAGACAAAATGGATTTTAAAACCAAGGCTATAATAAAAGATAAAGAAGGTCACTACCTAATGATAAAGGGAGCAATCCAACATGATGATATAACCATCATAAATATCTACGCACCTAATATAGGAGCTGCTAAATATATAAAGCAGATTTTGATAGTTATAAAGGGCAAGATCAACAGCAATACTATAATAGTAGGAGATTTCAATACCCCACTTACATCACTAGATAGATCCTCAAGAAAGAAAATTAACAAAGAAACAGCAGACTTAAAGGACACTCTAGATCAACTGGATTTAAGAGATATCTTCAGAACCTTTCACCCAAAAGCAGCAAAATATACATTCTTTTCAAGTGCTCACAGTACATTCCCTAGGATAGATCACATGTTAGAACACAAAAGCAGTCTCAACAAATTTAAGAAGATTGAAATCATATCAAGCATATTCTGTCATCACAATGGCATGAAACTAGAAATCAAGCACAACAGGAAAACTGAAAAATACTCAAACACTTGGAAACTAAATAGCATGTTATTAAATAACGAATGGGTTAACAATGAAATCAAAGAAGAAATAAAAAGTTCCTAGAAATGAATGATAATGAACATACAACAACTCAAAATTTATGGGACACAGCTAAATTTATTCAATCACTGAGAGGGAAGTTCATAGCACTACAGGCATGCTTTAAGAAGCTTGCAAAAGCTCAAATAAATAACCTAACCCTCATCTAAAAGAATTTGAAAAAGAACAGCAAGTAAGGCCAAGAGGTAGTAGAAGGAAAGAAATAATAAAGATCAGAGCAGAAATAAATGACATAGAGGCTAAAGAAACAATACAGAGGATCAATGAAACCAAGAGCTAGTTTTTTGAAAGGGTAAACAAGATCAATGAACCTTTAATGAGACTCACCAAGAAAAGAAGGGAGAGGACTCAAATAAATAGAGTTAGAAATGAGAGTGGAGAAATAACCACTGACGCAACAGAAATACAAAATATTGTAAGAAAATAATATAAAGAACTGTATGCCATAAAACTAAACAACCTAGGTGAAATGGACAAATGTCTTGAAACATATAATCTTCCAAAAATCAATCTGGAAGAATCAGAAAACCTAAACAGACCAATTATAACAAAAGAAATTGAAACAGTTATCAAAAAGCTTCCAAAAAACAAAACCCCTAAGCCCAATGGATTCACTGGTGAATTCTACCAAATATTCTAAGAACTGACTCCTATCCTCAAGCTATTTCAAATATTCAAGAAGAAGGAACACTACCAAGTTCCTTTTATGAGGCGAGCATAATTCTGATTCCAAAACCAGGCAAAGACAACACAAAGAAAGAAAATTATAGGCCAATATCCCTGATGAATTTAGATGATAAAATCCTCAACAAAATATTAGCAAACTGGGTCGAGCAATACATAAAAAAACCATACATCATGATCAAATGGGATTTATTCTGAGGAGGCTAGGATGGTATAGCATTTGTAAATCAATCAATGTGCTTCATCATGTAAACAAAAGGAAGGAGAAAAACCACATCGTAATTTCAATAGATGCAGAAAAAGCATTCGATAAAATCCAGCACCCATATATGATCAAAACTCTTAGCAAAGTGGGAATACAGGGAACATACCTCAACATGATAAAGGTCATTTATGACAAACCCACAGCCAACATCATAATCAATGGACAAAAATTAAAAGCAATTCCTCTAAAATCAGGAACAAGGCAGGGGTGTCCCCTTTCACTACTCTTATTCAACATAGTACTGGAAGTCCTAGCTACAGCAATCAGACAAGAAGAAGAAATAAAAGGCATCCAAATTGGAAAAGAGGAAGTAAAAGTATCATTATTTGCAGATGATATGATACTGTATATAGAAAACCCTAAAGGCTCAGTCAAAAAACTACTGGACCTGATCAATAAATTCAGCAAGGTGGAAGGATATAAAATTAACACACAGAAATCAGAGGCATTTTTATACACGAACAATGATATGTCAGAAAGAGAAATTAAGGAAACAATCCCCTTCACTATTGTAACAAAAATAATAAAGTACCTAAGAGTAAATTTAACCAAGGAGGTTAAAGACTTGTACTTAGAAAATTATAAAACATTGAGAATAGAAATCAAGAAAAACACAAACAAGTAGAAGCATATACTGTGTTCATGGTTAGGAAAAATAAACATCATTAAAATGTCAATGCAATACCAATTAAAATACCAATGACATACTTCAAAGATATAGAACAAATATTCCAAAAATTTATATGGAACCAAAAAAGAACATGAATAGCCTCAGCAATCTTGAAAAAGAAGAAGAAAGTGGGAGGTATCACACTTCCTGATATCAAGTTATACTACAAGGCCATTGTACTCAAAACAGCTTGGTATTGGCATAAGAACAGGCACATAGATCAATGGAACAGAACAGAGAACCCAGAAATAAACTCACATCTTTATGGACAATTGATATTTGACAAAGGAGATAAGAGCATACAGTGAGTAAAGACAGCCTCTTTAACAAATGGTGTTGGGAAAACTGGACAGCTACCTGCAAAAAAATGAAACTAGTCCAACAACTTACACCATGCACAAAGTTAAAATGGATAAAGGACTTAAATGTAAGCCGTGAAACCCTAAGCATTCTAGAAGAAAACATAGGCAGTAAACTCTCCGACATCTATTGCAGCAATATATTTGCTGATTTATCTCCACAGGCAAATGAAATAAAAGACAGGATAAACAAATGGGACTATATCAAACTAAAAGCTTTTGCACAGCTAAAGACAATATGAACAGAATAAAAAGACAAACCACACAATGGGAGAACATATTCAACAACACATCTGATAAAGGGTTAAGAACCAAAATTTATAAAGAACTTGTAAAACTCAACACCAGGAAGACAAACAATCCAATCAAGAAATGGGCACAAGAAATGAATAGACACTTCTCCAAAGAGGACATACAGATGGCCAATAGGTCTATGAAAAAATGCTCAACATCACTAATCATTAGAGAAATGCAAATTAAAACCACAATGAGATACCACCTCACACCAGTCAGAATGGCGCTCATTAACAGAACAACACATCATAGGTGCTGGCAAGGATGTGGAGAAAAGGGAACCCTTCTGCACTGCTGGTGGGAATGCAGACTAGTGCAGCCACTGTGGAAAACAGTATGGAGATTCCTCAAAAAATTAGAAATGGAACTGCCCTTAGACCCAGCTATCCCACTTATAGGAATATATCCCAAGGATACCATATCACCGACTGAAAAAAAGATACGCACCCCCATGTTTATGGCAGCATTGTTCACAATAGCGAAGATCTGAAAACAGCCCAAGTGTCCGTCAGTGGACGAGTGGATTAAAAAGCAGTGGTACATATATACAATGGAATACTATGGGGCCATGTAAAAGAAGGAAATATTACCTTTTGCAACAATATGGAGGGACCTGGAAACTATTATGTTGAGTGAAATAAGCCAGGCAGAAAAACAAAAATATTATATGACCTCACTCATTTGAGGAATCCAAGGAACATTGAGAACTGAGGAAAGGAATTGAGACAGAGGAAGGAACAAAGGGACCAGAGGAAAAGAGGACAGAGGGAAATGGGATGATAGGATGGGATAAACCTGAAGGGAAGGGGGGAGGGCATAGTAGGGAGGGGAGTAACGGGAGGGGTGATTCAGTTGGGGGTTACCCTAGAATGTATGTTAACACAATTAATTAAATAAATTTTAAAAAAGTATATAAAGTACGCAATCAACGCTGAATATGTTTATTGTTACTTTTTTAAAGTTTTGAGATATCTTTCTGATGTGACTGCAGCCACAAAAAGAAATACGAGTGTTTTAAAAGCCAAATTTCCTGTCTCATATAGTCTTTAACTAGCTTAATGGTGATTCTAAACCCAATTTTAGATGAAATGATAACAAGATACATATACAAACCCTATTTTGAAGGATTCTAAACATATATAAAAATTATTTGCAGAATCACAACTACTTTCTTGTGTAATCATCTCAAGTTATTGCACACTTTTGATTTTTTATTACCAAACTGATTGGAATTAATTTTGTTTGCTCTTTTTTTGGCTCCCAGGCACCAACCTAATTGATACTGTGTTTCTCCTACTGTTGATTAGTTTTTCTGTTTATTTGCAATTTGGGGTTTGAAGGAAAACAATGATAAGCAGATTGAGTGTCAGAGAGTTTCCCATCACCTGGCTTTCCCCAGGCAGTGACTGAGGAAGGTAAAAATGCATTACAGCTCACCTAGGAAACTTACAAATAAACAGCTCAGAGAAGCAAGGGAAGTTCTCCAAACACAGCTTCAGCCATCACGGTCTCTGTTACATTGTAACAAACCAGCTGACACTTTTTCCTTTCTAGTAAGGGTAGCAATGTTACCTCCAAAATCCCGAAGGCAAGGGTTTTTGTGTTTAGTTACGTGCTCTCATGAATTCTTTGCTTTACATCCTACTCCAATCTTTGTTTCTGTTTTCAACACTCAAGTGAGAACTATACTTGAACTTCCTTAACACACTATTATGCAGGTACACTGGGGAGGGCAAAAGTAGATTTACAGTTGTGAGTGTGCAAAACAGGTTATTCTTGTATTATTATGAATTATTGAATTATTCTTCTATACGAACAATTGTAAACCTACCTAGCTTTGTCCCAACCTCCATGCATCTTCTGTGTGGTCATTTTCTTATGACTTCAGCAGCTGTACCAATAAGTTTTCCAATGTCCTGGCCTTTTTGGTTCCTTAAACTTTTAAATTCCCTTAAACCTTTTTAACATTCTGCTTGAGCAACCTACAAAAATATCTTTCAGTTCATTAGTAAACAAACAACCAAACCAAAGTAAAACTTTCAACACTTAAATCCTGAATTTTCTTTCCAAGGAGTTCAACTTAGACATATTACTTGTCCTTGGTATTCCTTATTACCCTTTATTTGTGAAATATATCCAGTGAGAGTTGTGGAGCAATGCAAGAAAAATAAATGTATCTAAGCATGCTGAAACTCCAATTTAGGCACCACGTGCATGGAAAATCTTGGTACCGTCTGCTCATTGTTGCTCTAAAATAATAATTTACTTTAAAAAAAAGAATTCTTTATCCACTTATACACTCTAAGTTCAGCAATCCCTCTGTACCTATAGTCTTTTTAAGACTGTTAATAGTGTTCTCTACCTAAACTTCTTGCCTTTCTGTGTTTTGCTTCTTCATCCTGTTCCTGGGAGACTGGTCTACCCCAGAACATGCCCTTCGGTCTTCTGTCCTCACTCTACACAGTACGACTGTGGAGACATGTCTACTTTCATGACTTCAACTAAAAATCTAGCAAGTTCTACACTTAAGTGTCCACATGAGTGCTCTCTTCTGAGCTTTACCCATGTATAGCCAACAGTCTACTGGGCATGGAATCTAACTTTCTGGGTAACCCTAAAAAGATTACTCAGTGTCTTTAAATTTCCTTATTTGTAACATGGAGCAATAATAACAATTATAATTACCTCACAGAGGTTTCTGTGAGGAGAAAATGAGATAAAGATAAAATAGATTAGAGTAATAAGTTTTAGCCTATACTATTAATTTTATCATTACTTCACAACCCATAGTCTACTTAAACACATCATTTCCACCCCATCCCATCCCCCACACACTAAAAAACACCTTTTGGTTCCTGAAGTCTATGTCTCTCTGAATAGTGGTATCATCCATATAGTTGTTCAAGTCAATGGTTTGAGAATCGTTCTGAATTTCTTACTCTCTATTTACCTTACCCATCTTGTGGGTCAGCAATCTAGTTGACTTTTCTGGGATCCATCCTGTCTCTACTTTCATGGCCATTGCCTTAATTTAATCATGTCTCATTTTTCTCTGGGGAAGGAATGCATTTTAGTTCCTTCTAACCTAAATCTTTAGTCTTCATTTAATTGAATGTATTCTCCACATTGTTCGCAGAGTTCTTTTTCTAAAGTACAATTGGTTTCATTTTCTCTCCTCTCTTTACATCCTTCTCTGACACATTCTAATATTCTGGATATTGTCCTGGCTTAGTCCATCTCACGATATCCTCCATAACCTAAACCTAGCCAACATTTCTTACCTTTCCTCTTGTAAAATACCAGCTCTTTTTTCTTTTTCGGGTAATTCTTCCTTTTTCTAAAATGTCCATCAGCAGTTCTTTGCCAGGCTAAATTCTAAATTCTATTTTCCCCCTCAATGTCTATTGGACAGTATGAGCTGGGAACACCACTTGTATGTCCCCATTACATCCTGTTTTCACCTCTGTTATAACATTTACCACTCTGTGATATCCTTGAGAATAATGGTGATGAAACAACCTGAGAAAACAGTGCAGAGTTCAAGTGACCAACCTATGTTTCAGGGACAATGGGGAAAGCAATCTTTGTAAGTGAGGAAGGCTGGCTATATTGAGAATCTTCTGTGCCTTTGGTTATGTGGCTGGGTCAATCCATCCATTTTTGAGAATCTGGGACAGATCTCTAGTCTTTCAACATTGTTAATAGTCCTGGATAAATTGGGTCTCTAGCCATCAGAACATCATTATAGAGGATATTAAAGGAGAGTGCTATATAATTCTTCCTTTTCATTTGACCAAGGGAAAAGATGTTGAAGTAACTGTCATATTATTTACAATATGGTGTCTGGAACAAGAACACTTAATTTCTAATTTAAAATATTCTTTAGAAATATATAATAGCCTCTTGCAAGTGTTTAAATGATTCATGGTGATGGACTTTCAAATTGTTTGCAGGAATATTAGCTCTCCCCCTTTCTTTTGTAGTTTTCTTTCAACTGGATAATTTATAGCACTTAGTAGAAATGTTGTAATATGTGGCACTAATTGGGATTTTTATTGGTTTTCCAAAACTGGTTTCCCCACAAGGGGACAAGTATAGCTTTCTTGCTTGGGTTGTATGGTGGTCTGTGGTTGTCCTGCTCTGGGAGGTTCCCATCTGCAATTAGGTAGAAAACACGCAGGATTTGAAAATCAGGCAGAGACAGCAAACAGGACAGTATCCATGTGCTGGTAAACAAGAATTGCAAGAGCCACATCTTAGAATCAGGCTTTGGGAAGTGGTTTCCTGAATAGAAGAAGTAGCGGATGCTCTGTGCTGATGTGGTTCTGAGTATAAAAGTCAGAGAGCCACCATGCCATGAGCTTTGGACCCTGAGGACTTCTCTCTTCACTTGACTTTGAGAGCTCTGAACTTGAGGACATGTTTAAGAAGAACACAGAGAGGTCATAGAGAGCTGTGTCCACTCTGCTTTTTTGTCTGATTTGGGTTTATTATAAAACACATTAATTGCTCTGGGAATAAACCATAGTACACGCAACTTTGAACTGAGCCCATTCTTTGAGGTGGGACCTGATGTGATCTGTCAATTAAGGATAACTATGTTGTTTAGAACACTAGATTTAAAGACTAGATACTGATGTATAATCCTGTTTATAATACTTATTATTTGCAGTCCCTTTTCTGATTTCCACTACCCAGTCCCAGAGGAAACAAGAGTTTCGCACATAAATTGCTTATTTATGCTCACTATCCATATGTGAAAAAATAGAAAATTAGTTTGAAATGATATTTTTCCATAAGAGAAAAAAAAAGTACTGAAACGAAGTTATTTAAGACAAATATCTTGGAGCAAGAAAATCATAAAGCCAAAAGAAAAAAGAAAAATATAGGCAAGCAGAGTACAATTAGGTTTCTTTGGAAACCATAAAATGTCTTAATAATTTTAAATTAGAATTATGGCCAAGTGTCATTTCCTTAATGATTTTAGAGACAATTTCTTTAAAAATGTGCCTCCCCTACTTTCCAAGAAAAATCACAAATGCATATGTTAAAGGCTAATGTTCTGGATCAGTGACATTGATGAGTACTTTACTATGTCAAATAAATGGAAATTTATGTTTTACAATGGAAACAGGAATAAGCTCAGTCTTACTTGGTATGACCACACATGTCTCTGGTGGTTTCTCAGGATAGGGATTACTATAATTTATTTCTGTCCATTGTCTATTTTGTATGTGCTTAAATAGTGGAGATTGTGTCTTAGATGGTTTTGTCCTAAAAAGCTCAACTTTCATGAAATTAACCCATCTGCGAGAAAATGGTGTCCAGAAGCTCAGCCCTCTGTGTGGTAGTTGTTAATATCACATAATGCTCAGAGGACAGGAGTACTTCCAGCCTCTGTAAGCCTTGTTCTGGCATGACACAATGTATTAAAGGAAACTGATCATTCCATTTCTTCTTATTGAATAAGTACAGGGCGGTTTTAGACTCCTCCGAGGGGAAAGGGATTGGACTTGGGATTCATGTTATTTCTAAATTAAATATCGTATTAGCTTTTGTTTCTCTCGGGCAGAAATGTTAACCTCATCATCAAAACACCACTGCAATACAGAGCTAGGGAAATACGTATATATTTATCTTTGGTCATCAGAACAAATGCGCACGCAAGCAGTGCACACTTGAGAGGAGGGGTGGATGGTGAGGTGTGAAAGAATCGGGGAGATGGAAAGCAATGCATGTTGAGTAATGGCCAACATACTTGAAATCTGTCTGGCCCACAACTCGTCTGAACTCTCCTGGTATTGGTTGCTTTACCTGCAAAATTAGATGAATTCTGAAGCTCATTCCAGATTTAATCACTTCAAGAAATCACTTATATTCGTATGTACTTCTGATGACAATATTTTTATTTCTAATCAAATTGTTTATCCAAACGGTATCCATCTTAAGAGCCCTCAGTAAACCAATATGATAATTAATTAAGAGGTTTGTTCAGCCAAAATGGATGGAATGTTTACTCTGTGCTAAACGGTATATAGGACTCAAGGTGTCACAAATGAGTCACCCTCCCTCTCTGTCCACCAGCTGACTCAGAAGAGCCAGAGAGACGTGGGTATAACTTTGCAAAGTGCTATTTGGGAGACATACAGACAGTGGAAGAAAATATGAGATTGTCTGGGTGAGGACACACGTGCTATACAGAGAAAATGGCATTTAGGCTGAGTATGGAAGGGTGAGCAGGGGTGGGACAGTCCAGGGACTAAGAAGGACACTGAGGTCATGTGAGCAGAGCATTGAGAACCATTCCCGTAACTGCCAGGAAACCAGCCTCCTGTCACTGTCATCTCAGTGGAGCGGCCACGGCTGACCTTCCATGGACTAGGTCGGGAGCGGGGTCAGATAGAAAGATGGAGGAGGTGCGGTCACTGACCTCTGAGAGCTGAAGTCCACCGGGAAGACGTATAAACAGATCAGTCCAGTACCAGGTGTAGGACAGGATGGTAGAGAGGGGCACAGGGGGGTTGGTTAGAAGAGCACAGAGGGTTAGAAGAGCACAGATATTCAACATCTTAAAATCTAGACAGGCCAATGTTTAAGATCTGCTTATAAAATGGGTAAAAACTTATCAGAAGTTCTGCATTTATCTCAGGAAGAGAGACCAGGAGTTGAGTGAGAAACAGAGGTTGGAAAGAGGCCACTAGGAATTCATTACTGTGGGATCAGAAAATTAAGGACAGAATGTCACACATAAAACTGAGGGGAAAGGGAAGGGGCGGGCTATAGAAGCTTTGTAGGTGATGATACCGTGTGTGGACTTGACTCTCCAGGTGGTAATAGAGATACTGGGAGCCTTTAAACTGGAGAATGACTCCACAGGCTCTTTATTTTAGGCATGTGGAGGATGAATATGAGGGACACAGACCTGTGTTAGGAGGACACTCTAGCATCCAGGCCAGAATTAAGGAAGGTTGAACTACAAAGCGCAGGTGGTGGGGATTTGGGGAGAAGAGAAGGGGACACTGACTGGTTAAATTCCCAAGAGTAAAATCAGAAGAATTTTCCAATCAATTATTTGTAGGGTTGTGAGAACCAACCCTGCCCACCCAACATCCTTCTCTCTCCAAGTGTAGGAATAGTCACTCTCTTGGTGATTTCACTGAATCTCCTATTTTATATCTTTAAATACTGCCAATTCAGCGCTGTCCAATAGAACATTCTGAGATGATAGAACTGTCCTACATGAGGTGTCTAACTTGACGGCCACCAAACACTCGTGTCACTAGCCACTGAGCACTTGGTATGTGGCTAGTGGGACTCACTGAATTTTTTGGTTAAGAGAATAAATCACTAGTAGAATTTTCTCCTTTCCTTTCTTTTCATTGTGTCTACACGAGCAGATAGATGTGACTCAAACCTACCATGGTCATCATTTCACAAAATATGAAAATCAAGCATCTATCCTCTCTCCGTTCCTGTCTATCTGTCCCTATCTATCCCTCTCTCTGTCCCTGTAAAAAAAAAAAAAAAAAAGCAGCCATCATGCTTCAACTTACACAGTGATTTATGTCAACTATTTGTCAGTAAAATCGGAAACAAGTTAAATTTAAATGGGCACTTGTGCCTAGCGACCACCAGATTGGGCAGCAAAAATGACAGTTCTTCCATTTCTGTCTCCAGCTCAGGTCTTTTCCCTTCACACAAGAGTATACCCAACTTCCTGTTACCCCCACTTGGATTTCTAATGGATGTTAGACGTTACAGTTTAAAATGCAACTCATGGACTTGCCCCTGAAACCTGTCTCTCCTAACGTCTTCTCCATCTCAGAAAGTGGCAACTTGACTCTTGAGTTCTCCTTGAGTTCCTTCTTTCTCTATTACCCTACGTCTTGTCTGTAAACCAAGTGAAAATTTGTCCAGAATCTAATTCTTCCCACCTCCATGATAATCACTTAGCTTTTAATAGCAGTGCCTCTTTTTACTGTTATTTACCAGCCTCGGGACTGGCCTCTCTGCTCTGATCATGGTGCTGTGAGGACGTCTAGTCATATCCTCGTACTCGTGCACTTAGGACTCTTGCTCTGAGTGAGACCAAAAATCCGCAGTGGTCTACACAGCCTGGCCATGTGTTTCCCATGTCACCATGCCTCTGTTTCTCTTCCCCATGCTCACTCTGCCCTGGTCACACTGCTTTCCCTTGCGGCCCCTGGAGGACCCCAACACGCAGCCGGGGCGGAGCTTTGCACCTTCAGCGTCTGTTGCCTGGAGCGCTCTCCGGTGGCGTCTCTGCAAGGCTTGCGTCCTAATCTTCTGTGGAGTCACGCCCAGACGCAGCTTGGCAGGAAGCTCTTCTCTGATGATCATATTGCAAATTTTATCCTCCCACACTGACACTCTTAATCCACCCTTTCTCTGCTTCCCTACTTTATTGCTCTCCACAGCCCTGAAGGCCTCGGTCACACCCAGGATTTTATTGGTTTTGTTTATTGACTGTGCTCCCCTGTCTACACTGGAAGCCCCCTGCTGGTGGGTCCTTTGGTTGATTCTCTCCTTGACTACATTCCCAGCACTTAAAACATTCCCTGCAACATGGTAGGCCCTCAATTACATCTGTGTGTTTCATTACTAAATTATTGCTCTGGTTTCTAATTCACCTTGTAGTAAAAATAAATACAACGCGAGTGGTTGTGTCACTAGAATAGAGGGTGTAAGGGGAACAGACATGGTATGTAGTAGGTGCTCAACAAATACTTATTAAGTGAGGTTTTATTTATTTTTAAAGAAATTTTCTTATCTTTCTTTTATTTTTTTAATTAAATTTATCGGGGCTGACATTGGTTCATATATTATAGAGGTTCCCGGTGTACAACTCTATAATATATCATCTGTACCTTGCACTGTGCATTCACCACCCCAAATCAAGTCTGTGAAAATGGGATGATAATATGAATTCATGGAAATGGCGTGATGAGTTTCATACGAGGAGGCAAAACGGTAGGAAAGGGTTGGAGGTGACTCTCAGGAGGGGAGATTTAGGATGGCAAAGGTGAGGGTGTGATTATCGAGCTCACATTCCCTTCTTTAGAAAGGGGAACCACTGGAGATGACGTCAGGCTGGGGACTGCTACTTGTGCATTCTGGGAAAGCACATGAACTGTGTTCATGTCCTCTGTCTTCACACTATACCCTAAGCTCTACCATCATGGGTATTATCCAAGTTTCCATCCTTTCTTTCCAGAAATAACCCTCCAACGGACCACTATGTCTCCCAGCCGTGTACCTCACATGCATCCTTTCTCTGGCCGCACCTTGATCTTGAAAAATATGTACTGGTCCCTGTGTTGTGGACTTTCTGCCCCGCTGACATTCCTTTTGTCTCTATAGTAACGTGTGGCCATTTGGCTGTGGTTCTTCAGGAGTAACTCACAGGATATACTGGGAAAAGTTGTTATCGGATAAGGGCTATCGTCTCACAAGGAGTCTGCAACCTCTCTTATCAATAGATATTAAAAATGGATATTTAATTATAAGGTTCACTCTCTCCAAAACTAGGCTTCCCTGATTGGCTATTTACTGAAAGTTCGCATGAAAGTAGGCACTTGTCAGAAGTCACCCATCATCTCTAATGATTTCACTCCCTGATGACAAAACCCTTGGGCATTTGGTGGCTGGGCTTTGGGGCTAGGTACAAGGCGCACAATGAGTACGTGCCTGATGGGCACCTCCCAGCTCCAGTGTCAGGGTGCTTCCGACACTGACCCGTAATCAACAAGAGTGCACTTTCCGCAGTGTGTGTCAGTAAGGCAGTGATGATGGAGCTGTAGCCCCATCTGACAGGCCCAAAAGTGAAAGGAGGTAGGAGGAAACTGACTCAAGAGCTTAGTCCAGTGACAGCTACCCTCGATAACCTCCATGAGCCTTTAAGCATGTCAACATAAATCAAGATGTGCCAGAGCAAGGCAAAGGTGGCTTGAAGAAGCTGACATTGGCTGAGCTCATGTCCCTGGAGCAGAGGAAGCAATGCTGGTGTTCTCATCATAAAGACAACCATCAGCACCCTTGGACAGCCAGCAATAAAAGGAGGGAAATCGAATATCTGCTCTATTAACCTGACAACGCAGGCGACAGTGAGGGGCGCTCCCATATGAAATCACCCATCACCTTGGTCAGAAACCTGGAAGTCACCCTCATTCGCCCTCACCCTCAACATCCGGTCATCTCTAAATTCTGTGGCTTTTCCTCCTAAATATTTCTCACACCTGATCCTGCTTCTCTAACCTTCCTAAAGAAGCAGAGCCGGGCCTGGCCTGTGGTAGCGCAGTGGATAAAGCGTCGACCTGGGAACACTGAGGTCGCCAGTTCAAAACCCTCCACTGGTCTGGTCAAGGCACATATGGGAGTTGATGCTTCCAGCTCCTCCCCCCCCCCCTCTCTCTCTCTCTCTCTCTCTCTCTCTCTCTCTGTCTCCTCTCTAAAATGAATAAAATAAAAAATAATAAAATAAAAAAAGAATGGATTACTCAAGCAAAAAAAAAAAAAAAAAAAAAAAAGAAGCAGAGCGGATAATCTCCTCCTACATGGTCACATAAAATACTTATAGAGGGTAGGTCACTGTACCAGGTTCGGGGAACACAGAGCCGAACCGGATGACGGGGCTGGAGGCAGAACATGGCTGGTTGCTGGAAGCAGTTGGACTGACGTCCCAAGTTCCCAGCTGGCTACTGGCAGAAGCAATTCTCAGTCCCTAGAAGTCCCCACTGTTCCTTGTCACATGGTTCTCTCACTTTCTCCACACAACCTAGCAACTGCCTTCTTCAAGGCCATTAAGGGAATTGCTGGCCTTGGCCAGGTGGGTCAGTGCATAGAGTGTTATCCCTGCCTGTCAGAGTCATGGGTTCAATCGCTGGTCAGGACACATACAAGAAACAACCAACCAAATGAGTGTACAACTAAGTTGAACAACTACATTGCTCACAAAAATCAGAGGATATTTCAAAATAAATATGAACAATGTGTGGCACTCTCATCTAGTTTAATATGCTTCTGTTCACCCCCACCAATATGTCACTTGCTACTCAATCACAATAGTTGAGTTTGCATCTCATTTGCATAATAGAACAACTTTCTTTGACTTTTCCTTTGCTTTTCTGATGTTCTTGTTTAATAAAAAATATCAAATGCTTCATTTTCTTATCGCTTCACATTCATTTTGAAATACCCCTTAATTTTTGTTAGCAGTATAGTTCTCTCTCTCTCCCCCAAATAAATGGAAAAAAATAAAATAACAATAATAACTTAATAAAAGAAGAGAATTTCTTGTTCCAGTAAGCAGAAAAGGAGATTTATATAAAATAGCTTAATTAAGGGAGTGACATTCCTCCACCTTTGCCCTACTCTATTGTCCAGTACCCTAAGTCACAGGTCCTGTCTCCATTCAAGAGTAGGGGTTCATACTTGGGTATGACTCACTGGGGGTCACCTTAGAATTATGCTTATCACCCTCCCCCTCTCCCACGCACGGTATGTCAAATGGCAATAAATATTAGGAAGAAAATAAAGTGGGGAGACAGGATCTGTCAGTCTGATGAGGAAGCAGCCATTGACATGGGACCGAGTGGGTAGGGCAGGGTAAGTTCTCTGTCACTCAGGTTAATGCACAATATTTTAATAGCTTCTGAAAGAAATGATATCTCAAAGGGTGTAAAGGAATGACCACATCCTGGAGCACTCAGTACAATTGAGTTGCCATCATCGGAAGAATGCTGTGACAGTCTGTGCAGACAGCGCTGAGCGTAGAGGAGGAGGGGCTGGCATGGAAACATTACCATCCAAGGCCGCACAAAAGGAGAAAAGTACAAACGAGGGTTTCTCTCCCCAGGGATTTCCTCTCATCAGTTAAGAATGTGGCTTTCTTCTTTTTATTACTTGTAATTCATCTCAGAAAGTTCTTTATTCCCAGAAGGGGATGCTTTACTCAGTTGCATTCACGGCGGCACGGGGTCTCTGTAAAGCAGTTATTTTTAGTCAATAATTTATTCTCCTAATTTGTTTCCCAAGTATTATCACTGGTTAACCCACCAGTCTTCCTGAACTCTATTTATATCTCAATCAGATGAGAATCTCAGAACCTATCAGCACCGGAAGAGTGAACTTGTCTTCATAGTAAGTTTTTTCTATGCCTCTTATCTCCATTCATTCAGGCTTTCGTAATACGGACACCATAGACTCGGTGCCTTATAAAAACCACACGCTGATTTCTGACACTTCTGGGAACTGGGGAGTCTCAGATCTTGGTGCCAGCAAAGTCAGTGTCTGGTGAGGACCTGCTTTCTCCAAGGAAGCTGTCTTCTCACTGGAACTTACCAGGAAGGAGGGAAAGGGAGCTCCCTTGGGTCTCTTTCATAAGGACACTGATTCCATTCATGCCCTGTTCCCGCCTGAAAACCCCACCTGGTAACCCATCACATGGGGCATTATCTTTTTAACATATGAAGCTTTGGTCTGTAGAGATTCTTTGAATGGTGCAAGAGGATTCTCCCGGAGATGAGGATGTGGACAGAAGATGATGCTGGAACCAAAGCCAGCCAATCTTGCTACCAATTATTAGAGCCACTCAACAGCTAGGTAAGAATAAAGATCACCTTAGCTAGAAAGGAATTTTGATTTTTCCTTCAGATTTTAATTGTCAACTGTCCACATTATAAAAGTTAAAGTTAAGGAACAATCGATTACATGGTGCAATCTCTATGTTGTTATGGTGTTCCTTTTCCCTGTTCAGTAAGTGGATGCAATGCAGAACTTTACTTTACATCTTTACCTGTCAGCAACCTGGCAGCCCTCGGAAGCCCATCCTGTGGGAACTTTTGGAGGTCTCCTCACACAGGCATGGTTGATGCCACCGTTGTACATGTCCTTGGACCCAATCCCAGCCTCTCTTCCCTCCCTAAAGGTCCAAGATCCAAGATCCAGGGATGGGGCTGACTGTTCCTCCCCTCTAACTGTGGTTGGTTCCTTTGGCCACCAGCCCGGCCCCCCATGCATAAGTTACCTAGGACTTTCCAAAATTTACCTCATTAACATAAACTCAGGTGTGGTTGAAAGGGGCTTACTATGAATAAGGAAAGCCAACTCTTTCTGTCTCATCATTTAGAAAATCCAGGAGGTTTTTAGGAGGTCTGTGCCAGAAATGGGGACAAACACCAAATGTATATATTTTTATTATAAATCACAGTATCACAATACACATGCACACAGACACCAGTTGATAGCTCTGATGAAGGTACTAACTCATGGAGTGACACCAACAGAACAGGGACCCCTAAGTGAGATAGAAGACCAGAAAAGATCCCCTGGGTGTCACGGCAGGCTGGGGCATAGGCAGCTTTACAGTTGTTAGTACAGAAAATAATACAATGATGAATAAATAAAAATACAAGAATTGAATCTGTTTTTCATACTCACAGCTGTAAACCTACTTCTACCCCGCCCTATAGGATGATCTCACTGTTGAGCACATATAAACAAGCTTAGGTATTTTGGACAGAACCCTCAACCTGCTGTTAGTTGTTTTTTGTTTTTCTGAAAATATCTAAATTATTATTTCCTAATTGCTGACATAAGTAGGCTTACAGTTCATTGAAACCCAGAATTGCACTTGGCCTGCAAATATCATCCTCTTTTTCAAGGCCTCCCCACCTATTTAAAAAAATTATTTATAAAATTAAATTTAAAGCAGTGACATTGATCAATGAGAATACATATATTTCAGGCGAACATCTCTGTAGCATTTGAACTGCTAATTGTGTTGTGTACCCATCACCCAAAGTCAAGTCATTTTCCGTCACTCTATATTTCTCCCTCTTTACTCCCCTCCCCCCACCCCCTCCTCCTGGCAACCACTTTGCTTTTATCTACGTCCATAACTCTCATTTTCTGTTAGTTTTTTTAATTTTATTTTACTGGAGTGTTTATTTGATTGTACTTTGGCTACTCTGGGTAGATTTATGAAATAAATGTATCAACCACATGTATTCAACATGTAATAATTAGACACATGGAAGCCTTTTCAAGCAGCATTTGTTCAGATCATTAATGC
Source organism: Rhynchonycteris naso (assembly GCA_037038555.1). NCBI lineage: Eukaryota > Metazoa > Chordata > Mammalia > Chiroptera > Emballonuridae > Rhynchonycteris > Rhynchonycteris naso. The sequence continues at coordinate 202,215,609 of CM072999.1, forward strand.
CTTCTCTCCTCGGGAACCAGTTAGAATGTCCCAACCCAAGGTGACTTGGGTGGCCTTTCTTTCTCTTCTTTCTCCCACCTCACTCTGCTCATCCCCTCTACCTTAGTGGGAGCATTAACCTGCCACACAAGTTGTGTGGCTACTTTAACATTGTTTTTTCAGATCCGTCTTGTGCGTATTTTTATCTCATTCATTGGTTCCTTCTTCTGCTGTTTGCACTTGTCCCATGAGTGGCAGCATCTGGCTTGACTCATGTCCTCAGTAGCTACTTTTTCTTCCTCAGTTTCCTGTTCTTCCATGATTGCTTCTGCTTTGGCTACTTGTTTGCTGAAAGAAAATTCTGTATTGGGTATTTACTAGTTTCTTGCTTTTGAAATGAATGTATTCTTCCACATTAATGTGCTGAAACTGACTTTTGCTAAGCAAAAAATAATTATGGCTTAAAAATCCTTAGTCTTTGTTAGTACTCTGTAATAAAAGGTTTCTCTATTAAGCAAAGCTCAGTATATATCTAGTAGGAATCTATTACAAGGTTCTACCAAGCCTTCTAGACAGATGTGGTATTTGTGCATTTACTCAACATATATATTATTAAGCATCTACCATGTCTCACCATGTGTCATGTGCTTTGCTAGGTTTGGGGAATTCTGTTATGAACAAGTCAGAAACAGCCTTTTCCTTTTTTTATCCATGGAGCTTATAGACTAGTAGAGAAAACAGACATTGGTCCAATTATTGATCCAGTAATTATGTGAATAAAAATTTGATACATGTTACATGGAATGAGCCATCCCACTATGCACAGTCCCCTCCTTATCTATGTAGGGGGTAACTATTCTAAGTCCTTTTTCCATCCCCCTCCAAATGCCTTTAGGTATTCTTTGCAACACTTGTTATGAATACAGTTTAACTGTTACCTGTGCAATTAGTTGAGTGATGACTCTCACTCCTCAAAGCATAAGTTTCAATACTGTGGGTGCTACGTCATGCATGTCCAACACTGACTCCCCAGAGTCTAACAACAATGCCTGCACTGAGCAGGTATATTACAAATGTTTGTTGAAGAAATGAATGGGCTATATTCATGATGTGAAACAATCCTGTGGGATGTGACCTCCCATTGGACCTTTAGTCTCCTGGTTTTTCAGGGACACATTGTCATGTCTACTGGGTAGACTGCTTCCTTATGGTATAGCTGAGTCTGGGAGGCGGGGTAGTAGGTGGTACAATTTATCTCTTAAACAGTTACTGTCTACTCTCCTAGGCAACTCCTCATTTCCCTTTGTCTTTCTCTCAATGTCCTAACCTCATGGCTGATTCTTTACACAAAAACAAACGGCAATGATAATAATAACAATAATCAGCAGCAGCAGCAACATTTCCCCATAAGTCCTGCCCTCTTGGCCCCGAGTGGAAGAGCCTGGGTCAGGAGATAGAATAGTGTGGTGTTAAAGTCAGAACACATTTCTTTACAGACTAATGAACATCACCATCCTACCTTGAGCAAACAAACACCTAACCATAATCCTCAATTTAAAGAACCTTATTGTGTGATTCAATATAAAAATCAACTGGCTATGGATTGGGTGGCGAGAAAGGAAAAGAAAACAGAAGCAATCTATTGTGTCAGCTCAGTGTTTAATTTGCTCTGCTTACTTATGCAAATTAATTTCTTGTGGGTGGATTCCATACTGAATCTAATTAATATGTCTGTTCATGTGCTTATTATATAGGAATCACTGCTTTGTTTTTCTATCCCTGTTGAGCTTACAAACATGTTCCAATTTAGTGTTATTTGAAAATAGCATGAATGGCGTTCCCCTCTCATTTAAAGAGCGAACAGGAAGGCTAACCCAGTAACATCACCCCCTGTCCCCATTGCGTCCTAGCTGCCGCTGTTTTCATCTGCATTCTGTTTGTTACCTCCCAATAGCCTGTTGCTATGTGCAGTCACCCTACATACATCAGTGAAAGACAGATTCTTAACCACCATTTAGATGCTGACATTTTCTTGTCCAGAAACCTGCGTTTTTCTTCTGATCGTCACAACAAAGCCCTACGTTGGCTCTCCGATGGTCAGAGGTTCACGTAAAAGACACAAATCTAACTGCGGCTCACAGAGCAGGTCCCCAGCCCTCTGCCTTGCCTTCACCCATTGCTATCGAGTCTTTCAAACCTCTTCGTTACGTTTGAGGTCGTTTCCTTCCTAGGCATTCCATCTGTGCCTGAATGCTTTTAAATGTTTGTTGAAGAAATGAATGGGCTGTACTCATGATCTGAAACAATCCTGTGCGATGTGACCTCCCATTGGACTGTTAGACCTTTAACTTCCAGGTAAGCTTCTTAGATTTTTAGAAAGATTTCTGAGTCCCCCCACACCCCAACAATTCATCAATTCTCTTAAAATACAAAATGGCCACTGTTTTGAATAAATTTATTTTCCTTCATTTTTTTCCTCATCTGTCCACATATAGATGTGGTATGCAAGTTTTTACTCAACAAATGTATTGTTAAACACCTACCGTGTCTCACCTGGTGTCATGTGCTTTTCTACATTTGGGGAATCCTGCTGTGAACAAATCAGAAATAGCCTTTTATTTTCCCATGGAGCTTATAGACTAGTAGACAAAACAGACACATGTTTACATATTCCAATACAGTTTATTTACCATAACCACTAAATCAATTAGATAATAATAATAGTTACTATTCTTTTAAATCACTTACTAGGAAACAGTATTTTCTAAACATTTCAATTATCACAACCTAAGAGGCAAGAATACTATTTAAATAAGATGACATAGGACCCCTGGTGTCATCCTGCACTAGAATGCTTCTGTAATTTGGAACCTGCATGAGCAAGCCTGCTTTGGGTGGGGAAGAAGGCAGCATTTTGGGGAGTATTATATGAATGTGTAAATGCAGGGACAGCTGCTTGGGAGCTGACCGGGTACCGGGTACTTCCTGCCTATTGCGTTCCTTGTAAGTTCGGTCAGTTTGGTGTGGTTTTATCTTGTCCTGTTCTGACCATGTTAGAACCCTTTGGGTGCCCTGTGTGTCCTGCCTAGGATTGGAGCCACCTTAGCTACAAGATCCTGGGCATAATCTTGCTGGCCAGACCTCAGCCCTGGATGGTCAAACCTACCCAGAGCTGTATTAAAAGAAGAAGGAACTCAACATTGATAATAACACCACAAAATAAGAGTAAGAATTAATAACAGCTGATATTCACAAATCAGCGAGGCTCTGCCAGATAATCCATGGGTGCTTTATACAATCACTTTATCCCGATAAACCGTGTGAGGAAAGCACATTGTGTCACAAATGGAAGAAGTTCACTTCCCTTCAGTTCATAAGCTCTTTTGATGTGTTAGGAGCGCCTCACCCCAGTTGCTGGCTTCTTACTTTGCTGAGAACCTCGCGCTTATGCTGGCAGAGAAAAAATACATGCGGAAGTGCACTGTGCATTCTTATTGTTGTGTCATCCAAGTATATCGTTTCTAAAAGTATACAGTGCAGTTTGTGACAAGCATGCTTAAACAGTGACCATATGATTTATCATCCAAACATGGACACTTTTGAGGCTGTAAGGGGAGGGTGTTAAAAATCTCTTAACAGATGTCAACTCATTTACATTAGATGGAACTGGGATTGTCCCCAAGAAAGTATGGTGTGTGATCACATTATGCCTAAGCTATTGTCAGACAGCTGTTATTAAAAGTTTCCTGGATGCAGATCAGAGGAGTATATTGTTTCTCTATTATGTGAAATATATGCAATAAAAATATCAAGATGTTTTAAAAATTACAAATTGTGCATTCTACTATCTAATGAGTTAGCTTATGAGGAAATGACAGTCAAGCTTCTTTTTTCTCAAAAATTTTTTTATTGATTTGAGAGAGAGAGAAGCATCAACTAGTTGTTTCATTTGGTGGTGCACTCATTGATTACTTCTCATATGTGTCCTGACCAGGGACCAAGCCTGTGACCTCAGTGTCACAGGAATGAAGCTTTACCCATTGAGCAACCCAGCCAGGGCCGAGAGTCAAGCTTTTATTTTACTTCAAAAAATACATTATCATTTTACATTAATAAGTTAGGTAAAGAATTATTGCCTATTTTCTTCACATCATTAGACAGTTAAAGTGGAAGACAAAATAAAACTTATAGAAATATTTTGATAACCAGAGTATCAATTATAATAATATGTGACTTTCATGCTATTATATTATTGCTGATTAGTAGGGAGCTTTCATAGCTCATTCAGACACTGTGGAGTACGTCGAGTTTCTGCTCAGAGCCCTTTAGATTTTGTATGCGCTCCAGCGAGTGCTGTCTCATTATCCTAAACTCAGGGCCTTCTGCAAACATGTCTTCCTTGTGCTGGCCAATATAGGAGACCACACAGGTGGCTATTTAGACTTTAAATTAATTAATATTGAGTAAAATTAAAAATTTAGTCCCTCCAGTGTACTAAGCACATTTCGAGACCTCAGCATTCCAGGTGGCTAGTGGCTTCTGCATTGGACAGTGCCAGGTACAAAGAGTTCATTGTCACAGTATGTCCTGTCTAATCACACATCTTTCTAGATTTGTTATCTATTCTTCTTCTCCAGAAGATTTCTGCTCTTGCCTCTATCTCTAACAGATAACACCTTGCTTTTCAGCCATTTTGCCCAGTCTAACAGTGTGACTTGGAGTGCCTCTACTAGTTCAAGACTTCATGTGTTTATTTATATGAAAATGTAGAGGTTTTTGGTGAGGCCAGGAAGCCCACTAGGTGTTGGAGAAACCAATTCTAAAAACGTAGTCCTTGCTCTGCAAGGCCAGCATGTGATGCGGGCAGAGTGACAAGCAGACCAGTGAACAGAGACAACAGCTGCTAAGATAGAGGCAGGCAGTGAGTTTTATGGGATCAGATGAACGCTTCCATCAGGAACTGGAGGAGAGTCAGCACATGTGCCTATAAAACATGTCATGGGACCGGACCTAGAAGCCTGGTCACCGTTTGGAAAATGAAATGAAGGAGGAGGAAAAAAGCGTGATCTGAGAGAGCCTGGGCCAGCTGGGAACTGAACATTGTTTCTGTGGCCAGAGACCAGCCGGCAGGATGTTCACGGCTACACCAGACCGTGGCGGCACTTGGATCATCCAAGACCTCAGATGCCATGTTGGGAATGTTGGCTAGATTTGAAAACCTGAAAGCCACTGACAGATTGAAAGCAGGGAAGTGACAGGCTCAGATTTGTGGTATTGCAAAGGGATTACAGGGGAAAGCACTTAAAAGACCTTTTCATAACCTTGGTGAGAATAAGGGCCTAAATTAATGTCATGACTGTTGGGTAGGAGAGAAGGCTCGGAGAGACTAAAATGCATAATTTATTGGTCATAGTTGTTAGGTATTTAAATGAGGGTCTACTTTCAAACTTCTATCAATTCTGAAAGGTCAGAATCAGACGCCATCTTCCAGTTGAAGCTCTCCGTGTCTGGGACTCTCTGCCTTTAATTCCTATGGCTCTTATTTACTCCTTTGAGGGCTAATTTCCAACTCAGAAATCCTATTGTTGAGCAAATGTCTGAGTTCTAGTAACAAAGGCCCTTGGGGAAAGTAATGAAGTTATGGATGGCAAAGCTGACGCTTTCCTATCATAGGACGCATCTTGGTTGCACTTTTCACAATTTTAATTAAATAAGAAAATGTGTAACCCTTGAGCCTAAACATCCCCCACTATGTTACTATACATTCTATTATCATAAGAATCCTGTTTGCCTTGCTTATTGTTGGAGTCTAAGTCCTAGAATGGTGTCTCCATCATAGTTGATGCTTCATAAATGTTGGAGGAGAAATGAATCTGAAATTCACAGATGGTAGAGAAATGATCATCTATTGACCACTTGTTTGCCAGGCATTATTCTAAGTATATTGTTTTATACTTTTATACTATGTCTTTTATTTGTCAGAATATTAAAATATTAATCACACCATTAAATAAATATTAGTAAACCCTTTTTATAATTGGAGAAACTGGCTCAGAGAGCCTAGATGTCTTACAGGACAGCCAGTAAACACAAGTCCTGAAATCCAAAGACACTGCCTTCTGCGTGTGTCCAAAGTCTATAGCTTTTTGCTATAGTGACTTGTTCTTTATCATCTAAGCGTAGATTCTATTTGGGAAAAGGTACGTGTATTGCATGACTATCACTGGGCATAAGATCTGCATAGTGGACTAGTGTTTTCATGGACAATCACATAGTGCTTCTAAGGCACCAGCCCTGGCTAGGAACAACAAATTTTCCCAAAGAACCCCACACTAGCAGTGGAGAAAGCACCATAACAGATAACTTCAGTTCAGTAAAACACATATGTGTGTGTGCACACACATACTCAAACTTCTATGGGTGTACATAAAGCTGAATATGTAATCTAATCTTAAGTTTCAGGGAATACTTTTTTCTTTTTTCAAGAAGTGGAATGTTAATTTAAATCTTAAACAATAAGAATTATTTAGTAAAAATGAGTAAGTTGGCCAGAGAAATCTCTCAACCAAAACTATATTGGTATTGAACAAAAACTAACTCAGTGGTTTAATATTCCACTGCGCTGGTCCCACAAAGGGGGGAAAAGGAGACAAGATTGAAACCTGGCTGGAGGTTGATCTTGGAGGAAGCAGGATGGATAAAGGGCAGATAGATTCTGCTCTAGGTTGTGGTAGTTAATGACGATGCTTTAACTTTTTCCAATTAGGTGGCAAGCCAGCTTTCTGAAATAGAGACAGTAGAATACTGGGTAGAATGCTGGTAGAGATGGTGAGAGTCTGCAATTCTCCTGTGAAGTGACGGAGATATCTGAACAAGGGCGGGAGAGATTCTAATGTGGTTTAAATCGAGACCCACTGAATTTGGAAACCATCCCCACGACTGTCTGATATTCCAAAGAGCTCAGTATGCTGGAGGTAGGGATGGAAGAGAACACTTTGGAAATTGATCACGGGCTAGAGAATTTGGGGGAGGTTCTGGCATGAAATTGGAATTGAGCATATTGGTAGAAGATAGTTCACGTGATCAATCATGCGGTCTAAATGACGCGAATCGGGCAAGGGCCGATAAAAACTGTGTATTACTGTCTATTAGAATCAGATAAACTGCAAACTTAGTTGTGGGTTGGGTAGGGAACATATTCATAAGGAATGTGCCTTTTTCTTTCCCTCAAAATAAAACAGCATTATTCTTTTAGAATAAAATGTAGTTAAGTCAAAGTATACCACCACCCAGAGGGAGCTGGTATGTAGGTACACAGACAAGACGCCCACACCGGCATCTGGTTCAAAGGCCCAGTGGAAACTGACATTCAGCCTCCAGTTTACTCCCTGCTTGTTGAGGTTAAATGCATCTTTCTCTCATTCAGAGGTCACAAGGGTCAACATTGGCCCCACACAGAGGTACTTAGTGTTCACATTTGAATGAAAATTTCTAGATGTTGCTCGATACTATAGGCCATTTTATTTAAATGGAGATCCTAACTGCCATATTGTTTTAGAAGCTTTTGTTAGAACTGAGAAATAGAGGATTGCAAAGCATGTCCCGAGCAATGGTTATATCCGTGGAGCTCTCCAATTATCCCAGCAGAGCTGCGTGGCCCATCACTTGTTTAATGGATTTCCTAATGCCAAATATTTAGGTTCCCAAAAAATAGTATCCTATTTTACACCACGTTAATAGCAAATGACAGTATCCAACTTCTCAATCTCATTTTACCCATATTGGCTTTTAAAAAAATCTTGATAATTCTGACCAATCTTGTACACAAAAGGAAATATCTAGATAACATTTTTCACTCTTTGATGATTTGATATATTGAACATATTCATACACACACACATACACACACACACACACACACACATATATATATATATTAGTAAATTTCCTATTCATCACTGAGAGTCAGGAAAGTGCAGAGATGGACTCAAACTTAGATTCTCCATGTATCGAGTTTGAAAATTACTTTCTACCTGTCTGACCTGGAACACATAGCTCTTCTACCTCATTAAGTGTTTTTCCGAGGATTGGATGAGTTACAAGGAATAAAATACTTTGAAAAGGTCCTGGTAGAGACTCAGTGCTATATAAATAAGTGTTACACTATTGTTGCCATTGTTCAAACCCCTAAATCTTTTTTCTCTTCTGCATGTAGCATTCCAGTTAAGCGTATGGGTTCTGTGATCTGACGGGATCTGGACATGAACTCTCCAGTTACTGGCCACGGGCTGGGCCAGCTTCCTCACCCCTCTGGGCCTCAGTTTACCTACTAGTGAAACTGGAATTCATCTTCGTGCAGTTGGGAGAATTAATGGGTTAATTCCTGGAATATGTTTTACAGCATCACTGGCACCCGAGTCAATGCTAAACAGCAGCTACTAGTAATGTGGCGATTATTACTCCTTCATGAAGTATATGATAAACATTAGTCTTGGTTATGTACACTTTGGTTTGTCTCCCAGTGTATTTGTTCAGGATCATGACAGAAAACACATGACACAAAATAGGATAATTGGCGAAAAATGAGGCTCACAGGACATTGTTTTATAAAGAACAAAGGTGGGGGAGAATGACAGGGAATTTGGCAGTAACCCAGGGCTGACCACCTCTAGGGGGAAGGGACAAGGGACAGAGAGGTTTCTGCAAGCTGAGAAAACACTGGATAGTGACAGAGAGGTACAGCAAGTTGTCAGGGATACCAGGCCTGTACGCTCTTCATGGCTGAGCCCCAGGGCAACAGAGACCACCAGGAGCCACACTTGGTCCATGTCATGCTTCCTGGGGACCCTGGAGGCCCCTCTTCGGTCACAGGGACAGAGACCAGATTCTAAAAAGGAGGGCACATGGATCTCAAGGGGCAAAACTACAGCATCACTGTTATCTTAGCTCATGGTGCCTTTTGCCAAACATACGTCTCTATTTTCCAGCTAATCAATTGGTTAAACTTGTTTACAGTGTCTCCTAGTGGTGGCACATTTGGGCTATTCCCACTCCAAGATTTCTAAAAAATACCCCCTCGTATTTTTTCTGTCTATACATGCATGGTTTCCTTTGTTACATTTAAATATGTGATTCATAAGAATGGGTTCCACATCTTCTCTTTTATCTCAAATGTCTCACTAGTTATTTGAATACAATTAGATTATGAATTTTTTTTGGCAGGGAGGGGGGTCTGAATTGCTTGGATATTTTATGATGATGGAGTGAGAATTCAAAGAACAGGGGCTAGAAATAGGGTGTCAGTTTTTAGATTGGGTCGGGGACAAGAGTGATATGGACTAACAGAAGAGCAGGGCGTCCACATGGGGAAAAGCTTTCATACCATTACAGTGGGGCAGTCCTATGTGAAGCTTTCATAAATAATGGTTTCTTCCCCTCCGATGCGTTTCCCACTCCACCCGCTGCCCCATTAGCCTTTTTTTGTGGTGGCGCTGCCTCTTTCACAGACTTGTCTCAGATGTCAGCTCTTAGGAAGTGGCCCCTCTCTCCTGGGTCTCCACTCTCTGTCCCCAGGAGCTCATCCACTCTTGTGCACATTTACCGTACTAGTGACGCAGAGACATTGCTTCTCGGCTAAAACATGAAACGTTCAAAAGCATGGCTACCTCCCCTTCAGCTCCGATTTCTCAGTGTCTCAATCACGGCCTGCAATGCCCACCCATATGTGTGTTACACAGTGAGTAAGGCTGGCCTCGGGGCTGGGATGCACTTTCTCAGCACTTGAGACACAAGATACGAGTTTAGGGTCGAGCCATGTTGTTAAACGAAAGTCAGCTGGGACCGTGAAAGCTAGCCGAGGCCAGTCCCTGCCGAGATTCACGAGCAGGCTTGGAATTAGCGGGACAGTCCGGAGTCCGGAGGGTCACTAGGTGTGTGCAGGAGGTGCGGGTCCCTGCAGGCAGGCTGCTGAGGGTGACAGTCCAAGGACTAGGGAACTCAGTGGAAAGAGGTCTGTGCAAGGTGCAGGGGAAGTGACATCTGTCTTGACCATTTCTCACAAAGGGTGTGCTTACTTGATGGTTTACCGTTTCTCCTAGATGTCAGTGCAGTTACAACATGAACTTCATCACAATGGGCCAGGCTCTTAGCTTAGTGGGTGAGCACAGCTGCTGGGCTGGAGGGGGTGGGGAGCAACCAGGCCACTAGCCAGGAGGCTGGCTGGGCCGGACCAGTGGCTTCCAGATTCACGGACTAAGAAATATTTGGTAAATAATGTCGAATAAATGAGAAACAATGACTGAACTTCTATCACTTTATATCACTTCTACCACCTTACAAATCTGATTCCTGGTTTGATGGAAGAGTTATGCAGACATATTAAACTATTGCCCTGAAGGAAATGGCTGCAGAGATAAAGACCTGACCTGGAATGAGTTGAGCAGAGAAGTGGTGGTGGTGGTGGTGGGGTTCTCATGAAGAATCATCAGCATCCTCCTTGGCCCAATCAGTGCCTGCTTTCGGGAGTAGAATCCGAGACGGGGCTCAGAGCTATAATCTCACGAACACCTGGGAGTCCCCCATCCCTTTTGTCATTCTCTAAGAGTCAACAAAAAAAATGAAGCCTAGATTGATTTTGAATCTTATCCTGATGGACCTTTTGTTTATTCCTGGCCAACGTGTGTGTATGACATATACCAATAACGCTATTGCAAAAGATGAACACCAATAAAAAAACAATGAAAATAGATGAGAAATATAATTATAGAAGAAATTATCAAGGACTTGATATGATTTAGCTAAATGTCCTTCATCTAATAGTTGGTGAAATCTTACACACAAAAATTCTCAATAGGACTGGGTGGAGGCTAGTAATTGGTATTTTTAGTGAACTGTCTGAGCTATTGAAATAAGTTGCCATTGTTGAAAACCACTGATTTGAAACCAGCCTCTTCCTACTTCAAAATATAACTCAGAGACCCATGAGATGTCTTTACATATGTTTCCTGTGCTTTGTATTGATTTTTGTACTAGAATTTTTCAACATTAAAAAAAAATTACAATGTTATGCCCAGTTGTAGAAACCAGATAATAAAATGGGATAGAAATATTTTTAAAGCCAGTTTGATGACAGACCTATCGTTATAAAGTCCTAACTTTTCATTTAATCAATAATGGGCATAGTAAGAGATGTCAGGCTTTTTCTTAATATTCTTTTGAGAGTTTAATATAAAAAGCATTTTCATAGATTCTTATCAATAAAGAATAATTAGATGAAAGCAAACTATTTCTAAAGTATCTGAATTTATGTTCTGAAGTCATGAATTTATAATTTTTTCCATTTATACATGCACACTCAAAGATAACTTATTTAATATGTCAAAAATATTATAAACAATTTTTAGTTATTAATAGAGATTAGTGAATACAAATATCTTTTCTTTAAGTAAAATAGTTTAAATATCACTCTCTAGGAATTTCGGGGGATAATTCTCAAACCAAAAGAAGACTCTTATAATTAACCAAATTGTTATCTTTTTATGCCCTCGGTGGAAATTCTCTGGATATTTTAAAAATAAATGCATACTTTTTATCTTGACAGGTACCTTTGATTTCCCCCCATGTTCATTGTGCTTAGCAATAGACTGTATTGTTTTCTGTAATGAATATTCACGAATCACCAACCAATGTTGTAAAACTAGTCCCCGGGGATTCTGCCCTCTTGAACCTTTGAGATTAGGCCAGAGTTTCTCAAACTTCACTGTGCACACAAGTCGCCTGGCTCTTGTTGAATCCAGTCTCTGACGAGGCAGTTCTGACAGTCTCTGACAGGCTCCCAGATGAGCCCCAGGTGCTAGTGTATGAACCATGCTCTAAGGAGCAAGATTTCATCCTTCCTTGGTAATTCTCAACTTCAGTGACCCCTATTACTTAATTGATACAGGCCTACAGTTTTGTTGGGAAATGTACTATTGAAATCATATTCTGTGTGTGTGTGTGTGTGTGTGTGTGTGTGTGTGTGTGTGTGTGTGGTTTCTCTTTGTCATTGTTTTAGATGTAGTTCAAGGACCAAGTTTTATTTCCTTTTCTCTTGAAATGCTTGGTGAGCCTGGCATCGAAGACACTACCCAATGGACACTTAATGAGTGAAATTCCACAATTTAGGTTGAAGATTGCGTGAAGGCTAAAGAAAGCATTACAGGATTCCTCAGTGATCCCAAAGGCCCGGTACTGAAAACCAGATGGATTTGGGGACTTCTGATTCCCTCCCACAGTGCACTTCACAGTCAGTCTCCCCTTTCTCCCCTTTACCCCCTTCCCCACCACGTTCTCCTCAGTAGACAGTGTGCTGTTACCATCATAAAGCAGCCCTCACAGAGTGCCCATGGGTTAAAAGGGCTGGGGGTGGGGGACAAGCCAGGTGCCCTGTCTGTAGGAAAACGTTTGCGGGGAAAATACAGGTTCTGATCATTCCCACAGTACCTCTTCTGAGCAGAAAAGGGAATTGCGGGCTTCGAGTGATTATTTTAATTAGCCTAAAGCAAGTGCACTACAGACCCCAAAATGGTCAGAAAGCCACAGTGCATCCGCGAGAATATTTCATAGGTCTGCCTTCTATGGCGGCAGGCTGCCAGATTTCACATAATTTCCTTCCAGGGCTTTGGCTATTTGTTTCAATAAGGCCAATGTCCCTGGGCATGTGCACTGTTATTTATTACATACACGCCCACTGAATGCTACCCACAGCCCCGTTTTTACTGCCTGTTTTTATTTATTTATTTTTGAGATGCCTTCTCTTGAGCTGCTCTCTTAGAAACGTGTTTCTGTGTGCGAAGCGCCTTCCCAGAGCCCTGACTCCCCACGCACGGAGTGAGTCTTCCATGTTGCAAAGGGGCTGCTTTCCTTGGTGTCATTCTTAACCACTTCACACATGCAGTTGCCTCCCGCTTTAGGCCCCGTCACTGTCACTGTCACCCAAGAAGCCCTACCCTCCATGTCTCTGTTGTAGGTGACTCCCTGTGAGAGGGGCGCTCAGTGCTCAGTACTGCGTGAATCATAGACGGAGCCCAGAAAGCCAGGGACACAGGAAGCAGGAGCCTGTTTGAAGGGCACTAAGGAGGCTGGTTTGAAAGCCACGCCCACCTGTTTGTTTTTAATCACAGGCAGTAAGACCAGCCACAGCAACTCACACGCAGGCAGGCACGTGGCCTGCCTGTCAGGGTATGGAGAGTGGAGTCAATGCTGAGCACTCTATTTATATTGCAAATTATCCAGCTACCTCAGCAGACTGCAGAATCCACTAGAAGGTTTTCAGCATTTAATTAAGCAGGACAAAAGAAAGTCCCAATAATAACAGTGTGAAACTGCCAGAGAAAAATTATGAATACAAAGGGAGAAATCATCAGTAATTAACACCAATCTGAGACTACAGAGGGGCCTGCAAAACCAAGGGGGGCCAGAAAGGGGAGTACATGCAAATAGTACTAAATTTACTTGACGTGCTTAGTTTAGCTATAAATTCACAAGGACGGTGGTCCCAATGCGAGGAGGGAGATAACGGCTCCCAAAAGCAATTCCCAAAACCTTAATATGGGAAATGAGTTTCATATGTAGTGTGAACTATTCCCCTTGCTTCCTGGTTGGAGTTCCACAGTATCATTACCTCTAGCTATTTCCCCCTACTGAGATATCGGGTGTGTGTGTGTGTGTGTGTGTGTGTGTGTGTGTGTGTGTGGAAAGGTGGAAGGAATAATGGCAAGGGCTTTGGGGTTGAGGAAGGGAGAGAATTTTGCCTCTAAATCCTTAAAGAGAGGTTAGCATCCCAGGAAAGCTTACGTCTTCTCCCACTACTGGTTAACCTGGAAAGTTCTCTGTCTTTTCTTAAATACTCTAGCTAATAGGTTCGTGATGGCGAACCTATGACACGCGTGTCAGCACTGACACGCGTAGCCATTTTCGATGACATGCGGCCGCATGCAGCCGCATACCAGAGAAGTATGGGGCCGCATGCCGAGAAGGATGTTTCATCCTCGGCTCCTGCACAGCTATGTGCAGTAGCCAAGGATAAAACATTTTCTGTAGTGTAGACACTCTGTGCCAGAGGTCTTAAGGCCAAAACAACAGAACTCCGGCACAGAGTGTCTAGTTCTGGGATTTCCTGTTAGGCTGTTTTTCTCGAAGTGACAAACCACCCGAGTTATGCTCGTATTTTTGGCAAATTTTGACACACCAAGCTCAAAAGATTGCCAATCACTGTAATAGGTCATCTTCTTGAATGACGACTTCTATGACCCCCAGGGTTTGTCTGCTCTTAGCATTTTGAACCATCTCTATTACTTAGTGCATCTGACACTGCCTTATGGTTCTTTAGTCTGCATGATGACTCACTTCACTCAGCTCTCATAAAGCATGATCTGGGCAGTGTCATTGATTCTCATATTATGGCTCCTTGTTCAGTGGCTGGCCACGTGTTAGATTTCTTTTTGTATTTTTCTGAAGTGAGAAGCAGGGAGGCAGAGAGACAGACTCCCGCATGCGCCTGACCAGTATCCACCCGTCATGCCCACCAGGGGGCGATGCTCTGCCCATCTGAGGTGTTGCTCCATTGTGGCTGGAGCCATTCTAGCACCTGAGGCGGAGGCCATGGAGTCATCCTCAGTGCTCGGGCCAACTTTGCTCCAATGGAACCTTGGCTGTGGGAGGGGAAGAGACAGACAGAGAGGAAGGAGAGGGGGAAGGGTGGAGAAGCAGATGGGCACTTCTGTTTTCCCTGGCTAGGAATCAAACCTGGGACATCCACATGCTGGCCAATGCTCTACCACTGAGCCAACTGGCCATGGCCACATGTTAGCTTCTTAACACAGGTTTTTGAACTCAGAGGGTTGAGCTTTGTACTCCTATGCGATTACACAGGGGGCAGATGTGAAAGGATTGGACTTGTGTCATAGAATGACATTAAACATCAGCATGAGCTGATGTGCAAAAAGACATGGCCTCCGTATCTCAGACACAGAAGGAGATTCCAAAAATGTCATGTTGACAGGAAAGGAAAAGTATGGCATGACTTGAGGAAACACTTGCTTTCTGGAGAGCTAGGCCTCCTCCATTACCATGCAGATTCTGAGAGTCTAGTTCCCATAGAGCAGGGGTCCCCAAACCATGGCCCGTGGGCCCGCATGTGGCCCCCTGAGGCCATTTATCCGGCCCCGCCACACTTCCTGAAGGGGTACCTCTTTCATTGGTGGTCAGTGAGAGGAGCACAGGATGCATCTGCACCCATAGTTCCCATTGAAATACTGGTCAGTTTGTTGATTTAAATTTACTTGTTCTTTATTTTAAATATTGTATTTGTTCCCTTTTTTTTTTTTTTTTTTTTTTTACTTTAACATAAGATATGTGCAGTGTGCATAGGGATTTGTTCATAGTTTTTTTATAGTCCAGCCCTCCACCGGTCTGAGGGACAGTGAACTGGCCCCTGTGTAAAAAGTTTGGGAACCCCTGCCATAGAGTAAGGGAAGTCTGTTTTGTACTGTGGGATTAAGAATTTTGGTATCAAAATAATGGATAGTGATGGATTTTGCTTTCAGAGTTTTGAGACATAGGGAAGGAAACGTTACTGATTGGCCCTACCAATCATAGGACAGGTACACACAGCGAGGTCATGTGCTATGTTATCAGTTTACACAGATTGATGTGATGTTTTACTCACGACACTTATGTATTTTTAATAGCCCATAGTATCTACCCTCATGACTGAAGAAGTTCAGATTTTGAACATTTTAAAATTATTACTCACCCTGTAAACCTGAGAAAGGGCAGAGTTATATCTACATTTTAGGTAAAATACATATCATGTAGAGAAATTGGTTTTTCTCTGTATGCCTCAATACTAATGACGCACATCACCCTTTATATTTGTCTGACTATAAAGGAACAACTGTAATTTTCTTTACATTAACTCACAGTTTATAACCCTAATGCCAGGATTGCTTCCTTAGTTATCTTTAACTTGACTTGATTGTTGAAATGTTACCTTGTTCAATAAAAGCATTTGTAACTCAAATAAATGACACATTGTTAGGTTTCCTAGAGGTTCAGTTGTTTTTTTTTTTTTAATAGGGGTGTTATCTTGAAAATAATTTCCTAAACTATTGTTAAAACTGTCTTTGAGATTCAAGAGAATTTGGCTTAATAAGTGTTTAAACAAATTTCTGTGCTAATAGCATTCTACCATTGTAAATATCAGCTCTGAATGACATTACATATTTCAGTAAAAAAAAATTACCCCCTGGTAATTGATTCTTGACTCTTACTCTTTAACTTATGATGAATGGGGATTAGTCTCAGCTGTTTAATTTTCCTGCCTCTGTGCATTTGCTCAGGCTGTTCTCTCCCCCCAGGATACCCCTCCTTCATATCTCTTGTCTATTTAAATCACAACCACGACTTAAGTTTCATTCTTAGGGGGCCCAGGGGCTCAGGGCTGTTGGGCAGAGAAGAGAGAGATGGGCTCAGAGACCTGGGCTGGAAGTGTATGTGCAGGTTGGAGCCTGCAGCATCTTGGCCCTTTGAGGCTGACCCTTCGAAGGAATCATTTGCAGCAACTAGCCTCCATGATGAATCTATACTTAACATCAGTCTTAACTATTCTACAGTTCTTGTTTGAACGAGAGATGATTAGAAGCCATTTCAGCCACTGTCTGGATGGGAAGCATTTGGGAGAAATTAAAGGGGAAAAAAAGGGTGGTTTGAACTGTGGGCCTTTCAGGCTGATAGACAGGTCTTCTGCGGGTTTGGAGGACAACAGGAAATAGTTGTATCGTCCATATTTGACTTTTTGAAAATTTCATTTTCTCCCTTCTTCCCTCTCTTCCTTCCTCTCTTTCTCCCTTTTTTCCTTCCTTTCTTGTGCATTAACACATGAGCAAAGTAAATTAGACATTTTTATGAAGTAAAGAGCATCTACTCAAAATACAAAGAAAAAAATTATCGCTATCTTTAAGACATGCATCTGCCTCACTTTAATCGTGCAAGGAAGTATGCTGAGAAAGTAAACACTTGATCTAAATCTGAAAGATGTTCTCTTTTTCTCTCCACTGGAAGTCCATCCAAAAAATAAAAATAAAATCTCTTCCCCTTCTAAGTAGGTAACCATTTAGTTTCTCACATGAAGTAGCTAATAACCATCTCTTCCTGTTCGAAAGACTGAAATTGCTGTTGAAGGCATGGTTAATTTTTTTAAAAAATTTTATTTATTCATTTTAGAGAGGAGACACAGAGTGATAGCGAGAAAGAGAGAGAGAGAAAGAGAGAAAGGGGGGAGGAGCTGGAAGCATCAACTCCCATATGTGCCCTGACCAGACCAGTGTAGGGTTTTGAACTGGCGACCTCAGTGTTCCCAGGTCGAAGCTTTATCCACTGTGCCACCACAAGTCAGGCAAGGCATGGTTAATTTTTAATGTGCTGGCTCTGAAAGTTAGACTGACTTTTATTTTCCACTTATTTTTTATTGAATGCATTGGGGTGGCATTGGTTAATAAAATTACATAGGTTTCAAGTGTATAATTCAACAATACATCATCTGGATATTATAGTGTGTGTTTACCACCCAAAGTCAAGTCCCTTTCTGTCTCCATTTAGCCCTCCTTCACTGTCGTCTCCCTCCCTGCCCCCACCCGCCTGCAACCACCACACTGTTTTCTGTGCAGTTAGACGAGCTTCTAGAAACTCGGTTCAGGAACTGAGACGGATGTTATCCCTTGGACAGATGACATCAATTGAAACTTTCTTTTTTTTCTTCAAGGTGATTGATGTAATTTTCTATTAAAGTGACCTTTGCTAGAATGTTTTCCCTGTAATGATTTCCTGTCCTTTGGGTTCAGCAGCCAGAACAGAAAACTAGCTTAAGCCTGTTTCAGCAACTTGATGTGGAAGTGGGAAGGGACTCTGACACACCTGTCTTCTAGCTCCCAACACCCTGGCCATTGAAAAGAGTAGTATCTGCTCCCCTACTAGGGTCTCCCCCCTTTTACTGGGAAGTGTCTGTGGCCCTACGGGGCTGCCCTCTTAGAATTCCAGAGGAATATACTAGTGCAACCTGTCTGTACCAGGTGTAGGGACATAAATGTGTGCCCAGTAGGAGAGGGCTATCATCTACAGAAGAAATAGGCAAGGAGGCTGAGACCCAGACAGGAAAGGATGGCAGAGGGGGATAGGGAGGAATAAACATAACTTGAAATAGTTTGCTGTTCTTGAATCTGCGGATGGGAGTGAGTTAGGGAAGGAGTGAGTGTGAAAGTGTGTGTGAGAGAGTGAGTGTATGTGTGTGGTATGTCTGTGTGAACACCAGCACTTTTCTTTGCCATCGTTTTGTCAATCAAGTCATTTCCTATCCTGGCTCTGTTTCCTGGGCCTTTTCCTCTGTATCATTTTCCATCACCTCCTGTTTGGAGTTCAACACAAACTCTAATACAGACATTCCTCAGTATATTACTGACGGCATCTTAGCATCTGTGACTCTATTTTCTGTGTAAATTCACAAGTCACACCACTGTTCTGACCCAAGTATTCAGGACCATAGGGAGTGTCAGCACACAAGCATCTCCTTGATTTTCAGAGTGATTTAAATTTTAATTGTGAGGGAATATCGTCTCCCTGGAGCCTGAAAGCCTGTGTTTATCACTTCCCCAATGGAAGAGGTAAAATTATGACCTGTTGGCCTCATCTCACAGGAAGTGGCTGAGACATGAGTATCTTAGGCATTCACGTTTCCCTAGGAATGAACTAGAAGTAGTAACCGAGCAGAACAAGAACTACTTTAAGGAATGATCTGTGGCAAGTCATTATGGTTTATAAATTATCATCTGTTCCACCATTTATAGAAAGTGCATCTATGGATGGAATTGTTATTTTGTGTGTATGTGGACAGAGTTATTTGAAAGAGTATTGGTATTCTCCTCTTTTAGTCTGCTTTATGTTAGTCAACTAAATGTGCCTTTCAACACACACACACATTATTATCACTTTCTTAGGGATAAGAAATACCAATTATAAATTTAGAACAGTGTCTAATTTTTCTCATTTGAACAAATCCCATATCTGAACTTGCTGGAAAGCTCTTTTAGCTGAAACATGATGAACTTTGCTCAGCACACTAGCTAGTCTCCCTGAAAATATTTATCCTTGATCTTTAAATATAGATCCTGCCTGAATTGGACTGTATTGAGGCACAGAGTAAAGGGATGAAGCTGTAGGATGAGCTTTAGTCTAGTATTTATATCTGAGATGATTTCAAGGGAAAACACACTATATCCCCACATCAGAGACACTTAATCCACAACTCTTAAATACAATCCAAATTGACCTAAGCCCATTGAATTAATTTCAAATAGCCTGAAAGAGAAATAAAATGTTGCAGGAAGACCTGGCACTCAACATATATTATTTAACTATGAAAAGTCTAGACTTACCCTTGTATTTCCACATGACAGGGGGCAGAGACAAGAAGCAAGCTCTTATGATTTTTTTTTTAGATTTTTTGAAATTTATTCATTTTAGAGAGAGAGAGAAAAAAGAAAGTGGGGTGGAAAAGAAGAAGAGAGCAGGAAGCATCAACTCCCATATGTGCCTTGACCAGGGAAGCGCAGGGTTTGAACCATAGCAACCTCAGCATTCCAAGTCAATGTTTTATCCACTGTACCACCACAGGTCAGGTTCTTATGATTCTTATAAGGGTCCTAATCCTACTCATGAGGGCCCTATCTTTATGACCTAATCTAATCCTATTATCTCCTGAAGGCCCCCTCCTCCTGATACAATCACATTGATGGGTAAAGTTTCAACATATAGATTTTAGGCAGACACAAACAGTCTACACCGGGGAAGAAAGAAACTATAAAAAAGACCATACAGTCAACTTAGATGTTTGCTTGGGTTCCCAAATAGCTCCAGATATATATCTGACCCAAAATTCTTCACAACCCTGGGTCATCACTCTTCCCTTTGCCAGCTATTTTATCACGTTGAAACCTATCTGTGACAAACCATCAAGCTTGGCACTTTGCATATGAATGGAAAGCAAGTGATGAGATATTGCTCTAATGAGTCCAGTTGGATTAGCTCGTCCTGTAGAAAATAGAGAAGTTGGTTTTACTCTCAACCTTTCCCTGATCTGTGGGTGAACTATGTTTAGTAGACACCAGAGAGATCTGTTTGAAGGTGAGGATACCCCTAAATGCTTTCCCACCAGAAAGTATGATTTTTCTGGATTAATTGAAGAGCTGAATTCAAAACCTTTAACAGCAAATTAAAAATGAGATGCATGTAGGTGTGTTTATGTAAATATTTTACATAGTGATAGTTTTTTTCTGTTTTATATTTAAATCTCTTTGAGTTGCCTGACCAGGTGGTGGCGCAGTGGATAGGGTGTCAGACTGGGATGTGGAAGACCCAGGTTCGAGACCCCGAGGTCAACAGCTTGAGCACGGGCCCAGCTGGCTTGAGCAAAAGCTTGCCAGCCTGGACCCAAGGTCGCTGGCTCCAGCAAAGGGTGGCTAGGTCTGCTGAAGGCCCGCGATCAAGGCACATGTGACAAAGCAATCAATGAACAACTAAGGTGTTACAACAGCAACGGAAAACTAATGATTGATGCTTCTCATCTCTCTTCGTTCCTGTCTGTCTGTCACTATCTATCCCTCTCTCTGACTCTCTTTCCCTGTAAAAAGAAAAAAAATCTCTTTGAGTTTATATTTCACTTTCTGCTTCTATTGTTTTGACTGTTTTTATTGCATGAGTCATTGAATATCATTGATTTTTACCTTGTACAAAACTTTGTTTTTTATAAAGAATTTGGAAACTCAGTATAAAAGGTATGTTTGGGCACATTCTGGGGGTAGATTTGGTAAAAAACAAGCATTTCAATGAAAGAGTATACACCTAGAAATCTTTTTGGCTTTTTTGAGGGAAATAAATTGTACCCCCCTAAAATGTATGATATAAGAGATTTCCTCATACAAATAAATCTTTTTCCCACATATTCCACAGCTGGGCTGCAGACTTCAGTTTGTAGTCACACAATTTACTACTCTGAACACAATCTTAGGGCTGCAAATTCCCCCCAAGCCCCAGCAGGAGAGAGCGGTATGTGAGGGGGAGGTCTGTATTTCTACAAGAGCGTCTCCGTCAAGGTGGGGCCTCTTACCAAGGCACCAGCGTGGCGGGGAGCACGCGACCATCTTACTCATGCTGATGTATGATCTCATTTCAAGTTTTTCACTTTGTAGAAGTTCTTGTTTCAGGGAAAGCAATTCTCCCTGCCTCCATCCTATTTTTATCCCCGAAATAAATTTTTAAAATAATGCTAGGATGGAATTTTTATTATTAAGAGCGAACTGCCCTCCTTGGAACTACACCTGCCCATTGTCCCTTATCCATAAATCATTCCAATGACTTCTGTCAGCCCCTCCTGGGCCAGAAAGTCACACCTTCCTCTGGTCTGACACAGCTCTTCAGTTACTTCCTCCCTAATATTAGTCAAATGTATCCATACAACAAATGACATTTCAAGCATCACAAAAGATCTCGGACATTAAGGAGAGAGGCCTTCTGAAACTGTTGAACTCGACTTTGCTTTTAAAAAGGTTAAAGAGGCAGCCAAGGGTGAGAGTATGCTGCCTTCCCCGTAGGTGGTTGCAGATCTGCCTCTCTGCCCTAGGAGATTGTGAGCTCCCTTGGAGTGCTTTGAATATAGCAGATGATCAATCAGTTTCAAACTGAACTTTGACATTTCTAGAAGCACAGGTTTGGGCTACCTCCCATGCCCACTCTGTTCTCAGGAAACTGGGACAGGGAGGAACAAGGGGAAGGCGATTTTACTGACAACATGAGAAAACTGGAAGAAATAGTTTATGCTCAGCTCTTTGTGGATTTGCTCGGTACCCTCTCTTCCCTCACATACATTACTTTGTTCTTCCTCGCTTACAATTCAATATGAATGTTAGTTAAAAGTTCTGTAAGTTACCTGCTGGACTAAACTGAAATTACTTACTCTATGTTGGGAGGTAGGGTTATTAGGGGTTCCATTTAGTGAACTGGTGAATGCCACGATTCTAAGTGGTAGGTAGTAGAACTGGACACAGTGTCTGCGTTCCTTTTTCTGTTGTCAAGGTAAGGTCTTTGTCCTTCTTTGCCTCTCTGGCTTCTCTCAGACACAACCCCACCTGTCCACTGACCTTGATCTGTCTGTCATTCACCCCTATCAGTTCCTTTCCTAACGTCCTCATTCTAGTGTTTGTTTGTTTTTCGTTCTAAATGTCCTCAGACCTCTCCCGTCCTCAGTTGGCCCGTCTGGTCTTTGTGGCTCCTGTGGTTACATCCTCATTGCCCTTTTCTCCTTTATGAAATGGCTGTCTGCACCCACTGTCCCCATGCCCTCATTCCCTGTTTACAACGCAACTCACCGCGGTTAGCCTTTGTGCCAGACAAGCTGAAATTGCTTTGGCCAGGGTCAACAACTAATGAGCACGCACCAACTTTTATATTCCCGTAATAAAGGCCTATGGCAATAACTTTTATTGGGTCAATGGATAAGTTCTTTGACTTTTGTGGGACCAGCTCTCCTCCAACCCTCTCTGACGTCTACCTCCAAGTTTCTCCTATGAGCATCCCTTCTGCCCTCCACCTAAACGGTGGTAATCTCCTGTAATCCAGTCTCACAGCCGACTGCCAGCTCTCTCTACATCTTAGTCTCCTTGGATACCAGTCTCTTCGCGTTTAGACAGAACCCTGACCCCACACATGCATGCAACAAATGTATTTTGATGCTCCCGAGGCAACTGAACTTCTTGTGGCACATTCCCTTCCAGACATTGTAGAAATGTTTGCTACGTAATAGGTCCTTCTGGAAAGAATTCATAATTTTATCTTCCAGATCTTCTCCTGCTTTCTCCACACTGCACAGCTTTATAAGCCTCCACCCGGTCTCCCTGTACTGGAAGTCATCACTGAAGCCTATTCCTTACCCACCACATCCCACCAATTGCCAAATCATTCTGATCCCCCCTAAGCTGCTCGGAAATTGATTTTCCACTTTGCACTAGCACCATCTGATACCAAGTTCAAGTCGATTCTTGTTCTTGGGGCATGAACATAAAGAAATAGCCACCTAACCTAACCCTTCACCTGTAGTGTCCCCTCCCCATTAGCCAGTCCACCGCCATCTTGCAGCCAAAGTGATCTTTCCAAAATAAAAATGTGTCCATGTCACTCTGTCACCACTGACAGGATAAAGTCCAATCTCTGTGCCGTGGGAGTAAAGATCCACACAAACTACGTTGTGTATACTTCTCTATACTTCGCTGTTGGGGACCTTTTTGAGGCTGACATTGCACCTGCTCTTTCCACAATGCATTGATCAAAATTTCACTTTGCTTAATTGTGTTTGCATTTTAAATTTCAGGTTAGTCTTTGTCCCCAGAAAACCTTGCCTCCTCCTAACTGTCTTTTGTAATACCTTTTAAAATCTTATGTGTAAATCTCTCTCACCACTTTACGACCTCATATTAAAATAATTTAGGTGTCTTTCTCCCCACTGGACAATCCTCTCCTGAAAGCCAAATGAGATGTGTTATCTCACACTTCATACAATAGGTGCCCATAAATGCGTCTTGAACTGAGTTGACATTTATTGCTACATTTTTTCGGTTAATATCCATATTCTTTAGTGTTTGAGAGACGTTTGGAAATATTTCTCACAATGTGCAGTTGGGGTGGTGATTAAAACAGTTTTGCTGGATGGTGCTTGTTCAGCACAAGCCTGTGAGGGAGATAACAGAATTCCCAGGTTGGCTGTGAGGAAACCGAGTTGCAGAAATCCTAAGTGACAGGTCCAGAGTCACCTGCTAGCAAGCTGAAGAGCTCAGGTTTGTATCCAGAAAGTCCGCCTGTCTCATACCAGATCCATACAAGAAAATCACCATACTTTTCACATGCTTCATATATCTCTACAAACTCGGGCTTGAGTGTTTTTTTTTGTTTGTTTGTTTTTTTGCCATATTTTTCCTCATAGATATTCCTTGGTTGTCAAAGAGAATGGATTTACTCTCTGCTTTGGGGGACATCAAAACTGAATCTTGCCTGACCTGTGGTGGCGCAGTGGATAAAGCGTCGCCCTG
The DNA here is from genome assembly GCA_037038555.1 of Rhynchonycteris naso. Taxonomy (NCBI): domain Eukaryota; kingdom Metazoa; phylum Chordata; class Mammalia; order Chiroptera; family Emballonuridae; genus Rhynchonycteris; species Rhynchonycteris naso. Next base: position 202,239,755 of record CM072999.1, read on the forward strand.
GGAACACAGAGGTCGCCAGTTCAAAACCCTGCACTGGTCTGATCAAGGCACATATGGGAGTTGATGCTTCTAGCTCCTCCCCCCTTTCTCTCTCTCTCTCTCTCTCTCTCTCTCTCTCTCTCTCACTCACTCTGTGTCTCCTCTCTAAAATGAATAAAATAAAAATAAAATAAATAAAAAAAAACTGAATCTTAAGTACAATGAAATCAGATTAGAAAGGTGTTCCAGAAACAACAGTGACCCTTCTCACACTCCAACCTCCACCAGGCTTGACAGTATGTCCAGAACATATCACCTAGTGTAGCAATCATGTTCAATTTTAGGGAATGCCATAATTCATTGAAAAAAATACTACTACTTAAATAAACATCACCCATGCCTTCAGTATTGCAGGTACAGTGACTATAAAAAGAAGATGGGTATAATCTGACTCAGAATATTAGAAATAGTTTTGAAAAGTTACATCCATTCAGTCACATATTTTCAGACACCTGCTAAGTTCATTGCCACAGTTCCCTCGGCAATCTCTTAGGGTCTAAAATGGGGACAAAGATATGTTTCTGCTTTATTAGGAGGGTTACCAACAGTCAACCAATCTAAAATTTCAGACTCTGATCTTGGCGCAAATGAAGTGGCTGATAAATAGAAATTTCTTTCTCTTCCTCATTTCCATTCCTGTCCCCTTGACCTTCCATATTCCATGCTAGATAGCCATCACAATGTCCTTCATGAATTCTCATTCTCTCTTTTGCCATCCGGCTTCTGCTCTGCTCTCTGAGCGCAACATGAGCTAATTACAATGCTACCGGAAAGGCCAGGCTTCCCAGTCCCAGGAATGTTTATTAATAATGAAGTCCAGCATGAGATTTAATTTGTTTGTTGAATGTTGGGAGATGGAAGACATTTGTGGAATTCTAGTCCAAGCCATTTCCATGACATTTTAAAAACACGCATTGTGGTCCAGACTTAATCTGTGTCCAGAGCTTTCTTCTCAATGACAATCTGCAGATATTTCTCTCATGCTTGCATCGACATTTACCCTCTCTGTGCTGGGGTGCAAGACGTCTACAAGTTGTTCCCGGCTCAATAGTTCCTCTACTCGGGACCAATTTATTTAAAGGAGTGTGGACCTATTACTTACTGTAGATGACTTAGAGATGTCAAAAATGAGCACTTAAATGACACTAAAATAGTGTAATCCTTTGCAAATATTTTTTTTGTGGCCGTTGTTCATGTACCAGATACACTTGCAAATAGGACACTGGCCAAAATCGATGGCCTTATTTTCTGCCTTGTCTTCACAAAGCACCTTCTCTCCAAAGGAGCCTTCGTTTCCATGGGCAACGGAGCAGTCCTGGCACACTGATTCGGAAGCCCTGGACTGACTCTCACTCCCGGAGGTAAGCAGTTGTCTACTGTGCTCCATAAATACCGAAAGCAAAACTCTCTCAGGAAAAGACCTGACCAGCATGATTCAAGGGTAAGTACAGGCTGCTCCAGAAAGCCCACTTCCAACCGTACCCTGATAAAGGCTCCCAGAGAGGGGTCTACATGCCCTGTGGTGCCAATAATTCCTGCCTTATAGGGATGGGAATGTTTTGTCAGGTATTTGTAGCTTTTTTGATCAGGTTTGACATACAACCCAATGCCATTAATTCAATCATTGACCTTCCCATTCCAGGGAGAACACAATTTCTAGCAAATTTGTTTCTAGATCAAGGTGAGTGGAAGGAATTTGTGTCAAGCTTTGAAACCGAGAGCTCTGGGCATGTATAACTAATCACACATTTTTAGCTATGAACAAAAGTAGGGGTGATTATGTTAACAAACTTTTAGTTCATCCTTTTTCTTTCTTATTTGCAAGTTCAAGTCTGTTCCACTAAAGGGCACTGGGCTATTACTAAATAGTATTGAATGATAATTGTAAAATTTAGGTGATTCCAGCAATATTGCTTTTGCAGTGTAGTCTATCCGAATAAGAACTTGCTCAATCTGGATGTCTTGCCTGATCTCTTCCTCCTTTCCTTTCTTCCTTCCTCCCTTCCTTCTTTCCTTCCTTCTTTCCTCCTTCCCCTCCTCCCTCCCTCCCTCCCTCCCTCCCTCCCTCCCTTTCTTTCTTTTTAATCTCATTAAAACGTGCAAGTGGGAAAGTAGAGATAATGACTCTGGAACGAGAGTCCTGGAACCTGGGGGTTTGGGGTTTACAAGACTTCTCTTCAGCTAGAATGCAATTTCCTCATATCCCAAACACACTAGCTCATCGAGAATCAATGAATAATAAGAATGACTTCTCCACATTCTCATCGTGTGTTTATTCTATGAGGGTCAGGGGAAGGACCATCTCACCCACCATTGTATTTCCCACTGCAGCATAATTATATGCTTAATTACAGCATTTAGTGATACTTGCTAAAAGACTGACATGTACGTTAACACAAGAATTTGCAGAAACACTAAAAACTTGAACCACACTTGCCTGTACTGGAGGGTAGAGATATACAAGGCAACATCTGTAAGAGGTGAGGGTTATAGTAGAACTAGACATCCATGTAGGGTTCGGCCATTGGTGCTGGAAAGAAATGGGGACCCAGTGTTCAGCAATAAGATCATCTCCCATGTGCATGATTGTTTATGAAGCACATTCTCTTAATTGATCTTCACAGGTATGCCATGAGTTAGTGAGACTATCTCACTTAATGGCATATAAAGGGAACTTAAGAAAACAGGCCCTGTTTCCCTAAGGGCATGTGGCAGTTACTCAGGTCCTCAAAATCTTTTCTCAGGACTCTTTCTGGTCTACCTCAGTCTCGTTAAATTCTCACTAGGAAAAATGAGGGTGAAGGCCCCAGAATGTGGGGGTGAGACAGTGGAGTCACTTATTTGCAGTCACTGAGAATGAACATTCAAATAAAATGCATCCAAAATTTTCAGAATGCTCATTCATATAGAGAACTGCAGATTTATTGATAGAATTTGGATTGTGTTGCCAAAATGTTAAAACAGATTCTAATGATGTTAAGGGTCTACATACCAAAATGTTAATTCCCAACATTTCTAAAATGCTTTAAAACTTAAAAAGTCACTCATTGCTCGAGTGAGCATGATTTAACAGTGTCCTTGATGCTAATTATTAATTAACTGTACCTTTGAGTTTCGAAGTTACTTGCCAGGGGAGGCAATCACTCAGTTCATTCTTTGACATGTCTAAGGCACTGTGCTAGATTATTTGTACCTGGTACTCTTGGAGCTCTAAGCTGTCACCCAAGAAGTCCTACTGTCTTATAGGGTTGATCGTGTTGAGGGGTCCTCAGTCTACAGGGAGTAGAAGGAGGCTCAGCTGACCTAAACCTTCCATCCACTGCCTCCCAGACAGAGGTCACGTGAATGACCATTTTATTTCCTCTAGACTAGCTATAATACCAGCTGAATGCCATTGAATGACCCCAGTTTAAGGCACATGGTAAATAAGTACCACACATCAAGCCCTGTCTGAATTTCTGACCTATAAAATAATAAAATGTAATACTGTTCTTTTTCATTCCAGCTTTAACTTTTTGAGTATATTAGATAACAATAAATAATGGTAAAATGAATAGGCATCCAAATAACTATATAGGGATAAATATAACTGGAATTCATGAAGAGATATAGTGTTCTAAACAAGATTATAATGGAGCACCCTAGCATGGTCTCCATCACTTACATGTTTCTTTTCTCCATAATAAGTACCATGCTAGTGGTGTGTATTTTGGAGTGAGGTGGTTGATAATAGTTTACAAGATTACTAAAAATAGTCCCTAAGTGGAAAGGAAGGGAAGATGAAGGTTTATATAATCGTAATTTTATCTAAACCATTTGTATTAACTCACATAGAAAAGATACTATTAACTGCCATAGAGTGGCCTCTTACTTTTTAAAAGGGTTTTAAAAAACCTCAATAATTTCAGAGCAGGAAACTATGTCACAAAAAGAAATTTCTTAATAATTTATTTAAAATATCTCGATTATTAAGCTCCCAGCAGGTATCAGGAATAAAATAATAACTATCTTATAACCATTGCTTCTGTAAACTTATTTAAAAGCAGTGGTATTTAGAGGTGGTAGGATTTCTATGATTTTTATCCTAGTTTACTGATACTTTAAAGACACAGAGTGGTGGGTTAGTAATTTTGTAAAGCTCTGCACATAATTTGCAGGTGAAAAATCTGAGATTCAAGACTGACTGTTTGATTCCATTATCTTCGCTGAAAACAACTACATTATTATTATTTAAGAGGAACATCATGGTTCTGACCATTATGACCTGGGAAAAGGGTGTGTGAACAATAACTGAATAAGAAAAGGTTTGCCTGACCTGTGGTGGTGCAGTGGATCAAGTGTTGACCTGGAACTCTGAGGTCACTGGTTCAAAACCCTGGGCTTGCTCGGTCAAGGCACATATGGGAATTGATGATTCCTGCTCCCCCCTTCTCTAAAATGAATAAATAAAAATAATTAAAAAAAAAAAAAAAGAAAAGGTTTAAGTTGTGTTGGCACTGGCGCCAATGAAGGTTTTTTGTTACATTTTTATTAAAGTTGGCTATTTCCCCTTGAACTCTGAAGATGAAAATGAGACTTTTAAAACTACTGAGACACACCCCGCTGTACACACCCTCCCCCAAGGTCTCCTCAGCACCTTTACATCAATTGTTGCTTTAACCTAAGGAAAAGCTTGAGTAAAATTTGAAATAGTGCAGCAGGAGCTCAAAAAAGGCAAATCAAACCTTCTGCAACTGCAAAAATAATAAAAAAAAAAAAATATTGTGAGCCAGCCTGTATAGGGCTGGCCACCGCAATATTTTCTTGATGGTAAATATCAAAAAGGTTCTTCCAACTCTGTTTCGGTTCAAAGCACATTTGAACACATATTAACCTAACTTCATGCATTGTTCTGTAAAAATACTTTTACTAGGTATGTGAATGAGAAAGACATCACTAAACTATTGACATGAGATTGAAATCCTTCGGTCCAGAGATCAAGGATTGATTCATCTTACATATGACAAAGTTTAATTTGATTTATGGTCAAGTTCAACAGACCTGACCTTCCTTAATGACCCATATTTAAAAAGCAGGAATGTGTCTAGTAATGCTTCTATTTGAGTCTCCCATTTGGACTTGATTTTAAAATCTTGATTCCAGACAACTGCGGTAAAATCTGTCCTCCTGCAGTGACATCTATTTTAGTGGTTCCCCTCAGAGGACACAGATGCTGAACTTCTAAGTTAGTGCTGTCAAAAGGGAAAGAGACTCACATAAAATGTGTGAGAGAGCCAGCCTTGTTTCATCTTAGGTTTTCGTTACTAGGAAGCCTCAGACATGGATCTCTGTACGGAAAGGATGTGACTTTTCATAGCAAAGACTCTTTCTCGTGGCTCTTTACCATAGCAGATAGAAGAAAACACAGCAGACATCTCTTGTTATAGGTGTCGAGGATGTTAAAAAACAAAACTGAAACCAGTATTCATTGATTACGTAGCATGAAATAGTGTCCCACGAAAAATTTTTATGAGTCCCATTACCACACAATACAAAGTTGGCATGACTGTTTATCTGATATCATGCTTATAATTTCCACTTCAAATAAAAGTACATATTTATCAAGTGGCTTAGAAAACAACAACACAGAACTGAGTTTGGGAAACCATAAATCGCGATATAAAATGTATCCCATGCGCCATATGTTTCTGGTGACTGCGTGCTTTCTTCCTTGGGTAGAAAATGTGGCTGTGGTTGTAAATTTGTGTGGGGTGGGTGGGCAACTCTTGGAAAAGTGCTGGTGATTTTATTTAGGCAACGGTAGAAATTTGACGTCTCTGAGAGGCAGTAACACGAAGAAGGGTCCAGCCCAACGATCGCAGAACCCATGCTTACATCCCAGGTATCTGGGAAGCTGGGTGTGAGGTGACACCCCTGTTACAGGTAGATTCCATTTGACACATTTAAAAGGTAAGTGGAGAGGCCTTTCCCATCTGTGAGTCATGTGTGTCACGTGATATAACTCTTGTGGTAAAAGAATGTCTGTAGACTCTGGAGGCAGAGTAAGTTGGTTTGAAGCTTTGCTGGGATCTCCCACTAATGAGGAGTAGTGCAGTTGAGGCGAGTTTCCTAAAGGGAGTATTCACAAACAGGGGAGCAAAGATTAAGAAGCTTTGCCAGGGACAGTCCTCTTGGACTCACAGCAGGGAGCAGCCATTACCCTATGTTTGAAGGCATGTGGAAGTAGCAATTGGCAGAATCCGAGAGGGCTGCCACCAACGCCTAGTACCCTAGCAGGGAAGGACATGGGGAGAAGAAATACCCTGACCCCAGTCCCCTATAGCTAGCCCTCTTACTATGTACCCATTGGGCAAATCGAACTCAACACGGATGATAAACACTAGGTAGAGGGTATTATATTGAGTGGGACACTTTAAACCATGTCAACACAATAATTAATAATAATAATAAAAATAAAAAAGAAACATACTAAAACAGGTTGTTAAAGGTCAGCTGCTCAGCAAGATGGTGGAGGCAGGAAGGAGACCACTAGTTGTAAACAGAGGGAACCAGCTCCCACGCCCACATCTGTGCACGTCACATCCCCACAGAGAACTCCGTTACCATCTAATTCCAGTACCATGTGTCACTATATTTTGGAACTCTCTGCAGCACCCTCTTCATCTTGACAAAATCAGAAAAAGGAAAGGATGGAATCTGCCTTGTCTTCAACTTGGTGCCAGCAGGATAGTAACACAATAACAGCTGCAGCGGCAATAACTGGAATTGATTTACTTGTCTCTTGTCCCCCTCCATGCCTTTATTTATTTATTTTTCAAATGTTCACAGCTTAACTGCACTTTTCACTTATGGCTAGACACTCCTACTGGTGGAATTCAGTGACAGCCCCTCTGCTTACTGGCTGTGTGACCCTGGACAAATGACTTCCACTTGCTAAGACTTAGTCTGCTCATATGAAAAAGAATGACACTTGCAGACTTTTCCATAAAGACGTAGAGAAATTACTCAGTACATGTTAGCTGTGATGATTGCTTCTGAGAAGATCTTCACAGTAACACTTCATAAATAATTAATGATTTCCATGAACTATTTATTTATAACATAATAATAAACCATGGTATAACTACACTTTCTTAATTGAATTTGGTAATAATATCTTCCTCGCAGTATTGTTGTGAATACCAAATGAGAAGAAACATGCAGGGTTTCTGGTCATCTACAGTGCACCCATAAACGCAATGTTGTGGTTGTCGGCAGTCCTGCTCAGCACATTCTGTATGGTGGGAGGGATGAGCTGGCCAAGCCCTGATCGATCGTGGCCCCGTGGCTCAATGCAGTGTGCCTTACATTCGAAATACCAGCGGGAGTGGGCGTGGGGGGTCCAGACAGTCCCCACCTGTTCAGCTCCCACTCTAGGAAATGAGGAGTTTGATCAAAAAAGAAAGCTCATGAATTAGTGGCAGCTCTTTGCAGTCTCGGAATAAGGATTGTAAGAATAAAGAAGTGAGGATCATGTTTCATAAAGGAACTCACCCAAAGAGGTTTTTCAACAGTTTGAAATAAGAAAAGCAAGGTGGTCTTCCAAGGTGATATTTTAGGTGATTGTGCCAGCAAAGAAAATGACAAAGGACAAGCCAACCAAACCAGACAAGCTAAGAAGGGCATTTCCTTGACACAGATATTAAACAAAGTTCAGTAGCAAAGTAGTTATGACTTAGTATTCTCCCTAATGGAAATATTAAAATTTGTCTATGTGTCCATGCTATTTATAATGTTTAGAAATCTATATAGTTTTGTTTTGTTTTGTTTTGTTTTTTTACAGGGATAGAGAGAGAGTCAGAGAGAGGGGTAGATAGGGACAGACAGACAGGAACGGAGAGAGGTGAGAAGCATCAATCATTAGTTTTTCGTTGCCGTTGGGACACCATAGTCGTTCATTGATTGCTTTCTCACATGTGCCTTGCCCATGGGCCTTCAGTAGACTGAGCCACCCCTTGCTGGAGCCAGCGACCTTGGGGCCAAGCTGGCGAGCTTTTGCTCAAGCCAGATGGACCCGTGCTCAAGTTGGCTAGCTCGGGGTCTTGAACCCGGGTCTTCTGCATCCCAGTCCGATGCTCTATCCACTGCGCCACCACCTGGTCAGACTATATAGTTTTTAATCTCCAAAGAGAATCCATGCGTTTTAGAAGAACAAATCCCAAGGTAAATCCATTGACTCTGCAATAAATATCCTTTCTTGATGATCCATATCTAGAACCCCACACAAAATACCTTGGCATAGCTTTGAGACGTACCACTCCACAAATCTTTGTTTTTCTTTATTTTTAATTTGGGAATATTTGGGAATTTTATGACCTGGATGAATAAGGAATATGAATCTCGAGTTGGCTTTCAGTTTGAGGCCTTTTAATGTGCCTGTTGGTAGTCAGTCACGTAAAAGCTCCATGGAACAGGAGAACTGCAAGGAAGCAGTTTCAGGGGTTCTTGGTCCCAGTCCCTGGGCTGCCAGAGATGAGCACTATGACCTTGGACAGTCATATAGCCTCCCTGGTCTCAGTTTTTCTATCTGTAAAGCCTGAGTTTGAACTCTGCGATCTCTAAGGCCCTCCGAAGAGGTGAAGTTTCATGCTTCTCCATGAGTTAATTATTGGGGTCTTTGTGCTCAAGTCTGCATCCTTCCTTGTTTAAGGCAGCAATACACAAGAGTGACCTTTGGCTCCAAAATTAGAATATTCGGCAACTTACTAGAAATAGATGAAAATATTCTGAGGAGAATAATGATTACATCATTTGCTCCAAGCATGAAGCTTCCAAATTCAAAACAAAGCCTATTCACCATCTCTTTAAATGTTTCCCTTGTTCAAAACCAAATCGAAGACTGAGATCTGTTATTCCCTACATAGCTCAAAGCTCCATAGCGCTGGGGGTGCCTTGGTCCACGCCTTTGCTGTAGACTGATATGGTCCTCAGACCTGCTTCTGTTCCCTGTCAGCACCAGTGACAAAGCCCAGTCCCTCTTACACAGTGGGTGGATTTCAGAGACAGGCTGGACAGCACTTTTTCTGTTGCTTAGATCTCTCTGGTTGTGTGCTCCATCTCACCAACCTAGTGTGAGGTCGCTGGCCTGTGTTCTAGCTCTAACCTCTCACAGATGTTAGACTAATATGACAGTCAGCGCCTGTCTCAGACAGAAGGGCACAGGAGGTAAAGGTGGTCTTTGGGAGATTTTAACCTCCCTTCCCAGAACCATAACCAAGTGGCCCGCTTGTGCCTGTTCTTGAGGCCACGTTATCTGACAGCTGGTGAGTATTTAAGATGGTGCCCGCTCAGCGGGTTTGCCTTAGAATAGTGTCTTCTCAGCACCGAAAACAGAACCTGGAGAATCAAATGCTCAGTGGTGTAAGTTCCCCAGAACTGCATGCCACTTAGACGAGTGTCTTCAGGACAAGGAGATTAACTTCCCCTACAAAGTGTGAAGTTTGGTTGTTGATAAATAAATCTCCATCATTCACTGGTTGGGAGCTACTCTCCAAAACTGAGATGCTACCAAATAAGTCAATTTTTATTACCTGCAATCATCTGAATCAGTTTACACTCTTCCAAATATAAAATTAGTTCAATTGGCATCTCATCTAAGCAAAACAACAACCAACAAACTGATGGTTGCCAGAAGGGTGGGGGGTTGGGGCACTAGGTGGAAAAGGTGTAGGGACTGAGAAGTACAGATGGGCAGTTACAGAATGGTCACAGGAATGTAAGTACAGCACAGGGGGTATAGTCAGTAAAGTCAGTAATATTCTGACTATGTATGGTGCCAGGTGGGTACTAGAATTATTGGGGGAATCGCTTCATATATTATATCAATGTCTAACCTCTATGCTGTACACCAGAAACTAAAATAATATTGAATAACTGTAATGGAAAAAAATAATAACCTGCTTTTCCTTTATACAAAACGAGGAAGCAAGCTACACGTGCTCAGAATGCCTTCTTCAGTTTTCAACATGATTCCATCTGCCATCGCTGCAAGATGTAATTAAATCTTTAAATTTTTTGAGGAATTTTGTATCTGAAGAACTGAAAGCTTTTCAGAGAAGAGTGTTGCCTGTATTTCTCCTACAACAAAAATTTAAAGTGTCATCTGAACACTCTGATTCTTTTCAAGTGAGACTTAGGGTTCCTGGTGAAAGCTGCAGAGCCGGAACCCACCCTCGGGCATGCGCACGGGGACACGCGGAGCCGGCTCCGGACGAGGCTGCCCAGACGCTCTCTTCTTGCGGATGACTTCTGGCAAGGTCCCTTTGGCCTGCCCTGCCTCATCAGCTCTGAACACGCTCTTCCCTAGATCCATTCACAAGCTCAACCTAATTAGACTTCACTGGGGTGATCTGAGTTACTTAAATCCATTTGGAAAACCAATAGGAAAAAAAAGAAGGATGACCTTGGATGGCCAGCATGAATGACCATGAAGATAACCATGGTGATTTTAAGCTTTGGTTAGGTTAAATGGAATTTTCAAGAATCCCACCCCACCACCAGGCAATAGATACTGTATTTCCTCATGTATAAGACGCACCTTAATTTTGGGGCCCGAAATTTGAAAAAAAAATGTTTTACATAAAGTTATTGAACTCAAATTTATTCATTATAAAGTTCATACAACTCCTCATCGCTGTCAAAACTCCCATCCATTAGCTTGTCCTCATCTCTGTCTGATGACCAATCACTGTCTTCATATATTGCCTCGTCTTCAGTTCCACCTATGGTATTTGAAATGCCACACCTCTTAAATGAAAATCTACAACCACTGTATATGACACACCCAGTTTTTAGACCTCACATTTTTTGAAAAAGGGTGCATCTTATATATGGGCAAATATGGTAATACTTGTGAGCAATCTTTCTCAAGCGCCTGATAAAGGGTTTGGTAACTAATACTGTCTTTGTCTTCCTCATGTTGTGCCTGATACCACCTCACCCCAGCAAGGCCTTTAAAGCAGTAAATTATTGAATGGTGGGTGGACCTGCATCTGAGGATGGGCCGCACTTCCATATTGCTCTCCCTCTCCTTTGTGAACTTGCTCCTTCCTGGGGCCACAGCAAGACTTCCCATGAACACCGACCGAGCTTTCTCTAAGATCAGCCGTGCAGGAATTTCATGCTAGCCATTTCCAAAGTGCTTGGCCTTTATCCACCATCTTACCTACAGCATTATCTTTAATTTTCTATTTATTATTTTTCTACGTGTTATTTGCCAATTATATGGTTAGGTCCTAGCAGATAGGACGTACAGTGAGTAGCGTCTGAAAAGTGTAGTGTACAATGATTAATTAAATGAACTGACCCGATCTGTGCACATCACATAAAGATCTTTCCATATTTGACAGGATAGAGTCAAAAGTTCAAAGTCTAGCACACAATTTTCTTAACACGTAAAACTCCTTTTCCTTCCCAGGCATGTTCCTCGTTAGTGTTTCGACAGATGCTATGTTCTAAGACACTCAGCTTTCCTATAACACATCCTTCTCTTTCTCGTCTCCATACTGTATCTCAGCATCTTACTAGGAACATTATGAAACACACATAAAAATTATAAGAAATGCCATTGGACACCCAGAAAACCCCTACTTAAATTTCACGATCTATGTTTTGTTTCACGTCACATATTTGTTCACTTGTCTACCCACCCATCAATCCATCTTCTTTTCATTCCTTCCACGGGAAAAAACAGACTTGACTTTATCTCAAAACTCTTCAATATGCTCACAGGGTTTTTAAAAATGTAATTAAAAACAAACTTTTTTTGTGAATCATAATAATTGATGACTTAATGACTGGAATTAATTTGGAAAACAGGCAAATCCCCTTTGTGTGTATTTACCTGAGCTCCAAATGAAGATTTATGATGGGGAATAATTTTCCTATAATAACTTCTGTTTTCCTTCGTAAGGCATTGTTATTGGTGATGCTCGTGTAATTATATGCCAGTGTAACTCAAGGATGTAATGACATTTCTCTTTGAGAGCATTTAAATAACTCAGGAAATTGCTTTACTGTTCTATTTCCTGACTTAAACCCCACTTTTTCCATGTTCATTTTATTGTACAATCTGTCTCAACTCACCCGGGCAAAATATATTCCACCAAGTATAATGTGCCCTGAATATTTTACTGGTTGATAGCCATATAATTATATCCATTCTTGCATTTACATTTGTACGTAGACATTCAGCATACTATATTTAAACAGTCGTGTTTATAAATGTGCGTGCAGATAATGTCTGAATAAGGACTTACAGATTTATTTTTCCTTCTTTCGTGATTTTGGCCAATTTTTATAATAGGGTATTTCATGAATTATAATTTACTTTAAAGATTCATTAAGTAGGAAAGGATAGGAGAATAATAACTCAAAATTGTAATATGTAATTAGTTTGATTAGGAAGAAAAAAAATTTAGACTTCTGCCTCCATAAATGTATTAATGTTATTTTTCAACACATATCACATGAGCATACTGTCTACCAACTGCAAGAACGCAATTCCAGGAGATCACATAAACTCATCTTTATGGCGGAGGAGAGGCTGTTTTCACCCAGGTGGCACTGGTAGTCTATGAAGACATGTATAAGCAAAAGCTCACTTGATCTTGTGGGCTACATCACCTGAGAGGAGCTCTGCTTTGTCATGGTTTGTATATTGAAATCACTTTTATTGGGTGGTGTTGCTCATCCTTCCTGTCGAAATGAACATAGAGACCATGGGCCGGTTGACTTTTCCTCTGCACGGAGTTGCCGAGGTAGTCTGAGTAGCAGTGAAAGCACGTTTGTTTATTTCACATGTGGACACAGGCTCCGAGAAAAGCAGAAGGTACAGGCAAAGGGAGGAAGGGGAAGATGGAAATAACACAGGATATGCAGGCTGTGGGATAAACATCATCAGAAATGACTACTCCATTTTGTCCTGAATGAAATTGTGACTGTACCGTGGGAGCTAGAGACCATTTGAATTAGAAGCTACATTTTGGAGTCATGGTGATTCTTTTATTCTATCTACAATAATCTACTGATAATATTTTTTTAAGGAAACAAAATACATCTATTTTGTGTCCTTGATATACTTAGATCAATGAGCATCTTTTAGGAAGTTCTAAGGTAGAGGCTCTGGCCTGTTGGCTCAGCGGTAGAGCGTCAGCCCAGCGTGTGGAAGTCCCAGGTTAGATTTCCAGCAAGGGCACACAGGAGAAGTGCCCATCTGCTTCTCCACCCTTCCCCCTCTCCTTTCTCTCTATCTCTTTCTTCCCCTCCTGCAGCCAAGGCTCCACTGGAGCAAAGTTGACTTTGGCTCTGAGGATGGCTCCATGTCCTTCGTATCAGGCACTAGAATGGCTCCGGTTACAATGAAGCAACGTCCCAGATGAGCATCACCCCCCTGGTGGGCATGCCAGGTGGATCCCGGTCGGGTGCATACAGGAGTCTGTCTATCTGCCTCCCCACTTCTCACTTCAAACAAATACAAAAAAAAGTTCTAAGATAGAGATCATATTTTCCATTTCCTGCCATCTCTCCCCATTTTCAGGAAGCTAACTAACCTCACAATGAACTGCTGGTCCTTTTGTGAAAACTCACATACCCCTTCTCTTCTCAGTTCTGCCTTGTTCCTCTTTTCCTTTCTGCCCTTTGTGTGAACTTATCTCTTTAGAGGGATGAAACAGAACAGATCACGCTGGATTGTGCATCCCTGATGGTCATTTCAACGCTTATGGAAATGGGGGGGCCAGCTGGCATGTCAGGTTGGCACATGAATTAGCCAACACCTTGCCCTTCAAAACCAGGTATTTGTCCACACGACTGCTTCCTATAGTTTCCACAGAACCTCCTGAAGGGAGGAAATAATCGCACCTTTCCTTCAACTCAAGATCAGATACAAAACATTTGTCTGGGGTGCTTGGATGGGAAGAGAGACCAGCAGCCAATGACTCTAAAGTTCTGGAAGGCCCTCTGGGGAAACGAGAGAAAACTCACTGCAAGGGAAGAAGAAAAAGCCCTGTGAAAGAGAGAGTTCAGGTGGTTCTTCGATCAGCAGCACAGCTAATTCTAGAATTCCTCCAATGCCAACCTAGTTTAGCTATACCTGGGACACAGCAATTATGATGTATGTTACATTTGCATTTATGATTAATCAATATAGGAAACTATTATATGATGCCACTTGTTAAAAAGCGATTTTTATTCTCATCTAGATATTGTAAGGTTATGGGACAAAAAGATCACATTGGGTTTTATAAATAAAGCCATTAAAATGAATGAACCAACATAACTTATTTTAGTTAGAAAGTATTAACGAATCAGAAGCAACAAGTCTCATCACAAAAGAATGCAGCCTGTTATGCTAAATGCAGATGTTAAGACCGAAGGGTAAGACACTGAAAATGAAAGGAAACGGTCCTAGCATGTGCTGCTTATATAAAAGGACATCATTTTATAAATCTGTTTTTGTTTTAAATGTCCTAAATTAGGTCCAACTGCTTATTAAGTTTAAATTCATTGATAAAGTACTAATGTGCTCTTACATCATAATTCCATGCATTTCTTAACAGCTCTCCTGGAAAGTGTGCCCACATTCCTCCTACATGTTTGTTGTTACAAAATTTTGACAATTGTTTTAGAAATTATTTTTTCTTTTAAAGATGTATCAAGGTATATCCATTTGGAAATAACTTATGGGAAATCCTCTTTTCTCTGATTGATTTTTCCATTTTACTCCAAAAAATATTTTAAATAGGTTACATATATTTATATAAATATATTTATTTAATCTTATTTATCTTTTTGTATTGTGTGTCATGGGCAAAGTTAAAAGTGAATAGAGGACACCCAGGTGGGAGAGAACCAAGAAAGTGGCTGAGGGAAGAAGCTAGTAAAACAGACTTAAATGCCGTAAGGACCTACTTAGTCATTAAACTTGACTCACAGCAGGATGGACAGGAAATGGGAGGGGGACATGTTCTATGTCATGACAGAGCTCTCAATGACATGGTCATCATCAGAACTGTGCAGTTCATATTTGTGCAGTTTGAGGTGCATAAATTTTATATAAGTAACTGATTATAATAATTATGGGGAATGGGAGGTGCCTTCGATGAGAGAATAACTGAAATCTAGACAATTATTGAAGTTTGATGATGGACATCTGGGTATACAATGCACTATTCTGTTTATCGTTCATAGCATTTAAAATTTTCCACAATTAAATGTTAAATAGAAAGAGAGGTCAAATCCTTAATTCAGATTTTCAATGTAGTCAAAGAAAAGTCAATATATAGTTATTTATAGTCTTATTAGAACATATCAGAAAAAAAAGTGCATGTTTTCTTGATATCGATGCCTTAAAAAAGTTTTTCCCCAGGGATCCCATAGAAAGGACATGGTCTGACATATGTGACAACATTTTTAGTAAGTTACATAGTAGATCTTTAATAGATGAGTCTTACTCTCTCTAGTCAAAATGATTGCATAAATGCCATCGAGCAAAAACAATTTTGAAGGTAAAAGGCCAACCACATAACATGGATGAGTGGTTCTTTCCAATTGTTCAGCCTGACAAATCTTCCCAATTTTGTAAAAATAATAATTTGCAAGTTGAAGTACTTTATTAAAAATAAATGACTTTCTGTGTCTTCCTAATTTGTCATAGTAACATCGGCCACTGACTTAGGGGCACTCACTGAGCTTCCCTCTCAGAGCTGGGCTGTCGGGCACAGCTGTATGTTTTCTGCAAGAACTGTGAATGGGGACAGTAGAAGTGGTGGGCAAGCTTTTGTGCCTCTGATTTGCTTCCCCAACTGACTAAACGGAAGGTGGCCGTGACATTCTGAAGAAAATTTGAGTGCTAAGCATGTCACATGCCTCCACACCACCAGAGACAAGGGGCTCTAGTCTCTTCTGGCAAATAACAACGATAAAGAAAAGACAATGACAAGGAATCTAGCTGGCTGTGGACCAGACCAGTGGATGGCGATGGGTCAGGGACACCAAACCCTAGGACACATCCTCAAACTTTTTTTTCCATTTACTCTGGATGCATTCTTATAATAATAATTTCAGGGGCATTCATCCCTGTCTCATTTGCAGACTTCACTAAGACTCTGAGTCTGGAGTGGGCATCTTAGGTCAGCTCAGTACTCCTCGGTAGGTTGTGACTGTGGGTGTTTCGGTCCTTCTGACTCCATTGCTCCATCTAGTGTGAGAAATGTACGTTAACTTTTCCAACCCACCTGTCAGCTTACCCAGCTGTGAAGAAATTATAATTACCTATCAGAGAGACCTAACTCTAAATCCCTTTGATTTTTTCCAGAGAGAAAACATCCCTTATCATATATTTTTAATTGCTTGAAATTCTTATGCTCATCACTGTTGAATCTGTGCTCTGTTATAAACACTATAACCTTTGATGACTTTCCCTTACTCTTCTTCCACGCTTAGCAACTGATTGCATAAAAATTAGGATAACTCATTTTCACAATCTAAAAAAATAATAATTAGCTTTATTCTATTAATTCTCCTGGGGTTTTCTTTTGGAATAATGTGTTAAACTTAATTCTCGGTATAGTGATCTTCTGTTCTTTATATTTATTTGTTAGGCAAGTTTTTCTCATTTCATTATTCTTGGTTGACACTGTGTTTTTAAATAACTTTAGGTAATTTGTTGTACACTAATACCTTGTTATTTCTGTATCAAACATTAGAAAAGTATTAGAAAAAGAAATCATTAGATCATTGATGAGAAGGAACTTCATCCTAAAATTCAGTATTACAGTAAAATTAATTAAATCAGAAAATGATGAGAGATTATGTATAATAGCTTTATCCTTCTCTGACCATGTATAATGCTTTATTCTTCTCTGACCCTCAAAGCACTAGATGAAGCATAAACATCCGTTATTTTTATCCAGAGGTATAGGCAGGGCCACAATGATCAATTCTGTATAGGATAACTTCCAAGAGAGGGGTACATACTTGAGATGCACAAGGTCCTCATTTCTGCCAAATTCAGGACCCAGTGCTTTTCCAGGCATGTTCCCGTTGTTCAGACACCATAGCAAGTCTTTGTCAGACTGATGACTTGACCCCTGACGACATTCTACCCATGGGTACCACTTCGGTCTAAACTGGGAAATACCAGTATATGAAGAATTAAAGTGCCCACACAACAGCCAGGAGAATGGGGAAACCCCAATAACCAATGGAGAAGCAAAATGAGCTCTGACCATAGACCTGCCTGTGCCAATACCACACTACAGCCATGTATAATGGCTACTCCACACTATTGGACCACCAATAGCACGTTACTTAGTTTTATCCTTAATGTGTTCCCCAAGTCAATTTTCATTCTTCTCATAAATACATATATTTATATCTAGCACTAAGATACACCTCCAATCTTACCTAACAGGCCCACTCTTGCTTGGAATTTTCATTACCGACACATATATATTGATATATAACTGAGAGAAGTTGTTAAAATTAAGTCGATTATCTCCGAGTTGCAACATATTGAATTCACATTATGGTAGCAAGAGTTCATCAGCTTGCTTATTGCACCCTAGTGCAGTATTGAATGAATGCAGGTAATTTATCAGGGGAGATGAGACAGAGGCTGTGGACTCCTACGGAGCCAGGATAGATGGATAGGAGTCAGGTCCCAGGTAGCTGGGGTGACTCTTACCACTCAAGTGGAAGTTAGACGATGGGAGAGATGGTTCTACAAAGAGGAAGAAAGAGCATCAGGATCACATTATTACACCTGTGCTCCAGTATGACTCCTTTTGTAACCAAACGAAAATGAAAACATCAAAATGATTCACGGTCTCTGCTTTTTTCCTGTCCTAAAGCAGAATTATTTCTGGATTTCTCAGAAAGCCATTCACTAGTTTATGCATTCTCCATTCTCTTTGTTTCTGCTCTCATCTTTTACCTCTTTTCATTATCATCTCTCTCTGGTTTAGCTCCTCCTCTGAAGGATGGCAAAAAGAAGTGAGAAGGGCATGTCGGCAAGTGTCTGCCGGTGAACTAGGAAAGCCTGGATTAAATTAATTATGCGACTTTCCTATGCTATCTCATTGAACACAAATAAAAATGTAATTATAGTCATTGAATCTGAGTTCTAGAAGGAAATAGTTTGGTGTAACCTAACCTCCCAGCAAATGTTATCATTTTCTCTCCCATCTACAAACACTTCTTTAAAAGCTCTCAGATCTAATATTTCCCCCAGGGCAGTAAATTCCATCACTCTAATAATAATGATGAATAATAATAATAGAGTTGCTATTTACTGAGTATTAACTTTGCACTAGACACTGCATTAAGTGAGGAACATAATACTTATGAGGTAGGTGCTATAATTATTCCCTTTTATATACTTCAACTCAGTTTTCTCTTTTATGCAAAATAGCAATTCAGAATTTTATTTTTATATGAAATAGCATTACGCCTAAAATAACCGACATATTGGTTGTAATTCTCTATGCAAATTCACTATAATCCTTCTTCCAATGACACCGCTTTATGATAATGTTGGGAATAAGTATCGTGTCTCCCCAATTTTTCTTTCTCTCCTGTAATCATCTCTGCTTCTTCTGTTCTTTATATCACACTTCACCTATGCACCTTCTTCAGGATTTCACTATTATTCTCTATAATGTACCTGCCATCACTGGACATAACATCTAAGATGTGATCACACCGTTCTCTCTTATCTCCACTCTGACTTCGACAATTGCAGTGCTCCACTTAATGTGTTCAGGTTTAAAATCTAGGAGTGAGTGTAACACACAAAATTTTTTCAGTTTAAACTTGGGCACTTCGACTAGTAAATAACATATTCTTTACCACTCAGTTAACCAAGTATACCAAGTTAGGAGAATTAATATCCACTAATGGTATAAACTGCTGAGGAATCTATCTGGTAAGAGATGAATAATGAATGTGCACCCTTCTCGGTGCTGATCTTGAAAGCCAGTGTGAATTTGAATTTATTTTAAAATGTAAATTTAAAAAGATAATATCCAGTATTGGTGAGCAAGTAGGTACAAGCAAATATTCCCCTGTAAACTACCCGTGGGAATCCAAATGAGACACCTGTCAGAGCTCATTTTGGAGTCAGCAGAGGTATATGCTGTGACCTTAAGTGCCACGCACAGAAGTTAACCCTAAGATAATGACAAATGTTCACTCTATATGAGCTATTCTAGTGTTGCTTACAGCTCCCTTTTACTACAAATCAGAGTAAAAAAGCAAACAATTTTTTTCCACATTGCTCTTCAGAAAATAAAACAATGCTAATTCCACCAAGCACATATCACTAATACGACAGCAATGTTAACTACTGAACACATTCACAGTCATATTTATGCTATGTCCTATCTCTCGGTTCTCACCTCCCCCCTGCCCCCCACAGCTCCCCAGAAACTACCCATCATTTTAGGAGTTGTCCTCCAACAATATAGTGCTTGTAAGAGACCCAGGTTATTTTCATGCGGACAGTCTGACATTTAGACCTCAGTGAGGTGGTCCTGGGAGAGGTGACTTGGGTTTTCCTGGGAGGACAGCAGGTTTGAGAGCCCCATCTCTCCAGGGCTCTTCAAGGAGGGAGGTGCCCACCTTCTCCCAGAGCCTCTGGGTGCCCTTTTCACCTCTTCTGCTGTAGCCACTGTCCTAGGGGCCTCTGTCTTTCTGCTTGTTTCGGGTCACCTTTTACACCACTTGCTGAGCTCTCTGTCCCACGAATAGTCACACGGTCTGTGAACTGCTCAATTCAACGCCACTTGTATCACGGGACATTGCTTTCTCTGCATGGACAATGTGGTTCTCATCTCCGTGGCTGAGAGCAAACTGTCTTCCTGGTGCTCAGTTCTCCTGGGTCGGGTTCCCACCAGGAGTTACTCTGTGACATCTATGAAATATCATGTGTATGAGTACTTATATACATATAATTATATAGTTATGTATGTCTACAACTATGTAGTTATATGTGTAACATAATGTTTCATTGAGATAATGTGTTTATACTTAATTCTTACCACCATCTTCGTTACTCCGCAGCAAAGAGGTGCTCAGGGACATAAGGCTGGATTGGGGAAAAACCTTGTAAGATAAAGATAAAACCAGTGAATTCCACTATCACAGCAGATCTGTGTGCTCTGCATGGCCTCCGTTGCTGTTGAGAAGTCAAAGAAACAGACAGGCAGGTCTTAAAGCCTTCAGGGACTTTCCATGTTGTTGAGACGACAATATCTACCCCAAAGCAATTACGTGTCCTTGTGGTTCTAAGTCTGGATAGGCATCAAGTTTACTTGGGGAGCGTGGGCTCCATGCAGACACTGCTCAGAATTCCCGGGGTGGACACAAGTGGGTGTATTTACAACTCACGGGAGATGAGAGACACTGTGGAGCTCACACGAGGTTCACCCTTCTTCTCTGTACAGTACGGCTCCCGTCGTAATACAGTAATGGTGGTGCAGAGAGGCACTCCCTGCAAGTTTCATGGAGGCACTGGCGGGCGGCCCCCAGGTTGGCCTGCTGTCCTTACAGGGCTCCTTCTCTGCAGTGAGCTTCAGGCTGCTCCTGGCTAGCCAGTGCCTCCTAGTGTCCCCTTCGTGCCTTGCCGTCATTGTGGGGTAGACCCAGGTGCTGGGCTGGTGGGGACTTCTGGCCAGGAGATGTTAGAAGTCTCCGTGGTCGTCAGAACTCGGGTCTCACTCAGGAAGGTTTGGGCCAAGAGAATCTGGGGAAAACTAGGTCCTACCATTGGCCAAACTCCCTTCCGTCTGGCCTCGTCCCTCTACCTGAGCCTCTCTCCACACCCGGAAGGTAACCACCGCTCAGCCCACTTCCTTCTTTGAGAAACGGGGGTGGGAGGCATTTCGACAGCATTGCTTGTGACATAACATTTGAATTAGCTGTTAATACAAATCTGTGTCATCACAGATGTGTTAGACACCTTAGAGCAGTGGTTCTCAAACTTTTTGAGGGGCACATTTAAAATCCTACAAATAATTGTAGGCGCACTATATATAGATTTCTGAGAAATATGTTATAATAATTAAGTAAAATATTAAAGAAAAAAAAAGTCCAAGCATGCTTTCATGGTAATTAAATGAAATAAATATGACAAAATTAAATTTATTCTGACATTAAAAAACATTTTTTTTTCTGTTTGATTTTACAGGGACAGAGAGTCAGAGAGAGGGATAGATAGGGACAGACAGCAGGAATGGAGAGAGATGAGAAGAATCAATCATTAGTTTTTCGTTGCCGTTGCGACACCATAGTTGTTCATTGATTGCTTTCTCACATTTGCCTTGACCGCGGGCTTTCAGCAGACTGAGTAACCCCTTGCTGGAGCCAGCGACCTTGGGTCCAAGCTGGCAAGCTTTTACTCAAGCCAGATGGGCCCGCGCTCAAGCTGACAAACTCAGGGTCTCGCATCCCAGTCCGATGCTCTATCCACTG
The DNA here is from genome assembly GCA_037038555.1 of Rhynchonycteris naso. Classification (NCBI taxonomy): domain Eukaryota; kingdom Metazoa; phylum Chordata; class Mammalia; order Chiroptera; family Emballonuridae; genus Rhynchonycteris; species Rhynchonycteris naso. Next base: position 202,261,304 of record CM072999.1, read on the forward strand.
CGCCACCGCCTGGTCAGGCAAAAAACATTTTTATGTTACATTTTTGGAGTTATGCTTTTTAGAATTCATAAAAAGAAGGGTTAAAAATAAAAAAAAACAATAAAAACATTATATTTTTATATATATAGATACATTCTTAGTAAGATTTAGTTTTAGTAAATTCACGCTAATGTGTTAAGTTTTTTTATTTTTGTGTTTATGAGAAACATGAGCCTGATGTGTCCTAGCAATTTCTTCAATGTTTGAGCATATATTTGAAAGGCAAACTCTCATTTTCTTTTCAATACATTGAAGAATTCCTCTCTTTTTTACTCTTAATTGTGTTGAGTGCAGAAAACCCCTACCATACCTGTCATCTTAACTTTACACCAAACAAAGGATGGAAGAAACTTGCCTCCAGTCTTTCCCAGGAACATGGGGGGTAGTGTAAACAATCCAGCACCACAGCTTAACAGCCTTTTGCAACCTAATCAGGCAAGTGAGGGGGGGGGTTGGGCAGACTGTCAGCTTATAGCCAATTTCCCACACCTCTGTCCCCTAAAAATCTAAACTCCAAACACTCTGTTGGTTTTTTGGTCCCCAACAGGCACATATTTGTCTGGAATACCATAGGGCGCACCTGGAAATCTTCTAGGGCACACAAGTGCACCCTGGCACACACTTTGAGAACCTCTGCCTTAGAGTTTTACATGATTTTATTATTGAGAATACTGTTTCTCTAGAGTTCTTGGAGTGTTTTATTACATCTATACACACATATATAAATATGTAAATATATAATATATACATGTTTTTATTTATACACATACATATATACACACATATACTCATTTAAGAAATTTGACTTAAAATGAAATGCTTCCAAACAATTTCAACATAGACACTGTTGCAATGTAAAGGCCCTAAACGAACTCTAAGAGTCAAATCACGAACTCCTGAAAAATGACATAGTTTCTTAAAAAGCAATCGGCGTCCAAGAGGCAGACCAGGTGTAATGCCCACAGTCACTCTCCGTTTTCAATTGTTGGGGTTTATGAAATGAGAATATAGCTATTGTCCCATCCCACACAGACTGAAGCCACTCTTCAGGATGAGTGATTAATAAAAGCTTTACCTAAATCCATAGAGGGAAGTGGAAGTCAAATCCTAATCCAAACACAGCCCTGTTTGCAAATTAGAACCCAAATCCTAATGCCTCCGAGGCTGTTCCTCTGGCTCACAATGGCATTGTTGTTTTCACTTAAACTCCCACAATCTTTTAAAAAGTGATTGCTATTTCTTTGTGTCATTAAACACAAAGGCTTTTAAATGATTTTCCCCCTAAAACGCACTCAGAATTAGAGCTGATAATTCAGCTTGCCTAAAAAATGTGAGGGAGGCACTTTTAAAAGTCAGTCATTTAACAAAAAGCAGAGTTAAAATAATTTTGGGTCTATATAACTCGGTTTTCAGACATTGTTTTCAGAGATGAACTGGAAACGACGTTGAGGCCAGTCGTTTTTATCTATAGTCTCCCTAAACTGCTGGTAACTCTTAAGAAGGCATAGCAGTTAAGATCAGGTTTGGCAAATATAACAGAGCCTTAAACAGGAGATGTGTTTATCTTTCTTTTGATCACAATAATTACAAAGATGGAGAACGTGGGTCGAGGGAAGGACTCCAGGTGTTGGCTGGCTCGTGGCTTCTGCATCCCTGTGGGTGGCCCCGTCCCCGGGGTTCCGCCTGCCCGCTGCGCCCTGTCCCTAGGTTTCCGCCTGCCCACTGCAGCACGGGCCTCCCAGCCTCATGCTGGCAGCCCATGGGAAAATGTGACTAGAGGAGAAAAGGCTGTTCCCCTCACCTTTGAGAGTGAGCACCACTTTACAACTTATCCCTGCCATTTATATGAAGAGGTCATCTGGTTACAACAAGTGACAGAGGAGGGTGGGGATTGAAACTGGAAAGCCATGTGTCCAGATTGTCACAATGTTTTTTAAGTAAACAACAATGGCAAATGCCTGTGAGAAGATAACCTGCAGCTTTTGCCACTGAAGGGCCGTGTCGCAGCGTCCAGGATGGACAAAACCTTGCCTGTAAATCAAGATCGTATTTGTTGTGTCCGGGACGAGTGTGGTGGGTCTGGGTACACACTGTAACTCCAGCCACAGTCCCTGCCTAAGACGCGTCTGTAGCAGCCTGTGGCGTCTCCTTCCCTGAAATGGCACATGTCCACCTGCCTCTAAACGTTTCTGTGATGGCCTGTCACTAGCCGAGGCTTACAACCCCTGCCCTTAGTTAAGTTAGAAACCAAAGGGACTAGTTCATAAGAGCAACTTGATCTTAACAGCTATAGCCACAACTGAAAGAGAAAGATTTTTAGCAGACTGGTACAAAACTGAGGTTTTGCTTTTGCTACTATGAGCAGGATGCAGTTCTCGTATTTTAGCTTTTTGCAGGAACTATAGGAAATTGTTTTTCATATTCTTAGAATCTTGTATCTTTACAAAATATCGTGCAAATATACTAAACCAACTGTAACTTTGTGGTTTTTGTCTATAAATACTCCCCACCCCATGGCTCTAGGCCGCTTTCTCTGCTTCCCTGCGTGAAGTGCAGTCAGACGGTTCACTGGCCGGTAAATAAAGGCTTTTCTAATTTTTTCTCAGTTTGGGCTCTGCCTCAGTTTCTCACGAGTTGCACCGCAACAGTTTCCATGAAATGTTTTCTCCTCAGAAGGCTTTCCTTCATCGCGGGGCTCCAATCTAGTAACAGTGACCTGCTCCCTCGCAGGTGTCCCTAGAGTTCGTTTGATGGTTGCTGAGGAACAAAGCTAGCTAGGGCACTACAGTGTCAGGTTGCTGCTCAGAGCCCAAGCCCGAGTGGGGATAGTTCTGCAGCCCTTATGGATCCTGACCCAGGCGGCCTGCAAGGTCAGACTGCTGACTTGGGAGTCACTGCTGGTCTCCCACGGACCTCACACCTGGTTGGAAACAGCTTCATCTAAGTCAGATGTGGGGTTCATTTTGATAATGTCTCTCTTACTGGTGCACTTGATTCAAAGGGTCCTCCCCACGCACCGTATCTGAGCTGTGTTTGCTTACCTAACTGGTATGCTGGCTTCTCTTTACCTTTCCAGACTCTGGACTGTTTCTCTTATAGGACCCAGAACACTTGAATATTTCATCCCTTACAGACTGGACCTGACTGGGATCCACTATCTCAAAAAACCAGAACCAGGCAATTTTGTTGGTGACACTGATTGTCTTTTAACTCTGCTGGAAAACATACAAACTGGAAGCATCTCAGGAGAATGGGGACATATGGGCACACTCAACATAATAGAGAACTCAGAATACCATAGTCTTTGAGGAAGGACTTGTGATCAGTCTTCTTCAGGGGGATATTTTTAAATGCTGTAAATTGCAGCAGGAGAGCCTAATAGCCACAGCAAAGAGAATTAATATATTAAAAAAAAACTCTAAAAAGCAAAACCGAGGAAATATTATAAGGCTTTCTGTGATATGGGCACAGACTTTTTGAGACTGGTCTTCCTCCCTTGACTGTGCTGTTGTAAAATTGATAAGATAGGCAGAGGATTTTTGCTTGTTTTTATCGTTATATTTTTGTGGAAAAGCATGGGGCAGATTATATTAAACAGCCAGTCATTTCAATTGTACCAAATCATCATATGTATATAAATATATATGTCTATGTATATATATATAATATATTTTATGTATATTATACCTCTCCATATATGTATCAAATATATATGTATATGTATATATATATGTGTATATATATATATATATATATATATATATATATATTTATATATATATATGTATATGAAGGCCTCCTCTGTGAGAGTGACCCATCTCACTTACCATCCATCCCCTCTGTATCTGCACACTCGCGATCTCACAATGGCCCCCGCAAACACAAACGGAACCTACTCTAAAAACCAATCATCTTAGAATTTAAAATGTGGTGTTGGAAATTATGACTTAAAGAAGTGACTTTAGTGCCAATATGTATGTTCTTGTAACTGCTCCAGAACAGTTAGATCCTCAGAGCCCCAAACTGCCTGAAGCCAGCTAATCTGGGCCGGGCTAAACTCCACAGAAGACAGTTCAGCTGTGTTTGTTTTTAATTTGCAAAGGAATTTAGCATTCCGGAAAGGAAGGGACTCTAAGCCAGGCTTCAATCAATTGGGAATACTTTGGGTACTTCTGCCAGTAGCATTAATGGGGAAGACCTGCTGTTACAACCCACAGAGTCTCTGGCAGGTACTGAAAGAAGGAAAAAATAAAAATAAAAAGGAAATTTGTAAGAGACTACAAAACCTAAAAGCTGGTCCGAGGAAGAGGTACTAAAACACAGGAAATATTTAGCTGAGATGAGAAGGTTCTAGCAATGAAGGAGACTTCCCTCAGGGAGTCAGAACGGCCTAAGAACCTTTTACAATCTCCCCGGGCAGGTATGAATCTAACAGAGGATACCCAGAACAGCAATGTTAGCGTCATGCGTGCACGAGGCTGTGGGCGAGGATTTCAACAGGGAGACCCTGCCCTATTTCCCTGCCTTTCTTTATGTAAACTAGTTATTGAAGATTTAATAGGGGCATGGATTGGGATCTCTCTTCTGAACGTAATGAGTGATAGAACCTGACATATGTCACAAGGTATTTGGGCAGAGGTTGAGAAATGGGCTACCAAGGAGGACAAATCGTGGCGAATAAGATGACGTCTTATCAGAATGGATGGAGTAGAAAGAGTCGAAGAATTGTCTCAGAATCTTGATGCCCAGTGGCTACTAACATGAAATATAAAATTGTATGATTTGATCAATCATCTTGAAAAAGAAAGAGCTTAACATCTTTATTAAATTTGTAGGCATCATGGCTATACTATGTTACGGGCAAGTTCTCCCAAATTTCACTGCTTTGTCTCATATGCATACCTGTCCCCAGATTTCTCTGGGATGCCCTCTAGTTCTTCAATGCACAGATCTCCAATGCCAGGGTAAGAGAGTTTGCCAGGATTATGAAAAAAGTTGGCCAAGAAAATAAAATTTTAGAGAAAGGTGAAGATTTTAGAGAAAGGGAATGTAACAAATGGAAGAGGCATTTAGCTACATTGAGGGACAATGAAATTCCTTTAAACTTCTCCAGTGCTCCTTGCCTTGGTCCCATGCTCATGAACTCAGTACCACAGAGGGGAGAATGGAATTCTGTACTCTTCTCTTTCGATAATAGAATGGGTGTCCTAAACTGTAGGCTGCTTACACCTAAATTGTGGCAATTTTCAGGCACAGAATACATGTAGTTAGGTCTATAATATGTGTACCATATACTGGGGATAGCGAGGCAAGTTGTCTCCAATACTTATCCTCAGGCTTAGAAAGATTGTAACGGATAGAGGAAATTAAATGATACAAAGGGTGTCAGATTTGAGAAAATTTATGTTAGTGGATAAGAGTAATAGAATGGTTATAGAATCTCAGAGCTTGAGGAAACGTTCACATCAACAGCTTATTTTCATTGGTATCAGTAATAAATCATTTTTTTACTTCATACCAGACACTCGCCTAAATATTTATTATCCTTGACTCACTTAACATCCTCAAGAAATCCTACTTTTATCATTTCACAAAGGAGGAAACTGAGTCATAGAGAGACCAAGCAATTTGCTTCAAGTTGCATAACTATTGATGTTAAAACCAGAATTAGACTCTATAGAGTCTGGTCTCCAAGAGTCTATACACATGTATTTTACTACCATATGTTTCCTCTCTTGAAGAGAACAAACACCCAAAGATGTGAAGAGACCAGGCTAGTTAAACATACACCAGAACTAAAGTAAGATTTCTTGGCCCTAATTAATTATATTCAACATTGATTAATATTCGTGGCTATTGACCAGAACTTCTGATGCTTTCCAGGGCACTAGCTTGGCATGTTAGTGCTATCTTTCATTACTTTTCAGTAGTGGTACCGGTTCCTCCTAGGTCAAGCCCAGTTGGGAGTTAAATATATGGTGCCACTGATGAAAGGAAACAAGTTTATCTTGATTATTTTCTTACATTTGTTGTCTTCCCTATGCCAGGCAATATGCTTGATCATTTACTTCCATCTTCTCTCTGAATTCTCACAAGACCACTCTGTGGCAAGTATCATTGTATTTATTTTACACATGTGGAAACTTAAGGGCAGAAGCTGAGAAACTTATGCAAGATCACAACAATCCAATGGCAGTGTTAGCCATGAAATCCTGCTCTTTCATCCTTCCAGGTCCCTTTGTCTCTGTGTACCTTGACTCTTTATAACATTACCAATGAAAATTCATTTTGATTTGGAATATGTACCGATGCTGTTCATTAAAACGCAATGTACGTTCATTTGTGGGACTTCAATTTGACCTTTCTAAATGAGATTGCTATTTAAAAACAACAACATGTCAATAGAAAGCAAAACAACTGTGCTCCCTTGTGTGATACGCATTATTGGGTGCACATTACCATTTCTGACTTGCTATGCATATTTTCTCCTTATTAAAAAAAATGTATGCGCAGCTCATGTTTACTCAAGGGATGAATTATTTTGCAAGTGAAAAATTATAATTGTGATATTCAGTCACAGTTCAACCTTACATCACCAAAAAGGGAGGCTTTTGCTGGAAACTCTTTCTACAACAACGTTTTTTGTTTGTTTTTTTAAAAAAGTTCTCCAGACAGCTTTAATGATTGTAAAAAAATTAGGTTTTTTTTAAATGTTGGCAACCACATAGAATAATGCATGAAAGGAATAAATAAATAAGCAGACAAATCACATCTAAAGTCCGATGGATGGTGGGGCTTTCACAAAAGGATCGACCACGGAGGTTTTAAAACCTGTTTGATAAGTTTTCATTTGTGGCGGAGAGGTTCTTATACAAGCGAGGCTTTCTGCCCTGGGAAGAGCACAGAGGAAGCAGTGATGGAGGGTATCATCAAACTAGGGAGACAATGATGACCACAATTTAAAAAGACTGAGCTCTCTGGAAGGAATGCCCAGTAAAACGCCTCAGCCTGTGGCTACCCACAAAACCCAACTTGTCTGCAGGCATACGTCACCCCGGGGCGCGGGCAGTGTGTTCTTTTAACCACCCTGACTGCTGCTGTCTGCACCTGAAAGTCCTGACATTAAAAAATATATATCTTTAAAGGATTTTGTGATCCTCAAGGGATTTTATGAGACCTCGCCAAGATGGAGCTGGGTCACATTGACTGTAGACATGTCCAACTCTGTTGAAGTTAAGGGTGTAGAAGAAAGGGTCCTTTAGATTTCAAATTTCTGTCTTGCTTTCTTTTCTCCTTGTGGTAATGCTTTTATGTTTTTCAAAATATCCATTGGCATTTATGTGAATGTCCTGCGAGTTTTTTTTCTCTCTAATAAGTGACTTTCTGTACTTCAATCATCTCTGCTTTTAAAACATCCCTATTAGGTCTAATTTTTGACACACATTTTCATTGATTACTAATTCATGTGGCAAACATGCCACCTTAGCCTTCATATTAATATGGTCATTGAAAATGACATAGAAGAAAGGGCATTTAGACCTACTGAGAATTAATTAGCATGTAATTTTCAGTATATCACTGAGTGTTAATTAGCAGTTAAACCAACCTCTTGTGCATGACCTGCTGATTTCAATACACTGTTCTATTCTGGGGACCCTAAGGGAACTGAACTCAAAAGGATATTTGGTCTTCCTTTTGTAAAAATAAAATATGGAATCACAACTCCAATTCTTCTGTGCTTTGTTTAATGGTTATATCTATTTTTCTCAGCTTCCTTTCTTAAATCTCTGTCTTTCCTTCCTAATACAACAGTAGCCAAACCACTACTAATTGTTAAGAGTGAAATAAATATCACATTTAAGCCCTTTTTTAAAACTATTATTATAAAGTTAGAACTTCTTCTCATTTTTCTTACTTGTAATTCTTAGAGTCGTGTTTAACAGGATTGTGGGTAAATCTGGGTGTGACCTAATCTGAATTGTTGTCAGTTTTCTCATGGTTTAACACATGTATGATTGGGTGGTCTACAGCTCTTTGAAGCAAAAAAGTTTACTGAGGAATCTGGCACAGTATTAATGAAAAGTGAACTGAATTCTCTTTTTGAAAATGTTTCTTAAATGTCAACGCAGTCTCTGAAATTTTTATTTCTGTCCATATAAAAATAAAACAACTTATTTGAACAGTTGCTACAGAAGAGAAAGTTTGGGGCACATTTATATTTCATTCTCATAGTCGAAAACAGCGCAAGAGTGGCTCACCGGCTCAAATTATCCAAATTTATCTTTGAGACGCATAATTCAACATGGACATATCTGAACTGTCAGAAACTCAGAACCCTTTAACCAAATGGACAAAACGGAGTTTATCTCTACTTGAAAAATGCCAGGGTGTTCGCAAGGCCTGCTGACCCAGTGTTCATGGGGCGTTGTGACCTTACTAACCTCACTCCATGGGGTTCAGATCCACTGCTCCCCACTGGGAACCTAACCCTGGTCCCTGCATCTCTCTTGTCTTACCACATAGGCTCGCAACTTTCTTAGACTGGTTATGAGATCAAGGCAGTAAGAATACATTATTTTTAAAGAGTTTTCTTGGCTCTTTGATTTATAACTATATGGAGAATCGGTTGGTTATTAAATTATCCTCCTACTAAAAAAGAGCGACTTACATTTGGATGTGGTGCAAAGCATTTTCACACACATTACCTTGTCCGATTCTCACAGAAACTCGGGGCAGGTATAATTATGTCATTTTATAGAACAAAGAAAGAGTGTCAGAGAAATTCAGTGATTTCCCGAGGTATTCAAAGCTGGAGAGATGGTGGCAAAGTCAAGAGTTACAGTTGGGCTTTCAATTTCTAGACACAATTCTCTCCCCTCTTCATTGCACTTCAGGCTGCAGACCTCACACCTTGTTTTTGACTGGCTCCCCTTGGGCTGGAGAACTTGGAAGGTGATAAGGTGATAGAGGAAGTGAGGCAGAAGAGGAGAAAGAAAGCTGATCTGGAATGAATTCAATGTCAAATTTTCCATCACATGACACTTGTGTGTTCGGCAGAGTGGGACAGGGTGGTTGCCTTCCAGACCATCTCCCACATGACCCCTCTGTGTAGGGCTTCGGGGGATCTCTAGGACCCACAACTACACGCGGAGAGTGTGGACAGCGCCTTGAGGATACTGCATTCTCTTTACACACTTTCCAAAATGCACAGGAATATTTCTGTCTTCATGTTAGAACTGACTAGAAACAGCTCCTGACTTGCCTGAAATGGAAGCTTCAGTTAAATATCCTGAACCACAAAAGCTCTGAACTCTGTTTACCTCTATTGCATCTTTAGATATATCAACATTTTAGGAAGGGCCCTGGGAAACAGGAGAACAGTATTTGTAGCCCCATTACGTTGGGTCAGTGAGGAACTTGGGTTAAATGTGTTGCAGATTCTTCACACCTTGAGCTTCATATATTTAGAGTTCTCTCCCAGGACAGAACGGAAGCACAGGTGACGGCTTCAGATGACCTCACCTGAAATCCATGTTCTGCCAGTTGTTAGACTGATTCCAGCAAGATGATTGATGTCTCCATGCCTTGGTCTGTTTTCAAGATTAAGGGAGGCATTGTACCTGTAATTAATCAATACACATGGGCTAGTCCTTTTACCATCATGTATTCAGAGAGCACAGAGAAGTGCTTCGCGTCGTATGTCATCTCTTCTAAGAGTGTTCTGGAAAGGGACTATGTTCCTGATTCCTTTATAACTAACTAAATAGGTGATGCCACCGTTTTTCCATATCACTTTCAGGTTAACTTCACCATATCAGTTTAAGTGTCTATACACTGCTCACAAAAATTAGGGGACATTCTATAGCTTCTTATTCATTTTGAAATATCCCCTAATTTTTGTGAGCAGTATATTTATATTTTTTGTATCTGTGTATCAAGTGGATAAAGCGTATTTCTTAAACTCTTCAAAACTAGGAAAAACAATAAATTTTACCATTTTTCTCAGACATTTAGCTACATGAGACCAAGCAATTGATTTTACTTCGTAAAATGTTTTTAATAAATGTAATTGATAATGATTTTTCTTTTTACCTGATGACCAGAAGAACTGGTTGATGTTGGCATTTTACCCGCTAAAGCTGAATTAGGCAGTTTGGGGAACGGTCCGTGGTTCAGTCTCTTAAAGTACCATCCACACAATTCTCTGCCAGCGGTTGAACAATATTTATGCAGCTTTTCCAAAATTCCCAATTCATTTCCAGGCAGGAGATCATATATTGGGAAAGGCTGACTCAGCATGAAATATTTATACCCAAAATTATTTTACCCTAGTATGTGTATTTAAAATGTATTGGTACAGAGAGATTTTTCCCCCTTCTTCCAGCTTTATTTTCTTATTATAGCTTTTCATCAAGCCTCTCACCATGAATAGTAGCATGGTGAGTTTCACAAAGGGCCATGACGTACTGGAAACAGCTACCTGCTGTCAAAGGTATCACGACAACGATGGCAGGTAAGCCTGAGTTCGGCAAAGGTGGTCTTCCTACCCCCTTCCCTAACCCTTCCCGTTTAGCCCTGCATCACCCTCGCTTGGTCCCGGGAGAAGAGAAAACATGCCATTGGACATACAGTTATAAAATCTTAACACCATAATATGAAAGAATTCAATCTGATTCTTAGCTTCCCAATCAAACCTGGCACACATCTGGAAACACAAAGAGAGAGGACTTCTAAAAGTGTCTTTTTTATTATTTTATTTATTTATTTATTTTACAGGGGTAGAGAGAGAGTCAGAGAGAGAGAGAGAGAGAGAGAGAGAGAGAGAGAGAGAGAGAGAGAGATAGGGACAGACAGACAGGAACCGAGAGAGGTGAGAAGCATCAATCATTAGTTTTTCATTGCCCTTGCGACACCATAGTTGTTCATTGATTGCTTTCTCACATGTGCCTTGACCGCGGGCCTTCAACAGACTGAGCCACCCCTTGCTGGAGTCAGCGACCTTGGGTCCAAGCCGGTGAGCTTTTTCTTTTGCTCAAGCCAGACGGACCCGCGCTCAAGCTGGCGAGCTCGGGGTCTCGAACCTGGGTCTTCCACATCCCAGTCCGATGCTCTATCCACTGCGCCACCGCCTGGTCAGGCTAAAAGTTTCTTTTCAAGACAACTGACAATTGAAAGTAAACATAAAAAAATCAGAGAGCATTTCTACCTCTCTGTCTTCCTCCTGCGTCTATTGTCCTTGGGTTATTTCAACCAACTTTTCATTTCTTTTCTGACCAAAGTGTCAGTGACATCAACTTCTTCCACGGTGGTAGTATTATAGTTTAATGCAGTGGTCTGGAAGTCTGCGTGAGCCACACCTTCGAAAGGGCCAGCTTCTTTAGAAAGTCATGGGTGGGAGGGGGGTGTTAAGGAGGACATTCTTAACACACAAACTTTCCTTCGGTGCTTTCTGAGATGTGTGGTTCACTCAGGTTGAAAGCAATGTTTCCTATTTCCTGCTGTACTGGGAGACGAGGCTAAGTGGGGTGTATTATTCAATATGGATAAGTCAAAAGTAATCTGACTCCTATTGTAGATGCCACAGGGTCTGCAATTGTTGATGAGTCCTTGGTAATTACTCTTTTGTCTCAATTTTAAAATGCAAATGACCTATTATAGTTATTACTTTTTTTTAACTCCATACTAATGCCTTCCTATGGTGGTAAGATACAAGTAAAAGTTAATTGATTGACTGTTTAACCCATTTTAAAATGTACAATGCAGTGGCATTTTGTATTCACAGTGTTGTGCAACCAGCACCACACTCTCATTCCGGACCATCTTCTACGCCCACACCCACTGAGGTGTCAGTCCCCATTCTCCATTGCCCTCACCACTGGACACTATTCCTCTGCTCCCGGCCTCTGTTCACTCCTCTGAATATTTCACATAAATGGAACCATACACGGTGTGGCCTTTTGTGTCTGGCTTCTTTCACTTAGCGTGATGTCTCAAGGTTCATCCATGTGGTAGAATGTATTACTTATGAGTCGTTCCTTTTTAGGATTGTATAATACTCCAGAGTATGGCTCTTCTCATTTTGGTTCAGAAACTCATCAGATGATAGACCTTTGGGTTGTTTCCACCAGTTACTTTTATAATGGACAATACAACATACTCAAGTAAAATTTGAGTGTATTTCCTTGTTTCAAGTAGCATGCCAGTATTAAAATTGAAACCATTTTCATGTGTCTCAGACCATTCTACCTGCTTCTAAGGCTTCTGATCTAGCACTATGTATGAAATACTGACCTGGTCTCTAACCCATGGGGCCCGCTGTGCCCTCTCCCTACAATAGTCTATGTTGCTTAAGTAATGGTCCTTAAAAGGCCTTTTTGTAGATTGTTGAAATTTAGCTATAATGGAAAAGTTACTTCTCATCAAACTACTAAAATACACATAGTCCCCTCACGGCACTGGGACACAGAATGGGAAGAGGCTGCCTTATGTTTCCTAATTTCAAAATATCCTAAAGTGAAAGCTAAAATCCTTGTTTTGATTCTGAGGATGCCACAGCCCGTGGACACTAAGCAGGCTGCTTCAGGTGCTGTGACCCACATGTTTAGAAAATGAAGGTCAAGGCTCTGAGGTCGCCCCATTCTCTTTGAGACAAATGTGATGTAATCTCTCATGGCACCCAGGGTGCAGGGATGGGGCCTCAGGTGGTGTCTCAGTGGAGAGGCAGGGGGGGCTGAGCCACCAAGAAACCCCTGGCCGGCCAGGGAGCACTCCACTCAGGCCTGTTGGAACCTCAGCGTGGGCGGTGACAGTGGCTAATTTATAAAAATGAAGATGGACCAAGACCCCTTTTATTGGAGGGGAAGAAAATAAAATCATAATGCATTTTCAACAAATACTTAGCTGCACTTCAGGGCCCTTGGGAACATTCCATTAATGAGGAGCAGGGATTACAGAAAAACAGATATAGATATGTAAAAATGTTGAATTAACATTTTTCTCCCTTTTTTTCAACCTGAGAAAGTACATAGTGCCTTCTCAGCATATTTGATACACACACACTTAAAGTTAAAATTGTTACTTATAAAGCCATAATGCCATGTAAAACCATATGGTACATTGTCTATCCTGATCATTACAAACACTGATTTCCTAGCACCCTAGGGATAAGCATAACAATTTGAAAATTATTTTTAATTAAAAATGCATAGTAACTTCAACACAATGCACAATCTCTGTGGACTAGAAATTCTCTTAGATTTACCTTAGCCTCTGTCTAGATGGGTTTTGTACCAAACAGACTTCATGTTAGACGCATTATCTATGGAAATAATTTGGGGAATTGGCACTAGATTCCACATAAGTCATTTATTTACATGATCCTTAGTATGGAGAATGTTCCAAAATCAAGTAGCACACGTAAGGTATAGCAACTCTGGTATTGTTGCGATGACGGAGCCAGGAGTCTTCCATTTAATTTACATCTTGGTTTTTCTTTTAAAAAGTTTTTAATGTCTATCTCATAATATTAAAAAATTGATCTATTCTTGGGAAGAGGATAAAATTATAAATCCCATCCACTGCATGTGTTTATGTGTGTGTGTGTGGCATTTAAAACCAGAATAGCAGAATTTCATCCTCCCTTTGCACAGTAAGAAGTAAGAGTCATCTGGCAGACGCTCTTCCTCTTTCCAAGTCCATTTTAATTTCAGTAGTCCCTGCAAGTTTTATAAAATTGTGTACTTTTCTGGTTGGCTTGACCCACCTCTATGGGAAACCAAATGAAGTCATTTGATTCCAATGAAATATATGAATCACCAATAGAAAGAGACAACAATACAATTAAAAGAAATAAAACTAAGAAATATCATTTGCTCCAATAGTCAGGTCTGGAGGCAAAAGTTCTTATAGCACTGATGAACGAATGAGGAAGGGTAGCCCTTCTTATATCTTTCAACTTAGCCACGTATTAAAAGAACAACAAAAAATGGCCTGAGCTTATTTCCTTGTTCGAGGATGTAACTGGGAGAAACCATTTTTCATTCATTCTCACTGTGTCTGTGTGTGAAGGTCTCACCAGGCGCCGGCACAGACAGGTCAGTCCTATGTGAGCACGTGTCAGTCTCTTCCCGCTTTGCTGTAAGAATCCACCAGTCTCCGATGCAGCAGCCAGGCAGTGAATCATATACAATATGTTTTAAATTGGTCTTGTGTACATTCTGTTTCTATTTTAACTTATGGTTCCTTTAGAAACACAGCAATGATTCTTACCCTTTTGTATGATTTCTTCCCTTAACTCATAGGAGAAATTTCTTACAGCCAGTGAACAAGAGATAAGTATTAAATCAACTGTCCAGAAATGGGCTGTCTATCCAGTTGACTGCTACTCCTCTGCCTCCTATTTACAAAGCGCACGAACAATTACAATGAAGCCAGGGTACTGAGGGCATTGATCATTCTCTTGCAGTTTACCCCTAGTCCCTGTCCACACATGGTTTTACTGAGGTTGCATGGGTTCCCAAATACATCTTCGACAACACTACTCCCTCTGCATTGAGAAAAACGGTCCTGATTCCTAACCTACTCTGCTTTTATCACGCGATACATCCACTTGTCCGTCCTTCAGTCCCTGCCCGCTCTACTATACCTTGCCTGACACTGGGGCTTAAAGTAAAACCCAGTCTCTGACTCCAAGGTGTGCACAGGACAGTAGGAGGTGACAGGCATGTGAAGAGATAAGAAGACTGAATTATTACAGAGCTGGCCACTATAGTGGGGGACTGAGTGGGGCAATGCACAGGGATGAATGATGCTTAAAGGGCAGTGACAGCTGACCACAGGAATGACATCAGCGAACAGAAGAAAGAGTAGAAGGTGAGCACACCAAGGAGAAAAAGGGAGTCAAAGAAAAAAAGAAAACTTGAATGGAAATAAGAAAAAAGATTTATGAGAATTTTTTAAAGGTTATTAAAATAACTGAGCATACATGTTTTGATAAGCTGTCCTTTAGATTTCTAAATACAGACTTCTGAAAGGTGGAGGACAGAACAGTTATGGAGCGGTGTCCCACTGAAGTGGGTGCGTAGATTCCGACTTCCGCAAACAGTTCGGGGGGTAGTAGCCAGGGAGCAACGACTTTTTTCTAGCAGATGTATTATTTTAAATCTATTTGTTAATTCTATAGTAATAACTAATCACCTCAAAACTAAGGTGACCAGATTTTAAAATTGATAAAACGGGACACCATTGATGGGGGTTGGGGGTGGGGTTCTTGATTAAAAATTTGGTCTATATGGAGCAAAAAAAATTTTCATAGAATGCAAAAATAGTATTGTAATATATTTTTTAAATCAGGACTTTTTCAAAATGCCGCGGGACGCGGGACAAATTGTTAAAAATCGGGACTGTCCTGCCAAAAGCCGGACGTCTGGTCACCATACAAAAAGGAACAGTATGAAGTACAAGTGAAAACACACACGCTTTATACCCGTTAGACCAGCATGGCGATTTTTTAAATGGCTGATTGGACAGTCCATAAAATGTAGTGAGATTTTTAGAGTGAGTGATGTCATCCTTCTTGCATTAAATAAAAGGATTCAGAATGCTGGCTGTGCAGTGGGGGGTAGGAACTGTTGGTGACAGCCAGGAAAAGACATGACTTCCTTTAAAACACATCTTCCATTTAGAAGAATATGGAAGGTAGAGACTGTCCCCTGCTACGTTATGTTTTAACCCTTTGAGTAGTACGAATGTTCATGTACGTCCTCGTGCCTCCTGACCATCCAGAGTATGATCAATTTATTTTAAAACTGTGTAAGGCAATATTTAAAAAGGGCAAATGTATACTCTTCTTGTTTCCATAAATTGGTTATCAAACAAACATGATTTTAAGTTAATAAAACTGTAACTGTAACTAATTTTATTTTTGGAAAACAGACTCACTCCTGGAGGCCAGTGAGCATGAAATAAAACTCACTACTCAAAGGGTTAATGTTTATACAAATTAAGGCAGCATAGCAAGCTCTTAACATGTTCAGTTCTTTGTCAAATATACTGCGGTACTAGGTAATATGTGTTTTCTATTGTATGAACCTTTTCCACTGATAGAACTTTCAGATGTCACAAGATTATGGAAAACCCTCCAAATTTAGTGCAACTCCATGGGTTGTTAGTTAGTGTGAGGCTCAGTTCTGCAACTCCGGGGATGAGAAGACTTCACCCTGATACTTAATTGGCACGACCAAAATTGTCAGGAAATTACATAGTTCAGGTTTTTACTTTTAATCCTATTTTCTTTTTTTTCACAATCACCATGCATCTGGGCTCCATTAAGTGCAAACAAACATGCTATTAAATATAAAAACTATGGAACCTGACCTGGGAAAATGGTAACACACTTTATAGAAATTAAATCTCATGTAAGGTATCATTTTTTAGTAGTTTTAAGCCACATGTCAAAAATATAACACTGAAGAGCTAAGGGCTAAGATAATGAATCAAGACAAAGTAATCAGGATGAAGTAAATTTGATTTCCAAAATATTCAAGAGTTGTTGAATGCTGTACCTTCATATGACACCTGCTCTGATGGGGTGGGACATCGTCCATGTAATTAAAGGGACCTACATTTCCTAGTCTCTCCTTTCCAGGTTAGCTTTGGCCACAGGAGAGATCTGTGTGCCATTTGCAAGGCAACAGTGAAACAACAGCTGCCGTGCTCTGAAAGTCAGGGTCAGGGCCGGCACCACCGTGGCTCACACACATTGCCACTGATCTGTCTGTCTCACAGAGGGTGGTGTGGGCAGCACCTAGAACCACAGGGGCCCAGATCCCATTGGATCGACCCCTTAGTGTCTGCAAACTGGACCAGATGGAGAGCACTGGCTTCTTTTTTTCTTTTCCACATCCCTGCATCATCAAGGTGGGTGGCCATGGAAGATCCAGGTGGTTCAAGTTTGCCTTCATTTTTATGGTTGCCCTTGTTCTCTCCCCTGCTTCATGCCTAGTGTTTCTCTTTGACTGCTGTCTGTCTCACTTGATCTCCAGTGACTCTATGCTCTCATTGGACACAGAGTCAACCACTTTCCTTAATACCCACAATTGTGTATCGTGCATTCCCTATAGTTGGCTCTTTATTGCATCACTTACTGTTATTCTTCCCTGACTAAACTTTAACTTACAGAGAAATTCATACCAGAAGAAGCTCTAGGGGAACCTTACAAAAGGGTTCTTGAAATAGCTCTGGGATATTTGGAATTGATTATTTGATCTAACTATATTTCAAGACATTAATGAGACCCTGGACAATGGTAATGCAGACATGGTTAGTCCGTGGCAAACAGTTAATTAAAATACCACCTGCAGACAGATACCTGTAATCAAGTGTCTATAGAAGTGATGGTTTTGGGTGACTATGTAATTATTGCCACAAAATATTTTATAAAAGTGAGGAGCATAAAAGGAGTTCAGCATTTTAACATTCCAGTCAAGGATGAGAGAAAAGAATGTTTCTAAGTCTTCCCTAAAATACACTTGCATTTCCTGAGACTTCTGAAAACTCAAGCCCAAAGTCTCTTTTTATGGTTATATTAAAAATAAATTAAATTTACAACTTCACAGGATCTCTTAGATTAAAATTAGGACGTTCATTAGGAAGGAGTTGTTGACTGAACATGGATGGGATGAGACGGAACACATTCTAATGATGCTGGGAACTAGATTTCTAAATACTTCTTAGCCTCCTTTGCCTGTGGAAACAACCTTCCCTCCGTTGTTTGAAAACAACTCTTCCTACTGCAGGAAACAGCAATGTCCCCTTCTGAAGTAGCTGAATTCCAGGGACTGCTAATTCTCTTTAACATGTTGCATCATCCTTTATTGCTACTATACCTATAATCAGACCCTAGCCCCAGAAGGTAAGGCAAAATATGTGACCTAATTTCTTTTTCTGACATTTCATTTTTGGTTTATAAAAATACAACTAGTTTCTGAACATTAGTTTTGTATCCTCCTACTTTACAGAATTTATTCTACTATTTTTGGTGGTCTCTTTAGAATTATCTCTAGATAATATCATGTGATCTGCAAATAACGACTGTTTTACTTTTTCCTTTCCATTTTGGATAGTTTTTTTTTCTTGTCTCATTGCTGTGTCCAGGATGTCCAATCCTATGTTGAATAAAAGTTGTTGAAAGTGGACCTCCTTGTGTTGTTCCTCATCTTAAAGAAAAAGCTTTCAGCCTCACTATTGAGTATGTTAGCTGTGGGTTTGCCATCTGTGACAGCATGGAGATTATGCTAAGTGAAATAAGTCAGACAGAGAAAAACAAATACCACATGGTTTTACTTATATGTGGAATCTTAAAAAACAACAACAAAATAAATGAACACACAAAACAGAAACAAACTCATATATACAGAGAACAAACTGATGGTTTCCAGATGGGAGGAATGTTAGGGGCTAGGCAAAGAAGGTGAAGGGATGTATAAATTGTCAGTTATAAAAAGTCATGTGGATGTAAAGTACACTGAAGGGAATATAGTCAATAATATTATAATAACTACTAGACTTATTGGTATGATCACTTCATAAAGTCTAATCCCTATGTTGTATACCTGAAACTAATATAAAATACTGTATGTCAAGTACAACTGAAAAAACTATTTTAGAGTGACTTGTATGCAGGAGGAAACCACACTGAAGTTTTTGCAAAATTTTCTAATTTGTATTTCCAGAAACCTGGGGAACATGCAGGGGAATGACTCTTTATGGATGTGGGATCAGGTTAGAAGTAAATTTGTTGATTGGATACTCTAAAGCATAGTGTTCAGATTCAAGTTGAAGTCTCACATGACTAAGTGTGGCAGACAGGTTAAGAAACCCACCCTAAGTTGCAAAACAAATACGTAATGTACCCGGGATCTGAACCCCAGGAGTCTGGCTCCAGAGTTCTTGTTCTTAAGGGTGAAGTGGTTAGAGACAAAAAGCTGTGACTTCAGACACATTAGAGGCTATAAATTTTAAAAAAAGCTGTTCTAACAAATGGGACAAGAAATCAAGCCGAGGATTTAGTTAATGAACCTTAAATTATAGTTCTTTTTTTTCCTGAAATATTCTCAGCACTTTTCCTCTATTGCATATATATTTAGACATCCTTTTTAAAGAACATATTGTATTTATTAGTGACAAGGAGAAGTACATCTTAACTCTGCATTAGATCTTGTTAAAGAAAGGATCTGCAATAGACCAGTAATATGATATAAATCTTCTGATGAGTGACTATGAGGAAGATGTAATGCTAAATCAAGAGATACAGAGAGAGAATGAATAAGCATTCTCTTTTTAAATGTGACTATGCACGTATAATACATTTTATATTTCCACAGTGAGATCGATGTATATGTGTATAAATGTATGTGTGTATGTATGCCTTATGCTGTTCCTTGACCCAATCCTTAAATTCAACTCTTTGGAGATAAGAAAAGCAAAAAAGCATTAAAAATAACTGCCTGGATAGCCAAACCCAGACCAATCTGGACAGTGTCCCAAAGGTGAGGGCTCCCACCTTTTCCTACCTTTTCAGTGGAGAGAGATGCTGAGCAGAACATACAAGAGGATAGAAATATACATTTCTGTAAGATGCTTCACCTAACTGACCTAATTAAGAGACATAATACCTAGGCTGTACCTGGATGTTCTATTGAATGAGTGCACAAATGACCCTTATATAGAAAAGCAAAGTTGTTTCCCTTTATGCAGCATTTTATGACATTGTCCTTGTGTAAATTCACTCTTGGATCTTCCTCTAAAGAGGAGACAAATAAACACATGTGATCCACCTTTAATTATGTTTTACTTTATTGGAATAGAGTTTTCTTCACTATCATATGTTTCTTTTGCTGCATACAAATTATCACCAACCTGGCATATTAACATAATAAGCATATGCCACATATGAAAAGCCCACAGGTAACATCATATTCAATAGTTAGTGAAAGTCTTTGATACTTCTTTTTTCCTCTAAGACCAGAAACAGAACAAGGATGTCCTCCTGCCACTACCACTTAACACAGTATTGGAAGTCCTTGCCAGGTTAATGAGTCAAGAAAAATAAAGGCATTCAAACGAAAAATAAAGAAGTAAAATTAACTCTTTGCTCAGAACAGGATTTTATGTGTAGAAAACCCAGAGGACACTACAAGAAACTTAGAGCTGATAAACAAATTAAGCAAGTGGCAGAATACAGAATCAACACACAAAATCAAGTGCATTTCTACATGTTAACAATAGACCATTTGAAAAGGAAATAAAGTATTTTATTTGCAATAGCAATGCTCCCCCCAAAATAAAAATACTTAATGATTAACCAAGATGGCAAAAGACAACACTGATATCGACAACACAATACTGAAAGAATTTAAAGAAGATATTAAAAATGAAAATATATTCCAAACTCATGAATCAAAAAGACTTAATATTGTTAAGATGTCAATACTCCCCAAAGTTATCTACAGATTCAATGCAATACCTAGCAAAACCACAATGAGAAATAGGAAATTTCATCCTAAAATCCAATGGACTCTCAAGGAAATCCAAAAAGCAAAGACAATATTGAAAAAAAACAAATGTGGGTCTCATACTTCCCCATGTCAAGAGCATCTACTTCCCTTTGCTGTCTGTTTTAGAGGCTAGCCTAAGTCAAGTCTATCAAAAGGAACCCTCCTTTTGATAATTTGGAATAAACTCATCAGAAACCTAAATTATATATGCAAAATCCTCTTTGCCATAAAACGTATTTTATTCTTGTGAGGATGATCCCATAATATTCAAAGGTCCTGCCCACACTCCAGAAAGAGGTATTCTTTGGGCCACTTACAGCAGGGGTGGGCATGTTGGCAGCCATCTCAGGATTCTGCCTCCCATACCTATCATGCCCATTACTATAAGAGGAAGGTCCATCTGTAACTCTGGAGGCCACAATTCGCTACAATAATATACCACATAACTATGTCCATGCTAAATAAAACAATTATTTTATAAGGAAAATATATAAAGACAATCAAGAAGACGTAGATGGAAGCACGATGATAAAATCTGATGCACATTTAAAATAATGACAACACTTTCTGTTGGCAAGTCTGCGGGGAACCAGCCATCACCACATAATTTTTGGTGATGGTGCAAATTGATACAAACTTTGTGGAAAGGAATCTAAATGTCTATGCTAATATCAACCAATCAATTAATCAACCAACCAATAAAAATAAATGGGAGGAGGAAAGTTTTTGCTTACAACAGAATGGCAGCTAATAAATGCATATGTCTACGCAGTTAGTGGTTTAGTGTTGTGGGGGGAAGGGATAAGGCAGGAAGTGGAGGGAGGGGACAGAACCACAAACCTGGGTCATATCAAATATCCTTCAGTGTAGCCAATTAATTTGAAAGAAAAATTTGTGAGAAAGCAACCCACTCATTTTAGGAGGCTATTCTAATTAATTACCTGTGCAAGGATTTTTTAAAAATTTGAACTAGAAATGTTCACTAGAAATGGGGGAGGCAACAAGGCTGAATATTTTCAAATTACTGACAAGGAAATGTGGATGGTGTCAATGGATATTTGGGATAGGAGAAGGGAAGTGACAAATGATTTGAAAAGGAGAGAGATCTAGTAAACTAATTTTGCCAAAATTATTTAGTGAGACCAAGGTTTACCTTTGAACACTTCTCCAAATAGGGAGATCTGAAACTTTATACAAATTTCTAGGGTTTTTTTGAAGGGGGTTTGTTTCTGGGAAGAATTTATATCTTCCCAGAAAAGGAGCTCAACATAAAAAATCTTAAAATTTTTTTCCATAGTTGATTTTTTTTTTTTTTACAGGGACAGAGAGAGAGTCAGAGAGAGGGATAGATAGGGACAGACAGACAAGAACGGAGAGAGGTGAGAAGCATCAGTCATCAGTTTTTAGTTGCCATCACAACACCTTAGTTATTTATTGATTGCTTTCTCACATGTGCCTTGACTGTGGGCCTTCAGCAGACTGAGCAACCCCTTGCTGGAGCCAGCGACCTTGGGTCCAAGCTGATGAGCTTTTGCTCAAGCCAGATGAACCCATGCTCAAGCTGGCAAGCTCGGGGTCTCAAACATGGGTGGGTCTTCCACATCCCAATCCGATGCTCTATCCACTGCGCCACCGCCTGGTCAGGCTATAGTTGAAATTTTTAGAGCAAAGCTATTCTATTCAATAAGCTCTTTAAATCTAGGCTTTAGTATCCATAGAAGTAGAGTATTCTCTAAGAAAAAGCAAACAAAGCATATTTCATCTTTTTATATCTGGTTATTTTATCTATATTTTATTGTCAGATTGCTAATAGTAGAAGATAATTTATCTTTTAAATCTATATTTATGATTTTATGTAACTGTAAGATTGAATCATTTGATTTTATACCTGTATAACTATGAAACATCACATACATCAATGGGGGGGGGGGTTCCATCCTAAAGTCCAGTGATCACTTGTTGGTTATGCCCCATTAGTGAATCTCTGTTTATATTCAAGTGGAACTGTTAAGAAGTTATGGGAATATCAATGTAGCAGATAATTAAATGTGTACAGATCTATTAATTTATATAATTAAGACAGAACATCATTGGAATTTATTACAAAGTTAGAATTTCCTGTAATTGTCCTGAAGGGGACTGCTTGTCAGGCTGTAAGCTTAATTACAACCAGGCAGTTCACATAACTTCGCAGTTCCAGGGATTCACACAATTACCATATTTTTCTCTTCATAAGATGAACTTTTCCCCAAAAAAAGTGAAGGGGAAAATGCCTGTGCATCTTATGGAGCAAATGTTCATTTTTTTTTTAGCTGCTGCTGCAGGTTCCTGGACAATTAGAAGAGTATTTGAACATTAAAGTCTCTTCTCATTTGTTAATAACAGTGCTAATGGTTGTTAATACTGCTGTTGAGTTTACATTGCTGAAATATTATTGTGGTATATTTTAATAAATATTTTAACTCACCATTTGGTTCAGAATATTTTTTTTAATTTTCCTCCTTAAAACCCTAGGTAGTCAGGTGCTTCTTGTGGAGTGAAAAATACAGTAGTAGAGACTTAGGCCGAGTTATAAAAGTTGTAATAAAAATATGAACAGACCTATGCGTGAGCATCAGAATTAGATTTCAGCGTGCAGCACCACTTTGGAGATGGATTCCCTGTGTTCTATCACACTGTCCTCAATTAGTGAGAGGGGGTGTGCTCCGTCCAACTTAATAGCTGTCGGTGTAGGATACTGTGTGAGTACTAGGAACTGCTCACTCTACACAGAGGTGTGAGGACAAGCACGTCGGTAAGTTTATAAACAACGGCTCTTCCTGGCTAGACACACTCTATGCCTCCCAGTGTCTTGATGTGCAAAATGGTGATGACCCACAAAGGGTTTATCACAAAGGTAAATTACATATATAATTAATCTCTCTATATATATTGATATATCTGACATAATAAACAGTGAATGCAAGCTATCGTTATTGTTATTACTAATACTACAATTATTACTGATTTATTATCCTGCTCTTTTTTTTACACATCTTATTTGACTGTCTGCCTAGAACCCAGAAAATGACTTCTTATTGGCTTCGTGAGTTAATACAGGAGGGATGTGCTCTTCCTTTTGCAAGTCCAGTGATTGCCAGAAGAGGGACAATGTGTGGTCCTTGAGCTTGGGTCTCCACATGGCATGTGGACTGAATGATTGCTAGAAGAATGAACCTCCCCTTGTGTCACGATCCACAGAGAACAGGGAGGCTCACGTGCGCCACCATTGGTCTTCCTGAAGATTTACACCTAAGCCTACACGTGATGTTTAGAATTGATCTTATTTTCAGAGACTTTCAGAAAAGGCGATTCTGTGAATTCCAGCAGCTGCCCTCTCCCTCCCCTGTGGCCTCAGTATTTATCCTCTGCCTGTGATTCTGACAAGGGAGCTGTTGGCGGGGCAGCTGCAGTACACCACGCTTGGAGTCATTCAAGGGAAAAGGGACAAGAAAGTGGAATTCCGTACGTGTAATAACACGTTTTGAGAAAACGTGTTCTAAAGTGAAGAAGAGGAGTGGGGAGGTAGAGAGATGCACAGACTAAACAGTGAGTTTTGCTTGTTTGTTTGTCTACTGTCTGAGATGTCTGTCCACACAATGAGGCCACAAGAGACAGAGCCATGCAATACAGACGACTTGTCCGGACAGCCCAGCGGGAGAAACTGTTCCACAGGAGCCAAGAGCCATAGAGGTTCACAGGCCCAGCTCTTTCCCATTTCCCACCAGTCAGAGTGTGCCCCCAGAGTCTCTCAGTCACACCCCACCCTGGCTATTTGGGATCGTACCATCTCCTTCAAGTTGTTGCTCTGGAAACCAGCACCATGTTCTGAGATGTGACATTTCATCCAAGAGTGAGAGAGATCCCATATTAGTATGAAGGGAAAGTCAAAGGCATCTCAAAGTTTCTGGCCCCAACAGCCCCTTACACTCAGCATGCCTTCTCTTTACCAGTATTGTTTTCCCTTAGCATATAGCAGTTTGTTTGTGATTAATAACCCATCCTAAAATGTGAGCTCCATCAGCCAGGGTTGGGGTCCGTGGCATTATTGTTTCTCCACCATTCTGTGTTCAGCTCCTGTTATGTACTAGGTGCTCAGTAAATACTTGCGGAAAGAATCAAGCCCTCTGGGAGATTCATTCAAACTCACCCCTACTGAAAAGGACATATCCGAGCGTCAGATCATGTGCTTGTGTACTAGAGTCATACCACCAATAATACTAGGCAACCCCCTGAAAACATACCCCCATCTCGGATCCTCGCATTAAACATTGCTAACTGACCCTGACAATATTCGGGATGCCTTCATCATCAGTCCTTGGAAAAGGAAAGTCCTGAAAAACAAGTGTATTCCTTCTTGGTTTTTGTCTGAAAGTGCTGAAGATACCTTGAATATACCTTACATTTGGGGGATTAGAGAGAGCACCACACTTAGAGGTGAATTTCACTTTGGTATGTCTCTGAAACATCAAATAAATGCTTTAAATGCACTCACATGTGGTAAAAGCAATCTTTATTATAACAGC
Source organism: Rhynchonycteris naso (assembly GCA_037038555.1). NCBI lineage: Eukaryota > Metazoa > Chordata > Mammalia > Chiroptera > Emballonuridae > Rhynchonycteris > Rhynchonycteris naso. Next base: position 202,286,463 of record CM072999.1, read on the forward strand.
ATTTGAAATAAAATATATATATATATACTTTTTGTCCTGTGGTGTATGCCCTGGTGTTTTGATCAGAACTGAAAATGCATGTTCGTTTCCTTGCCATGTCTTGAATTTGAACTTGAATGATACAAAGATATTCATTGCTAGCATGTCTGTGAGCACCATGGTAGAAAATATATACCCATTTTGGCTTCAGGTTGCATTTTACAGAGAAGGAAGTTTTATTGCATTTAACGATGTACAATGGTACAAGAACTATGGGAGTTCTTCCAAATTGATTATTTTCATAGGCCTCTGCATTCCAACTTGGAAACCAATAGGAAGATATATTTACTTTAATGAGAACATGTTTTCCTATAGTGAATTTTTATAGTGAGGAAATGGAGATGTCATTGCAAACGGGGAAAAAAGACCTTGGAGGGCTCAGCTCAACCAGCTCTTTTGATCTGAGATGCCATTAACCGCCAAATTAATGCAAATACAGCTTAATGAAATGTTTCTCATACTGTGATCATAAAACATCCCTGCAAAACACCACTCTGCACTTAATAAGTGAGAGCCAAGCCAGGATCCCCACATATCGATTTAAAAAAAAAAGAATATTTCCCACAGACTCCTCAAACACTCAGAAGATCAACGTAAGCCTCAAAGGTCAGTCTAATTATAAGATGAATTTGAATTGATTTAACATCATTTCTGTCAGATGGAGAGCAATGATTCAACGAGGATAATTTCGGTTACAGTGAGACTATATGACCAGATGCCAGATGAAAGCTCTGTGAGCCATAAGATTCACTCCATGATGTGGATCGTGGGGCCGTCATTCAAGTCAAGTACCTTCCCACTCCTTTGGACCATTTTCCGTGGGCGCGTACAAATCCAGTGAGTGGGACTTATTGTGTGCTTTGCAGACAGCGAAGTGCTGGCCTATATTTTAGAGCAAAGCATTTAAAAATGTACACAGCTGTTTGGTATGGATGCAACGCCTAGGTGCATGGTGTTTATTTTTCTACCGATTAATTTTCTAGGGTTTTCCAAAGTAGTGGAATGCATTACATTGGAGACTAAAAATGAATCATTCTCAATGGAAAATGAGTTGAGCACCGCTGTCCTGGGTTTATCTTTGCTTTAGGGGCCAAATGGCGACCACCTGCTGAATCTCAGCCCGAGATGGTTTGCCCGAAATGCAGTGTGGGTGTAAGGAAAGAAAATGGAAAGACCTGATATCACCCCCAAAGAGCATTATTTGGAACTAGATGTATACAACTGTCAAGATCAAGCCAAAATGACAAGAGATAGCACTATTTGAAGAAATAGCCTCTTGGAAGTTAGAATGCTATTCATTTTACAAATAGTTCCTTTGTGTGCATGTTCAGAGTAAAGAGAGTAGGGAGCTAAGTATATTAGGTTGGAAGAAGAAGGTTATCATAGATTTTAATAATATAACTACTCTCTCAGAATGCAGAAACTGTGTCACCTTCTCCGAGTGTAATGAATGACATTAGCCAGCTGTTCAATGCGCCAACCCATAAAAATTGAATAGGTTTGGGATTTCTGAAGCCCTGACAAAGTGTTTTAGGTATATGAAAAAGTATTATAAATGGAAAATAAAGAATCTAACAAAATTAATTATAATCCCCATAGCATGATTTGCATATAGTACAAGAGCGGAACTTGGAATATTTAGCCATGTACTCTGTCGGATGGATATGATACAAAGAAGACACCAAATCTGTCTCAGCTTGTTTACCATGTAAGCTTCATAGAGCCTTCACATTTCAGATCGAGTGCTACTTTCTCTGCAAAGCCTTCCCATTATATCCCAGGCATACATTGCGCCCTTTCAACACACCTCCATTTTATTCATTATGTTATATAATAATCATTTATATGATTTTTAAAAAATTCAGTCTGTAACCTCAACTTGGTTTCCATTAAATAATTAACAAGAGCATTCTGGGCTCAGCAGGAATAGGGCATGGGTTGCGATAAATGCTAATAATAACGATGATGATAATGGCTAACATATTGATTGCTTCCTATGGGCTAAACACTGTTCTAAGCATGGTATAGGCATCAGTTCATTGAACCCTCCCATTTGTGAGTGACAGAAACTCAAGACAATGGTTGCTTAAACTAAAGAAAAGGTTATTTCACTCCCATAAAAATGCCACAGGTAGACACCCATGATGGAGAGGTGAAGTCAGCCTTCCGCCCCCAGAGATGACAGATCAAATGTCTATGGTTAGAAAACAACTATGTAAAGACATGAGAAAGCACCTAAAAGCACACTGAAGCCAGAGCTGAGTTTCCTCCCAAAGCACTCAACTAGAAAAAGACCCCTTGGCTGCCCCCATCCTGGATAATGGAGCTTAACATAAGGATGTTCTCAGCATCGCTAGACCACTTACCTTTGAGGCAGGAGATCTGGTGGCTCGGCTATGAGAAGCCACAGAAGGCAGAGGGAGGAAGGCCCAACGAGGCAGACACGAAACGGAGCAGAGTGAGCCGGAAAGAGGAGATGTGCTTTAGGACTGGGAAGAGTTTCAGGGACAGAGCAGTCTGACCTGCCATGGGTCACGTGTTTATACTATTTTCTTTCCTTTCTCTCCTGTCAAGAGTCCTTTTCCATTCAGAAAGATGAAAAAGGTTCTAGAATTTAAAACATGGCAATGGGGAAAAGCTCACTTTTTTTGTTTGTTTGTTTTTAGGGGACAAGAGGGGTCCAATGGGCAGATTACCTACCTATGTAGTGCTGTCAGGCGATTTCTGATGAACAGGTTTAAGATTCTATTTCGAGGATGCAGAAACCACCATTAGGTTAAGTCTTGGTTTGGTTACTTGGGGTTTATAGCATAATTGACTCCACTGGGGGCCTATTGTCTTGTTTTTAACAATATTCATGTATTGTATCCTCTCTAAGATACCAGGGTGTGATGCCCTGGTATCTAACAGGAAGTCAGGCATTAGGATTTTCTTCACTCTGATTTTAACTGGTGAGGTCCAAACAGTCACCTTATTTTCCCAAAATTTAACATGGTCTTGGATTTGGATAGGTGAGATTAGGTACAGAAAGAATTCTAGGATATTGCAACTAACAACCATTTTAGAAGAAGTCTAGGATTTAGTAAGTTTGATAGCTGTTACCGTCCCTCCAGAAGAATTTTTATTAATGACAGTTAAGCCAAATGTAGTTACCCCTGTAGTTAACAGGAACTTGTTATTCCAATTTATAAATAAAATATTTTTAGCTAACTATCCCAAGACATGCTGCACTTCCTTTGCCTCTATGTGGGAGGAGAGTACCATATTTCCCCATGTAGAAGATGTTCCCATGTATGAGATGCACAATTTGGGGGCCTGAAATTTGAAAAAGAAATGTATTACATAAAGTTACTGAACTCAAAGTTTCTTCATCATAAAATTCATACAACTCCTCATCACTGTCAAAACTTCCGTCCATTAGCTTGTCCTCATCTGTGTCTGATGACGAATCACTGTCTTCAACAATGAGCGCAAAAACAAGCGCAAAAATGTGAGAAATGCAAGTAAAAAATCCACAACCACTGTATAAGATGCACCCAGTTTTTAGACCCCAATTTTTTCGTAAAAGGGTGTGTCTTATACATGGGGATATACGGTATATTTTTCAGGTAAAGAAAAAAACAAAAAACACAGTCATCATTATTGGAAATATAGAAATCTCAGGCATGAGGAGGATAAGACTCTAGAATTCCCATGGAAGTATTTCAAACAGAAGACAGGATTTACCTGTCGTCAGAGGGAGACGCTGTACAAGGATCATGTTATTTATTGGGCTGGGGGAGGCTGTCCCGCTGGGGACATTGAGTTCAAGTCTGTGATCTGTGCATCCATTTGGTGGCCGAATAAGTACTGTCGTCCAGATGAGGTGGCCCATATTTTCATGAGTATTCCTAAGGGATGCCAGGTAAACAATCACAGGACAGGACTGTCCTCAGTAATTGCTGAGGAGATGACTGGGACAGCAGCATTTCAAATAAAGATGCCATTAACAGTCTGCATAATAATAGATTTCCCAACATTTAACAATGTAGATATTGACAAAACAGTAAAACAGGTTCCTGTTTGGGGTTCTGCCTCTGCAAACAGTCTCTCTGTTTTGTCAATAGGATTAATTCAAACTCACTCAACCTGCATGCATTTTTCATAGCTGCAGAAAGACTCAGTCTGAGTGGTGGCAGTAATGTGGACCCCAACCTCCAGGTTCTGAAGCCTGGCTCTGCTGTGATTAGCTCTGTATGTTGAATATTTAGTTGACTTCTTTGAACTTTGTTTTCTTTCAAAAAAAAATTCAAATAATAATAATTTAATAATGCACCCCCAGTTTCAGGGAATATAAAGTGAGTAGATTAACATAAAGAGTTCAACATCTCAACTGACTCAGAGAAGTTTCCTGACCCTTAGGGGTAATTAACCCTGTATAAATTATTGATTCCATGACCTTTGTTAAAAAAAGTTCAACATTTTTTAGAAAGTCATAAAAAAATCATGTCTAGCACTCTACTTTCAAATTAAGGAAACTGAGGCTTTTTAATGTTTAACAAATTAACCATCAAATTTCCATAGATTCTAAGGTCACTTATCCTTCAGTTCAGGGCCATTTATCCTGAAATACATTGTGTTCTATCTTGAATTTAATTCAGATATTCTCTTTAATGAATGAGGTAAAAAATAACTATCTTGTGGAGAATAATTTCCATGTATATTTGCAAACCAAATGAGAAGCTGGTTTTATATACATCTAGAAATTTTAATACAGCAATAAATTATGTCATTTTCTTTCATTTATATTTTGCCATTATTGCACACTCAGGCATGGATTTTGGAGTCATTTCTACCATTGATGGGACTTGAGGGCTTGCATTTATCCTGTTTATTTGTAAAATGAGACAAATAATACATCCTTATAGGGTTGATATGAGAATTTAATGACTTATTATACAGAGAAGACTCAAACAGTCTTTATGAGATAGGTATGTGGAGAAATGGCTGTAATTAATAAGGGCTAGAGGGACTTTCAAGGAGATAGTAAGACTGATCCCCAACTGATATACGGCTTGGAACCACAGAGATCAGCTTGATCCAACATGATCACTAATTCTACCTAATGGTAACCCCTACCCTCATTCTACGCTCATTGTAACACATCAGCATGATCAACGACACACCCCTCCTCACCATGATCGGAAAAGGAAAGCTCATAAAAGGACACTACTACTCTGAGAAGTCTTCGCCCCTTTCCCTGAAAAAGCCTGAATATTCTGCCCCTTATGAATGCCTTACCCCCTGATTAAATACTCTCCAAATGAAAGAGGTTAGTCCTACTAGTGAGAGGCTTCTCTGTCCGGAGTAGCTCCCTCTCACTGTCTCACTAGTAAACTCACTTCTACTGTAATCTCCATAAGCTCTGTGGGCTCGTCTTTGAATTCTTTTCTGTGCAAAGCCAAAAACCCATGGCGGGTTACAGACCTTCGGATCCCCTACTTCTGGAACACCTACATCATCTCAATACGACTTTGTCATTGAGACAACTATAGCAGGCAAACAGGTAGCAAAAATGACAATTCTTATATTTCCAAAGGAAAATAAAGCTTGTTTCCTACCCTCCCCACAATATTCTGAATAATTACATTGCTACCTCTAAATGTAAGGTTAGCAATTCTTTTCAGTTCAGTATTCTGTGCCTCTGAAGAGAAATTCTTGGTTTCCAAGGCTATAAAGAATCTCTGTGGACTATGTAAGGATATAATGACTACTGTCACCTTGTGTGGGATGCCAATTAAAGACTTAATGAGAATCAATAATAGCTGAGACATAGGCTTAGCAGTACAGGACCTACTATGTGCCATGTCTTTGTAAGTGCTTTAGTTCTATTGAATTACTTAAGTATTTAGTACTCCAAATAACCCTCTGAGGAAGTTTCTATTAATGTGATAAAATCAATTTACATATGTAGAAATGTAACCTCAAAGAATTGAAAATCTGGCCAAGATTACACATTTGACAGGAACCACCATCAGGATTCAGATGCAGTGTCTGATTCCAGAGATGGCTGTGCTGGGCATAACATTGAATTTCTGTCCTAACAAGAAAACATCTGTGTAGTGATTACTCATGCGTAGTACTCTCAAAGCATGTACTTACGTAGCTAAAATTACTCAATATAGGAAATTTCAAAATGATTGAATCTGACTCTATTAATCTCTTCTTAATTTTCTGTTGTTGTTTTTTAAAATCAGAAGTTACCACTTTGGCTGATTTTCCCCCCGCTACTTTTATACTAGAGAAGGATGCTCTCTAAAACTTTTCTGCACACGTTGTCTAGAATGGAATACACCAGGGAACATCTTCACTTTTTCATTTGTTCTGAGAGAGAGAGAGAAAGAGAGAGAGAGGAGAGGAGAGGAGAGGAGAGACTCTCCTCTCTCGTGCCTGGAAGCCTGAGGAAAGGACGACACAGGTCCCCAAAGGCCATTTTACTAAAGACCAGATACCCTCCGGCAAACAGCAAACACTTTCCTTTTAAAAAGCCTGGAATTGGTAGAACAGCATGATTTGGGGTCCGGGAGGAAGATGACCCAGGAGTTTCAGCTGAGAGCAGGGCCTTAGAGTTACGCTGAATAATGAAATAATGCAGGCAGCGGTCTGCAGTCTCTGGATATTGACTTTGATGATAACATGAATAATTTAAATGTTGTAAAGGACTGAGTGTGGTGTTAAATAATACAGGCCCCGTCTGGCCGTTTTTTTTTTTTTTTTTTTTCTCTCCTTGTGGTTTCTTATTTGTTCAGGAGAGAACACGATTTAGCAGGGAAAATTGACCTGAGCATTATACTCATTTAACTAGGAACATGACTGTAAGTTATTTTTTCTTGAGTTGTGCAACCATTTTATATGGATCATTACATAATTCTAGTGCATTTTGTAATAGGTGCTGAGGAGGACAGTGGTTTGATTCCTTTTCTTTGATGCCTACAATGTGTGTTGGTTAACGGATTATTTCAAAGGCTACGTGTCCAAAGAGAACTAAGACTTCCTCTCCCACTCCAAATCTCCTTTTCCCCAGTCTTCCTATCACAACTAATGGTACCCCATTCACTCGGTAATTTTTGCCCAATCTACATTCACCCACACCACTTTTCATCCAGCACCCACCAGGTTTCCTCCTCTCTGTGATGTCACTGGCCTCTCCTTACCGCCTTCTCCATTATCACATAGTTAGTGTCCCTAACCTGCCCTCCGATTATTACACCCCATTTCCCTAGACCCCCGCTTTCACACTTATTCCTCTGATAGGGGCACCAAGCTTGATCTTTTATTAAAAGAATAACTTCGATTCCTTTGCTCATCATGTTTTAAAAATCATCTCTGATGACTTTCGATTACAATTAGAATAAATTCCCTATGTCTTATCAATAACACTGGGGAACAAAATTTTTGTTGTATTCACAAAAATACTTGTACTTACCTAATTCAAGTGTGCTGATCTCAAATCTGACATTAGTTTTACTCTGTAAGCTACAGTTTTTTTGCAATCCAAGAGTTTAGGTTTTCATGTTACTGTAAAATTTTCAATATTTAGTTTAACATCATAAAGTAGAATGTCTTTTGGGCATCATCTTTGTGAAAATATAATAATTTATATAATGCAGCAAGTACACTAATACACTAAAAGATATGATTGCATCAGAGTTTGTCTACAATTTTGAAATAGAACATATTAAAATACTTATTTTAATCATAACATTTGTGCAAAACTTATTTAAATTCTATTTAGACAAAAATTGCTTTTATAGTTCTTGTGTTTGTATACTTGTTGAGGACAATCTCATTCGATGCTCCAGCAGTAGTTTGCTCATCACTAACAGCTCCAAGATTTTCAGGAAACTTATCAAGGTGACTATTCAGGAAGTGGATCTTAATGCTCATGTTTCATCCAATGTCGTGGAAAACCAACAGCATCCTTTGAACCAGAAGTTCATAGTTTTCTGCTTTTTTTATGCCAAGGAAGTTTTTTTGTAACTGCCACAAAAGACTGCCATGCTGCTTTCTCTTCATTATTCATCTTCTTGGCAAATTCTTTGTCACGTATGAGGGTTCGAATTGAAGGTCCGTCGAATACACCTGCTTTTATCTTCTTGAAAGACAAGGCAGGAAAAACAGAAAGAATATGTTGAAAACATTCACTTTCTCTATTTAAAGCCTGGACAAAACTGCTTCATTAAGCCATGTTTGATGTGAAATGGAGGGAAAATGATTCTGTCTCAATTAACTACAGGTTCATTCACAATATTTTGCATCCCTACTTCCAGAGCTTTATGTTTCAGTCACTCCTTCTGTGTCCAGTGTTTCTCCTGAACTCGGCTGTCCCACGAACACAGAAAGCAAGGATACTTTGTGAAACTTCTCTTTTGTCCTAGCAGGAAACTTACCATTTTAAGATCCATACAGATGACCCAGTTATGCTCCTCATACTTCAGAAAGTCGAGGACAATTTTTATGTCATTATAATCTTCTCGCAGATGAGTTGAATAACCAATTGGAACCGCTGCATAAACATTACCATTGTGTAGGATAACACATTTCAGACTCCGTTTAGAGCTGTCAAGAAATAGCTGCCATTCTGTTGAACTGTAAGTGGTAACACCTAACTGGCTGAGAAGACTACTTATATAATGACAGCAAACAGAGTGTTTGTCTTCATGAAAAAAAGTTTATGAAAATTTGTTTATGCTTCCTGAAATGAGATACTTTAACTGACCGGTGAAGTACATTTTTTTCTTAAAGCCTGGAGGCTAATAACTCAGCTGCTTTCTTTGATAGGCTCAAATCTCTAACTAAGTCATTCAATTTGGGTTGGCTAAACTCCTGAGGGGTTAATGACTGCTTGGCATCAGAAGAAGACCCTTCAGATTCTACAACCATTTCCTCATGCATCTTATCAAAATACACTTGATCACCATGTTCACTTCATCCTTAGGCGAAATAAAACCATTGAAAACTGGAACTGGGAGTGTCTCAGAGTGTGGGATAGGTCGTATTGCTAAAGGAATATTAGGCTATGTGATCATATGCTGATTTTTCTTGCTGATGCCCTTTGTATGGATCAGACAGAAATAACAGTCACTGCTGTGGTCCTTCGGTTCACGCCAAACCTTGGGAATACCAAAAGGCATTCCTTTGCATTTTCCTTTTGTACAGTCACGAAGCATTTCTTCACAATCATGACACACTATATGAGGAGCCCAATTCTTATCTTGGTCGCCTAGGGGAACTTAAAAATATGCAATATATGCATGTGTCTCAAATGATGAAATATTGTACCTTTGGTGTGGAAGTGTGTAACAGCCACATATATAACAGGAAGTGTCAGGACTATTCTTACATTTATGCTACTCAAAGAAGCTATGATTCAATCTTAAAACAAAATAAGAGGGTGCTTTTATCAGATAATATTTTTTTACTTTTATAAACCACTACAATTATGTAAAAGTGCTATTTGTAAAACATTAATTGTCTTGTGGTTATGTTCAATCCAAGAGCCGTTGCCCTTTAACTCCAATTTAAAAACCAATGCATGCCATTAACTGTAACAAAAAGAAATTAAAATTGCATAAATCTAGAGCATGCACCAAAAAACAGATTTCAGATTTGGAATCAGCAATGCAGACATATATAGAAAAAGTTTTAAAACCTCATGCAACAGAAAATTAAAAAAATATTGTTCCCCAGTGAATTAGTGGGCTTTGTTATCATTTGGGTCCTGCTATCTCTCCCACCATCTTCCCTGACTTCTCTATCTTACTCTCATTGCATGCCAGACAACCTGACCTTACTTCTTCTCCACAAATAGGCTAACTATTTCCCATTTCGGGGCAAGTGCACTAACTATTGCTTCTGCAAGGGCCAACTTTATTGGATTGTTACTCAATCCACTCTTTTTAATTATCATGTCTCTGCCACAGTGTAGCTTTTTCTTGGATGACTCCTCCCCTGAGCACACTGTCTAAAAGGGACCCTGCACTGTCATTTGACTCACTCTCATCGGCTATGTTCATGTCATATTAGTTGTAACTTTCTGATTTTCTGTAGCAGGTTGTATTTCCAAGAGGTGGCCCTGACCCTGTCTTCCATCTCATGAATTCTGCTATGTACACCACTCCCCATCAAAAGCACTCAAATTTCCCTCCACTTGAGTCCAGATGGGCTGTGACTGCTTCAATCAATAGAATAAGCTCAAGTGATGCCATGTTACTCCTGAAGATGGGTGAGAAAAAGCCAGGCAGCTCCTACTGGGTTCTCCTCGCATGCTCACTGTCTGAACACTTCTTCTCAAACTCAGCCGCGGTGTAGTGAGAGCCCATGACCCACAAAGAGCCCACGGGCAGGTTCCCAGCCATCCCTGCCCAGGAGCCAGACGGGTGAAGGACAGTCTCTGGATGGCTCCAGCCTCTGCCTTTTGAGTCTGCTCAGATAAGCCCACATACATTGTGGTGCAAGGACAAGCCACCTGCTCTGTGTCCAGTACAAAGTCCTACCCACAGTACCCGCAAGCTTGTTCTCCCTCACACTCACCTGACCACTAAGAAAATGGAGCTTTAAAAGGCTCGCCTTCATGGTGGCTCCATAAACAGACCTACCAGCTCCCACTTGTTCCCACCCTTCTTGCTTTCTCTTTTTTATTCCCAGAAAAGTGTTCCACTCCAATCAAAGACATCCTTTTACTCCATGGACCCATTTTTCTCCTTTGTCAAGGACTTTCCTCCTTCCTTTACTCCTTCTCTTTGTCATTACAAGCCTTTCCCCAACTACTAGACCATTTCTACCAACAAACAAGCATATTCTCGCTTGAGCAGGAGGTGATGCAGTGGATAGAGCATCAGACTGGATGCAGAGGACCCAGGTTTGAAACCCTGAGGTTGCTGGCTTGAGCATGGACTCATCAACTTGAGCTTGGAGTTGCTGGTTTGAGTGTGGGATCATAGACATGACCCCATGGTCACTGGTTCGAGCCCCAAAATCGCTGACTTAAAGCCCTGGGTCACTGGCTTGAACAAGGGGTCATTTGCTCTGTTATAGCCCCCTTGTCAAGGCACATATGAGAAAGCAATTTCTGAACAACTAAGGAGCTGCAATGAAGAATTGATGCTTCTTATCTCTCTCTCTTCCTGTCTGTCTGTTCCTATCTGTCGCTCTCTCTGTCTCTGTCACAAAACAAAAAACAAACTAAAAAACAAGAATATTCTTATATATCCTCTCTCTCTCTCTTATTTTTTATAAGGTGAGAGGAGGGGACATAGTGAGGCAGATTCCCACATGCATCCACACTGGGATGTATAGTGCAATCCCCATCTGGTGCCAATGCTTGAATTAACTGAGCTATCCTCAGCACCTGACACTGACATGCTCAAACCACCCAAGCTATCCTCAGGGCCCAGGGCTGATGCTCAAGCCAATTGAGCCACCAGCTGAGAGAGCAGAAGAGGGAGAGAATAGGGAGATGGATGAGGAGAGAAGCAGATGGTTGCTTCTCCTGTGTTCCCTGACCAGGGATCAAACCTGGGAAATCCAGACACCAGGCCAATGCTCTATTCACTGAACCAATCAGCTAGAGCCTAATCTCTCTTGAGAAGAAGAAAACAGATCTTCCTTGACCCAAATCTTTCTCTAGACTTCCTGCATATTCACTGCTTCATTCACTGGATCCCCACCACAATTCAAGCCCCTTCAATTAGGTTAAAACTTCTCTTACTGAAATTACTGACCTTATTTATTATGCCACATGCAATAGATCATTTTCCCCTTGTTTGACTTCAGCTGTAATCAACTCAGGCCGCACTACGTAAATGGTAAATGGGGCTGCCTGTCAGATGGCCAGTTGTATGTGGAACTTGCCTTGCTTTCCAGTCTCTGGTCACTAGGATGCGTACCCTTTAAATGTGTAATTCCATAGTCTTTGCAACTCCTTAGCTTTCAGTCATGCCTGTCAGTTGATAGCACATACAGTTAGTTTCTATCTCTCTGCTGACATCCAGATATATAGCCAACTATCTACCTGGCATCTCCACTTGGATACCTAATAGGCATTTGAAACCTACTAGGCTTTATGATATGCAGAATAATGCTCCCCACCTACAAAGATGTCCACATCCTAATCTGTGCATGTTACACTTGCCCAAACCTGTGCAAATGTCACCTTGCATGGCAAAAGAGATTTTGCAAGTGTTATTAAGGATGGATCTCAAGATGGAGAGATTATCTTGGATTACCAGCATGAGCCCAATATGTTGAATCGCAAGGGTCCTTACAATAAAGCAGCAGGAGAGTCCACATCAGAGAAGGCAATGTTGATGGTCTTCTAGATGTTTCCTTTCCATTCTGCTTTTGGTTGTGGTTTACAGGTTCCTAACTAGTAACTCTGTTGGGTTGTTTGTTTTCTCCTGTTCCAGAGTCTTCATTTTACTCTATTTATTATCTTGCAATTCTCTCCTAGAATCCTCAGTCTTCTCTTTTCTCGTCTTGAAAACAGAAAGCAGATACACATGTCCACAGCAGACGCAGGAAGCAGATACACGTGTTCATAGCAGACGCAGGAAGCAGACAAACGTGGCTACAGTGGGCATCCCTGATGGTGGACTTAAGTTGTCTGCTGTTCCTTCTAGCTTCCGGTACAACAACTTTTGCAGATGTGTATTTTACTTTGTTTTTTCCAGTTATCTTTGATTATGTTTGCAGAATTTTTTGTAGTGCTCAATTTAGAGGATGTGTGTTGTTCCTGCCAGGCATGTGGGGATAGAACCAATCTGAATCCTCAGAGAATTTTAGGAATTCAGCTCTGGGGCCAAGGTTCAGCTGCTGAGAAAAATGCCTTAGCCTGGGTTGCGTTGTTGTGAGAGCGCCTCTTTGCAGGGCTCAGCCAGGTAACAAAGGTTCCAACAGGATCTCACCTTGTCAGTCCTGACTTCCAGCATCTGTCCTCCCAGAGGCATTAGGCTGTCCAATCGCTGCTTAGCCTTCCTTCCTATAAGTCATAGAAAGCCTTACAGGGAAAAACAGTTCCAAAGCTGGACACACACCCATGGGCCTCTCTTCTACTGGAATCTTGTTCGTTTATTCTTCATTAACATGCTAGCTCTCTGAGGACTTCTCCACAGAAGATTCTGAAGACTTCTTCATATATATATATGTGTGTGTGTGTGTGTGTGTGTGTGTGTGTGTGTGTGTATGTATGTATATGTGTGTATATATGTATGTATATACACATATATGTATTATATATGCATATATATATAATACACATATGTATGTGTATTATATATTTTTTTCTTGATTTTTAAGTTGTCCTCTCTGGCAAGGTCAGGAAAAATTACCCAACCCACCATCATTGAAAGCAGAATCCATTGGTATGTTTTAAAATAGCATTTGAATTCAGGGTCAGATTATACTATATTCTAAAAAGGACTTGAGAGCAGTTGGAGCGAAGTGATTCCGGGGGTGGGGGAAGGAGTGATTTATACAAATTAATTTTGGAGAAAATGCATTGGAAATATATTTGCGAACTGGTTCATCATCAACATGTTCCAAATATAGTCAGACATCTGTCTCCGGTGAAAAGCATAAAACAAAATAAATAAAACAATTTAACATAATGAAAACAGCAGTGAGGAAAGGCTTGTCACAGAAAAGAATCTTGCAAGCCTGTGGGGCTGAGACTCGTACTTGAGGACACAGTGTCCTAGGCATAAACCTATAATGGTCAAGGATAGATTAGAGCTTCAATCCAGCCTCCGCATTAGCAAAAGTGGTCCGATGTGCAGGTTCTTTGCAAGGGACCCTTGAGGAGAGGATAGAAAGAAGGTGTGTGCAGGAGGCTGGTGAATTGTTTGAAGCAAGTTGGTTCAGATAATGCTGGACCTCGTACAGTCTTCACAGGCCCAGTAAAAAAAGTAACCTCTTGGGAAAGAGGATAGTCCACAAAAGCTAGGCAAGATTTGGTCCTCCTATTTGCAGGCTGGGTTAAAAAACCTCAATGGAATTGTGCCCTGTGAAGGAAATCTCACTCCAGGTCTAAGGAAAGCATATGGGATGAATGGAGGAGAGCACACTGTGACAGATAAACAGGTCACTGGGGCAACAGACTGGATTCCCTGGGTACCAGGCTGGAAGGTGGCGTGCCTCCTTCATGTCCTGCTTACCTTTCTAGGTGACCTTCTGAATACTCTTTCAGGATTGGCTCAGGCACTGGGTGGGGCTATGTCTCCAGACATAACTACCAATGATCAAACTGGGGGTGGAGGAGGGGGTAGTATACGTCAAATGCCTTCACTCTATAAATTAAAAGAAAAACAAAAACCTAGGATTATAGGGGTTTGCTTTAGAAATGACGTTCATCCTTCCACCCAGTTTCACAGTACTGGTTTCCAATCTTGCAGATATTTTTCAACATCTCTAATTTTATATATATCTAAATTATATATATATATTTATGTATATAATATATATATATATATATATATATATATATATATATATATATATATATATAGTCACAGTCCATAAATTATGCACAACAAAATGCTTTCAGTGACATCAGAATCATCAAAACCGGAATCTCAACTAATGTAACTTTTTTTTTCCAGTGAAGAAATGGCAGTAAAGTCATCCCTCAAAAAGAGAATAAACACTTCAACGATAGATTTATTTCAATCTGACAAGGGATGCTGGCTATTTCTTTTTAAAAGCTCCATGGAAAGATTTATAACTAGTATAGTTGGAGCACACGTCGCAGTCCTGTGACTCCCCTGCTCAAAGGGCGGTGGTGTAGAGTGAATATTAATGATCATTTTTACTGGGATAGATAAAATTCATCTTCCCTATGACAGAAATATTTACTCTCCCCATATATATGTGCCAGGATAAAATAAACCTTTGTCCTTCCAAAGGGAAGAGTGAAATTAAGTCACTTTACGTCTGTTAGCTGGAAGTTCACTTCTAGCACTTGCTTCTGGGTATTTGACTCAAGCCACTAATCACCAAATTTCCCAGCCTCTGTTCAAACCTTTCACTCAGAGTTTGAGCTTATGCCTGATATTAAATTCTCTTAGATTAGACATCCTTTTTAGCAAGGTGCCTAGATTTCCATGGTAATTTACTTTTGTCTTGAATATACTGTGTCAAAGAGCACTTTGGTTTTACTTTGTTTCATGGGCATCCTAGAAATCAAATGCCTTTGTTTTCTTCCCTGATCCCTGGATGCTGAATCATGTCTGCTCTTTGGGAACTCAGACACTTGGTGAAGAAAGGAAGGAGAAAATCAAATGTGGGTTCACACTAATTTCTTTTTCTAATTCACTTCCTCCAAAGGTACCCTCAGATTCCCTTCCCCTTCTAGTTCTCCGAATCTTGACATTAACGCCTGTTAATTGGGAATCAATTCCTATAGTCAGTAAAAAAACATAGCAGCTAGCATTTACTGAAAATCTACCATATCAAGTGCCAGGCTCTAACAGAAATTCTTAAGAAATCTCCATGACAGTCTCATGAGATAGGTGTAATTATTCCAATTTTTACGTATAAAGAAACCACTATGTTCCCTATTTGTAAACCACTTCAAGAAAGGTTAGAACAATCCTCACTCCAATGATACGAAGTATGGAAAATTTTCTTTTTAAAGGCAGAAAGGCAGAAACAATAAAAGAAAACATTGATAAGTTTACCTACACTAATGTAAATATTACTAAAACAAGACATATTCACCACAAAGTAAGTAGAAAAGGTAAGTCATGGCTGAGAATGTATTTACAACATCTAAAATTCATATGGAGAATATTGAAGAAGTTTCTGGAAACTAATAATAGAGGGATAATCATTCCCATAAAATGATGCATGAAGGATTTGATCAGGTAACATACATAGAAAGAAGCCTAAGCTGCCAGTGGACATTAGAAAAATATGCTCAATTTTACTATTCATTAAGGAAGTACAATACACAATAAAATACCATTTCATGCACACTGGAGTGGTAAAATTAACTTTAATTTGATAACTCAGTAGTTTGCTTTGAAGCAGAGTTTGGAACTACCTACTGAAGTTGAAGATGTATATCACAAATGATGGAGAATATATAATTCTAAGCATTTGTCATAGAAAATTTTTATTACATCCACAAAAGATAAACATGGATGTTAGCTTTTTACAAAAAGCTAGAAAATATCTAAAAGTTCATTAGTAGCAGAACAGATAAACATTTATTCATAAAAGGTAATTATTTGCAATAGTTAAGCTTACATTAACTAGCTCCATATGTTTAAATGTGAATGGATATTTTAAAATTGAATGTCGAGGGAAAACTGCAACTTAATATCATTTATAATAATTTTCAATCATAGGGTGGACCATATATATATATACTTAACAAATGCAGAAACATGTAGAAAATGTTTAAAACCATACATGACAATTAAATTAAATTAGTTCATGCCAGCTGATTACTAAACATAGGAGTCTTTTATTGTTACCACGAAACCCCAAACTGGCCCTCTCCCCAGGGCAATGACTCGGCAGAGAAGGCTGACATTGCTTTAAGTTGGTCATGATAATTATGACGCTAGACCCTTATTTTTTCATTTACTATATGCCAGACCATTTGCTAAGCACATTACATAATTTACTGATTCCTCTCGATACCACTAGGAGGCAAGTACACTCATTATCAGAGAGATGCTCAGCTCTACCCATGCAGAACCTTTTGGGGTTCGAATTTTAATGCAAGCCGTCTACATACAAAGTCTGTGTGTTCAGCCATTAAGGTATCCTGCTTACTGTGGATACATTTACTACTGACTACAATTTGTATCTGTCATTATATATAGACATGGTGTGGGTAAGAAAATACCAACTACAATCCAAAAATCACACTTTAGCCTTTTAAAATAAGATTTATTGAAATAGCAATAAAGACAGGATAAACTGAGAAAATGGTCAAAGAGAAGAAGAAGAGACAAAACAAAGAAAGAAATACTGGATATTTAAAAGCTGTTAAATTTTACTTTGAATTGAGTTTAATTTACAGGAAAGACAAGCGTGTTGATGGTTTGGTCATACATCAAACATTCTGTATTATTAGACACTGGTTAAATAAAATGGAAGATAAAAAGTTCTATTCATTATTCTGCTTTGCTTAGCTCCTTTTGCTCTTAAGAGGGCATTTTAATGGCTCAGGATTTGCTGAGAAGTAACTAAACCTTTGAATAAAGTGCAGTCACCGAGAAGAAAAATGTCTCTGGCATAATTAGAGCTACTGAGACTTAAATTCCTTTCCATTTTGCCTCAGCAATTCTTTTCCTTCACCTTCTTTTTCTTCTTTTCTTTTGACTGATTAGTTTGGCCATCTAGGGCTTATTTGCTTTCCCTCATTAAATACTTTCCATGTATTTCTGAGAGTCCATCACGTTTCCCACAAGCTTATAGGATAACCTGCTCTTTCTCACACCTCTCTCTCTTCCTCTTCGGAAAGAGTTGAGGAAAGACTGCAATTGTTCTGCATGCGAACGTCCATCAGAGCTGGCTTCTGATCGAAGATACCTAACGGGGTTCTTCATTAGAGGACCATTTGCTCAGCATTCTCCATTCTCCTCTGACTCTGGCTTCTACAGGGTGTCACTGATTTGGGGACTACAGTATTTTGATTTGTCTTTTAATTAGAAAGAAGAGTAGTTCTAGAAATCATACTACCATAAAATTGACAACGTTATTTTTATAAAAAAAAAAGCTATGCTAAAAAAAAATCCAACCAAACAAAAACAAATCCCCTATTTACTTACTCTGATGCCATTATTCCCAGGTAAGGTATCCATAATGGGTAAAACCTTTAGACATTTCCCTACAATGATTTTGTTGAGTCTTTTATTTTCCCCATCTGCACATGGGAGAGCATGACTTTATTTTTAACCATGACTTCTGCAGCAGATAAATATTTTACTCAATAAATCATTTCTCTAGGGAAGTAGCCAACCTATGAAAATGTTCTTCAGGCAGAGATTGAAAAGTCCTCGTCTTGCACTTTGATTCCAGCTTTATTGTTTATTTACTTAGTCTGATGGGGATAGGCCTTTTCTTTCATGCTTCAAAGAGAGAAAAAGAGATTCTTCATTTTCTTGGGAAGAAAGGGGTTTTTGTTCCTATTTGTGTGAGAGGGACAGAGCATTCTCTGAAGGCGTCCGGGAGGTCACAGAATGTCGGCCCCCAGAAGGGGTAACGGAGGCTTTACGGGGAAAACAATCTATTTGGGCACAAGTTTGAGAAACAAAGTTATGAATTGGTTGCAGATAGAAGGTGGCAAGCAGGAAAAGCAAAACTAATTGATATTGACATTTCCAGTTACCCAGATAGCACTACAAGACCCAGTATTCTTTCCTGGCCATCGAGGAGGTGCTGGCAGGGGGAAATTTTACTTCGGCTAATAATACTGATTTGGGGGGACGGTGTACTTAAAGAACAGGAGAGAAAGGGCAGATTACTCCTGCAAAGATTATTTTCAGAGGCCTCAGGATTTTGGACATGAAGTTGATTTCTCTTTCCTTTCATTTTAACATTATCATCATTCAAAATAAGCCTTTCATGTTCATAAGGCTTCAGTAACTTTGCCTGATTTTCCTGTTTTCCATCACGTCTTTCTCTAATATATGGTTAAACATACATACATTAACTCGATCTATATTTCAGCAATGTATTGAATACTCATAGTGTGTCTGCACTATGTTAGACACTAAGGATGCAAAAAAGAAAATATCTGATTTATTTAGCCTTTGAAGAATTTTCAACTCACTCAAAGAGAAAAGGTAACAAGCGTTGAAAGCAAAGCATGGTAAAGTGCTGTGAGTATTTCAGAGTGACCGTCCACTTCCAGGCTGGGGGACTGGTACCCTCTGGAAACAAGGGGGCACTGAGCTGTACCCAGCTGTCGGTAAGATGCACTGGACGTTGATCACTCCTGTGTCCTCAGTGGCCACACCTCCTGGTACCTCATCCATGCCTTGTACAGGGAGACCATCTCAAATCCGCTGCTTAGACATTCATGCAGCATATCCTCTGCCCTGATGGAAGTGCCCACCACCTGCCTGGCTTCCCTGGGAGAGCAGGTGCACAGGTAGCCATGGCTCTCGAATGCGTGCCTGGGCAGGCAGACCAGTATTCATCTTTCCTTCCCTGCTCCTCTGCTCCGGGATGGAAGCACATGTCTATTAGAGCAGTCCCTTACATTTATGTCCTCATACCTCCTGGCCCTGAACTTAGAAAAATCTAATTACCTAAGTTTTTGAATCTAAAACCTATTGCTTTAGTTTCCTGAAGCAATACATGCACCTAATTAAATAATGGCAGGTTGGAAGGGCATGGACCTATGGGAACAGTGGTTCATATTTCAGGAACCCCCCCACCAGCATCTTTATGTGGAAGAAGGTGATGAGGAGGGAGGCTGAGAGCTGCCCTGGGTTGCTGATCGGAATGTCTCCATGGTTACAATGGGTTGAGCAGAGGACATAAAGGTAGACACTATGCCTGAGCAGGTGGTGGCGCAGTGGACAGAACATATGACTGGTACACGGAGGACCAGGTTTGAAACTCCGAGGTTACTGGCTTGAGCACGGGCTCATCAGGCTTGAGCGTGGGCTCACCAGCTTGAGCATGGGGTCGATGGCTTGAGCCAAGATCATAGACATGACCCTATGGTTGCTGGTTTGAGCCCAAAGGTCACTGGCTTGAAACCCAAGGTCACTGGCTTGAGCAGTGCCCCCTCACTCTCCCCCCCACCCCCAATCAGGGCACATATGAGAAAGAAATCAATGAACAACTAAGGGGACTAAATAGCTTCAATGAAGAATTGATGCTTCTCATCTCTCTTCTTTCCTGCCTGTCTGTCCCTATTAAGTCCCTTTTCCTGTCTCTCTGTCTCTGTCACACACACACACACACACACACACACACACACACACACACACACACACACGTAGACACCAAGCACTCTGAAAACCTCTTCCTGTGTCAGGCGTGGGCAGGGAAAGGAGAGGGCTGTCTCAGGCAGGACTTCCCAGAGGAGGGCATGTTTAACTTTATCCCCCTCTCTGCATATAAGGAAACTGAAGCTTTGAGAATGATGTCCCTACGGATGTGCATCTTAATATAAAGATCACATCACATTGTAGATACAGTGGTGGAATCTAGTAAAACACACACACACAGGTATTTTCCAAGCCATCTGTATCCACCATTCTACACAGGTACAGGAGCTGTCTTTGGTGATGTAAGAGCAGTCTTAACATCCATTTTTGCCAACCTAATTGTTCTTCCCCAAATTCCCATTAGCTGTATTTGGAAAGACGGTCTTAAATGCCACTCTTTATTAATCCAAACAAAGACCATAACTCTGCCAAGTAGAAATGAAAACTCTATTGTTTCCAGGCATCCAAAAGGAAAGCTTTTGGGGAGAAATCTTGCTCTCTAATTACAGGTAATTTTATTACAATTTTGTTTAGATCACTGTGATGTCAGATAAAGTTTCACTGTTTGCTAAAATCAGTTTCAAAGCACCGGCAGCATCGTGATGATGTGCCTATAATGCCATTTCCTCTTTTAAATCAGGGTCTACTTTCCCAAGCTTATCTGTCATAGTCACAGGCATGCTTCACAAAGCCATTAAAGTGAAGGCATTTCAAAGGGAAGGCCCCTAGAACAGCAGGGACCTAGATTTCATTATTAGCATAATTCACAATTATTTCCCAATCCCTCCCAACATTTCACAGTTACCTGAGCATTTCTGCCTCCACACCATATAATATACTAAGATCTATTATAACACTTACCAGGTTGTGCTCTGTTTATTTACATCTTGTGTCCCTTTGTCAGGCAAGAATGGAACCATACTCTCTTTTAGCCCCACCCGCCCACCCCCAAGTGCCACATCAGGAGCTGATGACATTGTTGGCAGTCAAGAAAGATGTTTTTAGAGAAAGTCATAATGCATACAAAAATTAAAGGACATCATGCATCTGTGTAGTTAGAATAAAGCTCTTATTTCCTGCTGTCTCAGTAACGATCTAAACGTAAAAGTTTGCTCCACAGAAATGGGCTGATCAAGTCTGAGTTGTTTCAGCAAGAAGAAAACAATAATTTCATGTCTTCTAAGAAAAGTTATTTATATTTTCTGCGACTTGAATGATCATAGAAAATTCAAGACATTGAGAACCTGTCCGCAGGCGGGTTTTCTAGTGGATGTGTGATAATTTTGAAAAATCAGCTTTTTAAAATACAAGGGCATCTGGTGAAAAGTTTATTGTGACGCTGATTTAAAAATAATACTCTGCTCCAATTTTCATTGACTCTGTGAACTCTTTTGAATTTTTACTGTACCATATAGTCATAGCTGTGCTAAGTACTTATGATGAGAAGATAAACTCTCCCAGCCCTCAAAGACCTCATTGTCTAGTTTATGAACTTGACATGCAAGGACGATAAAAGCTAAATGGGTCAGCATTAAAATAGGAATATAAATACAGTTCTATGCGAACACAGTGGTATGGTAAAGCTTGTGGTGGTAAAGATTTAGGATCAGAAGAGATTTCACAAAGAGCTAAAATTTAACCTTATCATAGGCTCCCCAGAGAACGTAATGCTCCAATTTGCTTCATAGTTAGCAAACTGTAGAATCAATATTTGAGACTAGGCAGGTTTGGATCTCAAAAGCATTCTATTTATACCCTGCCGGTCCCACGGCTCTCTGAACCCACAGTATAATGACCCTTTCAAAGCTAACTTAATTCCATATACAATTCATACCTTCTGTGACTACTGTTTTATGTGATATGTTTTTTTGTGTTACTTCCTATATTTCCTGCTTTATCATTTTTTTCCAGTTTTAAATTTCTTTTTATTTTAGTCATTTTAGAGAGGATATACAGAGTGAGAGAGAGAGAGAGAGAGAGAGAGAGAGAGAGAGAGAGAAAGAGAGAAAGGGGGGAGGAGCTGGAAGCATCAACTCCCATATGTGCCTTGACCAGACCAGTGCAGGGTTTTGAACTAGCGACCTCAGTGTTCCCAGGTCAACGCTTTATCCACTGCGCCACCACAGGTCAGGCCTCATTTTTTTCCAGTTTTAAAACATTTTTATTGCTCAGTAAGATCTTTCCTTTGCATTCCTTTGCTGTCCTCCCTCTCAGCCCCAGTAGTTAATTTTAAGGAGAAAAAAACACTCTTAAAAATGATCCAGCTCTCTCCATTATCCTTTTATTTTAATATTTATTATATTGATTTTAGAGAGAGAGGGGAAGAAGAAGGAGAATGGTGGGGAGAGAGAGAGAGAGGGGAACATCAATCTGGTCCTGTATGTGCCCTGACCAGGGATCGAACTGGCAACTTCTTTGTTTCAGGATGATGCTCTAACCAACTGAGCCACTTGGCCAAGGCTCCATATTCTACTATTTAGATAGGTCATTAGGCCAAGGGACTGAAATGAACTGAACAAAACCAAAAGTCATCTCACACTAAACTAGGTTATGAAGTTCAATGCGTTCCCCAGAATTATTTGTTTATTTGGCATAAAACTGGCACTGTTTAGGGAAAAAGTATGTTGGAAGAATGATCTAAGACATGGAAATGGTAAGTTACGTCGGCTGCTTCTGTTAATCCCTAAAACTCAATAAACACATACTTAAAATACTTCTTTAAGCATATCATCAAAATAGAGTTATTAAAGGACATAAATTCATTTTTTAACATCATTTTTCTAATTAATTTACATTTAAATGTTTTTATTTTAAAAAAACAGTTCTTCCCATACCTTTCCGATATTTACAAACTATTCAATTATTTCAGCTAAAATTGAAAACAAAGGCCTCTCATTAGGAAGTCACTGAGGACATGGGCCAACTTCCCTGCATGATTATATATAACTGGGATGCCACAGCTGGTGGTCTTTTGAAAGGTAGGCATGGGCATTTTCCCTGTTTCATCAATGAGTTAGCACCTTCATGGGCACAAGACACTACAGACGTGATAAAAATGGGGGACACGTGATGGAATATGATGGGCACAATTTCCTAATAAAAGAAAAAGATTTTAACCATGTATATGTTACACGCTTCAGGTGAATAATAGATGCTCTATTTGAAATCTATAACTTCATCTTTTATAAAAGGAGCCATGTGCTTTCAAATTGGGAGCATGTTAGAGCAACCAGCATGCAGTTTGCAAGATGAAATTCTTAGGTGGTAAGTGAAAAGTTTCTTCCCAAATTTAGGGAATAGTGTTACAAAGTTAAGATTCTCAGGTTAAGGCTGTGGTTCTCAAACATTTTGAAGTCGGGGTGCATTTAAAATCCTACAAATAATTGTAAGTGCACTATCTACTAATTTTTGAGAAATGTGTTATAATAATTAAGTCAAACATTAATGAAAAAAATATAAAGTCCAAGGGTGCTTTTATGGTAATTAAATGAAATAAATATGACAAAATTAAATTTGTTCTGACATTAAAAAACATTTTTGTTACATTTTTGGAGTTATGCTTTTTAGAATTCATAAGAAAGAGGGGTTAAAAATTAAAAAATGACAAAATAGTTATCTTTTTCTATATATAGATACATTCTTAGTAAGATTTGTAAATTCGGCAGGTCTCAGCATGAATGTGTTAAGTGTTTTATTCTTGTGTTTATGAGAAACATGAGCCTGATGTGTCCTAGTGATTTCTTCAATGTTTGGCCATATATTTGAAAGACAAACTCTCATGTCCTTGTCAATACATTGAAGAATTCCTCTCTTTTTACTCTGAATTGTGTTGAGTGCAGAAAACCCCCACCATACATATCTTAACTTTACACCAAACAAAGGATAGAAGAAACTTGCCTCCAGTCTTTCCGGGGAACATAGAGGGTAGTGTCAACAATCCAGCACCAACTTAACAGCCTTTGCAACCAGATCAGGCAAGTGAGGTGGGGGGTTGGGTAGACTGTCAGCTTACAGCCAATTCCCCACACTTCTGTCCCCCAAAAATCTAAACTCCAAAATCCCTGTTGGTGTTTTGGTCCCCAACAGGCACATATTTCTCTGGAATACCATAGGGCACACCTGGAAATCCTCTAGGGTGCACCAGTGCGCCCTGACGCACACTTTGAGAACCACTGGCATAAGGTTACACTTTAAAGTCCCATGGAGTTCCAGAAACACTGAGAGAACAGTTGTATCGCAAAATTCCTCACCACCAACCTGTTTCGTGCTCTCCTCCATCTTGTGGAAGAAAAAACTCCACTTTATTTTTTCAGGCAAAGTTTCATTTTGTGATATCAAAAATGCTGCACAGAAAGCCTTTGATATATATATTTTTTACTAGGATGTAATGGAAAATTGATTAAAATTGAATTCTTGCTAACTCCTATTTCAATCACCTGCGTTTGTTATATTACATGTTGTTCTCCAATTACCTGTTTCTTGTTACTGAGTGGGTAAAAACCTTACGATGAGAGGAGTTAGGATTCCTGAAATTATGTGCTCGCTGTTCTGACTATAATAAAGAAGTATTTGGAAATGACAAGGCCTTACGCAAATGTGCGATTTCATCAGTGTCATTATTTGAACACAGTAAGTATGTGTTGAATGAAAAGCTATATATTTTGTAAAGTAGGTCTTATGCTTGGTCTTTCAAAATGGTGTTTTCTAAATCTGTATTTTATTAATTACATTCCCACTTAATTTATAAAACCTGTCTGGACTGGATATTTATGTCCTCACCCTCAAATTCATAAGTGGAAGCTCTGCCCCACATGATGGCATCAGGAGGGGGCTGTGGGAGGTGACAGGGATCAGGTGAGACCTGGGAGGTGGAGAACCCTCGTGAATGAGTCTCGTGTTCTCTAAGTGATGAGAGAGGGGAGGCTGCTTGGGCTGTCTGCCCTGTGAGGTCACAGAAGGATGTCGTAGCCTACACCCCCAAATGGGGCTCCCATCTAAACCTGAACTTGACTGGATTGCACTCTGACCTCAGACTTCTCACTTCCAGACTCTGAGGAACATATTTCTGCTGTTTACCAGCCATCTGGTTTACAATATTTTGTTACTGCATCCCAGGCTAAGACAAAGCCATTATTGTTGAAAGGGAAGAGCCTTCATGTGAAGCTCAGTGCCTTTAGCCCACTGTTCCTGTTGGACAGTCAAGCCTTTCTCACCACCAGGGCGCTGAATATAGGGCACTAGTCATGTTGCCAGTACTGTCCTTTCCATCCGGGCAAAGTCCTTGCTTCCTGGGGCACAGCTGTCTACGTGCCAAGTCTTCTGTGTGCTCTCAAAGCGGACTCAGTATCATCCCTTTTGTAGCTTATTTACACTTGGTGTCGCGGAATCCTACAGCTACTCAACTGGCCGTGCGGCACTGTGCTCGCTGAGCAGACAAGCTCAGAGATCACGGCGCTAATTCTTGGATATACCCCTCAATTCTCCAAGTCCCCAGCTCCCCACTGGGCAGAAGGGCACATACACCTGCCCTGCTGAGTTGCAGCAGCATAGCGAAAATGATCTGATATATACCTGATCCGTGTTGCAAACCCTGAATAAATGTCGCTCTCCCGTTAGGCTTCTGCCTCTGTCACAGCCTATCAGTGAGTTCCTGCAGGTCAGGAAAAGCCATTCACTAATCTATGTAACCCCAACAGCTAGCTCGGTGTCCCTCATAAGCTCGAGGAGTCTGCATTTCCTATAAGAACAGAAGTCACTCTTGGGCGGACAACTTGGTAACATTTAGGGAAGATCCTGAGTTTGCTGTGGTCATGATAACTCTTCTAAAGGAATTTCACCTGAGTTTCCAATTAATTAATTTGGTCAATGAGGCAGCAAAGGATTTACTTAGTAAAAGAAGTGACTATCTTCTTTTTTTTAATATGAATTGTTTTTATTAATTTTAATGGGGTGACATTGTTAAATCAGGGTACATATGTTCAGAGAAAAATCTCCAGGTTATTTTGACATTTGATTATGTTGCATACCGATCACCCAAAGTCAAATTGTCTTCCGCCACTTTCGATCTGGTTTTCTTTGTGCCCCTCCCTCCCCCCACCTCCTACCTCTCCTCCTCTCCCCCGCTTCCCCCCTTACCACCACACTCTTGTCCATGTCTCTGAGTCTCATTTTTATGGCCCATCTATTTATGGAATCATACAGTTCTTAGTTTTTTCTGATTTACTTATTTCACTCAGTATAATGTCATAGTATCAAGGTCCATCCATCTTGCTGTAAATGATCCGATGTCATCATTTCTTATGGCTGAGTAGTATTCCATAGTATATATGTGCCAAAGCTTTTTAATCCACTCATCCAATGACGGACACTTGGGCTGTTTTCAGATCTTCGCTATTGTGAACAATGCTGCCACGAACATGGGGGCGTATTTCTTCTTTTCAAATAGTGCTATGGTGTTCTTAGGGTATATTCCTAAAGGTGGGATAGCCGGGTCAAAAGGCAGTTCGACTTTTAATTATTTGAGGAATCTCCATACTGTTTTCCACAGTGCCTGCACCAGTCTGCATTCCCACCAGCAGTGCAGGAGGGTCCCCTTTTCTCCACATCCTCTCCAGCACTTATTCTGTGTTGTGTTGCTGATGAGTGCCATTCTGACTGGTGTGAGGTGGTGTCTCATTGTGGTTTTAATTTGCATTTCTCTAATGATTAGTGATGTTGAGCATTAATTTATATGCCTATTGGCCATCTGTATGTCCTCTTTGGAGAAGTATCTATTCATTTCTTTTGCCCATTTTTTATTGGAATGTTTGTCTTCCTGGCGTTGAGTTTTACAAGTTGTTTTATAAATTTTGGTTATTAACCCCTTATCAGATGTATTGTCAAATATGTTCTCGCATTGTGTAGTTTGTTTATTTATTGTACTCTTATTGTCTTTAGCTGTGCAAAAGCATTTTAGCTCAATACAGTCCCATTTGTTTATCCTGTCTTTTATTTCACTTGCCAGTGGAGATAAATCGGCAAATATATTGCTGTGAGAGATGTCAGAGAGCTTACTGCCTATGTTTTCTTCTAAGATGCTTATGGTTTCATGGCTTACACTTAAGTCTTGTATCCATTTTAAATTTATTTTTGTGCATGATGTAAGTTAAGTTGGTGATCTAGTTTCATTTTCCTGCAAGTAGATGTCCAATTTTCCCAACACCATTGGTTAAAGAGGCTGTCTTTACTACATTGTATGCTCTTACCTCCTTTGTGAAATATCAGTTGTCCATAAAGGTGTGGGTTTATTTCTGGGTTTTCTGTTCTGTTCCATTGATCTATATGCCTGTTCTTATGCCAGTACCAGACTGTTTTGAGTACAATGGCCTTGTAGTATAACTTGATAACAGGAAGTGTGATACCTCCCGCTTTATTCTTTCTTCAAGTTTGCTGAGGCTATTCATGTTCTTTTTTGGTTCCATATAAATTTTTGGAATATGTGTTCTATATCTTTGAAGTATGTCATTGGTATTTTCATGGGTATTGCATTGAATATATAAATAGCTTTGGGTAATATAGACATTTTAATAATGTTTATTCTTCCTAACCATGATCGCAGTATATGCTTCCACTTGTTTGTACCTTCCCTGATTTCTTTTATCAATGTTTTGTAATTTTCTGAGTACAAGTCTTAAATCTTCTTGGTTAAATTTACTCCTAGGCACTTTATTTTTTTTGTTGCAATAGTAAAGGGGATTGTTTCCTTAATTTCTCTTTCTGACAGTTCATTCTTGGTGTATAAAAATGCCTCTTATTTCTGAGTATTAAATTTATATCCTGCTACCATGCTGAATTCATTGGTCAGGTCAAATAGTTTTCTGTTTGAGACTTTAGGGTTTTCTATATACAATATCATATCATCTGCAAATAATGATAGTTTTACTTTTTCTTTTCCAATTTGGATGCCTTTTATTTCTTCTTCTTGTCTGATTGCTGTGGCTAGGACTTCCAGAACTATGTTGAATAAGAGTGGTGAAAGGTGGCACCCCTGCCTTGTTCCTGATCTTAAGATGATTGCTTTTAATTTTTTCCCATTGAGTATGATGTTGTCTGTGGGTTTGTTATAGATGGCCTTTATCATGTTAAGGTGTGCTCCCTGCATTCCCACTTTAATGAGAGTTTTGATCATGAATGAATGCTGGATTTTATCAAATGCTTTTTCTACATCTATTGAAATTATCATTTGGTTTTTGCCCTTCCTTTTGTTTATGTGATGAATCACATTAATTGATTTGCGAATATTGTGCCAGCCTTGCCTCACCAAAATGAATCCCATTTGATCATGGTGTATGATTTTTTCCATATATTGCTGGATCCAGTTGGCTAATATTTTGTTGAGAAATTTAGCATCTAAATTCATCAGGGATATTGGCCTATGATTTTCTTTCCTTATGTTGTCTTTGCCTGGTTTTGGAATCAGAATTATGCTTGCCCCATAAAAGAAGCTTGGAAGTCTTCCTTCTTCTTGAATTTTTTGAAATAGCTTGAGAAGGATAAGAGTTAATTCTTCTTTGAATATTTGGTAGAATTCACTTGTGAAGCCATCAGGCCCAGAACTTTTCTTTGTTGGCAGTTTTTTGGTAACTATTTTGATCTCATTTGTTGTAATCAGTCTGTTTAGGTTTTCTGATTCTTCCAGATTGATTTTTGGAAGATTGTATGTTTCAAGGAATTTGTCCATTTCATCTAGGTTGTCTAGTTTTATGGCATACAGTTCTTCATAGTATTTTCTTACAATATTTTGTATTTCTGATGTGTCAGTTGTTATTTCTCTACTCTCATTTTAATTTTATTTATTTGAGTCCTGTCTTTTTTTTTTCTTGGTGAGTCTAGGTAAAGTTTCATCTATCTTGTTTACCTTTTCAATGAACAAACTCCTGGTTTCATTGATCCTCTGTATTGTTTCATTACCCTCTATGTAATTTATTTCTGCTCCGATCTTTATTATTTCCATCCTTCTATTACCCCTGGGCTTTACTTGCTGTTTTTTTTCTAGTTCTTTTAGATGCAGGGTCAAGTTGTTTATTTGAGCTTTTTCTAGCTTCATATGGTATGCCTGTAATGCTATGAACTTCCCTCTCAGTACTGCTTTGAGTTTGAGTTGACATACGCTCATTATCATTCATTTCTAGGAATTTTTTATTTCTTCTTTGATCTCATTGTTAACCCATTTATTATTTAATAACATGCTAATAGTTTCCAAGTTTTTCAGTATTTTTTAGTTTTTCTGTTGTGGTTGATTTCTCGTTTTATGCCATTGTAATCAGAGAAAATGCTTGATATGATTTCAATCTACTTACATTTGTGAGACCGTTTTTATATCCTAACATTGGTGTATCGTAGAGAATGTACCATGAGCACTTGAAAAGAATGTATATTCTGCTGCTTTAGGGTGAAAGTTTCTGAAGATATTTATTAAATCAAATTGATCTAGTGTATCCTTTAAGTCTGCTGTTTCTTTGTTAATTTTCTTTCTTGAGGATCTATCTAGTGATGTTAGTGGGGTATTGAAATCCCCTACTATTATAGTATTGCTGTTGATCTCGCCCTTTATATCCATCAAAGTCTGCTTTATATATTTAGGTGCTCCTATATTAGGCGCTTAGATATTTATAATGGTTATATCTTACTGTTAGATTGCTCCCTTTATCATTATGTAGTGTTCTTTGTTATCTCTTACTATAGCCTTTGTTTTAAGGTCCATTTTGTCTGATATAAGTATTGCTACCCCTGCTTTTTTTTTCATTTCCATTCGCATGAAATATTTTTTTCATTATTTTACCTTCAGTGTATGTGCATCTTTTGTTTTAAGGTGTGTCTCTTGTAGACAGCATATGTATGGGTCCTATTTTCTTATCCATGCAGCTACCCTATGTCTTTTGATTGTATCATTTAATCCATTTACATTTTAGGTTATTATTGATATGTAGTTGTTTATTGCTATTTTATTCTTTAAAGCTGTATTCCTCATTTGCTATATTCTTTTCCCACTTTGATCTGTTCAGAACAGGCCCCTTAGCATTTCTTGCAGCATTGGTTTGGTTGTTGTAAATTCCTTGAGTTTTTGTTTTTGTCTGGAAAGCTTTTTATTTCTTCTTAAAATTTAAATGAAAGCCTTGCTGGGTAAAGAAATCTTGGTTGTGGGTTCTTGTTCTGCATTATTTTGACTATTTCTTGCCATTCCCTTCTGGCCTCAAGTATTTCTGTTGAGAATCGGATGTCATCCTTCTGGGGGCTCCTTTGTAGGTGATAGCCTTTTTTCTCTAGCAGCTTTTAGTATTTTCTCTTTATCACTTAGCCTTGGTATTTTAATTATGATGTGTCTTGGTGTAGATTTCTTTGGGTTTCTCTTTAATGGAGTTCTTTGTGCTTCTTGAACTTGTGACACATTTTCCTGCCTCAATTTAGGGAAGTTTTCAGCTATGATTTGATTAACAACGTTTCTATCCCTTGTTCTTTCTCTTCTTCTTCAGGAACCGCTATGATGCAGATATTATTTCTCTTCATGTTGTCACAGAGCTCCCTTAGAGTTTACTCAGACTTTTTGAGTCTCTTTTCTTTTTTCTGTTCTGCCTCCATGCCTTTGTTTATCCTATACTCTAACTCGCTGATTCGATCTTCAGCTTCATCTATCCTGCTTTCAATTCCTTCCATTGTGTTCTTCAATTCTGATATTGTATTTGTCATTTCTAACTGATTCTTTTTTATTATATCAATGTCCTTTTTTTATTTGCTATCTCTTTATTTAGGTGTTTGTAATGTCCATTTATTGTTGTTCTAAGCTCTTTGAACATCCTAACAATCATTATTTTAAACTCTGCATCCAGTAATTGGGTTATATATGATTTATTCAGGTCCTTCTCTGGGCATTTCTCTTGATTCATTCGGGTTGCATTTCTCTGACTGCCTATTTTGTCTGTGAACAAAAAGGGTTTGGCTACTGGACTCTAATGGTTCTTGCCTCTGTATTCCCTAGGTGTGGTCTGTCTGCAGGTCCACCACCCCCTCTGTCGCTGCCTAGGTCAGTGATGGGCAATCTTTTGAGCTTGGTATGTGTCAAAATTCGCCAAAAAATGAGCATAACTCGGGTGGTGTGTTACTTCGAGAAAAATGACCTAACCAGAAATCCCAGAACTAGACGCTCTGTGCCAGAGTTCTGTTGTTTTGACCTACAGACCTCTTGCACAGAGTGTCTACACTACAGCAAATGTTTTATCCTTGTCTACTGCCATGCAGGAGCCAAGGATGAAACATCCTACTTGGCATGTAGCCCTATACTTCTCTGGTATGCAGTGGCATGCAGCCACTTGTCATCAAAAATGGCTACGTGTGTCAATGCTGACACGCGTGTCATAGGTTTGCCATCACGGGCCTAGGGCATTCCGTATGGGCGTTGCCAGCGCTGGCCTGCTGCGGCTGTTGCTGCACTTTCCACCTCTCCTCCATGGAAGGGGCTGTGTTCTTGTGCCCAGTTCTACAAGCCTCAGCCGGTCTTGGCCTTCACCTCACCCCCACGGGAGCAGTTGTGCACCACATGGGCCACAAGTCTGGTACCAAGGGCAGGGATGAGCACCTTTGCTCAGCTGCGAACCTCCGCCTATTCCCGGGCTTTAGCTCCTCCCCCATGGGCGGAGCCGGCTCACACATAAGGCCGCAAGCCTTGGAGACTGGGCAAGGTTGCACACCCGCACACCCTTGCTCAGTAGCAGTTCTCCAACCGTTTCTGGGCTCCTGACCTAACCCCACAGGTGGGGTTGCTGGCAGGCCTGCAGCCATCCTGGACCAATTTCACGCATCCCCTCTGGCCCTGCCAGGCTAGACTGAGCTTATGCAGGGCTAACCTTGCTTCCACTCCCACTGACAGAACCGCTCTTTTGCATCCGACTGCCGCCTGCCCTCCAGTAAGCCTTCAATAGTGTGGGTGGGGGTGCTGTAGGTTAGATCCTAACACTTTGTACTGTAGTTCTTTCTGAAAGCTCCCTCCTTCTAAGCGGCTGCGCTCTAAGTGCCGCAGGAGAGCTTGTTTGGCTGGTGTCCTGCTTCCTTTTGCTGGTATTGCTGGTTCTAGGGGAAATATTCACTTCAGATTTGGGGAGTGACTCAGCCCAGGGGTTAGGGTGGCTGTCCCTCAAAGTGTTTCTCCCTGTGCCTCCTAGATTACACTCTCTTCTCGCTGGTCCGGTCCTCTCCTCTCTTCCTGTCCCCTGGATCTCCGGGTGGGTTGTTGTGAAAGAGGTTTTCTGTGCTGTCCCTTTAAGAAGAATCCTGGGTCTGAGAAAACTGTCTCTTTCTCACAAACAGTATCGTGACTTGTTCACAGCTAAATACTTTCCATATACCTCTTCTGGGCTCTGGGGTTGCAGGCTGGGGCTTTTTTCCTGGGGCTCAGGTTCCCTCCCCTCTCCGCTAAACTCTCTTCCCGCCATGTGAGTCTCTCCAGGATGCTGTTCACTTTGGAGAGCTGGGCAGCCCTCTCTGCATTTCCGCTTTTCCTACCAGTCTCAATGTGGCTTCTTCAGTGTTCCTTGGTTGAAGAGCCCTCTTAGTTTAGTTCAAAGTTGGTTTTTCCAGATGATGGTTCTTAAAATTAAGTTGTAATCCACTTTTGTTCTGGGAGTTGGAAGTTGGTATGTCCACCTACTTCATCTCCATCTTGCCACTCTCCTGAAGTTTTCATCCCACGAGGCATTTCTCTGTGGAATGGACCCTTTAAAACAATGCTGTAGATGGCAGAGCCCAGAGAAGAGCCGCCTCCTCTTTGCCCAGGTCTCTTTCAATTGAAAGAACAGATCAACGCCTTTATCTTGAAAATACCAATGAAATCAGGCTTCAGTACATACACACTGACATCCGTATATATAACAGATATCTACAGTGTACACACAGAGACATCCGTAAACATAATAGATACCTACAGTGTGCGCACACACACATTGTATACATAATAGATACCTACAGTGTACACACACAGAAATTCATATACATTATAGATACCTACAGTGTACACACGTACACACACAGACATCCATATACATAATAGATCCCTACAGTGTACACACACAGAGACATCTGTATACATAACATATACCTACAATGTATACACACACAGACATCTGTATATATAATAGATACCTACAGTGTACACACACACAGACACCCGTATATATAACGTTGTCATTCAAATATAGTCTCTCCCTCAGAAAACTTCCCTTCCTAATGGTATATTTGTTAGGCTTATGTTATAAATGCCTGCATATTATTTCCTGTGTATTCTGCACGCTCGAGGAGAATAGCAGGGGGGAAGCCCAAGAATGCACTGTTCTCGGAGAGCCAGTACAGGATAAGTAGTCAGTCTTCAACCACCCACCATTATGGGAAAATGCATAATCACATGTCAACAATTGGTAGAACTGAATAAGAAAAAGAGTAAATGGATTTGTGCTCAACAGTATTCCTGTTGCTTACACTCAATCTACAGGAAGACAATGTTTTAAAAATAATGTTACTCTAAAAATTTGGAAGAGAAAAACCTGACATTGGTACACAGTTCAATTCTGTCTTGGGGGGAATGTTAGCACTATAACTAGTTTCCTTTCTTCTCAACCGAGAACCACAGTGCTTCTTTTTGAGACCTCCTCTGGCCACCGCCTGTGTCCCAGGTCCTCATGCTCCGAGACTGACCTGGGAAAAGTGTCCATACCCATCAGGATGGGCATCTCTGGGAGCCTGTCGGGAAGGCAAGTTCTTGGGACACAGTACAGATCTCCTAACCCAGGAGCTGCGTGCGTGTTCACACAATCACAGGGCTTTGGCCTCCGGACCCCTGGGAGCATTGCACTGAGAGACAGCATGCACCCTCCTGTCCTCCACTTTCTCGGCCTCCTAGCCTGAGTGAGGGGACTGCTGTCTCAGCTGAACCATTCCTCGGGCTTGAGGGGACTCCAAGTGTCAAGAGCAGAAGAGCCCCTTCAGGAAAACAAACCAAACAAGTTCTTCTGGTTTCCTCCCTGTGCTTTACTACTTACATCCCCTACAGGTGGTCCCACACAGGTCACTCACTCTGGGTTACAGACACCCAGACACAGGTGGCATTGAACTTTTCATTTGCTCAGTCCTCTTCCTGCATTTCATCTGGTGCTTGAAAAAGGTTAAAAGAGGCTGCCATATGCTCTCTTTTCTGTGCGAACCTTAAAAAGAGTTGTTACCGGTGTGGGAGTCTCTCGTGGTAGCAATGCCTACATTACCATTACACCCATCTGGAGGGGGCCCCCTCCCCATGGGGAGCACAGTGAATAGGTTCTGGGCAGGCTGAGTGAGGAGACAGCCTGGATGTAGGGTGAGGAACACCACATCAGGACACATACTAATATTCTGCTCTGGTGTAATGCTCACTCTCGGTCTCTAAGTGTGCAGCCTCTATTCCAGGGGCTGGAAACCTTTCTGGCTGAGAGAGCCATGAATGCCACATATTTAAAAATGTAATTCCATAAGAACCATACCATATGTTTAACACTAAATACAAGTAAATATGTGCATTTTATGTAAGACCAACACTTTTAAAGTACAATAAGTCTCTGAATCTTTTTAATAACGTTGTTATGCTGTTGCTAACCAATAATGAATAAAGTACTTCTTACCATTAATGCTGAATCATTTTGCTAATGGCTTTGTAGTCTGGTTGATACGTGGTGAGGGTAAGCTTCATGCAGGCGTTGAGACTTCCATCCATTAAACGTGATCGTAGGTTGGTCTTAACGTTCTTTAGATGTGAGAAAGACTGCTCACATGCATATGTAGAGCCAAACATTGTCAGTACAGCAATACTGACATGCTGCAGTGTGTAGTATGTGATGGTAAGTGTGTCCCAAGTTTTGACAATCAGCTGGTCCATGGGTTGAAGTTTTTTCATTTCTCCCCACTTGTGTTTGCTCGCCAACTCTGCTTGCTGTCATGTAAGTCTTTCCAAATCTTCATTCAGTGACTTGAACTTATTCACCCACATGTCTGAGGCCTTCAGGTCAGCAGCTTGTAGCTCAAAATCTCTGACGGAGACACCGGAGATGTAACTAAGGTCGTTGCTGTCCACTGCACACTCGTGTGGATGGGTGATGAACTTAAAAAAGATGAGTGCGCTCACAAAATTCTCCAAAGCGTGCTTTGAATGACTGAAGGAGATTAGATGTGAAGCCTGCTAGCTGTTGGAGATCAAGATATTGAATAGGGTCACTTGCTGTGCATGCATCTTTAAACTCTCCCAGTCTTCAAAGTGCAGTAAGTGACCTGTTTCAATGTTGGTGATGAAGATTTCCAGCTTGTTTTCAAATGCAAACACTGCTTGTTGAAGGGATAAGACTGTATTTCCAATGCCTAGCATTTTCACATTGAGCAGGTTCAGATGTTCAGTCATGTCCACAAGATAGTAGAACTTCAGGAGCCACTCAGTGTTAACTAACTCAGGATGCTCGATATTTTTCATTTCAAGAAAAGTTCGGATTTCACTCATACAAGCTGCGAAATGGCTGAGCACCTTCCCTCTTGACAACCAACGCACATTGCTGTTATCCTGTTACACCAGGATAATTATTCCTAACTTCATCCAGCAGTCTTCTAAACTGGTGATCATTTAA
This sequence comes from Rhynchonycteris naso, assembly GCA_037038555.1. Classification (NCBI taxonomy): domain Eukaryota; kingdom Metazoa; phylum Chordata; class Mammalia; order Chiroptera; family Emballonuridae; genus Rhynchonycteris; species Rhynchonycteris naso. Next base: position 202,322,161 of record CM072999.1, read on the forward strand.
AGCTCAGGCAACAATAAAGTTGATTGACCACCCAAATGACCAGCGACATCACCTCACCAAGCTGCTCGCCACACATCTGACCACAAAGTGCCTCTTGATGTAGGACGCAGTGAAAACTTAGGATGGGTCTCTTTTCATGTTCATGAAGAAGCGCTATGAATCCTGTTTTTCCCCACCATGCAAGGAGAACCATCAGTACACACCGAAATAAGTTTATCCATTGGTAGATTTTTTTCTTTAGCGAACTCAGTGAAAGACTGAAATAAATCCTCCCCTCTTGTTGTCTCTTTCATAGGCAAAACAGCAAGACTTTCCTCACATAGTGTGTCACCAACAGCATATCTTGCAATCACGCTGAACTGGGATAAATGGCTTACGTCTGTTGACTCATCCAAAGCGAGAGAAAAGAATGGCACTGCATTTATGTCCTTTACTTGTGTTGCCTCAATTTGATTTGCCGTCATAATGGTACAATCATTAACAGTTCTTGCTGACAGAGGCATGTCTTTTATTCATTTGATCATCTTGTCTTTATCCGAAAAGTCGTCAAAGAGTTCATTGGCAACATCAAGCATCAATGTTTTGGCATACTTCCACCTGTGAATGGCTTTCTGTTTCTCACAATTGCTAAAGCACCAGCAAAGCTAAGCAAATTCCAGTCACCTTGTTGGGTCCAAATACAGAGTTGCTGCTGACAAGCTTGCACTCTGCACAGTAGCTCTTGACATGCTTTCTTCCTGCTGTCCCCCGCTGGATATTTCGATGCAAATGTAGTATGGCATGTGTCGAAGTGCTGCTTTATATTTGACCGTTTCATCGATGCAATTTTATCATTGTATATTAGACACACTGCAAAACCTGCTCTCTCCACAAAGGTGAATTCCTCTGTCCATTCCTGCTGAAAAGTAAGATACTCCTCATCTTTTTTTCTTTTTGCCATCCTCTTTGTCAAAAGGGTTTCTGCAATTAGCTAGCTGACTACTTCATTAAAAGGAGGGAAGTTTACTTCCTGACCTCACAACGATCCGTGTACATTACTCATTATCCAATAAAAATTTGGTGTTGTCCTGGAGAAGAGCTGTGATTGGCTCCAGCCACCCACAGCCATGAACATGAACGGTAGGAAATTAATGAAAGATTTGTCTGAGAGCCAGATGCAGCCATCAAAAGAGCTACATCTGGCTCACAAGCCATAGGTTCCTGACTCCTGCTCTATTCTGTTGTAACAGAAGCATCCTTTAGTGCCTCTCACATCTCAGACAGAAAATGCCCACCTTTCACGGTAGCCACAGGTTGGCACTCTTCATTCCCATACAATATACAGGCTGTAATCAATCAGTGTTAACAACTGTAAGTGGTGATGGTATCACAAGAGTTATGAGACCCCCTAAGAATCTCAACTCACTTTCAAAAATGGACAATTAAAAGAAGCTTATTCAAGAGAAAACACACACACACACACACACACACACGTGCGCATGCGCGCACGCACAACCCCACTGCCATTCTAGCACACTATACTGTGACCCCTGTCATTTCCTACCTTCCCAGATCATTTCTAAAGGCAAAGCTCCCCCAATAAGTGGTGTGACCAGCTCCACCTTTTGGGCGCACCACTTATTGGCTGTGTGGCACAGAGCAAACATATCTAAAGGTTCTGTTTCAAAGTCTCCCTTATGTGGACAATACTGTCATTGCATAGCCCCTCTCAAATGTTGTGCACTTGTACCTTTTTTGTTTAGTGATTGCCAAGTATAGGTATCATTACAGACATCCAAAGTAAGGGTCAACGATACACCACAATGAAAAATTACAATTTCATTTCATAAACCCTCCCTTGACCCAAATTGGGTCTGTTTACCCTGGTTTTGAAACTCTCTGCTGATACTCTACATTTTGACATTTCAGAGAGTCTTGCACATTGAGTGAACCTTTCCTGCCTTTTGTAGACACGCAGGTTGAGGAGGTGCCGATGACGGTAGTGCATTGCTGTTCAGGTGGAATTAAATACCAGGTCATTTTTAATGCAATCACTTCTAAACCATTCCACCATACATACTATCATTTTTTGGGGGGCGGGGGTGCTCATAACTAACAAGTTTCTTACCTTATCATACCCTGAAAATACAGTAAGTTTTAGAATTCCTTCTATTTTAATCATAGGCTATGCAATTAGCAGCTTCCTATAGGGGTTCCTTCGCCTGCATGGATCTAGTTCAGGTGCTAAGGGACCTCATCAGAGGAGGAGACAGGGAACGAGACAGCTCTGACATCACCTGTCACCCATAACCTGGAGTCTCTGGAAGAGGAAGGTGCGCTTTACTTTTGGTTAATAAAGAGGCATCTCCACTCTGCTCCTTCTAAAGTCTTTTAGCCTCTTTAGCGCAAGCAGACATATACGTAATGAAAATAGCTACAAGCTTCTTGGCCAGATTCTAAGTGTTTTATGTACAACAGAACTGCCTTTTCTTTGTTTATTTATTTAAAGCCCCAACATCGCATATAAAAAGCTCATCACAAAGTACAGACCTCACAAGCCTTTGACTCGGTAATTGAAGAATAAGCCAGACCTTGCTGTGCTGCCCAAAGAAAGAACTTCAGAGGCAACATCCCAAGTTAGCGGCAAAGAGGATGCACTACCATTAGCACTCCTCAGACTTCCCTCTGTGTCACAGGGACCCGGAGTAATTGATTAATCCCCCCCCCCCATCTGATGACGCTGCCTCTGCGGCGTCATCAGATATATCTTTTTAAACAGCAGCAAGCAAATCCATTTTTTAGCGTCTATTTTTATCTAAATCAGCCTCCCTTTACTACACCATGGCAGGAAGTAGTCAAGAATACTGACTTGGCCTGTGTGAAACTTTTGAAGGGATGCCTTTGTTGCAGTCTTTAAATGAAGATAGTCCCAAAATATCTGGGTACCGGATTTCCATTGGGACAATGGCAAGATTCTAAATTAGCACTAGAAAGTGTAAATTTAATATACTACTTCAAACGACAACAACAACAAAAAATGTGTCTTGCTTCTCTGTGATAGGCACAGTTTTCTATTGTAATTGACAATAGAAAAATATTTTAAATATTTATTAACAGAAAAACTTACAAATACATGCATGTATGTTTTATACACATGTACACACACATATATACATACAGGGTAGGGCAAAAGTAAGTCTACAGTTGTTTGTATGGGAAATAATACACTAATTAATATATAATGATACAAGAATAAACTGTGTTTCACATACAACTGTGAAAATATGCACATATGCATGTTATCCTGTCACTAGGCACTTCATTACAGACGAAGTAGACTACATTTTCAACATTGGCTTCATAGTGGAGTCATCTGAGAAGTTTAAAAACTATTTAGGACTGAATCCCAAGTCAAGATATCCTGACTCAGTGAGTCTAGGATATGTCTTGAACAACTGGATTTTTAAAACTTCCATGATGAGGCCCTGACTGGTTGGCTCAGTGGTAGAGCGTCTTCTTGGCATATGGAATACCTTGGTTTGATCCTAGTCAGGGCACACAGAAGTGACCATCTGCTTCCCCACCCCACTTTCTTCTCTCTCTTTCTCTCTCTCTTCTCTTCTCCTGCAGCCATGGCTTGACTGGAGTGAGTTGGCCCCAGCCGCTGAGGATGGTTTCATGGCCTTCACCTCAGGTGCTAAAAAATGGCTCCAGTTGTAACAAAGCAAGGGCCCCAGTTGAGCAGAGCATCACCCCCTAGTGGGCATACCTGGCGGATCCCGGTCAGGCACATGCGGGAGTCTGTCTCTCTGCCTTCCCTCCTCTCACTTAAATAAACAAACAAATAACAGTAAAACTCCCGGATGACTCTACTATAGCCAGGACCAAGGTCCACTGCTCGGAGACCTCACACTTCTGACCGCATCTGGCATATGGAGCAGGAGTTGCACTGAACAGTTTAGTTTTAGGGGCAGCATCACAGAGCAGCAATTGGGTTTATAGGAATCCTGCATGAAAGACAGGGAAGTACATGTGTTTATTCCTAGGTAGATTCCAAAGAAACAGGAGAGTGTCTTTGTGAGACTTCAGCCCTTGCAATGTAACTGAGATGCTAAACATGCATGTGGCTGTCTAAACCATACATGAGGCTGCCTGCCTTCAGAAGCACAACGAGTGTTGGTGACAAGTGCTGACTTGACCGAGACATTCCCCACAGGCTAGTCTCCAAAAGAGGTGACCTCAGGCAGAGCAGCCTGAACCCTGCCATGTGTACCAAGGAAACCGGGAAATGCTGAAGGCAACCCCGCCAGGTAGAATGCGAAGAGATCAGATCAGAACTGGAAACCCCAGGTGGCCCAGGTATTAGAGTTGCAACTTTGTCTTTGACCCCAGCCCCAGATCACAGAGGGCACAAGAAAGCTGCTACGTCCCCACCTGGAGTGCTCAGGTGAAGGCAGAGGGAAACCCCGGGGACATAGACTCCAGGTCCTTATCCTGCTTAGTCGGTGGCTGACACAACCTTAAACATGCAGACTAGAAACCTCACACCCCCGGGGTTGAAGTCGCTCTTCTGGAGACTAACTTCTGGTTACATTTTGGTGGCTGAAAGTATGCTGAGGACACAACACTATGTAAGTGCTGTGCTCAACTGCTGTGTGCTGTGGCCTACGGTTTAGTAGGTGTAGGTACGTGTGTGTGTGTGTGTGTGTGTGTGTGTGTGTGTGTGTGTGTGTGTGTGTTTCCATGAAACACTCCTCCCAGCGAGCTTGTGTTTGCCTGTTTTAGGCAGGTGGTATGGTAGAAGGAACACTTTCCCAGGAGTCCAAAAACCCCAGATCAGAATATAAATCTGCAGTATATACCTCACAGACCACTAATGTTAACTGTCGGGCCCTTGGCTGCCTCCTATGGCAATGAAAAGTTCCTTACCATTTATAGTGGAGCTGGGGTGGCTGAGAGACGATCTGAGGCCACCAAAGGCTGAGAGCTGCCCGAAGAGGGACTGTCCTTTCTCAGACTGGAAGAATTAAACACTCGTCTGAATGAGGTGATTCCGGTCTAGCTGCAGTTGCTTATGCTTGGCTTTGACTTCCTAGTCCTTTAGTCATTCTTCTTCTAAGGTTTTGCCCACTAGGTGTTATAGCGTCAACACTATAAATATTTATCAAGTGGCTATGACATGTCAGGTGCAGATGTTGTATTATTTATTTCCTCTTGCTCATGCTAGAGGATGATATGCATTTTCAGAGTTGGGAGGAAAACAAAGCACCATAGAGGTGCACTTCTTACAATGTAACATCACAGTATAATTATTTCCTTTCTGTAGCAAAATATAGTGAAAGATCAAGAAAGTCTTGAAAACAACAACATATTATTCCTTTATTTATTCCTTTTATTTACTCCATTATCTTTTTTAAAAAGCTATTCTGGAATTAGCTGTGTCCTAAATGCTTTTGTAGCATTTGTAAGAATGCAGCACTTATGAGAACACTAATATGGAAGCTTAGGAACCAAGGATTCCTACCATGAAAGACTCTTTCAATGGCTTGCCCAAGATCTATTGATTATAATCAATTTTCTTTTCATAACTTTTTTAACTGAAGTGTCTTAGTAAATCAATTAAACCCTTGAAGCTCATTTGGTGAATTCTGTTTATTCCATGGACCAGTGTTTTTCAACTGCTGTGGACTATAATCTTCATGCAACATCACGATGGTCAAGTCTTTTGTGAATCGGTACTGGTCCATGGACCAGTGGTTACAAAACACTGACATAGACTTTCTTTCTGGGCTCCTCTCTAAATTATTTTTTTTTCTAAATTATGGGGTAATTGTTTATTGTTGTTCATTGTTTTTACTTAAAAGCTTGGAGTCACCAAAGTGCTTTTGTTATCACTGAAATCAAACCCAGTCAGAAAAGATTTATCAGTGTCCGCTGGTTAAACTAACACAGGACAGTTGTAGATTAGTATTTGAATAGGGAATTATCTATATGTCATAGGGGAGTTATTCCCCAGTAATAGAAGTCAATGGACCTCGAAGGTAATTTGAATTCTCCCTCACCCCTGTCATCACTCTGAAGATATTTAGGAATGACTCTTAGCAAAATAAAACTGCTTGGGAGCCGCAGAACAGCTAGAGTGCTTGCTGAATGGCTGCTGAAGACTAATGATTTACATACACAGCAAAATCTTAAGTGAAATAATAAGACAGACGAAGAAAATGGAACATGACTATTGTCGGTACTTTAAAACTGAACATTTATATTTTTTAACTTGAGCCTGAGAGTGCATTAAACCAGATCAGCTGAACAAAATGCCCATTCTGTCTCCCACGAAAGGTAAAGGAGGTAGCTTTCTCCCTGCTAAATACTTATCTATCTTACTGAAGCTCAGAACTAATACCTCAGCTTCCCTGACAGGGGAGGAAATAGTATATTGTAAACGATGCCGTCAACATTTGGAGCGTCTTCTATAAGCTAACCATTTGAAATAGTTTGTGTAGAGAGATTAGATCAGTGGTTCTTAACCTGGGTTCTATCGAACCCTAGGGGTTCGATGAGTTGGTCTCAGGGGTTCGGAGAAGCCTCTGCCGTGGAGGCCAAAATAAAGTAATACCGTAATTTGTTGTGAGTTCATGCACTTTGTTGGTTTTGTTCTTTGAGCAAGGTGATGTTCATGCACGGCTCATTTTGTGCACCAGTAAAAAAACATATACCTATGTCTTGAATTTGGAAAAAAAATCATATTTTATTTATCACTAAAGAAGGGTTCGGTGAATGCGCATATGAAACTGGTGGGCTCGGTACCTAAAAAAAGGTTAAGAACCACTGGATTAGACAATTGGTTGTTTGGGTTTGCTCAAAAAATTTAAGCCATTGAAGAAGACATCTCTGTATTGATTGGTGAAAATAAGATGTGAATTTCCTTAGTTGACAACGTAAGGAAGTGGGTGCAGATCCCATAACTGTGGGGAGAGATGAAAATGCTTAGAATGAAAGTCATACAGTGTATGTAGGACTAGAGGAAGGCTGGAGGTCACAGAGGTCCCATTTCCCAGCTTCTGAAGTGGGGAGGGCAGCTCTTACCTGTACCTTCAAGCACCACAGAGAGGAAGGAGCGTAAACCCACTGCACTTACCCATCAACGTTAGATAAATTCGTTGACAGACTCTGAGGGACTCTGATGATCGTTCATATGGAAAAGAAAGAGTGCCGTGCTTGAACAGAAATAGCAAGAGGTCGGCAAGCAGGAAACCTGGAGTCTTGTTCAGCCCCACAGTTTCTCTATGACTTCATGACTTTGAGTCACACGTCCTCCAAATATATGCAATCTTGTGAAAAGAAGACAAATACTGCCACTCATACAGATTTTATAGAATCACTTGGAGGAAAAACCTATATATTTTGTAGATAAAAAGCCTCCCTGTTATTGTAGAACTTGCTACTTTTCCAGCCCCCGATCTTATATTACTTGGATAGTAGCAAGGTTTCATAAGAGAAAAACCTAGTCTACTACATCATTGTTCTCAGTTTGGTTTCACAGGGAGTAGATAGCCGGTGATATTTAGATGGAGACCTTTACTTTCTCATTTTTGAAGTGAATCTCAGATCTTTGATAGATGGAAGGAAAATCACTTTATAACTTTTCAGAAGCTAGCATCTTATGTCACAGGGATAAACATACATTATCTTTTACCGCTTTACGGATGTGTTATGCAAAGTGGGATAGCTCGCTCATTCTAATGTCCCCTACACATTCACTAATATTCAATTCAATAGGCACCTGCCTACACTGATCATTCCATTGTCATCCTATTTTCACCATGACTTTAAAAGGTGGTTAAGAAAAATTAAGTCTTTTGAGCAAATCCGACTGACCAATTACATAATCTCTGCCCACATTTCAAATGGCCTCAGGGACCAGAGGCCAGAGTGTAGGGAGGTGAAGGAGGAATCAAGAGAAACCAGGAAATGGGGGAGGGGAGAACCTTTCAGAAAATGTCTCTAGCAAATAAGATTGATGAAAATATAAGCAGAAAGTTAGGGGGCACGTTTGTTAATCTTCTAGCATGTGGCTATTTGGAATGTGGGCTTATCCATGACTTCTAACGGAGATTTTTAGGATGAGAGGTAGCATCTCTCATTAGAAACAGACATTTAAAGTTGAAGACTGCTCAGGCTTCCCTGGGTTCATATTGATGTTGGCTGGGCGCCATTGAGGCTGGGCATTTTCTGACTTTATCCATTTGCTTTGTCTTTGAAGAGGAAAATCATTAAAAATATGGACACTCAGGTAATATCTCAAGTGCAGCCTTTTACTCACTTAGAGGGAGATTCAGCAATGGTCCTTCAGGGGACTTGTTACAAGCCTCTCTCCAAGTGGAGATTTGAAAAGACGTAATTGTTTGCCTTATTTTAAAAGGCATGCTATTCATTTATTTTTGTTTAATTTTTCTTTTTCATATTAGAAGCCTAAGAAAGTCATTTTTCAGTGACTTTTTAAAAATTTCCTTTAGAAAATGTTCCTTTTATGTCTTTCATCAGAAGACACTGGACATAAAGAGAGTCGTCAGTCTTTCAGCAAACCTAACTTTTAAGGGAAACCGTAACCGGCATGGACTCTGCTTTTCTTGTTGACCTCATCAGTGTGAATGCGGCGCAAACAAGAGCCTGTATTTATTTGCTAACCCGTGTGGTTTCCTCTGCTTTTCAGAACTCTTCATCTCATAACAAGTAAAGTACATCCGAAAAAATGACTTCTGAGATTCCTTATCTTGTTTTTATTTTTTAAATATACACTGAACTTATGTAGAAGAAGATCAAAAGATACTTTTTACTTTTTTGTTTAAGCTTCAGTTTTCTCCTCTAAAAAGCAAGATGTTGGGCAGATAAAATATAATACGCTCACTTTGTTAAAGATGGCGCTGCCCACATGGAAGCCCATCACCCAGGTGATATCATTTGCCCTTATGCTTGGGATGGCTGTGGGGGAAAAGCTGTAATGTAAACAGGCTGGGTCGTTATAGCTTAAGGCTTTGTTTTAAGAGTAAGCTCCCCCCCCCCCCCCCCCCCCGCGCCCTTGCCCTTGACTGATTGGATGATGTGGGGTGGTGTGCTCTCCTGAGGAATCCCATTGTGTCTCAGATGGGTGGCTTTGTATTGGAGACTTCCTTGTTTGTGTAATTGGATTGGAGGTTTTGATTTTACACTATAAAGTGGGACAGACCAGGAGCTTGCTCGCACTTGGTTCCTGAAGTATTAGAGAGGAAAGCAGATTAAGGCCACGTGGAAGAGGCCAGGAGAAGCAGTCAAGATGGCAGAATGCTGAGGGAAAAGCCAGTTTGTTAAGAGTTTGTGCTGGAGGAGATGGGGGACAGAGGCGAATAAGTCTGGTGAGCCAGAAACCTTTGACTCTAGGAAACTCGGATAAGTCAGTAGCTTAGTGGGCACTGAATGAGTGGGTTTTGGAGCCCAGTGTGTGTTTTTGCTTGCCCGCCAGGTGCAAGCTAGAATTAAAGCTGATGGCTCACCAGTTCATGGCTCCTGTGTTTCATTACCGACTGTCTGAATCTAATGCGAACCTGCACTGGCCAGGCGGCTGTGATGGCGGCCTCGACTACTGGCTTTACACAAGAATAATAATATCATCTGTCACAAAAAATCATTGTTGAATTAAGTTACCATGATTGCATTCTACACGGTACCTGACACTTTATGAATATAAAGTACATGTTAGCCGTAAAATACTATTATTTCTCAATATGCTATTAGTATTAGATTATATCATATACTATATAATATTTGTATGATCAGCATATTTATTAGCATATACTAACACACTACTCTTATTTCTTTAAATGATGTGTAGTTCACTTTCGCTCCGCCCACCCCTCCAGGTGTGCTGTCACACACCCACACAGCCTTTCCAGAAGCCTGGATTGTGTGACATCACAGCATTACTGTGCCCAGTGGTCAGGTCACAGGCAACGGCCACAGGGAAGTGAATCCACAAAGAGATCCCCAGACTGACTCCATCACCTAGCTCAGACCTCTCCCCCCTCTCTCCCCCAGTCCTTGTGCTGGGTCAGTGACATCAGACTGAAGAGTTTGTTGTCCGAAGTCAGAACAAAGACTCACTAAAGTCATTATGGAAATGTGTGACAAGTGAGAGGTGCCAGAAAAGAAAAAAGTGTTTAGCCAAATGATTACTTGAAGATGCAAATGACGTGAAAGGTACTGCATGTTGATGACATAGAGGGGAGGTAAAAATCCTGCAAGGGCTTTATTGTTTAAAGTGACACACTGGCTACCCCTGTGGCCTGAAGGAGCTCACATTTTTTCCAAAGTGCCAATGTTCCTCTGTCACCATTCAACAGAAAAAATGCTAGTAAAGGAAAAAGCCAATGGTACTACTGCTGGTAAATCAGAACTCTTTCTCTCCAAAGACAGTCCTCGGGAGATTTTGAAATGTGTTCCACTGTATTTACTCCTATAAGCTAGGGTGGACGGACACTGGAGTGAGACACAACCCCTCCGTAAAGTGATGCCCCAAGCACCTTTGCTCTCTTCCAAATGTCCACAGCTCCAGCCCGAGAGTATTGGGCTTCCCTACAACCTGACTCTGCATTTATAACACATTACCTTCATAAAGCTCACGGAAATAAAACACCTCTCGGCTTTGTCCTGTGGGGCCCTCAGTGTTGGCATTTAAGGTCTCTTCTGGATGTCTCAAGAGGGCTGGCCATGGACATTTTTATGCCATTGAACTAGAGTGTTCTCTCGGTGGGAACACAGGACACAAGCCTCACTTCTCACGGGGCTCAGAGAAATGTGTAGATATATGTATATTTAACTTGTGGTTTGGTGTCAGTCAAATTTATCACATTATTTTTACTTGTTTCCTTCTGAATTGCCACCACTATTAGAAGACCTTAAGGAATGCTTAGCTGTTGCAAATTTCTGCCAAAGTCTTGATGGATAGATGCTCTCTGGTTTAATGCATTCATTTCACTGATTGCTGACATGAAGGAATAAGGACTAAGGAGCCAGATGTGACCTATTAGGTGCTATTCAAACAATGTTTTTCCATAGCTTCTGATAGATTTTCTAAGTTTGGGTCACAATAATATCAATTTTATAATTATTATAATTAAAAACACATTCAATTTATTTATAGGTAACTTTTTTTTAATACTTTTCTAGAGAGAAAGAATTTTTGGAAAAGTCAGTGGGGGACTGGGGAGCATTGAAGTTTACCATGGATTCTTGGTAATTTTTTCTGTAATATCCTTGTATACTGTATTTATATTCTCCTTACTATGGGTTGAATATAACTCAAGTTTAGATGTTGAAGTTGAAACACCTAGTCCCTCAGAATATGCTCTTATTTGCATTCTTCCACAAACCATGAAATACCAGAAATTCCCAGCAGAGTACGAGCAGCTAGAGGAGAGGCATGAGACAGATCTGTCCTTTCAGGTGTCAGAAGGTATCAACACCTGATGACACCTCAACTTTGCACTTTGGGTCTTAGAACCTTGAGACAATCAATTTCTATGGTGTGAAGCACTCTGTGATATGTGTCACAGCAGCTCTGGGAAACCAGTACATCACCCAACCAGGACGTGATACTAGTAGAGCCATCATCATGGTTTATAGAAAGCAAGTGTTTGAATCAGCCCATCATTAATTCTGCCTGACGGGCACCCTGCTTTCCCAGTTTTCTACATTTGTGAATGCCATCGCCATTACTTATCTCTCAGGAACAGTCTTCACACAAGACACAAGGCGATAGTTCAGCCCAGATACAGCCCTTCCAATTCCAAATTTAAAATGAAGGTATTAGAGGAAATAACCTTTAAAACTGTCATGGAATTCTGAAATTCTCTGAACATTATAATTCTAGGAATGGGAGGAACAAGTATTCCTATGTTACAGATAAGAAAAACAGACTCACAGCAATAGAGACAGACTAAGGACATGTGGCTTGGAAGTGTCAGAAGAGAAATTCAATTTAAGACATACGATTCCTGTGAGTTTTTCAATCTGCCCCTGTGTCAAACAATGGTGTATCTAAAAATGTTGGTGATGTAGTAGTATGTACCCTGATATAAAGGAAAGCCAGGTCAAGTGGGTTTATGAGTTTACTGTCAAGAAAATGTTAATAATTATTATTGTTATTATTATTATTATTACTACAGGTGTTTGCCAGGTTCCCTGTAATGGTAGGCTTTGTTGTAAGGTTGCCGTGTAATGGTGTCCTTGGAAGGAAGAAATTGCTTCAGCAAAGCCCACTGAAAAAAGCACACACTGTATTTAAGGATTACATCTATGGCTGTAAATAGATTTTTTTTTTTTTAGAGTTCACATTTTATTTGTGTGTTTTTATAGCAATCAATAGGAAGCTTTCTATAGCATTTAGGTGTTCCCATGCTGATTACTGTGACAGCCACTGAATCACTGCTAGGAAATTCAGAGCGGTAACTGGTTATATTGGCTAGCCGGGCACACCACTTGAATAGAACAGGAAACAGCAGAGGGTCAGTGTAAACCGAAAACATCAAAGGTCAGTGCAAACCGAAAACTCGCGCAGGAGATGGTGGTGAGAGAGAGGCAGTGCCTACATTTTCTAAGGACTGGGATGCAGCAATGAGACTTGTATTTCAAATGATGGAAAAAAAATATACGTTAACCACAATCCCCAATCTGTTCAGTCTCATATATTCTGTAAGAACAAAACTCAAATTATTACAAAAAGAGTATGCTGAGATTTTGCTTTGGTAACTTTTATGTTCTGGCAGTGGAGAGTTGGCCCAATCACATTTCCATACACCTGGTTTCAGGAGTGAGAGCTCTTTAGAGTCAATGACTCCATTTCCTTAATAACAAGATATTTTTCTTTATTGGGCAAATTGAAGTCCACATACGACCTCTCCAGAATAGATCTCAGGATATTCAATCACTTTTTTAAACCTGGTTATAAGGGACTGTAATCCCACTTGATTATGGATTTTGAATTTCCACAGACTTCAAAGAAAAAATGTTTCATCAGCAAATTACAGCATTTTACGGCAATATTTAATTATTAATTTAATAAGGCTTCCGTTTTTATTTCTTTTTCTGCCTTAGTAAAGAAAATAATAGCAGGAACAATAATGTTACATATAAGATGCATCCATTGAACTGGAAAAGAAAATCCAGGCTGGCAATTTAAAAATGTGTTGGTCTTTGGAAAAGTATGGATTCCCCTCTGAATTAGCACTTTTTAATCAAAGCTAGAAGTGAGAAATTCCTTTTTGTCATTTAAAAAATTATACTATGAACTACTGCCAGTAAAAAGTTTGCTATATTTTTTTTTCCCGAAGTTAGAAGTGGGGAGGCCGTCAGACAGAATCCCCATACACCCAACTGGGATTCACCTGGCATGCCCACCAGGGGGTGATGCTCTGCCTATCTGGGGCATTGCTCCATTACAACCGCAGCCATTCTAGCACCTGAGGTGGAGATCAAGGAGCTGTCCTCAGTGCTCGGGCCAACTTTGCTCCAATGGAGCCTTGGTGGCGGGAGGAGAAGAGAGAGCAAGAGAGGAAGGAGAGGGGGAAGGGTGGAGAAGCAGATGGGTGCTTCTCCTGTGTGCCCTGGTCGGGAATCAAACCCAGGACTTCCACATGCCTGGCTGATGTTCTATCACTGAGCCAACCGGCCAGGGCCAAAAGTTTGCTTTTGATATGGGACTGAACATTAGCAAAAATTTTTAAAATAATTTTCTGGACTATTTGGAATGCCTTGAAACTTAAAAACATTTTAGGCAGTAGTCTATTATTTTTTACATCTCTTTTTGTACCAGTACTATATAGTTGTTGCTGTTTTAATCTATCTTGTCGCTTCTTCCTCTTGGGTAACCATCAGCTTGTTCTCTATATCTAGAGATCTGTTTCTTGTTTTTGTTTATTCAAATTTTGATTTTTTAGATTCCAACACATAAGTGAGATCATATGGTACTTGTCTTTGTCTGTCTGGCTTATTTCACTTAGCTTAATAACCTCAAGGTCCCTCTGTGCTTGCAGCAAATGGCATGATTTTATCATTTTCTATTCTTGAATAATGGTCCATTTTATACACACACACACACACACACACACACACACACACACACACACACACACACACCACATCTTTTTTATCCATTCATCTAAGTTGCTTCCATATGCTGGCTATTACTAGTGACGTTGTAGTGAATTTAGCGGTGCACATATCTTTTCAAATTAATGCTCTTGTTTTCTTTGACTATATCTCCAGAAGTGGAAATATTGGATCATATGGCAGCTCTATTTTAAATTTTTTGAGGCATTTTTATACTGTTTTCCATAGTAACTGTACTAATTTACAATGAAGCATATTTTAAAATGCCTAAGTGCTAATTTTTAAGTTATCTTTTTGTCTACTAAGCGTAAAGAAGCCTACTTATTCATATTTTCATATGTTTTAACCATAATTGTATTTGAGATTTTAATGTTTAGAATTCCATTTATTTAACATTTATGATGACTTGAGTAACTCTTAACTATTATCTGATGGAGAGAAAACTAGAATCAGGTTAAAGAAGCTGAAGCCCACACTCAACTCTCTCCCTCTTTTTGTGAAATTACGTTGCCTCAGGATTCCTTATGTAAGACATGGAATGGGAGAACTCACCCTCTTTCTAAAACTCCTTTGTCAATTTAGCACAAACACCAGCATCTCGTGATATCACATAGATCAGGTAGGTTAACTGGTTAATCAATCTTCCAAATACTTTGATTCCCTATTCATTTAAAGCTAGCTTATTTACAAATACAATCATTTGCGTTATAGCCCAGTTATTGCATCTGCTCCTAGATCTAGTTATATTTGTACCCAAAAATATACAGTTTGATTTGGCTGAAGTTTTTAAAGAATGTGAAATTGAAGGCAACATTGGGGCATTTTTCTCTTTCCAAAGAGAAAGAATACAGACCATGGGGCAAAGAGGACTGATACAAGAGCAGTAATGTAATTGTTGTCTAGTTTAATATCCCCTGCCTTCAAGCAAGAAGAGATGAGTGCCTTAGAAGACACATCCCCATAGGCACACTAAAAAATGTAAAAGATCCTTCCACTTGCATTTGTATGTGAAATTATCTGGCCTCAGAAAAAACAGACCATAGCCAGACAACAGTATGGTGGTTACCAGAGGAAAAGGGGAGTGAGGGACGGTAGGAGAGAGCAAAGGGAGACTAAATGGTGATGGAAGGAGACTCGACTTGTGGCGGTGAACACATGATCCAATATACAGATGATGTGTTATATAGAATGGTACACCGGAAATCTGTATAATTATATTGACCAATGTCACCCCAATAAATTCAATAAAAAATGAATATTAAGACAAGTGAGCAAAACATTAATTTCGGAATATGGTCCCTACTCTGCTCTTGAATTTCACATTCAATACTCCTTTTTAAAAGCTCCCACACGAGACCATTTCCATAGTGTTTCTCTTTATGATAAACTTGGTAATCAAATATTACTACTTGAGGTCTGATCTTCAAATATAAGAACCCAACCTGGAATTTCCAACACAATTGTGTAATAACCTTTGGGCAGAAGAGAATGCAACAAACTTACAATGAATTGAGACACCTGTTTCACGGATACCCTTGGAGGACAAGACATACTCATGTGGGCAATTCAAGAAATTTAACAAGACCTAATGAGCCTTGAAACTGTAACTTAATTCTTCATTTTTGTGAAGTAGATTTAGTAATGACTGCTAAGGATCACCATCATCCACAGTGAGAGAATTATTACTAGGAAAGTGGGAACACCTGTCCTTTCATTATAAGGGGCTTAGTTCACATCATCTAAGCTTTGAAGTAGTTGTCCTTTATACATGAGCAACAGATAAAGATTCCAGGTTTAAAATTATCTTCAAAAAAAATTCCATACTATAAGGCATGATGATCTTTAAAATCAAATTCCATAGCTACAAGGATAAGGCTAACAAATGCTTTATAATTTATAGTTTTGCCAGGCATGAGTAGGTCTGCTATGATTTATATACCCTTGGGTGATGACCTGCATGCATGACAGTAGCTGCAAACAAGGCTATGTTTTCCTTTGCACAGCTGAGTTAAAAGAAAGACTATTATCTTGCAATGGGTTTCATTTGTCCATATCACAGTGAAATGTCTGAGCGTTCTTTTTTCTGACATTATTGTTCTCGTGTAAGAGTTTTATTGTTGCTTTTAAGATGAAGATACTGATCAATATTCAAAATTAATTAATTGACCATGATTGGATAAGTTGGAGACCAAGCAAACTGTTCTAATATTGAAATTCAATATTTGTTCATACACGGCAAGAATAATGTTTCCAATACTCATTTCTCTTGCCAGTCTGCCTCACATTTCCATGGAAAAGACTCATGGAGAAGCTAAAAGGTAAAACAGTTGCACATCCCATTCTCTGATACTCTCTTATAAACAAACTCAGGTAAATTAAGCTTCAAGGGCAGCTCTGAAGGAGAACATCTGTGACAAAAGCCTAAGAGACAGTGTAGATTATTGGAAGGAATGAAGCACCAAATATCAAGCCTTGCTTCTGCCATCTCCGGTCTACTCGTCTAGTGACATTGCTTAATCGTAGGTGGCAGGGATGAGTGGATGCCTTTTGTTAATTCTTAACTTCTTTGTGACCCCGTTTCCTCATCTATAAATAATGATTTCTTTCAACTCCACGTTTCTTGGGAGAGAACAGTGAGATAAATATCTAAAATCACTTGATAAATGGCCTTGTTTGTGTGAATTAGTGTGGTAGCCCTATTCTCTTGTTGCTATCATTATACTCAGTACTTCCCTCTTTAGACACACTCAGTGCCGAATTTTCACAGTGGTGTGGGTGGAGGTGTGAGCTGAGAGGGAGAAGGGGTTGTTGTCGAGAGGGCTCCGCTCCAGGCCTGGTGTGCAGCTCTCCGGGGAGAGTCATTATGTTGTTGCTGCTGTTCTTGCAGAATAGATGAAAACGAAAATATGTGGAAGTACTATTAATGCCAATAATGGTGTTAATAGTTATTATTTTATCTGTTATTATTTTAGTGAACAATCAATAAGCACTTTGAAAAGAAGATGTGACAGAATAAGTGATTACATGAAAAAGATGGAGTTACAGGGCAAGGGAGTTGGGAGGTGGAACACCCTATACCACGCAGGTAAGAAAGTACAACCACTCGAAAGGGGGAAGGAGGAAGCGGTGATCACAGTCTAAGGTGAATCCTACCAGCTAGCAGAGATGATCAGATAAGGGAAGTTCACTAGCCTGCAGAATATGGATTTTATCCAAAGAACTTCAAATTAATGTGCAGCAGGAAACACCCAAAATGATGGCTCAAGGGCACATTTCCAGGCTGGATCACCCGAGACTGTCTCAGCCGCACTGTCCTGGACCCAGAGAACTGGGTCACGTAGCTGATGGGGTTAGTGTAAAGACCATGCTATAAATACTCCATTTACCTGAATTAAGTGATTAAGAAATCAAAGTCAATAAAATTTTTCTTTTGTTCAACTGTTCAGTTGGAAGGTTTACTTACAAGCAGGATAATAATACTGCCTTTAGAAATTGAATAGCTGCAGCTGTTTTTGTTTTGATGACCAGATATTTTTAGGGGATGAAATTCAATTTAGTAAATGTGTCTTCTGTCTACAGTATTGCACATCCTAAGAAAATTTCGCCTTCCTCAAGCCATAGAAGTCTTCTCGTATGTTTTCTTCCAGAAGCATTCTAATTGTTGCGTTTACGTTTTGATCTATGACTAATAATGAAGCTTTGACCTGAATTCTTCTTCCTCATGGGTATGTCTGACCTAATGCCCCTGTTCTATCACAAGTGTTTACTGCTCAGGCACCGTCTTGTCTCGGAAGCTCCTGACTTTCTCCAGATCTCAGATTTTGGGTTTGTGATGTTGGTTCTCTGAAAGGTTCAAGAAAAAGCTGTATTTGTGGATTATCTGGTGTTTCCAGCATCAGTGACAGTCTCTCTCTCCATATTTCCGCATCCTAGGCAGGGGAAGGTCTCTGCTCTGCCTCTCAAAAGCTTTCTCTCATTTCTCATCCTCTTGTTCTGAATAGCTTTTGAATCTTATAAATGACTTAATATAAAACCAAGTGAAATATCAATTTCAGTGTTCTACCTCTTCATCTTCAGAGTTCCCGGCTCCTCAAGTCTCTAATTTTTGAGGACTTTTACTAAAAAATTGCCAAGAAGCTCTTCTGGTTTTTAAAATCAGATATGGACCTCTTTCATGAGCAGCTCAGCCTCAGCCTGGCACCTGCAAGCAGCAAATACTGTGAATAAAATGGTTCTCTTTACTGCGTGATCTTGTCTTTTCAAGTTTGGCTTGCCTCTGCAGTTCTCAAATGCCTCATTCATTCATTCATTCACCCACTCATTTATTTCAGATCAGTTTATCTATGCAAGCATTAGTCTATAACAATCCATTTCATTTTAGTTAAGAGCAGATAGATGCCCCCCCCCTTGTTTTAATCAGTTACTATTCTCCCATTTCCTTTCATCAATCTATCCATGTTATAGTGCACATGTCATCTTAAACAAAATTCTTTAATAAAACTTGGTAGTTTCATTTTGCACTTTCAAGGTGCAGGACACTGGCTTAGACAAGATCTTCTTTTTCTCCCATGAAACCATACAGATGTGGTGTCCTGCTCTAAAGTGAGTACGTTCACTGGTACGTCAACATATTCTGGTTATCATATAACCTTCTGACAGAATATTATCCCAGTCTATAGACTCGAAAGTGGCTAGGCAGAACCCTAGTTTTCGCAGCCTGCATTCTGCTTTTGCAGTTACGAAGTCTGGGGCTGCTTTAGAAGCAGAGAAATCAGAGGTCTTTTTAAATGCAAGACTTATGTTTCTTTTCACAATAAAAATCCCCTGAAGTAGTGATGGGTAATCTTTTGAGCTTGGTGTGTCAAAATTTGCCAAAAAATTGAGCATAACTCGGGTGGTGTGTCACTTCGAGAAAAACGGCCTAACAGGAAGTCCCAGAACTAGATGCTCTGTGCTGGAGTTCTGTTGTTTTGGCCTACAGACCTCCGGCACAATGTGTCTACACTACAGCAAATGTTTTATCCTCGGCTACTGTACCTGGCCGTGCAGGAGCCGAGGATGAAACATCCTTCTCGGCATGCGGCCCCATACTTCTCTGGTATGCGGCTGCATGCGGCTGCGTGTCATCGAAAATGGCTACGCGTGTCAGTGCTGATACGCGTGTCATAGGTTCGCCATCATGGCCCTAAAGGCTTAATTGGTTTTGAGGTTTTCCTTCCTTCTTTCTAATGTCTTCTGCAAATAACCACAGCCAAACTTCTCATTCCCAAGATTGGACAAGATTGTAATCTTTATGCCATGTCCGTCTTTCCTCCTCAACTTAATCAGGACCGACTTGTGGCAAAATGAAAAAAACAAATCAGTGGCAAGCAAAGATATGCTGCTCACAAAAATTAGGGGGTATTTCAATGCTTCATATTCATTTTGAAATATCCCCTAATTGATGTGAGCAGTATAGTTTCTCTTTACTGGGTTGTTTTCCCTCCCATCTCTCTCTACAATGTATGAAATTCTTTTTCTCCCCTTGTAGCATTTTACTACTACCATGGTTCCATGTCACCTGTGAATATGAATGGTGAGACCACAGTCTAGCTTTTGCATGAATAAAGGCCATAGTTTTATTAGGAGGAATATCATACCTCCCTAAGCTTAGACACTGCCACCCATTTTAGGCAAATGTTAGCAGTCCACATCTGGGTAAACTTTTCTGTACCAGTCAGTTACAGCATGTTATTGACACATGTGCCTTCCTTCTTACACAACCATGAAATTACTGTGTCAAAAATGAAATGAGCCCAAGAACTGTAAGTGATGCCTCACACGGAGTTTTACTGGTAAGGAACTTTGGAGCAACCCTCCTGTTAGAATAACATTGTCAGCAGTAAATGATAAAAAGTATTTTGCAGGCATGAGTGGATTTCGGAAGTCAGAATCAATCGCTCCGGAAGATGCAATGTATTCCTTACTACAGGTGAACCTGTTTCTTTTTTTTTTTCCTGTCTTATTTAACTGTTCAGAAGGTTGAATCATTTATAAGTTAATTCCATTTTATGAACAATGACTTGGCATATTGATAATGTTAATTCTTAAAAGTCAATGCTGGGAAAACAGTAAGAAATTTTCCATTAAAACAATGATATTTTAAATTTGATTATTGATTATTTGGCTCTGAGAGGTTTGAGGTTTAACTTCATGAAAAATGCCCACAATTACTTTTATCTTTCTTCCAGGCATGATTTGAAATTTAACAGAAACAGCTAGAACAGTTTTGTGTGTTTCTTTTATTTTTTGCATAAATGTGCAACTATATTCAAATTGTTAAGTTGGTCACCAACTAGTTTATAACACATCAGTTATTAGACTAATGAACCATGCATCCTTGTCAATTTTAGGAATGTTTGTATAGTTTTTGCCTCAGTGCCTTTACATAACCAGCCGGTACAGTGGCAGGGCTCACCACTACAACAGGTCTCTCCCCAGGGACATAGTAGGTCATGGTTTCTGATTTTGAGTTGTTTAACCAAGCCATAACATTTGATTATCACATCACAAAGGGAACAGAACAATCTAGTTTTATGCTATTCACTAACATCTCAGTGCATTATAAGAATCAATATAAATAAGTTATTAAAATATTTAAGTTTATGGCAAAACATGCACCTTTAAAAATAAACTACTAATAGCAGACGAGATAGCCTGTACTAGTCCACAATCCTTGCTGCAGTTGTGAGATTTATAAAAGCTCTGAAAAGCAAATTTCTTCTTATTTGTTTTTATTTTTTACCAGAGATTTTCTTTTTTTTAACCTCAAAGTATCCCTAGGAGGTGAGAATTATTTCTATTCTAATTTGACTTTATTTTCAATGGATTGATAGTAAAATCCATTCTGGATTGAAGTGAGGCTATTCATTGACTCCATTTATTACACTCAGTATGTATATTAAATTTTTATTAAGAAATATTAAGGTACTTCACCATGGTGCTGCTCCAGACCCTAAGTTTCCATGTAAATTCCCTCTTGTATTTCCACTCATGATACAATTTGATCATTTCCTCCAGTCCTTGTAACTGCATGGCACCTATTAATGGCATAGTGCCATCCAGGCTTGAGACTTTAGCCACAGTTGCTACTCCTAGCCTAGTTGTTCTTATTTCAATCTTGCTCACCTTTCCTCTGCTGCTTCCATAGACATCGTTAATCTAGTTCAGAATCTTTCATGCTCATACCTGGACTAAAGCAATAGTTGTTCACATTGACCTTTGTGAATCTAGTTCTCTCATACTCCATTATGTTCTATCCATAGTGACTTGCTTAATAGCATTTAACAACTCTTTGGTTTTTCTCTTCAGTTTTTGTTCAAATTTCCTAACTTTGTAGTTAATGCCCTCTATAGCCTGATCATAATTTTAGATCAAAGTCTGATTTCCTTCAGTGTGCTAGAAATAAAGGGGACTTTCTCAACATAATATAGCACAATTGCAAAAACCCACAACAAACATCATACTTAGTGGTAAGTGACTAAATGTTTTTCCTTAAAACGGAGGGAAAAGGTATAAGAATCTTTTTTTTGCTGTTACTGTTTTTATTTAGGATAGTATTGAAAATCCTGGCCAGTGTGATAAGGCAAGAAAAGAAAACAAAAGGCATATAGATTAGAAAGAAAGATATGTAACTTTCTCTCTTTGCAGATAGAATATGATGTAGAAAATCCCAAGGAATCTACAAAAGACTGCCAATACTAATAAGCAAATTCCAGAATTATAAAAGATCAACATACAAAAATCAATTATATTTCTATATTAAAAGCACAAAATCATTTACAATTATACCCCCAAAATAAAATACTCAGGTATCAACTCAACAATACATGTGCAAGATCTGTTTGCTGAAAACTATAAAATGATAATAAAACAAATAAAAGAAGAACTAAATGAATGAAGAAATATAGCATATTCATGGATTGAAAGACTCAACATTATAAAAATAATAAATCTCCCAAAATTGATCTCTAATAAATTTGATGTAAAATCAACTTTAATAAAATTTCTATCAAAATCCCAGCAAATTCTAACCTTGCTCTAAAATTAGTAGCTAAAACAGTATTGAAAGAGAAAAAATGTGGGAGAAATCATGTTCCCTAACTTTAAGACTCACTATATAACTACAGTAATCAGGACTGCTTATTAGTAGCACAAATAGACCAATCAAGGGAACAGGATGGAGAACCCAGAAATAACCCCACACAACTATGGACAACTGATTTCTGACCAAAGTGCAAAAGCTAGAAAAAAAATACATATTTAAGAAAAGGTGCTGCCTGATCAGGCGGTGGCGCAGTGGATAGAGCGTCGGACTGGGATGCGGAAGACCCAGGTTCGAGACCAAGAGCTCGCCAGCTTGAGCGCGGGCCCATCTGGCTTGAGCAAAAGAAAAAGCTCACCGGCTTGGACCCAAGGTCGCTGGCTCCAGCAAGGGGTTGCTCAGTCTGCTGAAGGCCCGCGGTCAAGGCACATGTGAGAAAGCAATCAATGAACAACTAAGGTAGTGCAACGGCAATGAAAAAATAATGATTGATGCTTCTCACCTCTCTCTGTTCCTGTCTGTCTGTCCCTATCTATCCCTCTCTCTGACTCTCTCTCTCTGTCCCTGTAAAAAAAAAAGAAAGAAAAAAAGAAATGGTGCTGGACTGATTGGACAGCCATTGGTTAAAACATTAACATAAACCTCAAACATTATAGAAAAATAACACTAAATGGATAATGGGTTTAAATGAAAAATGTAAGATTATAAGGCTTTTAGAAGAAAACATGGGAGAATTGGGGACCTAGAACTTGATAAAGAATCTTTATAGGTGAAACAGAACATATGATTCATGGAAGAAAAGAATCAATAAATTGGACTTAATAGAAACTGAAAACCCTGCTCTGCCAAAAACCCTAGTAAGAATGTGAGAAGACAAGCTACAGACTGAGAGACAATATTTGCAAACAGCATATATAACAGAGGGCTTATGTCTTGAATATATAAAGAATTGTCAAAACTCCGTTGTAAGGAAACAAACAATCCAAATAGAAAATGGGCAAAAGAAATAAACAGACATCTCACCAAAGATGGTAAACAGATAACAAATAAGTACACAGAAACCTATTTAACATTTTTAGTAATTAAGCAAGTGAAAAATCAAAACCACAATGAATTATCACTACACATATTATAAAAGCTAATTATGTGTGCGTGTGTGTGTGTGTGCGCGCGCGCATCTGTGCGTGCGTGTGTAGTGACAATACCAACTACTGGAGACGATGCAGAATTTGGATCCCTCACACATCACTGGTGAAAATGTAAAAAGGTATAGCCACCCTGGGCATGGGATAGCTATAAAAGTCCACACATGCTTTCTGATCCATTGGCGCACATGTGGTAAAAGAAATACTAAGCCCCAAAAGCTGCCCTGAGTGAAACATCAAGCATGGCGCTGACTCTATTACACTGGGCTGCACACCAGACCACCTGATCAGGACCTCCTGGGGTGTGGCCCAGCAAGCTGTGTTTTATCAGCTCATCAATTAATATATACTACTATGTGAGAACTTTCTGCTTAGGAGAAGAATATGCTGGGAGTGGGAGTATTTACTGAGTAGGAGAGCATTTTGGAGTTTTGACAGGGAAAATAAAGGTGAAGTTTTTTGTTTTGTTTTGTTTTGTGACACAAACAGAGAGAGAGAGAGAGACAGAGAGAGGGACAGATAGGGACAAACAGGAAGGGAGAGAGATGAGAAGCATCAGTTCTTTGTTGTGGCTCCTTAGTCTCCTAAGTTGTTCATTGATTGCTTTCTCATATGTGCCTTGACCTGGGGGACTGCAGCAGAGCAAGTGACCACTTGCTCAAGCCAGTGACCTTGGGCTCAAGCCAGAGAACTTGGGCTTCAACCAAGCAACCTTTGGGCTCAAGCCAGTGTGCATGTAGTCATGTCTGAGATCCCACACTCAAGCCAGTGACCATGGGATCATATCTCTGATCCCACACTCAAGTCAGTGACCCTGAGCTCAAGCCAGTGACCCTGCGCTCAAGCCAGAGACCTCGGGATTTTAAACTTGGGTTCTCTGTGTCTCAGTCTGATGCTGTATCCACTATCCACTGCCTGGTCAGGCAAAGGTGAAGTTTTATTATCTGAAGCTTCTGAAGTAATAGAAAGTTCATGTTTTGCTCTAATGATAGAAGGAGACAAAAATATATTTAATACTGAAAAATGTTAGGGAGTCATCATAACTTATAAAAGGGTCAATTTGAGCTCATTTTTATTCATTGTAAAATACATCCCCTTATAACATTTTCTGAAATTTTCCTTAAATATATCAAGTAGCTAGCGTGTTTTTTGCTAGAAGTATCACTAAAATGTATTCAGCACATTGCTTATCAAAAATGGATACTTTAGGATAAAATTTCTAATTCACTTGACTTTGTAAGTGTATTGGAGGCTTCGGAGACACACACACTTCTACAGGCTGTTTGGGGCCACACCAAAGATGATTTCTACCCATGGATCATTGGCTTTCAAACAATCAGTAGTGCAACTAATGCAAACAACTTAGCATACAAAATTTTATTTTCTTGGAGTATAATTTTTTTTTGGAAAAAATTACAAAATGTTCACTTATAATTCACCATATATTGAGCATTTACCATATGTCAAACACTATTCTGAGCACTGATGGCACAGTGGCAAGAAAGGTGGCCCTCTGTATATGGTTTTTAAGATATTGTACCCAAGATAGTCATTGGGTTCAACTCACTTCTAGGAGAGATCAAAAATGCTCAGTTCCACAGAGTTTACATAATTTGGTTATGGATATCCTAACAAACAGGGATTAACTGAGAGGAACTGAACTCAAATAATAACTTGGTTGGTATAGGACAAAGGGAGTATTAGGACCCATGGTAAACAGGAAAGGAAGGTTCATTCTAAAGGTATTTACAGTATAACTCAAAAACACCGCAGCGCGCGGGGAGCAGACCCCCTCTGGAGGACTGTTCTATGAGAAGACGGGGCACTCATGATGTGGCTCAGTACGCCATGGCAGGTTTATGGCAGACCTGGGTCAACACCCTGGTGCTCTTCTCATTGCTCATCTCATCAACATTCCCCAGTCAGGTGATTAGCCACCCAACTCTCAGGGATTGTTAGAGGCGATTTCAGCTTCCATCCCTCCAGTCCCCCCTTAATGTAAATTAGGATTTATTATCTGAGGGAACTGCCAGGAAATAGATGACTTTGAAGTTGCATCCCAGATTTTAAAAACATGCACAGGATGAGGTAGAGCCAATTTGGTCTGGAGGTTGTCTCTTGAGGTAGTGAGGAGGATGTAAACATCTGTGATTTCGACTCACTGGATAAACATCTCTGAATTAAACAGGACATGTTAATATATGTAGAAGGTGAATGATGAATGTGCTGGTACTTAGCATGTTATATCTATACTCTTTTTTAGGCTTGATGTGCTTCCTGGAAATAAGATTTTCTGATCTGTTTCTAAATGTACATGACAAGTGTATATCTCTTTAAACTTTAGATAGATACCTGAAAAATGTGTTAAATAGTATTGCATAAATGAAATATTTTTTTAAAACTGTAGCCAGCTTATTATGTAAGGAAGTCAACAGTAACTCATTTTAAAACATTTAAGTTTATTATAACTGGCATCTGCTTAAACCAAGGCAAAAATGGACTGATGGGCTCTACTGTGGGCACATCAGAGCCATCATGTAATTTCTATAATTCTATCTTATGATTTATATT
Organism: Rhynchonycteris naso; assembly: GCA_037038555.1. Lineage (NCBI taxonomy): Eukaryota > Metazoa > Chordata > Mammalia > Chiroptera > Emballonuridae > Rhynchonycteris > Rhynchonycteris naso. Next base: position 202,348,081 of record CM072999.1, read on the forward strand.
AGATATGGCCTTCTTATCATGAAAGAAATAAGAGCCATCCAGGAAAATAGACTTTTAACAATGGAAATATCTTTATTATAAGGAATAACATGATTTTCTAAATATAGTGTGGTGATTTTATTATCAATTAAATGAGAATTAGAATTTGGATAGTTTTAGAGTCCATTGTTTTTCTAATTATTTTTTCTATTTGGAATCAATGGTTGCAAAACAAGAAAATGTTTAAATTATATACTAACAAAAATTTTATTTCATTTACCATTGGAATTCTGACAAGTTGACATTCCGATGAGCTAAATTTGCTGGTAATAACTTTGCATAACAGATGTGCTTACATTCTTTGTAGGTGTTGGAACTAAGGGTGAACCAAGAAGCTCAGGAGTGCTTCTGCAGTAGTCAGGGGCATAAAAAAGGAATCGGACTGATTAAATAAGTTACCTTGTCTATTTCACTATAATTATAGCTGCCTGCTGATCTTCAAAAGGATAATCTTCCCATAATTTGCCACATGAGTCAAATCTCTTACTTCTTGCTAGCATAGAGACAGCAGCACAATTTGAATGAAACTTAGGATGTCAGTACACAAAGCCAAAGCGAAGATCAAGGAAAAGGCAGTCTACAATATTGGAAGGAGCCATTGCCATCAGAACCTTGTACACACCCACCAGTGTATCTAAGCTTTAAAAAATAAAATTACAAGATCAATAGCAACTATTGGTAAGCAAAGGCAGCAACTGAAACCTCCCTCTGAGTTTGGGATTTTAAGTCGATGAAATTATTTTGGAAAAGTGCTTGTCACTGTCTGTCAGCAATGAACATAGGCATACCCTGCAGCTGCCAGTCCACTCCCAGTCGGTAGAGTTTGGGCACCAAAAACAAATGCAAGGATGCTCACTACTTGTAATGGGCCAAAACTTGAAACAACAGAAGGGATAATGTGAAGTATATGATCAAGAAGGGCCCCATCTCTCTTATAGGCTCACTTGATTAGGTCTGTCTCACTGATGATAATGTCCCATCCGGATAACACAAAGTCCACTAATTGGAAATCTAATCACATGAATGGAATCCCACCATATTCACAAGTCCTTCCTACTCTCAACAAGAGGGGAATAAACAGGGCATATACACCAGGGAGAGGGAAGCTTGGGGGTCAGCGTAGAATCCTGCCTATTTATACTGTATAATTCTATTCATATCTAGTTCAAAACCCAAACATTGGGGAAGGGAGTCAAAACAGTGGCCATCATTAAGAGTGAAGAGTAATGGCTGGGACAGAGCTCAAGGAAAGCTCCACGGTGCTAATAATCTTCTTTGTTGTTGTTTTGGTTTGGTTTTACCTGGATGGTGATTACAGGGTTCTTCACTCTCCAAACTGTTTCATGGTGACCTGGAGTTTTGTGGAATGACTGTTATAATGTGATTTAATTTTTTATTTTAAAAAAAACAAAATATTTCTTTATTTTTTAAATGCTTCAAAACCAAAGTATTTTATTAGAAGAAATGTCTAATTCAATAGTTTGTTCCTATTGTCAATAGCAAAGCATGCTTCTGGGAAGGAAAGATGGTGCATTCCTAACAATGGAGTTGCTAAGTACATTATGTGTTTATTTTATTTTATTAATTTTTAATTTTAATGGGGTGACATTGATAAATCAGGGTACATATGTTCAGAGAAAACCTCTGCAAGATATTTTGACATTTGATTATAATGCATACCCATCACCCAAAGTCAAATTGTCTTCCGTCACCTTCTATCTGGTTTTATTTGTGCCCCTCCCCTCTCACTACCCCCACCCCACCCGGGTGGCCAGCACACTCTTGTCTATGTCTCTGAGTCTCATTTTTATGTCCCATCTATGTATGGAATCATTTATTCTTAGTTTTTTTCTGATTTACTTATTTCACTCTGTGTAATGTTATCAAGGTCCATCCATGTTTTTGTAAATGCTCCGATGTCATCATTTCTTATGGCTGAGTAGTATTCCATAGTATATATGTACCAAAGCTTTTTAATCCACTTGTCCACTGACGACACTTGGCTGTTTCCAGATCTTCTCTATTGTGAACAATGCTGCCACAAACATGGGCACATTTCATCTTTTTGAACAGTGCTATGGTGTTCTTAGGGTATATTCCTAAAGGTGGGATAGCTGGGTCAAAAGGCAGTTCGATTTCTAATTTTTGGAGAAATCTCCATACTGTTTTCCACAGTGGCTGCACCAGCCTGCATTCTCATCAGCAATGCAGGAGGGTTCCCTTTTCTCCACATCCTCGCCGGCACTTATTCTGTGTTGTTTGGTTGAGGAGTGCCATTCTGACTGGTGTGAGGTGGTATCTCCGCCTGTCCTGGCCTTTCGCCCTGCCCCTGCAGTCAGGGCTAGCTCAGGCAGGGTTGCAAACTTCGGAGGCCAGGTGAGTCTGTGTGCCCACGTGCCCCTGCTCAGCAGCAGATCTCTGCCCGTTCCAGGGCTCCCACTTTCCCCCAGGCAGGTGGGGCTGCAGGTGGGCCTGCAGCTGCCGGACCACTTTTGCACATCCCCTCTACCCCTGCTGGGCTAGACCGAGCTTACTCCTGCCAGCTGGGCCTCCGCCCCCATCAACAGAACTGCATTTCCACGTCCCACTGCCACCATTCCTCCAGCAAGCCCTCAGCAGTGTGGGTGGGAGCACTGCAGCTCAGACCCTAACACTCCATACTGTAGTCCTGAAAGCTCCCTCCTTCTAAGTGGCAGTGCTCTAATTGCCACGGGGGAGCTTGTTTGGCTGGTGTCCTGCCTCCCTTTGCTGGTATTGCTAGTTCCAGGGGAAATACTCGTTTCCAATTTGGGAAGTGACTCAGCCCAGGGGTTAGGGTGGCTGTCCCTCAGAGTGTTTCTTCCTGTGCCTTCCAGACTACACTCTCTTCCTGCTGCTCTGGTCTTCTCCTCTCTCCTCATCCCCCAGAACCCCAGGTGATTGGTTGTGTGAGTAGTTTTCTACGCCATCCCTTTAAGAAGAATCTTGTGTCTGAGAAAACTGTCTCTTTCTCACAAACAGTATCCTAACTTCTTTCACAGCTCAATACTGTCCAAACACCTCTTCTAGACTCTGGGGCTGCAGGCTGGGGCTTTTTTTGGGGGACTCAGGTCCCACCCTCTCCACTAAACTCTCTTCCAGCCACGCGAGTCTCTCCGGGCTACCATTTGCTCCGGGGAGCTGGGCAGCCCTTTCCATGTTTTCGCTATTCCTACCAGTCTCAATGTGTCTTCTTCAGTGTTCCTTGGTTGAAGAGTCCACTTAGTTTAGTTCAAAGTTGGTTTATCCAGATGATGGTTCTTAAAATTAAGTTATAATCCACTTTGGTTCCAGGAGCTGGAAGTTGGTACGTCTGCCTACTCCATCGCCATCTTGCCATCCTTCTAAAATATTTCTTCTTTCTCCAAGAATATGCATAGTTCAGTGGTAGTCAACCTGGCCCCTACCGCCCACTAGTGGGCATTCCAGCTTTTATGGTGGGCAGTAGTGGAGCAACCAAATGGTGCCGCGATTACGTACTAATCAATTAACTGTTGACCAGTCAAGGTCAGGACAGCAGTCAGACTCTGTTACAGGGTATTTGTATTGGGACCACACCTGACCTATTTCATGACCACTTGGCCCCCATCCGCAAGCGGCCAGGTACCTGACCCAGGTCCACACCCGCCACCCGATCTGGCAGCAGTTTATGACAGCTATTGTTGCCCCCAAACTAGCAGTTCGTCGTTTTATTACCCCATAGACAAAGAACTCCATCGTTCGATGCTTCTTTCTATGACAGAAACTGCTGGACAATAGAGACACCAATTAACGAATTTTAGGGTAATAGGGTGACATTCTAGGAACCCCCTCTTGGACTGCCAAAACTAGCCGATGTTGTGCTACTTCGCCCTGATCACAAAGAAGTGATGCCATTGGCCAACACCTGCTACATAAAATTTTATAAAATACACAACCACGGATACTCACTAACTTAGTCTCGTCTTGGCAAACTCTCGCTCAACCACGACACTGGTAACATTGTGATCACGCAACAGACTTCAAGCGCATAAATTTTGTTCACATTACCTAAGTGAAGCTAAATTGTTACGTAATCGAAACTAAAGTCAGTATGTAGTTAGCTTTCTGAGAGCAAGCACTTGCTTACAGCTTCCGACAAAATATTGTGAAATATTGTGAACCCAACTCAAAAAAAAAAAAAAGAAATATGTGTGTGGTTATTTGCCAGAGAATCTAAATATGGGTTTCATAGAATCTGTTGCAAATAAAAAAACATGCAATGTGTTTATTGTGCTATAAAACATTATCCAATGAAGCAATGAAGCCAAGTCGATTGCGAGAACAACTTTCTACAAAGCATCCAAATGACAAGGACAAGCCCATTGAATATTTTAAGGAAATATATAAAAAATTTCAAAATAGTTCAACTATCGTTGCATCATTTAAAAAACAACATACAACAAACAAAGATGGATTAATTGCCACTTATTGCATTTTACAAATAATTGCAAAAAGTGGTAAAAGCTATAATATTGGAGGAATTGTAATAATACCCTCTATGGAAGAATTTATCTCGCCTGACTGGGTGGTGGTGCAGTGGATAGAGTGTTGGACTGGGATGCGGAAGACCCAGGTTTGAGACCCCGAGGTCACCAGCTTGAGCGTGGGCCCATCTGGCTTGAGCAAAAGCTCGTCATCTTAGACCCAAGGTCGCTGGCTCCAGCAAGGGGTGGTGGGTCTGCTGAAGGCCTGCGGTCAAGGCACATGTGAGAAAGCAATCAATGAACAACTAAGGTGTTGCGACGGCAACGAAAAACTAATGGTTGATGCTTCTCACCTCTCCGTTCCTGTCTGTCTGTCCCTATCTATCCCTCTCTCTGACTCTCTTTCTGTCCCTGTAAAAAAAAAAAAAAGGAATTTATCTCAACAGTAATGCATCAGGACATACCTCAAATTTTAAAAACGTTACCCCTAAGTGATAGCGCAGTAAAGCGACGAATTGATGAAATGGCAGTTAATGTTGAAAACAAACTTATAAGTATTCTCCAAAACTCTTCATTTTCCATGCAATTGGACAAATCTACCATTGCAAATAAGGATGTTTTATTGATGGTATATGTACGCTATATTGATGTAAATAATATATTACGAGAAGAAATGCTATTTGCAAAGAATCTCATCACAGATACAAAAGGATTATCTATATTTAATACTGTAAGAACATACTTTACAAAAAATAATATTCCTTTGAATAATATTGTTGCATGCGCTACTGATGGAGCACCATCAATGTTAGGTCGCTATGGTGGATTTGTTGCTTATTTGAAGCAGGAAGTGTCAAATGTTTTATGTATTCATTGTGTGGTGCACAGACAACATCTTGTAGGAAAACATCTAAGTACAAGTCTCCATTCATCATTAACTATAATAATTCGAGCCGTAAACAAGATCAAATCCAATGCAAAGAATGATAGAATGTTTCAGCAGCTTTGCCAGGACAATAATAAAGATTGTATTAAGTTACTTTTGCACACAGAAGTTCAGTGGCTGTCAAAGGGTACATCTTTGGCTAGATTTGTAACATTATATAATAGTGTCATACAATTTTTTGAAAGTAATAATGAGAACAATCTGTGTCAACAGTTAAAAATAGTAAAGAATGATGCCTTTTACGTGGCAGATGTTTTCAAGAGATTTAACGATTTCAATTTGCAGCTTCAAGGAGCTAATAAAACTCTTATAGGTTGCCAAAGTACTGTGCTATTATTTGTTGACTAACTTGAACTACTTCGTCATAATCTATTGAAGAGAGAATTTCATCAGTTTCCTCAATTATCATCTATAAAAGATGATGTAACACAGAGGATATTGACAGATTCAGTAGCCACCTCAGCGAACTTAAATTGGACATGGAAAAAAGATTTGAAGATATTTTGAAATTGAAGGTATATGACTGGATGAAAAATCCTTTTACCGCAAATATTGAAGGGGCTGATACAATTTGCCAAGAAGAACTGTTAGAAATTAGATATGATGAAGAAAGTAAACAATAACTCGACAGTGGTGGATATGAAAACCTATGGCAAAATAAAAAAATGCTGGTCTTATATCCAAATATGTGGAAAATGGTATTCAGTTTATTGATGCCTTTCCCTACCTCATATCTTGTGGAATCAGGATTTAGTGCTGTTAATCATATTATGACAAAGAATGAAACCGCCTAAATATTTCTGAAAGGGGAGACCTTTGTTTGTTCCTCACAAAAATTGAACCGGTTATTCAATATTTAGTTTCCCAGCATCAGCCTCAGGGATCCCACTAATAATTCAGTTAACTAATGTAATTTCTATATATGCAAAGTATAAATAAAAGGATAGATTTAACTATAGTAAGTTGTTTTATAAAGATTTATTCTGCCAAACTTAGCGAAAATCCGACATAAAGTACTTGGTAATTATTATTATATGCTTTAACTTGCTGTAACTCTGCTTTATAAATTTTATAAAGTAAAGTTACATCCCTACTTTATAAATCACCATTACTGTGGAACCAGTGGGCGGTTAGAAAATTTTACTACTAACAGAGATACAAAAGTGGGCGGTAGGTATAGAAAGGTTAACTACCCCTGGTGTAAGGGGACATATATAGAAAATGATAGCATCCTCAGTCAAGATTGAGTGGGGACAAATTAATTGTAAGTATGTATTATTTGATGAGGTAGCCCCTGGTTTGTCGTCTAACACGAGGGGAAGTCAGTCAAAATATTTTTGAACCCCCCATCAAAAACAAAGCAAATGTTTTCATTTTAATGATTAAATGTGTATGCCCCTCTTCAGGAATCCTTTCTTGATATTTTCAGAATAAAACATATCAGGCGTTGCAAAGAAAATAACTGTCCCACAGTCACAGTGCCAGTCTGGACACAACTCCCCTGAGTACTGACTTTCAGACTCTGTAAAAGCCCATTCTCATGGGATGCTAAAAAAAAATAAATATAAAAATATATCACTAATTTCTATTTTGGCTCAAGCTTTGTTTTATGGGTGAAAATGGAAAATAGGGCTAGTTAGTGACATTGCCCTAAGATCATTCGGGACATCTCTGGCCAGTATATGGTCAATCACATATTATATAAATTCCACGGCCTTTGCGCGCACGCGTGCGTGTGTTTGAATAGTAAAGTTCAATTAAATTTATTTTAATTTTATCTTACAAAATGTGACCTGTTTCTTCCAGACTCATATTTTAGTATTTTCCACCTTGCTCACTCCACTCCAGCCTTCTTGGCCTCTCCACTCTTCCTGGACTGCCTCACACAGTCTTGACCTAGTACTATAGCCCGGGCTGTCCCCACGGCCTAGGACTCGCCGACCCCGGAGACCCACACTGTTAATTAATTCTCTGTTTTCCTTCACATCTTTGCTTATATACCTTCTTTTTTATATTATTTTTCTTTTTTTAGGAAGTGAGAAGCAGGGAGCAGAGAGATAGACTTCCGCATGTGCCCGACTAGGATCCACCTGGCATGCCCACTAGGGGGCGATGCTCTGCCCATCTGGGGCGTTGTTCCTTTACACCAGGAGCTACATTAATGCCTGAGGTGGAGGCCATGGAGCCGTCCTCAGTGCCCAGGCCAACTTGCTCCAATGGAGCCTTGGCTGCAGGAGGGGAAGAGAGAGACAGAGAGAGAGAGAGAAAGGAGAGGAGGAAGGGTAGAGAAGCAGATGGGCACTTCTCCTGTGTGCCTTGGCCGGGAATCGAACCCAGAATTTCCATACATAACTTCTTCATGACACCCACTACGATAAGCCAGTTTAAAATTTCAACCCATTCTCTCTCCCTCTTACATTCCCACTCCCCTTTTTAAGAATTTTCTGACAGCTCATAGCACCTTTGACTATGCAGTGTCATGGACTTATTGATTAGCTTTGTTGTTTGTATTCTGTTGACTTACTCTCTCCCTTACTCTTATAGCATATGGCTGGAACGTCAACCTCACGGAAACCTGGGCAGAGATTTCTATCCCTTCTCTTCATTGGTGTGTTCTGAGCACCCAGAATGATGCTGGACACTTAGTAATTTGCAGACTGCATAAACAAAGGCATGATAGCATGGTGTGCTTTTATATTTAAGATGAATTGAATTTCAAATTGTCACACACACACTCATACACATACACACATATAAAATAAATATCTAGAACCTAACACAAGCCCAGCCCAGCAGCAAAGGCAATAATTGTAGATGATTCTCATGCTCAAAAATAATTGAAGCATTAAATTTTATAATATTTACAATTATTGAAAAAATAATTGGTGGATCTTGGCATAGTAACATACTAGTATTTCTTAACAACAACAATAAAAAAGCACCTTGGATTATTATTCATGTCAAATATTTTCTGCAGTTTAATTGTACTTTGGTTAAAAAAGTCTCTTTTCCCTGTGACAACTGATAGAAATGTGGTATTCAAGATGTTTCTCACATATCTAGTACTCACACCGTATCAGGACACATTAGTCCTGAGTCTCAGGGCTGTATTCTTTATTAATAGCTATACTTAAGCTAAATGACGGCTTCTTATCAATTTCTAGTAATTAAATCAGGACCTTTTGATTATACTAAGAAGTGGTTTTGTATTTTACTAAACCGTGTAGAGTTAGTTCACTTAATGCTGAGATTCTAAAGACAATTGTGCAAAGTAATCTTTTTCTAACATTAAAAGCACAATATTTTTTTAAAAATTGTAATGTTTTCTAATGAGTCCACATGTGGAGAGCCAGGGACATACTATTAAGAGCCGTGAGGATAACATCCCAGATCTCATTCTAGGCACTTTGTACACCCATCTACTTACAGAAAATCAGATGATCAGAAATAATGTATTTGATAGCATTGCTCTCTGGTTGTCTGCAGATACATTTATAAGATTAATGTGTGCCTTCTGAATCGGCTCCCTCCCTCCTCCAGACTTCTTAGAGAAAAATACATGTATGATGGTTAATAAAAGTCATTCTACTTGTCATTCATTACAAGCTATACTTGGGAGAAGAAAAAAAAAGGTATTGAGCCCTGAACTACGTGCTGCAGACTGTCAGAGAAAGGTCTCCATTGCCCAAAGAAGAGCATGTCTGATGCTGGTTGCATCATGAATTAATCCTTGGTGTGTGTGCGGTGGGGGGGGGGGGGAGGAACAAAGGGAAGACAGGGAAACCATGACTAAATGCTGGGGGAATGATGTTTCTGTTCTGAAGTGAGAGAAATCTCAGAAATCCCAGAAGCCCTCCGTGTTTATTATTGAATAAAAGTGTGTCTTTACTGCCCAGGCTTTTATCCCAGTAAAGACTTCAATGGAAAGAAATCACAGAGTTTTGCCCTTATAACTTACTACAAGTAATTATAAATTAATTTTAGAAAGGGCTTTGGGATCAGAGGCTGTGCATTATTTGTGTCCCGATACTTTTTTAGCTTTCTCCCCTGTGGCCTCAGTTATCTGTTGTTTGTGTGGTGATGTAAGCTTTTCCTGTAGAACAGTTTTAGAATCAGAGAAAGGTTCCTGAGACAGTGCGTGTACACTGGACATCTACTATAGTTGGATTGCTGTTAAGACCTTACATTAGTATGATAGATATCACCCAACTAAAACCATTATCGACATATTCTTATTAATAAAAGTTCACACTTTAGGCAGCTCTATCCTTAGTTTTTACCTAATGCTCTTCTTTCTCTGGGATCTGATCAATGGTACCATATTACATTTTCTCATCATGTCTCCTTAGGTTCTTCTCAGCTATGATACTTTTTCTGACTTCCCTTGTTTTTGATGACTTGGAGAGTTTCAAGTAGTACTGGTCAAGTATTTGTAGGATATCGTTTCACTGAGAATTATATGTTAGTTTCAGATGATTAGACAGGAGTTAAGAGTTTTGAGGAGGGAGCCCAGGGAGGTAAAGCATTGTTCTGATCACCTTACATGAAGGATACATATTATCAATGTGAGTTGTCACAGTAATGCTATCCATCCTCAGCTATCTGGAGTAGTACTTGGTTTTCCTCTGTGAACCCTGTCTCAACCTTCCCCACTGTATTCTCAGCATAGAAATCAATATGCAAGCACATACTCACGGGTGAACAGTTATGTTCCACCTTCTTAAAGGTAACACCAACATAAATTATCTGGAATTATTTTAAATGAGAAATCTACTTATTCTTCCCATTTATGCATTTATTTAATCATTTATTTTTATCAGCATAGACTTAGGGACTTTTATATTTTGGGTTATAAGCCAACACAACATTATTTTCCTGCTCAAATTATTCCAACTTCAATTGTTCTTTTTTTTTTTTTAACACTTCCTTATTGCTTAACACTACTTCCTGGATCATCTTGTGTATTGCATGTTCCAGTCTCAGAATCAGCCATTTCTCCAAGAAACCTTGATTTCGATTCCTGGGGAAAACTGTCAGAAAACAAGATCTGGCACTGGGTGTGCTGTCTGGTACTTGGTTGCTCTGGCTTCTCGGATTTCTTAGCAACAGATGTTGGAATCATACGGGCATATACTACCTCACCTAATAACGTACCTGTAACTTTCTAAATTTACCCATCTGTACCTGTGTTAGTCTCAATATGAGTTCACACTAATGTCGCCAACTCTAACCCCATATGACATGGTTCATTCAGCTTTCATCCCTTGCTTACATACTACCCCCTCCCACACGGAGGATCCTGGCACCTGCCATTTGCCAGCCACGTACTGATCTAGTTTATCTCAGAACACAGCTGCCATGGTTCCAGAATTTTTAACTCATACACAAGTAAGAAACAACCTTGTTTATGCACAGTTCCTGTTGGCTTTAGTCTTACAGTTTCCATGAATTTCCCAATTTACTTAGATTAGCATTTATTTCCCCCATGCTTTTCAATGAGGGGGTGTCATGCAATTGGGATGGTTAGACTGTTTTGCAGATTTAATTAGGTGGAGACATGCACAGCTGCAAGGTCATTAGACACGGTGACTCACTAACCACACCCATTGACAATAATAACAGTGCTAACTATGCTAATTAACAATACTAGGCCCTGACAGGTTGGTTCAGTGGTAGAACGTTGGCCGGCATGTGGAAGTCCCGGGATCAAATCCTGGTTAGGGCACACAGGAGAAGCGCTCATCTGCTTCTTCACCCTTATCCCTCTCCTTCCTTTCTATCTCTCTCTTCCCCTCCCTCAGCCAAGGCTCCATTGGAGCAAAGTTGGCCCAGGTGCTGAGGACGGCTCCATGGCCTCCGCCTGAGATGCTAGAATGACTTCACTTGCAACAGAGCAACGCCCCAGAGAAATACTCTCCCCCAGATGGGCAGAGCATTGACCGCTGGTGGGCATGCCGGGTGGATCCTAGTCGAGTGCATGTGGGGGTCTTTCTCTCTGCCTTCCCACTTCTTACTTCAGAAAAATACAAAAAACACACCCCACAATACTAACAAACAGTGCTAACCATACTAACTGTACCAGTACTAATTATACTAACTATATTAACTATGCTAATAAATACTACTAATAAACAATGCTAACTAAACTAAGTATACCAATGCTAACTATACTAAAAAAATCCAAAGAAAACATAGGAGAAAGAACAAAGAAAATTAAAAAATGTAAAAAGAAAACAAGAATAAATAAAAGAAAAAAAAAGAAAGCAAAAAAAGAGAACAATAAAAAATAAAACATCATAAGAAAAAGTTAGATAAAAGAATAAAAAAAATAAGGAAACATTTTCTTCAGTGCAGGCTCCCGTAGACTGGCTCCTAATCCTTCTGATGACGTCCTACAAATTTTTGGATTTGTATTCTGTTACAAAAAAAGATATAAAAGGTTTACTCTGCACCTCTCCTGACTCAGAACTACAAGTAGTCATTTTGCCAGAGTCTTGGTTCTTTCAGGTCAGAAGCTAGATTCCAGGGGCCCTCATGATGCGTGGATTGCTATTGATTTCAGCTCGTCAGTAGACAGAGCTAGATAAGTTTAAAATAAAACTTTTTAAAAAATTAATTGCATTTCAATTATTTCTAACATTGCTGTGCATTTATATACTGAAGTTTTATTATTGCATTCTACCAATTTATAATGAAAATGGTTTCTCTAAAATGTGTAATTATTTTATTTTATTTTATTTTTATTACAGGGACAGAGAGAGAGAGAGTCAGAGAGAGGGATAGATAGGGACAGACAGACAGGAACGGAGAGAGGTAAGAAGCATCAATCATTAGTTTTTCGTTGCTGTCACAACACCGGCTTAATTGTTCATTGATTGCTCTCTCACATGTGCCTTGACCGCGGGCCTTCAGCAGACTGAGCCACCCCTTGCTGGAGCCAGCGACCTTGGGTCCAAGCTGGCGAGCTTTTGCTCAAGCCAGATGGGCCCATGCTCAAGCTGGCGAGCTCGGGGTCTCGAATCTGGGTCTTCCGCATCCCAGTCTGATGCTCTTTCTACTGCGCCACCGCCTGATCAAGCGTAATTATTGATTTTCTACAAATTATGATATAAAACTTTCCAAGCAACAATATTGACACAGGAAAGTAGGCACAGAGACTACTGGTGATGTCCTTGGTTTTCCCCCAGCCAGCGGCAGGTGGGTGTGAGTGGGGGTTCTCACCCACAAGATTTTAAAGACATTGGTTTATTTGACTGTAGACTGCTAGAGAAACAGTACAGCATTTATGCTATTGGGAGCCTCTCTCCTAGGCCTCTCCTGGCATGGAGATGTTTGGAACCCCTGTTCTGAAGTAGAAGATAAACAGTCACCCAAGACATGTAGCGCTTTACACAAACACCGTCAATCTCTGGTGTTCTCCCCTAAATATCCCCCTTGGGACTGTTCTTGGGATTTCCTAGAGCAGACTGTGCTTTGGGAAATTCCTTCTTCTCAGCTACCATCATGATTCCAATGAGTTCACGAGAAAAGAAAAATCTAAGCTGCTCACGGCTATTCCCCTTTGATTGGGTAGATGGAAGCGGACTTGATCAGAACTGCTAGATTGTTTCAAGCTTTCCAAGGGCATTTCACCCCTTCCCTTCTTGTTCAACTCACCCCCTCAACCCCCAAACTCAATCTCCCTCCTCAAATACCTCCCTAACAAAAATATATCCTTTACATTTATAGGGTGCTTCCAACAAGATCTCTTCGGAGGAAGCTGGACAACACAGTGGTTTGGGTGTGGGCTCTGGAGTTAGCCTCCCCGATTACAAGTCTCCTGTCCTCACTCCACCCCGGCTGCGTGTACTCGGACAAAATAGTAAACCCTGTTTCAGCAGTTCACATCTATATATAAAAACAATGGAGAAAATAGTTACCCATTTCACAAGATTCTTTTAAAGCTCAAATAAGATTATTTATACAATCTTCTTAGTTTTGTACATGGTCGAAAATAAAGGCATTCACATTTTAGTTTGTAGCAATGATCATATACACGTCCGCGTGAATTCTGTTCAGCTCCTTCATATATTTAACTGGCAGTACTTTGATGTTATAAGGTCAAAGAATGTGTCCTGAAAATGGCAAAAAATAAATAAAAAGTTGGGAAGGGGAGGGAAGCAAACTATTGTGGATATGAACAGTGCTGATTTATGACTGATAGTTGATTGAATTGATCTTAATCCCTTAAAACATCTTCTGAGTCACATGTATTTTTAAAGACATGAATAAAATATAGTCATTGCATAAAAATAGAAAATCAAGATAACCAAATAGAAATTCAAAGTAAAATACCTCAAAGTGAACTGCCTAGGAATGACAATAACAGAAATGTTGGTAGAAACCTTCCAGTCCTGTTCACAGAAAAAGATATTTCGTGTGAAAGTATCAAGTTATTAAAATGAATCACACCAGTCTCTGTTATGGATTGGATCTATCCTTTGAAATACATAAAAGTATTTCCACATCAATAAACTTAATAAATGCACATCATGATATTTAATAATCAGAGGATATCAATGCTAAGAATAGCACAGAAATTATTGCCCCAAGAAGGGAATAAAAGTGACCCAAGCCCCTCCTGCAGGACGTTAGGTTATTTCCATTTTGTATAACATGGAACACTGAGCTCCCTTCCAGTGTTCTTATCAGAGGCGGTATTAACAAGAAGAAAAGGGGAGGCAACATGGACCTACGGGGACTCGGTTTATTTACGTGCAAGAGCAGTCAATGTCGGGGGAGACATGGCGGGCATGCCGGTGCCTCGTGTGTCTTACGTGGTCAGTCCTCATTATTCAGAGAACTCCATATGTGACCATGTGACCACCCCAACCCCAGTTTTTTAACCTCAAAACCAAGCAGACACAGTGCTTTCGCTGTCATTTCTAGACTAGCAAAACTGCAGACAATTTGAGCCACCCCAGCACTCACATTCCCAGGTGACATCAAACAAGGCAACGCTCTGCCTTCTGTGTCTCTGTTATGGCCAAGTGTCTTTTTTCACTGTCTTCTTAGTGCCATGCCTTTTGAATTTTTGTTCTTTTTGTTGGGGATGTTGCTGTCTGAGATGGCCCCGGAAGCTGGCACTCAGGGGCTCCCTCAGATGCTTGCAGCCAGGAGGCTGAGCCACGCCCTATGAGGACACTGTGTGCTGCGTCAGCATCTTCCCTATGGGACTTATTCAGAGCACTGCTGACCCCGAGTTTCATGTCAGTGAGCCAAGAATATATATTAAATAAGGTGGCTCCAAAAAGAAGCACACAGGAAAGAAGTTTCTTTTGGTTAGGGGATTAAAATGCTGTGATCAGATGCTCACATGAATCTAACCCTAGGAGCAACAGTTAGTATGTGTGACAACCCTTCAGAACCAACTGCAGCAAATAGCGAGAGGCGTGGCATTTCCGCCATCCAAGGTGGCCCCTATACATGGTCTCCCTTTTTATTGTCTATTTGAAACATCTCTGACACACTCCTTAAGGCAGAGGTCCCCAAACTACGGCCCGTGGGCCAAATTGAGGCCAACTGAGGCCATTTATCCGGCCCCCACCGCACTTCTGGAAGGGACACGTCTTTCATTGGTGGTCAGTGTATGGAGTACTGTATGTGGCGGCCCTCCAATGGTCTGAGGGATAGTGAACTGGCCCCCTGTGTAAAAAGTTTAGGGACCCCTACCTTAAGGTATACAGTGTGTAAGATTTTGTTCTGAATGGCCCATGACCACTATTGAATTAATTTGTTTTTAGTCTAATGTCCTTAGAAGGACAACAGAATCCTATAACCAGAGCAAGAGGGGGCACTGTCTAACCAAATGAGGGACAAGCATATGTCCACACAAAACCCGCACACAGATTTCTATAGGAATCGTATTTATGGTTTCTGAAACTTAAAAGCTGCAGAGAAGTTCTTCAAAAGATGTGTGAAAGGATAGAGAAATTGTGGGGTGTCCACAGCATGGAACACTACTCACTCATGCAAAGGGTGGGGCTCTCCTGTCAGGAGAGACATGGAGGGAAGTTCAATGTGTATTATTATGAAGTAAAGAAACCAAGCTTCAAAGGCTGTATGCTGTCCGATTCGAATGACAGGATGTTCTGGAAGACACAAAACTATGGAGAGTGTAACCAGATCAGTGGTTGCCAGCAGTTATGGAGGAAGGACAGATACACAGGTGGAGTGGGGGGGATTTGTAGAGCGATGAGAATACCCTGCATGATTCTATAAAAAAGCATACGTGTCATTATACATTTGTTCAAACCTACAGAACGTACAACACTGAGAGTGAGCTACCGACATCAGTTAATTGTAAATAAAAACAACGTAAGTTATGTAAACATTAAAGGTTAGATGTCAACAAAATAAAACTCTATAAACTCTAAAACAAGTCACATGAGGAGAGACAGCGCATTTGCAACCACTGCAAATTCAAACAGCCTAAAGCCACCCAAACCACAGGGCAGCGATGAGAGCTGGAGGTCCGGGCTGAACTCGAAGTCCTCTATGAGGTTCCAAAGGAAGCAGGTCGACAGGAAGGGAAACAAGGCTGGAGACAATAGCGGTGCCGAGAATCGACCTCACTCTGTCTTCCGATTGAGATTGCACTCACGTAGAAAAAAGATGAAGACACTGTGAAACCGTAAAACAGCGAGAGTCAAGGAAATGTGGGAAAAGCTGTCAGAGAGAGGAAGCAGGTTCGCCATAAAGAAACCATTCCTCAGCCCAAAGCCACAACAACAAGAAACAGACTTTTCCGTGTTAGAGACATCCGAGAGGACAATACCTTCAGCCTCAATTGCTCTGGGAGGAATAAACGTCAGCTTTGATTTGTATATAAAGTAGACTAGCGTTTATAGATGAGCAAAACCAAGCTCTTTCCTTCATATAAAAACTAAAGGAATTTACCATTATTTTTCTTCAGCATTTCAAATACAAAAGGTTGGAGTTGGACCAAAAGGAAATAAGACAAAGAACGGATTTGCAAGGAACTTCAGCTATTTTTCTGTCAGAGATTCAATTTATAGGTAAAAAAGAAAATGTGAACTCAGGATGGGTGGGCTCTAGGCTGATAAAAAATTATTAAAAGAAATGTGGAAATGGAGTAGGGGAGGTCAGGCCATGAAAGTAATACACTAGTACACACCAGTCAGTAATTTCTTATATTAATGGCATTGTTCTATACGTTTGTGTGTGTGTGTGTGTGTGTGTGTGTGTGTGTGTGTGTGTGTGTATGTGTATGTGGTGTTTTATATCTAGTCGTTTTGTTGTTGTTGTGTTTTTAATCTCATG
The DNA here is from genome assembly GCA_037038555.1 of Rhynchonycteris naso. Classification (NCBI taxonomy): domain Eukaryota; kingdom Metazoa; phylum Chordata; class Mammalia; order Chiroptera; family Emballonuridae; genus Rhynchonycteris; species Rhynchonycteris naso. Next base: position 202,364,851 of record CM072999.1, read on the forward strand.
TTTTTCAATAACTCTTTGATTTGGTTTTAAACTTTGCCAACTGGAAATGACCATCTCTTTACCTATAGGTAAAATAAAAACCCTCCTGTGTTTTTCAAACTGACAGAATTAAAATTCTATTTGCTAACATCTAATAAACCCAAAGCCAACAGCCACAGAAGCACATTGGCATCCCAGGGGTCACTTACATATGGGGTCACACCATTCTCCAGTCACATCTTGTCATGGAGCAGCTTTTGAAATTGAAGTTCCACATCAAAGTGGGAGAGTACCTACTTTAAACTGTTATTTTAAAAAATATATATGTAAATAAAGTACTTATTTCTCCCTGACAAGCTAATTCATAGTGACATTTCCTTGCAGTTAGAAGATGCTAACATTTTCTCAATCCATTTCTCCCCCCACTCATACTTATTTCAACTTGACTAAAATTACACTCCGCCCCTGGGTTGTTCAGCCTTTAAATATCAGTGGACAGCTGTCATTTATACTTCTTATTTACCTAAGCCACTCCCAATGGAGCTTGTTTAATCTTTGTCCATAAATCAATCCCTTTGCCCTTGGTCAGAAAACTGAGTAAAATGCATTGTGAATCACCTGCTTTCTAGTCTGATGGCTTTTCTTACTGAGTTCAGAATTGTAACTCTCAGTACAAAATTGTAGACCTCACTTCAAACACTTAGCGCTGGCTGCAAAGGACATAATAATATAACACAGCATTGCAGAAAGACCTTTAGTAAGTGACATTTCTGCAAATCGCTGCCTGACCTAATAAGCAAATCAGTTCTTGGTGGGTAATGGGGACTCGGAGGAAAGAACTGTAGTCAATAATTGTTATACAGTTTTGTATGAGCCGTTAAAATGATCCTTAGAGCTAGTAAGAGCAAGGTTTATATATTCTTTCTTTTCTTTTCTTTTTCTTCTTTTCCAAGTGAGAGGAGGGGAGATAGAGAGAAAGATTCACATGCACCCCAACTGGGATCCACCTGGCAACCTCCATCCGGGGCCGATGCTCTGCCCATTTATGGCCATGCCCACAAGCGAGCTATTTTTAGCACCTGAGGTGGATGCTCCATGGAGCCATCCTCAGAGCCTGGGGCTGATGCATTTGAACCAATTGAGCCATGGCTGCAGGATGGCAAGAGAGAGATAGAGAAGGAGGAAGGATAAGGGTAGAGAAACAGATGGGTGCTTCTCCTGTGTGCGTTGCTGGTAATCGAACCCAGGACATCCACACATGGGGCCAATGCTCTACCACTGAGCCAACTGGCCAGGGCCAGGGCCCCTTTTCACTTTCCGTTGAGTTTTAGTAGTGTAATTCTAATAAGGAATGACTAGCTTATCTTTTGCTAAAGTTTATTGAGCTTCTTTAAATGAAATAGTTTGTTTATAGTGAAATAGTTTGTTTATAGTGAAATTGAAGGCCTTGGGTAATCAATATATTCAGAACTCTTCTGATTATCATATCATATAGAATTTCTTCTTTCACAACCAGAGGGTCTCTACAGTTCCTCGGGGCATGCCCCACATAAGCATACTCATAAATTCTTAGGAATTCAATAATTTTGTTGTTGGATTTAGAATAAAATCTTCCTCCATTATGCAGAGAGGAGCTTGGGATGTCCATCTCCTCTCCAGTTGGACTGTGTTTTATATAAGTGATATTTCTCCTTATCCTTACTTCAGCCTTGCTAAAATTGCACTCCACCCCTGGGGCTGCTCATCCTTTAAGTCTCCGTGGACAGCTGTCATTTGCACTTCCCATTCACCTGAGTCACACCCACAGCAGGTACAGCCTTTGTCCACAAACCACCCCCTTGGCCCTCAGACAGAAACTTGAATAAAGCAGTGTCTATAACTCACTTTTCAGTCTAGAATATTTTTCCCCTTGAGTGCAGAACTGCGACGCTAATTACAAACTTGTAGACCTTGCTTCAAACACTTGCCCCAGTTGCCACGGGCTTGACAGTGTGACAACCTGGCCAAAAAGACCCTCTGTCAAAAGCTCCTTCCCTTCTGAGCTGCTGGCCGCAGAACTAGTCTCAGTGGAAGTCAGTGAGTCAGAGCAGATGCGAGTTTCTTTTAAGGTAATTGACAGGAGAGGACCAAAGACATTTCCTCTGCATGACCCTCCTCCTTATGGATCTAGTCCTCCCCACCACAGGAAGGGCCTCACTACCTAGGCAAGAGAGCACGAGGGCAGATGAAGTTGACCCTGACCTTAGTAATAGCATTTTCCTTGTTTTGAAGTGCCAGCTAGGCTCAGGTGGATCTGTGTCCTCTGCTCACAGGCTGATGACCTTGACTGGGAGACCTGCACTCACCCATTTGCTGGAAGCGTGAGGTCTTCGGAGACAGAGCTGATGCCCAGTCCTGCTCTGCCAGTTCAACATCTGTGTTTGTACCTAAATCGCTCATGGCCGGGATTTCAGATTTTTCTTAGTCTACATAATTGGTCCTGATTTACTGATCAGGAACTTTGCAGAAGTGAGAAAGAGGGGGGTACTGGTGTCATCGAACATTGGTTGTTTAATCCATACGTGTCCCCAAGTGATGAGTCTATACGACACAGAGGAAAGACCTTGAAAATGTGTGTGTACGCTCAATAACACTGTTGAAATTGCACTAATTGTTAAGAATCTTTGAGTGTTTTCCAAATCAATGGAAACTGAAAATCAAAGTTTGGGTTCCATTTTCTTTTCTTTTTAGAAATGCTCATGTTCTAAAATTTTAGAAACCTTCAAACTCCACAGCACTTTCTTGTCTGAAATTATGCGATTCATTGACACTCAGTAAACTGACTATTTTAGCCAAATTTATAGAAGTTCACCCTTGACACCACTAAAACAAATCGATTTTTATTCTAGATCTGACCTAGTTTCAAAAAAATGTATCCTTACTTCCCCTCCCTTTTCACCTTTATCCAGGAAAGTACACAATAAAAGTCCTATCTATTTATTACTCTTTCCTTTGTAATGCTTTCTTTTGTGGAACTATGACTCTGCTAGAAGCATTATCTTTTTTCCCCCATAATGGCAATGAATTGATACCTATGTGTCAGGTGTCTAAGCTTTGTACTGGTTTTGACATCTAAGCACTTGGCTTTTAAGTGAGTTCTAATGCAGGCAACATGGGCTCTGTCCCTGGGCAACACAATTCTTTCAATAGCAGTTACATTAACAATTACTGCAGGGCACCCAAGTGGATGCTGTGCTGTAAATAGAAGAGAGATGGACCACAGCGAGCCAGGCCTGGAAGTGAAATTGGATCAGAACACTCTGAAAAATCACTTCTAAGAGAGAGGCAACCTTGTATTCACATGTCTTGAAGCCGGAGCTGCACACTGACTTTCCTAGGCTCTACTCATCCGAAAGAGATGCTTGAGTGCAATTCTGTCCCCAAATGTAGAAGGAAAAGAGTTATCATAATATGCAATTCATCTGTGTACTTGCAAAAAATGAGTAAACACTTACTGGGTGGTGCAAAAGTAAGTTTACATTCATGAGTACATGAAATGCGGTTTATTCTTGTATTATTATTTATTGATTATTGTATTACTTTCCATTAAAAACAACTATAAGCTTACTTTGGTCCCACTCTGTACTCATTTGCCCACAGTAATTGCCCCAGGCACATACTAAGCAATGGCATATGTGCGTGCATACACGTGTGCGTGCATGCGTGCGTGCATGCGTCTGGCTACTGTACACCTACCACTATGCCAGGCATCGTCATGACACCTAATTTTATACCATGTCTCCTCATCTTCCAGGAATTCACAACCTACTTGGGAAAATACGACTTATCACCTGCTAGATGCATTCATGCACCGCAACACAACTACAGAAGCTGCCAAAGATGCCACCTTGACTCTCAGAAATTATAATACGTGACCTTGAATAATGTGGCTTGGAGTGCCCCATAGAGAGAAAACCTACAAAAATTATTATATTTTTATTACTCCATATTTTTAATGAAGAAAATTTATTTGACTAGAGTTCTTTTTTAAGTATCAGAGTATTGGCAAAACATAATTTCATGGAAAGAAAAACAGGAGTGAAATCAAAGCTGTGAATTTATTGACATCCCCACTCAAAGTAAAGCCTCTTAGTAAATAATCAGCAATTACTTTTTTAATGAGAGGGTGTTTAGTTCTAGTCAATGATTAAAGAACTCTTCTTAGATATGATCTGAAATATTCCATAGCATATACCTACTATCTATCTACCTACCTACCTACCTAGCTACGTACTTCCTACCTACCTACTTACCTACCTACCTATTCATTTTCAGTTCAGTAGGAGCTATGAATAGAAAAATGCATACAATGTGAAGAGAAAAATAATTATTAAAAATGTTAATACTCTTAAACTAATGGGACAAAGTATTCTTTCTAAAAGACATTTAATGACATTTCACTGTTGGGGCACGAGTTGACAAGTAGAGGCGCAGTTATGCGTAAATGACTGAATCATAAGTAGTAGTAATGGAGAGGAGGCATGATTTGGAAGTGGGCCATAGCTTGAAATCCAATACAAAGACTCCTCTGAAGTGGAAAAATATTACGCTCTGACTGAAACAAGCACACAGATGGGTAAATGATTAGGAATGCTCCAGAAAAACAAAGGCCAGCAGAAGTGATGGCCGGTGAAGTCAGAGCTCCTCCACTTGCTTACTAACAAAGTCAGCCAGCAGGAAGTGCCCTCTCCTCAGAGAACCTGCACTAACGACACTGGGCAGGCAGAGGATTCAAGTCCTCTAGACGGCAAGAACGACATGGGCCTGGAGACCAGGCATCTTCTGTGAGGCCTGCACAGAACGGAAAACGCAGAATACTGTGTGTGTCCCCAAGACCACCGGCTCTGAACATTCTCTAAGAGGACTGACAGGACACAGCATAGAGTCACACTCACGGCAATGGTATGGTCAAACTCAAAGAATACAGAAAAAAATCTGCCAGGGGAAAAGGCATGTGGGTGAAGTGTAGGGTCAGCCAGTCAGACTCAGAGTTCCCTCCCAGGGGAGTCACACACAACACACTTGGTTCCCAAAGCAACCAGCTGTGACAACACAGGAGAAACTGATCTCTCAAGAAGGCTTACTGGAGACTCAGTGCTCAGAGTTTGTACTGGGGCTCATCACGTAGCTACCCTTTGTCCAATATGTACCAAAATTCTAAAGTCTCACAAGGAAATCAGATGCTTGGTATAAGTCACACTGTTTGTAGGAACTTTTCAGGTACAGTGAGCCACTTTGACCAATTCTGGCAATGGGGCCACCTTCCTGCAACCCAGGTTTCCAGACGCCAGGTACAAGCCAACCTAATAAACAGCCCATTCACACAACTACAGTCAGGTTTGCTGCATGACTTTTTCTGCACACCCATTACCAGAAACTCTGTTGTTAGCTGCCCAGGCTAAATGGGTACTTCCCAAATATTCTCTTGTCATGACAAATGTATAAAATCATAACATCTGAAGATGCCTTTGAGCATATGAATTTGGCTGTTCTAGGAGACCACAGGTGTGAGCTCTCTTCCTCTGTCCCCAGCTGCTCAGAAGCCTTGGGGTTCAAACATCTTGGTATGCCAAATCCACCGTGTCACACTATGACTATTCCCTGCCTGAAAGAGATACTGAATTCGCGTACAAGGAGATCATGGAGGAAAAGTTCTTTGCAATCTCATTTTTAATAATTGAAAAATTGGAACGACTTAGTCTATAAACTTCAGAATGAATGAATGTACTATATACTATGATAGTCCATTATAGCATATCCCCCAAAATAAAAATAAGTGACCAAAGGGTACAAACAGGGATAGCTTTTATAAAAATAAAATGGAGTGAGAATGATTAAGCTGTAGACTTTTGCACTTTAAATAAAGCTATTCACTGGCAAAGGCATTAAAGATGGTGTGCAGTACACAGCTAGGTAACACAGGTTCAAAAGAGGCATGGGGAAGTAAACAGCAAATCAAGGTCATTTTTATCTTTGGGGCAGGGGAGAAGAGTGAGATCTGGGAGGAGGACATTGGGGGTTTCAACTGTATAGATAATGTCTTATGCCTTTAAACTGTTTAAGGCAATTATGGAAAAATGCTAATATTTGATAAAGTCAGGTGTGAGGGTTATAAATATCTATGATTTTGTTTTCAAGGTCTTTATCTGTGTTTGAGATGTCTCCTAATGTAAATTCAAAATAGATTTTCATACCCACACCTCCACTGATGTTGAAAGCACATTAGCCTCTTGTATTGAAGATCATTTAAATGGCAAACTGCAACTCTTTGCAGTAATCTTTGATACAAAGTTATTCACATTAGTAAGCACCAGGCACCATGGACAATATTATAATTCTGGGCCCTTTAGAAAGTATCAGGGTGGTTCAAACGTAGGTTTACAGTTGTGAATATGCAAAACACAGAGTTTATTCTTGCATTACTGTTTATTAAGTATTGTATTATTTTTTGCACGAACAACTATAAACTTACATTTGCCCCATCCTGTATAATCTACTAGGTCTAAAGATAAAAAATTGTTTTGATCATACAAGGAGAAAAAAAACAACAACCGGTAGATGGTCGATAAAGCAGGAAATTTTATCCAAGTGGGTGTTTTCGTTTTTTGTTCTCTTGAGCAATTAGATAAAAATAAAGATAGCATTAATTAATCTAAGTTTGCCTCCAGTGAGGCCTGTAGAGGATTGACCAGGGAACTTCTGAATCCCCAAATTCCATACATCCAGCCTTTTTAATAAATGCTAATCTTGCAAATGCCAGATGTTGCTACTGCACCAGGGGTGTCCGTCCCAGCTGGGTTCGTCTCTCACGCTGCAGCCTGGTTCTCTCCGGGAGCCTTTCTCCTTGATCCTGCGAGCACATTCGCTTCCCCTGTCAACAGGTTGTCAGGCCAGAAGGCAGAAACAGTAGCAGAAGTAACAGTTATCATTCTTCCTTTTTTTATTATTATTATTAATTTTAATGGGGTGATATTAATAAAGCAGGGTACATATATTCAAAGAGAACATCTCCAGGTTATCTTGGCATCCAATTATGTTGCATACCCAGCACCCAGAGTCGAATTGTCCTCTGTCACCTTCAATCTGGTTTTCTTTGTGCCCCTCCCCTCCCCCCTCACCCTCCCTCTCTTCCCCCCAACCCTTTCTCCCTGTACATAGGTGGGACATAAAAAAGAGACTATCATTCTTTCTTACTGCGTGCAAAATAAGGACCGGAATTTAATAATGATCAGAATTTCCAGAAAATCTCCTTTATGTTGGTGACAAGCATCTCAAACAGGGGCTCGGTCCACTCTGGGCATTGCCATTCAGCCAACGTAAAACGTCCCATTCCCACTTCCTCCACAGCCTGTGGGGGACCTGTCCGCGAGGCCATCCGTGAGCGCTACCTCGAAACACAGCTCTGGCCTCCTTCTGCCTCAGACCAAGCCATCACCCTAGTGGTCCCACCGCTACCCCTCCCAAATCTTTCTCTGCATCCACTCTTGTCTGTCCTGCATCCCACTGTCCATACGTGGCCAAAATGGAAGGCACATCATGTCACTTTGAGCTCGAGTGGACGCACCTTCTCATCATGCACAAAATAAGAGCACAAGTTCTTCCCATGACCCAGGAGGACACTCTGCTGTCAGCGTCCTGGCCTTCTCTGACCACGCTCTCGCCCCTCTGCTCCTTACTCACAGGATCTGTGCAGGTTCTCACGTGTGTCCAGTGCCCTATCTCAAGGCATCCTGTATTTGATTTTCCCTTAGCCCGAATAAATTTTCCCCTGGTATATGCATGGTTTGTGTATCAGAGAATACTTTCTTGACAGTTTCTTTCTTGATCTTTTATTGTTTTCTTTAATAGCACTGTAACTGACATACATCTGTTTACTTATTTTTAATGGTGTTCACTCGCTACAGTTTGAGCAGACTGGGCGTCTGTTGTTCAGCACTGTATTCTAGCACCTAGGATAGTGTCTATCAGGTAGCAGGGGCTCAATCAGTATTTAGTGAACAAATGAATTAAGAAATTGATGAGAAATTCATTTTTAAATTCCCAGTTTTACAGAGGAGGAACATGCACTGACCGATGCAATAACTGACCGTGCTCATACGACTAGCAAATGTAAGATTCAAGATTTGAACCCAAGTTCTGAGCACCCAACACTGCTGCCTAGAGGGAGAAACTGATGGAGAGAAGAATGATGTATTTTGCCTGGGACCTAGGATCCTGAAAGCTCAAATATTCGACAGCCAATCTCTTGTAGCCCCAAGTTACCAGTTAGATCATCCTAATTCATCCAGGTTCCTCTCCCAGTCTCAGCTCTGTGTTGGCTTCCTCATGCAATCTCCTTGTGCAGCAGCCCGGCCACTGCAGGGAGGGCAACTTCCCCCCACTGAAATGCAGCAGCAAATTATAGCGCCTAACTAGATAGACCAAGAGTTCTCACTAACCCTATTTCCAGATCCCAGTCCTCGAAAAATTGCTAGCCCAGTGAGAATTACAGACTAATGGAGAGTAAAATGGAGGAGGTATTTTTTTTTTTAATGTTTAGACTAGAACTAGGTGAATCCACCCATATTAGGCTTTTTTAGAGATGGGCCTCTTCATATTTAAATAGGCCCCATTTTACCCCATCTACCCTGGTTTTTTTTTAAATTATTTTTATTTATTGACTTGAGAGAGAGAGGATCTGGGGCTCCTTCCTGTGTTTGGCATCTGACATTAACTAACCATTCTCAATTTTTTGAGAAAAATAAAATCTAGTAAATAAAGGATTAATTTTTCTTTTTAACTTAGATAACTGTGCTTTGGAGAAACTCACCATTCACATCATAATATTAAAATCAAAACAGCCCTATAAACCAGTCAGCAGTTGATCTCAATGTTAGTTCGAGCACCTAGCACAATATAATACTCCCAGGAAACCTAGACTCACCCAGCCAACTCTATAATTAGTTCTTGCATTGCCACAGCTACCATCTCTCTATTCATACACATCATTCTGACCCATACCTTTACCCAGTAATCTGGATGTTTCTACCCTTATCTTACAGAGCAGGAACTGAGGGTGAGAGAGACCGTGCCAAGGTCACAAAATCAGTAAATATCAAAAACAGGGTGTAAACCCATCTGATTTCCAAGCCCTGTACTCCTTTCGACAATGCCATGTGGCTTCCATTAAGTTATGACAAATAACCGTTGAGAAAATTAACAGTATGCCACTGAAGTTTCCTGTCTTGGCTCTGTTATTATGGCTGATGCTGTAGCTATTAACTTGAGGATGGCTGAACGTGGGGGACAGTGTGAGTTGCTTCCTCAACAGTGCCGCTGCGGCCGTAGTCTTTGTCTCCAGAGCCTGTCACCGTGTGCAGATCTGCTGCTTCCCGTCACCAGCTGTTCAGGGTCTTTGCACAGAGTGAGCCAGTTTCTGTCTGATTGCTCAAATCCCCCGCTGGCTGGCGGCTCCTGCCCTGTAGTACGGGTAGCCATGCTTCGGGTCCGCGAGGCCCCTTTCCAGTGTGCATGGTACGTTGTCTGTTTTGCAAACTCGGAGCCACAACACAGCTACCACTGGATGCATGGAAGCACTCATCTGAACAACAGGACCCGGGGTACCTCAAAGATTGAATGCTCTTCCAAAGGTGCCCAATAGGATGTGTTGGGAACAATTTGGCTTGTTCTACAAGGATTTGATTCATGTATGAAGACACAGAAGTAGGCAGTTTAAATATTTAAAATCATTACTTTCATCCTTAAAATGCATTTCCCCCTGGAATGAGTTGAATGAACATTCAGGAAATCACATGTGCAGAAGAATCTAATGCTGGATGTGTCCCTGGCTTTAGTAAGTACTTTGTCAGGATCCAGTTCTTTTGTGTGATTCTCATGGAGGAGAGGATGGGGTAATGGGTTGTAGGGACACTCCTGGGGCCAGGAAGACGATCTTCCCCCAAAATGACCTAGCTCCGTGACTTCCTGAGTTGTAAAAAGCCAACAGCAGAAAACTGGTTCATTTGCATCATTGCACAGCGTTTCAACACGATGCTCACTGGTCCTGTTCACTTACTGGCTGCTGTCTTGTACATCAGGTCACATGCCGTGCGTGTTCCCCGCATACTTCCTGCTCAGGTAAGGCCAGGGAGCAGCCGGGAAAACAAATATCAGAGGGCTCAGTGGGCCACACATCCACATCCGTGCGACTCTCGTGGCTGTGGGCATCTGTCTAGAGCACCCAGGCCAGAAGGGACTTAAAGCATCCATGCCACTGAGGTCAGGTAACTTGCAATCCTTGCTGGGAGTTCCCACCAACTAATTAAGTGCCCCTGTTGATCACGCAGGCTACATTCTGCCCAAGTTACAAAAATAATCACATTGAGTCTTTTAGTACACAGACCTTTGTGTGGATTCCTGAGCCTTAGGATTTTGTTTGTCCATCCCACAATGCATCTGACACCTTCTGCCTTGGACTTGCTCCGTGCACTGCCGGGTAGAAAGATCTCGAGACTCATTTGAGTGCTAATGAGACCGAGCTGTGCGGCTGGGTCTGTGTGGTGGCTGTCATCCCAGGGTCAGCGCTAACGGTGTGTCAGGCCCTCTGTGACAGCGCGCACACAGGCGCAATGCGCTCTGAACTCCGCGAGCCAGTCTTGGAAGACGAGGACGTGAAGAACTGTCAGGAGGGGACTGCAGAGGTGACAGATGATGCCTGTTAGATCAGCTCTTTAACCAAGTGAGCAGACTTTTGCTCCTCTTAGCCCTCTCACAGTGAAATAACTTTACCCGAGCTACTCTTGTGTCGATAGTACACCTTTTTCCCCACCAGGTTTTTATGAAATCCTTGTGAAAAGAAATGCAACATCTCGTGGGCCTTTCAGAAACAATTTAATATACGAAAATGGTTGTGCTGCACTGTGACTAATTATCTTAATGCTTTTTTGTGATTGCAGTTAATTTGTGTGGGTACTGAATTTCTTCAGGCAAGAAAATACAGGTAAATACAAATACTCACAAAAGTAAACTTGTTTAGATGTGGCAAATAATTCTATATTAATAGGCTTTTATCATTTTTGTCTTAAATAAATTTCTATGATACCTCACTTTAAATATTTTAATACTTTAGAAACATAAATACTATTAACAAAAGTAGAAGTAAAAATTCAATCCTTACATTGTTACTAAAATTATATGAAACAATTTAGAAGAATATGCAGCTAATCTTAACTAATTTCTGTTTATCTTGTTGTTTTTACCTCTAATCATAAATGTCGAGGTAATTTGGGTCTGAGGCTACAAACTCTTTCATATACTAATTTCGAATGTATGTTACCATTTGAAGGATTCTTTGTGTCACTGGGGAAAGATGATTTGCTCCAACGCTTTAGTAATTAACCTTCCCTTACAGAAGATACAAAGTCCTATTCCTAAAGTATAACAATTATCTTTTGTATATTTTACTAAAAGTATATGTACCTACATAAAAGTATTTTAGGAACTTTATTTGATCAGTGTCTGAAAGGGTTATTTCATCATATCTATATTTATTTACACTAAATTACTAACTTAATACATATTTTGATTATCAAAAATAGACCTGAGTTCACATATTGCATTCATTAGACCAGACTAGACAATATAATGCGGTTTAGACACAACTGAACAAAAATAGCATCCACACAGAAGTCACTGCGATGGTATTCTCTTTATCTCCGGGCCAATAGGGAATGCAATGGAACTGGGGATGATTGACGTTTTTTTCTAACCTCTCTGTCCTTTCCTCATGAAAATGCTTAGCTGCCCCTGAGCAGCACAGCTGTTGGACAAAGCACAGGGTCTATGAGGTTGTGCCTCTGGGAGGGTTGACAGAGAAATCCAGCCAATGGGAAGGCCGGCTGGAAAATGTCAGATCAGATATGCCAATCACACACACAAAAAAGGTGATGACCCAAAGAGGGGAGAGTGCTGATTTGATGCTGAACTCAATCTATAAAGAATCATTCTCTTGTTACTGATTTTACTTATTTCTCTAGCTTTGGTATTGGTAGGAACCGCTGCAGAAAATAGAAGTTGACACAAACAGTTAGTGCTTAAAAATTTGTGCAAAAAAAAAAAATTGACCTTGTTAAAGAGAAAGTAAATTTTCTTTTACCCGAAGAAAGACCTGAACGCATCATATAAATGAGAAATAAAAAAAAAAAACATTAAAAGCTTCTGAACATGAATATTTCTAGGAGGAAAAAATGGTGCTCATATCACTAGCCTAGTTTAATCCATCCGGTGTTTAACACAAAGAGTTTCAGATTTAAAAAAATTAAAAATGTGGAAAGCTTTTCTGCCTGACAATGTCAGCCACTTATTTAGAAATAGATATCACTGTACGATAAAAATGAAAAAAGAAATCATAATATTAGATACATGCACTAGCCAGACCATAATGTCCAATGTGAAGAGATAGTTTTACTCTATATTATTAGTTAAATATTTTTAACTGCTGTAAAGCCAGTAGACACGGCCACCATCATAGCCACCTGGCCCATGCAGGTTTGCATTTGATTCGGATAGATGGTAATGAAACAACAGCCAAGAACTGGTGGGCCATTAGCTTTAATCCTAGCTTGCACCCAGCAGTCAAGAAATACACACAGTGGGAAAACACTTCCCTTTCCACTCAGGGCTCCCAAAGCCACTGACTTATACGAGTTTTCCTAGTATCAAAGGTTTGTACCTCACCAACCTTATCCACCTCTGTTCCCCGTCTCCTTCTCTCTGCACAAACTGGCTTCTCCTTCAGCACTCCGCTATCTTGGCTGCTTCTCCCCTCCACGTGGCCTTTCTCTGCTCTCCTCTCTAATGCTAATCTCAGGAACTGAGAGAGAGCAAGCTCTTGGTCTGCCCCATTTTACAGTGTAGAAATCAAAACCTTTAATCCAATATACAAACAAGGAAGTCTCTGATACAAAGTCACTTATCTGAGGCATAATGGGATTCTTCTTGAGAGTGCACCACCCACTATCATGCAATAGTCAAGGGTGTGGGGAAAAGCTTAGTCTTAAAACTAAGCCCTAGGCTATAACAACCCTGCCTGCTTACATCCTGTCCCCCACACACAATGCAAACTATAAGCGAGCAAACATATATATCATATTTACAAACTTATTTGACCAACAACTGCCTTTTCCATTTTGATTTCCTTTCTTCATAGGAAAATATTAGAACTCATTGCTACCTACCACATTTGCTACAATATTTACATTTCAATTACATTTTAACATTTGCTGCAAAACATCCTGAGCTGTCTAATGTTACCAATTATGTTGTTAGCAAGTTAAGTTATATAATCTTCCAATTACAAGTAAAAACAGATGCCAGGTGCTTAGATCCTAAGCCATTACAATGCACAGGATGGGCTGGGGCTGACCCGGGGCTGTTTTACTAGCATTCAACATATAGTGCAAAAGAGGAAGGAACAAAAATCAAGCACATGGACCCCAAAAAGGGGGGAGGAAAAGAAGGAAGATATGTATCTTTTCTGTCTCTGCTTTTCTATCTCCCTCTGTACTCTTCTTGGTTTCTGTTTTGTAGTTTGCATGCTGACCAATCATACAGAACATATTTTGCAAGCTACACAATAATAAAAGTGTTGGAATGCATATTTTCTACCCCAAAAGGAACAATTTGAATTTTCTTTGTAGGGGAGGGAAAATAATTTTCCCTCCACTCATCTAGATTCTTGGCTGAAACACCTGTGACAAAAGGGCAGATTAATAGAAAAGCAAATAGAAGTGTAATAATATGCATCACTTCTGTATACATGGGAGTCACCCAGGAAAACTGAGTAACCCAAGCCATCATCTTTGCTATCATTTCCAGCTCAAGACAAAGGATTCTGGGGTTGGGAGGGAATTATGAGAGTAAGGTTGTTATGCAGATTTAAGCTCTTGTCTTCTCCATAGGTCAGTTCCTAGAGAGCGAGTCCTTCCCCGGTGGTGCAGGCAGGACACACACTTTGTGCGGGGGTAGTTTTCCCTCACCAACATCAGTGCCTCTTACAAAAGGGTAACTGGACTTGGTTTTCAGAGCTTCTCCAGTATCTGCTGTTTCTTAAAGACACCTGGCCTAAAATAGTCGTTAGACCAAAAGGGCACATTTTGGGATGACAAAATCTATTTCCCCTCACATTAGCTATGAGACTGTTTTCCGTAAATGTAAGAAAAAGAAAAAAAATAGCGGAAAATTGTAATCATTAAACCTGCTTAAAATGGCCCCATCCTGTTTAAGTAGATACTGAGTTGCTTCTCAGAAACAACAGAAGAAAACCACAAGCCCAGCAGCCAACTTGTGCTCAGAGGAGGGAACTTTGACCTTTAGTTACACCTGGAACCAAAGCTTTGCACAAACTCCCCTTGCCTTGCTGCCTTCCCCCACAGGGAACCAAAGGACCTGGACGTAACAGGAACTTGAATATCAGAACCCCTTCAGAGGAGAAGTTCCATTGTCCAGGAAGACAATGGAGCCCTTACCGTAAGTGGCCAAGCTCCAAGTCCTCCAATTAAAACATACCCACTCGCACTCCACACAGCTGTTCCCGATAAACCTTTAAAACCTGCCCCCAGCCCTGGATCAGGGAGTTTGGATTTTTCCAGCACAAACTGCCTGTCCTCCACTGAGTAGCTCTATGCAATAAACCTCATTTTCTCTCACTGCACCCGCTCTCGGGTAACTGGCTATCTGCCGGACCGGGGGCGGGGGGCAGACACAGCTCACTTACAGAATCGAGATGCCTCTTAGGACAAATTTCTCAATTCAGAATGTGAGAAAGCTAAAACAGTTCACGTGTACAGATGCAGGTTAGGTGCTTTTATATCAACCATAGACTTTTTTATTCTTAATTACCTTCCAGGAAACTTCGAATCTACATTTTTATTGTTTTTTATTTTATTTTAAAATTAAATTTACTGGAGTTTAGTAATGGTTAATAAGGTTTTATAGGTTTCAAGTGTACAATTCTGTGATACACCATCTGTGTATTGCATTGTGCGTCCACCACCCACAGTCAATTCTCTTTCTGTCACCACACATTTCACCCCTTTTACCCTTTAGTGCCCCCTACCGACTTTCCTACAGTAACCACCGCACTGTTCTCTATGAGTTTTGGTGTTTGTAAAGCCAGTAGTCAAGGCCGGGATCACAGCCACCTGACCCGTGCAGATTCGCATTAGATTCGAACAGTCAGTAATGAAACACAGGAGCCAAGAACTGGTGAGCCATCAGCTTTAATTCTAGCTTGCACCCGGCAGGCAAGCAAAAACACACACTGGGCTCCAAACCCCACACATTCAGTGCTCACAAAGCTACTGACTTATCCGAGTTTCCTAGCATCAAAGCTTTCCAGCTCACCAGATTTATTCACCTCTGTTTCCCATCTCCTCCTGCACAAACTCTTCCTCAGCACTCTGCCATCTTGGCTGCTTCCTCTCCTCCATGTAGCCTTACTCTGCTCTCCTCCCTAATACTTATCTCAGGAACCCAGAAACCGAGAGAGAGAGCAAGCTCCTGGACTGCCCTAGTTTATAGCATAGAAAATCCAAACCTTTAATCCAATTATACATAAAGAAAGTCTCTGATACAAAGCCACCCATCTGAGGCATAATGGGATTCCTCAGGAGCATGCATCACCCTACATCATCCAATCAGTCAAGGGTGTGGGGAAGAGCTTACTCTTAAACTAAGCTTTAGGCTATAACGACCCGGCCTGCCCACAGCCTGTCCCAGAACATACATTAATATCAACGAACTTCCATGTGGGCAGCGCCATCTTTAACAAAGTGAGCATAATATATTTTATCTGCCCAACAGTGTTCTTGTTTGTTCATTTGTTCTTTCAGTGTAGATCCCACATATGAGTGAAATTATATGGTTCTTCGCTTTCTCTGACTTATTTCACTTAGCGTGATATTCTCAAGATCCATCCCTGTTGTCGAAAAAATGGACAGAGGACCTGAACAGACACTTCTACGAAGATGTACAACAACCAAGAAATACAAGGAGAGATGCTCAACTTCTCTAGCTGTTAGGGAAATGCAAATCAAAACTATAATGTGATATACCATCTCACAGCTGTTAGAAAGATGGCAAGTAATGACAAGTGTTGAAAAGGTTGTGGAAAAAAATAAGTTTTTCACCTCAATGTTTAAATATGACGAATTTAAAACTGCTCAGCCCCCTCTCCTACCCTCTGTGTGATCTCCAACAGCATCAAGTTCTAAGACCAAAGCATCATGTCATCAGGAATTCCTAGGCAATTCTCCTACTCCCTTAATGTCCCGGATGGTATACTTACTTTATTGTTAATTTCAAATGATTCTCCTACATTTTGGCAGTCTTTTCTATTAAATACTATTTTTAAGCTTTTGTATATCTCAGAGACCATGGAGTTGGGATCTCCAATTTCAGATGCCACTTTAATCAGAAGTCCCCCTTCTTCTTCCCCTTTAAATTAGTATTGTTTACTTTGGTTTCTACTTATTTACTTTTGCATTGGCATATGGTCCACAGTGACAAAGTAAGTTGAAAAAAATAAATTAGGATAGTGCTGTCTTGAGTTCTGTTTTTTAATAAGATTTTTTTTTCCTATCCAGGAAGAATGATTTTAAACAGTATGTTATATTTTTGGGGGGTGCTACTTTCAGGAAACAACAAGAAACATTACAATTGCTACAGTGTCTTTGATGAGGATAAAGTGGGATTCTATATTAAATTGAGGAGAAATTCAAAGACAGGGACTCTTAAGTCAATTGTTCATTATAACCAGGAGCTCTTCAAAACATCCAGTCTACAAAATAGATACTCTGAGACACAATACATCAGGCAGAAGATGTGATTGTGTTTTAAATAGAAGTGAATAAGATAACGATTCACTTCTATTACTACAGATTAACCACAAATGCCATTAAATAATTAGCTATTAAATAATAATAAATGTTCCAATTCCCAGAGTAAGACCAATTATATCTTTTTAATTCTAGAAATTAAGTAAAAATTAGCTTTTCTTAGATCCTTTCACAACCTTTGAAATATACTATTTTTATTCAAATAGTGAAACAAGAATTTCAAATATTGACCCCTTGTAGTTCTCATTTTAAATTTCTGCTCTCCACAAAATTACTAAACTGTGAGATAACATAGCTACAATTAAAGTATTTCTGTTAACTTAAAAGTCGGGTTGATATCAGCATGGCACTCACTTAAGAACTTTAAAAAAAAGAACTGAAAGATAATGAAATTACAAATTCCTGAGAAAATACCAAAAGGGTAGAGTATCATTGTAAAATCTCTTAACTAATTTATAGACTCTTAATATATTAATAATTACTGCACACGCACAGATAACACACAAATTATTGAATTTTCTTAAAATTTAAATGCATGTCTTACAACAGAAAAAATACTTCCTTTTATTTCATGACAATATCTCTCCCTCAAAGATTATGCATACGATGACTATCAATCATTTATAAATGTAAATCGCATATATATCTCATAACTTCCTCTCTCTCCCCATATATAGCTCTATTTCCTCTATATACTTTCAGATATATTTAATTTAGGAAATACAATTGACCCTAGATCAGTGGTTCTTAACATTTTTTGAGGCACCAAACCCACCAGTTTCATATGCGCATTCACCAAACCCTTCTTTAGTGATAAATAAAATATGATATTTTTTCCAAATTCAAGACATAGGTATATGTTTTTTTACTGGTGCACAAAATGAGCAGTGCATGAACATCACCTTGCTCAAAGAACAAAACCAACAAAGTGCATGAACTCACAACAAATTATAGTATTACTTTATTCTGGCCTCCGTGGCAGAGGCTTCTCCGAACCCCTGAGACCAACTCATCGAACCCCTAGGGTTCGATAGAAACCAGGTTAAGAACCACTGCCCTAGAACAAGATGAATTTGAACTGTGAGGGTCCATTTACATGCAAATTTTATTTCAATAAATTTATTGGAAAATATTTTAGATATATTCTTAATACTGTGAAGCAATCATCTAGATAAACTAGGCTACCATAATGCAATCATATTGCTGTTTTTTCATCGTCATGCCTTTTCACTTAAGATGTGTTAGTAATACCTGTAACATTTACAGTGTTTTGCATCAAATATGACAATATTGATGTCGGTGTTAACAGACAGATGATTCATCTTGTAAACAGGCAACATAAATGTACGGTATCAATAAATACAGCCGAGTATTAGAAATGTGTTTCTCTTATGATTTTCTCAATAGCAGTTTCTTTCATCTAGCTAATTTTATTCTAAGAATCCAGTATATAATGCACATACCTTACAAAACATGTGTTAAGAGACTGTTTATGTTATCAGTAAGGCTTCTGGTCAACAGTAGACAATTAGTAATTAAGTTTTTGAAATACGCTAGTTACATGCGGGGGTTCAACTATGTGGGGGGTGGAGGTCAGCACTCCTCAACCCCCTGTGGTTGAAGAGTCAACTATAAGCAGACACTTCATATCATTTCTTCATTGATACCATCTCATGTAACAATACTTCTATATTCCATTACAAAACCCTACTGGATATACAGGGTAATCCTTTGGGGACAAAGTGATTGAGAATGGTCCCTATCTAAGCATCTTAAAAATAACTTTCATTAGTTAAACCTTATTATTTTAGTTTGGATTTTTACGGTGCTTTGCAAAACCATAAGCAAATTTTTCAGGGTTAAATATTTTTATAAGGTCTTTAAATTCATGTCATTTATTTCATAGGCATTTCTACATGCTGCTATACAAGGCATTTCTTGAACATATTGGGGAAAACAATATATGAAATGGGTCATTTTTTTCCCAGGAAAATAAAATTTACTTGTTTTGTTCTTTATGTATCATGCTTTCAATGTCATATTTAAGAATTACTGGCTTAACCCCAGGTCATAAAGGGTGTTTCATAAATTATATGTTGAGATACTCAGATTGATTTTCAAATATTGATCTAGCCTTTCATGCTCCAAAGTAGCCCCTCTACTCTGCTCCATTGGGTAATACTTTGCTGAGGGTTTATGTGTCTATGTTCATGAGGAATACTGTTCTGGTTCTCTCTCTCTTTCTCTCTCTTTCTCTCTCAGTAATGATGTAATACTGGCCTAAACAAATGGTTTGGGAAGTATTTTCTTCCTTTCTGTTTTCTAGAAGAGACTGAAAAATTGTCTTTACTTCTTTGTTAAATATGTTACAGGATTTTCCAGTGAAACCATCAGGGCCTAGAAAATATTTTTTATAGGAGATTTTAAAACATGAACCTTACCTATGGTGGCACAGTGGATAAAGTGTTGACTTGGAATGCTGAGGTCATTGGTTTGAAACCCAGGCTTCCCTGGTCAAGGCACATATGAGAGTTGATGCTTCCTGCTTCTCCCCTGTTCTCTCTCTCTCTCTCTCTCTCTCTCTCTCTCTCTCTCTCTCTCTCCTCTCTAAAAATTAACAAATAAAATCTTTAAAAATTCTTCTAATAATTATATATATATATTGTTTTTGATATTAGCTATGTCATCTTGGGGAAATTGGTATTGTGGTTTTTGAAGTATTAGTCATTTCATCTAACTTGCCACACATATATAAGCACATGGAATTTTTGTAGCATTTCTCATTGTCTTGTTAAAGTTATTGGTGTCTTTAGTAATGCCCTTATTTTATTTAAATTAAAAATAATTTCTTTTTAGTGGAAAGACTTAAGGGCGACTGATTAAAGGAGAACAGCAAGCCCTGTTTCTCCAGGTGTCTTAGTGTTTGTAGCTGATGGGTGAGGTAGAGTCTATAACTCACTCTTGACTGCATACAATAGCTTCATTTGTTCCCACCAACCAGGTGGCTCAATGGTATATGAAACTCAGTGTCCTCAGAAATTGGAGTACAATCTAATATCTAATTCATATTTTCTAATTCTTAAGATATATACATTTCTCCAATTTAAAGAACTCACAGTATAACATAAACATCTGTGTCTGAGTCATTGAGTCTTAAAAGCCTTCTCTTCCAAAATCATTACTCTCACAACAATATTCCCAGGGTACTGCTCGGCTTTCTCCTGTACGTTTAGAACTAGAACCACATTCCCCCAAGTGTGAGGAGTTATAATGAAAATGAAATTTTGTCTCGGAGTAATGCTTTCAACAGCAGGTCCTGTGGGGTACTGCACCCTTGGTCAACATCTGTTAAAATGGCTCTGAAATACAATCATAATATCAATCTAATCTGAGATGACGTTACACTCAAAGAAATATATCTGCACAACAAAACAGAGCACTGAAAGCAATTCCAAACTTTCTTGCATCTCTTGAAGAACATTAACGAGAACCATTTTTCTTAAGAGTTTCTATTTGCCCACTATTTGCCTGTGAAAGTAAACTACCCCAGCAAATGACTGTTAGCTCTTTCCACCTCTGTTTGTGACTTTTTTTTATTTTTTTTATTTTTTACTG
Organism: Rhynchonycteris naso; assembly: GCA_037038555.1. Classification (NCBI taxonomy): domain Eukaryota; kingdom Metazoa; phylum Chordata; class Mammalia; order Chiroptera; family Emballonuridae; genus Rhynchonycteris; species Rhynchonycteris naso. The sequence continues at coordinate 202,385,358 of CM072999.1, forward strand.
AGAAGAAGGGAGATAGTGAGAGAGACTCCCACATGCACTCTGTCTGGGATCAACCCAGCAACCCCCACCTGGGGCTGATGCTTGAATCTCCCAAGCTATTTTTAGTGCCTGAGGCTAACATTCAGACCAACAAGCTATCCTCAGCACCTGAAGCCACAGCTCAAACCAATCAAGCCATGGGCTGTGAGAGGAGAAGAGAGGGAGAAGAGTGAGAGGGAGGGGAAGAAAAGCAGATGGTCGTTTCTCCTGTGTGCCCTGACCAGGAATCAAACCCAGGACTTCCACATGGAGGCCGACACTCTACCACTGAGCCAAATAGCCAGGGCAGAGAACTGATTTTACAAAAGGGTCAATATGCTGCTATGAATATCTTTTTTGTTTATTGGTAAAAGTAAATGTGGAGACAATGTTCCTTTCTCATTTGATAGCAATTATGAAAAAAATCTATGTAATTAGTCCTTTGGAGATTTTACAGGGAATGAACAATTTCTTCTAACGAGCTCCTATTCTTCTTCCTAATAAATAATGAAATGTTTGTAATTAATTTTGCTTTCATTTGTGTTTGCAACTCCAGGAGATACAGAATTAACTTTTATGCTTAATAGCAATGATTATGCTTAACCTACTTTTTCTTAATAGGACTGCCTATCCCCACTTTTAAAAAATGTGACACTTTTTATAGGATAATTTAATTAAGGTATTATAGGATTACCCATGTGTGTGTCTTGGAAGTGGGTGGCAACAATGAGCTAATTAGTTAATTAAATTGTTATATTATTAAAGCAGGTATAAAAAGACTTTATTCAAATTATTGGCTATGCTCCATTTAGTAATGTTCTTTCTATTCAGCTATTTGTTTTGGCTATTTTTCTCCCAATTCCTTTATTGGATGACAATGAAATAATGAGATTTTTATGTGAAATTATAACATCTTTCAGGAAATTTTTTAACATACCTCACTTTGTAACTAAACCACAGTATATCTTTTAGTTGCTACTAGTAGCCTTGTAGCATCTCAGAAAGCCATCTGTTGGGACAGGAGAGGTTTAAAATTTCAAGGATCAGAAGAAAACACTTCAAAAATCTTTGGGTGGGGCTAGGTGAAGAGCCCTGACATGGGACACTTAAAAAATCATGAACAAAATGGAGACCAGCCTTGACAGTTCTCTGTGCAGACCAAGTCAGCTGAGTCATACAGACGAAGCTTTCTTTAGCTTATCTTGCAAGACTAACTTGATCCGGCGTCATTCTTTCCTTATGCCTCTGAAAATCATAAGCAGGGCTTGAACTGTTTCCTAAGGTTGACAGGAGGTCCCCAGTAGAAATTTCAATTTTATAACCAATCATAGTGAAGAATACATGGTCACTCTCTCCACACTCTATCACCTGTTTCACAGGCATAACCGGCTTTATTATGCGTCCCTGGATCTCACGCCTCATGGACATTGTGTGTTTTACAAATGGAAGGTAAGACTCTCCACCAGCCAAAAGACTTAGACTCTCGCTCTATTGCGGCAGCCTGGATCCGACCCCACAGCGTCTCTGAGGGCTGCCTGTGTATGAACACATCCTGGAGCCTTAGTCCAGGTTTTGGTTTGAACACTCCTGCTTGTCAAACTGTCCTTTCGATGTGCGCACAGTAACTGCTACTTTGATGACTCATTGGCTTGACTTTGGCTATTTATAAGAACCATTGACAACACCAAAACTGTGAGTAAAGAAAGACTAAACTAAACTTCATCAAAATTTTTTAAAGAATGTTTGGCGAAAGAGCCTATGAAGAGTATGACAAGACAAGGTAATATATTGGGATAAATATTTTCAAACCATATCCAACAAAGTTCTCATACAGAGACTACAGAAAAGTCCTCTAAATATTCAACAGTATAAAAGACAAATTTTTAATTATAATGTGGGCCAAAGACAGGGATACTTCACCATGGTAGGGGAATGGATGGTCAGAACATGAAGAGATGCTCAACATCATTAGCTATTAGATAATGCAAATTAAAAAAGATATAGTGATAATATCAAGTGCTGGTGAGGATAGGGAGAAACTGAATCTCACATACACTGCTGATAGGCATGCCCACGGGGCAGCAACTCCAGAAAATAGCATGGCAGTGTTTTTAAACTAAATATGTCTCATCCATAAAATTCAGCAATCACATTCTAATTTTACACTGATCCCAGAGAAATAAAAACTATGTTCACTCAAATTTTTAAATAGAAATGTTTAGAGAAGCTTTATTTCTAATAACCCAAACAGGAAACTGCCCACATGTCCTTCAGTAGGTGAACTGTTAAAGTCAAGTCTTGTCCAGTGGAATAGGACACCATGGAAGACTACTCAGCAGTAAAAAAGTATAGAACAACTGACGCATACAGAAACCTGGACAGATCTCAAGAGCATTATGCTTAGAAAAAGTTCTCAGAAAGTTACACATTGTATGATTCAATACTTTAGTATTCTCAAAAATGACAAAACTATGGCCTGAGCTGGCAGTGGCGCAGTGGATACAGCATCGGAGTGGGACACAGAGGACCCAGGTTCAAAACCCCGAAGTCACCAGCTTGAGTGTGGGCTCATCTGGTTTGAGCAAAAGCTCACCAGCTTGAGCCCAAGGTCACTGGCTTGAGCAAGGGGTCACTCACTCTGCTGTAGCCCCCCTGTCAAGGGACATGTGAGAAAGCAATCAATGAACAACTAAGGTGCAGCAACAAAGAATTGATGCTTCTCATCTCTCTCCCTTCCTGTCTGTCTGTTCCTATATGTCCCTCTCTTTGTCTCTCTCTGTCTCTGTCACACACACAAAAAATGACAAAACTATGAAAATGGGGAGAACAGGTTAGTATTTACCAAGGGACATATATGGTGTGATTGTAGAAATGTAGTAGGAGGGAATTTTTTTTTTAACAATTATGGTAGTTATGTGTCTACTTGACTGAGCCCAGGTATTTGGTCAATCATTTCTCTAGATGTTCCTGTTAGGTTGATTTGGAGGTGATTAATACTTTGATTGGTGAACTGAGTAAAGCAGACTGATCTCTCTAACATGGGTGGGCCTCAGCCAATCAGTTGAGGGCATAAAGAAACTAAAAAGGTCAACCTGTCCCCATTAAGAGATCATTCTTTCCTTCCTGTCTTTGAACTGGGACATTGGTTTCTTTCTTGCCTTCAGACTTGAAGGGGATCATCAGCTCTTTCTGGGTCTCAAGCCTGCTAAACTTCTAATGGAACCACATCCCTGGATCTCCTGGTTATTGGGCCGCTGGAGTTAGACTGAAACTAAACCACCAGCTCTCCTGGTCTCCAGCTTGTCCATTCATCCAGCAGATCTGGGGACTTGCCTCTGTCATTGCTTGAGCCAAATGTTGTTTTTTTGCCTGACCAGGAGGTGGTACAGTGGATAGAGAGTAGGGCTGGGATGAGAAGGACCCAGGTTCGAAACCCTGGGGTCGCCAGCTTGAGCAAGGGGTCACTTGCTCTGCTGTGGCCCCCCGTCAAGGCACATATGAGAAAGCAATCAATGAACAACTAAGGAGCCGCAATGAAGAATTGGTGTTTCTCATCTCTCTTCCTTCCTATTTGTCCCCGTCTGTCTCTCTCTCTGACTCTCTTTCTCTCTCTCTCTCTCTATCTCTGTAAAAAAAAATAAAAAATAAAACTAAAATAAATGTTGTTTTCTGTTTGTTTGTTTTATAATAAAAGTATTTTAAACATACATGCATGCCATTGATTCTATTTCTCCGGAAAACTCTGAGACAGTTATGATGGAATTTCTCTGCATCTTGACGATTGAGGTGTTGGTCATATGAAACTGCATGATATGAAATTGCACAGAACTTCATATAAGAGCATACACACAGATGAAAGGTATAAACACGATGAAAAAATGATTAAAGTCTGTAGTCTACTTACCAGTATTGTATCAACATCAGTTTCCTATATTATCCTATAATTGTATAAGTCACCACTGGAGGAACTGGGTGAAGAATATGTAGACTTTCTATATTATTTTTCTAATTTCATATTGCAAAATAAAATATTTTCAAATGAAACAAAACTGAAATATTTCAAAGACATCTGCTGGGTTTTAGTGTTTCAAGCTCATTAAAATCCCTGTACCTGATAATGTTCTATCACATGGACACATCAGGAATAGCTTCACTAGGCTGAAATAACATTATAATAGTTATTCATGAAGGCATTTGATCCAGATCTGTTTGATACATATGATAATCCTAAATATTTCTGTATATCAGTGTAATAAAATAAACCCATTTATTGAGGATGCAGCATTTGTCAATGTTATAATACTTTGTCTCATCATGGGCTTTCCTCCTCTCAAATAATTATGAAGATGTTATTGTATATCAGTTTTACATATGAGAAAAACTGAAGCTTAGAAGTAACAGGCAGTGTGTCTGTGGTCACCAGTTAATCACAGGAGAGCAGGATTAAAACCTGTTGATCAGACTTAGCCGTTCCTGATGTTGGCAATATCTGCATAAGATTATCCAAAGACACAAGCACCAGTGAGCTGTATGGATTTCTACATTGCTCACAATTTCCAATACCTGGTCCATTGTTGATTCCAAACTACCAAGCTGACAGAATCCCAAACTTGCTAAAACTTGTCCCAATTCTGAGGCAAACTTTCATATTAAATAATTGGAAAGGTGGGTCAAACATAAGAATTTGTGTTTTTTTTTAAATTTTTATTGTTTAATTCCTTTAGATCAATAGTATAATGCTTTAGAGTGAGGAAAGACAAGAATTGTTTTTTTCCCTGTTTAAATATATCTTAAAGTCTAGATGACATGTTTTTGCTTCCTTACCTCCCCTCTGCACCAGAGAGAGAGAGAGAGAGAGAGAGAGAGAGAGAGAGAGAGAGAGAGAGAGAGAGATGGCAATAAAAGATCTGTTTTCTAATGACACACACATGTGGATCATTCTCAGTTATGTACCTGTTTCAATTCTGTTGTTCTGTTAGGTACTATTAAATCTATATAAATGCTTTTTTATATTTAAAAGTATACATAAAAAGATCATTTCTTGTAAATCATCAGCTGTTATCTCTTAAAACACATTATTACTTTCATTTTCTTGCCAGAAAAGAGTAAGAAATTTGATCACATTTCAATGACTTCATATATGTAAGCCGTTTTCTTTTGTAAGTTCAGTGCTGAAAGGCAGATGCAAAGAAGAAAACAATCCTCTTCAATGAGTCTGATCACCTTCAGAGTCTGTACTGTTAGAGTAATAGGCAGAGCGAGGGGAGAAGGCCAAGAATTACAGACAAAGCCAAGGGAAATATTTCCCCTTTTCACGATTCCCCCATACACCATCTCAGCCACCTAGAACAACAAAGTAGAGAGGTATTTCTTAAATGCTTTTAAAGTATTAGCAGGTACACCTTGTATTTCCAGCAGCCTTACGTGACCTTGGCTACCCTGTGGTCCTCTTAACAAAAACCATCCTCCAATACTGCCTGTGGAAGAATACAGAAATCTCTATTTCTCCCAGTCAGAATTAAGGATGTGTGTATGTTTTATAAGCTTGGAGACATGGCCAAGATAATTCTGGCTCCTTGTCTGCACTAGTCTAAACACACTGTAAATTCCACACTCTGATTTATTCCAATGCAAGTATAACAGTCAAAAGATGGAGATTTGTTTCAGTTCGTCTACCTTCCCAGGCACCCAAGTCCTCCAATTTTTTATGGGATTGAAATTGAAATGAGATGGTGCAAGAGAAGGGCTGCATCATTAGCTCTCAGATCGCAGGGGACACTTGCTAAATATAATCCATCTAAATAGCTTCGGAGCAAAAGAGTCGGAGTACAACTCTTGTGCAGAGAACTTAAAGAAGCCAGAAAGCTGAAGTTAAGGAGCTTAACTAAAAACTAAATAAAAAAGTTATACAAAAATAATAAAAGAAAAGTATGCAACAATGTTTTATCCCTTGAGTAGCACTTTCACAGAAGAAGAAAGGAAACATCTTATAAGAAGTTAGTTTTTGCCTCTTTTCAACTTGCAGGGTAATAAAAACCTTTAACTCTGTCTTATCTCTGCTGTCACAAAATCTGGAAATTCTCATTTTTAACACAGTATTTTTCAATTCTTTATGGTTCCTCTCTCCTTTTGAGTATTGAGGGTTTTTTTGTTAACCCTTTGAGTGAGGACATATATGAACATTTGTACTACTCAAAGGGTTAAACCTTCTACTCTTCAACTTGTCTACTTTTTCTCACACACACCCCCATCCGCCTATCCTTGCCTCCCCTATAAAGCTCAATTGCATTTTCAACATTGCTCATAGAAGCTGTCACTTTCTTATCATTCCCTGCTGTCCATTTTGCTCCATTCCCAGTGAGAGTACCTCTACAATGCACAGAAGAAGTTGAGCTTCCTGCCAGTTGGCACATTCCAGTGACTATCCTTTTCCATCTATTTGCTGTTTGCACACTGTCCCTGGGATCACATGTTCTTGCATTAGTACCAGCAGCCTTCTCACCAAATTCATGAGCTTCTGATAAGACATGCTCTCCTGACCCCTGTACAGAAGGAGACATGCTTTGTCTCCATACACTTACATCTTGCAAGTTTTTCCATCTAGAGCTTACTTTTTACTGTTCTATTTGCTGCATTTTCTTAGTATTGTTTATTTCTTTTTTCTCTTACTGACTGGTTGCTACCTTTAAGATGAGAGTCTAGCCTGACCTGTGGTGGCGCAGTGGATAAAAGCATGAACCTGGGAACACTGAGGTCGCCAGTTCAAAACCCTGCACTGGTCTGGTCAAGGCACATATGGGAGTTGATGCTTCCAGCTCCTCCCCACTTTCTCTCTTTCTCTCTCTCTCTCTCTCTCTCACTCTGTGTCTCCTCTCTAAAATGAATAAATAAAAAGAAATTTAAAAAACAAAAAAAACAAACAAAGAAAAAGATGAGAGTCTAAATTATTTTCTTATTTAAATACCTCCTTGTTAGTTATTCCATTTACCTTCATACCCTGCCCTTTATGTAGATGACAACTGAGGCAAGTCTAGGAAGAAGCAATCAGCACATCATCTGAGAATAATGTACTCCCTTGTGGAAAGTATTCACTGTTGCCTGACCAGGTGGTTGCACAGTGGACAGAGCGTCAGACTGGGATGCAGAGGATCCAGGTCAAGACCCCGAGGTCGCCAGCTTGAGCGCGAGCACAGGCTCATCTGGTTTGAGCAAAAGTTCACCAGTTTGGACCCAAGGTTGCTGGCTCGAGCAAGGGGTTGCTTGGTCTGCTGAAGGCCCACAGTCAAGGCATATATGAGAAAGCAATCAATGAACAACTAAGGTGTCGCAACGGCAACGAAAAACTGATCATTGATGCTTCTCACCTCTCTCCATTCCTGTCTGTCTGTCCCTATCTATCCCTCTCTCTGATTCTCTCTCTCTGTCCCTGTAAAAATAAATAAATAAATAAAAAGTATGCACTGTTTGACAACTCATCCTAACAGAGGACAGCCTTTCTCTCCTTTGGGTTATATAACTTTCAAATTTTTATCTCTTTTCTCAATTATGTTTTTTCTGGTCTCATATCCCCAGCTACCTGATAGAGCTGCCTATCCAGTGTTATTTTGGCATCTCAATTAAGACTGGCATCCTCCCGATGTTTCCCTAAAATCAGCCTCTTTTTCTGATTTTTTTCTGCTTGGTTTCATTTTCAGTCTGGTCATCCAAGGTGAAATGTGAGCTCATTTTTTTTTATTCAATTCTCCTTTGTCTTTTTAGCTAGTTGTCATTTGTCTTACTTCATAATTTAGATCACAAAATTTTATTACTTTTATTTCTAACAATTATGCCTTTAGAAATGCTTTTCTATGATTCTAGTGTCTTTCAATTGTTTTCTTGTCCTGATTCCTTCTCCTCCAGTTGGTGATGAATATTCCCTCCAGATGTGTTTTCCTCAGTAAAACTTCCTATCATTTACTCCAACACTAAAGACTGTGATGAACCATAAGGGCCAGTGCGTGGGCACGTGGCGGGGCAGTCCCACTGAGCCCTGTGCTGACGAGCACTCCACCTTGGTTCAATGCCATGCTGAAGCTGTCTTAAAATTCTTAACCCTACTTCAACCAGGGCCTCTGCATGTTTGCTTTGCTCTGGGCCCTGAAAATCAGGTAGGCCATCGGGCTTCTAATGACAATAATACCTTCCATAGCAGCCTCCCACCTGAACCCGGTTGTCTCCCAGCCCTAATGACCGCTCCGGCCCACACCTAGTGAAAATGGGCTGCATTCCAGGCAGTCTTATTCTCTAATGTTGTGGTTCATTACCACCTAATATACACTCAAACCAGCCCCTCAAATTCTTTTCTTCCCTTTATAGTTATTCTAAGCCCCCCCCCATAGCTGAGCTATCTTACCTCTAAAATCTATGCAGTGTGATTTTTTTATAGAAAAAATACTTATGTTTTTCTTCATTTCTTGTTATAACAGGCAGCAGATATTGTGAAGACTAAACTCTCATTTATGTATCTCTTTCAGTGCTTATTATATATACTAAACATGCAATTAAGTAACAAAATGTACTAGTTTAGTCTGTTTTATGACAAAAATAAAAATATCCTTCAGTTTGCTGCACATGACTAATCATTAAATTACATACACATACACACACATCAGGAAAGCTCAACGCATCTGGATTCTCCACACACAGAGTTTTTGCTTCTGAATGGAATAGGGACAGGCAGAAAGCCAGGACACAGTAAGTCAGTGATGGGCCATCTTGAACTAGAAAGGGTAAAGGGAGAAGGAAGAAAAGGAGAGAGAGAGGCATGGGACTCACACACAAACATATCAATCCTGCTAAGTCACACACCCTATGGCTGTAATCACTGCCCTCTGACGGCCCGGTCAGGGATGTACCAGTTGATGTGCTCAGTCCAGAACCCGCGATGGAGGACCGAGGAAAGTAAGCTGGCGACGTGGATGGCCCCCAGAACTGTATTTATGAGCGTGTCTATCCGTGGCTGCGTGCGCTCGCTGAACGCTGAACACTATCCATCCTGTGCATGAGGCACAGATCAAACAATGATGTTTCGTTATATTAGAAGATTATGGTTTTTGCTGGTTCCAGAGTATCGGGAAACTTCTTAGTGTTAGGTGGTTATATATACCAAAATTTTGGGGGAGTGTATCAGTGGTTCTATTATTTTGGCTTAAAAATATTTTTACAATGTCAGATCAAGATTAGATAATAGAGAGAAAAGAAAGTGAAGAATTGGGACAATAATAAGAACAAAAAATAAATGAGAAAGTGTGTTTTGTGGCTGGACTGAAAGTCAGAGGTTATCGAAACCAGTGCTGTCACCCAATCCTCAGGGACCCTCACTCCACTCCCACACCCCTTTCACACCACGATTGCTTCAGTGAATGCACAGGTAACTATTAGCCAGGAAAGCCTGAAAGCCACGCATAAGCTTTTGTTATAATTTGAATAAACTGTTCCCATCACGAGTGCACTCCTTATTGGTGTGTGTGGAGAATACAGTACTGAAAGTAACAAAAGCAAAATCAGTTACTTGTGAGGAGGGTTAATGCAGGTACATGTGAGGGTTCTATTAACCATCACTGTTTTTCTTTGGTTCTTCCAGTGGATGGACATCACTTACGCGATGTTAAGGGGTGGCAGCAAAAAGCACACCATGCCTGAGGGTACACAAACACGGACCCTCCTGGAGATCATGGGCATTGAAGAATGTTAACCCTGGAAGCAAGCATGGAAATCACCTATTTTTTTCTCCACATTTACCAGCAAACAATGAAATATGAATGTCTAAAACTTTCTGTTCTACTTCTGATGCTTATATCACATTTCTCATTGTCTTAGTTAATATATTCAAGACTAAACTAAGGAATAATGGTGACACTATATATAAATGGATTTATATACATGTAGATTATATTTACGTTTTGTCAAATTTATGAGTAACTATCAAATGCCATTTCAACACCTACTGAGATACGGTACTGCTTTGTCTGTTAGCATTACACTAACTGTGAAACATGGATTTAGTAAAGGTTCTAAGTTTGTTGAGCCCTCAACCCTCCTTTTCTTATGTAATGTATTAGAAGCCAACAGTTGAAATCACCTGTCAGCCCACATTTTCATTCCCACACTGTTGTGAACATTACCTAATATCAAAACCCAGGAAGATGAGCCAACCATCTCCTGAGGCTCTAGAACCCCTGATCTCCTTGGTTTCTATGTCATTTTCAGCCATCACTCACCCTGGCGATGTTATCACCAATAATAGAACATCATTCAAAATTCTGATTTACATCCTCTGATCATTTTACTTCCTTCTATTACCTTCCAACTGAATGCTCAACCTCACTGAGAAGCTCTGTTCTCTTACCTCTTACTTTTACTATTCAGCCTTGCCCCAGTCCCTAGCAACCCAGGGGCTGTTTTTTTCCAGACGCATCTGAGAGTTCATGATCCATTATTACAAGAAACATCTTATAAGTGCCATCAAATCCTATATCCCTCTATAATATTTGCCTGGGAAAAGGACAACTCTAATAAGTCCCAAATATTCAATTATGGCATGTATTTTAAAGAGTAATTAACATGTTTGGTGAACAAGATGTTGACTGATTACACTTTAAATTCAGGACCACACATTTCAAGTGAAAACCCACACTTTCCAACAATTCTACTACACATCCCCTAAAATATCCACCATCCTGAATAGTAACTCAGAAGCTCCTTTCCATACGACTTTACAACTCACCTCCTCCTCCTCCTCCCTCTCAGCTGCTGATTTTGTTTCCTACATCATTTTAGGAAGTAGAGCAGAAAGAAACTGTCTCATCTCCTTGGAAGCCTCCCAGTGAACACTCACTTCCTCCAGTCAGAGAATGGTTCTGTCCCTATTTCAGACAACTTCTTCTCTCTCTCTTTTCCTCAAATATGCACTGGATCTCACCAACATTCCCACTACAGGAACTTGCCCTGAAAAGCTTCCTTCCTTGTATCATTAATATGCCCTCTCTACTGCAGCATTCTCACCAACATATATGCATGCTGCAGTAGTTCCCATTGTAAAGCAAACACTAATCAGAACTCAAAACAACAAAAAGTTATTACCTTCATAACCCTTTCCAGTTTTCCCTTCCCCATTTTTTTCTATTCATTTATTGCAAGAGGTTTTAAAACATTTCTCTGAGATCACTATTTTCCCACATCTCATTTTTCCTTTAACCCACTTTTCTCAATAATTCACTGGAACAACACAGGTTAAGGTCAACATCTTCCATCTTCTCAAATCCAGTTGCATGACCATCCAGTACCAAGCTCTCTGTGAACCCCCTGACTCTTTGGATCAACCTCTCCTTCTTGACACACTTAGACTCAATGATGCTACCGTCTCCTAATTATCTTCCTTTCCTCCTCAGTCTTCTGTTGTTGTCACTGTTATTGCTGTCCCTGCCATCCTTTTCCTAATCTCCAAAAGTGGCCTTCTCCAGACCCTGTCCTCAGTGTGTTTCTCCTCCCCTTTCTTCCGAGAGAATCCACCTTAGTTCCGTGGGCACGACTCTGATTATTCTTTTGATGACACCAAAATATAAATACTTAGAGTTCCTTTTCCTGAGCTCTAGCTTCACATATTCAGTGCCAACTTGATAACCCAAAATGCACAAACTTAACACAAAACACATGTGTTTTAATTTCAAAGACCGACAACTCCTATAGGTTTTCCAAACTCAATGAAGTCTTTCCATTGGAGCACACGGAAATTTCCTCCTTTGCAATTGGTAAGAAAGACAAAGAAACCAGAAGTTTTATTTTGTAGACCCTGAATAATTCTTCCCTTAGACTTCTTTGTCATTGACCTTAGATAGGATCAAAATGAACCACTGAGTACTGGAGAATGCTTCCAATAGTGACATAACCAACCTCTGATAATACAGTATAAACATTAACAAATATAAAATTGAGTGGAAATTAATAGATATTTTTTCTTTCAAAAGTGACCAAAGTTGTAAACATGATGGTGTCATAGGAAATATCCCGATTAAGAACCAGTAACCTAGAAGCAGTGTGTTGAATGAATTATATTGGAGAGAGAGACTAATGGATTTAAAGTTATTAAATTAACCCAGTAGTATTATCGCAAAGACCTCTTCAATGACGTGGTCGTCACTAATTCCTTCACTTAATTAACACCCTTCACTGAGTTTAGACTATTTGCTTCAGAATGTGCTATACAAGTTGTGCTACCAAGGACTGGGTGTGATGTGCAGCAAATATGGCATATGGATTCTTTTCCTTTTTTGTGTCCCTGCCATCCTTTTCCTAATCTCCAAAAGTAGCCTTCTCCAGACCCTGTCCTCAGTGCGTTTCTCCTCCCCTGTCTTCTGAGAGAATCCACCTTAGTTGGATTCTTAGCTTTTTTGTGACAAGGAGAGAGAGAGAGACAGACAGACAGACAGGAAGGGAGAGAGATGAGAAGCATCAATTCTTCATTGCGGCACCTTAGTTATTCATTGATTGCTTTCTCATATGTGCCTTGATTGGGGGGTAGGGGTGGCATCAGCACAGTAAATAACCCCTTGCTCAAGCCAGTGACCTTGGGCTGAGCCCGCGCTCAAGCTGGTGATCTTGGGGTTTCAAACCTGGGTTCTCCGCATCCCAGTTGGATGCTCTGTCCACTGCGCCATCGCCTGGTCAGGCAGCATATAGATTTCAAAGGAATTAGTTAATTAAAATGAGAAAATGTATCCTTTTGTAAGTGCTAAAGGATCTCGAACTGGGGAGAAGGGGAGTTTATGGAGTAGAGGGCTGTGCATTTCCCCAGCTCCCTAAATGGAGGTGTGTTGGGGGTTGCCATGATGACCCAATCCCTCCTTCCAGGTAAGACCCCACCAGGCTCCTGGAGGCAGAAACCGGGGGCTTAGCCAGCACTCTTTTACACTCCACTTGTCATCCTGAAACTGCAGCAAAATTACATTACTTGTTTGCAAAACTTGTATTTTTCAAGCCAGAACATTGGATCTAATGTAAGATTCTTAAATACAATTTATTATGCCATCAGCATTCCCCAGCTACATTGCTCAACGCTTACATAATAATGACTAAGCATCCCGTATTCACAGCGGCATCAGGACGGCAGAAAGATGGTCTGTCTGCAGGCTTACATAAGCACTTACTTCCAAGGCCTAGAAGCAACTGATCATGGCATTCCTTGGCAGGGTGCCTCTTAGCTAAGCATTTTAGAAATACACAAACAATTAGAAAACAGGTAACTAAATGGATGCTCAGCAATGCAGAGATTGAAAAATGTATAGGAAAGAGAAAAGTTTTTTTGTTTTTCATTCAAAGCATGGTGATTCCCTAATGTGTATTATGGGGCTCAGAAACAAGCTATTTGTACACTAGAAGGAGACATTTTAATCTCTTGAAAGAAATAGCAGTGCAAGTTTTGAGATTAGTGCTGCTTGTTTAGATTTAAACATATTTCATGTCGAATGTATCTGCAAGTGTGAATTAGAAACTTTCACTGAAGCTTGATTGCATGACTATAAAACTGATCTATTATTATCCATACATATCAATAACTGCTTTTCACATAAGAACAACTAATACGTGTGAACAGCTGAGTGCAATACTTTCTGTTTTGAGAATCTTACAGCAAAAAGTCATACATCTAGACAGTATTTCTAAGTGCTGGAATTTGCCATTCAATTACAGAAATAATTGGTACTCTGAAAGATTAGAAAAGGAAGAGAATTCTCAATTGAGAATAAGCTCGCTTCCTCTGCATTTTTTATTCAATGAACTATGAAGAACACAAACTTTTCACAATAATTAGCTTTTTTTTTAGAATAGTAAAAACATTAGCAGTAGATATCACTGGCATGCTCAATGTCAAAGATACTTACTAGCACTGTAAAAAAAAAATCTCCATTTTTTGTTGAATAAAATTCCAGACAAGTTTCCATGCACACACGAAGCCCCCTCTCTCTCTCTTTCTCACTCTCTCTCTCTCATACACAATAGAGGAGTCCAAAGATTCTGGCATTCATGTCTTGGAAAACTGACCCCATGAACACCATATGCATCATGCTGGGTTAGCAATTCTATGGGTTTTCTGAATTAGAAAAAATAGAAGTCGATCACCAGATCTAATGAAAGACTGAAAAGTTTGGAGGTGTGGTATCTTTGTAATGGTAAGTCCATCTATTTCTAGTACTATGTTTATTTTATTTATTTTTTGTGACAAAGACAGAGAGAGAGACAGAGAGAGGGACAGACAGGGACAGACAGACAGACTGGCAGGAAGGGAGAGAGATGAGAAACATCAATTCTTCGTTGTGGCACCTTAGTTGTTGAATGATTACTTTTTCATATGTGTCTTGACCAGGGGGCTACAGCAGACTGAGTGACCCCTTGCTCAAGTCAGTGGCTTCAGCCAGTGACCTTGGGCTTCAAGGCAGTAATCTTGGGCTCAAGCCAGAGACCAGGGGGTCATATCTATGATCCCATACTCAAGCCAGTGACCCCATGCTCAAGCTGGTGAGCTCATACCCAAGCCAGATGACCCCCCCTCCACCGAGCTAAAGCCAGTGACCTCGGGTTTTCAAACCTGGATCCTCTGCATCCTAGTCTGATGCTTTATCCACTGCGCCACTGCCTAGTCAGGCCTATGTTTATTTTTTAATTTTTAAAAATTTATTTTAAGTGAGAGGAGAGGAGATAGGGATTCCCACATGTGCCCCAACTGGGATCAACTTAGCAACCCTTGTCTGGGGCCAATGCTCTGCCCATCTGAGGCCATGCTTGGAACAAAGCTATTTTTAGTGCCTAAGGTGGAGCCTCCAAGGAGCCATTCTCAGAGCTGTCGCATTCAAATCAATCAAGACAAGGCTGAGGGAGGGGAAGAGAGAGAGAGAGAGAAGAAGAAGGAGGAGAGGAAGGGGAAGTGAAGCAGATGGTCATTTCTCCTGTGTGGTCCGACTGGGAATTGAACCCAGGACATCCACAGGCTGGGTCAACACTCTATCCACTAAGCCAACCAGCCAGAGCCTCCAGTATTAAGTTTTTAAATAGAAAAATGTATATTGAATTAATTCAGATGCCTTTTAATCAACTAAAAGTAGTAACAATACTTTTTCTATCTTGACAAAGCTATAGAATAAAATCTGGAATTTGGGGGAAAAAATCATATTTTATTTATCACTAAAGAAGGATTCGGTGAATGCGCATATGAAACTGGTGGGTTTGGTACCTCAATAAAGGTTAAGAACCACTGGAATAAATATACAAAAAGAATCCTATAAAATGCCTTTATGTTTATAAACTGTACTCTACTTGAACACAGAGTTTCACTGTTGAAGTGTCTTTCAAAATTCAGTATCGTAGTATTGCAGATAACCATATTTTCATCAACTAAACTTGTTTGGTCTGTAGTTTTCTGCTTGTGGGTTTATTATCCTATTTTGATGTCAGCATTAGGTTAGCTTCACAAAATTGAAATTCTAATACATAGATAGGAAATAACCATTGGATTATACAACCTATAACCCCTTCCCCGATGCACTCTCTGCCTTTAGAAATGAGTATCAAAAACCATGTGTGCTTTATTTCACTTATCTCTGTTCAAATTTTGGGATCAAAAGTGGTGTGTTTAGAGCTTTCTCATAAAAATTCAGAAATGGAACTCAAAGAGATTAGTCAGTTTTCCTGGTTTCTTGAAATTAGGACAAATAATTTCAGTAGCTGAGGTTGATTTTGAGAATATCAAATATTAAGATAGAAAATACTAACAATCACACGGCTGCCTAAATAAGAGCATTATTTTCCAAATTCCCTTGTACCAGATGTGGCTGTAGACTAAATTCTCCCCATTAAAATGGTTTTTTTCTTGGTTTGAAGACATTAGGTGACCCATGTTTCCATGAATCCTGAAGTGTTGGAGCATAGAAATTCTTCTACTCCATTCTGGATGGCAAAAGACAAAGTCAGAGATACACAGAATCAGAATTTAGAAAGAACCCAGGTCTTTGAAAGATTGCCAACTTGGGCTGCTCACTTTGGGACTTTTATAACAGAGAGAGGGAAAATTTCTCTTTTTTTTCTAAGCTCCTTTACTTTAGGCATTCTTTAAAAATAGCAGCTTAGCCTTTACTATAAGTAGGCCAAGAATATGAAGTAGTAAATAGTATTCATGAGAAAGAGAGGAGAAAATAAAGTGAGTTAGAGAGACATGGAGACATGAAAGCTAGAAAGCATATGATTCCAAAAGGACAAAGAGATAAAGGTTAACTTCCATTCTTCCTATTTCTTATTTTATTTTTTCTATATATACTTTTATTTAGACAATTAATTTTAATGGGGTGACATTGGTAACTAGAGCACATAGATTTAGAGAAAACAGCTTCAGGCCATTTTGACATTTGATTATGTTGTATACGCATAACCCAAAGTCAAATCGTCTTCCATCATCCTTCATTTGGTTTTCTTTATGCCCCTCCCCTCCCACCGCCCCCCTATTTTTTATTTTCATTTTGGAATCTCAAGCTAAGTGCATTCTTTTAGACCTGCGCTCCATGGTTAGGTTCTGTAGGTTATAAAAGTTCCTCTTTTGTCACTTAAACTAGATTGAGTTTTCCTTCCAAAAAACGAACTCAATATTTGATCCAAAGCCTGAGACTGCACATAACCCACCCAGAGTCCCGTCTGGACGGAAAGCAGGAATAAGAAAGATAGCGCTGTCCCCGCCTATGAAACGGACTCCAGACAGGCGCCTACCAAAGGACTCCCTACCGCCGTTGGTGCCCGGATGGTATACCTTATAAAATAACATTTGAGAAGACTCAGAAGCCAAATATAATCAGTGCTTTATTAGATTTCTACGTGGTAGAAAAGAGTGCAATTGAAATCCAAAGCTGCTTTGGCTGGAAGTCGTAAGAGAAGAAAGCAGATCAATGCTCTGAAATTATTGAGACTGGAATTCATTAGGTTAAGCATTGTTATAAGGGTAGTTTACATGCATGGTTCCTGGAAGCCAAGTAATTTATATGCAATATCTTATTTACTTTTCACAAAAAAAATGTAGAAAGGTAGAATTGTTTATTATCATTCTTCTTATACATCTAAGTACACTGAGGGCTAGCGTGTTAAAATATTCAGCCAGTGTTAGAGGTGGACTTGATTTCCTTTCTGCTTTTGCAATAGCTGTGACAATTTAAGCCATAATACTGTGTTTGACATCAACAAGAAATTAATTAACCATGTGCCTTGCTGAATTGAAGTGACTAAATCCTTTCCTACCTGTGCCTATCACGCAGGGTGATCCTTGACTAAAAATAAGTGAAATCCTAGAAAAAAATGCATTGAGATGTTTATGAGAAGTGGTAGAACCATGAAATAATAGACCCCAAAACATTTTTTGTAGCTATGTTGAAATCTCCTGTAGAATGTGAAGATTAATCTCCATTCTGTTACTAAGCCCATTCCTGCTCTCTTCCTTGTGTAAACCATGCCTATTTTGAAATGTCAGCTCTAGTCTAGCTAATCCTTTTTCATATAGACCTCTAAACTAAAGTTATTAAGAACCACTGAAAGAAGTTTCCAAGTACTATGTTTTTTTATCACATTAAAAACAAAATTAACCCAAATATCGAATGTAGCTAAGAGAATGAGGTGACTGATGGTCACTAAACTTATTGTGGAGATCATTTACATTATATATATATATATATATATATATATATATATATATATATATATAAAATATTATGCTGTAGACCTTACAGCATAATGGACCAATACAACATGCCAATTATATCTGAATAAAACTGGGGGGAAATCCCAAATATTATTGAACATGAACTTGGCTTGATTCAAACCACGAGAGTGGAGGACCTTGGCTATTTGGACCATTACTAAGTTAGTTCATGAGTACAAAGACTGTCAGTGCTGGTTGGAAGCCACTGCTTAACACCCTTCTGAGTTACCACATCTCTTTATAGACATTACGTGAACCAGGCAAGGGGCATTTGTATCCATTGTCAGAACCCAGAGCCACCAGATTTGCTGACCAACAAAACCATCTCCTCAACAAACAGCTGTGTCAACACAACGAGGCCCCTGAGAGCTGCTGGCTCCGTCACTTTTCTCATATGTGTCCCCGAGGAATGGAAATCTCTCAGCCAATGATCAATATGTGTTGCAGTCTATCAGTTTTTTCCTTCCCAGCTTGGGAAGTAGACATCAGTATCTGCAAAGTGGCTGTTCTCCCTTCTCCTGTGTTTTGGATACAAGTCACAACAAATATTTAGATGCTGGGGGCATGCTTTATCAAAATACTAAAAATTTACAAAGAAAAAAAAATAATCCCAAAAGACTGTTAAAGACAGATTCCATTCCCTAATGTGCATGTTTTTATTTTTGATGGTTTTACAGTTCCTGATTTTAGTTTCTCTTATGACTTGTCTGCATTTTTGTGGTTGTTTTTTTTTTTTTTTTGACCATGTGGAAATCTGACTTGTTCAAGGACAATCTCCTAAATTAAGCTAGCTCCTATCTATTTTTGTTGCCTGGAATTGAAAGGCCTTGATTAAAACCTCATAATATTTTTTTTTTTAAAAAGAGGATTGAAATTATCTTTTTACTCAGAATGCTGAATTAAAACAATGTTTCATACAGTCTGTATGGGCAATGCACGCTGGGAAGTATTAATTCCTCGGGGGACTCTGTTTATTTCATAAAGTCTCTCCCATGAAGAAGATGGCTTTTTGGGTACCCAGTAACTTCCATCCCATCCTGTTTCATCCTTCACATATAACCTCACTCCTCTCCTGAAAAAAGGAAAAGCTAACAAAAACATTCTCCATTTCCCATTTGTCTGATAACAATATTCAAACAGTATTTGACAGACTCCTATTTTGTTGTAGAATGGACATGAAGTGTAGCAGATGATGCTGGTGCCCAGTACACATTCCCTCACCCTCACCTTTATAACCACAGACGGACTCTGCCAGTGGCCTTCATATGTTTATAGATCCATATGTAGAGGGAAAAATAATGGCCCCCCAAGATGGCTGTTCCCGAGTCCACGGAACTGGGGTTAGGTTGCTCTACATGGCAGACAGGACTTTGCAGATTTGATGAAGGACAAGACAATTCGGTGGGAACTTTAGCTTGGAGTATCTAGGATGGCTCATCATCTTTCTTTCTTTTTCAATTACAGTTTACATTCAATATTATTCTGTATTAGTTCCAAGTGTACAGCTAAGTGGTCAGACAATCACATACTCTATAGAGCGGTCCCCCTGCTGCTTCAAGTACCCACCTTGCCTCACACATATTTATCAGGATATTATTGGGGACACCCCCTGTGCTGTAATCCTCATCTCTGTGGCTATTCTGTAACTACCCATTTGTATGCTTAATCCCTTCCTCTTTCTCACCCAATCCCCTTGCCCCCCTCCCCTGTGACTAAAACATGGGACCTTAAAATCAGAGGACCCTTACTAGCCACGGAGACCCAGTGAGAGTGCAGCATGGTAGGACTTGATCTGCCATTACAGGGCTTGACGAAACAGGAAGGAGGGCCTGAGCCTAGGAACACCATGGTTTCTACAAGCTGGGGAACCAACAAGCAAACAGACTAGCCCCTGCGGCCTCCAGAAAGAAATACAACCCCACAGCCTGCAGACAAGTTCTGAGTTCTTTGATGTTGGTCAAGTCCAACCAGCATCAGAATCCTCACCTATAGCCTGACTGGTAGTGGTGCAGTGGATAGCGTGATAACCTGGGATGCTGAGGACCCAGGCTTGAAACTCCGAGGTCACTGGCTTGAGTGCTGGTTTGTCAGCTTGAGTGCAGGGTCCCTGGCTTGAGCGTGGGATCATGAAAATGATCCCATGGTCACTGGCTTGAGCCCAAGATTTCTGGCTTAAGCCCAAGGTCTCTGGTTTGAACTGGCTTGAACAAGTGGTCACTGGTTTGGCTGGATTCATCACCTCCCATCAAGGCATGTATAAGAAGCAATCAATGAAGAATTAAAGTGACACAACAAGTTGATACTTCTAATCTTTCTCCCTTCCTGTCTCTCTTGCTTTACAAAAAAAAAATTTCCACCAACAGAACTGTACGATGATCAAGCTGCATTGGTGAAACCACCAAATTAGTGGTCTTTTTTACTGCAGCAATAAAAAAACCATTGAGTGTTGCAGAATTTACTATAAATTATATTATAGCTGCAGAAGCCATGGTCATACCAGCATCTTTTCATTCATTCAGTATGTTATGCACCTTTTGTGTGCCCAGACCCCCATCTCATTATTAGAGAAAATCAATGCAGACAGCAAGAGCAAGATGAGCTCAGTCCAGTGAGCAGATGGACGTGAACACACAATTTATACTAAAAAAAACCATATGCGTTAAGTTGGATCTTAAAGTAATTAAGTGACTTACATGCTTGAACATCAAATTGCAGAGCATTTCATTAAGAGAGAGTCAGAGAGAAAAATGCCCCTGATTTAAAAATGAAAGAGGCCCAGATGGAGTTCCTGAAAGGCTGCTGTCCTCTGATCATACAGACCCAGACTGCTAACTATCTATGAGAGAGCCATTCGACGGAGACTCACAAATGCAAAAAATAACAGTTTTAGCTCAATTCTCTGGTGGGAAGGAAACTTGTTCTGTAAGTAACTAAAGTAACATGAGCTTAGGGAAAGGAAAAATAAGTTTTGCAGTGGCCTTTATAATGAATGTGACATTGGAAAGAACAAAAACAAACCAAAGGCGGATGACTTTGTAACAATGAGATTGTGAGATCGAATAATACCTACATAGTAACTCATCTGTGAAAGCTGTCCGTACAGGTACATTAGTTAGATGAAGCAAAAGATGGAAGAGAAGGCTTCATTTTCAAAGAGTGCTCAAGTAATAATAGATGTGATTGTAATAATAATAATAATAAAAAGGAGACCCTATGTCCTCAGATACAGCATGAACAGTGTACACAAAATTAAGAAATCACACATCTTAATTATTGCTGGAAAAGGAAACATAATTTAATTAGTAAATTAAAGACTTAATATAGATTCATGATATGGGCAGTTAATTTCCTGCTATTTTGCTTTAAACTTTAATATGTAATTAGAATGTATAAAAGAGCCTGGCTCTGTCACTATTTACCACTGTAAGATATATTACCATGCATGCTAATAGTTCCTAATATTTATTTACTCTTCCCGTACCTATCACAGAGCTTCAGGAATATGGATAGCTGTTAGCCTTGTGAAATTCCAGCTCAAACTCCTAGACTTTAATGACCTCAAAGGTAACATGGCTTTTCTTTCTGTTCCTTATCTTTTCCTGTCTTTCTCCCTCCCTTTACACATAACAACTTTGGCCACTTCCCACAGAACTGGTCTCCTCATTTTCAGAACCTGGGTCCCTGCTCCCCTATCTTTCTCCTCCTTCCCCGTTTCTGCCCCATTCCTTTCCTCCTCCTCCGCTTCTGCCCTTGAGTGTCTATTGCACTAAACCTTGGGGATACACAGGTGAAGAATCCCCTCAGTGAACTAGCGTTCTTTGCCAAGGCAGGTTATTAAAACCAAAATTATAATGGAAAGTTGAAAGTGTCATACGAAACAATGCTAGGGGAACACCGAAACGAGACAGGGGACCTGTGGGAATCGGGTGAAGTTTGCTGAAGGGAGTGATGCTTGAATTGGGCTTTAATCAACAAGGCAGTTATCAGGTGAAAAGGGAAACACGGTGTTCTTGTGGCACCTAGGGGTGTGTGTGTGTGTGTGTGCTTGTGTGCACATGTGTATGTGTTTTCAGAACACCGAAGAAACTAGATACAACCAAAAAATTGCTTTCATCAAAATGTTGGGTTTTACTCTGAATGTCAGGGGGAAGATAAAGAATTTAAAAAAAGAAAAACATGACAATATTTTTCCCTTTAGTTGCTCTTTTGCTGGTCTGAACGCTCCAGTGGAAGGGGAAATTTGGACTCTAAATACAGACTGGGCAACTTCAACTGCTTCCAGTTTTGTCTGATTTGATTCTGACCTTCTACAGCTCAATGTTTACAAATAATTATCATAGCACAGAATTAGATAATACATATAAAATACTCAGCATAGCACTACACACATGTTAGCTCTCAATCAGCAAAATTATCTTGGATGAAGAGACTTTAAAGCAAGGAGCAAGGAAGAGACAGTGGTTAGAACGTTCAGTTTTGAATATAAAACTTCACCATTTAACTAGTTTATATACCAAGAAAAACCTTCTCTGTTGTTATAAAATACATGATTATCCTTTGTTAGGGTATAAAAACATAAAAGTCCTCTTTCTAGGAGCTTTTTCTTTCCTAAAAAAAAGATGAGGGTATAAAGTTGGGGTGAGATATTATTAATATTGAAAAAGGAATTAAACAAAGAATGATTGTGTATTGAAGGGAGAAAAAATCCAAATCTATGACATTCAATACTTAGAAACCCAACAGATACTTGTTCCAGGAAGATCCAAGAGGACATGAGGTGACGTGACCCAGGAAAAATCTCTTAGTAGTAAAGGTTTGCACTTATTCTCAGATAGAAAGGAATAAACTTGGCCCTTAACCAGGGGGATTTGCCCTGAAAGACTCATGCAGCTCCTACTATGAACAAGATACCTGATCTGTGGGGGCCTGATTCTGCACTGGAGAGCTCACTTATTCACACAGTACAATCCTCAAGAGGTACCAGGCTCCAATTCCAACTTCTGGCTGCTTCCACATCCAGCTGTGAGTGGTGTGGACCCACAGCACATTGCTAGCTGGAAATACTATTTTAGTTTCACATGAGGCTGCATGTGCTTTATTCCATTACCTTTGAGACTGAGAAGAGCGACACCGTGCACTTATTTTTGTCCCTGAACTGATCTCTTTAGTCTTGCCCATTTTAGTGTTGCTTTTTAGATTCTTTCCAAAACATTCTCAATGGCTACGAAGCGTTTAGGGTGTACAGGTGAGAGTACTGGCCCCCAACTTACTCCGCATCACTTCCTCTGAGCTATTTCTCTCCTGCCAATAACGTTCACCTAATCTGGAACATAATAAATATGGGGAGCCTTCTGCTGAAGGACACAGCAATGAGGCTGCTCTGGTCGGTCCCTCCAGGACGTCAACCCCCTTCACCTCATGCACTGTAGCTAGATTGTTGACCTGTTAATGCAATAGCATGCCAACCACTTCTCCAGCATAGCAATTCTGTTTGGAGGGACCTACGTGAGGTTGATCCAGTGAGATGAGAGGGAGCGGTCCTGGCTCTGATGTCTGATCTAATGCACCATGAACAGGAAGTGCAGATGCTCTTCAGTAAGTAGAGCAGCAGAGAGGTCACAAAGTCACATGAAATTAAAACAGTTTTGCTTTTTTCTTGTTCTAGGCATTACATCAGAGGCTTATTTCTTTTAAATACAAAGGGATAAATTTTGGGGTGTGAATTCAGAATTTCTTGGCATTTTTTTTTTTACGAATACATATATATTTTCAAACAATTGTCAAAAGATGGTTCAAGGGTAATATTTGCCCATTTGCCACAGCAGTAGGAAAAACTGAAACCCCAATCTTCTAACCTCTTCAGAATCAAGCAGATGCAAGGCCTTGGACTTACTGGTGACAGGACTTCCTTGGGGTCCCAGAGAAAGGTACATTGGTGTCTGCTTCTCTGTGCCACGAGCATATGTCATTCCTCTTTGCTGGGCTTCATGTCACAGGCTAAAAGTGCTAAACATACACTTTCTTTGCCTTCGTTGTCATTGATGGACGTAATGGGACCATTCCTGACCAATGGGACCTTGCTGGGCAACTTTGGGGAAATGTTTCCTATATGATCAAGAGACATTCACCCACATGCCCCTTCCTTGTGCTCAGACATGGCTGTTCCTGTGTGCGACACACAGAACTGTGGCAGCTGTCTCGTGGTCAAACGCAGCGACGTCACGCGTGCACTGCAGACTACAAATGATGTGCTTGATGTATGACTGAGAGCCGCAGCCCTCGGCCGCCCCCCTGCCCAGCTATTCCTGCTCCCTGATACAGGACATAACTCTTTGTGCATGGGTTCTTCGGCCTCTGCTGATTCCCTGTTTGATGCTCATGCTGGAGAGGATGAAGAATTGTTTTAGTTTTCAATTCTTTCCGAATGCCTCAGCGCGGGGCTCCCAGGAGTCTTCTTTCTCAGTTAATGGTTTCACAGTGTTGATTTCCTGATCCTATCATCAGAAAGAGGGAGGTTTTTATCTATCTATCTATCTATCTATCTATCTATCTATCTATCTATCTATCTATATCTATCTATCATCTATCATTTATCTATCTCTATCATATATCTATCCATCCATCTCTATCATCTATCTACCTACCTACCTACCTACCTACCTACCTATCTATATAATTCTAACATCAGAATGATAGAAATTATTTTTTTAGAGGAGAGAAAAGAATATTAACATATAATTACATCCCAGCTCATATCCTGTTTGACTCAGATTTAGCCTTCTTACCTTTCACAGCTATCAAGCTGGACAATTACAGACAGGGCAACTCAGAGTAAGCTATGGCAGCATAGGTTTCCAGCATGGCAGCTGTCCAACTGTCATGAACCCACTACATGTGATAAACCTTCGAACAGGGCTCGGTATCACCATGCCACGAGGCAGCCTTCCAGCAATGTACCAGGGAGCGAGAAGAAGTAGGAGAACTATTCCATTTGGCACAAATGATATCCCTGAGATTTTAAAATAATATTTCTAGTATTAATGTTATTAAACAGAGAAGGAAAAACACCCTATCTTTTGCCTATGAAAAGATTCTATGATGATAAAAAAAAGATGGGGAGGGAAGAGGGTTATACCATTCAAAAATAAGACAAAAAGAAGCTTTGGGGGATAAAATGTGCTGTAAGAAAAAATAATAACTTTTGCAATGTATTTGTCTGTGCTTTCGATATAATTCAATATAACTTGGATTCTCGGTAACGAGACATGAAACGTGGAATGGTAAGACAAAAGACATATGACAATCGTTCTGGCGGAAAGTCAGATTAAAATACAATAGAGATGGATGAGATAGGGAAATATTAAAATTAAATTAAATGCAGCATCAGGGAGGGGAAAAAAGTAATCCCTTATACTTTAGGAAAAGAAAATAACAGAGTTGATACTGTAAAAAATGGTGTGAAGAAAAAAATCAGGTCCCGGAATAGGGAGAATGGGAAAAGAATGGAAATAAGGAGCTGAGAGAGTCTGGAGGGAGCACGGAGAGTGGAAACCACTCTGGAGGTGACGGACGCTCCCTAGTGAAACCTCACGCACAATGGTATGCAAGCCATAGTAAACAAAGAACACAATAGAAAACAGTCAAAGAGTCCACAGATTGAAAGGGATCAACAGGGTTCGAGGAGAGATTAATGGAGGCATACCAAGGTCTACGTCAATTAGGGTGATTCTTCTTTCAAAGGTCTGGAGTACAGAAATAATTCTATAAAAACCCAAACAAAAACTTGTATGGTTGCAGAACTGGAATTAACGCTAAGTAGAAGAAAGGGAAACCTATTTGATTTGGATACAAATATTTTAAAAAGCAAGATAATAATACATTCAGAAATCCGGAAAATACTTCCCTCTGGAGGTTGGGAGGATGAGATAGGAAAAGAAAGCCTGAGGCTGTTCCATCGTTTTAGTGGTGTTCTAATTCTTCTGCTGTATTTTGGGATGTATTACCTCGCTTTCTAACTTCCAGAGAGACCACAAACATCCTATTGTACGCATCAGAAGCACAGTCCGCGGTTGTAACCTCTGACCCTTCCCAGCATTTTTCATTGCTCCTACGTGTCCTTGACATCAGATGAGTCATCCTTTCCCAGGCCCTTGACTCTCTTCTCTTCTCATTGGTTGACTTCCTTCTCTTTTCAACCTGTTACATGAACCTCTTTATTCAATCCATTACATTCCTCTCAATTTTACCAGATTTGTGCTGACACGGTTGAGTTCTGTCTGATTTCCTTTTGCAACAACTGAAGTGATTGTTAACATGTCAGCTTTCTTCCAAACACAATTTAACTCCTCTTCCTGTCTTCCTTCCCGATCGCCTCGGAACACCACTATCCATCTGCACAGTGGCCCACATCAGTTTTTCTTCCTCTTAATCTTTCAATTTTCCCTTTTCAATCTTCACTTGCACTAACACTGGGTTAGCTTTCCAACACACACTATGTAGATAACTGCCACAATCCTCTAACACAACATGTGCTTTTCAGCAAAATTCTGTGCTCCAAAGTAGAGTCAAAGGAATCTTTCAAAAGTACACGTGTACTGTTTCTTATATCCTCCAAGAGCAACTTATTGTTATAAGATAAAATAATTATGATGGTACACTATGCAATAATTAAAAATACTTTATGAAACTATGCAATGATATTAGAAAGTTTTTAGGGTAACTTACAATTAAACACAAGCCACAAAGAGTTCATGTAATTTGATTTGAGTTTTATAAAAATGTTTATGTATATATGTAAATCTACCATCGATTCATCCACTTAACTAAGTCTGTTTTTATTTATATTAACATATCTATCATCTTTTTATCCACATACATTAAAAGAAAATATTTTGAAGAAACAGAACAAAATTTTATAAGCTATTTTTTAATTGCTTGTTTACATGTTCCTGCATTTTCCAGATTATCTACAATTCATATCTATGCTTTCAGTATTTTTACAACATGCATCTATTGGCATCATGAGAAAAATGAGTCAAGAAGATAAATAATATATGATTTCCCCCTCTTAATCACCTCGTTAATAATAAAATTATCTTTTCTTCAAAAACAAACAAAAAAAACCGAGGGGAAAAATATACCAATATTAAATTTTATGAGATTCTGTCTGAGTTCATCCCCGTTCCTTTGTACCAAGTAAATGTCAGCTAACTTCACTTTGCCAGCTGTGAGGCATTTATCCGTGAACGTTTGCTCATTTGACAATATTAGCTCTGGCTTAAGTCAAATGTTACTTATCGGGAAGGGAAAAACATTGATATTTAAAGCATCCTCACTTATATGTGCCATTCTCACACAGGTACGCACACACAAACTCACAATTTTCTCTGTTATCTGTGAAGTGCATATCCTTTGTGCTTTCTTTCCAAATAGAATTTTGAGGGTCTACATTGCAAATTATTCTACAAAAACCCTACCATCTAATTCGTGGTGATGTGTTAGCACAGTATGGAGTGTGACCAAACACCAGATTCCTAAAATAGAGTTTACTGATCACTATGAAGAGAGTGGGACACTAGATTTGAGATCATTTTCCTTCTCATATCCCTGGACCACCCCTGCCCTACTTCACCGGGTCCAGTTACAAATGCATCCCATTGACAAAGGGAGCTTCCAGCATCCTTTTAATGGGCATGTTAGTAAGTGATGGGGATCTACTGTCTGCACGTGGTTTAGCCACACCTGCACAGAGCCCTGTTGTTCAGCACCTATCAGCACCTTGCCAGTCTTAGTACACGCTGTGTGCCCGGCAACTGTTATTGGTCCTGCAAATGCCATGCGCAGTAGGTAGGAGAGAACACCAGCCCTTGGGAGGTTCTCATTCAGCTCTCCCTAAAAATAACACTGCTGATGCATCTGAGCAATAGCTTTACAGACATGCCTATAGATTGGTTATTTAATTAAGCCTCACACTGCATGTGACTTGTGAAGAAAATGTACTTTTATTTCTTCCTTGAAGACTGTAAAAGAAAATTTAAGGTGGCCACTCCAAGTTGATTTTCAGAGAAAAGAAAATCTACATTTATGTTGTGCCTGCTCTCTTCCAAGCTTTAACATAAATTCCAAAATAATGCCTTAAGATAGATAGTACAAATCACATTTTCATTTGAGAAAGACATGTACCTATAAAGCCCAAAGATTTCCGATCACCATCAGGGGAACATGGGTATTCATCATTTTAACTTACGCTCCTATATGCGGCTTTAAGGTACTGGAAGACTGTGGAGGAAATTAAAAGTGAGATAGAGGCTTGGTACAGGCAATGGTGTTCTGTTCAGGCACTGAAAAGCCAATCAGATATGCACTTGGAGGGCAAAGACAGTGAGGTTTGAATATCTCCTCTGGCAATGACTAGTGTTATGACCTTTGATAAGTTACTTTAATTAAACTGGAATAATAATAATAATCACTTTATACGATTTTGAGAAGTATTAAATGAGATTATATACATATATATATACATATATATTTGTCACTACCATGTGAAAAGGAAAGAACTCAATAAATAATTTCTCTTGAAATGCAAATCAAAACTACAATGAGATACCACCTCATACCTATTAAATTAGCTTATATCAACAAGACAGGTAATAACAAGTGTTGGAAAGGCTGTGGAGAAAAAGGAATCATTTACTGTTGGTGGGAATGTAAAGTAGTACAACTATTCTGGAAGAAAGTATGGTGATTCCTCAAAAAGTTAAGAATAGAACTACCACTTGACCCAGCAATCCCTCTACTGGGAATATACCCCCTAAACTCAAAAGCATTGGTATATAAAGACTCATGCAACCCCATGTTCATCACAACATTGTTCATGGAGGCCAAGACATGGAAACAACCAAAAAGCCCTTCAGTAGAAGACTGGATAAAGAAGAAAGATGTGGTACATATATACTATGGAATACTACTCAGCCATAAGAAATGATGACATCGGATCATTTACAACAGCATGGATGGACTATGATAACATTATACTGAGTGAAATAAGTAAATCAGAAAAAACTAATAACTGTATGATTCCATACATAGGTGGGATACAAAACTGAGACTCATGGACATAGATTAGAGTGCAGTGGTTACCAGGGGTAGGGGAAAAGAGAAGGAGGGAGTGGGGGTTTGGGGAGGGGCATGAAGAAAACCAAATAAAAGGTGACGGAGGATGATTTGAGTTTGGGTGATGGGTATAAAACATAATCGAATGTCAAAATGATCTGGAGATATGTTTTCTCTAAATCTATATACTCTAGTTGACCAATGTCAGCCTATTAAAATTAATTGTCTAAATAAAATTATAAAATTAACAAAAAACTGATTTCTCTCTTTGCTTCTATAAACAGTGTAGGTGGCTAAGAGAAGTTGACTCAAATGCTTAGGAGGGTAATTAGAGCCCTTTCTGGGCTCAAAGCACATACCCATCACTGTTATACTCTGATGTCCTAAATTTAGAAACCCCATTTGCTTTTACAGATAATGAAAGGATTGGATGAGTTATGATATATAAAAAACAGTGGCTGGAGTGTTGTTAGTAGCTGCTATTATGATTATTATTACATTTAATAAACACTAGGAGTCCTCTCGACCCCAGGGTAACCTCTTTAGCTGCTATGTCTGTGAAGTTAGTAAGATATGAGTAAGAAAACAAGACTCCTGCAGTCCTTATGCTAAAGTGGATGAAACAATCAATCGACATTTGTACAGGATCAACTCCCTTCATTCAATCTTAGTACTTATTTTCACTTGGGGAGCTCATCTTGTACTTACCCACCAGAGATGAATTTTTCTGGGACAATAACGACAGCCTATCCAAAACCAGCAAAAGCGGTCTTTACTTCATTCACTTGTGTGCACAATACACCCTTTCCACCCTCGAGCATCCACAGGTGTGTCCAAGATGTTGTAATTTAGTTGGCTTCAACCCATCATTAGTTCAGTGACCCCTACTCCTTCTCTTTCTAAGTCTTCTTTCCACCTCTTCTACTCATAAGGAGAATTTGCTCAAGGATTTTTTGTGCATTAATTCTTCCCTAAGTGTTATATTTCAGTCTGCCCACCCCTTATATGTATCTTTATACCCTCTGATAAATTATAATCTCTGATAAGCTTCTTTAATGAAGACTCAAGTTTATAATTTTGCCAGATCACTTTTTCTTTAACAATCCTTAAGACAATGTCATGATGTAATTATTTTAAATACCAATAGAGAAATATCTCTGTAAAATTATTTTCCAGACTCCTTTGAAAATAAGAATTTCAGGAACACTGTGGAAATGTCATATATATATGTATATTATGCATATGTTATGTAGGTAATTGTATATATACATATTATACATAATATTATATATATATATATATATATAATATTGAACCAATAATATACAGAATATTGTATATGGACATAATACTGAATCAATAATTCTTAAAAACATTTTTCTCTCCCTTTGAAAGGCTGCCTTGCTCTGGTATCTTCTAAATAACAACATGCACTGGTCCAGAATGGACACAAGTGATGGACACAATGGGATGGACACAATGTCCTAAATGCAGAGTTGAGTTGTGAGTACTCACAAGTGTGCATGTGCACACACCTACACAGACACCCCTTCACTGTGCACCATCCCCCAGTCTACCCTCCACCCTGCTGTGGGGGGGAGGGAGGGAGAAGACTGCACTCTTAGGACCCCAGGAAAGCTTTGTCCCCAGCTCTCCTCCCTCAGTGGTTCTCATTTTCTGGTTTATCTCTGGGGCTGTGTTTAGTGACAAGCGCACATGGAAAGTCCGCAGAAATGCCAGGGGACCTGCTCCCCGCATTCAGATGCAGAGCTGCCATTTGAGTCCACAGCCTCAGCCCCCTCGTTTGCATTAGAAATCTTAACCAGGTGAACCCAGAGGAGAGTTGGAAAAGGGTGCAAGGACACAACTGTCTTCCCAAGAAAGAAAGGCATCCCATTTCTGAGTCAAATCTAAAGGTTAGAGAGCTAAATAATTTTTTTTATTTGATTGGCATGCCTAGTTCTTTGAAATAAATGTCAAACTTCAGTTTTTCTACAATTGTTCTACTAACTGGACCCATTTGATAAATTATATTTTTTTCTGCCCTGTGACTCCGGTCAATTTATTCTATACTAAGTGGCCGGCATGCATCAAATTATACAACTGTAGTATTTGTTTGACATTTTGAGAGAAAAATTAAGTCATTGACGATGATCTGTAATCAACAGCCAAGCTCTATTTTAATTATAATCTGTGTCTAAAATGGGTACACATTTGACTGTAACTTAAATGTAATTCAATTCAAATGTGGCAGTCATCCTTCTACCAGTCAACAGTTCTTGAATTCAAAGTCTACCTGAGCTGCATAATATTAAAAACAATGCAGGTATTTTGCCTTTTATTCCACGGTAAAGACAGTGTAATTCATTTAGTAGCGGGAACTTAAGAAAGGCACGAGAAATGACTCGAAAAGCAAATAACTGAATTGGGAAAGTAATCACTGAAGCCACAAGGAACCTTCGCACTCTGAACTATATTGTTAAAGTGTGGGGCAGAAAACTCCATTTTGCATGATGTTTTTTAATTCACATGAAACAACTGATTTAAATTTGAAGTCTTTGCAGTACAAAAAATTAACCTCACCCTCCAGACAGGATGTCTAAGGTTAAATTTAACAGAAACATAAATCTTCTGTAAGTCTTATTAAAGGAAAATTTCTGAGTTAAATTTCTTTCAACCAAAAACCTCATTCTGAAATGCTAGCACTCTGACGTGGTGACAAATTGCTGGGACAAATGCTAACTAGTTAAATGGACAGGTGATGGATGTCCTCATAAGCCTTGCAGGGCAGCCTGTGTAAGATCCTAATTGGTTCTGTGGAACTGGTTTTAGTCGATAAATTCACTTGAGAGATTTTTTTTTGTTTTGTTTTAGACATCTTTAAAGAATGCAGTGCTGTAGGTGACAGACCAGTTGCAACATATTAGGCCACCAACAACTTGATTATGTCCACTGTGCATGATATCTCTTTTCTTAGCTCTAGCCGGTACTCAGATGCTATTATATTATTATATGCACATTATTAAGCCCAACAGTGAGACAGTGAGATCTTTCTTTCTTTTTTTCTTTCTTTCTTTCTTCCTTTCTTTCTTTCTTTCTTTTTTTTTTTATAGGGACAGAGAGAGAGAGAGAGAGAGAGTCAGAGAGAGGGATAGAAGGGACAGACAGACAGAAATGGAGAGAAATGAGAAGCATCAATCATTAGTTTTTCGTTGCCGTTGCGACACCTTAGTTATTCATTGATTGCTTTCTCACATGTGCCTTGACCGCAGGCCTTCAGCAGACCAAGCAACCCCTTGCTGGAGCCAGCGACCTTGGGTCCAAGATGACGAGCTTTTGCTCAAGCCAGATGGTCCCGCACTCAAGCTGGCAACCTCAGGGTCTTGAACCTGGGTCTTCCGCATCTCAGTCCGACGCTCTATCCACTGTGCCACCGCCTGGTCAGGAGAGATTTTTCTTTTTTTTAATAGGCACTCAACTTTAACATTTTGGTTCTCAAGGCTACCTAACCTTTATTTTCTCACTCCAAGAGCTTCTCTTTGTAATCCCCCTAGGAAGCATTTCACCTTAGACATTTTCAAATAAAATTGAAGTGATCAAGTATTCTCATTATCTTACAGGATTAAAATACAGAGTGTTGGGCAACTAAGTTTATAAAATTTATGTTATTTGGTTTTGCTCACTTTTATTGTTAAAAATGGTCGCTGACCACGTGATTGTGCTGCCCAGGTGATAGTACTAATTACCTTTCTGCTTGGGAAAGGGCTTGGTTATGCTAATGTGTTGCTGGAGGAGGGATTTTCTCTCTGAAAAGTTTTAAGAAGAAGGAAGGAATAGGAGGTAGGAGGCCATTTTTTGGAAGAGCAGCCATGTTGTTGGAGGAGAGGCAAGCATCCAAGATGGCTGGCTGCTGAAGGGGAACAGAGGTGAGGGGCTTTGTGAGCTCTGCTGTACTGGTGGTAGGGGCCTTTGATTCTAGGAAAACCTGGGAGAAAGTCAGTGGCTTTGGGAGCCTTGAATGGAAAAGGAAGTGTTTTCCCGCTATGTGTGTTTACTCACTAGCCAGGTGCAAGCTAGAATAAAAGGTAATGGTCCACTCGTTCTTGGCTCCATTGTTTCATTATGATCTATCCTAATCTAATGTGAACCTGCATGGGCCAGGCAGCTGTGACGCTGGCCCCGACTACTGGCCATACACAGAGAATAGTTTTTTCTTCCAGTTCATGGGAAATATTAGTAGATCTAACATTTTTTTTTGGACAAGTTGATTTTTTTTCCTATTTAAAAATAATAAAATTTGTGCAATATTTATCAAAGTCATTGTCAAATTTCTAGAACCTTGTTTAGTGGAAGGAAAGAAGAAAGAGAGGACTGGCAGGGGACTAGTGAGAAGAAGGAGGTCAGGAGGGAGGAAGAGGAGGCCACTAAGCAACTAAGAGGACCCTGTCTTAGAAGAAGAAACACCAGCAAATCACTCTGCTACTGCTTTTCGGCTGCCCTTGACCTTCTTCTGCATGACAGAGAATGTCAGCTACCAAGTACTATAGTTCAATGAGGAAGGAAAGTTCTTTGGAACTCCAGACTGTATTTCTGTTTTCAAAATATCTCCGACCATCCCTCCCTGGAGACTGAGAGCTAGGACTATGAACTGGAAGAATTCATCTGCCCACAAATACTTTGTCTCTCCTCCAAGAAGAAATGAGACACTTTGTAGATAACGAGGAAGCACCCTCCCGAGACGGACCACCTCACTTTACACTTAACTTGAGGATTTCCTACTGTGTGACCCTGAGTGAGTTAATTTAATCTCTTTGTGCCTCGGTTTCATCATCTGTAACATTGAAAAAATACTAGCACTAGAACTGCCCATTTTAAATGATTTATGTATAAATCATTTAGACCAGTTTATGTCCTAAAAAATTTGGTTAATATGGGAGCATTGTATGATATTTAGCTATCAAACCAATAAAATTTAACAGAGGTGAAACATACTACTAAGGTAAACTATCATCTTTGTGTTTATTTTAAATCCCTGAAGCTATTGTGGCTATTTATTAATATCAGAAACATATGGGGGGAAGCCTATGTAAAGATCTTGATGTGTGTGTGTGTGTGTGTGTGTGTGTATGTGTGTGTGTGTGTGTGTGTGTGTGTGTGTGTGTGTGTATAACAATGAAGTCTTACCTCTACATGCAATCAACACATAGTGGCTTATGTTACAATACCTTTCATGACTTTAACAAATCAGTATGAAGATCATAATGATTAATTAGCAGAACGAGGATTATTTTAAACTGAAAAACATGCTATGCTTCCCTGGGGACATCCAAGAGACAGAGAAACACAGACTATGTGACAGCTTACCAAAAAGGAGACGGTCACATTTACAACCTGGTGACAAGGGCACACTAAGCATGTTCACGCCAGCAGGGGCTGGAGACTGTACTCACGATATATTAAATTCAGATACTCTACAGCAGGGGTCCCCAAACCTTTTTACACAGGGGGCCAGTTCACTGTCCCTCAGACCATTGGAAGGCCACCACATACAGTACTCCATACACTGACCCCCAATGAAAGAGGTGCCCCTTTCGGAAATGCTGCGGGGCCGGATAAATAGCCTCAGGGTGCCGCAATTTGGCCCGCAGGCCATAGTTTGGGGACCTCTGCTCTACAGCCACCTGCAGCTTGGCATCTTCCAGGCTTTATATAATGATATCATTGTCATACAATTCACATTCATGTCTCTGCATTAGACCACTGTAAAAAATCAATTTTTTTTAAAGCAGTGCTCATGCAGTATGATTGACAGGCACACAGGTTTACATGAAGGGCGCATCTGGATGTCTTTATGTAGGCCGACGTCTGTGAAGACAGCCCCCAAATCAAGGCAGTCACATGCTCAGTGCCCTCCTTGTGACTTGCTCCTGCCTCCCTCTCCTCTGTCCCCAGGAGACCCTGACCTGTTTGGTCACCATACATTAGCTTGCGTTGTGTAGAACTTTATGCCAATAGAATCGTTATCTAATTATTCATTTTCCCCTGACCTCTTTCACTCAGCATACTTATTATGAGATTTATATTGTGTATATTAACAGTTTAGTTTATTCTGGTTTATTGCAAGTTGTATTCCATTGTGGAATAGGCAGAGAATTCTCATTATTCACAGTAGTTGTGTCCTATAAATTCCCAGCAAGGACTGAATTAGCAAATATTGAGCCATAGTCCCAGGGGAAAATACAGGGA
The DNA here is from genome assembly GCA_037038555.1 of Rhynchonycteris naso. NCBI lineage: Eukaryota > Metazoa > Chordata > Mammalia > Chiroptera > Emballonuridae > Rhynchonycteris > Rhynchonycteris naso. Next base: position 202,420,498 of record CM072999.1, read on the forward strand.
GGGGTAGGTCCCTGTCAGCCTCTGGTCACAGTGTCTTCATCAACCAATCCACACATGATCTCGCTGTACGTGTGTCTCTGTTTAAGGGCACCTTATTTATATATTTTGATACATTAACATTGGACTTATGGTCATTTGGACTGTAACTCATGCCCAAGAGAAGCTTATCTGACACACATACTTTCTCTAGAAGGCACAGCATAAGGAATCCCTGTCACACTGTGTTTGGAACTGTTTTAAACAGCAATGTAACCACCAACACCAACAAAAAAAAGCACGGAAATTCAAAAACCATGGCACTTAAGCAGACAGCAAAAAGCAGGCTGAAACAGGACTCCAGAGTGTCACCTGATCCGACTTCTGACATATTTCACAACTCTGAAGTCACACACACCCTCCAGTGCCCATGCAAATGCCACAGGTATTGAATTGGGGTTACTCATAGATGAGCAGGGACTGCACCACAGCTTGTTTATCTACTGCCCTGTCAATGGGTTTTGGCATTGTACAGATTTTAGCTCTCACAAATACAGCTGCCGTAAATATTTGTGTACAATTGTCGGTGTGGGTATATGCTTTTTTCCTCCTATGTAAATGCCCAAAGGTGGATTGGCCAAATCAGACAGCATTAACTTCTAGAAAACTGTCAAACTGTTTCCAAAGCGGGTGTAGCATTTCAATCATCTCTCCAGCAGGGTGAGAGTTTCCGGTTGCTCAGAGCTCTCCCAACACTGCACCTTCAGTGTTCCTAGATTTTAGCCATTCAGGCAGGCATGAAGTTACATCTCATTGAGGTTTTAATTTGCATTTCCCTAACAATGTTGAGCATCTTTTCAAGTGCCATGTTTATACTTCTTTGGTGAAGTGTCTTTTCAAATTTTCTGACCATGTTAAAAATTTTAAATTGTTTTCTCAGTAGTTGAGAGCTTGCTGATATAGTCTGGATACAGGAAACATGCCTACTGAGTATTCTCTCAAGTCTCTGGCTTGTTTTTTTATTTACTTTCTAAAAGCATAAGTTTGTATGTTTAGAAAGTCTATTTCATCAATATTTTCCTGAATGACCCTTTTTGTTACTATAGGTAATGAATCTTAGCATAAGCCAACATAAGAAAAAAGAATGTTCTCCTACACTTAATTTTAAAATTTTTATAGTTTAGGCTTGACATTTACATCTATGAACCATGTACAGTTAATTTTTTGTATGCAGAGCAAGGAACAATTTGAAGTTCTTTTGTTTTTGTACAGTTTTTCAATTGTTCCAGTACCATTTGTTGAGTTCTCTTTTCATCCTCAACTGCCTTTATAAGAGTCTCAAAAATAAGCTGTTCATATATATGTGGTTCTATTTCTGGAGTCTCTATTCTTTTCTTTGATCTATTTGACTATATTTAAGCCAAAACCCACAACTTTTTTTTTATTACTGTTGCTTTATTCTAGTCCTACCTTTATTTTTCAAAGTCATTCCAGCTTTTCAAGATCCTAGATTTTTCGTATGAATATTAGAACAAAAATGTTCATTTCAACAACAACAAAAAATCCTCCTGAGATTTTTATTAGAATTGTGTTAAATCTATAGGTAAATTTAGGGAAAATTTATGTGCTAATACTGAGTGCTCTGAACCAAGTAAAGGGAAACATCCATTTACTTGGGTCTTCTTTAAATGATGCCACAATGTTTTTAAATACATTTTATTTTAACAGTTTTTTTTAATATGCCTTACACATATTTTGTTAGATTTATCCACAGTAATCATATTTTATTCTATTAAGAATATTACTGTTGAATTAAATTTCTCACTGTTCATTGCTACAATAAAGTTGTAGTAAAATGAATTATTTTATATTTGATGTTCTATGCAATTTGGCTAATTAAACTCATTCTACCTTTCCTTGAACATAGATCATAACACCTTATACAAATGAAATTTACTATTTCTCTTTATAGTTTCATGGCACTTATTTTAATTATACTTTATTTCATTGATGAGAAAGTTCAGTACAATGTTGAATTGGGGTGTTGGGAAAGGACATTCATATCTCCTTCATAAATTTAGAGGAAAAGCATTCAGTCTTTTGATATTGAGCATGATGATAGCTAAATATTATTAGTAGGTGCCCATTGGGAGATAGAAGTTCTCTTTTCATGTTAGGCTGCCAACAGATTTTGATTTATTTATTTTAAAAAAGATAAATGGATGTTGGATATATCCCAACTTGTCATAATGTTTTACTCTATTTATAAATATAGTGCTCACAAAAATTAGGGGATATTTTATCGCTTCTTACTCAGTTTTAAAATATCCCCTAATTTTTGTGAGCAGTACAGTGGGACTGAATTAGCTAGACTTTTCTTTAGAAGTTTTAGATCTACGTTTATGAGAGGTACTGTCTACAGTTATCTTTACTTGCACTATTTGATAGGGTTTGATACCAGAGTGATAATGATCTCACAAAATGAGTTGGGAAGTAATCTGGTTCCTAAATTTTTAGAAGGATGGAATTGTGTAGAATTGGTATTACTTCTTTTCCATTGTCTGGTAGAATTAATCAATGAACCATGTGCACCTTTTATTTTCTTTATAGGAAGATGTTTAAGTCAATTATTTAATGGATATCGGGCTGTTTAGTTTATTTCATCCTGAGTGAGCTTTAGCAATATGTTTCAAGCAAATTGACCACTTTAATTGAGTTAATGAATATATTGTTATAAATTGTTCATAACATTCCCCGATTATCCTTTTAATATCTTTAGTACCTATTGTGATGTTACCACTGTTATTTCCGATATTGATAATTTCTTTTTCCTGATCAGTCTGGCTAAGTTTTAATCAATTTTATATCACAGAGAAACAATTTCTGGTTTAATTCATTTTCACTATTGTTTTCCTATTTTCTGTTCCTTTGATTTTTTGACCTCCATCATTTTCTTTGTATTGCTTACTTTGAAATGAATTTACTTTAATTTTTCTATTTTTTTAATGGGCAAGTTGAGGCCTTTAATTAATAGCCTAGCTTGCTTCTAAGCCACACACTTAGTGCTATAAATTTCACTCTGACTGACAGGTCATGTTTTCATTGTCATTCGGTATGAAATACTTCCCAACTTCTGGCTGATTTATTCTTTGACATATAGACTATTTAAGGTTGTAGTTTTGGTTTTTCCAAATTTTGAAGGGACTCTCCAGAGAACTTTTTGTCATTGATTCCTAAATCAGAAAAGATCATTGGTATGAGTTGAGTATGTATAATTTATTGAAGATTTATGGCTCAAATTTTGGTCTATTCTGTGACTTTGGAGTTACATGCATATTTTCCTGCTGTTGGATGGGCTATTCTGTGAATGTCAAATAGGTCAAGATGTCTGATGTGTCAATCAGGCATAATATACCTTTCATGATCACCCATGCTTTGTCATACTATTCTTTGAGAACGGGCTATTCAAAGTTTCAAGAATATTTGAAGATTTACTTCTTTTTCATTCAATCATGGGCTTTCCCCCCCCTATATATTTTGAAGCTCTAAGATGCAACACCACAAACTGAAAGAAAATTCATTTCAAATCACATATCTGATAACGGACCTACATCCAGATTCCATGAGGAACTCTCAAAACACATTAAAATGAAAACAAGCAAGCTACTAAAAAGACAGGCAGAAGATTAAAACAGACACATCATCCAAGAAGATGCAGAGATGGCAAATCATTACACAAAGAGATTTGAGAAACTCCTCCTTATTCATTGGGAAATGCAATATAAAACATAAGGAAGCCCTGGCTTGTTGGCTCAGCGGCAGAGCATCAGTCCAGGTATGGATGTCCAAGGTTTGATTCCTGGCTAGGGCACACAGGAGAAGCGTCCATCTAATTCTCCACCTTTCCCCTTCTCCTTTCTCTCTGTCTCTCTCTTCCCCTCCTGCAGCCAAGGCTCCATTGGAGCAAAGTTGGCCCGGTTGCTGAGGACGGCTCCATGGTCTCCACCTCAGGCACTAAAATGGCTCTGGCTGCAACAGAGCAACGCCCCAGATGGGCAGAGCATCGCCCCCTTGTGGGCATGCCAGGTGGATCCCGGTTGGGCGCATGTGGGAGTCTGTCTCTCTGCCTCCCCACTTCTCACTTCAGAAAAGTGCAAACAAACAAACAAACATAAGAATGTGCCATTACACACTAAAACAAACAGAACTGAAATATTTATCGCACCAAGTGTCAGCAAGTCTGTGACACAACTGCCATATTTTTCCCTACATAAGATGCACCTCTTTTCCCCAAGGGTGCAGGGGAAAATACTCATGCGTCTTATGGAACGAATGTTCATTTTCTTTTAGCTGCTGCTGTGAGTTCCCAGACAACTAGAAGAGTATTGGAACATTAAAGTCTCTTTCCATTTGTTAATAACAGTGCTAATGGTTGTTAATACTGCTGTTGAGTTTACATTGTTGAAATATTATTATGGCATATCTTTTTTTTTTTTTTTACCATGTCCCCGGGCAGCTGTAGATAGTCACAGTACCCTGGAATGTTTCTGTGGCAGACGAAAAAAGCATCCGCTTGGGACTACAGCTGGATACAGAGTGAGTCTACAATAATATGGTTCAGATTTTTTTTTCTTATTTTCCTCCTTAAAATGCTAGGTGCGTCTCATGGTCAGGTGTGTCTTATGGAGTGAAAAATATGATAACTGCAAGTGGGCATGTGAAATGCAATTATAGAACACTGTTTCTTAAAAAGTAAATAATAAAATTATGAAATGACCCAGCTCTCCTACTGCCAGCGATTTACACAGCAGGAGTGAACATGTATGTCCACACAGAGACATATGTATGAATTTTCTGACATATTTATTTAGAGTAGCCAAAAATTCAAAATAATCAAAATGTCTATTAATAGCCATGGACATAAAGAAATATGACATACTCATTTAATGAAATAGTACCCAGTGACATAATAATGAACTATTGAAGACAGCACAAGTAGATGCTGAATGAAAGAAGACACAAAAGGTAAATATTAAAATAACTGTATTTGGTTAAAATATACAAACAAATCTATAGTGTCAGAAAACAGATGAATGGTGGCCTCGGGTGGGGAAGAGGGCGTTCAGAGGTATTACCAAGGAACAAAAGAAAACTTAGGAGTGGCTGATATAGTCACACTTTGGTTGTAATAATGGTTTTAAGGATGTACATGCATCTTCAAACATAACAAATTTGTATATTTTAAAATTATGAGCTTATTTTATGTCAACTATACCATAATAAAACTGTTAAGTAGTACCTAGACTTTGGGTGCAATCGCTTTGCTGTATACACAGCTGTTGAACTATAATGTTGTACAACTGAAACTTACATATTAAAAAAGAACTGTTCAGAGAAAAATTAAGCCATATATATATATATATATATATATATATATATATATATATATGGCTTACATTTTCCACTTTCATAAATACCAGCAACCCACAGAACAAATTTTTATGCATATAACAACATAGTGAGACTAACATCAATGCATTATAGACATGAAGAGTCAAGTGTGGGTCAACTCCAATTTAATAAATCACAGATATACTTTCAGCATTAGCCATTCAATTATGATTTCAGTGTTGTTTTGCCATGTAGTTTAATATTAATGATACATTTCTTTTCTTTAATTATTTGTGCCTCCTGATTTTATGCAGGTGTAATACTTTCTTGCTATATACCACCCAGTTCTATACTGTAGTGAGATCATGCCCTTAGGGGACGGCTGGCTCCTTCTCTTCCTGGGTCTGTCCCTCAGTGTTTCACCCCTACCTTCCTTTCCAGCTCTTCCATACGCACACAGGCAAAATAAGGGCAGAGAGATTTCTAAAGAGATTTGTCAGATTCCAAGATGTGCTTGTATTCTGTCTGTCAGGTGTGGCTACTGATCATTGAGTATCAAAGCCCACACTTTGACATGCAGTCCTTCATATTCCTGGCTCCATTCAGTAGACAGTGAACTCTATAATGACAAGAACATAATTTGCTCATCTTTGTAACTCTTGTTTAGTACTGGACCTGACACATTGTAGGCATTGTTAAATATTCATTAAGTGAATGAATGAAAAGAATGTTAGCATTTAGTACTGGAAGCACTATGATAGGAGAGATATTTCCATGAACTAGTAGAAGAGCAATCAAGGGATAAGCAGAATGTCAGATACACGAGCAATGGGAGAGGTGTTCACACTCATCTGCCTTGTGCATTCAGGAACACTATTCACTATTAACTGAGCACTTCCATTGAGTACGGGGCAGAAGAGTTTACATTGTTGCTAAACCTTGCACTGGCTCAGCAAAGTATTATTTTATTTTAGCCTTGAGATAAATGAGTCTTGGAGAGGACCAAATATGGATATTTTAACTATGTGTTCTTCTCAGTTACTTTGCTTTTAAATGGAAATACAAACTGATAAACCTAAGAGCGTGTACAGGGACTGAGTGACCAGCTCATTGGAGTCCGAGGTCATCTTTAGTGCCAGGACCTTTCCACAAAGTAATTTCTAAATATAATCACATTACGCAAAATGGTTTTGGAATTGTCTTCCATCCCTGGTCCACTCTTTTATGTTGGGTATTTGTTCCCACTCCTTAGAACTGAAAATTTCATATGTCAAAGGAAACTATCTCAGGTACAGTGCCATGCCCTCTGGGGAATGTCTCCCGTGCATGTTCAAGACCTCCCAAGTATTGCTAGTTGGCTGGAGCAGGCATTCCTAACTCCCTATCTGAGGTATCTTGTCAAAAACCTATTAATCCTGGCTGCTTCACCCCCTGCAGCTCTTCAGATTTGACAACCGAGGTCTCACCTCTAGCGCCCTTTCTCCTGGGCATTAACTGCTATGACAATATGTTTGCATACTAAAGAACTACCTGATTGGAAATGAATAGGCGTCGTATTCCTCTTCTTTGACTCAAAGGTAAGAATAGTATCTCTTTCTTTGAAAGCATGCGTAGAATATAGAGTTTTATAAAAATGCACTTTTCAGCTGAACTGTTTTATGCACGTTGAAGGTGCATAGGAATGAAATTTCAGATGGTGGGTTATGTGAATGTGACTCAGAATTGCAAATAATAAATGTCAATGAGAGTAATTTATATTTCATCAAAAGTGGCTTGGGTTTCCAGTTTCCTATACTGGAATTATTATTCCGTTGACTATCTATATAATTTTATTTGGAGTCAAAGTAAAAGCGCACTGCTGATTTATGTGTATGTGTTTTATATAAATATGAGCTTTGGCCTGCTGTTCAGCCGCTAAAGACATATAGTAAATTGAATTATTTGTAGCTGATTTTTTTGATATGCTTCTCTTGTTTCAGAGCTGTGATCAAATAGGGGACACATGACAGGAGTAAAGAGCTGGCTGTTCAAGAAGATGAGCTGGATTTATGGCCATCAGAGAGCCCACAGTCACGCGATGTACTTTGGTACATTTAATCAGACTTTGCGGCTCCACAATCTAGGCCTCAGGTCTCTTAGAAACTGATCTGTAATAAATATTTTATTTATTTTATTTCATTAATACTGAAAACAGTGGCCATACACCAAACTGAACAAACTCTTATGCAGTTTCCAATACAATGCTTTTATGTGCCATAAAAGCCAAGGGTAGACTCATCTAGTATATTGAACGACAACGCTTAACTTCTGCATCAACTGAGGCAGAAAATGGTCTAAATCAGTAGTTCTGTAGAAACATTTGCTTTGGTTTTGTTATTTTCTTTTATAAACTCTTATCTATTCATGCCCAGTCTGGGCCAGAAATGAATGTTACTATTGCAGGAAGATATAATAGGTCATTTCCAAATAGCTTTTCATAAAATCAGAAGGCCAAAATCAAATAATGCTATTTGAATAGTCATATCATAAAGCCCTTTTTCTTTAGAAATTTGCAACCGTTTAGCTCTAAAATTCCTGATTTAATCACTGAGTTTGATTAATATAAAACTAAACCCAAATATGTTACAGGATCCTGAAAAATTATGATTTTAATATAAAAATGTGACAGGTAAAGTTAGGTACCATGCAATGACTAGTCTTTGTCCACAGTAAATAATCTTGTGGATTTTTCTTCATATTAAATTTACATGGACCAGTAGTCAAACTCTCAAATTAACGTTAGCCATTGGTAAGAATAAAAATAATAATTGCCTATAATTTATCATTTTTTTCTTTCCACAAATTTCTATGTCTTTTCAACCATAATTCTATTCATTAAGAAAAATCATGGTATACTTACATTCATGTCAGGAATTTTTAAAGAATTTATTTATTCAATTTTTTTAATTCAATTTTTTTCAGAGAGGAGAGAGGGGGTGAAGAGGAGAGAGAGAGAGGGAGAGAGAGGGAGAGAATGGGAGGAGTGCCAGAAAATACCAGGGTTTTGAACCAGCAACCTCAGTGTTCCATGTTGAGGCTTTATCCCACTGTGCCACCACAGGTCAGGCTCATTTCAGGAATTTTTAAAGGAATTTTAAGTTAATACAGAGGAACATTCATTGCTAAAAAAAAAAAAAAAGATGCTTTTGAAATCGGAAAAATTAAAAAACTAATTGCTGTTACTACATTCATAGTAATTTATAATATTCTCTCTTTTTTCTGGTCATTATAAATGCTTCAAGAAAAGGTCAACTTTTGTGCTTCTTTTCATTTTGCTTATTTTGTAGCATTCTACTTCTTATTAAAAAACTATACATAGAATTATAGTACAGATAAAAAAGGTATTTTAAAAGGTAATAGATGAGAAGTTTAATATTTTTGAAAGATAAAAGAAATATTTGTACATTGTTTTCTGATGTCAAGTACAAAAACCATGCCAAAATCCAATAATTGCTCATACCTTTCTCATCTCAGTTTCCAGCTAATGTATTTAAGTCGCTATCAAAAGAATTACTTGAAGAGGGGGAAGTAATAAGGGAATAAATGGTGATGTCATGCTTTGGAAGCAAAAGGCGACCGAGAGATGATTTCTTTGTGCCGGTCTTAGCTAAAGTCGTGTTCTTAATTCCCTATCAAATTTACTAATTTCTCCCCATATCATACTACATCAGAAATCTGAAAGAAATGAAATTAGTTGGTGTCATGGTTGTTTTTCTCGAACACTTCACTCTCTATAACTGGAGTGTCTCCCGAGAGGGGCGGCTAACTTCGCTGAAAAGCACTTCTTAAGAGATACGACGGAGGTCAGTACAGAGAGCCAATACCGCTGCCGGTCTAAGTATCTCTAAGTCAAGATGAGGACACAAGTGTATTTCCCCCCTAAACTACGAGATCTTGAAGGTCAACAACGTGTGTCCACCCCTGGGAGCCCGCTAACATCTATCACAGTACCCAGAACGTTCCAACGCTGGGTGAAGAAATGACGTCACAGAACGGAAGGCTGACAGAGCTAGCCCATCACAGTAGGAAAGCAAGAGGTGGGGCGAATACAACCAAGCAGCTGGCATGGGATGAAGGAGCTGGCACCGGGCAGGGTGTGAATGCACAGAAGTCAGAATGAACGTGGCATACGGACAACAGCACCCCTGCTTCTCCGCAATGCGGAAATGTCTCAACAAAGAGCTGAGGATTCTGCTCTATGTCATAACAGCTATAAAGGATATGATTTCTACACATTTTCCTCATCACATGGCCCCAGAATAATGTCCTTGTCTAGTTCTGCATCGTGGTTGTTCTCAGACCCAGCACGTTATCCTGCTTCTTCCCACTGCGTCTCTGCCTCAGAGAAGGTACCAGTCGGTGCCCCATCTCCCGCACTCCTCATCCTGAGGGGTCTGCAGCAGACTGTGTTGTGGGCACCAGGAACAAAAGAGGGAAAGGTCCTGCAGAAAGATTTGGTTTCCCATGACAACTGGGACAGTGGCAGACATACAGCAGGACCGGCAGTTGCTTAGAGTGACTGGCAACAACAGAGAAAGACAAAGGGATGTGGGGGGGGGGAGGAGAAAAAAAACAAAGAAAATAATCTGGAGAGAAACAGTATGAGAAAGAGAGAGGGGTATCTTTGGGGACGACACTTCCAGGGAAATGAGCGCCCATCATGATATGTTTTAGGGTTGGAAAGCCTGAGATCTTTTTATTTTTTTTTAATTTGCTTTACAGCAGTGTAATTTGTAGTTACATCACCAATGTTAAGTGTATAATTATATGATATTTGACAACAGGTGAAGTCATGTGACCACCACTCCTATTAAGATATGGACTATTTCCGCCAAGCCAAAATGTTCTTTCAAAATGTAGTCACCTTCCACATTTCTTCATCCTGATCTGTTTTTCTTGAGATATTAGGAATCCTTTATTATATAATAGTTTTCACATCCAGAAAAGTATATAAAAAATGTAAAAATGAACCCACATAGCAGCACTTGGCTTCCTCAGTCTTCAAGAGCATTTTGCGATATTTGCTTTCTTTTTAAAAATGAATTATTACAGCCTGACCAGGTGGTGGCACAGTGGATAGAGCATTGTACTGGGACGCGGAGGACCCAGGTTCAAGACCCCTAGGTTGCCAGCTTGAGCGTGGTCTCACCTGGTTTGAGCAAGGCTCACCAGCTTGAGCCCAAGGTCACTGGCTTGAGCAAGGGGTCACTTGTTCTGCTGTAGCCCCCCGGTCAAGGCACATATGAGAAATCAATCAATGAACAACTAAGAAACTGCAATGAAGAGTCGATGTTTCTCATCTCTCTCCCTTCCTGTCTGTCTGCCCCTCTCTCTGACTCTATGTTCCTGCCACACACACACACACACAAAATGAATTATTATAAATGGAGTTAGACTCCATGCTCACCTCTTGAAAATTCCTCACTTGTCCTGATTTGGCATTTATCATTCCTGTGCATATTTTGATTAATTTATTATATACCTATATATGCATAAGTTACACATAATTATTTTCTATTAAATATTTTTAAAACTATTTTTTAAAATGCTAAAAAATTTTTATTGATTGATTTTAGAGAGAGAGAAAAGAAGGGAGAGGAAGGGAGAAATACTAGAACATCAATAGTTCCTGTCTGTGCCCTGTCCAGGATCGAACCAGCAACTACTGTGCTTTGGGATGAACTCGAACCACCTTCTAACTGGATAGACGAGCTATCCAGCCAGGGCCAGTTATTTTCCATTTTTAAAGGTGAGTTAGATGGCGGACTCTGCGCATATTCTATTGTTTTGTCTCAGTATTTTGTTTTGAGATGTATAAATGATAATGCTTCCTACTGATCATTCACTTCCTCTTAGATTACTCCAGCCTACTGTCATTTATTTATTCATTCTATATATGGAGAATTTAGACTGTTTCTAATATTCTGCAATTATAATCTCTGAAACAATAAACATTCGTGTATGTAATTCTTTTTACACAAATACAACAGTTTCTCTGAAATGCACATCAGTTAATAAATTGCTGATCCATAGAATATATGCATATTAAATTGCTCTTCAAAGATGCTGAAGATCTTCATACCATGCGCTTACCAATTTGGATACTGAGGGTTTGTTAGTATTTACACATTTGAATGGGTATGAAATAGTATCTGCCTTACTGCATATGCATTTTCTACATTAGCATTTTCTCCTCTTGGAATGGCCTTCACCCAATTTGCCATTGAAAGCAACGTCTTATTCCTATTGTCTTATTAGTTTTTTAAAAAGATATAGTCTAATTATTGTCTGCTGTTTATATGAGTTGCACTGGTTTACTTGTACTCTTTGTCATGGCTCCCACTTAGACCCCCCACCCCAACCTAGGGAATCAAGGGAGGTGGTCCTCGCTGAGGGGGGTGGCACCAAGTACTAAATAGTATGAAAACTAACATGAAAAGATCAAGAAAAATGCCTCCAGCATTGCTGGCACTAATGGAACTCTGTTGGAAGACACTGTATGTATTAGGTCATTATATATATATATATAGTGTGTGTGCAGATGTGTGTGTGTGTGTGTGTGTGTGTGTGTGTGTACACACAGAACAGAGTTCACCACCTGAACTCACCTAATGGTGAAAATCAGCTCTCCCAGGCTCACCTTGTGTTTGTTATTAGAAACAATACTGCACTGCGTAACCCGTGCACGTCATTTACTACCTGGGCAGGGATAAAAATTCACTATTTATTTATACCTTGTTACTCCCTTCACTCATTATTCAGTGCATAGTTTAAAAAATCCTTTATTTATGAACGTTCATAAATATAATATATTTCCTTATAAGATAGTTTTAAATGTAGTTTGCATACTTTGGTCTTTAATTCCACTGAAGTGCGACTAGAGGTATAAAAACACATAGGAGCTTATTTTCATTTTTTCCCATGCAAATAAAAGAAAAAGCATTGGAGCACTACTGACTGAACACTGAAAGTGAGTCTTTCCTCATCGAATTGTAATGCTCCCTGTGTCACATACATGGATTATCTATATGCACAACTCTGATTTGTGGCGATCATTTCTATTCCAGTGGCCTATTTGTCAAGATCTAATTACCATTGCATTAGGATAACTCCTATAGTTGCTAGAGTAAATCTACATCTCATTCTTCAGACTTCTTCGAGCTATTCCCTCACACACATATATATTGGATTTATTATTAGGAACTAAAAATTGTGGTTGGTAACACAGATGCATATGTGTTTGTGTGTGTATATATATATTTACAATATCTAATGTTTTAATGCTGGTTTGTAGAATAAACTACTTTATTGATTATTGATTATGTATCAGAAAACTTGCTCATCTTTTTTTACTGATTCTAATAGTTTGTGGTTCTATAAACCCGTTTATATGGGAAATCATTTTCTATGTTAACAAGGCAATTTTTTTTCCTTACTTTTCAGACACTGCATATCTTATATCTTCTTTTAAAATTTAGTGTGTCTTTTACAATCTGTAGGGCAATGCTGAATAGAAGACAGAAGTGGTATTGCTAGCCACCTCTTCTCATTCTTGAATTTTAAAGGAAATGTTCCTCACACTTCTTTGAAAATGCATTTCTGAGATAGCTCAATTTTACCCAGTTGTGAAAATTCCCACATATTACTAGTTTTCTAGACCATTTAAAAAATTTTTGTTATTGTTGAAATTTGTTGATATCTCTTCTACTAATCAGGATCACTATATTTTTTAAGTTGGTAAATGTGTGCCGTAGCTTGCTTAATATAAGCATACATATAGATATATCTCCATTTACATATACATACATGCCTATGCATGGGTGTCTACACATTTATGCATTCAGTTTTAAATTTTTGTATGCATATTTATAGGTGATATTGGCCTATTGTTTCCTTTCCTTGCATCTATGCATAATTTTGGTATCAAACCATTACATCCACATAAAGTGATCTGAGGATTTTATTCTCTGAGTTTCTGTAAGACACATAGTATATGTTTAACCAATATTTGCAATATTTTCCCTAAAGTGTAGATCAGGGTGGAAATACATGTATTTTTTTTTTATTTAAAAGAAATAACTATCCAGTATAAATCCAAACCCAGCAGCCTTCACCTTTGAACCAGAGAGACCTCCCCTTGAGGCTGTCAGCAGACCAGAGGTGGCAGCATTGGGGCGCACTTGGGAAGCACCCTTTGCCATTTTCATGGTGCGATGTTATAGATTTCTGGCTCATTGGACTGTTTTGGAATAAATTTCTGCTTCAGGTTCAAGTAAGTGCTAACAACCCAGAAAGACTTCTGAGTGGACCTTCTCCAGGAACACGTAATAAGTCAGTTTGATGGGTTCTGTTATTCCATCCACCAGGTATATGTTAAGTACTTTATAAATATTATTTCATTTAAGTCTGTAAAGGTTTTATAAGGATAAAGGAGGAGGGGCACAGAGAGGAGAAGTAACTTCAAAGGTCACATAGCTAATAAGTGACAGAGATAGTACTTAGGTCCAGGCACTACCTATCCTGGACCCCTGCTTCTGCTTACAGGTGATGACAATTTTTCAGGTTCAGAATGTCCCTAGCAGACCATGTCTTTAGTATAGTAAGTCGAATATTTTATATAAAATATATGTCCAATGTGATACCAAGATGTTTTCCAATTACTAAGGATTATTAGCAGAATTTCTTTATGAAGCATAAGACCCTATAGTTTATGTTTTTAGGCATTTGGATTTCGGTTGAACTAGAAACCAAAACTCTTTTGTGCAAAACTAGGGCATTTAGTTGAATGCAGAAAGCGAACTGCATTTAGAATATTCTGAGCTCAGAAAGACTGTTATTCACACCGGGAAGTGTACTGAGGAAATGAAGAAATCAGGTACTTTATTTATATAGAACGCCGGGCACGTGTTGCTGCTTTTGTGAATGCTTATTACTTTAAACGGCAAGTAGAGTTTTGAATCCTCTGGAGTTGGTTATTATTAGTTTCACGTCTAAGTAAGTAAATGCAGGGAAGAAGAACCCGTGTACCAAATTCCTGATTCAGTGTGGCCAAGGTCAGCGCGTCCTCCTCAGAGTCACCGCACTAGAAATTAAATGGTTTAGAGCAGCATTCTATATCTCAGGTCCCTTAGTTCCCCCGCTGGGCCCTCCCAGCAGTCCCATCCAGGACAAGCTCCTAGTGTCTCCCAGTGGCCCCTGGGGCTCTAGGACTGATATTTTCTCCGTTTGTACACAAGTCAGCTCAGAAACACTCAGGGTGACACTCGGGGAGGAGTCTAGTGATGAGTGCAAGTTGGAGCTCAAACATCCCAGCTTCCCTGCCCCTCTAAGAGGGGATGGGGTCATTCTAAGGCATTCTGTATGCTGTCCTACAAGTCCAAATCTCTTGATATCTTCACCTGCCTCTTCTGCCCCTTTTAGGGGAACCATTCCATAGGCTCCTATCCTCTGTGACAGCCAGCTAATCCCGTGCCCAGCCTGGTGGGCAGGATCAAATTAAAACTGGCGACCACAGGTTATAAACTAAGCTGCAATCTATTCAGCAGAGAACTGAAGTTCATCCCACCTATCGAAAGGAAATAAAATTTTAAATGATTTTATATTATTTAACAATATTGAATAAGGTAACTTTGATTTATAGACTTTTTTAGCACATTATTTGGGGCACATTTTAGGGCAGGCATAGTTCCCAGATCTAATTGATTGAATATCTATTTTTATCCCAGTTTCTCTTACCAGAAATTATTTATTAATGCCTAAGTATATACATGACAACAGTGACTGAAATAATATAACTCACAGGATGCTTCTGTAGGATCTCTTTATACTTTAAATGAAATGTTACCAAAAATGTTTTTTCCTCCTCCCATCTCACTTGAATCCATATGTCCGACCCGTGGGCAACCTGGACAGACAGGGTGCACGTTAACTACTTTGATTCCCAAAGGTGCACTGTACGCGTACATTAACATTTCCCCTTGTATCTTTCTATTTCCCTTGAAGTGTGATGCTGGAGGTGATAACATGAAGTGAGAGAAAAAAGCTCAACCAGGTTCACACTTCTCCACTTTCATGTTCCAACACTTTCAGCCTGAACTGCTAATTGTTCTTACAGCTTAACCCCTTAGTGTCGGCAATCAGTAAGGTAACACAGCCCACAGAAAATACTTACCATTATACGGGGTGGTCAGAAGTCGGTTTACAGTTGTTCGTGTGGAAAGTAATATGACCATTAATAAATGATAAATACAAGATTAAGCTGTACTGTGTGTGCTCACAATCGTAAATCTACTTTTGCCTTCCCCGTATTTATACAATTTATACAGCAACCTTGATTTTTTATTTCAAAGTTTTCTTTTTCCCTCAGATCGTGTTAATGAACATAAATGCAAACATTCACATCCTCCCGTTGCCCACCTAGTAGTCTGAGGAATGTCTGGCAGCCACTTAAATATTTTTTCCCTAAGGGGTATTAGAGAAACAGTGAGTCACGTGTACACTTCTCTCCTAAAATTAAGTCCATGCCAACTAGAAATGTAACTTTTTTTATTTAGTAAAAACACTGTTTTCAATCGTGGGAATAAAGCTTAGAAAGCTGAAAACTTTTCCTTGCATAGGAAACAACATCCCTCAAAACACAAACAAACAAAAGAAGCAGCCTTGATTTCATCAGTTACACCTTAGCGCTTTCTTTCTGGTGCCAAGCGCCGTCCCTTTTCCCACCCTGCCTCCCTCCTGCCCTTCTGCCCACCCCCTCGGCAGGGGACAGCGGTAAGGACCACTGGCTGGACCAGTCTCCAAAATCACGGCCTCCCACGGTGCTGGAGTCACAGCGCTTCCAGATGGCTGACTGCAGTGGTTCTTGGGATAGACTGGGAATTATGTAAGAGAAACCTAGACCTGAAGCACACACATTTTCCTAGTTAGCACCTTTCCAAAGGAAATGTTTATAATAGAACTGCTTTATATCTAGGTCTGCACCATCCGCTGTCGCCTCGTCCGGTTCCTGTCCTCGGAGGCTACTCTGCAAATACTAGTGGCATGGAAGCATCAGCATCTTTTGCAGAGACAAATGTCCTTTGTTTCCAAAGACGTTGCATCTGGCCCATTCTTATTAGAACCTTCACTGTGCCTTTTTAAAAAATGTGTCCTTGCCTTGTGACTTTTGTGGGAAAGAGCAAAAGAAAATAGAGAAACATGATTTCTGCACATGTAAAATCTGGGATGCCTGCTCATTCACCTTTGGTCGATAGTAGGTGGTTAATAAATATATGTTGATTGATCAGGGCCACTGTGCTCTAAGTTAAGGTGATTGGGTCCCTTATCACAGTAGTTGGGTAGATAGGTTTAAAAACAAACATACCACATTGATATTCTTGTGTATCCCAAAGAAATAGAATGCATTTCTCATTTCATTGCTACATAAATCCCAGAACCATTATTTTATCTACTTATCTCACAAATAGTTAAAACGTGCTACATAAAATGCATGAGGAACACCACCCAGCCCTTGACGAGCTTACAGTCTAGAGAAGATGACAAGTTCCGCCACCACCTGACACGTTCTAGTCATCATAAATTTTCTGTGAGAACCTTAAGTCTCAGGTAGGATCTGTTTCTCTGGCCTTAACCCAGAAAGAGGCACCTGGAACATGGTCACAGCTGACCTTGAGCTGGCACAGCCGGAGAGCAAGACACAACCTTACTGGCTGTAACTCTCTGAGATTTGTGGGAAGTTGGGTACCATTGAGGAACCTACTGAAAGCTGAAATACAAATTGCTTACAGGAATTGGTTGCTAGTCTAATAAACATACTAAACCTGGTGAGATGGGCCTTAGAGCCCAGCTGTCAGCAACAAGGTAACTGTGAGCAGAGGCTGGAGAAATGGTGACCCATGAGATACGCTTGGGAAGCACTTGATGAAGCCGTTCCTGCCACTCCTCGAAAGAAAGATCGGATACTGAAGAAGTCGGTAACTTTGGGCAACTCTGCTTAGAAACAGAATGGTACTCATGTGAGCCAGTGACAACTGGCCGGGCTTGACAGGGTACATCGGAAAAAAAGATGACCCTGGAGAAGAACTGGCTGCTTTATGACTGGAGGATAGAGAGAATCCAGAGATTCTGGGACTTAAAAGGTAAAAGAGGCAACTGTTTCTCAAAAATAACTAAGAAAAAATAGAGTTGAGAATTGCTGTAAATAAAAATTTTAAAAAAGGCCATTTAAAATGGCTTTTAGTTCTTTGCCTGTGATAACATCTCAGAACGTTTTAAGGTACCATCTAAGCTGTCTGGAAGGTGCTTATGGATATGGCCTACACATAGTGCTGACTGGAAGCAAAGAGACTGAACAGACTTTTGAGAGAATCATATTTGCAAAGCAGCTGTCGAACTGGATAAAATAGAATGTCTACTTGGGACTTAAAACATCTTCTTGGCCTCTGACTTTCTATGGGTAGGTGGGGGTTGAGAAAATTGTTCAGCACCTAAGATTGGCATATTCTCTAATACTTTCTTTATATGCAGCTAAGAATGGTAATGGAAAAGTAAGGACTAACAAAGAGCCATGCAGAGCAATAAATGGAGGAACTAGTCCAAGGAACAGATCAGTTATCCCAGGAAAGAATTGCTTAATTTTCTAAAAGGGATACTTCCCACCATCTGGCTCCCTGCAACATTTGCCCAAGTAAGTTTTGAAACTGCTATAGACGAGAGCATGTACTACTGTGAAATCCCAGGGTTTCAGCTTCTGCCATGTTTCGGTGGAACTTTGGAGAGAAGTGAGTGTGTTTTAGCAGAGGAAAGGAGAAAAACATCTATCTGTGACAAAAAGTATGAATAATTTGTGAACACAACTATATGGCTGTGACGTATAACTTGCTATTCACCTAATAATAGGATTCTCCCTCTTCAAAGTGTCTTCACCAAGCTTTGCTCTGTCTGTACAGCCTTGACGTGGCTAAGGAAATGTGAATGGAAGGGACAAATGCCACTTCTGAGCAGGAGCTATGGCATGGGCCCACCAGTGCTCCTTTCCTCTACTGTGAGCCTGGCATGGGGCTCTTCTGGTCTTAATCCAAAAATTAAACTAGTCCTGTATTTCTATCACTACTTAAAACCAACATGATCCCAGAAACATCTCACTGGGCATTTCCCTTATAACACTCCTAATATTATATATGTTAGAAAAGAAATTTATAGAATCTAACAAACTCAACCAATACTGGTTTTATTAGAAATTGGACTAGATTTGGTTTTTTTGCATAACTACTACAAATGGTGTGCCTCACTTATCCAAGTCATACAGAACGGAATCAAAGGAAAGGATATAATGGGACCTGTGTTACTAAGGAAGTCACTGAGTCATACACAATTCAAAACACCTTAAGCCAAAAAGAAGTTTTCCAAAAGAAGTTTCCTTTTAGAAAAAAAAATAGCACTATTGTTGCATGTTGGTTGATGATTCCTAAGAAAATGAAGGTATGTTTGCTCTCTATTTGTTTTTCATTGAGATTTAGGCTGCCTAAGGAGACAATCACATTTTTTTCTTTCTATAATTGCTCAAAGTTAAAGCTGCTCTATGAATTTAAATTATTGCATAATTAAACCTATTTAGAGTCTGAAGGGAGGTAATGCTGACTAGCTAATTGGTGTGTTCTCCTTCCATTTGAAGCTTTGCCAGTCTTCCTCTTTAAATACCCACATTAAAACAGCTCTGAAGCTATACGAACCTTGTTGTTGTTTTTAATAATTGAAGGAATATATTTTTGGAGCGCGTGTAGGAGAAACAAAGCTTGATAAATTTAATCTGGAAAGTTGCATAAACAGAACTGCTTGCACAATTTGCCTCTCTTATATAGTTTTAGATAGGAAGTTCCATCACAGTCCTTAAGTATTTATAAACTAACAGAAAAGATCCCTTTGAATATAAATTTGGCTTTTTAAAACTTTGGGGTAGAGGCTGTTCCCAAAGTCAGCAGGGAAGCCACGACTGGAAACCTGTTAGGCTGCATTCACTTTGTTTGTCTATAGCCTAACGAGAGCAGTCCACTTTATTTATAGATGCGTCTCCATCTTTGCAGTCCAACGGTCTACTTTTCATCCTTTTCTGTTATCCTTAGCTCTTTTTATGAAAGTTAATACTTTGCTAATGTAGCATATTTTAAATAACTGGGCTGACATCCTGACCAAACTGGACGGTGAATAACAATGGAGCTCTATTCTAGAGGCATATTTTTCAGGGTTTATGCCAGAGAATTCTTATACATAGATCTTTCTGGAACTTCTGGTTGCTCTTTGTGTGTATGTTTTGTTGTTGTTTTGTGCTGCATTCAAACTTCTTTCAGTGTGAAAAGCAGCTATTGAAGACATTTGTTCACTTTTGTTGTAAAATTATATATATATATATATATATATATATATATATATATATATATATATATATATATATATATATATATATATATATATTTGCCTACAATGAATGTTCTTGCAGTTCATTGTAGCTTTTCCTTTCATGAAAGATTATGTTACAGTTAGTCTCATTATAAAGCGGGTAGAGTTACCTACATTTCTTTTCCTCGTTCACTGCCACATAATGAGTTAAAATGAGAATTTGAAAAAACGTTATTTTTCAGTGACTTTGATTTATATGGGTGGATCATTAATAATTGAGAATTAAATGTTGACTTTAGGAAACTGTTTCTGATATTCCTCTTAAGTAATAAAGCAAATAAAACTAAAAAGAAATTCTTATGAAAACCATGTACCAAATAGTATTTTAGTATAAGTTAAATATTCATACATTAGATGACATTTGGTCCGAACCCTGCCAGGTTACCAAATAACAGAAGAGGGTAAAGGAGATGAAGATGGAAAGAAAAAAAGGCAGCC
Organism: Rhynchonycteris naso; assembly: GCA_037038555.1. Classification (NCBI taxonomy): domain Eukaryota; kingdom Metazoa; phylum Chordata; class Mammalia; order Chiroptera; family Emballonuridae; genus Rhynchonycteris; species Rhynchonycteris naso. The sequence goes on from CM072999.1 coordinate 202,440,796, forward strand.
TCATCAGCCTTCTGAAGAGACAGGTTCAGCACATTCAAGGTACAACATATGGCTGCAAAATTATTTTTTCCAGAAATCACAGTGTCTGAACATCATAACCTTATTTTTAGTGAATGTGTCAAGGTTGGTAAATCTTGAGGAGAGGTGCATTCTACAAGACTGGAAAATACTTATCCTTCCCTTCCAAAAATATCCATGGAGTTTTCTTTTCAAATAAAGGCAAAATCAAATTTTTCAAGGGGAAAGATAAACAAAACAAAAGGGAAGTTTAAAAAGTGATGGTGATGCCCTGAATGTATGAGAAACAAAACTCATTATGAGCACTTATTCCAAAGATACACACAGCTGAGGGGTTACTCAAAATAACCAGGAAAAAAAAAACAGCAGTAAAATAGAGTAGTTTAAAAAAAATGACAGCATCCTGACTAAGTGTACTGCTTCTAAATTTGATATTAAAGTGTCTTTAAAGTAATTGTCATGATTTAAAATAATGCTAGACCTAGTATATATTTTTTCAGTTAGAATTACCACTGACTCTTCAAATGTTATATATCAATTTCTAATAGTAATTAAATGCTTCTTCAGTATTTGAGTTATATAATTTCATTTTAATTAGTCATTTCAAACTGCCATTTATTGAATATAAATAGATAGATAGATAGATAGATAGATAGATAGATAGATAGATAGATAGAGGTCTGCCACTTATATACAGGTTATAAGCCCAAATAAATCAACAGAATTTTTCACCCACTGTATTACCTGATATACTTGTTCTATTTATATTTGTTAATAAAACTTAGAGAAAACTTCCAGTTGACCTCCAACAAAGCTATACAAAATATAAATATAAAACACCCTCGGGCCTCATTAAGAGTTTTAAAAAATATGCCCACTTATTTTAGAGGAAAAATAGTGAACTGCTAAAAAGTAACAACAACAATAATAATGATAATTTTAAAAAGCCCTAAACATACTGTGCTTCTTATTTGCACAGAGACCAAGAGGTGAAATGAACCCAGTAGTCTAGGGCAGGCGTCACTGTGGAGACCGGTGCGCAGAGGGTGCCGCCCTCCTCGGTGAGGCAGGGGAGGCAGGCTGACCCAGCACCTAGCAGTGCAGGAAACATGTGGTCTGCGAGCTCCATATATACTGAAGCTTTAACTTTAGTACATCGGTTTGCAAGCTTGCCCCTCTAACCATTGGTATCATATGAGGATTCAAATGGTGCTATTCAAAATTTAGCTCTTTCTGGAGAAGGAGTGAGAATTGGTAGCTTTTTGTTTTTCAATCTGTCCTTTAAGCTAAACAGTGTCCTCGCAGATGGGGGCAAGGCCCTACAAAGCGTGCAGGATATCTGCCTCCTCTCATCTGTGAGCAAATGGTGAAAGTCACAATCAGACATGGGTTCCGAGACTACGCCTAGCGCCCCAGTTTCCTTCCTGGCCCTTCTTCGGCATAAATCGCTGGGAACTAAAGTTCTGTTGCACCCACAAAAACATTTGTTCTTACCTAACTCGAGTGTGCTGATCTCAAACCTGACATTAGTTTTTCTGTGTGAACTACAGTTTATTTGCAATTCAAGATTTTAGATTTTCAAAAAAATTGATTGTAAAATTTTCAACATGTAGTTTAACATAATGAAGTAGAATTTCTTCTTGGGCATCATCTTTGTGAAAATATAGTAACTCATATAATGCAGTAAATACACTAATACACTACAAGATATGATTGCATCAGAATTTGTCTAGAATTTCAAAATAGAACATATTAAAACACTTATTTTAATCATAAAATTTACGAAAAACTTAAGTAAATTCCATTCAGGCAAAAATTTCCATTTGTAGCTCTTGCTTTTGTGTACTCTTGAGGACAATCTCATCTGATGCTCCAGCAGTAGTCTGCTCAACACTAACAGCTCCAAGATTTTGGGGAAACTTATCAAGGTGACTGTTCAGGAAGTGAATCTTAACGCTAATGTTGCATCCAATGTCGCGGAAAGCCAACAGCATCCTTTGAACCAGAAGTTCATAATTTTCTGCTTTTTTGTTGCCTAGGAAGTTCTTTGTAACTGCCACAAAAGACTGTCATGCTGCTTTCTCCTCCTTATTTATCTTCCTGGCAAATTCTTTGTCACGTATGAGGGTTCGAATTGGAGGTCCATTGAATACACATGCTTTCATCTTCTCGAAAGACAAGGCAGGAAAAGCAGAAATAATATGTTGAAAGCATTCACTTTCTCTATTCAAAGCATGAACAAACTGCTTCATTAAGCCAAGTTTGATGTGAAGTGGGGGAAAAGTAATCCTGTCTCAATTAACTACAGGTTCATTCACAATATTTTGCATCCCTACCTCCAGAGCTTCATGTTTCAGCCACTCTTTCTGTGTCCAGTGTTTCTCCTGAGCTCAGCTGTTCCTCAAACACAGAAAGCAAGGATACTTTGTGAAACCTCTCTGTTGTTCTAGCAGGAAATTTACCATTTTATGATCCACACAAATGATCCAGTTATGCTCCTCATACTTCAGAAAGTCGAGGACAGTTTTTATGTCATTATTATCTTCTTGCAGATGAGTTGAATAACAAATTGGAACCACTGCATAAACATTACCATTGTGTAGGAGAATACATTTCAGACTCTGTTTAGAGCTGCCAAGAAATAGCTGCCATTCTGTTGTACTGTAAGTGGTAACACCTAGCTGGCTGAGAAGACTACTGATATCACGACAGTAAACAAAGTGTTTGTCTTCAGAATAAAAGTCTACAAAAATTTGTTCACGCTTCCTGAAATGGGATACTTTAGCTGACCAGTGAAGTCCATTCCTTTCTTGAAGCCTAAAGGCTAATAACTCAATTGCTTTCTTTGATAGGCCCAAATCTCTTACTAGGTCATTCAATTTGGGTTGGCTAAACTGCTGACGGGTTAATGACTGCTTGGTATCAGAAGAAGATCCTTCAGATTCTACAACCATTTCCTCATGCATGTTATCAAAATATACTTGATCACCATGTTCACTTTCTTCATCTTTAGAAGAAATAAAACCATTGAAAACTGGAACCAGGAGTGTCTCAGACTGTGGGATAGGTCATATAGCTGAAGGAATATTAGGATATGCAATCATATGCTGTTTTTTCCTGCCGATGCCTTTTGTATGGATCAGACAACAATACAGTCACTGCTGTGGTCCTTAGCTTCATGCCAAACCATGGGAATACCAAAAGGCATGCCTTTTTTTTTTCTAGTCACAAAACATTTCCTCATAATCATGACACACAATTTGAGAAGACCAATTCTTGTCTTGATCGCCAAGGGGAACTTAAATATAGGCAATATACGCACGTGTCAAAAATAATGAAATATTGTGCCTTTGACATTGAAATGTGGAACAGCCGCATATATAACAGAAGGTGTCAGGACTATTCTTACATTTAGGCCTACTCAAAGAAGCCATGATTTAATCTTATAACAAAATAAGAGGGTGTTTTTTTATCAGATAATATTTTTTTACATTTAAAAACAACTACAATTATGTAAAAGTGATGTTTGTAAAACATTAATTTTCCTGTGGTTATGTTCAATCCAAGAGTCATTGCCCTTTAACTCCAATTAAAAAACTAATGCATACCATTAACTGTAACAAAAACAAATTAAAATTGCATAAAAACTAGAGCATGCACCAAAAAACGAATTTCAGATTTGCAATCAGTAATGCAGACATATATAAAAATAGTTTTAAAACCTCAAGCAACAGAAAATGAAAAAAGATTGTTCCCCAGTGTAATTGAAGGAGACTTTAGGAAGGCTCTAATTTTTGTTTGTGTTGCCAGAACATTGAGATTAGAGCCCACAGCACCACTCAGTGAAATACTCAGTCCTAGGGCTAGGATTAGCTGTTTCAAAAATAACATGAAATGGCCCTGGCCGGAGGCTCAGTGGATAGAGCATCATCCTGGCATGCTGAGGCCATGGGTTTGAGCCCAAGCAGGGCACATATGAGAAACAACCAATGAACACACAACTAAATGGAACAACTTAGTGGGACAACGAGCTGATGCCTCCCTCTCTCTCTTTCTCTCTCTATCTCAAATCAGTGGAAAAATTAAAATAAAAATATAACAAAATAAAATTTTAAATCTTCAATGTTCAAACAGGTTTGGCAAAGGCTGCACATTGATTTCTCTTTGCAAAATCATAATGATATTAACATTCAAGGCTTGGTGAGGTCTTCATGCAAAGAAATGAGAGTCTCCCAAATAAGCTTAACCACAACAACCTTCTGCATAGAGTGCTAGTTAAAAGATGGTACTCTATATAGCACCAGTGGGTAACGCTGCTATAACATTTCTATAAAGTAGGAACCGAATCAGCTCTCCAGAGACCTTTGGACAGGATCAATATGAAACAAGGTCTAGACTGTAACTGCGCCTTCAGCATCATTTACTTTACGCTATGGACCTGACCTTTTGACACACAAATAAATAGTGAAACCTCTCCAAAAACCACACCTCCACACTTGGCCAACAAACTGTCTTATAAGTGTAGGCTTTGGCCAAAGTAGGGGAGTGTGGTATGGTGGGGAGAGGAGGGATGGGCGTTAGGGCAGATTCAATCAATAAAACCTTGCTGTTCTTGTACAATAAGTCATGGGAGTCTAATGTATACTATAGCATAGAGGACAGAGCCAATAATATAGTAATAACTATGTATGCTGGCAGATGGGTACAGACTTACATAAAGTATGTAAATATTGAATCACTAGGTTGTACAACAAAAACTATTATAATGTTGTGCATCAACTATAATTAAAAATATATAAATAATGAACTTTGAAGGCTTTTGCCCATGCACCCCCAACCTGGGTCCTATATGTCTATAATAGCTAGAAAAATTATACTATGTGCCAAACTCTATTGTAGTAAAATGTAGTAGAACCCCCCCCCCAAAAAAAAAAATTCCTCCATGTGTGGGAGTCGATATTCTAGTAAAGGAGACATACGTGAAATAACCACAGAATGAAATGTAACTGGCAAGCTGGGAGAAGTTTGTGAGGGGGACAAGATCATCTGGCATTGTTGGGAATGGGGGTGGGGGTGGTAGAGAGGTTAGAGGGTAGTGGATGCAAATCAGTGATTGTTTTCCTTGAAAAATGACTCAGAAATGGAGATCAGAGGGAATGGTTGTTGTTTTTTTTTTTTTATCTTACTAACCACTTGAGCATGAGAAAAAAAAAAGCATAGGTTATACTTACTAAAAACTGTTTTCTTTTATATACCCTGCATGAGTTATTTTTAACTAGCTCATTGATCATTTGTTAGTGGGTGCAACTAGGAGCTTAAACCAGGGAGATACTGACGGTGAGTAAGGCTTGGTCTCCGCGTTAAGGAGCCTGGAAATGAATGAAGGTGTTAACATGGATGTAGACAAAATGTGTGTTAGGGTCTCCAGGCACATTTGGGAATGCATATGAAAGAATTTGTCAGTCCGTAAGAAAAAATCCATTCCCTCCCTGTCAGTGTATGATTTCCTGCACTCTTCTAAAAACTTTGGCTACATGGAAATTAAATGAACAACGGAGTTCCTGAGTCAAAACTCTCCCACACATGAACTTCAGACACCCGCTAAGATTTTTACTAAGTTTTATGAGATGCCTGCTTGTCACCGGTAGTTGCTCCTGTTCTCAATGATGGCCGACAACTGCTTCCCAATGGGGTATAATGAGCTCACCATGCCTCTAAAATACAGTCTGAGAAAAAGCATGCGCTTCTCTAACAATGCAGGTTGGACATCTTCTTCTCTGTAACACTTAATTGTATTTAATTAAAACTCTACCCAGATTATCCCTGGTTTATGGAAAATGCAGAAGCTCAGTTTTGAAATCCTAAGGTTTGCACTTGGCTGAATCATGACTGACACTCCTTAGAGAATAGCTGTCCATAATGCTTCCCTGTATCTCTTCTGGTATTCTACACTGAAGTATTTTCAAGGTGCTAAATTATCAATGTTTCCCCCAATAATGACCACAGTGACAAAGGCAATGTACTCATCTCTCTTTGGTCTTTACTCTGCTTGATTTCATTTTTTAAGTTTTGACTTTAATCAATCTTTAATGATGTTTTTCCCCTGTAGTTCAGAAAAATGTATAGAAAAACAACAACAACTGTTTTCTTTGGCAAAATGGGTCAAGGCACTAGTCAGTTTCTTAAAAGGTATGTTGGAAGAATCGAGGATAAAACTGAGTTTAATCAGAGCCAGTTTACATGACCATAGAGCAGCTGTAATAGCAAGACAGGGTTCCACGGACAGTCACATGACTTTCCAGGAGGGCTCTTAATGAGCATGTGCATTGGACAGTGTGATATTTGGTCTTTGTAATTCTGATAGAATGTGGTTCATTAAAGTGCTCCAGAATCTCATTAGGGCTGTAAATATGGAGTTGCATTTGTAGTCCACCTAACGTTATTGAGCTTTGTTCTACGTTGTCACATGATGACTGACTTAACTATAAACAATGATGTCAGGCAGCTTTAGCTCCCCCTGAAGACATGTGCCGCACTGTCTTTTATTCTGTTTTGGTTTCTGCAAGCGACATGGTTATCTTATTTATTTATTAGCTTGGTGCTGCCTGTTTAGCTATTAATTTTTCACACAGGAAATTCTCTAGAAGTCCACCCCCTCTTTGACATTGGAACACGTCGCCAAATCTATCAGCACAGTGACTCTTGGATTGTAAAATACGTTCTGTTTGTTTTAAGTAAAAAACTTACCTAATGACCCTTTAGGAAGGTGTCTAAATGAAATGATGACGAGTACGTTTAAATATCAGCCATGTATTTCTGCAAAAAATACACCCCTACAGGATGTACATCATGGTGTCTATATATAAAATCTATGTGAGCACACTAGTTCAAAGGCATTCACCGTGACTGTGAGGCTGGTTTCTTACTAGACACCGACACCCCAATTTTTTTCATCTATCTAGCCTTCTCTAGAAAGACCTCTCCAAAGGGTAGAGGTAAGGCAAATGGAGAAAGCTGAAAAGCCGGGCTGGGAGCATAGCCTGGGTCCTCGGAGACTCGGCAGTCATTGATAGATCTGTTGCAGCTCGGCTATAGGAAACCAAAGCCACGCTCTCCATCTTCATGAAGAATGTTTACACACAGGAAACCCTTTTCTTAAAAAATCAGTGGGAGGACAGCAAAAAGCATTCTGGGCCAACTTTCCAGAAACTACTCCGGTGCTTGGTTCACGAGGCCCAGCAGGACTGCTGGTTCTGCTGCCCCCTCCAGGTTGAACCCGGGGTGGGGGTGGGGGCTTCTGCTGCAATGTGACTCTGAGAACTCCCTCCTGTCCCGATATGTGGCTGCTTTCACACCCCTGCTCATCGTCCTCTGTCCTTCACAAAGCTAATGGCGAGTCACAGCAGACGGGAATCGAATATCCCAGCATCTGTATACGTCATCATTGACCACCAAAGCCGTATCTTCTCCATCTCTGCTTCCCAATCTCACGGTGAGAGCATCAGACTGGAGGAACCTGATTTACATACAGAACACAAGGGCTAGGGCAGCTGAGGAGTGCAGTCCACTGAGCTCTGACCTAGATGAAGGCCCAGCGGAAGGGGCTATGGCGACCCAGAACACCTACGACCCACTCAGCCTGACTCTGGTCCTTTCTCTCTTTTCCTCTCTCTCTCTTTCTCTTCCTCTTTCACTTTAATACCTAACCATTCCATTCAGAACATATCAACCTTTTCTCACTGTCCCTTTAAACTGCACTGCCTGGAGATGTAATATTTTTGTAATGGAAAACAGATGTATTTGTACACACAGCAATGCAGGAGAGCAGCCTTTGTCACACAGAGAAGACTAAGAAAAATACCTAGCTTGGGACCCAATGCCATGGAAAGCTCGCTGTGCTGCCCTCAGAGATTAGGTCTCTTTCCCGGACCCCACAAACATGGAATGCAGCATGAATTTGCACGTCACTCCTGTGCAGGGACCAGGCAAATTGTCCTTGTGTTCTTCCAATTTTCGTATAGGTGCGGCAGGGGAGAGCACTGGACCTGGCATTGTGAGGCTGGCCATATAATCTGTTAGAAAATCAGCCTGCCTGCAATTCATTAACTGGGTCTGCTTTTGCATTTCAAAGTCATAGGCTTTAAAAAGGATCTTTTCTGTGGTCCCTGGACTGGAGCAGTCATTGAAAAGTGTTATTTTCCTTAGCAAAATCTTCCAGTTAACTTGAAACCTTGCCCAGGTTACATAATGGCCACATGTCAAATGATCTTATATTCATTTCACTTGGTTCATAAAATTTCTATTGGAGTCACAGTTTACGCATTGGAAACATTTTCATTTATCAAGTCTTTTCCTCTTGATCATTCCCAAATCTTTTTCTTTTTCCTCTCTCTCTAAATCCAAGCCAAATAACAAGAGAGCAACCCAGGACACATTCAGAAAACAAACATTCATTTAACTAGTAAGTTATGGTGCTTAGGGGTACCCAAGTTTATAGAACAGTCCACCCTCTCACTACAAAGTTTGTAGTGGCATGGAAAGTTAGAGACGCAGTGACACGTCAGTGCAAAATATAAAACCATGTGTATAAAGTAAAGATTTTCTCTACTTTTTTACCTTCTGCACCACCTGCTTCCGGTCTGTATCTATTTTTCGTCATTTCTGTTTGAAGATCTTGTTCCTGAGCTCAGAGATTTAGTCATCTATTCTGGTAGTCAGGATGAGCCAATACAGCCATAGATAACAAAATGAGATTGTTTAAACTTAGTTCCATAGCTGAGCTGCAGACAATAAAGATGCCTTCAGGCATATAGTACAATTCTGCTTACCAATACTCAGATATAATTAACTCTCTCAGATTTGCATTCTTTGCTCCTTCAATAATGAATGCTGGGCCTTAATGACTCCTTAAGCTCCTCTTTGTCTGGTGTGTGTGTGTGTGTGTGTGTGTGTGTGTGTGTGTCCCTGTTTTTCTCTGCTTGTCTCTGACTCTATTTCTCTCCTTCTGTTTCATATTACAAACCAGTCCAAGTTTCAATAAAAAATATAATTTGAACAAATGGCGTGAGCCATTTATAAAAAAGTATTATAAAAGGCCGCACAGGTAAAGAAAAATGTCATCAGCTTAGGGTGTGAAACAAAGAAACAAAAATAACCTTGATCAACCGTCGCTCTCACATAGCACTCTTGGCCTGGCATCTCCATGCTTTATATGTTTTAGAGGTTTGTTCTTCACTATTGGATCAAACCATGAACTTTCCAAGGGATACATTAAAATTCTTTATCCTGTGCGCTCATTTTTCACGTGAAGGGAAAAGGCCGCAGAGAATGGTTTTTCCATCCATTTCAACTTAAACATTTAGTGCCCTCGATACGTCCATTTATCCAGCACTCATCAAACATTTACGCAGTACCCACACTGACTCAGCAAAGAACCACACTTTTATGTTGATCTCCCCAATGCCTCATGGTATATCTGACCCCTACAGGGTGTGCAAGCAACACTGATGGGATGGACCAATGGGTGTATGAATGACGAGTGACTGAATGCACGTGAAAGATTCTGCGAATCCAAAAATTACAAGTCTTCCATATAACCCGGCATTACTGGCACCTCCCAAATTTCAAAACAGAAGACAGTAAGGGCTGGGAACTTGCTTGGAAACCTATGCTAGTTTGCTGATTTTAAACCCACATTTGAATAGCAAAAGTTGCCTTTGGCTATTTTAGGTTGGTTTAAAGAATTTAATAGAACTGAAGGGCACTGTCCGCCAAGCCAACCTTTAGTGCAGCCACTGTCCTTGATGAACCCTGTGTTGTTCTGCACAGCGATACATTCCCAACATCTGTTACTTGTGTTCACTCATGCCATACATGTCTGTAGGTGTGTCTATTAGCGGAGAGCTGATTCCCAAACTGTAGACCAAGCACTCCAGTTCCCTGCGTCAGTCTGCCCAGTTTTAAACATTGATTTTACAATGTATTGCCTATGTCATCTTGGTAGGTTACTCAACTACTCTGTGCCTCTGTTTTCAAGACAGTATAATGTGGATAATACCAGTACATGTCTCATAGAACTTCTGTGAAAATAAAATGTGTAGATACTGGTGAGGTGCTTAACATATTTCTTTATTGATAAGAATGATATCAATCATATACATAACCATGATACTCTCACTATGTGCACTGCAAGGGATTCAGAGATTTCTTAAGAAACAGTCCTTAGCTTCACAACATTTTAAGCTTTTATGTCACTAAAGGCTGTCTTGTGTATGACCTAACCTTCTTTATGCATATTTCATTTTCTTAGTCAGATGACATGCTCCAAAGTGATAAATATGTGATAACTAAAAATATATGCACTTATTTATGAATACTTCTATTATGACATAGATATTGTATTCTTATCTGTATTACATGTTTACATATTTGATAGAAAATATACACTGGATGTCTAGTCATGTGACTGCTTTATTTCTTTGAAGCTTATTCTTATTTATTTTTGAGCTCACTCGTACTTTCACTTCTGAGCATCACTGTGTGAGCCTGAGAGTCATGCTCTGAATATGAGATATAGAAACCAAAGTGTAGCTTCCAACTTAAGTCTTTGGTTTCTCGGAAACATTGTAATTTTTCTTACCAGCTACTTGCCCTGTCTGGGTGCTTGCCCTTGGAATTAATCATCAAATCTTCTCATGTAGACATTTTATCACTCATTGTCTTTAAACACTTACTGGCGAATTTACCGGGGATTTCTAGTCGAGGTTTTCCTCATTTGAGCTCTCTGCTCTCTGCTTACTTAATTTCTTTGCAAGCATCTTCCCAGTGGAGTAAACAACCTCCCTTGTTTTCCAAGAGCTATATTTTTTAGGGATATAACTGCATGGCTAGAGGTAGACAAGGTATGTATCTTGATATTTCTATGTTGATGAATACATCTTCCTACTTTCTCTTTATCAGATTCAGAAAACTACAATTTATCCACTTTGGATCACAGGCAACAACATAATAACCACCATGATTCCGCCACAGTTTGCACCCTATGGGTAGAAATATTTAATAACTCTTCTGGTCCAATTACACTGTGGAAGGGTGACAAACACAAATTGGCAAAGGAGAGCATATTCTGTCTAACACAGCAGTGGTATGGCAACTGACACTGATGGCTATGCCAAACGGCTGACTGGCAAGTGCACGAGCCTCTTAATAGCCTTAAAATTCTTAGTTATTTGCCCATCTGAGCCATTTCTAGATTTTATTAGCAAGACATGGGGTTTAAATTTCTCTACAAATTCATCAATGGATCAACCACCACTGTGAGTTAAAATTGCACATTTCTTAAAGGAAACGTAGGTCCAATTTAAACTCTATTCTTTAAATGTCTCTGGATAATAAAAATGATTATGGTAAAGATACATGTAATATTGCATGTGTCAGTTTAAACACTTACTTAAAAGGAGGAGTCTGATGCTACATTTTACATTTTATGAGAATGAGTCTCTGTTGGTTGGCTAGAAGGAAGCAGGAAGCATTGCCTTGCCAAACACCGAAGTACTTGGAAGAGTGTCTCTGCTCAATGCAAGTGCTCCCTGAACACCTGTGAAGGCTGTCTGGGTTCCAGCATTCCACACACATTCCTTCCCTCCTTCCTGTCCCATACGATCGATGTACATATGATTTACATTCTCGTCTTACAACTAGTAGGACTCTAGAATGGATGTGCTGGTTATAAACCATAATCTACATAAAATGTTTATTTTAGCAAGGTGGGGGGGGAGGGACAAACAGGGACAGACAGACAGGAAGAAAGAGAGATGAGACGCATCAACTTGCTGTGGCACCTTAGTTGTCCATTGATTGCTTTCCATATGTGTCTTGATCAGGGGGCTACAGCAGAGCGAGTGGCCCCTTGCTCAAGCCCGCAACCTTGAGCTTCAAGCCAGCGACCCTGCAACCTTGAGCTTCAAGCCAGCGACCTTAGGTTTTAAGCCAGCAACTATGGGGTCATGTCTATGATCCTGTGCTCAAGCATGATGAGCCCATGATCAAGCTGGTGACCTTAGGGTTTCAAACCTGGGTCCTCAGCATCCCATGCCAATGCTCTATCTACTGGTCAGGCTAAAACATTTTTCTTATTTCACAAAATTATAATTACATTTTCCTAAGCATTTGCTAATTTATTTAACACATATTTATGGAGCATCTACTAGAGGTCAAGTACTGTAAGTACTTTTAGACATCTTTGCCCTTCCATAGCAGATGCTTTAGAGTGATGCATACAGGCAATGACATCACAGGCTGAGTGCTGTGATAGACTCATCACACGGCACAGTGGCAGTGTATGGAAGGGCCAATAATAAAATTTGGGAGGGGAGAATATAAAGCCTTTTTGAAGGAAGTGACAGAAAAGTTAGGATGGGATAGACAAGGAAGGTTCTGGTACCAGCAGTGACAGGCAGCCTATTGTGTCCACTGCCTCTGAACTCTCAGACCAGTGACATAGAGTCTGCAGCTTGAAATAGACCATGGGCTTCTTTGTTTGTCTGTTAAGTTCTCCGACCACAGTCTACCTCTGAGTATTACTCTTCTAAAGTCCATGCGCCTGAGGGTTCAAAAAGCCAAGTCTAAACGTCTGAGTTTGAGTTAACAAAAGATTTATAGATCGAGAAGATGAGAGACCTAACCCTAAAATCCACCTGAAGGAAGTCCAGGTCCAGGCTTCTTTTATGGCAAGGGAAGGGGAAAAGGGAGTGGCTATTTGCTTAACACTCAAGTCACAAGCAGAATTCCACTAATGATTAGCATTTCTGTATGCAAAACCAACCAGGAGCTATTAACCTGAAGACCATGGGAATGAGGTAGGTTTGAATAAGATACAGTCAGAGAGACCAAACCTTTCACCCCATTACACCAGTGTATCCAAGCTGGTGACTAGGGACAAAATGGACCAGAGACAATGCAGGCAGACAGAAATCACATGCACAGAGGCCCAGTGGTCAAGACCTCATGTATCTTTAGGGAAACATCCAACATGGCTGACACAGGGAGCATCAGAGATGGAGAAATGAAGTAGAAACCATTATCATAAAACACCCAGTAAACCATACACTATGTACCTTACAAGAAATACGTTTGAAATATTTTGACGAAAAAATAACTTCATAATTTTTTGTGTGTGGAAAATACTAACTCATCCAATAGAAGTTGAATTTCCTATCACTTCCCTATACATTAAGGTGACCAGACGTCCCGCTTTTGGCGGGACAGTCCTGATATTTAACAATTTGTCCCGCGTCCTGCGGCATTTTAAAGAAGTCCCAATTTTAGAAACAAAAAGCTAGGGAATGGCAGGAGAATGGGAAGGGAATATACGGTTTTTGGCAGGGAGACCCCACCTTGACCTGGACGCATCCGCACTGCCGCAAGAGCTGGTTGCCCCGTGCGGGGTCCGAAACAAAGAACTTCGGGCAGGATGTACCAGCTGGGGCAGCGGCTGTCAAGTTCCCTAACTACCCATAGGTCCACGTCCTGGATGCCGGTGTGTAGTTCTGGGCTCCAGGAGGTGCAAGGCGCTGGGTCTCCAGAGGATGGCGGGCTGGACCACCACGGGGAGCGTCACCGTGTAACCCGATCCCTCTGACTCACTCAAAATTTCCCATATAGTAATATTTCCAAAAATGATCTTTTTCATGAGGTATCGTTATTTAAAAACTATATTGATAAGGAAAAGGTTAAATCTTGGACATCAGCAAAAATCACAATAGAAAACAAATGCTTAGAAATATTTCATCATTTTGAAACAAACCATGTTCCATACAATAATGCACTAAAAATTGTGGAATACGCGCTGTCTTTACCGGGAACTAATGCTGCGACTGAATGCATTTTTTCTACACTAAATGAAGTGTGGACATCAGAAAAATCACAATTAAGTGTTGAGACTTTGAAAGCCATTTTATGTGTGAAATATAATTTAACAAATTCTTGTGAAAAATTTCATGACCTTTAAAACAACGACAGCAATCTACTAAAAATAATTCACTCAAATGAGAAATATGCCAAAGAATAAAACAATACAATACATAATTATTTTAATGTATTATATTTGTAAATTATACTTATGTTGAAATTAAAAAATATATATTGCAATACTATTTTTGCATTCTATAAAAATTTTTTTTGCTCCATACAGACCAAATTTTTAATCAAGCCCCCCCCCTCCCACGTCAATGGTGTCCTGCTTTACCAATTTTAAAATCTGGTCACCTTACTATACATGTCACTCCATTTTTCTGTTAGGAAGGACTTCTCTCATGTCTCGGGAGAGGCAGCTGCCCTTGGAACTGTGTCTCTATTATTTCTTATGAGAGCTTCACTGTGGGCATTTGTTTTACTTTCTGAATATAAAAATCATCGTTATTATAATTGTCTTTTTATCTTCATATCTGTGGAGATGAGAGTTTCAAATGCTGCCCTTCTGTTACCTGCTACAAGGAATAATGCATCGGTTTCTATACCCTGCCCTTCCCCTACCTTCGCCTTCCCCATGCAGATATTAAAGAGTGATGAGATTACTGAATTTTCTCATTGGCGTGACAAAGTCTGGAAACAGAACTGCCGGCACAGAGACAGCTTTGCCTTTTTTCTATAATTTATTGTAGTCGTTCCCAGAAAATCTGAAGCTGTTTACCCCATGCATGGAACATCACGGACAAATGCAGATTGTATTTTTTGGGAAAATTTCCCTTTCTTCTCATCTGAGTAGGAGGAGTTCCAGTTGCAGAGCGTCCACCATTCATGGAACCAGTTACCCTTTGAATTCTAATGCCAAAACTCCCATGACTCACCTACAGCTAAGCAATTTCTTCTATTAATGGGAGACAGTAACATCCTAGTATTCATGAGAAACTATTTCCCTGCATTCACCTTTCCCTCAGGGGTTCCCTGCCCTAAATTTCAGTATTATAGAAGTAATATTGTTTTTCTTATTTATGCCTGTTATTGGAGTTATTTTTGTCTTTGTGTTTGTTACTGGAATTTTCCATCATTCTTACTAATTTGTATTTATTTACTCATACTAGTTTGTAGTATGGTTTCTACACTTTGTTTTTAAGTTGCAGAATTTCCCAATTTTAATATTTTTCTGGCATTTTTACACATGTATTATTTTTAGAAATTATATATTTGGTATAGAGATTGCATGGCCCCATTAGCATTCTCCACTTCTCCCATATGGACCAAGTTTTCAGTGAGGCTCAAAGACAAAGGAAAGACTCCATTTCCAAACTCTTCTAGTATTTAAAGGTGGGCTCGTATTTCAAGTCTGGCCAATAGAAGGAAACTTGGAAATCGTGTGCAGTTTTCAGGGACTTTCCTAAGAGACATATTATTATTGCAGCTCACTGCCTATTCATTATGAATCTCTTCATCCCATTGTTAAAATGCAGATGACGCCTTAGATGTTAAGATTTTAAGGAATGGCGCCGGGATGGAGTTCATGCAGCAGATCCCCTATGCAAGCCATGAACTACATATCCCCAGAATTAATAATCTGTTCAGCCTACTACTAACTCCTCTCTCCCCTTGTAATTACATGGGACCACCTCGGTAATTCAGGATATTTGTACTTTAAGGTCAGTTAACAACCTTAACTCCACCTGCAACCTTAATTTTTCTTGCTATAGGTAGGGGGTGAATGGTTGCCCCCAAATATATTCAGCTGGAACCTATGAATATAATTTCATCTGGAAAAAAAAGGGTCTTTGCAGATATAAGTATGTTAAGAATTTTGAGCTGAGAGCATTCTGGATTCGACTGGGACCTATCTCCATGACCAGCATCCATACAGAGAAGGAAAGGCGGGATATCCCAGGAAAGGCCCATGTGGAGGTAGAGGCAGAGACTGGATTATGTATGCTGGAGCCAGGAAGGACATGGAGCCATGAGAACTGGAAGAGTCAAGGATAGATGCTCACCTAGATCCTTCCAGGGGCGTAACCTACTAATATCTCTCAATGTCAGAGCTGTGAGACAGTTAAGTGGCTGCTGTTTGAAATACCGAGCTTGTGCTGATCTGTTATCCGACAGCCCTAGGAAGCTAATACATCTAGAAAGCAGCATATTCTCAGGTTCTAGGAATTAGGATGTACCGTTTATGAGAGCCATGTTTTGGCTATCAAGTTACATAACAATGCTAAGTATCTGTAACTCTACAAAGTAATGTCATCGTGCAAAATCAATTGTTAATTTCAGAGGCCCAATGTTTAACACAAGCAACTGCTATGAAACCCAGAGTGGCTGCTTTAAAGCAGATAGAACAATATTAAAATAATACCACCTCTTCGTATTAACATTAACGGCGGATTGTATTTTCAAGGACATGCAAATGCCATCCCTTTCATTACGTATTGCTCTAGGACATAATTCTCCATGACTTACTGGCTTCAAATAATAATTATTTCACTTCCTCATTATTCTGAGGGTCAGGAATGTGGGTAGTGCTTGGCTGGGATCATTCAATGGGCTGCATTCAGCTAAGGGCTTGATTGGGCTCTGAAGGGTCCAACTTCACGCACAGCTTCAAGAATAGCAACAGGACAATGGCCAGCATCACTCTCTCACATTCTGGTGGTCAACAACAGTCACAGTACCAGCCTGGGGTCAAGGAAAGGAAAAAGTGACACATCACTTTATATGAGCAATAGGTAAGGGGTCATGACCATCGTACACAGGGGCCACATCACAGGCTTATGACCTGTTTGGCTGCACGGGACTCCACACTCAAAGGGGATGTCCTGGTTTAATGAATCACTGTGTTTACAGTTCTAATTATTTTTGAACAAAGGGCCTCACATTTTCATTTGCTACAGTGTGCCACAAATGATGTAGCCAGTTCTGACGACAGACCTTAATCAGAAGGTAAAAAAAAAAAAAATTAACTATTAAACTTCGTCTTCAGATGATCAAACAGATTCATAGATGTGAAATAATGTGTGTGAATTTCCATATGCAGTAAGTGGTAGGAGTTCTGATTCCAGAGCCTGTATTCTTTCGACCACTCTGCTCTATTTGATCTTTGGTTATAGGAATCTATGTTCTTTTTCAACTATAAAATAAAGTTTTCAAATATTTACTATGTGACTGTATTTGCCAACCTAGGCACTGTAAAGTCTCTTAGGTATAATTAATAACATTATCCTTTATTTACATTTTGCTGGATAGAAGGAGAAAAAACCTCTCCTCAGAAGCCACAGCGGTTCCCACAGAAGGACTTGGCTCCCTCTGGTCACATGCCCAATCACTGGATCAAACTGTATGACCCGTGCAGTAGGACACACAGATGTGATTGACCAGGTGTGAGTCTTTTGACCAAACTCTAAACTGGAAGTCATCCTAAGTACCACTCAAATCTCATGAACCAAAATGGAAAATGCCCCATAAAAACACAGCTGACAGGCAAAAATGAGATTTCTACTAAATAGTTAAGTTGGAATATTAAGCCATCTTTATCAGATGATATAACCCATGATCTTTTTAAAACTTCAGTGTAGCTTTCTGGGGCTAACTCTACATAATTATTACTGTTTCACAGTTCAATTTACTCTCAGTGATACTATGGGCGATGATCTGCCTGTGTTAGAAAAACACCTATGTACATACTCATAGTGTGGTATCTCATAGGACATTTATAGAAGCACGTATTGTTAGTACATGGGCCATTCTAATACCCTATGAGTTTACATGTGATTTGAGGCTGGTCATTTGTAGATTGTATACTTTATAATATTTTTATGTAGACAGAGTCTGTTACTGTGGCCACAAGAAACACGTTATTACAAAGAGACTGTGGGAAAAGTAACTGTTATCATTCCCACCCTGCTCTTCCAAGTTTCCATCCTGGATAATTCTTGCAGCAATTCATTGCCATTAAATTATTCAGAATTGCATATGGAAGCTAGAGGTCTATTTTATTTATAAAATACTTTGGTTCAAAGTCTGCCTGTGGTTATTTCTGTTTTCAGTATGATGTTATTTCTTGCAATTTTTAGTATAATATGTAACCACATAGTCCTTTTCTAGGTAGAAATAGATCGATATATACTGTGGCGAGCTTCTGAGTAACTATGTTTTTATTCTTTCTTCTCAGAAAGACAAGTCTTTGCCATCTTGCCCATAGTGTTCAACAGCAAAGAATGACTATGCTGCAGATTAAATACATTCTTAAATCCTTCAATCATCTTCTAATGGAGTTTACTACATTGTGAATTTAATACACAGGAGTCCTCGGGTTACGACAGCCTAGACATAATGTTTCAAGTTTACAACACTCATTCTCATAAAAACTTTTAAAAATTGAGACGTGTTTCAGCTGACGCTGTTAGTGTCATACTTATGGACTACCCAGGCGAACTTGTCTGGTTATGCGTGTGGGATTACACACAGTACTGTAGCGCGGACCCCAGTGCGCGGCTCCAGCACGCTTCCCTACGCCACCGTGGACTGTTCAAAGTGCAAGTGTTCCATTTGTGTTGTTTGCTTTGGTGAATTTTTGGCCCTTATCATGGCTCCTATATTTATGTCCTTTTCCTTTTTCTGTCGCTTAGTTGAGTTTTTATGTTTCAGATTAGGATTTTACAACTATGGTAGAGTAGGTAAGTGACTTAGGCTAGGACATATTTCGACTTACACCAAAATTCGGGTTATGTCACTGTAGAACGGAACTCTGTCATAATCCAAGGACTCCGGTACATTACATCTCACTGTTCTGATTTTACTTAAGTGAAGAAATGCAATGAACATTAAAAAAACAAAGTGATAAAATATTATCTGAGTTAACCTTTCACATGGTTTGGGCAATGAGATGGAACTAAAATTTCTAGAAAATCTCTTTCAAAGGGATTATTTTCATCTGGAAATGGTACCCTCTGGGCTTCCATAGGCCTCGAACTAATGGCTGCAGCTCCAGCAAGCACCTTGTGTCTTTGAGGTTGGAAACCATGGTAACCCAGGAGATTAAAGGAGAAAAGGACTTGAAGTCCTTCCAGTGTCGTTGAAACCACTACCCTGGCCCTGGACTGGCTACCTTGTGACCATTTTACAAGAGATAATAAACTCATTTATTTAAGGAACTGGAGGCTTTACTGGCTTACTGCCTTAGTATTTGTTGAATGCAATTCCCAGGTTATAAATTTGTGTTCTCTTTGTCTATCTGAGATTCTGTTTCATTTTTATTTGTCTTTTTCCTTTCTTCAACCTTCAAATCATATCACCACACTGACGTCAATAAAATTAATTACTGTGCTCCCTTTCTATTTGGATTTGCATAGCTTTCGTAGAATACAATTCACATAAAAAGATTGGAGAATGTCAGTTGCTTGGCCAATGGATTCAATACAACACCAATTAATTGATGCTTCCAGTAACATAGTTTTAGGAACGTACAGATGCTTTGTATGTACTTGTGGGCTGAATACAACATTTTATTTAAATCCATATATTTAGGAATCACATATAAAATCTCAGTTAAGTCACTATTTATAAAGGAGAGTGTGATAGATTCAAGTCTAGATACACGGGTGAAACAATAGTGACAAGCCACTGACAAGCTTTCTGCTCCCCGAAGCCTACAGGGTCTTGGTTGGGCTTTGCCCACAGCTCTTCAAAAGATTTTTGATGCTTAAAGAATCTGTTAATACTTTAAAGTTTTAAATTTAAGATCTTTCTACTTCTGAGTCTGCTATGTGATCGTTTTACTTAAGAAAATTCCTACACTGTCCACACCAACTCACTCCAGGCTTTTCTGGGATAACTGTCATTATGGCGAAAAACTAAAAGAGGTTTGAAAAGAAAAGAAATCCAGCTAAAGATATAATGTAACAAAAGAAAAGAAAAAGGCCTGAAGACAGGCACTTGGTGAATTCCCACTGAGAGAGATGTCATTCTTTTCCTGTCTTAAAATGTTTTGCTATTTCCCCTAATGACCTTGCCCAACTCAGAATGCAAATTTACTATCAGATTCATCATACAAAAGGTTCTTGGTGTCTCTCAATCACAATGAATGTTAATGTTTTATTTTTTTCTGTCTTACCTGTGTGTTAATTTTGCCTTTTTTTTTTTCCTGGGAACTATATCATTTTAACTTACATCATTATTATCAGTGGTTTTTCTTTTCTTCTCTATTGGGTTTTAAGTTTTTAGAACCCACCTATATTTCTATATCTTACTCTTCTTTTTTTTTTTTTGGAATCCCCACCATTCAGTTTTATTCCATTGTAGCTGCTCAATTAAGGTGTCTGAGCACAGCCATGGATGACTAATAAAAAATCCTGTACCATCACTGTGTCTGAGAGGTAATTACTCTCACAACATGGGGCGCTGAGAGGGAGAAAGTCCACAGACTGGCTATATTCAACCCACAGTATATATGAAACATTTGTGTGTCCCTAAAACTATATTACTGCAGACATCAATTAATTGGTGTTTGTAGCTCGGCACTTCCTCCAGACACTAATCATTGGAATCTCTCTGTGTGCCTCAGTTCCTGAAGCGATATGAATGCTGAACAATCATTCTTGTTTGCTTGAGCCTTCTTCTTCGGACCTGTGAAGATATTTCTTCTAACTGAATACTCCTGGGAATACCCATCCCACAGGTCTGATTCAATTATTACCGAGTCAAGCCCTGGACCCTGAATTTTTTAAAAAAACAATTTAGTTGATATTGATTTAGATGTCCCAGGCACTCTTTCTTTTTTTTGGGGGGGAAGGGGCGACAGTGTTCTATACTGCTTGCAACAATTATCATATGAAGTGATAAAAATATCCCCTAATTTTTGTAAGCAGTATAAATTTTTTCTCCTTTATATGCTGGGGTTGTTGGCTTCTGAACATGTTCCAAAAATGCCTTGACATCACGTAAAGAAAAAAGGGAAAATTTATGAAAGAAAGATGTATCCAGGCAAACCTCCAATTGCAATGCTGGTGGAATTATTTGACAAGAATGCAAACAGAAATGACAGTTTCTTATGATCAACCCAGCTAGAAATCAATTCCACCTGTGAACAAGGGAGTGCATCTTTACTAATATTTTCATAATTCACAACATTTTTGAGGAGGAAAGCATGACAGATGATTCTGGATATAGGGCTGAAACAGGAATGACCAACCATTGGCATTTCAACTGAAAATGCCCAATAAATTCAAGATTAGCATGATTTTCTTTACTGAGAGTAAAAAAAAAGAAAGAAAAAATTTAAAAAACCCATATATTTTAATATATTCTAAAAAATCAACCAAGTACCAGAAATAATGTTTCCTTAATAACTGTGTCTGATCTACAAAACAAGTTCATTGTTTTAGAACTGATTTGGTTCCAAAAGTATGTTCATTTAAAAACTACATATGACCAAGTTTTATAGCTTCTCTGATTCCTTTGTTAGCTTAGTGTCATTTTTATCAAAGTGTTGTCTAAACTGAAGGGCAAGTCTAACTCTGTCAATATAAATAAAGTTCTCTTAGACTGTTACTTCTTACTCTTGCAGGCAAAGTATATGACTCTGTGGATTGCAAGAAAAATCTTTTGAGTACTGATTCACACTAGAAGAAAAATGTATAGAATCATCACTACTGATTGGATCATATAGAGTTTTCATTTTCAGCAGTGTCTCTTACATTGCACAGCTCAACCTATCTATCTAGAACATAATTAGCTCTCTCCTGCCTTGCGGCCTCATATTTTGTTTATATGCAGAGTGATATCAGAGCGAATCACACTGTCATTTTTTGTCTTTAATTACTGAATAATTGGCAAGCATTTGTTTTGTTTCTGGGATTCAAATTAACAGCACACTAAATCTTTCTAAAACTCTTAACAACTCAACCAACGGGCACTGATTATAGACATGGTATCAGTAATTATATTGTCTATTATTCCTTTGAATGGTCCCAGAAGCTGGTGATTTTTCATGGCATTTGCATGTATAATTACAAAAGTCTCTTTTTTTAAATTTCAGTAAATCTGCAACACAGTCTTTAATCTAGACATAATTTTTCTTTGACAGATGCAAATGCAAATTTGAAAAAAAAAATACATGCCCCAAATTTCAATTGGTCAAGTCTCTCTTAGACTGAACAATTTCATCGACACCTAAAATAGCAAATTTTAAAATTTTGAACTGGCATATGACATTATTAGAGAAATTTTGTATTAAGTGAGCAATTGATTGGTGACTTAATTAAAAATTTTCGCTTATTGTAAAATACAGAATTTTTATTTCACTCAATTTTTTTTGAGAATAAGTTCATGTTGGTTTGTTTTTACATTTTATTTACTCATTTTAATTTTATTAGAGAGAGAGAGAGAGAGAGAGAGAGAGGAAAGAGACAGAGAGAACAGGGGGAGGAGCAGGACGCATCAACTCCCATATGTGCCTTGACTAGGCAAGCCTGGGGTTTTGAACTGGCGACCTCAGCATTCCAGGTCAATGTTTTATCCACTGCATCACCACAGGCCAGACCTATTTCACTCAATTTTTAAACAAATTTCCATAACTAACATAATTTTTTTGCCATCTCTCCACATAATAATAATAGTAATAATAATAATATTAATAACAACCTTAATATTTAGGGTGAGCTTTGAAGGCCAACTACTTAAATAAAAATTAAATAACTGGGCCAGTATTTAGAACAATTACTGCTGGAGAGGTCTGGCTATACCGTTACCAAGAGGTCTTATATTTTGGGTTATTTACTGTGATTATTTCTCTTAGCCTATGGTTTACCTTCTCTCCACTAACTTATTATCTAAGATCACTTTACTGAGCCCACATTCTGCCTTTCAGCTTAGGAAACTCAATAACCATGGTCCTTCTGACACAGACTCGTATCAAGTGTCCCCAAGAGGCTGAGGTGGTAAACTAGAAATTTTATGCATATGTGTTTAGTCTTAAGTGAATTTGTCACCTGGATGAAAATACTAATTTCACTCAGTGTGAAAGTGTAACTGATAATCAGAAGTTTTTTGTGTTTTTTTTTTTTTTTTTTTTTGCTGAGGATACTACCAGAACAAGATAAATTAAATAAAGGGACCACATGAATTGATTTCACTTTGGTTTGATCTAATTAAATACTTTGGAAATGCCCAATATGCCTTCCTCTCCACACCCGCCACCAGGACACAGAGAACCACACCACTGGCCCCGAACTCTCTAGTCTTTGTCCTCTCCTGTGGCATTAATTCTCTTCCCTGTCAGGCTTTGGCTGGGAACCTCTGACTTAACTCGTTTACTTTCCTTCTTCTCTGGGTGCCAGGTTGATCAACTCACCCAACCCCTAACCTTTCCCTCCCTCCTCTTTCTTTTTCTCGCTAGTTATGCAAATTCAACAAGGACAGTCAATTCTCACAGCCCCGGGCGGGCGTCAGTTTACTTGGCATGACTTTGCTTGGGTATGAATGTATCATTGCCATAGTTCAGCTCTGAGGAGATGTCCTTCTATTCATAGTTCCTTTTTTTTTTTTTTTTTTTTTGAGGGAAACCTCAGTGTAATTTTCCAAGTGCTGATAAAGGTCTGAAATAGGGGATGTACACAGGACCTCTAACATTCCCAAATGGCGAGTCTACAGATGAAGGCATGAGATCTAGCAGGTCTCCGCTGACCTGAGCCTTCGTCTTGCACACCCACCTCCTTCATCTGTGGACTGTCCTTGGAGCAAGAAACCGTTTGAACTGTCATCCCCGGAATTCTGGGTTCAGATACACGCATGTAGACGAAGGGTCAGAAAAGGGTGCTCAGGATGTCCATATAGGTTTGAAACAAAACAAAACAAACCACATTTTGTTCTAAAGTGTCTTGGTTTTTTCTTTTCTTGTTCTTTCTGAGGATTATTTATGGCAGAAGCCTAAGTCTGATGAAAATGAGTCCTCGGGAGAAATCCAAGCATGTTGTGTTTTTATACATGGACTTATAACCTTGTAATAATCACAAATCCTTAAAGGCTGGGGTTGTTTTTATGTTACCTTCTTGTCCCATGACACCCCAGGACATTTAATAAGTGATAATCGTACATTGAAAATAACATAATTTTTTAAAATAAAAAAAACCTGTGCACTGCAATATTTTATTAAAGAAAAATTATGAGGTTCATCCTCTCTCGGGCTATGCAGAACAATTCACGGTATTCCCACACTATTCTTTTTCATGAAAGATTATTGTGCGAGTTAACCGGACTACCTCGGCTTCCAGGCCATCAATCTCGGGCTGGCTTCCTACACCGTCAACATTCTGTTTCCAACTTATTTCACTGCGGCCGGCAGGACATCTAACTGAATGCATGGCTTCGCTGACACAGCCTGGACTTTAATTCTGTGGCAGTCCTGTTCCATTAGCATCTTTCGCAAGGCCTGTCACCATGCCATGGCAGGAGGAAGGAGGAGCAGGAGAGGAACATTGATGAAGGCAGTTGCATCCTGGTGATTTCCCAGGAGAAGACAAACAGCAATCTGCGGAAGGGCCGCGGCTGCTGGCAGGTGAAATCAGGACACTGCCTTTCTCTCTGCTGCACTGGGAGTGTTTCAGCCCTGCCTCCCTCCACTCAGCTGGCCGAGAACCTGCTGACTGCCCCTGACCTTTCAGCAGTGGATCAGGGGAGCTGAAGGTTATTTCAGGACTACCTAGGAACAGCTTCAAAACCTCACCCAGTATAAGAATTAAGGACGTGGCCTCCTCATCGAGGGAATGGGGGGGGGGGGGATCGATTTGTATCTGTTGTAATCTCAGAAAAAATAATAATAATACAATAGGTCACAATATTTGTTGGTTGGGATTTTTTTTCTTCTTCTTTGTTAAGTGGGGATGATTATTCTGACTTCATAAGGAATGGTTTCCTATCTTTCTGCTGTTCGTTGGGCCATTTCACAGTAGGTAAGAATGTATAAATATCATCTATAACCTCCAGAGGCAAACTGGTTCTTTCTGATTCTTGCAAATCAGCGATGGAAACTTCTTCCTGTCCTTGAGGTTACCTGTCAGTATCCGACCCTCCTTTCACCCTGAAGTTGTCCCCCACCCCCATCCAGTGACGTCACACGTTCCAGACTTTACCCACACTGCACTTCTCTGCCTGCAACATCTCATCCATCCTTAACTGCTCTGCTAGATCACACGTCAGCTTCCCCAGAACCTTTCTTTAAATGTTAAGCCCTGGGAAGGTCACATGCCTCTCCTTTGCCTTCATAGTAACTATGGTATTAGGTCAGGGGTTGGGAACCGTTTTGTCTGAGAGAGCCATGAAGGTCATATATTTTAAAATGTAATTCCGTGAGAGCCATACAATATGTTTAACACTAAATACAAGTAAATGTGTGCATTTTATGTAAGACCAACACTTTTTAAGTACAATAAGTCTCTGAATCCTTTTTAATAATGTTTTTATGCTGTTGCTAACCAATGATGAATAAAGTACTTCTTACCATTAATGCGACTTCTGGTGCTGCGTGGCTTTGTAGTCTGGTTGATACATAGTGAGGTTAAGCTTCATGCAGGCGTTGAGACTTCCATCCATTAAACGTGATCGTAGGTTGGTCTTAATGTTCTTTAGATGTGAAAAAGACTGCTCACATGCATACGTAGAGCCAAACATTGTCAGTACAGCAATACTCACACGCTGCAGTGTGTGGTATGTGACGGGAAGTGCGTTCCAAGTTTTAACAATCAGCTGGTCCATGGGTTCAAGTTTTTTCATTTCTCCCCATTTGTGTTTGCTCGCCAACTCTGCTTGCTGTCTTGCAAGTCTTTCCAAATCTTTAATCAGTGACTTGAGCTTATTCACCCACATGTCTGAGGCCTTCAGGTCAGCAGCTTGTAGCTCAAAATCTCTGATGGAGACACTGGGGATGTAACTCAGGCTGACGCTGTCCACTGCACACTTGTGTGGATGGGTGATGAATTTAAGATGATTGCGCACATGAAATTCTCCAAAGTGTGCTTTGAATGACTGAAGGAGATTAGATGTGAAGCCTGCTAGCTGCTGGAGATCAAGATGTTGAGCAGGGTCACTTGCTGTGCATGCATCTTTAAACTCTCCCGGTTTTTCAAAATGTAGTAAATGAACAATTCTTGCTGATAGAGGCATGTCTTTTATTCATTTGATTATCTTGTCTTTATCCAAAAAGTCATCAAAAAGTTCATTGGCAACATCAAGCATGAATGTTTTGGCATACTCTCCATCTGTGAATGGCTCTTAGTTTCTCACAATTGCTAAAGCACCAGCAAAGCTGGCCGAATTCCAGTCACCTTGTTGGGTCCAAACACGGAGTTGCTGCTGACTAGCTTGCACTCTGCACAGTAGCTCTTGACATGCTTTCTTCCTGCTGTCCCCCGCTGGATATTTTGATGCAAATGTAGTATGGCGAGTGTCAAAGTGCCGCTTTATATTTGACCATTTCATCGATGCAGTTTTATCATTGCATATTAGACACACTGCAGAACCTGCTCTCTCCGCAAAGGCAAATTCCTCTGTCCACTCCGGCTGAAAAGTACAATACTCCTCATCTTTTTTTCTTTTAGCCACTTCTTTGTCAAAAGGGTTTCTGCAACTAGCTAGCTGACTACTTGATTAAAAGGAGGGAAGTTTACTTCCTGACCTCACAACAACCCATGTACATTATGCATTATCCAATAAAAATTTGGTGTTGTCCCAGAGGACAGTGGTGATTGGCTCTACCCACCCGCAACCATGAACATGAGCGGTAGGAAATGAATGGATTTTAATACATGAGAATGCTTTATATTTTTAACGTTATTATTTATTTTATTAAAGATTTGTCTGCGAGCCAGATGCAGCCATCAAAAGAGCCACATTTGGCTCAGGAGCCATAGGTCCCTGACCCCTGTATTAGGTTATCCAAGCTCCTTTGACTTCTTAGGTAGAAGACTACTTGTTTATTTCACATGAAGTAAAAATGACTTAGTTGTCTTGTGGTCTCCCATCCATAGCCTACCTGCTGAAATGCGGCAGGTTTTTATTAATTATTTTAATAAATGCAGTAATAGTGATTTACTATTTAATGTTTCTTAAAGAAGAAAATAATTTTGTAAATTCCTTCTTAATTTAAAGTTAGCCTCATTTCACAGTTTTCATGTTGACTTTCTTCTACACAAAAAGTCTGTTAGAGAAAAGACTTACATATTTTTATGTCCCTGTAAATAATCTAAGTTTTGAGATCAGATACTTATCTCGATCACTATTTTACTTTCAGTTACATAAAATTTCAACAAAGCTACAGTTGGGAGCTGTTTAATTACTCAAGAGCTATACTACTGCTTCTCTGCCCTCAATGCCTGCTGACGATTTTCAAGAACGCACCCTGACATCCCTGTTTCTTGTATCTACTGAGCTCCCCTGGCCAAGCCCAACCTTTGTCAAATTTAACACTGCTAACTCAGTCCTGTCCAACTGACCAATGGATCCATTCCTAAATCTACAATTTCACTCTCTCTCTCTCTCCTGTTGTCTTTACTTCTCTCTTTTCAGCCCTCCCCCTGAAGGATTTCCCTGAGCACAGAAACACATGTTCTTCTCTCTCCAGCATCCTTCTCCATGCTCTACCCTCTGCTGCCATCAATTGCTTGGAGCGAGAGCCCTACAGCAGCTGTCTATGCTGAGGAATCCAGTTCTGTACTACGTGCTTCAGATACTATCAGTTGTTGAAAGTCATTCATCTGAAAGGCACAGTGAGATATTTAACAGCAAGTCAGAAGTTTTTTACAGCAAATTTGGGTATCAGGTGACCCTAGACAAATAAAAACACAGGTACTGAGGATGCGTCTGAATGCGATGGGCAGCAGTAGGCCATTCTGTGGGTTCCGGCAGTCACAGTTGCCTACTGTGAATGTTTAGAAGGACAGGGGGTAGAAGAGCTAGAGAAGGCTCACAAGAGAGCAACAAATAGAACAAACCAGAATTTCATGGTTAGAAAACCAGAAGGAAATAGAGCATATGAAGAGGTGGCTGGGATGACGTCAGAGAGGTGGAAGCTGAAACCAGATGGAGGAGCATCAGGGAAGACAGACCATCGTCCTCACAGGAGGAGGATTTGGGCCATGGCATCAAACACTCCTGCACACAAAACAATGCTCAGTTGTGGCCACAGCCCTTGCATGATAATTGGGGGGTTAAAATGCAATACCTTTAATAGTACTTACAATTATGATATTGCTTCCACACTGTATTCTCTGAAAGAGATAAAGAGGTATTTGAGCTCACAAGTTGTGTTAGAAATGGTATTGGTAGACTTGGGAAAACTTTGAACAGTCCCAGTCCGGACTAACATTTGCTTGGAGAATTCTCTTCCTTAAGCTATGAGAGAACACCTGTGTCTGCAATGTGTTCTCAGATACGAAGGTTATCCGGGGCATCACTCCAACCCCAGGGTACTTGCTCATTCTGTTGTGTTTTCCCCTGTGGTTGGAGTAATGATGTCTAATGTGCCTTTTTTTTAAGAGCAATATATCTGAACTGAGAACATAAAACCACCTCAGGGCAAGAACAACCTGACCTTTGTCATTACGTTTAGTCTTATTCTCTCTCTTTCCCGCGCCTTATTTTTATCCACACATTAATATCTATCCAAGCTCCTTCTCCATCTAAAGAGTCCCCAATTTCTCCATCTTTTACTGAGCGTATTCTTCTTCAAATTCCTTCAATGGTATTCCCACGACTCAATTTGCTCTTTTACTGTATTTTCCACAGAGCAATGGGACTTTTAGATTCACGCGTCTCTCTTTCTCAGGAGTGTACCTTATTATTCCAGGAGACAAAGGGCTCTCACTGTGTAGCACCTATCAGAGCAGATTAATAAATGCTTTCAGAACTGAATTGGCTCCAGCAGCGCCGTAGGTGACCAGCGCCAAGGGGGGCGTGTGGGGAAGCGAGGACGCGCCATCAGAGACTCCCTGGGCCACCACCCCGCGCCACCTCCCATGTCACTCCTGCGGTCCTGTACATTATTTACCTGCTATTTACCTGCTTTGATATTCTGTGAAGACAACAGGGAGGAGTTCATTATGCTTTCAAGATAGCACAGAGTAAGTCTTGGAAGTGGTTGCAGGTTACCGTTATTCTTGGGAACTCTTAAGTATACACACTATGCCTACTGGTTCCTTTCAGGCGGGGGACAAACGGGTCTTCAGTAAGGCTCAGCATAGCCGTCCATAAACGCGCGGACTGTATGTGCTGCTGGTGTCGTGTTGTTCATGCTTTCCGACTGTGTTTATGACATATGTTGTCCTTACTCACTAACCAGACTGGGAGGAAGCCGGGAGGACATGCTTCTCAGTCCTGTTAGTCTCCGTATTGCATGAACAAGGTCACAGCCTTGACAAGGTGTCTTTCTCCACCACAAAAGCCTGGTTTCCCAACATAGAAAGCTACAAGGAGACATCCTTACTTTTTTTTTTTACAAACATTTTTTACGGGATTTAAAATGTCTGTAGTTTTTGATTAAAAAGCAAAAGTAATTGGGAAGATTGTTTTATGCATTCATGAGCAGCTAGTTTATAATAATGAGAGATATTCCTACTTAACTGAGTCTCTAGGGATGTGCACAATTGAACTAGTTAATTGTAAAGATCCACCAGAAATGCTGTTAACATTAAATAGCTGAGATAATGCCATTTCAAGAAAGATGTTTTCACTGACATCATAATTATTACCAACATCACTAAATATGTAGTCACATGCACTTAGAACGACACTGATATTTTCCTAAGAAACTAAAAGCAAAGGAATGTAAAGTCATAATAATATTTTTAAACAAAAATTTAAAAATATAAGTTCTCGGTTATGAAACCCATGCCTAAAATAGCTTTATCCATGCATCTGATACTCAATAAATATGCATTACCCTGCCGAATGACCACAGCACTGCGAATAAATCTTAACCACGTCTTGAAGCAGCTGGTCATAAAATACAGATAAATTATTGTACTGTCTGAAAGTCAAAGTCATTTTCCAATAAAATGGAAAGGGTTCATATAAAAAGAAAGATAAGTGATGATTTAAGGTCATTCCTTTGCTTTCCAAGAACTATGGAATTTCAATAAAAAAAATGGAGATGTATTTTAGGTGGAAAATGAGAATGTGCCCATGGAGTCTAAAAACTGAATTTCTTCTCTTACAGCACATTTCCTTTGTTTGGAGGAAAAAGGACCTGTCTGCTTTTAGTTAGAGACTGTCCTCCCTGCCATTCCTTTGAAACAGCCTTGAGCGTCCTCAGTTTTCAACCTGATCCTCAGAGACTGCTACAAAGTATTACTGTGATAAAAATAATTGCTTTTTTCTCAGCAACAAACTCATTGAACGCATGCCTTGTTTATTAATAAGGGGGCCACCACTTCTATACGGACACAAATTTACTTAATGAGTAGAGAAAATAGATGTTTTGGCCGTCAGCTAACATAGCAAACTATTGGCAGTGATGCTTGTGGAACAACTGGAATGATAGAGGTACACACAATTTTGTCAATTCACAGCAAGATTAGGCTTAAATCATAATTTGATAACAACCATGATGTATCACTGCAGATATTTATGGCTATTTCAGCATTTTTATCTATGTATTTTGAACAAAAGTAAGTAGGTAATACATTATTTCTACTCTGCATTGTTACTATTGGATAAAATTTAGGAGTTAGATGTTCAACATTAAGGGGATTTTCGAACAAAATTAATTTTCTAGACGTAAGCTATTCCTCGAATGTCCCAACTGTCGTTTCAAGCAAAGTTTTGAGTTGATTAACTTGTGTTCAAACCAAAATGGTCCAACCCTGCACACACCAGAGCACTATGCCCAGAGCCTTATGAATATCAGTACTGCTGCCAGCCCACCCAATGCTAAGTTAGCCACTGGGAACACTGAATTTTACCACCACTAAGTGTGGTAACTTGGGAGATGAGAGCAAAGCAGAGGACCGTATTCACCCAGAAGGTAACTGGAGGACTGCCCAGTGAATGTATGTGGAGCAGTCAAGGTCATGTGGGGACCAGGCGGCTCGTGAGTGGTTCATTCTGTGCCACTCTACTAATTTGGCTCTGGAACAATCACTTTTTCTCTCTGGGTCTCAGTTTCCTTACTTTTATATAGGTGGGCTATTCCAGTACTCCTGACCTTTCTTTTGTCTTTTTTACATTGTGTCACTAAGGAGCTCAAAATGTGGCACTCACGGACAGTAACATCCTGTATCACACACAGACAATTGCCTCGATCTAGACAAGAGTCAATAATGCCTAATTCACAGTACTAGCCCCACTGATAGACTGTGAGCCCAGGAAAGAACACAGAATCTGTGCAACTGTGACTGCCGCTTAAATTGCCTTAGCCACGTGTCCATTCACAGCTTCTTGGAGAACCTGTCTTCCTCACCTTCTAAATTGAGTTCATTGTTGAGTCATAATATTTTCAAGCAGATTTTACTGGAAAACTTGAATGCCTAATAGGCTGTCTGTCTGACCCACGTGCCGCCCAACAGTAGATATCTCCAGAGCAGCCCAGCTGTCGCACTGCAGCTGTGGGTTTCCCGGAAGGCACTCCGGCCAGAAAGGGCCACCGAGCTGTGTTAGGTTGCTCAGCAAGTGGGAGCTGCTGGGAGAATAAGTTTTAACTTGCATTTTCCTGGAATAGCATTAGCAATTTATTTTGAAGCTCACTCTAGTTAATAGAAAGACCATTATAGATAAAAATATTTTCATTTCTAATTGAATTGTCTTGATTCTTTTCCATAACATCTAGCTGAAATAACAGCACTGTATATATTATTTCAAAGAGAATTGACCATGTGAAGATTTTATATGTAACTAAAGACATACTGACATGTATTTAGAGGCAATGACTCATTAAGAAGCATACTTAAGTTCCCCATATTTAATTGTTTTTTCTATCTAAAGGTATTTGTCTTTTCCAGGTCAGTCTTGAGGATGTGGCTCAATCATACAAATATATATATATATTTTAATTTATTTTTATTAATTTTTAGAGGGAGAAATTAAGGGAGGAATGGAGGGATAAAGGAAGGGAAGGGGAGAGAGAGAAAGAAACACTGATTTGTTCCACGTATTTACACATTCATTAGTTGATTCTTGTATGTGCACTGATCGGGATTGAACCCACAACCTTGGCATGTCAGGATGACACCCCAACTGACTGAGCACCTGGCTAGGGCTAACTATATTATAATAATGACTATATTTAAGGACCCTATAAGTTTCAGACTCTGAAATAAATTCAAAACTAGAAGAGCCAGAATCCTACACACATATAGAAATAAGGATTGTTCTTTTACACAAGTGATCTACTTGGTACATTTTGGTTTCTGAAATAAGTATCTGTTTATTTACTAAATGTCCTCTGACCAGAATTTTTCCCTCCACCAAAGACTCCCTTTCAATACACAAAACAGCAGTGTTTTATACCAGTTCATTGGTCCAGTGATTACTGATATTTTCTGATCTATAGTCATTTCTCTGGGACTTTGGAAATAAGATGAGGGAATTTCATTTTCAATGTGTGTTTGACTTTGAAAGAAGGAAGATGTAAGAGACTGGACTGGCACCATGTGGATTTAGGCCAGAGCATAGAGCAGAGAAGAGCCGCAAGCCAGGTGCTGAGACCACAGCCGGCATGAGAGACGGCGGGAGATGCCTCTTCGCTGGCTTCATGCATTCTCCCTGCATTCCCGTGATACACTTGATTACCCGTAGCTTAAACAATACTGCTCAAAAAATTAGGGGATCAGGGAATGTGCAGATCCTCCAGGACTTTCAGCCTGTTGTACAGTGCATTTTCACCAATGAAATCAAAGTTGGTTTTGCATCTCATTTGCATAATAGGACAACTTTCTTTGACATGTTGTTTGCTTTTCTTATGATCTTGTTTAATAAAAAGAAAATCAAATGCTTTTTTTTTATTGCTTCTTATTCATTTTGAAATATCCCCTAATTTTTGTGAGCAGTATAGTTTCAATTGGTTTCCCTGACTTTGAAACAATCTTCTTTAGTAAAGGAAACTTCTGGATAAAATTAATAATGGTTAGTTGGGATCTTCTTCTATTTGAAAGTTACACAGAGAATACAAACACAAAGGACACTGTGTATTCTTATCTCCTTTACCCCACCCTAACTGATGACTCGCATTGAGAACAGGGGAAACAATCGGCTTCACCCCCCAGTTCCCAATTAGAACACTTTCTCCCCAGGCAGCCTCTCTCAGCAGATACTATAGGAATGCCTCCATTAGGACAAAGGTTTGCATAGATAAGGCCTACAATTTTAATTTATTTTTTACAAGAGAAGCAAAAGGAGTTGATTTATTCTCAAAGTGTCATTCAAACAAGTATAGGATAGGTATTGATCGACTATGACCTATACAACTTATGACCATTCGACTTTACGACCACAATCGCTAGCCATGACTGCTCCGTGTCTGGAGCAGTTTTTGTATGCACCTGTATTTTGTAGTTTTGTATGTTTTGCAAATATTAAACCAGTTGTACTGGTAATGCAGTGTTTTACTTAAACCTGATGAATGTAAAAATAAGAAACAAAATGGTGTAGAGATGATACAAATGGCATGAAATGAACAAAGAAAATTATGATATATAACAATAATGAAAGGAAATAATGATAAAATATGACTTAAAGATTTTTATAACATCATTTCACAGCACTGTACATATAGCCTACTCAACTTACAACCAAATCATGTTAAGACCGGTCTGTCGGAACCAATCGTGGTCATAAGTCGAGCACTAGCTGTAAGGTATAAACTACAAGCTCCCAAGTCAGTGACTAAAAGACCATCTTACTATTACGATTTCTCCCAAATTCTTTTTCCTGAAAATTTTTGATAGTCCGTGTCACAAAGTGTTATTATACCAGAAGCTCAATAGTTTACTTCTTATGCACTTGTGTTATAAAATCAACTTATTAAGGAGAGACCTAGTTGTTTTCGTCTTTTTTGCTTTAATCTGTTCAATGAGAAAATAATTGAGTGCACTAAACACTATTAGAGTGGAATGATACTGGTATTTTACTTGTTTTCATTAACAGATGTCACTTTCTTTCCTTATATCTAAAAGCAGAGCTTCAAGAATTATATAATTATTAATGGAATAAAATACATTTATAGCTTCTGATTTGTATAGAAGAACAAAATAGTTCATAAAAATCTATTAATCAAAACTATAGCTAGAAGATAAAATAAGCAAAGAAAAAAAAACACTACAATAAGATATTACAAATACTACTTATGTATATATGTATAAAATCACAAATTACAATAAATGTGAATGGAATAAATTCAGTTAATAATATAAACTAATACTTACTAAGCACTAGTCATGCTCTAAAGGTTTTACATATATTAAATATTTTACTTCTCCAAACAAATTCATCGTTTAAGTACTATAATTATTCCTATTTATCAAAAGAAGAGGCCCTGGCCAGTTGGCTTAGTGGCAGAGTGTTGGCCCGACGTGTGGAAGTCCTGGTTCAAGTCCTGAGGGCACATAGGAGAAGCACCAATCTGCTTTTCTATCCTTCCCCCTTTCTTTTCTCTATATCTCACTCTTCCGCTCCTGTAACCAAGGCTCCATTGGAGCAAAGTTGGTCTGGAAGCTGAGGATGGTTCCATGGCCTCCACCTCAGGTACTAGAATGGCTCTGTTTAGAATGGAGCAACCTCCAGATGGGCAGAGCATCACCCCCTAGTGGGCTTGCCAGGTGGATCCCCATGAGGCACATGTGGGAGTCTGTCTCTTTGCCTCCCTGCTTCTCACTTCAGAAATATTTGTGTGTGTGTGTTTTCTATCCTAGTTAAATATATTTGTCCCCAAACAAAAATAATTCCCAGAACACTTTTTTGAGTACCATTCTATTCTGTCTCCTTTTAAAGAAAATAGACAATCATAAATTGTATAAAAACAATATCCATTGATGAACACATAGATTGTTTATATATCTTGGCTATTGTGAGTAAAGCTGCATTAAACATGGGAGTGTGGTTTACTTACACAATGGAATACTATTCAGCCCTGGAAAAAACCCACAGAAATTCTGCCATTTGCAAAAGCATGGATGGACCTTGAGAGCATTAAGCGAGAGAAATCAGGCAAAAACAAATACTGCATGATACTATTTACATGTGAAATCTAAAAAGAAACTGAAAATGTAAAAGCAGAGTGTAAACTGTTCCTTAATGGGAAGGAATCGGGGATAGGGAAATAGGAGAGATATTGTTTACTTAAGGTACACACTTGCAACTAGTAGATAAATAAGTACTAAAAACAATACAAAGTATAGTGATTATGGACAATAAAACTGTGTCATAAATATATAGTCTCGAAGAGACTAGTTTTTAATTGTTTCCAATACTAGAAGAAATGACAATTACATGACCTGATGGAGTGTTAGCTAATTCTATTATGGTAATTACATTGCAACATAAGGTATCAAATAAATATATTATAAAAAATAAACATAGGACAAAATTGTTTAGAATATGTCAAAATCAGAGGGAGAAAAAAATATATATCCAGTAAATACTAACAGAAATATGCTACAGCAGATTTAACAGACTCTTACTAGCTTTTAGTACCAGATTGATTAAAACCCAAATTCAATTCCCTGCACGGCTGGCCTCCTCTCTAACCTCATTTCATTCTGCACATCCCATCACTCACTCTAGGTTAGCCTGGTTACCTTCTTCCCAGGATGTAAGCTTTCCTTGCAGACTCTGTCCCCAGACCTTGGCATGACTTCCTGGAACGCTCTTTGCCCGATAACTGATGCGATGTGATGTATCAAGCCTTTCTCAGGATGATATTCCAAAGTCATCCCCTCAGAGAGGTTTGGCATCACACAGCCTTTACCTGGCTCTATTTGGCCATACCCCAGTAAAATGTAAGTTATTGTAAGTTAACCCCTCTTTGAAAACATCGTTTGCATATATATAGAAATAAAGAGAAATGTTTCTAATAGCGAACATATACACGACACCAAGATGCTATTAAAATTACTACTACATATATATTTTTATTATTATATTTTTATTTATTCGTTTTAGAGAGAGAGAGAGAAAGAATGAGGGGGGGGGAGGAGCAGGAAGCATCAAATCCCAT
This sequence comes from Rhynchonycteris naso, assembly GCA_037038555.1. Taxonomy (NCBI): domain Eukaryota; kingdom Metazoa; phylum Chordata; class Mammalia; order Chiroptera; family Emballonuridae; genus Rhynchonycteris; species Rhynchonycteris naso. Next base: position 202,476,983 of record CM072999.1, read on the forward strand.
AGACAAGTGCAGGGTTTTGAACCGGCGACCTCAGCATTCCAGGTCGATGCTTTATCCACTGCGCCACCACAGGCAGGCTACATATATGTATATTTTTAAATGATAATAATTAAGAGGAGAAATGGACAAATTTACAACTACAATGGAAGATTTTCACACATCTGTCTCAGAGACTGATAAACAAAACAGCTAACACATGAGTTAACTACAAATGAAATAAAATTATTTTATAAAGCCTTAAAATATTTGTGAGGCAATATGAGAGTTGAACAATTAAAATTTAAAATATGATTTTATACGTCTGGTTATGAATGGATTGACAGACAGATAAATGTGCCAATCCTGTCCCTGAAAAACAGGACATCCTCTTTTCTCTTATGTAACAGGTCACAAAGGCCTATCAAACAAAAATCTTCAAATGCATCAAGTTCATATAAATTTCCCTTTGTTTAAGATTTAATAAAATTATAATCCAACCAAAACAAAACAATATCTAAATCTCTGTTGTGATACACTCGGAAATTAAAAGCACACACTCTGCATGTCTATTTTTGTGGTAGATGTGCACTACTATTTAACTGAATTTCTAGTTGTATTTCTACCACACGTGGGATATAGCTTCTGGTACAGTAGAATTGTTTAACCAATATCAGTTGCCGTTCCATTTAAATGTCTATCATATTAATTATGGTACTTATCTCCTGGACACAGTCACAATTGCAGATTAAAAGTCCAACATATAAATAAACGATACAATCATAAAAGGCCTGATTTATTTTGAAGGAGACAAGAATAAGCAGGAGAGATCAAATTGCGGCTTATCACCTTGAAGTAATACCCACAGTTCTTGTGAAATCTTTTAAGTATGTTTATTTTCACACGTCTCAGGAAATTGTGCAGAGCAAAAATAAGTACAAAAGGAATAAAAATGACACCTATATTTAATAGCAACTTTCTGCTACTGCTGGCCTCTCAACACAAGAAGATGGATGGGGCCCTGGGGTCTAACTGTATCATTTTCTAATCAATAGTTTCAGTTAAGAAAATGGAATTGAGGACTAAAATGTAACACTCACGTTGGAACTATTTCTCACCTTAAATCCTCTCTTGCCCTGTTAATTGGAAATAAAAAAGAAACTAACATTATTTTTCTTCTTTCTTTTAAAAGCTTAAAACATACCATGTATTACGATCTTTTGATCAATAATGAAAAATCATTGGACTGGTATCTCCTTACGAGTTACTACTGACTGGATGAAAATGATGATTTCTAAAAAATGAAAGAGTAGAAATAAAATTTTATTAGTGATCTTTCAATTGCTAAAATAGTTAAATGCAATAAAATGTTTATAATTCTACATACTATCCATGTTACACAGGAGGATTTAATGAGATCCAACCTAACAATCATAAAGGATGACCGTACAAAGCAGTTCATTGTTCTCAAAGTAAGACTTTTTATTCCTTGTAAAAAAAAATGGTGTTTGTCATTTTCCAGTATCAGAAAGCTTCAGATTCAGCATAATAATTAAGAAAAATTAAATCAGCTTCTAGTTTAATAGCCGTGAATATGCAGTGTTGTGTTCTTATCACTACCAATTATAATACCCTCAGAAAAGTAATATATACCATGGAAAAAAGAATGAACAGTAAGCATTCCCAGACTTCAAGCAACACTACCCAGAGGTAACCAACCAGTCTCAAAGATTTTTAAAGCATTCTTTCCTAAATGTTCTATACAGAATGACCCAAAATATATACAATTGCATTTGACCAATGATCGAAATACTCCTGCTTAATCTAGAAATTAGATAAACATTTAGAAACATTTTATGTATCATTCTAAAATCAGATATTTTTAAATTAACAAAATAATTTGTAAGGTGATCTACACCTGTACTTTTATTTCTACACCCAGTTTTATACTCCACTTTTATTTCTACACCCAGTTATCATTACATTGCTACCGTGTAATATATGAATTTTTGCTATTATGTTTATACATTTATTTTGATCAGGAAAAGTATAAATTTCTAACAGTAGGACTTCTAGGCAAGAGGCTATATATGTTCAGAGCTGATTACTCTCCCAATCCACCTTCCACTCCCAAACTGCCGTGTCCGTGAATGTTCTCAGCAATGTTATGTGTGCTTCTCTGTACACTGGGTAATAAGATTCTTAATATTCCAATATGACATATACAAATGGTAATACCATACATGTTTTTTAAATTTCCTTAATTATAAATGATATTGACAAATAAAAATGTTTTTAAATTACTTCACACCTGAGTCTTGGTAAACCTCTGTGAAAAGTTTCAATCATACAGCTAAAACATGACAGTAGGTAATTTAAGCTTTTTGTGTATTTTTCTGACTGAAAATAAATCATAAAATGTAAAAATCATAACAAAGAAAAAATTCAGTCCATAATTCCAGAAACCAAATGAAATCCCCATTAAAACATGGTATGTATCTTATAAGTCATTTCTCCCCTAGACACACCCTGACACACCTTCTTTCTTTCCTTTTTGTCCGTACACACCCTCTCCCACACACTTAAGTGATATGATAGATTTAGCAATGCAGAGATGCACTTATATTATGCCCTTTTTAACTTCTATTATCATTCTTTGAAAACTTATTTTTAATAAATATATATTGTATCCTATGGATGCATGATAGCTTGTTTATTGTTAGACATTCAGTTGATTTCCAATTATTGACTGTAGTAAATAACACTGCTGTAAATATATTTAATTTTAATTATATGTGTAAAAATACAACTGCTTCTAGTGTTTTTTTTTTTTTAATTTGTTATTGTTAACATGTTCTACCTATTGTGCAATATTCTTATGTTGTCTTGCAGGTGCCGTAGAGTTAGCTCAGAGCCCCTTCCAGAGAGGGAGCGGTCTCTTCTGCACAGGTGGCTTCTGATGAGGGCACTATTGATAGGAAGGAGGCAGTCTGGTCTGAGACTGGAGAGAACAGATGGTCTAGGAAAGTATCCTTTTGAATCTCTACTTCAAAAATACAGTCACACTTGATGGGAAAGGGGACTGTACTTCCTGGAGATATCCTGCAAGCTATAGATATGTCACTCTTAGAAAATAAGACACAATAAAGATTTTTCTATAATGCTCCATGTATTTCATATGTTTTGTTCTCTAGAAAGTAAAATGCATCTACACTGTTACAGCACTTTCAAGAAAAAATGAATAAGGGGGTCTTACCACAAGCTTTAGTCCAAGAAATAAAAGGCACTTAATTTTCACGAGAAGAGGATAGGGGAAGCATGATTGTTATTCTGGTTTTACAGATATGTTAGTGAGGCATTGAAAGTTTCAATGAGTCACACATGGACACCATGCGGGTCAGTGAAACCACGTCTCTTCAGAGACCTCACGCTTGACCATGGGAAACTAGCTCTCAGTAGATGAAAAGCATATTCTTTTTTCCTTTTATTTTCTGAAAACAAACCATTAACATTCTTACTTACATTAGAAATATGGTACCATTTCTAGTTTTCTACCTGTAGTGTTAGACAGCCCCTTCTCCAACATTGCATAGCATGCATGTGCGTGTTACTTAGAGTGTGTCACATTTGGAGTTGAGAATTTCATGGTTACATTTAGATAGTTTTGGCTGCTTAAGATCATGAACACTTTTCCTATGTTTATCATGGTATTGTGATGGATTTTCTATTCCTGCGCTTTGCTTTTCCTTTTCCTAGTGTGCACACTCACTACACAGAGATTCCCTTTAAAATTGATTTCAATGCAGCTTATTACAAATTCTTACTGCTGTATTTAACTTGTGGCTTTAATTTTTTGGTAATGTTTTCTTTCTAATTATAAATACATTACATATTTATTGATGAAAGTTGAATTAAAAAACTAGAAATATAATTTAGTGAATAGAAAACATGTGACTATCACCCAGCACCATCAACTATAGAAATGTGCTGTATTTTATTCTGTGGATATCTCTTGTATATTTACAAAATATTTACAAAATATTTTATTCTATATAAAGCTTAATTTCTTAATTTTTCATTGATATATTTTCCCTATATACTATACTTTGTTTTTCAGATAATTTTTTGAAAATGTGATTGATAAAACTCCCTACAGTATATAGATATATAATGCTTTATTTACTATATTTGATATTTTGGCTATTAAGCTCATTTGTAATTTATGCAGTCATGAATAATGCAGTGCTGAACATTCTTGGTTAAAATTATTTCAGGGCATTTTTGCTACTATTATTTCCATTGGATGAGTTCTCAGACTTAATAGAAATAAGAGTATTAATATATCTAAAACTCGTGTACACAAATTATTACACATGGTCAAGTGCCTGGTCTCTAAAACCACTTGGTTAAGAAACACTTAACTCTGTTTAAGTGTGTTTCTTACCACCTTTTCCAAGAGTGTGTATGTGTGAGGAGGTGACTGTGAGTGTAACAGAGAAATAGCTTTTATAGTAAAATCACTGTATTGATTTTTAGGAAGCTGATTTTAAAAAAGTACTTAATCACCATTGGTATCATTTTTTTAAAAATGTCTGTTCATGTAATAGTACATTGAATTATTATATTTTTAATGCTGATATGTAAGAATTATTTATGTATTAAGTCTATATTTATACCTATAATGTATCAGATTATATATCATATATTATATCATACTATAATATAATCGTATTATTTCCCAAAATCTTATTTATAAGCATTGACATTGATTCAATGGCTTTTTCTGTGTCCAACTCGTGATCACTTAGTTAACTTTACTAATTTGATTTCTAGTGTACAAGATATTATTGTATGACTCTAAAGGAATTTATTCAGAAAATAATCTGAAAGTTTTGCCCACTTTGCGTTGAATAGTACCATAAAAATAAGAGAATATAAGATTAAAATAACTATGTAAAAATAAGGATTAACAGCTATATTTCAGCTCCCAAAAGAGAAAAATGTCATTTGGAATATTTTCCTTTTAATCTCTAAAATTTCACGAATGAAATTCAAAGCAATTGTGTAAACTAAAAATAAATTGAGATAATGAGTATTTTTGATACTCACTCTATATTTATTGCTTTCTAAACTTCTAAGATTGTTGATTCAATTGGAATTCAACTTATTGAATTATTTACAGCACAGAAAAAGATACTTGTTCACTCCAGTGAAAATGGAAAGTGCTAAAAAATATGAGAATACTATGTTGAGATCTGAATTGCAATGAGTAAAAGTTTCTCTGTCCTGGGGAAAATGTACATTCTTTTACCTGAGGCTAATGAAAAGTTAATTATTTAACTAATATCAATACAATTAAAATTTCATACAGTAGCAATAGCAAGTACTATTAATAATGATCGTTGGGTTCCTTTTCTATTATAGAATTCTGTAAATCATTTCCTGAGGTGGAAGAGGTTAGTAACATAGGAGGTAAATGAAAGGAATTATAAATGTGAGGTCAGAGCATCCCCAGAAGTGTGCCTTCCAGGGTCTGCATCAATGAGTTGCATATGCAGAAAACAATGCCAAGAACCCTTTGTAAAATGACATGTGTTACAATCTTTGACAGCTTTCCATTATATCTCTATCAGTTAATCTGTTTCTTAATCACCTAATGAAGACAGTGTCAACCATAATTCTCAGTATTTATGAGGTCCTCATACACAATGAGCACTTCAGTGAGCAGACTGCAAGGTGAGTAGAAGAAGCAGTTCCCAGCTGGCTTAAGACACACATCCCCTTTCTTAGGTGGCAGATGTGACACCTCCAGAAAACATCACCAAACTTTACTTTTCCTTGGGTTTGTGCACCGACTTGTCCAAAACTGAGATACATCAAGAGCGTTTCAGAGTTACTGTAAACTCAAATAACAGTTGGTTCTTAGATCTACTGAGCAGATAAAATACGACCGTGTGTGTAATCAATGCAATGTGAAAAGTCAACAGTTGTTATTAAAAATATCTACAAATAGAGGGTTACATAGAGCAAGGAAGATTATTAAACCATACGGCAGGAAATGCATCTTTTTTGGATGGGTATACAGTTGTGATATATAGCTTTGGGCTAGTTGTGGGTGTTATACAAGTAGGGTACTCAATGAGAGAGTTTAACATAGTGTTTGGAATGTTAACAAAGCCAAGGTCAGTAAATTCTATCTTTAAGAGGGGAAAGAAAAGAATATTAGAAAGGCAGGCGATTGGAGACAAATAGCAGAAATATGGCTGTGTGGCAGCCTCCGAGGATGCTGGTTTCTCCCGTGTGGATAGTGAGCTCAACACCATCATTCTCGGTGCTACAGTCGTACATTGGAGGGCACAGGGAATACTTTAAAAAAGACAAGATTATGTCCAACCGTCAATGATAATAAAGAAAGAAAGGAAAGAAAATGGGACCTAAAGAGTCAAATTGAGATTTGAAATCTGTTAAATATGTAATTTCCATTCAAACTTATCTTGTTATTTTAAGTAAAGCAAGCATAGTAATGAAATGAAATCAATAAAGTTTCCACAAACATTTACAGTGTATTACATAAAAACCAAGGACAAATATCTCTATATCTATCTATCTATCTATCTATCTAATCTATTTATAGATATCTATTTATAGATATAGATATAGATAGATATATTTATGATCTAAAAGAGAAAAGAACTCAGGTAACTCATTTGCATTTATGAATAGACTTTTGACTTGGGTTTTAATAAAAAAATGTAAATTCATCATCTGGCACAGAGGTGTAAATTCCTATTTTAAGAAAGTACAAAAGTCACTTGATTTTGACAATTTTGTGAAAAGTGTAGATGTATTTTGCCCCAGAGAGTCTCTACTGAAAAGAAGAGACTTTTTAAAAAAGGAAAAGAAACAGCACTCTAGAACTGCTTCTGAGATCAATGATATAATGCCTTCCCTCACCCTAGGCCACTGTGAAAGGCTGCACTCGGGATAATCAAGGACAAATCTGTGGGAAACTATGCCACTCCGTTCCCACAGTCTAAAAAATGGTGTGTCAGACTGCAACCTTTGCCTTGCCTTGCTGTGATCTCTAGAGATTTTAATAAATAAGAAGATTTACAAAATTAGTTACTTGTTTTAAAGACAAATCGTATCTACTTGGTTCACTTTGTTGATACTTTGCTCATTTTCAGCCACAGATCGGGTGCAAGATCAGGTACATCACTGGACACTTGCTTCACAATTTGCTTGTATTTTAATTCTACTTGAAAGGTGGGTAATAAGAGCTTATTGACTGGCCTTCAAGTTTATAATCACAAGTACCAAAGACAATATTTGAATGTTTAGAACTACCTGAACCACTTAGAACTACATTTTATTATAAAGGAACAACCCAATTCCATTTCTGTGGGATATACCTGTGTGTGTGTGTGTGTGTGTGTGTGTGTGTGTGTGTGTGTGTGTGTGTGTACACGCTACATGCAAACTTATATAGCAATGTATACAGTTAAAGGTGATTGGTAGTTTTCTTGTTATGAAATTATGAGAACAACCCCAACAAAATGCAACATGCCTTTTACCTCAGCAAGTTTAAGGTAGCTCATGAAGACACACACACCTGTACAGGAACTTAAATAAAACCAACAGAACCTAAAATTTTTAGTGACTCATCTGCTAAGGTCAACAAAGGGTTCTCCTCTTTTCTTTATTTTTAGTTTTCATGATAACTCTGTGAAGGAAACGAGGTTGGGACCTGTTTCTGATTTGGAGAGCCGTGCCACTAACTCAACAGGACAGAGAGATGCTAGCTTCTCAACAGAGGTCCAGTCTCAAAACGGTCTCATCAATCTGTGTGCGTGCAAATCCAAAGTGACACTCTTCAAACGAACTAAATGTGTCTCTAGGTTAACACCTCTTCCCATTTGTGTGTTTGTGTGTGTGGCAGGATGGGCAGTGGACTGACCTGGCCAGGAGTACGCTCATCCCACCAAAAATAAAACATTGATATTTCATCATTATCAATGCTTCTCTTGTGTATGAAGCGCCTCATATATTTGGGAAAAAAAAAAAAAAACATTTGCAAGATGAGTTAGAGTTGTATTTATAGACATTATAACGTAGATTAGTATCATGTCTTCTCCCACACTTTGTTTTTCATTTGGCAAGATACAAAGCAGATCAGAGAAGATATCCTCTATTCATTTGTTTCAACATGGTTATCGCACCATTATCAAATCCACAGAAGAGAGAGATTCATATTTTAAAAGGACAAACGGGGCAACGGATCTAGGAGGGTGGCTTGTGCATTCTCTGAGCTGTTACACTGTCCGGAACCTTATACTCGTTTCTAGAAGATATATACATATGAGGAATAGATAATCGATCACAAGATAGTACATGTTTTAAAAAACATAAAATGTAATAATCGGTAAAATAATACTCCCTGGGCCAGTTTGGGTCGTTCTGCTCACACCTCTCAGAAGGTTGTACTGGGACTACTCTTATCAGTAACAAGCCTTTTAAATGTTCTCAACAGAAGTAGCACATGCAAGAGATCCTTTCCATTTATTTCATATTTAAGTCAAATTGAAATAGTGCGTGGTGATCAACAGGATAGTTTGTAGGTTAAAAGAAACTAAATGGATTTCCTCTTCCTAATCAAATCCCTGCATGGAGTCGTCCAAACTTCTGAGCATAAAAATCAAAGCCCCAGATAATCTGGCCTATATTAATTCCCTTTTCAGTTCATTCCACTATTCAAAAGTGTTTGTTGATTGGCTTCTCTGGGCTAAGCCCTGAGCTTGGAACAGAGAACTGAGGGGTGAACGCTACTAAGTCTCGTTCAGAATCTATCCCATGAACTAGACTGCCATGCAAATTACAGTTAGAGTGTGATCCTTTGTGGTTATAACAAAGATTTACGCAAATTGCAATGAAGTAATAATGGGAAGAAGTGTTATTTGTTAGAGAACTTCTAGGGGGAGATGGTCAGAGGATTAAAAAATGCAGCCTCAAGTCCTTCCTAGCAGGCAGCTGTCACCTATCAATAAATTGGACTGAAAGGGGAAAACTTCTTTTTAAAAAAGGGGTGGGTGCCTGACCAGGCGGGGGCGCAGTGGATGGACCATCGGACTGGGATGTGGAAGACCTAGGTTCAAGACCCAAATCTCGCCAGCTTGAGTGCGGACCCATCTGGCTTGAGCAAAAAGCTAGAAACTTTGGGCTTCAAACCAGTGACCTCTGGGCTCAAGCCAGTGACCATGGGGTCATGTCTATGATCCCATGCTGAACCTAGCAACCCCACGCTCAACCTGGTGAGCTGCGCTCAAGCCAGCGACCTCAGAGTTTTGAACCTGGGTCCTCTGCATCCCAGTCCAACAATATATCCACTGCACCTCCACCTAGTCAGACAGTGTTTTCTCTTTTAATCTGAATTTCTTTCATTCTGGACTGATGCTTTCTCCCTTTTTATTGAACCTATTGGGGGTGATACTGGTTAACAAAATAATGCAGGTATCAGGTATACAATTCCACAACATATAATCTGTATACTGTATTGTGTGTTCATCACCAAGTCAAGCCTCTGTCCCTTACCATTTGTCCCCCCATACTCTCTTCTATCTCTTCCCACTCTTTCCCCACCATCAATCACCATACTATTGTCTATGTCCCTGAGTTTTTTCTCTCTCTCTCTTTTTAAGTGAGAGTAGAGGAGATAGGGAGACAGACTTCCCTCGCACCCCACCTAGGATTCACCCAGCAACCCCCACCTAGGTCCAATACTCTAATTAACTGAGCTATTTTTAGCACCACAGGCTGATCGTAGGAACCACTGAGCTATTCGCAGAGCCCAGGGTGAGGTTTGAGCCATTTGAGCCACTGGCTGTGGGAGGGGAAAAGGGGAAGAAGGGGGAGGGGGAGAGGGAGAGAATCAATAGGTTGTTTCTCCTGGGATCAAACTCAGGATGTCCATATGGTGGGCCAATGTTCAATCCACTGAGCAAACTGACTAGGGTCTAATCAGTCCCTTTTATCCCTGCTTTGATGGTTAGAATCTCGTTAGTAACCTATTTTGAGATGAACGTGTTTGTAGGTATTGTTTATAGAAATGTACTGTTGCCGTGCCACTGACATAGAATCTAAACAATTAAAAACTAAACCACATTATTTTGAAGGAAAGTAGTATTTTATGAGAAATTATTGAGTAATAGAACTAAAACCACTTTTGAAAAACAATCATAGGTTAAAGATTTTGTACAACAAAACATTTGTTTGATATTTAAACTCTTCTTGTTGTATTGAGAGAACATTCTGCTGGAGCTGTGTTCAATAAGATACATTAATGGGAAGGAGATTACTCAAGTTAAGGATTTATTTAGAAAGTTTTGTAGATTTAGAAACAAAAATACTATCTAAAAATGGGTATACTTTGTGTGTGTTACAGTAGGGAATGAAGATCAAGGACAGTGTCTTAATATGAATGAAATGAGGAAATTTGAAGGATAAGCAAAGAACTTTTAACAAATCAAGATGCATATATTAGATGATGACAGGAATACAAAATATGTTGTGAAGCCCAATTATTTGTAACACACGGGTTATTTATTGAAGACATTTTTTCTGTGTAGTTAGGCAGCGCTCAATGCCCTTTCAAAAGGTCAGCAGCTCCCAAGAAGATGGATTATGTATAGGTTGAACAATCTGGCATTTTTTATGTTTAAATTCCTGCTAACATTAATAAGATTATCTCTGCCCTTTTTCTCCATTTCCAAATAATTTTTAAAGACCTTATCTTTTTTTTTTTTTTCCAGAAAGTGTTTGGTATAGCTTGTATGCAAAGAATATTACCCTTTCCTATTATTTGATAATGAGTTATATTTTATGAGAGGTATTAGAACAAAGTGCTAATAGAGCAGCTATATTAATCATTTAAAAATTTTTTTCCTTGGCCCAGGCTGGTTGGCTCAGCAGTAGAATGTTAGCCCAGCATGTGAAAGTCCCAGGTTCAAGTCTCGGTCAGGACACACAGGAGAAATGCCTATCTGCTTCTCCACCCCTCCCCTTCTCCTTTCTCTCTATTTCTCTCTTCCCTTCCTGCAACCAAAGCTCCATGGGAGCAAAGTTGGCCTGGGCACTGAAGATGGCTCCATGGCCTCCGCCTCAGGCACTAGAATGGCTCCAGTTGGAACAGAGCAACGCCCTAGATGGGCAGAGCATCGCCCCTGGTGGGCATGCCAGGTGGATCCCAGTTGGGTGCATACAGGAGTCTATCTCTCTGCCTCCCCACTTCTCATTTCAAAAAAAAATACAGAAAAACACTTATTTTTCCTTGATGAGAAAGAGAGAGAGAGAGAGAGAAGCATCAACTCTTTGTTCCACTTAGTTGTTCCATTTAGATGTTTACTCACTGGTTGCTTCTCATATGTGCTTGATTAGGGATCAAACCCACAACCACAGTGCACCTGCTGTGTTTGGATGACACTTGATCTACTGAGCCACCTGGCCAGGGCCTATATTAATCTTTGATTGTATTTGGAATGGTACATATTACCATAAAGTAATCATCCTGTTTTCAAACAAAACACAGCACTTTATCATTAACATTTGAGTTCCCCAGCTGCTCACCTACTAGGTGGGCCACACCATGGACTACAAGTCTTGCTATTATTCTTTCTGATTTTTAAGGCTTATGAAATGCATAACAATAATCCTTTGCAAAAGTGCCCTGCTTATTTTAATGAAAGCTAAAGTGATGACAAGTTTTGTTCCATACAAAGGCTTGCATTAAATAAAATCATCATGAAAAGTTTAGTTACTGGAAAAACCCCAGGACTATCTCATTCCATTGTGCACACACACTTGGAGTGGACAGGACACTTACGGCAGGATACAGGCTGATGTCTGAAAGAGTGCGACAGGAAAGTTTTATAGAACACAATAGGTGAAGGATAATGTTTTGCATAAAATAGAATGAAAATAGCAACAATTACACTTGATTTACTCCAAGTTGTTTTTAAAAGAATTTTAAAATATCAAGTCCTAATTCAACCATTAAGAAAATTACACTTCCTAATACCAGTGGTTTGTTGAAGCAGTCACTTGAAAGCAAATAAAAGCTTAACTTTATTATTTATCAATCACTTAATATAATAGTGAAATTGATAAAGCTAACAACTTAAAAGTTATTCTGAATCCTAATTCACAGTTACCTACTTTAAAAGTTATCAGAAGCAAATTTTATCTATATCTACCCCTATCACCGTTCTCTTAAATTTTTATAGTAAAGCCATATTTTCACACTCTAATTTTTAATGACACTTTTGAAGTAATTAAAAATGGATGATGATTTGATTATTATGCTTCTGATCTCTACAAGGAGAAGCAATATAATATAAATTATTATGGTGTTATACTTTTAAGCAGACATATTTTATCATCAAATTACACACGCTCAAGAGCAAAAAAGAAAATAAAATGTATTGAAAAGCCTATTGGCCTGGGCTGGTTGGCTCGGTGGTAGAGCATTGGTCTAGCATGTGAAAGTCCAGGGTTTGATTCCTGGTCAGGGCACAGAGGAGAAGCAACCATCTGCTTCACCATCTCTTCCCTTCCCCTTTCTCTCTCTTCCCCTCCCGCAGCTATGGCTTGGAACAGTGACCCCAGAAGGGCAAAGTATCACCCAGTAAAGAGCTTGTCAGGTGGATCTCAGTCGGGGAACATGCGAGAGTCTCTCTCCCTCCCCACCTCTCACTTAAGTTAAAATAATAATAATAATAATAATAATAATAAAAGCCTACTACCCAGAGGCTGGAAGTAGTAAGATCTTAAACTACATGCCTAATCTGGGCATTTTCATACATACCTAAAGTAAAAATGAACCAGTCAGCAAATTTCTATAATACTCTTTCTGCCCCTATATTTTATAGTATTTTGATATGTTCTATTTACCATCAAGTATTTAATTGATATTGTTAATGTTGGAAATTTCAGTAAGTGCTAAATCTGGATTTTTATAAACAACTGTGTGAGATGCATTGTTGTGGCTACACATTTCCTCTCCCACTCTGTGAATTGAAGCAGTTGAGAAGATGCTCAATGGCCATCAGAAAACATGTGCCCCGCAGTTTGTGCAAGTGAAGCTTTTCAGCGTTTCTGTAAATGGCTACTTCTTTGCATGCATTATTATCGCATTAAACATGCTTTTGTTTTAACTTGATTTTTCTTGTTTTAAAAGGGGGGTGATTTAAATATGCCTATAGAATTTCTAAGAGATAAACTTCTTGTTTAAGTTATTTGTCTGTTTTTATTGGCATAGTCATCGTTTTCTAATGAAGGTGGAGGTGTCCTGTATGTACATTGATAGATACTGACATCTGTAAATTTCTCATTCTGAGCTATGTGAGATACTCAATACTGAATTAATAAAATTTGCATTTTAAGAGGATCAATCACACAACTGAGCAACTTAAATGATACATGCAAACCATCGCGATGGATGGGTTAATATTAACATAAAATGATCTAGTGGTCATCTATATCATATATTACTTAGTCAAATACTGAATAAGTTAAAAAATATGGATTCCAAAAATAAGAGATGTTTGTGCTTTTGTGAAATAAGTTTAAAATTAAAACTGACCATTTAAAAAATATAACATTACAAAATAAATTCAAAAGAATAATTAATAACTAGTCTACTCTGGGAAGAACAATTGAAATAGTACAAATTGAAATAGTACAAAGTTTGGTGGCCTAGTATTTTGGACTGAAAACAATCTTTGTGCATGATGAACCATAACCTTAAAGTGTTTCAATGATAAAATATAACTAGTGATGAAAAAGCATGATATTCGATAGCATTAATGACTAATGTAATAGGAAACTGATTTCCTAACATCATTCCCATTGCATAGTGTATTTTTCCTTAGCTTGAAAGAGAATCAATATGTGAATATCTGAGCATATGAGAGGTGCAGAGAAAATACTATTTAATTAAAAATTGAAAAATCTGATTTTTAAAAATTGCTTAGTAATGTTTTACTTTTTAATAATTATTTGATTAAATTTATTGGGATGACCCTGGGTAATAGGACCATATGGGTTTCAGGTGTACATTTCTATGATGCATGATCTGTGTATTGCATTGTGTCTCCACCACCCAAAGTCAAATAATCTTCTGTACTGATTTCTTAACCTAATTGTGTCACACATGAATTGTGTGACCTTGGGCAAGTCGCCAGGACGTTTTCAAGTTTACTTTCTTTTCCACACACCAAACTGGTACCTAAGGCCCAGCACTATGCTGATGTAGTTCACTCCTGGAATAAATTTAAGTCATAGTGAAAGAGCTGAAAGAGTCCTCCAATGCTGTTTCCTGCTCTGCCCTCTACAGAGGCCGGGTTCCTTTCTGAATGGGCAATGCTGTGTGGGTTTAATCTGGAGGAGGCATGGCTCTTACTCAATGCTCACAAACCTCAGGGGCCAGAGCTGCTGTGATTTCATGGCATCATGAGGAAACTGATCTCAGGGAGGTGAAACTAGCTGCCCATACGATTCAAGACCAGGCAGCCTGACTTCATCACCAGTGACGTTAAACATTTACCCACACTGTCTTCAATGCCTATTTTTGCTCAAGTGAATTTGGAAAACACTGGCTTAAGCAGAAGAAAAGACACCTTGGAATATTTAAGGTTTACTCTTAATCTTCAAGCGGGACAATTATACGCAGAATTGCTCACATGTCACTTGACCACGGAAGTCTTAAGAAAAGGAACACTCAATATGTCCTCCTAGAAAAAGCTGATTCTCAGCAGACAGATGTTTTAGTGGTTTTTTGACTTGGGAAGATCTGTATAGAAAATAACCCCATAAGTAATCTGAAGAAGTAGTCAAGATGAAAAAAGTATCCATAGAGTTACTTTCCCATAGAATTAAGTCTCATTTTCCAACTTGCCCTCCTTTGGTGCATTTGAACTCAAGAAGTCTTCCAAGTGCATTAGAAATCTGCTCAGAAGAGAGATCCGGTGTGCGGGTGGGACTGCGGTGTTCCAGGAAGATGTGGATGTTTTTCCACAAAGACCGTTCATTCTTCCCCAGCTGTATTGCTCAGGGCAGCTCCACTGTGCAGAGCACGGCTTACCATCTCTTTGCAGCCTTAAGTTTCAAACAAATTGACTGTTTGAAAAGTATTTTTATACTATATTACAAAAAATAAAAATAGGCAATTTATATTATCCTGTAACCTCTAAATATGTAATTTATGCTTATAAAATAAGAAAGCAATAATAGAACAAAACCCACAAACCTTCCACATTAGATTCGTCAGCATATTTGATCAACTGAGATTTTCTAAACATCACTTTGAATAGAAAAAGATTCTACATCTTATCACAAAATCAAAAACAGAATTTATGCTTCATAATCATGTCGATGACGAGGACAGAATGAAGAGATGTGTATTTTATGCATTTCATATTGGTTTTCCTCTTTATCCTGGGATGCATAAAATGTATTAAACCTCATAAAATATCCAAGAATTAGAATACAGGGTACAGCATAGTACAGGTGAACCTCATTATTCACAGATTCTGCATCTACAGCTTAGCCTGCTCACTAATCTGCATCGGAAGCCTCAAATACAACACTGGCAGCTCTTGCGGAGTCATCCGCAGACATGCTCGGAAGGGAGAAAAATGAGTCACTCAACTCGCTTGTTCCCAGGTCAGGGAAGACTTGTCTTCTTCCTTCTCATCTCAGTGCTCAGGCTGTTATCAAGTGTTTTCCCATGATCTGGTCACGGCCCCCTCTTGCGCTGCATTTTTATACTTTTGGTTGGTGATTTTGTTGTTTAAAACGCCCTGTAAGTGGAATACCTAAATCGTATGTAAGTGCAGAAATAAATTAAAGACATTTAAAGTTGTGACGGGCCCTCTATGGGGAAAAGACAGGAATCAGTAGACGAGGTTCATTCAGGCAAGACTTCCAGGGCTGTTGGCCCTGAGTGAGTTCAATGGCAAAGAATGAATGAAGTGCTTCAAGGAAAGGAAGATCCACCTATAAAAGGTGCAGTGGGCAACGTCATCGTTGTGAAGCTAAAAGCCAAAGCAATGTGCCGTCATGGTGCCCAGGGACAGGAGAAATGTTAAGCTCGTTCTCCTAGCCCTGGCTGGATCCCGTGTCCCCCAAAGTGACATGGCAGCAGAAATGTTCCACTCCAGGCAAGCCAGGTTCTACAGACCAGACACTACAGAAGCATTTTTTAAAATACCTGCGAAATGTTGTAATGGTAGAGTTATGTTGGAGAGCAAACAGAGAATCAACTGTCCTTTTTTAAGATTTTGTTTCCGGATACTCCCCAGGCTTAGGTCTAAAACTTATAGAAAAAATTTTGCAAATAAAAGGTGAAATACTTTTTGAGGCTACAAGATCACTCACTGCTCCTGGGGTTCTGGACAAAAAAAAAAAAAATGGCATCGAGTGTCCCAGTTCCAAAGTGGCCTGTTTACAGTGAAGACTGAGAGGCTGGATGACACTCTGAGTCTTCAGAGGAGAGATGAGAGACAACCCATGACATAAAAAAGAAAAAGCCTTCTTATATTTTATTTGTTTGAGAGAGAAAGGACTGACAGACAGGAAAGAAGAGAGATGAGAAGCATCAATTCTTTATTGTGATACTTTAGTTGTTTATTAATTGCTTTCCCGTATGTGCCTTGACTGGGAGGCTCTGGCCAAGCCAGGGACCCCTTGCTCAAGCCAATGACCTTGGGCTCAAGCCAGCGATCATGGGGTCACGTCTTAGATCCCATACTCAGGCCGGCGACCTCGCACTCAAGTGGGACGATTCTGAGTTCAGCAAAGTGACCTGGGGGTTTTGAACCTGGGTCCTCCGTGTCTGAGGCTGACATTCTACCCGCTGCGCCACTGCCTGCTCAGGCACGACTTTATCTTCTTAAAGCAATGTGGGTGGTAAGAAGACCCCCAGCCTCCCACTCCACTACAGAGGATACTGGACAGGAAAGTGCCAGAGTGGGAGAGTATGACAGGGGTCTTACACACGAGTGAGATGCTGAGACTCACCAGACAAACTAGGAAAAGTCAGAGGACCTGAGTTTATTCTCTATGCAAATATCCGGGGAAGTTTATATTATTCTCAGTCACATAGTGCAATCAATCATTGGAGTGGGTACTATGATTTAGCAAAGCTTGTAAAATCTAGAATTATAGCAACAGAAGATGTGAGATTTTATGTAGCAGCTAGGCTGCTATATATATGAAATCTAGGATGGCACATGTAGACTTTAAGAAAAGTTATTTGGAAAAGCAGATCTCTGATTGAAGAGAAGGGTTATAAGATTTTAAGTATAGATATGGTTATAGATAAAGCTATAGAAAATTATAGATACTAATACATATGCCTAGATACTTAATATATATTATAAATGTGTACGTTTATCCATATGAATCACAATATATAGATTTGGTAGCTAGCTACAAATAGGGGTTTTGGGCACCAAGGTCTCTAAAGCAAAATTTATAAGGAATAAGTCTCGGCAGCAGTAACTTAGGGGATGTCCAGTTCCAGAAACTTTGCAGCAGGAGGAAATGAATGAACAGAATTGAAGACGACACAGTGCTGTGAAGAAAGGAAGGTGCAATATAATGATGTGTCCACTGGGACTGGATATCACTAGGGATGTGATTTTTCACATCACTGGAGGTAGCAGGTTTAAACCAGCTGTGTAAAACATTAGGCAGTCTGTGTGCATCACAGAAATAAAGTGGAATGAGCATTATATGGAACACCTGCAGTAGCGAGGGGGCGTGGTGATGAGAGAAGCGGTGATCTAAGCGAAACTCAACTTCCCCAACTTTCCACAGACTACAGACATCCAACAATTTGTTTGTACAGGATGGTTTCATAAGAGGCGAAATAGTACAACGTTTTCCATCCTAGAAATGTTCAGGTTACCAACATCGAAGGAGATGTATGCTTCTGCTCTGATGTTCATGTGGGTTTAAAATAGATGAATAGATATTTAAGATGAGAATGGTAAGATGTTAGACATACAGCAATGAGCATTCAATTTTTTTAATGAAAACACAAATCCCAATAAAATGAATGCTTACATGTATAATATAATATACAACAAAATCTTCAAAAACTTTTTAAAAAAATACTTCATTTTTCTTTAAAGCTAATCATATCAGAATAAGTTTTATAATGAAAAATAATAAAAAAACAGCTTAATATAGATGAATAAATGTGCTTCTTTAACATGTCATATCAGAATTTAGGCCAAACAATATTCTAGTTACCAAACTACAAATAAGAATGAATGAGCCTGGCCAGGCGGTGGCGCAGTGGATGGAGCATCGGACTGGGATGCGGAAGACCCAGGTTTGAGACCCTGAGGTCGCCGGCTTGAGCACGGGCCCATCTGGCTTAAGCAAGAGCTCATCAGCTTGGACCCAAGGTCGCTGGCTCCAGCAGGGGGTTGCTCGGTCTGCTGAAGGCCCACGGTCAAGGCACACGTGAGAAAGCAATCAATGAACAACTATGGTGTCGCAACGGCAATGAAAAACTAATGATTGATGCTTCTCACCTCTCTCCGTTTCTGTCTGTCTGTCTCTATCTATCCCTCTTTCTGACTCTCTATCTGTCCCTGGGGAAAAAAAGAAAAGAAAAAAGAAATAATGAATGATATATGACTGAAATGGGAAAACAAGAAGTCTATCTGATGTGCTAAGGAAGGAGAGAAAACGGAATCAGAAAAAAACGCTCAGTGAAAACCCCAAAAGGCAGAGGAGGAAGAGGAGACAAACGTAGGAACAACTGACAAGGGAAACAAGTAGACAATGGCAACAAATGTGACAGGTATGAATTCTACTCTAGCAGTGGTCACTCTGAGTGTTCATGGTTCCTATGCTCCAATGAAAGACAGAGACTGTCAGAGTGGATCAAGAAAAAAGAATCAACTGTACATTGTCTTCAAGAAACCCACTCTTCATATAAGATACACACAGATTAAGAATGAATAGATGGAGAAAGATATACCATGCTGACAGTAATCATAAGAAAGTAGGTGCAGCTATGATTAATTTCAGACAGAATCGACTACAGACCAAAGAAAATTATCAAGAAAATAAAAGGCTGAAGCCCTGGCCAGATGGCTCAGCAGTAGAGTGTTGGCCCAGTGTGTGGAAGTTCCAGGTTTGATTCCAGGTCAGGGCACACAGGAGAAGCGCCCATCTGCTTCTCCACCCTTCCCTTCTCCTTCCTCTTTGTCTCTCTCTTTTGTTCCCACAGCCAGGGCTCCATTGGAGCAAAGTTGGCCCGGGCGCTGAGGATGGCTCCATGGCCTCCACCTCAGGCTCTGGAATGACTCCGGTTGCAACACCTCAAAGCCCCAGATGGGCAGAGCATTGCTTCCTGGTGGGCATGCCGGGTGGATACAGCTTGGGTGCATGCAGGAGTCTGTATGCCGCCCTGCTTCTCACTTGGAAAAAATACAAAAAGAATAAATTAATTAATTAATTAAATAAAGGAATGAGAATTGTCCAGAACTCACAAAATTAGAAATAACAATTTGAATAGGCCTTTATCTATTAAAAAATTGAATTAATAATTAATAACCTACCATAACAGAACACATCAGTCCCACATGGGCTCACTGGTGAAGTCTATCGAATACTGAAGGCAGACATTGTACCAATTCCCTGCAATCTCTTACAGAATACAGGAGCACTAGGAAACTGTCCTAGTATACTTTCTGAGGCCAACATTCATAACAAAACCAGACAAAAACATTACAGGAAAAGTAAGCTACAGACCAATATCACTCATAAATATAGATGAAAAAATGTCAACACATTACAAATTTCTGTCCATTGCAGTCATTTCTGCCCCCTCCTTGCAGGGTCCCCATTTCCTTTGCCCCACCCCCATTTCCTATCCATTTTTCCTTCCAGATCAACCTGTCAGGTGGCTCTGAGTCATCTCTGAGAGGTAAGGCATCTTGTCCCAAATCTGACAGAAAACACAGACCCAAACTGAGGTCGTATTTTGCTTCCCTGGTACCGCGGCCGTACCTTTATCTCTGCATTTACCAGATTGTCTTACCGTTTGCTCGTTTGTCTCCTTAACTGCATTGAGGGTAATGTGAGCCCGGGGTTTTATTTATCTATATTTTTATTGCAATAGACCAATTTGATGCATAATGCATTAAAAATACTTACTGTGTGCATGCTAAACTGATTGAGACCCATAACAAATTATGTTTATTTAAAACATTTTCAAGAATTTATTTTTTAAGCTAAAGTACTTCAAGGAAGGCTAATGTTATGGCTTTTATCCTCAGGGGCTCACGTATGTAATAGTAACAAAAGTGAGCAGGTGTTTAATTATAAGGAAGCCCTTAGGTCAATTGCTGATATATTTAATAAAGACTATTTTCACCCCAAACCATCTGTGAATCCTTGCTTTCATCATTCAGGAACTGTAGCTTTGTTCTTGATTACATTTGGGGATTAATGGTATAATAGGCTATATTATCTTCTAAACCTTAACCTATTATAATCCTTGCTTCTATGTTTATGACCAAAGACTGTTTCAAAGCCTGTTTTGAATCCACATTATGGTCCAAACTGCATCGTTCTGTTATTTTGGGCAAGACTCATCAGTCCCGGTGAATCCGGGATAGTATCAACGTTATAGACAAGGGTATAAAGGATGAAAGGAATAAATAAAGCCCATGTGCAGTCCTTAGCACATAGTATTTGTACAATTGATCAGCTATTATTATTATCAGGTTAATTTTAAGAGAATGGATGTTCATTACTCAACAAGTTATAGGCGCTGATGCAACATGATAGTTTAATTCAATGCATATATACACTAGAGTGTAATTTTTGAAAAGTTCATCGCTCAGTTGAAGTTACAATTCTTTTTATACCTGCTAACAGATCTTACTAAATTAAAAAATCACTCCTAACAAGTTAAGCAACTTTTAAAATTACAATTCTTCCCTTGCTGACAGTGTACTAACAATATATTAGAATTCTAAGAATGCAATTCTCAACATTTGTTGGTATAACTCATGAAATGCAATGTGCAGTAAGAAGTGACTCACTGTCTGTCAATCCACTGTTTCTGGGGCGGGGGGGGGGATGCTCTCTGCCAGGTAGGGTATGGGGTTCCTTTCAGATTTGGTATTTCTGTATGGCACATTCTAAATAAGTGGTAGGTTAATGAAAAGAATTCAAGGAGGAAAAACAGCCAGTTTTTAAATAGTCATAGATAGTGATATTATATTGTTATTTATTTAGGCATTCATTGCAGTCCAAGTCTAAGTAAATATTGATGGTTATATCCTGCTCCCAATAATATAGATCCACACTCAGTAAACTGCACAGTGTCTTCTGTGGTGGCTAAAACCACTAGCAAATTATTTTAAGGACTTCAGCAAATCCTGGTCTCAGGAGCTACCTTTCATTATTACTGTCCACAAACAAGAAGCTGTCAAATGTGAGGGAAATTATGGTGGTAAAAATTATTATGAGACTTTTAAGAACCAATATAACCCTTTTTAAAGTGCAGGATCAGGTATATGCCCTGAAAACACATTTACATGCTTTGACTACCATTAAAATTAATAATAATTTTAAAATAACCTGTGCTGTGACACTTTTATGGGACACTTAGAGCAATGTGATTAAAAGTGACCAACTAAATGGCATATTGTACCTTCCTGGAGGGGAAATTTCCTGGGAGGGAGAATTTTAAAGTTAAAAAAAATAAAAAGGCTTTTCAGAAGGAAATTGTTATGGTCAGAATACTGGTGTAAAAAAAAAATCCCTTTCCATGCTGCACAGTGAGGCTCCCAAGCTCAGATCGTCCTCATCCTTGTTAAACGTCACCCTGAGAGTCAACCGTCCCTCTGCTTACATCTGTGGGCCCAATATTTATTTCTGTCATGATTCTAATTCTAATTAGTTTCTTTTAATTATCATCAATACACTCAGGAGAAGTCGGGGACGGCAGATATGATTTATTACTGATGCGAAAAGCATCTGTCTTGCTTCTGACAGCTGCAACATCTCTGAAATGCCCCTCCCTGCCCACCCCCCACCACAGTCTGTCAGGGGACAGCTTGACTGCGCACGCAGGGGCATTAGCTGACAGCTCTTCCCCCACTCCCGGGAAACGGGTGCACGAAAAGCCTGCCTTGTAATCACCCCCCACGTGGTCTTGCTTTAGCATTCACCTACAGCCTCATCCAGTCTGAGAGTTCCACGGCAGAGACATATTACAGCCACACGTGTATGAGTCCAGGACAACAACCTATGGAGGTGACAAGAACTCTGTGACAGCCTCTTGCCACGCCCTGCTGGCTGTGTGAGGCTGTGCAAGTACCTCTGGAGAGAGAAAATGCTTCTCTAACTCTGTTCTGGACACTTGAGATAAAAACTGGTAGAGTGGAAAATGATCTTCGAGACATGAGGGAATTTTCCCCAAGAGTAATATTTAAAAATCAGTGATTCTGAAATATCACAGACTTCATGGCCGGGTGGGAATTCCCTACATTAAGTTATTAAGACCAACCAGCACTGGACGGAGACTTAAACTGAGCATTCAAATATATAACTCCCCTCTGATGTGGTTCCAGCATAGATTTATATTCTAAAGCTCCACCCTGGGAGCTTGACCCTGTTTTCATTGATAAATCTTTTATTCTTCCCTCATGAATTATTCAACTGCTGTGCCAGGCTAGCTTATTCTCCGTGCGTTGGAAAAGAGAACCTCAAATCATAGGCCATCATTTCTTTCAGTAAAAACCAAAAACTTTTTATAACTATATTGATACACTTGTATGCATTCAGGTTGAATGCATTTATTCCACATTGTTGAAATAAACATCATAATTTGGAAGGAATGTGTGTCACTGACTCCATCTTAAATAAATTAGCTTGCCCATGCCGTTGGTGAACACCAACTGTACGTGGCTCCATTTGAGATGTGACTTGTCACTCGGACATGTGAGAGTGAGTCCAGCTCTGAGAGAGAGAGGGAGAGTGTCGAAACCACTGAAGACTGTGTAATTGCATGATAAGGAAGAGGCAGAGAGATACTCACAGGGGATGAGGGCCGAACACTGGCAAGGAACAAGGCACTGATCTCTGGCCTGCTGCCTGAAAGAGCATTAAAATGAGAGATAAACATCAGATTGGATATATTAAAAAAAAAAAAAAAAAGCAAAATTAGTTTAAGAGAGATTAAAGGCAACCTTATCAAGCAACTGACTTTGACTATAGAAAGTATCTGATATTAAGTTAAATAAATGTGAATATTTTACCATGGAACCAGAGAAAGAAAAACAGCCAATAAGATTTTGCTTCTTTTTTTTTTTTTTTAATAACGGGAGAGACTTTGCCTCTTAATATCTATATATTTGATTTAAATTTTCATGATATTACACTATCAGAAATGGAAGGAGATTTTAAAACACTCTTCAGTTTACAAGACAGAATACTGAAGATTCAAAGTGATGTCCCCAAAGCCCACTTGTTATAATGAGTGACTAAATTGGAAAGTATTCCCGATTTAATCCATGTTAAACCTCCTCTACCTATTTTACTTTTTAAAATGTGATTTTCCCCCTTCAATGTACATTACCTACATTGTTTTAATATTCAATATCTATATATTTTTTACTTTAATAAGTTACAATGTGTTTCTTTACATTAAATCACTACCTATTATAATTTTTAAAATAAAATAATTCAGTATATATGAAGGATCAGCAATAACAGGTCTGTGAATTCCTTCTGCAAATATACCTTACTATTATGAATGTTTGAATTCCAACCACTTACCTCTGTAGCAAAATGTAATATATCAAAACCCATTGTCCTATTAACTCCCTTTAAATAAGACACAGCTACTTTACATGTTCCCCAGAATAGACATAGTGCCAGGCTTTATTTTCTGTAATGCATAAGATCGATGATATTACAGATTGCATGAAATGCTTTCTAAAATACACTCTGGTCCCTTCTCCACATCCTCTCAGAGAACCTAGAACCTCCTAGGAACAGGGACTTGCCCTTCTCCCCCATTTCTAACCAACACAGGCTACCCTTTGGGCATGAGAGGGAAGGGGTGAGGAGAAGACATGCTAAGGGGATAGTTGATGGTTGCTGGGACTACACTGGGGATGGTCTTCTGTAACTGGTTTTGAAAAACAATGCTGTGTTCTTGTGCTAAAGACACTACCCATCTACCCATCCCCCCTGACACTGGCAGGTTCTTTATTTTATAGGGTAGAGTCTGTCCATATCCAGACACATTAATATCTGCTCCTGGACTGTGGGGTACATTCATGACCTTGAGGGGGCAGCCAGTGGATGTTGAATGATTCTTTGGGTTGATGGATAAGACTCATATCCTGGATAATAGTGTGGAGTTTCTGGAATCAGCCAGCTCTGGGGCAAGTACCACATGACTTTTGTGAATGCGAAATAGAAATTCCTGGTATTTTAAGACAAAAATAAAAACAATTAAATGCTTTAGGCCAAAAATGTCTTAATTGATTCAAACCCTAGGGCATTTGAACTCTATTCTGTAGGCAGAAAACAGTAATCAAGTTTTGAAAATGAGGAAACAGTCAAAGATAACGTTTCACAAAAATCAATCTAACCATCTAACTGAGGCTTGTGACAGACTGAGATGAGACAGAACAGGAAATCTGTCATTTGAGTAAGAGAATATTATAGGAAGTGAATGTTTTGTTTTGTTTTTAAAGTTTATCATTTAATTTATTAGTTTTTTTACAGGGACAGAGGGAGAGTCAGAGAGAGGGATAGATAGGGACAGACAGACAGAAACGGAGAGAGGTGAGAAGCATCAATCATTAGTTTTTCATTGCCGTTGTGACACCTTAGTTGTTCATTGATTGCTTTTTTCACATGTGCCTTGACCGCCGGTCTTCAGCAGACCGAGCAACCCCTTGCTGGAGCCAGCAACCTTGGGTCCAACCTGAGGAGCTTTTGCTCAAGCCAGATGGGCCTGCACTCAAGCTGGCGAGCTTGGGGTCTCAAACCTGGGTCTTTCGTATCCCAGTCCAACGCTCTATCCACTGCGCCACCGCCTGGTCAGGCAAGTTTATCATTTAATAAAATTTTTTAGGCATGTTAGAATACTAGGGCATATACTAAGTAACTTAAAATAAATAGACTAAACTCATAGCCACAGGTAAGTCAGCCATTTAGGTTAAAATAACATGACTAGAAGAATTAGTCTGTTAAAAATAAAAATGTCCTAGCACCTTTAGAAGTAATTTCCCTATGAACTTGGCTTAGGAATCTCGGAGTTGAAGATATTTAATGCAGATAATGAAATAGATTTTAATTTATCATTTTCTTTCTTTTTTATTTCCTTCTATGTTCTCCCTTAAATGCAGTGAGATTCCATATATATTATAGATAATATATATGGTTTCATGGGCCACCTGGACAGCAGCCGTGAGGCAGGTGCCAGGACAAGATCTGGCTGATGTGGCATCTAAAGGGAAGTTTAAATGGGTGTGGGTGGGTGGAGCTGTGTGTCTTGAACACTTACCAGCCCTCACTCTCCTATCCGAGACTGCTCTTCTCATGGTTCTACCAGGGGACTTGTGGGGGTTTGTGGTTTGGGTTCCTCAGTGTATTTGTGTATGTAACGTAAGACTAAGCTTCCCTCCTGTCTTCCCTTCCTTCCTTGCTTAATTTCTGTCCCTTCATTGAAATATGCTCTAATTACATGGGACTGTCCACCATCAAAGGATTATCACATATTCTTATTTCCTCTATACATGTCTGCCACCCTCCTGAATTCTATGCTCCATTAGCCAACAAAGTTTCTTAGTTATTACTGTCTCATATCATAGCAATCTCTCTGCTGTTAAAGACCATTTATAGAAAAACAAATTGTGATATGGAAGAACAATTTAGCCTATGAAAGAATGGTCTGGTAGTAAGGGTACTTCCACTTTCTCATGTCTTAAAAGTTATTGTGAGGCAACTGCGTTACTTATCTTACTGAGTGCTACTCTCTCACCAAGATTTTATTCCGATGTTTTCAATTAAACTGAAGGAGTAAAAATCCTTTCTCAATTAATTTTTTTCCCAGAGGTAGGGGGGCATAATATTTTATAGAACAGAAAGAACCAAGGAATTGCCAATAACAGCTATCTTAGACAATCTGGTGGGGTGCGGTGAGAGGTAGGAAGGAAGTAAAATATATTATAAATTTCAATGATCAATCTAGGAAGCAATGTATTTCAGTGGCAAGGACCAGGTAGTTGAGAAGAAGGAATGGAAAGAGGGTAGCTTATTTTGTAGCTCATGTTCATTACATACTTCTGTTGCCAGTGGAAATGTGGTTCTTGTATGGAGTTACAGAGAAAGAATTTTATAGGGCCCACATTTGGAGAAGAAAGACTAGGTTCTTGCTATAAGATTTATTTGGGTTTGAAACAGAAGGGTGCCTATAGGTTTTCAGTGTCCCAGTTCCATCTGCCCCACCAGGAAAAAAGGTCCAGTCTAGTCTACATGAAGCCCAGTATAAATACCAAAGTCCAGATATTCTGTGCCTTGGTGTAGCCCATATCAAAACAGTCCAGTCCAGGCGCTGCTCAAAGCCTGTACTGGGGACTTGGAAGATGACCAGGCTCCCGGCCCATAGACAGCCACCACTCCACGTCGCATGGGCGCAAATGGGTGTGGCAGAGCGTATCTCCAAGCAGAAAGGCAGACAGAAGGACCAGGCCTCTCTCCTGCCACAGTTTATATTTTTGGGTAGGAAAAACTAGTTTTCCCTTAAGCTATCCAGTTTCTTTTAAAATCTCATGGGTTTACATAGGTTCCTCCCATTAACCAATCAGATCCTTCTTCTAGCCTAGACTGATAAGCCTCTATGGCTGCCATCTTGGCTTCCACTGCACATGCCCGCTAGAAGACTTTCTTCTTTGCTTCCCCCAGCACCTGGAACAGCAGTGCCTTGGGGCGGCTCCACCCATTCCCATGGAGTTGAGTTAGGAGGGCTGAGGGCAAAATGGATGCCTGGCATGTGCAAATGAGCCTGTGAATGCTACAGCCTGCTACTAAAGCAGGCTGTCCAGTTTTATAAAATGTAATGTCCAATTCCTTTTGCTCTCTTTCCCTATTAAAATCTAGCTATCTACCTACGGTAACATTTCTGGGATGCCTCCTGAGAAATACGTAATTATAACAGACACCAATCACTGAAGAGACTTTCAGGGAGATTATCATCCTATCTTCATAGATTCACATATTGCTGATCTGCAGACTCTGGGTGGCTTTCATAGCTTCTTTGGAATATTATAGTAAGAAATAAGGTAGGCATCGACAATGGATGTGACAGAAAGCAAATGTGACTTGTCGGGTTTTTTGTAGGTCTTTACAGGAATCAAATATATCTATCAAGTTTCAATAAACTGTTGCTGTGAGTTTTTAAAAAGATTTTACTATTATTTAGAAATAGTCATGTTCATGCCTTCAAGTCTTATTTTTATTACCACTCACATATATTGACTTCCTTTGTTGTTGACTGTATCGATTTTTTAAATGAAAACAAAAACTATCAAATTAGTAAAAGTTTAATAACATTGCAAAATTTTAGGAAAAGCAGTACAGAAATATGAATGCCTAAAATGTGTACAGGAAAATTTTTTTTAAATAATGAAACATTCTCTAATTACCTATTCTTGGTGTTGGCAATATTGGATCTGATTGCTTGGTTCTTCTTTGTTTGTCATTTGTCCTATATAAGGCTAGAAGTAGGGTGGTATTTGCATAAAATGTATTTAATTTAGTAAACAAAACAATTTACATGTTATTATCTACCATGTAATCACTCTTTTTACTATTCATTATTCCTATGAGATGATGTTGCTTTAGCATATGGTTTTCTAAAAATATTAATCAGTGTCTCACATTGAAATTCTCATCTGTCTCTCATTCCACCCAGTTGTTTTTACTAAAACAGTAGTCTTAGAGATATAGTGGGAAGATTAGAATATATCATATTAGAATACTCAGATAAAAGTGATTAGTTTAATCTCCTTAAAATGTCTTTTTCTTATCTAGACAATACTCATTCATATCTTATCTGACACACAAATCTACTATGAAATCAAAGAAGAATAAAATGTGGTAGCTATTTTTAAACTGTTATAAGTATCTTAAAATAACATTAATGTTTTTATCAAATTGTACCCATATAAAAAGTAAAATCATCAAAATATCTCTTCTCTATCACATAGGAAGTATATAAACTACTAATCGTTATGTAGAAGACCTTGTAAAATGAGACGCTATCTTTACCTAATACCCAGCAGGAAATTTCTGATATTTACTATTCTTTTTCAATATTTCATTCATTCATCCACTCATCATCTATCCACTTATGAAACAATTTTTAAGCTCTAATTATTATGTCATGGCCTATGATAGACCCTAGGGCTATCATTGCAATCAATATACTGTTTGTTTCAAAGGGATATGGGTTTTGAGTGAACAATCCATCATCTGTAACCACTGTGATGCTGCCTAACAACCGACCTCGGAACCCTTGCTGGCACACTATGTACAATAAACATTATGTTTTCTTCCTTTCTTTCTAGGTCAGCAGGATGGCTTTGCTGCTCTGAGCCCTGAAAAGCTCATCTCCACTGGCATGTCCCATGCGTTTGTGGTGACCAAGGGAAGAGGTGCTCTGAAATGACCTTAGGAAGGACAACTTGTCTTTGACTCATGTTATCTCTCCTTCTCCAGAAGACTAGCCTGGGCTGGTTAGAAGAGTCTAAGCAGACACCCAAGAGAAGACTCTTCTGGGTGTGTCCTCAAGGCCAAGGCACAGGGGAGAGACAGGAAGAGGAAATGTGCAAGGCCTTGAAGAACAAGGCTTGGAACTGTCACACCTTCCAACAGCCTCATTGTTGTAAGTAAACAAATCATAAGGTCCATATTCAAAGAATAGGTCAGTAGACTCCACTTCTTTAAGGGAACTGCTATAAAATCGTATTTAAAGAGTGCAAGTACTCTAAAGGGTGGGTGAAGAATTGGGGACATTTTTGTCATCAGTCTCCTACGGTAGCGACACAAATAAATGAACACAAAATATAGTGCCAATACTTCATTTTCTCTCCAGCTCTGTGTCCAACCTTATCTTTTCTCTTTCCAAATTGTTTGCTCTCAATGATATTTTAAAGCATTAACCCCTCTCTCTCTTCTCTCTTCTTTCCCTCTTGATTGGCAGCTCACTTCACTGGAAGACTTTTAAGTCTTTCCTTGCCCAAAAAATCTAGAAGCAACTTCTGTTTCCCCTCAAGGTCTTAATTATACTTTTCCCTCTATAATCAAACTGTTCCTAAGAATTTGTTATAATTCTGATAGTCTAAGGCAGAGGTCCCCAAACTATGGCCCGCGGGCCAAGTTGCGGCCACCTGAGGCCATTTATCTGCCCCCACCGCACTTCCGGAAGGGGCACCTCTTTCATTGGTGGTCAGTGTATGGAGTACTGTATGTGGCAGCCCTCCAACGGTCTGAGGGACAGTGAACTTGCCCCTGTGTAAAAAGTTTGGGGACCCCTGGTCTAAGGGCAACAGTTTAGATTTGCTTTTCCTGCTTCCACACCACATGTCTCCTCTCCAGCCTGGTCAGTCTGACTCAGGTCCCTCCCACTCCGCTAACAGTATCTTCAGCAAACACCACCATGCCAGGCTAACTGGCTGGCACCTCTGCTTCATCCACACTACACCCTTTGATTTTATGCAACATCCTATTCCATGAACATTAATTCCCCACCCACTGCTTGGCTTCTCATTCTCTGAGTGAAAAGAAATAATAAAATGCTAGGAGACACAAGCACAGAAAATATGTCATAACAAAACTAGTTTGTTGTTGACTGATTTTGAAATGTAACTTATTAACTTTGTTTCTTCCAAGTCTTTGATTACTTAATAGGCATCAACCATTTAAGGTAAGTTTGATAGGAATTATAACCAAGCTTTTTAAATTGTTGTATTGAAGACCCTTAAACTAAAGATATTTGGAAAGAATACTTTCCCAAGAAAAATAAGATCTATTTCTGGATGCACAGATTCATTTTTACCTTGTAGTATATACATTTTCTATATTGGACTTAGGAGCTAATTAAAAATAATGTTTATCATGTATAAGCTGTCAAGTACCCACACTTTCCCATGCTGTAGAAATCCTACATGTGTTATCTCATTTTATCCACACAAGAAACCTATGATATAAATTCTACCACCTACCTTGTGTTTCAGAAGGGGAAACTGAGGCCCAGAAAGGTAAAGTAGTTCAGTAAAAATCACCTAGTAAATGTTAACCCAGAATTCCAATTCCAGATTCGTCAGATTCCAAAAGTCATCCCCAGAGGAAGGCTGAGCCGTGTCACCCCTTCTCACATGAGACATGAACTCCTCATTTGTCAGATTGAAGGACACTGAGCTCCACACAGATGGCTCCATGATTAACTGCAAATTGGCTCTTAATTGGGAAGTTAAAAAATGATCTCTGAAATCCCATGTAGAAAAATCACTTAATATCAGTCACATTGCTTTTTGGCAAGAGTTAATGAATTAATTATATTTACATAAGCAAAACAATGAAGCAGAAAGTAGCTCTTCAAATGTAATAAAAGAAAAAAAGAAAGAAAAAGAGGCAGCTTTTGAAATATATTACCCAAGCAGAATCACCAATGAGATGATGATCTTGAATCCCCCTAAATCAGCAAGTTAAAGGATTTGCTTTACTGAGTGATCACACTTAACCTTTGTGCCTACGCCTTTCACTTATGCAAATTTGAGAAAGAAAAAAAAACCTTCAAATTAAAAAGAAAGAGAATGCTGACAATCTAATCTGAACACTAAGCCATTTTATCTAGACAAACCTATTTACACAGAGTAGAAAACTGGGTATTTACATTCAGAAAGTGAAGAGTCAAATCCCTGTTGGTAGTGGCAAAACAATCAGTGAATAAAATTTCAAAAGGTTTGAGGACAAGCATTTGATAGAAAGGGCTGATAAGTAATTGGGGTAGCTTGTGAATTTAACAGTCATGTCAGGCTTCCCTGGAATAAAAGGATGAATGTGATGAGACTATGGCATCTCAAAGTCTAATACTTTCTTGGCATGAGCCCTCGTTGTGACCAGAGGCACTGTGGGGAGTTGACAGTATGGTGAACTGGATTATGGAGAGGAACTTAACAGAACACAAAGGGCCAGCAAAATTATATCTTTATGAGTTCCCCTTCTTGCCTGAGGTCCACAGAATGCACTTACCACAGCTGAGTGAGCTCACTTGAGAGCCATTTGTGGTGTGCAATGCTCTGTGTCCTTTGTTGGAATGTTGGATGACAGGTTAATTGAATAGTGGCAGGGCGAGTGACCAGGGTCACGCAAGATGACTAGTGTGGATGATGGCTAAAGACAGGACCTCATTATTTTTATACAGGAGGACAATTTCAAACAGTCCTTTTAGAGGAGCCCTCATTCATCTCTAGCGAGGCACCCAGAGATGTATTAGGTAAGAATTTCAATGGAAGTATGCTAAATAGTGAATCGGCATGGTGGGCCAGACAATTAATTAACAATCTGGAAAAATGATTTACTTATTACTCAACATCACTGTCCTGAGACCATGAAGGCCCCTTGGGGAGTACTGACTCGCCCTCAGTAATCAGTTGTATTAAAGCTAAAATATTAAACCAGCATGTGCTCCTTTTCGACAAAAAACAAATCATTTCATCTTCATTTTTATTGCTGGCCCCGTATACATACAGCCACATAGGGTTCAAAGTATATATATACATGAGGGTGTCTATTGTAGACTTTGGAGGACAATAGCTAAAATGGAAAAACGGTGTGTAACATTACTGAGGTGCACTAATTGTCAATACCTTCCCTTTCAATGCCATTCTCAAAGTCTTTTTCTCCCTGCTACATCAAACCACGAATGGACCTCCAAACACCAGCTTTATGACTTATATTTTAATTTATCATCGACCAGCATACATTCAGTTTTTTTTATTTCAAAACATGTTAATGTCAAGTTTAACCTGTCAGATAAACTTCACTTGTTGACTGCTAAAGTCCCTTTTACTTTTTGAGACACCACAGTAAAAATATCCTAAAATCCACTCTTCCATAAAAGAAAGGAGAACATTGTCAAAAAGAGTCAATATCAATTTTCTTCTTGAAGGCTGATAATTCATCCCAGGATTGCGATAAGCCGAGGAATGTCTTCTTAAGGGAAGGCCCTGTACCTTGGGCAGAACCGTGAACTCTGCGACATTTCCACCTGTCCTTCCCCACCCTCTTCTCTCCAGCTCAGGGCCGCCTGGAAGACCATCAACTGGGGAACCAAGCAAGCTTTAAAAATTGGTATCCTAGCAGCAACTGTGAGATGCACAATAATGTGCACAAACAGCTCCTTGCAAAGCTCTGTAGCTAGAGAACTGGTACTATGGAAACTATACAAACCCTGCTCAGTGAGAAAAACCCTATCTCCAGGATTTTGTCAAAAAATAATCAGGAGCCATGGTTTCTCGTTGCAGGTGCCTATGAAGGAAATACCAGTTGGACAAACAAGAAATGTGGCAAACACTTAAAAGGAAACTTGATGACATGAGATACCCACTGGGGCTTCGAGAAGTCATGACAGACTCCTGGGCACCTGGGTGGAGACCGTCACCTGCAGGAATGTGGAACTTGCAATGACATTAATATGTGACTTATCTTCAGACCCAGGAAAGAGCTGAGGCAGCCTCTCCCTGACTGCTGCCCACGCTGAGGTCCTATGAGCTCGGGAAGTAAGGCACAAGGCAATGTGACAAATTGCTAGAGTTTTGAAATTGTGTCCCAACACACACACACACACACACACACACGGAGTACTTAGCAAAAGGGTGGGGCCCTTATTGGTTCCACACATTTAAGGACAGATTTGCTCATTCACTGGCTGGCCAGTCACCTTACTGAGCGCAGAGTTTGGTGTCCACACGCGGTAGCACAGAACAGAGAATTTAGACTTTATAGACTTAGTTCAGGAAAGCAATGCAATCAACACACAGGGGCAACAGCACCAACAACAAACCCAATGCAGATATTGAGTAATTTGATTTCCCAAACAGCGATCTTGTATCGTCTAAAATGCCTCTTTTTAACAACAAATAACATGAGGTGCAAAGGCAAATAGTAAAGCATGACCAAAATGAAAACCATCAACTACACATCCGAGAAGCACAGCCAACTCCAAGTAGGATGCACAGTACAGCAAAACGCCTCATCATCAAACGGTGGGAAGCCAAATTATGAATGGCGAATCTTGAAAGCAGCAAGGAAATAAAGGACTAACCTTATCACACACCATGCAGAGCTGAAGTGGCTACAATTATATAAAAAAATGACTTCTAGACAAACATCATTATGAGATATAAGGAAGGCCATTTCCTTATAATTAAAGAATAATATCTTTAATAATATATAGCAATCATAAACCTATATACACCTAACAATAAAGTCCCATATTCAACACAAGCCCTATCAATGTCCAAACTGAATTGCTTTTCCCAAAAATGGACAATTTGACCTCAAAGCTCATATGGGAATGTGTTAGACCAGGAATAGCCAAAAAATTTAAAAATAAAAAAATAACTGAAAAAGAACAAATTTGGAAAACTCAGACTTCTCACTTTCAAAACTTACTAGGAAACAGTAGAAATCAAAATACTGGCATAAGAATACACATATAGATTAGAATAGAAATGCAAATCTAAAATAAACCTTCACATTTATGAACTGGTTTCTAGCAGAAGTGTCAGGAAAATTTAACTGAGAAAGAATAGTTTTCCATATATGATGGTGGGACTAAATATACATTGTAGAAGAATAATATTTGGACTCCTACCTCACAAACCATATAGAAAAATGAACAGCTAATTGGATCATAGACCTAAATCTAAAGGCAACAATTAAAAAAACTCTTAGAACAAAACCTGAGAGTAAATTTGTGACTTTGGGTTGGGCTATGATACCTTATTACATTAAAAGCCAAACTGAAAAAAAAAAAGTAGGCAAATTATGCTTCAAGCATTAAAATAAAAATACTTAAAAATGACTGTACTTCAAGGGACACCATTATGGAAGTAAAAAAAAAAAGTAACCCTCAGAATGGACAAAATATTTGCACATCATTTATATAATAAGGGTGTTATATTCAAAATATATAAATATAAAAATAAAAACAAAACCCAATTTAAAAATGGTATCTAAGAAGGATGGTAGTAAATTTCATGCTTAATTCAGGTTTCTAGAAAACAGCTGCCTTACTCATTATGGACCCTTATTACTTAACGTTGATTATTCATTTCGCACGTACCATTACCTATAGCTAGTCTTACCCAAACCTACACCTGCACTCACTCCTATTTTCCCATCTGCACATGCTCTGATATCTATTATCTCTATCTATATACATATCTGTATCTATCTACAACTACAGCCACATCTGCTGTATATCTAGATCGGTATTGATAACCATGTCCATTCCTGCTCCTGTTACTTTTACCATTTCTAGCTCTATGTCTAGACCTATAACTTTATTCTTATCTGTTCTGAGACTAATATAGCCTTAGTGGTTTGGTTACATTTTGACTTGAGCCAAAGAACAAAAGTGGTACCAACAATTGGCATATATTAGAACAATATCACGTTTTACCTTCAGGCTGACCTGCAGTTTTGCAATGGCTAATGAATATTATATTTTTTGTACTTATTCTTAGTAAATAAAATTTTTAAATTTTACTTTTACTTAATTTTAATTTTGTAATTTTACTTAGTAAGTAAAATTTACAAATTTCCTTTTGCAAAGTTGATAATATTTTATTTGACTTGCATACAAAAGTTGATGAACCATCAGAAAAGTCTTAAGGAATTACGAGACCCAGCAAATGGAGCATACAAATGTTGAAGGCTGGGAACAAACATATAGAAGAGTCAGCTTCCTGGCATGGGGATTTTCTTCTTCTCTGTGGTGTATGTGCGCGATTTCTACGCCAGTGGCTAGATACGTACATCTGAGCAGTGGTCCATCAGGACAAAAAGCCAAATGGCAAGGGACAACCAAACCTCTGTTCATGTCCTGGCACAGTGCAAACAGGAGGCAAAACATGGTGTCACCTTCCTAAAATTGCATTTTCCACCACAGACAGAGCAGCGCTAAGTCTCCTGCATCTATAAGGACCGTGGTATAAGGGAAGGAGAGAGGGGAGGGTCCTATGGGGAAGGGCACCTCCACCACGCTCCCCATACTGAAGCCCTGAACAGAGGCAGTGGGACCAGGGAAGCTGCTACAGGTGTGAGCACAGCTGGACAGGGGGTATTAGAGTCCTTGAACACAACTCCCTCCAGAAAATTGCGCCGCTTTGGCTGTGCACAAAATTATTTGCTTCTTAACAGTTCAGAATAATAACCACAAAGGTGACCTTGATATTGCTGTGTACGGATGGCTCCTAGTAGGGTACTCTGATGCAGGTACAAGTCTTCTGTATTTAAAGAACTATGAGGTTCATTTTCTTCTTTACATTTTGCAACCTGTTGGAGTTACCCGAAATCTAAAATTATGTATCTCCCTAAAAAATATAATCCCCTTGTCTTCACTTACGATGAGGTCAGATGTTGCCATTTTCACATTAAAAGCAAAAAACAAAAAACAAAAAAAACCCAACTTAAACCAGATATGCTTTGGGTGAATTCCTGATGCACCATGGAAGTTGCTCACAGCTTTAACGAAGTTTGTGCCACCTTTGCTACCGTTTTTTTTCTCAGATTTCCAAGTACAAAGACAAAAAAGAGACAGAAAATGCTTTGTATTTGGTATAACCTTGAGAATCAATCCTAACAGTTAAATGTCAAATTGTTGAATCACTTGCTCTTATTATCTTCCAACTATGCCACATTCTTTTAATTGATTCGCTGCTGTCAAGATAAACGCCTTGGGTTACATATAACATAGAACACAGTATAACATAATGCAATTTCATAAAGGCTCTTCTGTAAGTGCTTATCACACATGGCTGTGCATGACAGATAGGAGCAATAAAGAAATAAGTGAGAAATATTTAGGCCAAACCTTATTATTGAAATGATATTAGAACAATCCTAAAATACGTTTTGATGCATGCAACTTTTTTTTCCCTCCAGATATAAGCAGCGAAAACAACAATATCTCAGATCTTCCTGGCTGCACATTGGAAATGGTGGGGATTAATGGGCAAAGGGGTTCACATTCCAAATAACTGGGATAAATTGTGGGCATTTTATGAAGGCAAACAACTGATTCAAAGTGAAGGTCGGTACCTGAGTAAGAGATCATTGCATTGCCTGTAGACATGTTGTCAAATGATAAAAAGCAAAGGATCAAACGTGAACCTGCTCTTGATACGAGGCATGACAAAAACTCTGGCATGAGAAGGATGTAGATCCTTCTAAATGCAAACAAGCACTGATGGTGACTTAGCGTCCTTTAGCCAGAAACCAATGTTTAATGAGAAAGGTGGTAGAGCATTCATTAAGGTTGATTCAAGAAGGCAAAATTATGAGTTTTTCACTTATCAATTATAAATATTCTCCAAGAGACACAAATCCAGGATGAAATAGACTGTTTTACTGATGTTACACTACTGTTCTCTTTATGCCGTCAACCTGTGAGGATTCTCTATTTTACAGATACCATGGGAAGTATGTTAGTCATCATTTAATGGTCTTCCACAATGACAAATTATGAGAGTAGGGTCAGAAAATTTAAGAGGCTCACATAAGACTGATTCTATGGTAAGTTCATGACAGGGTTAAAAACCAAAGATTTTTGTCCCTATCCTAAATTTTTTTAAAGTTTTCTAATGGTAGAAAGGTCAGGGCACATTTCCTTAAGGGCATAGAGTATGACTTGGCTAATACTTCTATGAATATAGACTGTCTCTTAAATTTTTATATATAATTATAAAAATGATTAAATTCATATTTAATCAGTACTCTTTGTTTTTAGATAGAAGTAGTATTATAAATTCCCCCGAAAACATACACACACCTTCCTGTTTCATCGATAGATGGTCTGGCAGTCAAGCAATGAAGAGCAGAGCGTGGAGTTGATATTAAATTTCTTCCAGCTCCATTGAGATATAATTGACACATGATGCTATACAACATGATGATTTGACACACATGTATATTGTGAAGTGATTACCCCAATATGGTTAGATAACATGTTCATCAATTCACAGTTACCTTCTCTATGTGTGAATGTTAAAAACATTTCAGACCTTCTCTGTTAGCAACTTTCAAATATATAATACAATACCATTAATTACAGTCTCCATGCTGCACATCAGATCCCCAGAATTTATATATATATTATAACTGGAAGCTTGGACCTCCTTCTCCCATTTCCTGCATGCTTCCACCCTGACCCCTCCATTCTCCACTCTGATTCTATGAGTTTGGATTTCTAGATTTCACCTATAAATGAGATCACACAGTAATTGTCTTTCTCTGTCTTTGTCTTACTTTACTTAGCACAACGTCCTCAGGTTTTATCCATGTTGTCATCAAGGGCAGGGTTTCCTTCTTTTGTATGACTGGATAATATTACTGTGTGTGTGTGTGTGTGTGTGTGTGTGTGTGTGTGTGTGTGTATGTGTGTGTGTTTCACATTTTCTTTATCCTTCATTCACCCTAACAATATGACAGAAAGGACATGCTGGAGATAAGAACCTCTTCTGAGTCTTGAAAGACTAGGACTTGGACAAGCAAGGGTAAGAAAGGTATTCTGGGCTGCACAAGTATCACTGCCACAGCTTGGAAACATGTCCCCGTACTGTGCGTGCTGCTTGGTAGGTACTAAGTGTATACACCTTTCATTCATTCAGCAAATCGTTGTTGATTACATATAAATATGTTAGGATCCTCTTATCTACAAGGACCAAAGAGTTCTTTAAGGATTTTTTACATCAGGCAATATTTTTAAGGTAATGTAGCTTCAAAATGCACTAATCTGGTGGCTTCAACAATGTTAACCATTACCAGGGTTCACTGGGTCTTACCTTCCCTGCTGATCTCAAGAAGAATTCAGAAGAGGAACTGTTTCTTTTCATGTATTAAATTTTAAGAGAAGATTTTTTTTTTTCTTTCAGGTCCCCAAGTACATTTGCAAATCTCAGTGGATACAATGTGTCATATGTCAAAGTCAAGCCAGTCACTTGCCAGGGGAACCGAATGATGATGACTGAATCACATCAAGGCAGGATTACCATGGGGGCTGAAGTGAGGAACACAGTTCCCTGAGTCATGTGTGGATGCTGTGTATACTTGAACCTGACCAGGCTCTGCTGGAAGGGAATCTGAGAAATGGGTGCCAGACAGATAGCCCGGGGTGTCTGCAACTACCAGCTAGTTGGCAAGTGCATTTAATGGTAGACTTCATACAATCCAGTGTGTCAAGTAAGTCTCCTATGAGCAAATGCATTTGAGCTGTCACCTGAAGTCCATGTCAGAGCAAACCGAGGAAGGATAGACAATTTATGGGGGAAAATGTTGTTGGCCAAGGCAACAGCATGTGCATTGGCTATGAGGCTGGCTGGACCGCAGCGCCTTGGAGGAAGGGAAAGAATCCCAGTGTGAGTTTTTAAGAATGGAAAAATGGAGAACATGCAGGAGAGGAGAGAAAACTGGACAGGATGAACAGAGACAATCCTATTCACACCTTTCAGATGAGTCGTCAGAGAAATAAAAGGATGGAAAGATGGAAGCCAGGGTGAATAAGTTTTCCAGGATGCTGTGATGAAGGTCTAAAGGTTACAGTCAGGAAAACCCTGATGGACCTGGTTTTTACTTTAGGGTAACTAGGTGCTGTAGTCACTGTGAGATAGTCTCAGCAACCATGAAGTCTGACATCTATAGACATAACACAAAAATTATTGGTGTAAAATCTCCGAGAACAATGATGTCTTCCCCAACTAAAAAAGAACAAGGATAGAGAAGATACAGAAGTTTCCCTGGCCTACTATAAACTTACATTGTCCAGGGAAACAGAATGGAGATACTGGTCTAATTTTAAAGTGGAAGGTGCAGGAGGATAGGCATGGTCTCTTGGAGCTGATATGTAAACCCCTTGTTCCACTGCACCCTTAATTCCTCCTCTCTAATTCCTATCAGTTGTGAGGTAATGTCATGTAAACTTCTAAATATTCCTTTAAAAAAATTTAGTCTGTGGCCAGATGGATCAATGGATAGAGTGTCACCCCAGCATGCTGAGGTCGTGGGTTCCATCCCTAGGCAAGGCACACACAAGAAGTAAACAATGGGTGCACAACTAAATGGAACAACTAAGTGGAACAATGAGTTGATGCCTCTCTCTCTCTCCACCCCCTCCCTCAAATCAATGGCAAAGTTTCATAATATTTATTAGGGTGCCATGAGTTAATAAAAGTATGTAGGTTTAAGTATACAATTCCATAATACATCATCTATATTGCATTGTGTGTTTACCATCTAAAATCATATCTTCTTCCTTGAATTCACTCATATCTCTGCATCTCAGCTCACATTCCCACCACCATCCATCTCTTATCTCAGATTTGCACTATTTTTTTATATATATATATATTTTATTATTATTAATTCTAATGGGGTGACATCAATAAATCAGGGTACATATGTACAATGAAAACATCTCCAGGTTATCTTATCATTCAATTGTGTTGCATACCCATCACCAAAAGTCAAATTGTCCTCTGTCACCTTCAATCTGGTTTTCCCTGCGTCCCTCCCCTCCTCCCTATCCCACTCTTCCCTCCCTCCCCCCATCCCATAACCACCACTCTCTTGTCCATGTCCATACCCTCACTTTCATGTCCCACCTATATATGTAATCGTGCTGTTCTCAGTTTTTCTTTTTTTCTGATTTACTTATTTCACTCCGTATAATGTTATCAAGGTACATCCATTTTGTTATAAATGATCCGATGTCATCGTTTCTTATGGCTGAGTAGTATTCCATAGTATATATGTACCATAGCTTTTTAATCCACTCGTCTTCTGACGGACACTTGGGCTGTTTCCAGATCTTCCCTATTGTGAACAATGCTGCCACGAACATGGGGGCGCATTTCTTCTTTTTGAACAGTGCTATGGTGTTCTTAGGGTATATTCCTAAAAGTGGGATAGCTGGGTCAAAAGGCAGTTCGATTTTTAATTTTCTGAGGAATCTCCAAACTGTTTTCCACAGTGGCTGCACCAGTCTGCATTCCCACCAGCAGTGCAGAAGGGTTCCCTTTTCTCCACATCCTCGCCAGCACTTATTCTGTGTTGTTTTGCTGATAAGTGCCATTCTGACTGGTGTGAGGTGATATCTCATTGTGGTTTTAATTTGCATTTGTCTAATGATTAGTGATGTTGAGCATTTTTTCATATGCCTATTGGCCATCTGTATGTCCTCTTTGGAAAAATTTCTATTCATTTCTTTTGCCCATTTTTTGATTGGGTTGTTTGTCTTCCTGGTGTTGAGTTTTATAAGTTCTTTATAAATTTTAGTTATTAACCCCTTATCAGATGTGCTGTCGAATATGTTCTCCCATTGTGTGGTTTGTCTTTTTATTCTGTTCCTATTGTCTTTAGCTGTGCAAAAACTTTTTAGTTTGATATAGTCCCA
This sequence comes from Rhynchonycteris naso, assembly GCA_037038555.1. NCBI lineage: Eukaryota > Metazoa > Chordata > Mammalia > Chiroptera > Emballonuridae > Rhynchonycteris > Rhynchonycteris naso. The sequence continues at coordinate 202,517,742 of CM072999.1, forward strand.
TTTGTTTATCTTGCCTTTTATTTCAGTTGCCCATGAAGATAAATCGGCAAATATACCGCTGCTACAGATGTCGGAGAGCTTGCTGCCTATGTTTTCTTCTAAGATGCTTATGGTTTCACGGCTTACATTTAAGTCTTTTATCCATTTTGAGTTTGCTTTTGTGAATGGTGTAAGTTGATGGTCTAGTTTCATTTTTTTGCAGGTACATGTCCAATTTTCCCAACACCATTTGTTAAAGAGGCTGTCTTTACTCCATTGTATGTTCTTTCCTCCTTTGTCAAATATCAGTTGTCCATAAAGCTGTGGGTTTATTTCTGGGTCCTCTGTTCTGTTCCATTGATCTATGTGCCTGTTCTTATGCCAGTACCAGGCTGTCTTGAGTATAATGGCCTTGTAGTAAACCTTGATATCAGGAAGAGTGATACCTCCTGCTTTATTTTTTCTTTTTAAGATTGCTGAGGCTATTCGTGTTCTTTTTTGGTTCCATATAAATTTTTGGAATATGTGTTCTATATCTTTGAAGTATGTCATTGGTATTTTAATTGGTATTGCATTGAATTTATAAATTGCTTTGGGTAATATAGACATTTTAATGATGTTTATTCTTCCTAGCCATGAGCACGGTATGTGCTTCCACTTGTTTGTATCTTCCTTGATTTCTTTTGTCAATGTTCTATAATTTTCCCAGTACAAGTCCTTAACATCCTTGGTTAAATTTACTCCTAGGTACTTTATTTTTTTGGCTGCAATAGTGAAGGGGATTGTTTTCTTAATTTCTTTTGCTGATATTGCATTGTTGGTGTATAGAAATGCCTCTGATTTCTGAGTATTAATTTTATATCCTGCCACCTTGCTGAAATCATTTATAAGGTCCAGTAGTTTTTTGACTGAGACTTTAGGGTTTTCAATATACAATATCATATCATCTGCAAATAATGACAGTTTTACTTCTTCTTTTCCAATTTGTATGCCTTTTATTTCTTCTTCTTGTCTGATTGCTGTAGCTAGGACTTCCAGCACTATGTTGAATAAGAGTGGTGAAAGTGGGCAACCCTGCCTGGTTCCTGATCTTAAGGGGATTGCTTTTAATCTTTGTCCATTTAGTATGATGTTTGCTGTCGGTTTATCGTAGATTGCCTTTATCATGTTAAGGAATGATCCCTGTATTCCCACTTTACTGAGAGTTTTGAGCATGAAGGGGTGCTGGATTTTATCAAATGCCTTTTCTGCATCTATTGAAATTATCATGTGATTTTTGTCCTTCCTTTTGTTTATGTGATGAATCACATTGATTGATTTGCGAATATTGAAACCAGCCTTGCCTCTCCAGAATAAATCCCACTTGATCGTGGTGTATGATTTTTTTCATATATTGCTGGATCCGGTTGGCTAATATTTTGTTGAGAATTTTAGCGTCTAAATTCATCAGGGATATAGGCCTATAATTTTCTTTCTTTGTGTTGTCTTTGCCCGGTTTTGGGATCAGAATTATGCTCGCCTCATAAAAGGAGTTTGGAAGTCTTCCTTCCTCCTGAATTTTTTGAAATAGCTTGAGGAGAATAGGAGTTAGTTCTTCTTTGAATTTTTGATAGAATTCACTTGTGAAGCCATCAGGCCCAGGACTTTTCTTTTTTGGGAGTTTTTTGATAACTGTTTCGATCTCATTTGTTGTAATTGGTCTGTTTAGGTGTTCTGATTCTTCCAGATTGACTTTTGGAAGGTTATATGATTCAAGAAATTTGTCCATTTCACCAAGATTGTCTAATTTTTTGGCATATAGTTCTTCATAGTATTTTCTTACAATGCTTTGTATTTCTGTTGTGTCAGTTGTTATTTCTCCACTGTCCTTTCTAATTTTATTTATTTGAGTCCTCTCTCTTTTTTTCTTGGTGAGTCTAGTTAAAGGTTCATAAATCTTGTTTACCTTTTCAAAGAACCAGCTTCTTGTTTCATTGATCCTCTGTATTGTTTCCTTAGCCTCTATGTCATTTATTTCTGCTCTGACCTTTATTATTTCCTTCCTTCTACTTGTCTTGGGTTTTATTTGTTGTTGTTTTTCTAGTTCTTTTAGATGCAGGGTCAGGTTGCTTATTTGAGCTTTTTCTAGCTTCTTATGATATGCCTGTAGTGCAATAAACTTCCCTCTCAGAACTGCTTTTGCTGTGTCCCATAAATTTTGAGTTGATGTATGCTCATTATCATTTGTTTCTAGAAACTTTTTTATTTCTTCTTTGATCTCATTGTTAATCCATTCATTATTTAATAACATGCTATTTAGTTTCCAAGTGTTTGAGTATTTTTCAGTTTTTCTTTTGTGGTTAATTTCTAGTTTCATGGCATTGTGATCAGAGGAAATGCTTGATATGATTTCAATCTTCTTAAATTTATTGAGACCATTTTTGTGTCCTAACATGTGGTCTATCCTAGAAAACGTACCATGAGCGCTTGAGAAGAATGTATATTCTACTGCTTTAGGGTGAAAAGTTCTGAAGATATCTATTAAATCAAGTTGATCTAGTGTATCCTTTAAGTCTGCAGTTTCTTTATTAATTTTCTTTCTTGAGGATCTATCCAGTGTTGTTAGAGGGGTATTGAAATCCCCTACTATGATAGTATTGCTGTTAATCTCGCCCTTTATATCCATCAAAGTCTGCTTTATGTATGTCGGGGCTCCTATATTTGGTGCATAGATATTTACAATAGTTATATCTTCTTGTTGAATTGTTCCCTTTATCATTATGTAGTGTCCTCCTTTATCTCTTACTACAGCCTTTGTTTTAAAGTCCATTTTGTCTGATATAAGTATTGCTACCCCTGCTTTTTTTTCATTTCCATTTGCATGAAATATTTTTTTCTATCCTTTTACCTTCAGTCTATGAGCATCTTTTGTTTTAAGGTGTGTCTCTTGTAGACAGCATATGTATGGGTCCTGTTTCTTTATCCATGCAGCTACTCTATGTCTTTTGATTGGATCATTTAATCCATTTACATTTAAGGTTATTATTGATATGTAGTTGTTTATTGCCATTTTATTCTTTAAAGCTGTATTCTTCTTTTGCTCTATTCATTCCTCCCTTTAAACTGTTCACAAGAGGCCCCTTAGTATCTCTTGCAGAATTGGTTTGGTTTTTATGAATTCCTTCAGGCTTTCTTTTTCTGGGAAGCTCTTTATTTCTCCTTCAATTTTAAATGTTAGCCTTGCTGGATAAAGTAGTCTTGGTTGTAGGTTCTTGTTCTGCATTACTTTGATTATTTCTTGCCATTCCCTTCTGGCCTCAAGTGTTTCTGTTGAGAAGTCCGATGTCATCCTTATGGGGGATCCTTTGTAGGTGATAGTCTTTTTTCTCTAGCAGCTTTTAAAATTTTTTCTTTATCCATTAGCTTTGGTAATTTAACTATGATGTGTCTTGGTGTAGATCTTTTTGGGTTTCTCCTTAATGGAGTTCTGTGTGCTTCTTGAATGTGTGCAGTGTTTCCCAGCCTTAATTTAGGAAAGTTTTCTGCTATGATTTGATTGAACAAAGTTTCCATTTCCTGTCCTCTCTCCTCTTCTTCAGGCACCCCTATGATGCGAATGTTGTTTCTCTTTATGTTGTCACAAAGCTCCCTTAGAGTTTCCTCACATTTTTTAAGTCTCTTTTCCTTTTTCTTCTCTGCTTCTGTGCCTTTGTTTATTGTGTCCTCTAACTCGCTTATTCGATCCTCAGCATCATCCATCCTGCTTTTAATTCCTTCCATTGTGGTCTTCAGTTCTGATACTGTATTTGTCATTTCTGTCTGATTCTTTTTTATTATTTCAATTTCATTCTTTATACTTGTTATCTCTTTATTTAGGTGTTCATAATGACTATCCATCGTTGCTCTAATTTCTTTGAACATCCTAACTATCATTATTCTAAATTCTGCTTCTGGTAATTTGGTTATATCTGGTTCATTCAGGTCCTTCTCTGGGGATTTCTCTTGATTCATTTGGTTTGCATTCCTCTGCCTGCCCATTTTTTCTGTGTATAAGCAAGTTGTGGCCACTGGAGTCCAGTAGGTGTTGCCTTTGTGTTCTCTAGGTGTGGTCTATTTGCAGGCCCCCCACCCCCTCTGCCGGTGCCTAGGGTGGTTGGGTATGAGCGTTGCCAGCGCCGGCCCACTGTGGCTTTTGCTATGATTTCTGCCTCTCCTCTGTCGGACGGGTTGTGACTGAAGCCACAAGATTAGCACCAAGGGTAGAGGTGAGCACCTTTGCTCAGCTGCGGACCCAGCCTATTTCTGGACTTCCGCCCAGAACCAGCAGTCAGAGCCTGCTAGCTACAGTTCCGCGGGTTAGGCGGGGCTTTTGACGTGCTCTCAGCTGTAAGCTTTTGCCCGTCCAGAGCTTTAGCCCCACCCTTGAGGCCAGGGCCCTTCTGCGCAGGGTCGGAAACCAAGGTTTATTGGGGCGGGCATGTTTGCTGGCTTCCGCTGAGCTGTGTACTTCCGCTCGTCCCGGACTCTACCCCGCCCCCGCGTTCAGAGCCCGCTCGTTCACGTATGAATGCTATCTGGGGTTTCTCCGGCCAGATGGGGATAGTAGTGTGGGCTCAGCTGCGAGCCTCCACTTGTCTCGGGGTCCACCCCGTTCCCGCGCTCGGAGCCCGCTCGCGCACGTATACTGGCCAACCGCGGTTTCTCCGGCCCGGGGGTGGGGTGGGGGGGTGCGGGACTGGTAGCGTCAGCTCTGCCGCGAGCCCCTGCCCGTCCCTGGTCCTAGCCCGGTCCCGGCGGTCAGGGCCGGCTTGCGCAGGGCCTGCCCGTTCCTGGCCTCCCGCTTTGTCCCCGTAAGTGGGATTAAAGGCGGGCCCGCAGCTTCCAGACGGCTTTCGCGGTCCCCTCTGACCCTCTGGGCTAGACCGATCTCCCACCGGCTTGGCCTCTGCCCACGCCGACAGAACCGCCTTTCAGCGTCCTGTCGCCCCAAAACCCCAAGCAGCCCTCAGCAGAGTAGGAAGGGACCTAATACTCCACACTGTAGGCCTGGGAGCTCCCTCACTTGTTTCACAGCTCAATACTATCCAAACGCTCTTCTAGGCTCTAGGACTGGAGGCTGGGGCTTGGTTCCTGGGACCCAGGTCCCTCCCTCTCCACCAAACTCTCCTCCCGCCCCGCGGGTCTCTCCGGGCTGCCGTTTGCTCCGGGGAGCTGGGCAGCCCTCTTCGCGTTTTCGCTATTCCTACCAGTCTCAATGTGGCTTCTGCAGTGTTCCTTGGTTGAAGAGTCCACTTAGTTTTGTTCAAAGTTGGTTTATCCAGGTGGTGGTTCTTAAAATTGAGTTGTAATCCACTTTGGTTCTGGGAGTTGGAAGTTCGTACGTCCGCCTACTCCGTCGCCATCTTGCTCCTCTCCTTTAAGGGATGTTTTTAGTAATGCTTTTACTATTGAGAAAGCCAGTAGAAAATGTGGTTTCTGGTGGCATTCTGATTCTTCTACCTTGACGTTAAAAGGAAATTCTATAGACATTTCTTTGAGTTGCATATGCATCACATGATTGGTTTTCTTCCTGAGCGGGACTGGGTGAAGTTCGGTAGCCAGATTTGCACTATTTTAACAAATCGCTGCCTATAGAGGTCAGGATATGTCTCACTGTCAGAGGGGGAAAAAGGAGGAAGGGAGAAGCTTCTAGAATTACGACCTAAAGTGCAATGACTCAAGCCCAATAAAAGAATCATAGTCTTCCTCTAATATTCTAACTGGAGAGTTTCTGGTCTGCAGTCAGCTGTTTTTCGTGTAGAATCTGGGGACCCAGCCTCCTCCCACCCTGCGCCTCCTGGCGGCCTCTGCATCCAGCCAGCAAGAGGAAAAAGGGCTCGGAGGCCCTTCAACTGCGGGCCCAGGAACTGCTCTCCTCACGTCCACTTACAGTGTGTAGGCAAGAATAGGGGTGTGCTCCTCAGCCGGGTAAGGAAGGCAGGGGAATGAATAGGCTGCAACTCCGTGCCAAGAAGGAAGCCTCACTTTCGGTCCTCGGCCGGCCAGCGCTGTCACACCTTCCCTATTGCTGCCATCCACACCGTCTCCCAAACTGTTAGATACACCATCTGTAGAAGAGCTTCATCCATTGAAACGTCTCTCAGTGAACAAGCTTCAAAGGTTTCCGCCGAACTGAGAACGGAAGTTCGCTCCTTCCTAGGGATGCAGTGTTGATCTAGCTCATCGCACTCGGGATGTCCGGCCTCCCCCTTACCCATTAGGCTAAGGATTTGACCAGACGTGTACCTGGTCTTTAGACAGGCCATGTTAACTCGCTCTGGGGTCCAAAACCTGATCTTCTCTCTGTTCACTTCTCTAACTGCCACGCACACTCAGCCTCAGTTTCATCTTCCCAGGCCCAGGGGCCAGGTGAAGGGTCCCTGCGGGTCTCCCCGGCCTCTGCAATTTCCTCGCACAACATCTCATAACACTTACATGGACTACTTAGGAAATATCTCCCTCCCCAGCGGGCTTGACACCCCTGACGGCCAAGTTTCTACGTCGTGGTTGTGGGAGACTTTTAAATGATAGTTCTGTTATGCTTGTTTTTAAATACATATTGGTTCCAACACAATCGCTATTTTATGAAAAAAACTGAGCATCAGGCAGATTTTTTATTTGCTTGTGTGCAATGTTGTTCCTCTATACATATTAGGTGAATCTGTGCATATAGGGACACACTCATCCACACACACACACGTGCATGCATGCACACACATCAAGCATCCTGCAGTCACCTGGGCCACCGTATTGGCATGTGCCTCGTCCAATCATACCTGGGATCACAGCGTTCCAGCCAGGTTCTAACACTCCTCCCTCGCCTCACAGTAATGTCCTTTGACATCCACTTGCACCAGGAACTATGAGGTCCTTTGCAGAGTAAAGTAGCACATGGATTGGTTTCTGTGCATTCTGCACCGTTTAGTGTGTAGGGAGCAGCCGCGCTGCATTTTTGTGAGGTTTCTGCCTTACCCTCTTCAGTGTCACACTGCTCTGACAGTTGTGCCCCCAACCTCATTTTTCCTCATAAACACTACTGCTTTTATTGTGCGATTCTGGAAAACATGATGATTTTTAGAATAGCATTTGCCACGAACAGAGCTGACTGTGACTGGAAGCTTTAACTGCAGCTGATGAGCAGGGTTTTGTGGTGGCGTGGGCGGACAGGCTGCGACCTCCTATTCGGCCAGTTTCCAGGGCAGCCTCCACGTCAGGTAAATAGTTCTGAGATATCAACCATTTCCTCAGAAAACAGGCACATTGCCTGTGTGCCCTGCTTTGCGCAGGCGGCTGGACCACGGTCATGACGCCCTGTGACCTGCCCGGTGACCGGCTCTATGACCTTCACGTCCCACACGAGCAGTGTTGCTTCCATCTTTCCCCTGAGATGTTATCTGTCAGTTCACTTCCCCGGGCCTCCACGTCGTCCCCTACTCAGAGACATGATGGGATGAGCTCCTCTCTTAGGCATCCTCCTTTCCTGATACCAGCCTAGCCTTTGTGGGCTCACCCTCGTTTCCCCCGGGACCCCGCTGAGTCTCAGGGAGACAAGGAGGGGACAGAAGTGGGGACAGAACAAACGGTTGGTGACACATTAGATTCCCAACCACACGTGTTACACCACCTGGTGCCCCGAAGCCCAGAATTCTCCTGGGACCGGGTCACACCTGGAGATGATGCTTGGTTTGGTCAGCAACTGAGCCCAGCCAGCTGTCAGCACTGGCTGGAGGCGGGACTGTTATCCCCGCGTGGACGCTGACCTCCTGTCAGCAGAAAGAGGAGACTCACTCTGCTTTCAGTTAAAAAGAAAGATCAAGTGATATAACACTTCAGGGCAAAACATTCAGAATATATTAAAGGTCACACTTTCAGAGGAACAAAAAGGCAGAGAAGATGTCTAATTTAAAAATGATATATAACCGTCTGTCTATTAAAACAATGCCAAATGAAAACATTTTCTTTCCAAGTTAATGAAGCTGTGGTGCACTGCTATATTCTGAGCCCTGATCTTTAAATATAATTTTTCAGGCGGAAACCAGTGTGGGTAGGGATTATTTTTAAAAAACGAAATTTTCTGCCTGACCCGGCAGTGGTGAAGTGGATAGAAAGTAGGACTTGGATGCAGAGGATCCAGGTTCAAAGTCCCGAGGTCGCAGGCTTTAGTGCGGTCTCATCTGGCTCGAGTGTGGGTTCATCCAGCTTGAGTCCAAAGTCTCTGGCTTGAGCAAGGGGACACTTGCTCTCCTATAGCCCCCTGGTCAAGGCACATATGAGAAATAAATCAATGAACAACTAAGGTGCCACAATGAAGAACTGATGCTTTTCATCTCTCCCTTCCTGTCTGTTCCTATCTGTCCCTCTCTCTGAATCTGTCACACACACACACACACACACACACACACACACACACACACACAAACAAAACAAAACCCAGATTTTTCCTCAGATTATCTTTGTTTTGGTTGCTTACATTTTCAGAGCTCATGCAATAATGATTTGAGCCCAACTAGGTGGTGGCAACAGTGGATGGAGTGTCGGACTGGGATGCAGAGGACCCAGGTTCAAAGTTCCAAGGTTGCTGGCTTTAGTGAGGGCTCATCTGCCTCAAGTGTGGGCTCATCTGGCTTGAGCATGGGCTCATCAGCTTGAACATAGGGTCGCTGGTTTGAGCATGGGATCATAGATATGACCCCACAGATGCTGTCTTGAGCCCATAGTTGCTGCCTTGAAGCCCAAGGTTGCTGGCTTGAGCCCAAGGTCACTGGCTTGAACAAGAGGTCACTCACTCCGCTGTAGCCCCCCGGTCAAGGTATATATGAGAAATCAATCAATGAACAACTAAGGTGCCCCAACGAAGAATTGATGCTTCTCATTTCTCTCCCTTCTTGTCTGTCTGTATCTGTCTCTGTCATAAAAAGAAAAAACAAGAAGAATTTGAGTTCAAATATGATAAGAATTTGGTATAGCAGGATGCAAAGTTTCATGTATTTTTAAATAAAATGAAAAAAAAAAGGAGAGAAAAGAAATCCAATTCAGCATTATTAGATGTCTATAAAGACCCATCAAGAGGAAGAAAAGTAGAGAGGTAAAGAAAGGATTAAACAAAGAATCAGTAGACAAAGCCACACAGTGTTAACTTACTCCAGAAATGGGAGCTGACACTTGGGACATTACCTGGAAAAGGACACTAATACCAGTGTCTCTAAGACCTGAGGCAGCAGCAGTGAGAAACAAATCAGTGAGGTCCCTAGCAAGAGTGGAGGGAGGGGCCACGTTGTATAGGCTGGTGAGAATCATTAAAAAAATAAGTTGATCTAAACAAGGCCTGTGAGCTATTTACAATCTCTGTGACATCAGTGTCCCTTTGAAGAAAACAACAGGCACTCGGAGACGTTGGTCTCAGGAGACAGTTTATAAGGGGTTAGCATTTAAGCTTTCTGCTCTGCAGTTGGGAGCTGAAGGAGGAGGGGATGAGGCTGAAACATACTATCGCCAGGGAATCAAAATGTAGTGAGTTTCACTGCCCAGCCTTTGTTCTTTCTATTTTCACTTTTTATCTCTGCTTTATTATTAGTTTCTGAAGAGCTTTGGATAAACCAACCATAAATTTGTTTTTCTATGACAAGTTCTTAAGAGGTGGCCATCCTTTGGAAGCCGGTCTATGGTTATCCTGGTCACTGTCAAACTTTCAGCACATTGAATGAACAACCCCCCCCAGCTCAAGTTCTCAAGGCTCAGGACTACAAAATTCCCTGCCCATGCACTGACATTTGTGTCAGTCAAGGGACAAAGAAAAGTTATCAGAATCAGTGATACAGATGATTTATTTAAAGAGTTAGAACTTAAGCAACGATAGAAGTTGGTAGAAGAGTGTCTGCGAGCTATTGTCTCCATGTACAGTGTTAGCCCTGAGTCACTATGGTGTGGCCAGAGAGCAATGAAAAAGACGAGCTGGCTATGAAACAAAATCATGGCAGAATGTACCCAAAAAGATGAAAGAGAAGTCACACCTATCTTTCTTTTTTTACTTTATTTTATTTATTCATTTTAGAGAGGAGAGAGAGAGATAGAGAGAGAGAGAGAGAGAGAGAGAGAGAGAGAAAAGGGGGAGAAGCAGGAAGCATCCACTCCCATATGTGCCTTGACCAGACAAGTGTAGGGTTTTGAACTGGTGACCTCAGCATTTCAGGTCAACACTCTATCCACTGCGCCACCACAGGTCAGGCGAAAAGTCACACCTATCTTGCACCACCGCCAACTTGGATGTCATGGTTCACGTGTTAGGACCTGCTGCGCTTCCACACAGAACTTCATAGGCACTCGGCTAAGGTCTCCGAGAAGTTCAAGATCTGGCAGGAGCCAAGTATCTGGTGCTTTTTTACACCAGTAATGGGAGCTACTGAGTCAGCGACGCCGTGTCTGAGGTGTTGTGGCACTGGACACAGGTCTTCAGAGTATGACAGGACACAGCTGCTAACTCTCTCTGCCTTACCAATGGCATTCGAATGTTTCTTCTGACAATGCTGACCTGGAACCACACAATGAAGAAAACGTGGGGACAGCATGTAATCCTTGCCTAGCTAAAGTGATAGAGTATTAATTCACCAAAGCCCCCTCCTTGGCAAATTTGTATCCACACAAACTTTTATCCAAACAGCTTTCAAATAAGGATGAGAACAAGCTGCTCTTTTGTGTAACATGCTAACAGTCCTCCTTGTACAACTGAAAAAATGCGAAGCATGCCCCCCAAGCAGGCAGTTTCTTTCCAAAAGAAAGTTCTTCTAGATGAGTCATAACCCTTAGGAATTGTAAAACGCAAACACTGAGATGACAAGAGAAGCTACTATGAACACATCTTATGTAAGAGGGAGGGGGATGGGAAAGGGAGAGAAAAGACAGATTCATATGTGCACAGATATAACATCACAACTAGGAAGGAACACTCATCCTTATGACAGCACATGTTCCTGCAACTGGTCACACCCAAAGCTCTTCCACTAGCTGTTCCACATTCCCTTGCCTACTCATGGTATCTTATAAGGTGAGTTGTCCCAAACCTCCATTCCTGAAGGACCTAGATCATTGGAAGCTCTGTAAGGTTAACTTGTGGTGGTGTCCTACTGACTTTAATCAGAACACATGGGAATTCTAAGAGGCACTCCACGGGATCTCCTGCATTCCAGTGATACCACTTGTCACCAATACTGTATAGCAGCAGTCTGACACCACTTGAGAGTGAGGATCAATTACCCCAGTCCTAACCTCCTTTGCAGGAGGGTTCATTAGCAGTATGACACAAAGCAGCTATTTGAAGTTTCAATCCTAAGTAATTCCTGGGCTTGTGTACCATAGCTGTTAAAAGTAAAAATCAGTGTAAATCAATCACTGATCTAAAGCATATACTCTATGCTGGACAACATTACCACAGTGCAGTATCCTAACTTAGACTTCAATAGGCTAGGTCACTGTTCCGTCAGGCAAGCTGTTTCAAGGTGATGGGAACATCGGGGAAAAGTGATTCCATGCAAATGATCATATTACTGTATGTCAGTTGCTATAAAAGGCTGTTTTATTACCATGAATTAGGCATTCTATAAGTCCATGGATTTTGGCAAAAGCAAATCCCAGACACTAAGTATCTATTACAGTGAGGGAAAAGAAAATGTCACTCCTTCTGTGGTAGAGGTAGTCCATGTAATTAACATGACACATGGCACCTAATTCTTTGATTGAGTGGAGTCCTAATGGGTTTTCAGTGTTAGCATTGTCTCTTTGCAAGCTTGCCACTTAGCAATGAAGTTGGACTGGCTTTAGCGAGTGGGTGACCATGCTGTTGAACTCAAATTTCAGCCCCACCCTGAAGCCATGACTTTGTTCATGAATTCCTTGAGAAATGACCAGCTTGGCTGGAGTGAGAGGCTGACTGACATCCACAGAATGGGTCTTCTCGTTCACCCATTAAACTCCTCTTCTCCTAAGAGACTGTTCTTTGGTGAGCATTCACATGCAGCACAGACATTCTCACACGCTTGACTCAGGGAGTTGTACCCACCTACATGTTTCCCAGGCATCCATCTCAACAAGTTTCACTTGTCTCGATTAAAATTTCTGACCATTCGGCTGAACCACCAGCCACGGCTCGTGATCATCTGTAGATCTCCAACTGTGGTCATCTCTTCTTCCAGGAAAAAGATATAACCCAGCACACTGCTTAGAATTCTGTCTACTTGAAAGATCTGCCATCACCATCGTCTTCCGGGGCAACCCTGGCATTGGGCTGCAGGGCTGAGGAAATCCATTTTGTTTATGCATTCTTTCCAGTACCATCTATAAATCAAGACTGACTTTTTTCTTCCTCAGTATACTGATAATATGAAACTCCCCAAGAGGTCACCGTGTAGGCTGAGGGGTAGGGAGAATGCAGTGTGGCAGAGCTACAGGTTGACCTGAGACAGACATAATCCCAAATCTCCAGATTCTTGACCTCCATTAGTCCCTTCTATGATAACAATGAAATTTTAGGTCTGCAGGTGTTAGTGTCAGTTCAAAACTTATGTCTGATAATCATCCTAAATTATCATAATTTCTCTGTGCAATGTAAAGACTGATAAACAGCTTTGGGTGAGGCAGAATAAGGCCAGGAGCAAGGTAATAAAATTTTGTCCATGTAGCATGGTCTCTCCTCTAAGGGACTGAATCCCTATTTCATTAGAAAAACTCTGTCTGGGCCCCCGACATGGCGTAATCAGGGAACCGTTAGAGCCATCCATTCTATTTGAGCTCACAGATTCAATTGAGAATTTCACATCAAGAAATTCAGCTGGACCAAACATTATGGCCTTTCCAACTGAACCCAACACCCTCAGGACCCATTTGTACAATATATTCCCCAGATTTCTGTCTATATCAATTGAGAAAATAATGTAATTATATTGGTGTGTATTACACTACCTATTGTTCATCCTCCATAATTGGTCTTCTGAGACCAATTGGGACTTAAGTCTGGTGATAGATCTAGAAGCTATGATCTTGCTGAAGAGGATTGACATTCTCTAGCAGACATTGCAGACCTTCAGGCAAGGGGCGACTAACTGCCTACGACAAAGGGAAGGGCTACTTCCTCTATGAAATGAGGCTCAGTAGAATTCAGATTACAGTTCCCAACTTCATAAAAACCTGTCTGTGTTTCCGTTCTCATTTTCAGACACAAAGTCCTTCTGCATCGATGCCCTTTATGTAATAGAAGAAACCCTAGGAACAGGAAGATTTACATTGCATTGTAATTCAGTGCCTGTCAGGAAGAGACTTTGGGTTAACTTTCAGAAATCGCAGCCATGTAGCTACAAGAAAGAAGCGTTTCTTAAAGGGCAGTTAGAGAGGTGTTCTAATCCCATAGACTTGAGCTGAGAATAGCCCTGAGCCAATCATGTCCTTTCTCCAAGTTCTCCAGTATATTTATAAGCAACCCACCAACTCAATTCAATTGCACTGCTTGTTTTTACGCACATGTTTCGTGACAGCAGCGACTTGTCCTGCACTCATTCTCTTTTCTTTTTCTAGGTGTCCACAGGTGATTATTTTAAGTAGCCAGGTCATCACTGCAAACTAAGACTCCCAGGGCCTACTTTACAAAGGGAAACAAAGGGACATGGAAACTGAAGCATTTGGAGAGAACACACAGTTTCAAACTTGGGTACGGCCATTGTTAAAAAGAAAAGAAGAAAAACAGTAACACGATTGAAAGTCAGGAAAGTTGTTGGCAGAACAGAATGATCTTTTGAGTGTTGAAATAAACGGGGGTCCATTGCTGAGATGCCAGGGAAACATGCCATTACCCCCTGGAGTTCTGGATGTGTGACTTGAGGCTTGTGCCAGCGATGATGGGCAGAGTACCCTGGGCTCTGCTCTGCTTACTGTTACATTGCTAGGGGCACAGCGAAATGCTAGACAGGGAGTCTTTGGCACAGCAGGTAGAATAAAGAATAAGTGAGGACAGTGTGGGACAGAGAGACCTTCTACTGCTGGTGCAGAAGAAAGACATCAGTTAACAGTCACAGAGGGAGACTGAAGTGTGAAATCTCACCTGGTTTCAAAGCTGGGAAGAAACAGCTTCAGTCACACAGAGAGGAAGAACATATATAGATCCAGAGTGGTCACAAACTAGAAAATCTTGGGAGAGTCCCAAGGCTGAGGGAGGGGAGGGACAGTAGGCACTGTGAAAGGATATTTTGTCCTACTTGATAGAGGTTTATAACTTGAAGGGTTCTAAGCTCAAAAATCAGTTTAAATTTTATTCATATGTTGTCAAAGGATCAGACCAAGAAAATTCTTTACTATGACATATCCCAAAGAATGTGTACACAGAAATAACTGAATCAGCCCATGGGTCTATGAATAAAACAATTTCAAATTTTTTGGCAGGTAGTGTAGATATTAAGGTCACTGATGCCAGCCAGGGTCAGGCTAATCTGAGTTTGAATCCTGGCAGTACCTCCTACTAGCTGTATGACCTGGGCAATGACCTTAACTTCCCTATACCTCCAATTTCCCATAGGAAATTCTGGTGGTTAGTGGTTATAGTGTCCTTTAAAAGTTATTGTAATGGTTATATAAGCAAGTGCATATGAAACATTTAATTCTGTTCATAAGGAAATGCACTCCAACCTCAACTCTTTTTGAACCCAAACTTCAATACTTACAGAAATAGATATGGCTGATCTCCCTTCCAAGTGACATGATTTTTGACTATGTGAGGATCAGTACACCTAACGCCTGCATTATTCTAGGGTCATCTGTACTAGTAACCGAATAGAATTCTTCAACCCAGACTTTAAGTCTAACAGAAGGGTTTACTGACAAATACTGAATCCATAGTCAGTAAAGAACCATATGCTCGGTACTGTATACATAAATACTACAGAGTTGGACTATCCAACATAGCAGCCACTGGTCCTAGGTGGGGGCCCTGATTACTGTGGAAATGCAGTTAGACCAACTGAGATAGGTTCTACATTTAAAATACATTTCATATTTTAAAGACAGATTCCAAAATATTAATGTAACAAAATCTTAACTATTTTTACTATTATATGTTGAAATATTTTGATTACGTTGGGTTAAAATATGTTGTTAATATTAACCACTTTTTAGCTTTTATTTAGAGGTGGATAATGTTAGATTTTATCACATATACAATTATCAATATATTTCCATTGTGGAGAGGTATTCTGGAGGTTAAAAGTGGATTCTGATAGCAATTATGTCTCCTTCATAAAGGTATTTAAACCATTTAAAACAACACTTACAGGTGGTGAACACAGTGCAATATATAGATGATGAGATGTATAACTGGACATCTGAAACCTGTATAATTTTATTAACCAATGTCACCCCAATAAATTTAATAAAATAAAAACATTAAATTTAAAAAACAACACTTAACCTTTATAGCTAAGAAGATAGTTTTGATGTGTGATTCTTCAACTCTGTCTTTCACCTGAAAATCATTCCCTCCATCTTTCTATATTTATGTAAAAGGCATATTTGTTTTCTGCAAAGTTGGTAAGGAAAACGTGTTTTAAAGCTTACTGGCAGGATAGACTCTTTCAGATTTTAAATAAGAGCTGCCAACCTGGCGTCTCTGTGAAACAACAGGCAAGTTCCCCTCGGATAAACCTTAAGTCTTCTCCTTACTAGTTCCCGCCACTGCCATCACCCAAAATAATATCTGAACTTACTAGCCTTAGTACAGTGGTTCTTAACCTTTTTTGAGGTACCGAACCCACCAGTTTCATATGCACATTCACTGAACCCTTCTTTAGTAATAAATAAATTATGATTTTTTTTCCAAATTCAAGACATGGGTATATGTTTTTTTACTGGTGCACAAAATGAGCCATGCATGGACATCACCTTGCTCAAAGAACAAAACCAACAAAGTGCATGAACTCACAACAAATTACGGTATTACTTTTAAATTTCGGAGAAGCCTCCGCGGCAGAGGCTTCTCTGAACCCCTGAGACCGACTCATCGAACCCCTAGGGTTCGATAGAACCCAGGTTAAGAACCACTGCCTTAGTACTTCAGATTCATTTTATTACAACAAAACAACATGGTACTAACTCAGTTTTACACAAAAATAAAAAAAAGTAAGTAATTGAATCAAAGGTCACAAAAGTAGTAAGTAATAGAGACAAGATCTGCACAGAAAATCTGTGCCCTTAATAACTATGACTTACCATCCAGTATTATCACGGCAATAAAAGTGCTATCTGAGATACACAACTTTAACTTGCACGACTGAAAAATTATATTAATTGTAATTATGGCTCTGCTATTAATGCCTAATTTTAGGCTCATCATAAAAAAAACAGGGTTCTATTATATTTCTACTTCTCTTTGAAAAATAATTCTAATTGTTTGAAATATATTTATGCAACTCTCCCACATAATTTACTTATTGACCCCATCAGTGTACTTTGAAGGCAGCACCAAAGCATTATGGGTACACACGTCACTCCTCAGAGAATAGTATTGGCCACGGCATTCCTTCCTCACTAACTTCCAGTTGTTCTTTCCCATTCATTGTGACAGCCAAAAACTCTCCAGTGGATTCCCACACACCCTGGGGAAGGGGGAGGCAGGGAGCACAGTCTGTCCACGCTTCATTATCATTGAATGTCTGATTCAAACATTCACACAAAACAGCACCCTTATATTTACAGCCTGATCATTACAGCTTAATGTCTCCTGTTTATAGCAATCTACCCATACCTGTCGCACATACACAGGTATACTCTCAGCTGGTTTTTTCCATTTTAAATTTCCTGAGCAGCTTCTCTTCAAGTACTTTCTGTCTGGTTACAAATTTCCCTTGACTTCAATAAAAGCATGCATCATAAAAAAAGGAAAAAAAATCTGGAACTCTCCTGGAAATCTCAATTTATAATTTTAGATGTTTGTTTGTTTGCTTTATTTTGTATCGAGACAAAAAAAGTTACAGAAGATTTGTAGGCACCGGCCACTTCCATTAAATATTTGTCCTGAACCATTTGTGGGTAAGTGCCCAACGTGTCGCCTCATCAGTCCTGAATGTTTTTCATGATTATTTTTAATCCATAAGGACTGTCTTATAAAGCCATGACACAACTATCAAAATCAGTTATCATTCTAGGCCTGACCTGTGGTGGCGCAGTGGATCAAGCATCGACCTGGAACGCTGATGTCGCTGGTTCGAAACCCTGGGCTTGCCTGGTCAAGGCACATATGGAAGTTGATGGTTCCTGCTCCTCCTCCCTTTTCTCTCTCTCTCTCTCTCTCTCTCTCTCTCTCTCTCTCTCTTCTCTCTAAAAAAAAGAATAAATAAATAAAAATAATTTTAAAAAAATTAAAAAAAATCACTTATCATTCTACACAAAACAAATTTTATTTCCCACAGATGAATAAAATCCTATAACTCTTCACTCTCACAAGCTCTTCCTATAGTGTGAGTTTCACATTCGTCCCATCACATCTGTGGTTTTGATCTGGGGCAGAAGGAAATGGGAATGTCCTGATTCCCTGTCCTTGAACCTAGGGTGGTTCTGGGACTTCTGAGACTAAGTCACAAATGATGGTGGAACTTCTGTTCGATTCTCCTGCAGCCCTCATTATTGGGACCCTTGCTCGTGATGTGGGGAAGCTCAGTTATCAATGTGGGGAGTCCACAGTGAGGGCTGGGTCCTCACCGTGGACTCCCCACATTGATAATAAGCCTTCACGCGATTCCTGCTCACAGCCAGCAAGTGAAGCCCCTCCCTGGAGCAGAAAGAAATCATCTCCGTGACTCCTTCCCAGATTCCTAACCTACAGCATTTCTGAGCATAATAGGGGCATTGATGTTTTATGCCACTAGGTTAAGAGTCATTTCATGAGCAATAGATAACCAGAATACATCACCATCAACTAATTCTCACCCCCTATTTATGTATTGCCAGCCATCCTTCGAAAACAAATCCTTTCTAAGGAAGAAATCAGTGCAGGAAATAAACAAAATTATTCCCTAATCAACCTTCCTCAGTCTGGAACAATTTCTCAGTCTTTCTTTCTAGGGTCATGGTGCTTTTGAAGATTACAGGCTCGGTACTATACTGAATGCCCCTAGATTTAGGTTTGGCTGAGATTTCCTTTGGACTATATGCAGATTATGCATCTTGGGCAAAAATATCATAAAAGCGAGGCTGTGTTTTTCGTCATTAATTCCTTGTCAGCTAGCACACAGGGTCAACTTGTCTCGATATGGGTACTACTCGCTTAGGTCATTCAGAAGGCCTCCATAAGAGTTTGCTAGTTTTTTTTCTTTTATAATTAGTGTTTTGTTGGGAGAGACTTTGAGACTAACATAAATGTCCTGTTTCTCAACAAACATTTACTTATTCATTTAGTTGCTACCTATGTATAGACTCCTGGGTTTTTATTTTATGCTATGGTGGAGTCCATTATTATTTTATTTGGATGTCCATATTGTCTCAGATTTGGTCAGTGGGATCCCCTTGAAACTGGGTGCTGTGTTCTCTGATAGCTTGCTATCATTCTTTCACAGCAAATGTTTATTTTCTAAAAAATAAAGGTATTTTCTACTTTCTGACATAATAAAATATCCAAATTCATCTTGTGCTGCCCTGCCCTAGCCTTGAAGTCAGTCATTCCTGCAGGGAGCCTGGGTCCCTTGTCATGGAGAGCAGTGGTCATGAACTGGTGTCTGAGATGCGGTGTGTGTTTTATGCCTAAACACTCCCTGGTGGGGACAGTCTCAGTGTCCTGCTACCTACTGGCCACTAACTCATTTCCTCAGGGCTCAGACAACAGTTATATATGCACATACGTATGACATCTTGATTTTGTCTCTGCTGCTCGTAAACAGTCTTTTAGTAAATGAATATTTCCAGTATTTTCTACCAACTATGTTATTCTAAATAAATAATGGTGTTCGTTCATTAATTTATGGACACTATAACTCTGTACACACACACACAAACACACACACAATGCCATGGGTTACTTTACTGGTAAATTATCCCATGAGAATCAATTGGGAAAATCTGATGTGTGTGTGTGTATGTGTGTGTGTGTGTGTGTGTGTGTGTGTGTGTGTGTGGCATGTGTGTGTGTGTGTGATCACTGACCATGTAAAACCTGAATTACAAGAGTATAGAATGATCTGGAATTTTATGTAGACAGTAGTTCTTTGAGTCAAGCCAGAGGGAGTTAGGATTATCCAAGGCAATGTGAACATTCGTAAAAATCCAGGTCCATAACTAAGCCATGTTTTCTATCACAACTCAGGACAGGGTTATGAATATGGATAGATCTTGGTAACCATTTTATAAATAGTCAAAGATCTGTTGACTAGAGTCTGATGTCAACATAATGTTAGGGACTGGGGACACATAGATTTAAGACATATTCCTTGTATCAAGGAGTTCCCAGTCCAGTGGAGAAGGCATCCATAGAAATAATTATAAAATAGGGTGATGAGAGCAAGGGGAGTGATTGGCACATGGCCGGAGGATGCACTGAAGAGGCTTTCCTGCCACAGGGAGGCATTTGGAAGGCCAGGTCCCCCCAGCCGGTTCCCTGAACCAGATAAAGCAAGGTAGGCAACCACCTACAGAACACATTCTGGTGAACTTTCCTGCTATGGGGCTTGTTGTGTTTTGTTTTGTTTTTTATACATAAGGGAACTGATATAAACATGGCTAAGTCGGAGAACCAGAAATATTTTCAACAGCAGCCAAGTTCATAGCAAGGAGAGTAATGTCAGTGTCTGAGCTGATCTCCAAAGAGCTGTTGTTTTCCCATATTTAAAAGGCAGAGCTTTAACTTTGAATCCCTTCAAATTAGATCTGTGAGTTAAAAATGATATCAGAGAAAGCAAAAATGGCATGCTTTTCTTATCTTAAAAACAGGAGCTATGCTACGATGACTTACTCTTATCTTCTATGAACATGATATATCCTCAGAACATGCCTTTTAAAGATTAATTTACATATATTTCTACACGGGCAGAGTGTATAGCATACAGCATTAAAAAAATCAGTTAAATGTATCAGTCTGGCTTTCGATGTCCATGAAATAAAGTGGAGAATTATAATTAACTAGTTCTCTATTTTTCCACTTTGTATTTTTTAAATAATCATATTTCTTTAAACCACTTCTAGATGACACATAGCATCAATTTTAAGTTTGTCTGTCTTTCAAAAGTGTTGGCTATCTACAGACTGATGATGTTTTAAGGTGTTCTGTGAAAGTAGGAAGACACAATGTCTTGTACTGCTTTAAATTTCAAGGCCACAGATAACTTTGTTTTAATAGTTGTTTTGTTTTATTATACTGAGTCCCAGGAAACACATCATGGGATACATTAACTGTAAATATTTATATTTCTCCATAATAATGGGGATCACAAGGCTAAATCCCTATGTAATGCTCTAAATATTTACTGTCCATGTTCATCAATGCATTCAAGAATATGAACAATCATTCTAAGCAGTCACAAATGAGCTGCTTAACTAGAAATGAGGGTTCTTCCCACACACAACAGGAAAACATGGACCAAGAAACTTCCATCAAGTTTCCTCCTGTTTATAGTCACACATACATGCTTAATTATGTACATAATTATAGGTTAATAATGTAATTAATTTTCTATATTATTACATATATTCTATACTGACAATCAAAAGTCCTTGAGGACAGCAAGGGACAGTGTTCACTACTGCTGCATCTACAGGGCATGGTGAGACGGCAAGTCAGGCTGGAGCAAAGCCCTTGAAATTGAAAATAGAAGCACTGAAGTCACCTTGAGAAAGTCCCTGTCACTCCAGGGAGTGTCCTGGCAGGAGAAAGATATTTTGTCATCTTCTTTTAATCAGAAAGCTCATTAACTCTAAAACCACAGTCTCTCTCTGATTATAATATTTCACCACACTGCTCTTTCTTTGGTTATTCCCATCTATATGCTCCTTTAACAAGAAGGTTCTCCATTTCTAAACTACTTGCATATTCCCTCCTCCCCTCAGTTTAGTCTGATTAGTTTCCACTTCCTTTCCTATTTAAAGTAATCCCTATGTACCATCGCTTCAAATATGTGTTCATATTAATTGCCGCGAATTTTAATAAATTGGAATAAGGCCCAACCATAAATACGGGCGGGGGGAGGCAAAGTAGGCTTACAGTTGTAATACATATAAATAATACAGATAGCTAACAAGTAGTGGTACAAGAATAAACTCTGTGTTTTGCTGACTCATCACTGTAAACCTACTTTGCCTACCCCTGTAGAAATGACTGGAAGAAAAAAACTCCAGCATGTCTGAAGACCCTGTATATGAAAATATAAATTTACAGCAATTAAAAGTAGACACAGTTCTGAGACAAGAAGATATTCAACTTATAGGGAAGGGTGAATAAAGTGAATATCGCAGACATAAGAATTCCAGCAAATAACTGAAAACAAGATCAAAGGGGGAAATTTTAAGTAAGCCATGACAAGAACGGTGTGTGTATCCTATATATATATATATATATATCTTATATACCGATGTGTGTGTATATATATTATATATATATAATATATATATAATATATATGATATATGTATATATATATTATATATGTATATATCATATATATCATATACAGTGTGTCCGTAAAGTCATGGTGCACTTTTGACCGGTCACAGGAAAGCAACAAAAGATGATAGAAATGTGAAATCTTCACCAAATAAAAGGAAAACCCTCCCAGTTTCATACCTATTCAGTGCAGTTTGATGTGGGCTCCATTTGTTGCCCTACACACATCCAAACAATAGTGAAGTTTGTGCCACACACGGGTAAGGACGTCTGGTGTAACAGAGTGAATAATGTCTGTGATTCTCTGTTTTAAGTGATTAATGTCGTTGATATGTTCAATGTACACATGTTACTTCACATAACCCCAAAAGTAAAAGTCTAAGGGCATCAGATACGGGATCGTGGTGGCCATGGCTTGACAGAACCCCTGCCTATCCACCGCCGGGGGAATGTTCTATCCAGAAACTCACGAACAATGGTGGCATAGTGTGGAGGAGCGTCGTCCTGTTGAAAGATGATACCTTCTGGAAATTGTGGCACTGCATACAATTCCAACATGTCAACATAGGTGTTTGCCGTCACAGACTGCTCCGTGAAAAAAGAAATGGGCCTATCACCTTATCATGCATCAGGCCACACCACATGTTCACTTTAGGGGTATTACGTTAGTACTCAACGAAGGCATGAGATGTTCAGCAGCCCATATTCGGACGTTATGGCGATGAACATGTCCACAGATATGGAAGGTCACCTCATCACTAAACACAATCTTCTGCAAAAATCTTACATTATTGTCGATCTCATGAAGCATATCTGTAGCAAACGCACATCGTGTTAGTCTATCCGCCAGTTTGTTAGTGTGCAACAGCCACAATTTGTACCCCGTAAAACAGAGACGTTTCTTTAACACCTTATGAACTGTAGTCTTGCTTAGGTGTAATTGTCAAGCACACGCACGCACAGGTTTTTTAGGGCTCCTTAGGTAGCTATCCCGTATAGCCTCTACAGACTCGTCACTGGCTGATGGCCTACCAGAACGGGGTTTCTCCACCAAACTGCTGGTTTCCTTCAACTGCTTATCCCACCAAGTAATGTTATTCCTATGTGGTGGCACTTTGTTATAAATGCGCTGATATTCACGTTGCACTTTGGTCACGGATTCGAATTTAGCAAGCCACAGAACACACTGAACTTTCCTTTGTACCTTCCACATCTCGACTGGCATGACCGTGGGCTGTGCCCCTGTATACAAGGTGTTACATCATCATCTGCGCATGCACACATGCTGCCACATCATCCTACAGAAACTGGGAGAGTTTTCCTTTTATTTGGTGCAGATTTCACATTTCTATCATCTTTTGTTGCTTTCCTGTGACCGGTCAAAAGTGCACCATGACTTTACAGACACACTGTGTATCATATATATACACACATATATACATATATCTTAGCAACACCTGGCTTAAGTTTTCATCAAATCTTTACAAAGGAGGATCTGGCTTTTTAATCACATAATCTCCTACAGTTAAAGCTGAGAGGTCCTTGTACTTGCTTTTTAAGAAGCAGTACTTTGTAAAGACCATCACTTACTGAAGAGCTCTCCTGTTTGAGGGGTCAGTTCAGTATTTTGACATCACGCTTATTATTATTACATGTATTATATTATGTTTCATAAAACAGCTTGAACTTCTGATGTTACAGAGTCATGTTGCAGAACATTTGCTCTCCCATTTCTTGAGATGTTGCAAAACCCACAAGTTCAACGTGAGAAGGACGAGTGATAAATGGACCAAAATGCTATCTCAGCTACCATGATTAAAGTTACCTGCTTTATGTGCTTACATTTACACTGGTCCTTTAAGGGTTTAGACTATTTCTGCCCTTTTTTGATACCCAGCTCTGGACATAATACAAGACATGTTAGGTCCTCTAGAAATGCTGGGTGAATTGAACTTAATTGAGAACTGAGTCATTGGTGGTTCACTTTTCTCCATACATAATTTAAAAATCAATACCGTATTGATGTGAGATTGAATAAAATAAAGTAATACACAGTACAGATATTACTAGAGTAAATAATTAATTTTTGATTGATTTTTTTTTTTTTTTACCCTACCATTATTGTAATGCAGCTACAAATTCTTTTTGCGAATCTCTGCTTGCTGGCAAGTTCTCTTGTGTGTGCTGGGATTCGGTGTTGACCAAACCTCAGATGTGTACGGAAGGAGCTTGTAAATCTCGCAAGGGGACAGAGTGTGCGTGCAATAATATATAGCATCACACTTGACCTTCCATGATGGAGACAGTATATAAGCCCAGGGAAGGTATTCTCACTTATTTCTCGAAGGAAAAATAAAGATCGGTTCCCCAAAGAAAATAATATCAAAAAATCATGTCTTACCATGTATAGCCTCAAGGGTTGTACAAAATGACCAGTAATTTAAAAACAAAAACAAAAAAATGTTTAATGACTTGAACATAAAATACGATTTTGACAATATACTATAATTCCACTATCATTTTCCTTGATATCCTACTTGATTGAAAAAAAGAGGTCTCTTCTGACATTACATAACCAAGGAATTGTTTAAACTTAAAATAGCATTTGTCCTTAAACTATGATTATATTTTTTATGTTTAAGAAAATTTTGGAGGAGGAAGAAATTTGAGACTTTTTTCAAAGGACATATTAACAGATAATTAGCATGAAAATAGTCTGCAAATGCCATCATATGAAAATTGCCTTTCAATAAAAGTTGACAAAAGTATGTACGTAGAATGACACTTTTTTGTTAATCTCATAATTAAGGGAATCTAAGTACAATTGAGAAAGAACCCTGCCCTCTAGTGGTGATTAATAAGTGGTGACATACACTGAAAACACTCTTGTTGCTACACAAATCTCACATTTACACGTTTGAGTAGAAATATTAAAACCTTATATCTCACATGAACAAACTGGAATTTTTAAACTAAAGATCTGGGTACTGTCTGGGACATTTCATCCCATTAGATATTTAGTAAAACAATTTCACTGTGTGAGAAGTGTTACGTTTCCGCTTATGAATGACATTAGCAATATTGAACTAGATTCTTTGATGGAATCCCCTTCCCATTTGAATTTCATAAAGAAAAGATCCATGCGAACTAGAATATAAAGACAGAAATCATAAAATTTGTACTATTTGCATTTTTAATATCAGTACTTAGTTTTACCTAAGACTGTCAAAGTAATCAGAGCTAGTTTCTAGTTATAGAATTACAACATTAAGATCTATTAAGCATTTTAGAGAACAACTACATCAGTAACTCCATTTTAATGTGATATGTTTTCCAAGAAATCTACTGACTTAGTCAAGGTTGGACAGTTGGTGTTGGTTGGTTAAAAGGCAGGACTAGATGGCAAATATAGCTTTTTGTTCCTCATAACCTCCAGTGTACCACCTGCAAGTATAACTTCCTATGGTTCAGAACTGTGTCGTGTTCACATCCTAATCTTAAGACTCTCTGAGTATGCTACTTTACAGAACTTTTAACATCTAAGGACTTTGAGACGGGAAGAGTATCCTGATTATCTGGATCAGCCCAAAGTCACCACAGGGCTCCTTATTGGAGAAATGCAGGAGGGTCAGAGTCAGAGAAGGTGAAGTGATGATGAAGCTGAGAAGAGAGAGGTGAAGACGCTGCACCTTAGACATGGGGCTACAAGCCAAGGAATGCAGGCAGGCCCTCCAGACTGGGGAAGACAGGGGAGCAAATGCTCCTACAGCCTCCGGAAGGAGCACAGTCCTGAAACCCATTTTAGATTTCTTATAATAATGGTAGGATAATCAATGTGCATGTCTTAAGCCACTAAGTTTGCAGGGATCTGTTACAGAGACAATAGGAATCCAAAGATGGTGATCGAATTAAGAAAAAAAAAAAAAAAAGAAAGAAATACACACACACACATATATACACATACATACAACTACATATACAGGGTATGTATGCATGTATATTTGTATGTATATGTAAATATATGTATGTATATGTATAACAGATAGAAACGATAGTGTAGTGACAGACAGAGGGAAAGGGGGTGATAGGAGGTGGATGTTGGCACGGGGAAGTAAAATGGGGACAGAAAGAGACTTTTCTCCGTGAGATGGGCACACTACGCAGTATGCAGATGGCATGTTGTTGAGTTGTACATTTCAAACCTTTATGAACCAATGTCACCCCAATAAAAAATAAATAAATAAACCCTAACTAGACTGTAAGTTCAACGAAGTAGGGAGTTATTTCTTCTCTTTTATTTATTCCATTGATTGCCAAATTAGGGTGCTGAATTCAGTCTCTGCATCATCTGGGGACTTACAAAACATGCGAGTTATTTCATTCCGACCCAGGAATGCTTCACTGTAGATGCTGTGGGGGAGGGGGCTCAAAACTTATTTTCAGAAGCCCTACAAGTAATGAACACTAAGTTTTGAACAGTGACTTATCTAAAGTGTTTCTCTTACATGGTACAGAGAAGAACACAGAGTGGGGAGATAAATACACACACATATGTATATGTATGTATGTATATATATGTATATTTAATAACTAGAATTATTGACTTTTAAAAATAACAATCAATACCTTGCCTCTCACTCCCAAATGATAGATTATGCAACTTAAGTGTCCTAAAAACTTCTTAAATGAATATACAGGAAACAAAGAAGTTCTCTTTCCCACTATGCACTCCCCCAACCAAACGTGATGTGAGGCAAAGAAAGAGGTTATGGCAGGAGGAGTTGGTTGGGTCGTCACATGCTTCCTGCCCTGACCAAACAGACTGAGACAGGCAAGAGAATTTTTTTCATTAATAATACATGGTTTTAGTTGACCCAATCAATAAATTAATGTTCTAAAAAATAATATTAATAATTTTATTTGTTTCTTTATTTTTAATTACCTGGGTATATGCAAGTTTAAAATATATAGATTGGACTGGCCTATGGCGGCGCAGTGGATAAAGCATTGACCTGGAATGCTGAAGTCGCTGGTTCAAAGCCCTGGGCTTGCCTGGCCAAGGTTTATATAACAAACAGTCAATAAACAATTAAAGAGAAACAATTATGAGTTGCTACTTCTCACTCCCCTCCTCCTCTCTATGTAAAATCAATCAATGCAAATCTTAATATGTATATATATAGTTCCATTTTTAAATCACACCACAATGATTACATCTATAACGTGTATTTTTAAAAAGCTTTCAGATTTTATAAAACAATTTTTGTAGATTTTAGAACACAGAGAATCTACTAGAATAATTGATAACTTTATGACAAAAATCTCCTGGTGATCCTAAGTATGTCTGGGTCACATGTCAGTGAATTTGCAGTGCCTGGGATTCTGTCTAGTCAGTGTGCATGTCTAAGGCGGCTGAGCTTAAGAGGAATACCTGAGCACCAGGTGGGTACTGAAGCTCCTTTCTCCCAAGCATCCCCAAAAAAGGACAATTTCCTTCTACCTGAAATTAGTCTGAGGTCCCATAAAATAAGTAAAAAAAGCTAGCATGGCAAAACCTATTCGGCAAATCTGAGTTTCCATGAAGATATTTTAATCTTGCAAGAGAACTGAAAGCATTATTTTCCAGTCAGATAAAAACACCTTTGGAAAGATTAAAAGAAAGTCAGGGGAAAACACATTTTAATTAGTCGGCTCCTGCTAGATGAAGAGATGGTTTCACTTGGGAAAGTCAGCCAGTATTTTACAGAATGCAGAAAAGTGATGTGATCCACACTGCCATGGATATAATTTAAAACTGCCGCAAATCTAAATATGAAACCAAAGGAGATGTTATTTAGAAGATGGGCTAATTCAGGAAAATCTTTTGGCAGAATTAGAAGCAATTATTTATTTCTTCTGATGTGATTCCATTAGTAAAGTGAAATTCACATTGTGTTAACACATTTTAAAAAAGGCAGAAAGCACTGAGGAGAGTGAGAAGTAAATACCAACCATCTGGGCAGAGTCATAAATAATTTTACTCGTAATAGTAGTCACTAAGAAATGATCATGTATTGATGATCTTAATTGCATCTTCAAAAGCTCTCTTGGAAGAAGTTAGTCTAAATAGATCCTATTTTATGAACTATTCTATTTCTTTTTTGTTGCTCTTGTTAGAAAAAGAGCCTATGTCTGAATGAACATTGATTTCCAAATAGGGCAGGGAGAACAAAAACCGTGGAAGTTGACGACTTCCATTTTTCAGTATGCTTGTGTATGTATGTGAACAATCTAGTGAGAACTTTTTTTTTCTTTTTAAGTGAGAGGATAGGGGATAGAGAGACAGACTCCTGCATGCGCCTTGACCAGGATCCACCCTTCTCAGGCCAGTGCTCGAGTCAACTGAGCTATCCTCAGTGCCTGGGGCTGACCATTGGATCCATTGAGCCACTGGCTGTGGGAGGGAAAGAGGGAGAGAAAGGGGAGAGAGATAGGGAAAGAGAAACAGATGGTCACTTCTCCTATGTGCTCTGACCAGGAATCAAACCTGGGACGTCCCTATGCCAGGACAATACTCTATCCACTGAACTAACTGGCCAGGTCGAGAACCTCTTAAGTACTGTGATGTATTGATGTACTGATATGTAAGTGATGTTTAGGGTCTTAACATTCCTCCTAAATGGCAATTCACCAGTTTCCAGAAGCAGCAGCAGGAAAAGAAAGAAAGAGATCAGGAAGAGATCGTCTTGACAGTCTAGGAGTGAGAGAGGAAAGGGCACAGGACAAGGCAGGGTATTTAGGACTGAGACAGGTGTGAAACAACACACTCCGGGCTGGTCACTGTGCTGCATGCAGGTCACTCACCAAGCGAGCTCTGGTCTTACTGACTTGATGAGTGCCAATCTCTGTTCCTTTTGTGTTCATTTCACTGATTCAGTCATTCTTCCATGGTGTAGTCACTGTGGGGTATGTTTGGCCAGGTGATAAAGGAAAAAAGAAAGACTAGAGACATGCTCATACTCAGATACTTCAGCTCCTTGACCCAAAAGACTTTACCTAACCCTTCTAATCTTCTCTTTACTCATGTGTGAGATGAAGAAAATTGTGTCTTCCTTATGGGCTTGCTCAGAGGATTTTATGAAATAACTCATAGAAAACATTTAGTGCAGAACCAGGAATCTCGGAAACAATAAATAAATAAATAATAGATTTTAGATGATGATGATGATGATGATGATGATGCTAACAAAGAAAGTGTTATGATGTGCTGGGACACTAAAAAGAAATTATTTATTTTAGGAACTAAGGCTTTTATAATAAAAATGAAAAACTGAATCCTGGAGAGGTCAAGTGACTTAAGCAAAGCTGCTCAGCTAATTAGTGACAGAGGCAGCGTCAGATTTGTTTTGTATTCGTTCATACCCCGTACATGCCCGGCACTATGCTAAGCTCTATTTATTTTATCTTATAATCTTCTAAGGTAATTATGATCTTGGTACTATGATGATGAACATGTTTTTAAAATACATAGATAGATTCAAGTGTCCCACTAGATATATCTCCCCCCACCCCCTTATTCCCCTTTGGCCCCCTCAACACCCCCCCAATGCCTTACCCCCTTTCCTTCAGGATTTGCTGTCCTGTTCTCTATAATGCTGTGTTATGTATATATAATTTCATTAATCTCTTTTCCTTCTCTGATCCCATCTTCTCTTCTAGTTTACCTCTGGATGAACAATTTGCAAAAGAGGAAACTGAGTAACAAGAGGTAAAATAACATGCCCAATGTCACATGGTAACTGGTGGAGTTAGGACTTCAAAGAAGGCGATCTGATTGAATGGCTAATGATCTTAAATATGACAGCCTCCTACCAGAAACAGGCACACACACTACACGATGAGCATGTTAAACTACCAGGAACATTTAGGTTTCTCTTTTACAGAGAGGTAGCATGATTCTGGCATTAAATATTCTTTCTGGTTTGGATTTAATGGGAAAGAGAAAAAAACAGAAAGAAAAATTACAACTTGATAAGTGTTGAGAAATTTATTAGGTTGGTGTTTTCCTTGGATGAATACATTTTAAAAAAAATATTTATTTCACCTTGTAATTTTTTATTCATTCTCATAATAGGATCTATTGAAAACTGAAAGTTTAAAATTTTGATTAAATCTAATTTATCATTTTCGTCTTCTATATATCAGGGTTTTTAGTAGTATATTTAAATATTCTTTGCCAAAGACCTGGTCATTCCAATTTCTTTCTATAACTTGTAAAATTTTCAGAATTACATTTGGATCTATGATCCATTCTCATTTAATTATCGTACATGGCACAAGGTTTGTACTGAAGTTCATTTTTAACATGAATAACCAATTATCCCCCTCTCGTTTGTTGAAAAGGCTTTTTATTACTGGAGTGCCTTTGCACCTTTGTTGAAAATTAGTCATCCATATGTGATTAGATTATTTATACACTCTCATTATTCAAAGTGTCTCTCTTAAGCCAATAACTCAGTCTTGGTTAAGGTAGTTAAAAAAAAGCTTGAAATCAGGTAGTATTGATCTTCATCTTAAAAATAGTTTTGGCTATTCTAGGTTCTTTGCATTTACATATGTATTTTAGAGTTTGTTTTCAATTTTCAAAATTAGATTCATTTTTGAACAGTTTTAGGTTCACAGTAAAATTGAGAGAAAGGCACAGATTTTTTTTTTTTTTTTAATTAAGTGAGAGGCGGGGACTCAGAGATAGATTCCTGAATATGCCTCAACTGGGATCCACCTAGCAAGCGTACTAGGGGGCAATGCTCTGTTCATCTGAGGCCATTGCTCTGTTGCTCAGCAACTAAGGTATTTTAGCACCTGAGGAGAGGCCATGGAGCCATCCTTAGCGCCCAGGGCCAACTTGCTCAAATGAGCCATGGATGAGGGAGGGGAGAGTAACAGGAGAGGGAGAGAAAGAGAAGAAGGAGAGGGAGAGAGAAAGAGAGAGAGAGAGAACAGGGAGGCAGTGGGGTGGAGAAGCAGATGGTTGCTTCTACTGTGTGCCCTGACCAGGAGTTGAACCCAGGACTTCCACCCACCAGACTGATGCTTTACCACTAAGCCAACCAGCCAGGGCCACAGATATCCTATATAGGCTCTGCCACCATATATGCGAAGCCTTCCCCATTATCAAAATGCCTCACCAGAGTAATATTTATCACAGTTGATGATCTTCAAT
Organism: Rhynchonycteris naso; assembly: GCA_037038555.1. NCBI lineage: Eukaryota > Metazoa > Chordata > Mammalia > Chiroptera > Emballonuridae > Rhynchonycteris > Rhynchonycteris naso. The sequence continues at coordinate 202,548,553 of CM072999.1, forward strand.
TGTGATAACATCATTATCACCCAAAGTCCATAGTTTATACTTGTTAACTTTAAAGTTTTTGATAATCTTTTAATAATAATAATAATAATTCTATTACATGAATTAAGTAACTTGAATAGAATTTGCTCAAAAATAATAACTAATATGAGTGTTGTAGAGGGTATCATAGTTTACAAGGAACTGTCACACATATAATCATTTCAGTTACCTGTCTAATATTTGGTATCATATGCGGTATAGCCAATACTCAAACCCAGATATGTCTAGGAAAAGCTTTTGGATCATGATGTCAATGATAATTTCCATAAAACAAACAAGAAACAAGTAAGAAGTGAATATGGATAGAGTATTTTTACCAAACTACTTCTTTCAAACAACACACACTTCCCTAATGTTTAATTTGGTATCATTTCAACAGCCTAAATACCGACCTCATAGTACTCATAGTATTTGTTTTACTGGCAAAGACTTGGTAATAGCGAGGCTTATTTCAGTATTTTGTGCAAAGTAAACAGTTATGGCTGGTTAAGACAGCCCCAAATTTCAAAATGGAAAGGGAACATTTTCATGGGACACCTGTCATTGGTGCCCTTCTTGAGTGGACGTGCCCTGCGGCACTGCCTCTATTTTCAGCTCAGCATTACTGGCACACCTGCCTGTCAATGCTCGCTAGTGTGCCTGCGATAAAATGCAGGAACTGACATGCACCTGAAGCCTAGCTCCATACGGTCTCCACGCAAATTCATATCAAATAAGGCATTTGATTAGCAGATTCAACTCAAGATCCAGTGTGATGTGCAGTTAGCCCCGTGGCCATAAGTCAGTGCCTGCTGTCGCCATCCATTTAGTGGCGGTGTTCTGGGTGCCCACGATAGGCACTTCGGACGCTCTTTGGACCCTCTCTCATGTTGGTCTAATTTGTCGCCGAGCTGCTTATTCAGTGTCCCATTCAGCTCTTCTGGTGCATTTTGAATGTGACAGGTGCACAGGGAAGCATGTTCTGTATGTCATGGCTCAGGAGAAGGAGCTCTCCAGTCTACTTCCCGTGATGAGGGCAGCAATAAATGATGAAGTCACATCCTCAGCATAGGGTTGAGAGGTTGTGATTCAGGCTGTTCTGCCTAATCTTGGAAAAAAATCTAAAATACGGAGAAGAAGCCCGAGAGGAACACACGTAGCATGAGAAAAACGGCCTGAGGAAGCTTCCTGGGTTGAAGCTCAGTCACCTCTCTTCACACACCCCCTGCCAGTGAGCATGTGCTCACCAGAAAGAAACTGACAGGGGAGAAGACACCCAGTCCTGTGTGGACACGAAGCCAGGTCTGTGACATTAACGAATGGCATGTTCACCACACTGTTTCCAATTTGATTTTAAAAGTACTCGCTAAATGAGTATGTAATACATTAGCTTATTAAGGATTTTTAAGTTAAAGTACAATAATAAACATGAGAAAATTATCCAGGTTCAGGAGGAGAAGGTATGCTGTATTATAATGGTACTGAACACTTCTTCAGTTAGTTATTAAGTGACAGAGATGTCAAGATATGAAGTGTAAGCTCTGTCCTTTCTTGCGCTCACAAACTCAAGGGAAGAAAAGAAAGCGCATCATAGTGATTCCCACTTGACTTTCCAAAGTTCTCTATGTTTTGTTTCTTGTTTTTTGTTTGTTTGTTTTGTTGTTGTTGTTGTTGTTGTTGTTGTTTTTGTATTTTTATGAAGTCAGAAGTGGGGAGGCAGTCAGACAGACTCCGGCATGCACCCGACTGGGATCCACCTGGCACGTCCACCAGGGGGTGATGCTATGCTCATCTGGGATGTTGTTCCACTGCAAACAGAGCCATTCTAGTGCCCGAGGCAGAAGCCATGGAGCCATCCTCAGCACCTGGGCCAACTTTGCTCCAATGAAGCCTTGGCTGTGGGAGGGAAAGAGAGAGACAGAGAGGAAGGAGAAGGGAAAGGGTGGAGAAGCAGATGGGTGCTTCTCCTGTGTGCCCTGACCGGGAATCGAACCTGGGACTTCCACACGCTGGGCCAACACACTACCGCTGAGCCAATCAGCCCGGGGCTTTTATATTTTTATAATTAAAAGAACAAGTATTTTATATTAATTTAAATCATACAGAAATGCACAAATAAAGTCTCCTTGGAAATAATATTCAAATATTGTAGCCACGCCTAAGTTTGTATATCGTGAAATGTAGAGATTCAGTTCTGTGTAGATTTCTGAACAACACCTTTTGAGGGTATTTTTGTTCTTCCCTACTACTCGATTAAATATACTTTGCAAAAAGAAATGGTGGATATCAACACTTCAGCTTCTTTTATTAGAAATTTTAAATGATATCAAATATTTTCTCTGTGTATAAACCTCGCAACTTTGAATATTATGCAGACAACTCAAAGAACAGGCTGATTTTGGCTCCATCTCCTGTTGTCTGGACACTTGATTATATCTTATTTTTTTAAGTCAGTAACTAAGAAAAGATGTATTGCTGTCAGTCACGCTATACCCAATTTCCCTGGAATGTTTTATGTCCTTTTAATTCACAGGTATAATTTTTCTTCAAGACAACTTTCTCCATTTATACAGTTGAAACCATTTATCTTGTTTTGTTCAATTCATTGGATATTTCAATTATCCTTCCTCCATGGTTTTTTGCCAGTCTTGTATAATTATTAACATTTTTAATCGATGGTTTTGCCAGTCTTCTGTATTAATTAACCTTTTGTGAATTGATGTGACCTCGTTGACTTTTCCCCTTGGATGTCCAGGTATTAACCCAAGATTTTTCCTTTTTCAGTGAACATAATGGGAGCCGTACCTACTGCCTTCCCTTATGTGTTAAATGTATACTGATGTTATTTTTGCCTTCATCTCATTTCCATAGTCTTGCAATTTCCATTTTCATCTCATTCTGTCGTTTGAATGTGTAACATTCATTATCTCCTTAAGTTAGTCTACAGTATGAAGTTAGCACCGGGGAATTTTTTCATGTTGAGTAATGCCTTCATTATTCTATGCCATATACATGGTGGGACAAACGTAGGTTTACCGTTATGAGTATGCAAAATACATTTTAATCTTATATTACTATTTATTAATTATGATATTATCTGCCATATGAACTGTAAACCTGCATGTGCCCCACCCTGTATTTCCATTTAAATTTTAGATGTCCTTCTCCTTTTCTGTAAAATATTGGCAATTGTCATATGCCTTTGCCTCTTTTTGGACCATATGGTTGAGTTTTGCTCACTGAGGGTCCCATTCAGACAGCCTGTTGGCTTTGACCTGTGGATGACTCTTTCTCTTTCCGCATCAGTTGGGACCTCGTGTCCTTGCTGCTGACTCACACTTGGAGAATCCACATCGTCCTATAGCCAAAGCAATCCATGGGGAGGAAGGGGCTCAGCTAGAGCTCACTGTGGGCCAATCTAGCTGCGTTTTCTTTTCTGGGATTTTGTTCATTATCCTTTCCTTGGCCTGTTCAGCTGAGATGGGAACTATTTCATTCCCATAGAAGAGCACACTCAGGAGTGGGGCTACTCTTTCAGTGCCGGACGAAACTGTCTTTACTATCCACCTTCACTATTTCTCTTGTAAGGCAGCAGTGGCAGTTTTAACTCTGTCCCCCTCCCTCCAAAATTACTCAGCCAATCAAGTTCTGTTAGAATTTTGGGAAATGTGGTGACATTTTTGAGGGTCTTCTTGACACTTCAGTCCCAATTTTGGTAAATGGGTGCTTGATTAAAATGTCGCCACTCTGACCTGGACTCTTTCTTCTCTTTTCCAGGGACTTTAGCTCCTTAAACTTTATAGCACAAGCTGCAGGTCTTCTGGTTGTTTAATAATCACTAGAAACCTTTCTTATTATTTATTTTTGAGGTGTCATTTAAGTATGCATAATGTATTGAGCATCTACAATGTGGCTTCCCACTATCATGTTTAATGACATATCGATGTAGCTAATTTTTTTTTTTTTTTTTAATTTTAATATATATTTTATTATTATTAATTCTAATGAGGTGACACCAATAAATCAGGGTACATATGTACAATGAAAACATCTCCAGGTTATCTTATCATTCAATTGTGTTGCATACCCATCACCAAAAGTCAAATTGTCCTCTGTCACCTTCAATCTGGTTTTCTCTGTGTCCCTCCCCTCCTCCCTATCCCACTTTTCCCTCCCTCCCCCCATCCCATAACCAACACTCTCTTGTCCATGTCTCATACCCTCACTTTCATGTCCCACCTATGTATGTAATCGTGCTGTTCTCAGTTTTTCTTTTTTTCTGATTTACTTATTTCACTCCGTATAATGTTATCAAGGTATATCCATTTTGTTATAAATGATCCGATGTCATCGTTTCTTATGGCTGAGTAGTATTCCATAGTATATATGTACCATAGCTTTTTAATCCACTCGTCTTCTGACGGACACTTGGGCTGTTTCCAGATCTTCGCTATTGTGAACAATGCTGCCACGAACATGGGGGCGCATTTCTTCTTTTCGAACAGTGCTATGGTGTTCTTAGGGTATATTCCTATAAGTGGGATAGCTGGGTCAAAAGGCAGTTCAATTTTTAATTTTCTGAGGAATCTCCAAACTGTTTTCCACAGTGGCTGCACCAGTCTGCATTCCCACCAGCAGTGCAGAAGGGTTCCCTTTTCTCCACATCCTCGCCAGCACTTATTCTGTGTTGTTTTGCTGATAAGTGCCATTCTGACTGGTGTGAGGTGATATCTCATTGTGGTTTTAATTTGCATTTCTCTAATGATTAGTGATGTTGAGCATTTTTTCATATGCCTATTGGCCATCTGTATGTCCTCTTTGGAGAAATTTCTATTCATTTCTTTTGCCCATTTTTTGATTGGGTTGTTTGTCTTCCTGGTGTTGCGTTTTATAAGTTCTTTATAAATTTTAGTTATTAACCCCTTATCAGATGTGCTGTCGAATATGTTCTCCCATTGTGTGGTTTGTCTTCTTATTCTGTTCCTATTGTCTTTAGCTGTGCAAAAACTTTTTAGTTTGATATAGTCCCATTTGTTTATCTTGCCTTTTATTTCAGTTGCCCATGAAGATAAATCGGCAAATATACCGCTGCTACAGATGTCGGAGAGCTTGCTGCCTATGTTTTCTTCTAAGATGCTTATGGTTTCACGGCTTACATTTAAGTCTTTTATCCATTTTGAGTTTGTTTTTGTGAATGGTGTAAGTTGATGGTCTAGTTTCATTTTTTTGCAGGTAGATGTCCAATTTTCCCAACACCATTTGTTAAAGAGGCTGTCTTTACTCCATTGTATGTTCTTTCCTCCTTTGTCAAATATCAGTTGTCCATAAAGCTGTGGGTTTATTTCTGGGTCCTCTGTTCTGTTCCATTGATCTATGTGCCTGTTCTTATGCCAGTACCAGACTGTCTTGAGTATAATGGCCTTATAGTAAACCTTGATATCAGGAAGCGTGATACCTCCTGCTTTATTTTTTCTTTTTAAGATTGCTGAGGCTATTCGTGTTCTTTTTTGGTTCCATATAAATTTTTGGAATATGTGTTCTATATCTTTGAAGTATGTCATTGGTATTTTAATTGGTATTGCATTGAATTTATAAATTGCTTTAGGTAATATAGACATTTTAATTATGTTTATTCTTCCTAGCCATGAGCACGGTATATGCTTCCACTTGTTTGTATCTTCCTTGATTTCTTTTATCAATGTTCTATAATTTTCCGAGTACAAGTCCTTAACCTCCTTGGTTAAATTTACTCCTAGGTACTTTATTTTTTTGGCTGCAATAGTGAAGGGGATTGTTTCCTTAATTTCTTTTGCTGATATTTCATTGTTGGTGTATAGAAATGCCTCTGATTTCTGAGTATTAATTTTATATCCTGCCACCTTGCTGAATTCATTTATAAGGTCCAGTAGTCTTTTGACTGAGACTTTAGGGTTTTCAATATACAATATCATATCATCTGCAAATAATGACAGTTTTACTTCTTCTTTTCCAATTTGTATGCCTTTTATTTCTTCTTCTTGTCTGATTGCTGTAGCTAGGACTTCCAGAACTATGTTGAATAAGAGTGGTGAAAGTGGGCAACCCTGCCTGGTTCCTGATCTTAAGGGAATTGCTTTTAATCTTTGTCCATTTAGTATGATGTTTGCTGTCGGTTTATCGTAGATTGCCTTTATCATGTTAAGGAATGATCCCTGTATTCCCACTTTACTGAGAGTTTTGAGCATGAATGGGTGCTGGATTTTATCAAATGCCTTTTCTGCATCTATTGAAATTATCATGTGATTTTTGTCCTTCCTTTTGTTTATATGGTGAATCACATTGATTGATTTGCGAATATTGAACCAGCCTTGCCTCTCCAGAATAAATCCCACTTGATCGTGGTGTATGATTTTTTTCATATATTGCTGGATCCGGTTGGCTAATATTTTGTTGAGAATTTTAGCGTCTAAATTCATCAGGGATATAGGCCTATAATTTTCTTTCTTTGTGTTGTCTTTGCCCGGTTTTGGGATCAGAATTATGCTCGCCTCATAAAAGGAGTTTGGAAGTCTTCCTTCCTCTTGAATTTTTTGAAATAGCTTGAGGAGAATAGGAATTAGTTCTTCTTTGAATTTTTGATAGAATTCACTTGTGAAGCCATCAGGCCCAGGACTTTTCTTTTTTGGGAGTTTTTTGATAACTGTTTCTATCTCATTTGTTGTAATTGGTCTGTTTAGGTGTTCTGATTCTTCCAGATTGATTTTTGGAAGGTTATATGATTCAAGAAATTTGTCCATTTCACCAAGATTGTCTAATTTTTTGGCATATAGTTCTTCATAGTATTTTCTTACAATGCTTTGTATTTCTGTTGTGTCAGTTGTTATTTCTCCACTGTCCTTTCTAATTTTATTTATTTGAGTCCTCTCTCTTTTTTTCTTGGTGAGTCTAGTTAAAGGTTCATCAATCTTGTTTACCTTTTCAAAGAACCAGCTTCTTGTTTCATTGATCCTCTGTATTGTTTCCTTAGCCTCTATGTCATTTATTTCTGCTCTGACCTTTATTATTTCCTTCCTTCTACTTGTCTTGGGTTTTATTTGTTGTTGTTTTTCTAGTTCTTTTAGATGCAGGGTTAGGTTGCTTATTTGAGCTTTTTCTAGCTTCTTATGATATGCCTGTAGTGCAATAAACTTCCCTCTCAGAACTGCTTTTGCTGTGTCCCATAAATTTTGAGTTGATGTATGCTCATTATCATTTGTTTCTAGAAACTTTTTTATTTCTTCTTTGATCTCATTGTTAATCCATTCATTATTTAATAACATGCTATTTAGTTTCCAAGTGTTTGAGTATTTTTCAGTTTTTCTTTTGTGGTTAATTTCTAGTTTCATGGCATTGTGATCAGAGAAAATGCTTGATATGATTTCAATCTTCTTAAATTTATTGAGTCCATTTTTGTGTCCTAACATGTGGTCTATCCTAGAAAACGTACCATGAGCGCTTGAGAAGAATGTATATTCTACTGCTTTAGGGTGAAAAGTTCTGAAGATATCTATTAAATCAAGTTGATCTAGTGTCTCCTTTAAGTCTGCTGTTTCTTTATTAATTTTCTTTCTTGAGGATCTATCCAGTGTTGTTAGAGGGGTATTGAAATCCCCTACTATGATAGTATTGCTGTTAATCTCGCCCTTTATATCCATCAAAGTTTGCTTTATGTATGTCGGGGCTCCTATATTTGGTGCATAGATATTTACAATAGTTATATCTTCCTGTTGAATTGTTCCCTTTATCATTATGTAGTGTCCTCCTTTATCTCTTACTACAGCCTTTGTTTTAAAGTCCATTTTGTCTGATATAAGTATTGCTACCCCTGCTTTTTTTTCATTTGCATTTGCATGAAATATTTTTTTCCATCCTTTTACCTTCAGTCTATGAGCATCTTTTGTTTTAAGGTGTGTCTCTTGTAGACAGCATATGTATGGGTCCTGTTTCTTTATCCATGCAGCTACCCTATGTCTTTTGATTGGATCATTTAATCCATTTACATTTAAGGTTATTATTGATATGTAGTTGTTTATTGCCATTTTATTCTTTAAAGCTGTATTCTTCTTTTGCTCTATTCATTCCTCCCTTTAAACTGTTCACAAGAGGCCCCTTAGTATCTCTTGCAGAATTGGTTTGGTTTTTATGAATTCCTTGAGGCTTTCTTTTTCTGGGAAGCTCTTTATTTCTCCTTCAATTTTAAACGTTAGCCTTGCTGGATAAAGTAGTCTTGGTTGTAGGTTCTTGTTCTGCATTACTTTGATTATTTCTTGCCATTCCCTTCTGGCCTCAAGTGTTTCTGTTGAGAAGTCTGATGTCATCCTTATGGGGGCTCCTTTGTAGGTGATAGCCTTTTTTTCTCTAGCAGCTTTTAAAATTTTTTCTTTATCCATTAGCTTTGGTATTTTAACTATGATGTGTCTTGGTGTAGATCTTTTTGGGTTTCTCTTTAATGGAGTTCTGTGTACTTCTTGAATGTGTGGAGTGTTTCCCAGCCTTAATTTAGGAAAGTTTTCTGCTATGATTTGATTGAACAAAGTTTCCATTTCCTGTCCTCTCTCCTCTTCTTCAGGCACCCCTATGATGCGAATGTTGTTTCTCTTCATGTTGTCACAAAGCTCCCTTAGAGTTTCCTCACATTTTTTAAGTCTCTTTTCCTTTTTCTTATCTGCTTCTGTGCCTTTGTTTATTGTGTCCTCTAACTCGCTTATTCGATCCTCAGCGTCATCCATCCTGCTTTTAATTCCTTCCATTGTGGTCTTCAGTTCTGATACTGTATTTGTCATTTCTGTCTGATTCTTTTTTATTATTTCAATTTCATTTTTTATACTTGTTATCTCTTTATTTAGGTGTTCATAATGACTATCCATTGTTGCTCTAATTTCTTTGAACATCCTAACTATCATTATTCTAAATTCTGCTTCCGGTAATTTGGTTATATCTGGTTCATTCAGGTCCTTCTCTGGGGATTTCTCTTGATTCATTTGGTTTGCATTCCTCTGCCTGCCCATTTTTTCTGTGTATAAGGAAGTTGTGGCCACTGGAGTCCAGTAGGTGTTGCCTTTGTGTTCTCTAGGTGTGGTCTGTCTGCAGGCCCCCACCCCCTCTGCCGGTGCCTAGGGTGGTTGGGTATGAGCGTTGCCAGCGCGGGCCCACTGTGGCTTTTGCTGTGATTTCTGCCTCTCCTCCGTGGGAGGGGCTGTCACTGAAGCCACAAGATCAGCACCAAGGGTAGAGGTGAGCACCTTTCCTCAGCTGCGGACCCAGCCTATTTCCGGACTTCCGCCCAGAACCAGCAGTCGGAGCCTGCTCGCTACAGTTCCGCGGGTTAGGCGGGGCTTTTGACGTGCTCTCAGCTGTAAGCCTTTGCCCGTCCGGCGCTTTAGCCCCGCCCTTGAGGCCAGTGCCCTTTGCGCAGGGTCGGAAACCAAGGTTTATTGGGGCGGGCGTGTTTGCTGGCTTCCGCCGAGCTGCGTACTTACGCTCGTCCCGGACTCTACCCCGCCCCCGTGTTCGGAGCCCGCTCGTGCACGTATGAATGCTATTCGCGTTTTCTCCGGCCGGATGGGGAGAATAGCGTGGGCTCAGCTGCGAGCCTCCACCCGTCTCGGGGTCCACCCCGTTCTCATGCTCGGAGCCCGCTCGCGCACGTATACTGGCCAACCGCGGTTTCTCCGGCCGGGGGCGAGGGGACTGGTAGTGTCAGCTCAGCCGCGAGCCCCTGCCCGTCCCTGGTCCTAGCCCGGTCCCCACGGTCAGGGTCGGCTTGCGCAGGGCCTGCCTGTTCCCGGCCTCCCGCTTTGTCCCCGTAAGTGGGATTAAAGGCGGGCCCGCAGCTTCCGGACCGCTCTCGCGCTTCCCCTCCTACCCTCTGGGCTAGACCGATCTCCCACCGGCTTGGCCTCCGCCCACGCCGACAGAACCGCGTTTCAGCGTCCTGCCGCCCCAAAACCTTAAGCAGCCCTCAGCAGAGTAGGAAGGGACCTAATACTCCACACTGTAGGCCTGGGAGCTCCCTCACTTGTTTCACATCTCAAATCTGTCCAAACGCCTCTTCTAGGCTCTGGGACTGCAGGCTGGGGCTTGGTTCCTGGGACCCAGGTCCCTCCCTCTCTGCCAAACTCTCCTCCCGCCACACGGGTCTCTCCGGGCTGCCGTTTGCTCCGGGGAGCTGGGCAGCCCTTTTCGCGTTTTCGCTATTCCTACCAGTCTCAATGTGGCTTCTTCTGTGTTCCTTGGTTGAAGAGTCCACTTAGTTTTGTTCAAAGTTGGTTTATCCAGGTGATGGTTCTTAAAATTGCGTTGTAATCCACTTTGGTTCTGGGAGTTGGAAGTTGGTACGTCCGCCTACTCCGTCGCCATCTTGCTCCTCCTCTCGATGTAGCTAATTTTTAATAAATATGATAAATGAAATTAAATTTGCATGAAGCTTGTATATCATTTTCTTATTAAAAAATAAAGTTTATGCCAATTTCATAATGACATTTTCCCATAGCTCTTCACAGCTCTTATGTTCTATTATAAACTACTATTTTTAGAATTTAAATGTGCTATACTATATTTTTAAAATTATAATATTCTAGGTTTAAAATGTAGCTTTGAGAGGTCCTTGAAATATTCATTTAGTCAAGATCATTGAATACACTCTGCCTGGTGCTTGCATCACAGAAGAAAATGTAGTAGGAAGAGCCAGAGACAATGCACAATTTCTACAAAGTAAAATTAATAAAAAAGTTTAACTGGGATATAGACAGATTCATTGTCTCAGTTCTTTTAATGATGGAACATCAACCCAGTTCTCCTACATGTTTTAGCTGCGGGGCGGTTGTCCAACTATAGCTCCATTTTCCAACATCTCATTCTAGTTATAGCCATGTGACTACATTCAGGCCAATAAGATGCCCATGCAACTTTCAGATGGTGTCATTGAAAATTTAAAGTTTCTTTCTCTACACATCCTTTGTTTCCCTTCCCACTGGAATAGCCTCAATGTAAGAGCCACGATGAACCTGAACACGAAAGCCTCCTATAAGCAATAACACAGGTGCCTCAACCACCAAGGAGGGCTCATCTCTGGTCTTTTTCATAGGAGAAACACTTTTGTTTTATTAAGGGGAAAATATTGAATGTTATTTTTAGAGAAGTTTATCTTATTTTATATCCTAACAAGAACACAATGTGTGTCAACAATTAACTCAATAAAAAGGGGAATTCACAAAAGAATATATTGTGATAGCAAGAAAATAATAGAAAAATATACAAGTAGAAAATCACCTAGTTTTCCATAGAAGGGAAAGAAAAGAAAGAGGACCTCCTGACACTTTCTTCCTTGCTTCTTTCTGTCCTTCTCCCTTGAGCAGGGGTGACTTTTCATAGGATCACACAGGACTTGGTAGGAATTTGAGGTAAGTGAAATGAAGAACCACTGAAAAGTTTGAAGTGAGGTCTTAAACAACCATGGTGATAGTAAAGACTACAGAAGTTAGACTAATTTGATATTATATTGGAGGTTAAATCTATAAGGTTCAACAGAAAGAGACTTCTTGAGACTCCTAATTGCATAACTTGAGCAACTGGGCATATTGGGGCACAAGCACTGTATAGTCAAGGTCCTTGTTCTGTTTAGAGCTGTCACCTAGCACCTAAATCAATGCCTTTCATCTAGCAGGCACTGAACTAACACCTACTTAAAAAATGAAATAAGTAGTACCATTTATGGAGGTGATGACAACCGTGGGGTGGGGAATTCCTGTGGAATATCACCAGCTGAGATTTGGACACATTAATTTGGAAATGCTTTTGAATCAACAAAATAGAGATGTGAATTAATCAGAGTTGAGAAACAGGAGGATAGGTATGCAGTTTGTATAGAAGTAAAATATTCAGAATTCTTTGCAAGTAGATGAAACGTAAAGCCACGAGAAAGGATGAGAACGTACGATGTGCCCCCAGATGACGTGAAGAGGGACTATGACATGGCCAGAGAAACTCCAGAGCATAGAAAGAGGTGGACAAGTCCAAAGGAGGAACATTATCAAGGAGCTATTGCCTACACACTTCTTCAGCAGGCTAGGGCCATCTATCTGTGAACAAAAGACCAGGTTAGCCATTCTGAGAACTTCTGAGTGGTAGGAAATCAGAAAAAGACAAAAAGGAGAGTGTAAAATTTCTTTCCTAAGTTGTAAGTTGCTGTGATTCCTGAGCAACATAATATGATGACTGAACACATACAAACAGGATTTAAAGTTTTAATCAAATGTGATTAAATTATCTAGCATATTTAATAATATGACTAATCCTCATTGTGCTTCATAGTAATTAGGCAAAATGTTAAGCAGCTTGCATAAATGAATTAATTATCATGATGTTTATGTAGTTAAATTCAATTTTTTGTCAGCTCAAGAATAGGGAGGCAAAAACCTGGGAAGAAGGATGCTTCCTTGAGGCCTCTTCATTCTAAGTTGTTTGATAAGTAACTCAGTAATATACTTCTTTGTAAACCAAAGAAATTCTTCTGTCAAAATTTTTGCTCACTGCCTTCACTAATATGGTCATAGTGGGCCCTGGCTGGTGACGCAGTGGATAGAGCGTCAGCCCAGTGTATGGATGTCCTGGGTTTGATCCCCAGTCAGTGCACACAGGAGAAGTGACCATCTGCTTCCCTCCCCTTCCCCTTCTCTCCCTCTTCCCTTCCCACAGCCAGTGACTCGACTGGTTTGAACATGACCTAACACTGAGGATAGCTAGGCTGGTCCAAGTACAACAACCTCAGGCCCCCAAAATTAGCTTGGTACTCAAGCATTGGCCCAAGAGGGGGTTTCTGGGTGAATCAGGGGCATGTGGGAGTCTGCCTCACTATCTTCCCTTCTCTTACCTAAATATATATATATATATATATATATATATATATATATATATATATATATATATATATATATATAGTCATGGTATATATAATATACCAGTTATTCTGGTCTGTGGGCTTGGCATTGTATTTACAGATTAATTTATCTCAGTATTACCTTTAGACCCCTATTTCCATCCTCAGAAATGTTACAAACTTCTTAAATTTTGATTTATAATACTATCTTTAGGGTGTCATTTCATAATGACATATAGCATCATTTAATTCAGAAGAGATAATTAGGCTAAACAGTTGTATGCTTAGTAACAGAACTTCAAAATATATAAAATTAATCCAGAATAAAGACCTAATGAAAGAGCTAAACTTATAAAACTTAGAAAAAAACAAGGGGGAAATGTTTCCTGATGTTGGATGTGGCAGTGTTTCTGTGAATATGAAACCAAAGCACAGGCAATGAAAGTACAATTAGCTAATCTGGGCTGCTGGAAAACTAACACGTTTGTGCATCCAATAGTACATCAGGGTAAATAGGGCACCTATAATGGTTGCAATGGATATATCTGATAAGGGATTAATATGCAGAATATTTAAACAATTACTAATCACTAGAAAATGCAAACCAAAATCCCAATGAGATAACCTCACATCTATTAAGGTGACTGCTATAAAAGAATAACAAATATTAGTAAGAATGTGGAGAAAGTGGAATCCTTGCACTATTGGTGTGAATGCAAAATGGTGCAGCCCACTATGGAAAAAACGTATTGCAATTCCTCAAAATATTAAATATAGAATCACTATAAATACAGAAATTCTACTTCTGGGCATATATAAACAAAACATCTGTAATAAGTGTTTCAAGAGATAGTTTTACAACCATATTCAAAACAGAGATAATTCACAACAGTCAAAAGTTGGAAGGGACTGGTGTCCATGCACAGATGAATGGAGAAATAAAATGTGGTATATGCATACAATGAAATGTTATACATACTTAAAAAGAAAGGAAATTATTCAACATTTTATAACACAGGGTGAACCTTGAAGACGGGATACTAAAGAAAATAAGCCAGTCAAAAGAAGATATATGCTGTTTGGTGCCACTTACAGGAGGTACCTAGAGTAGCGACACTGATCGTGAGGCAGACAGAAAACAGAATGGTGGTTGGTTGCCCAAGAGAGGGCAATAGTTCACCTTCCACTCCAGCAAACATATCATAGGCTGTAGAAATATAAATTTTTCAAGCTGTGTGTCTTCTATTCTCTTCAAATGGTATTGGATGCTATAATTATCCTACCTGTCTGTAGAGTTGCTTTTGTTAAAGTTTTCTCATGGTCATATATTAGAGGTCTTATAAGTGGTTAAGTTTGCTATCTAGCCAAAGGTTTCTAGACCATGGTAAAATACAACCATGCCGATTCAAGAAAAATATACTGAGCATCCTGGATTCAGAGAATACTTGCCCCATGGCTTTGATTTTGAATTTAAATAATGAGATTTAGGGCTATCTACCTTTGAGCATTGGTGAGGATTCTTTTTTAACTGCACACGGAATGATCATCATCATCATCATAACTATATTCATAACAATTATTCTTCACTATTAGACGTGAAACCAGCCCTCCCAGTTGGATCATTTCATTAAATTTTAATCCTTTGAACAATTCTATGTGATGGCTATCATTATCATTCCCATATTTACAGATGCCTAAACAAAGCCTCAAGTCCACTAAAAGTAACCAGCTGAACATCTTGTAGGTAGGCAGTGACACCTGAGCTATGCATCCAAGTCCATCAATTCTTAGATAGCACTCAGTAGAGACACGAGGCATGGATGTTCCGCTTGTGCAGGATTGGAAAGAAAGGCATGTCTGCGGAGATGTGCTTGGGTGACAGCCATCTGGCTCCCTTGAAGCAAGAAGCTGCTTAATCAATCTCGAGACAGAGCCTGGTGACCAAATGTGAACCTTTAGATTCACCTGTGCCTGAATCCCAAGGATCTCTTTTCTTCTCAATAACGTTCATCAGTTCATTGAAGTTACCTTTGGCAAGGCACCTTAATGAATAAGGCCTTCAGTACTTGCCTAATGAAAATGCAAATGTTACATAGTGGCTTTCATTAAATAATTGCTGTATTCAGCATACATACGTTCCAGATCCCTTTCTCTAAGCCAGGGTACTGAGGAAAGATGTAATGAGGATGAAATAGACTGTATCCCTAGTCTCGAGTCTCCGGTAGAGTAAAGTTTTAATACAGAATCCATAGATGGGGTTAAATTAACAAGCTAATTACAAATTCAGTGTTTCCAGACCAAAACTGTTGAACTACAGGTTAGACGCCTGTTTTTAAGCTTTGATTGTATGCAGTAAACAGTAGAGATATAATAGAAATTTAAAGACATCAACCCCATGACATTTATTATTCATGTCCTTGTTTGTAATTCCAAAATTGAAGCCAGAAAAAAAGGCACTATTTTATTTGAAATATGACTTTTTAAATTTAGGCCATCAGTCAATAAATGAGAAAAGAAGCTTTTGAAGTTAAATGTGGCCTAGATTTTTTTCTTTTAAGAAATACCTTTCTTTTTCCTTTTTTTATTTTTATTTTTGGACCTGACTTAAAACTCACAGCTTCCATATGCAGAAGAGATAAAATAAAATGGTATCAAATAGGCACGGACTTACAGAAAGCTCTTCACAAGTCACGGTTACTCTCAACTGGAGATTTGGCTTCTAAGTCCTGTCCTTTTTTTCCTGTGCCCAATCAAAATGAACATTTCTAAAATTATTTTCAAGGGCTTAAAATATATATTAAATAAGTATTAGTTTACCTAATTTTTCAAGATATGTGAAATTCAGACAGGTTATGTTATGTGTGCTTATATAAAGTCATGGCATTTAAAATATATAAAACTCAATTATTTGTTGTATCTTTCATCACCTTAGATGACTCAAATGACTCAGTAGTCACAAATATTGGGGTTAGTCTCTATTTCTTGAGTATTAGTTATTAAACACCTATGATTCATGTTTACAAGAGGAATATAAGATAAAGATTCTAGCACCTGTAAGCTTCAGTTTTAAGCAGAGTCAACACATAGAGCTTTTTTGTTTGTTTGGTTGTTACAAAAACAGTGGTAGACCCAAAGTGATATTAGAAAAGGAAGGAGACGAGGACAGGTGAGTAGAAGCAGAATGAAAATCTAAGACTGGAAGTTCTAATTGTGGAGTGAAATGCACCACAAAGAGGCATTTGTTTCCAGGGTTTAAAGGCACACAAAGAAATTTTACTTCATGTTTTAATGTTTCTGTATATTGTCATTATCATAACAATCGTCATCACCTTCATAACTAACATTTATCGAGCACTTGGGATAGTCCTGGCTCTAAGGACTTTTCACAAATTAATTCATTAACCCATATGGAACATCTGTAGATTAAATGTAAACCTTGTACCCATTGTAGAGTACAGGAGCCTGAGGCAGAGTGAGAACAGAACCTCTTCGAAGCCAGGGAAACCAGGAGGTAGTAAGTCATGGAGTTCGGTTTATACATGTTACAATGTCCAAGCCCACTGAGCTTGGACCACCCTGCTCACGTTTTAACATTCTTCTGAACATTGTTCCTATCTTGAGAATGTGTTTACACTGTATCCAGCTCTATTTAAAATAATTTCTTGATAGTATCTTAGTTCTAGAAGCACTCTTAAAGTATAAATCTTAGTAAAATTATTTCATTTAGCGTAATTTACATGAGTTAAAAATCTGCCATATTCAATGTACAGTGATAGGCCTTACATGGGATACAGACAAACACACACACACACCATGAACTCATCCCCGGGGACTTCTTAGGATAGTACGGCACATATTAAGTGCTCAATATAATTGACTATTATTCTAGAGATGCTGATACTGTTACTAGTATCTTCATAAATACCACTTTATTTTTTAATACTCAGCTCAAATACAAGATAGTCTGGAAAGCTCTTAGAGTTCACTGGAAGGATGACTCCTGTTTGGTTGTGTCTTAGAATTCGTTTAATAGAAGCAACTGGTTTGACCAGCTGACCTGATGAGGCATTAGCTGCATGCTCAGAAACAGTTGGTCAGAGATGTATATTTATCATATCATGTAAAGAACTTGATGCAGTCATGCATGATAGAATTCTCTGTCTTCCTGATATACCTGATATTTAGTCTTTAAAACCTTACCAAGTCAACCTGTATGTATGGGACCTCATTACTGTTATATTTAGCTTCTCTGTTTCTCCATTTTTTCATGAATTTTTTCTTTCATATCAGAGTAATTATTTACTAAGCAGAGAAGGGAATCTGGGTAAAAGCCAATGAATTATTTACATTGATATTCTATTTTTAGTAGATCCTATATAATACTGGGAAGTCCATGAGTACACTTGATTCCCTCAGACATACATAAAGACTGCCCTCCAAAGAAAACCCAGTGAGCAGTATAACTGGTCTTACATGGAAAAGAATTTCACAATTCAGTTACATTTGGAGATATTAAGAAATTATTCATTGAGCATCTAGTAAAAAACTAAAGCAAAGCAAACAGATACAAATTGGTCTATGATCTAGTATAGAGAATAAAATAATACAGAGAAAATAAGCAAGATACAATAATTAGGGAAATGGTGCTTTCCAATGTATATATACTTAACTAGAAATATAGGGTGGGGCTACAGTAGATATTTGATTGTAAGTACGTGAAACACAGCATTTATTCTTGTATTATTTTCTATATGAACAACTATAAATCTACCTTTGCCCAACACTATATGCTATATATGTTTAAAGTCCCATTTCACAAATGACATGAAGGTGTTCCCACTGGGTTTAAGAGTAGAGGAGAAGTCTAGGAAGTGGTAATTCTTTGAAATCCCCCATCAGATTTGCATTCAAGTCCTACCTAAGCAAATTGAGAACAAGAAAATCTGACATGAAGTGAGTGCCCTCCAACCTAGCACCGGCATTGCTTCGTGTGACAGGAAGAGAAAGGAAAGACAGGAGGCTTACTGTAGTATCAGGTACTCTGAACATCTATCTGCTAAGTGTCTCCATTTCTTCAGGTCAAGATGGGAAATTTAACTCTCACAAGGAGGAGCTCTCCTCACCCTCCATGTTCTTCAGCTTGAGGTTCTATGCCAAGTTGGAAGAGGAGGGACCAATATCTAAGGAAACGAGAGAGAGAACTCTATTTCTCCAAGACCCTGGGTGCATGGACACGTGGGCAGTCACAGACACGCAGACACAATTCTACCTAACACTGAGCCAACCGGTCAGAGCAACAAACACTAATCTTGGTTCTTTATACAAGTAATCTCTTTCCACACAGAAAACAGTCTACACATTTCTTCCTTCATATGGCAACATACATCTAGGCAGGAACTCAGAAGATTTTGTGTTTTGTTGTTGTTGTTTAACGTCAACACTAGAAGTCTAGGTTTTATGTATAATTTAAACAATTATATACACACACGTACACTCAGCTTTACATGATTTCAGTGTGTACACATTTGTTTCTCTGTGTCTCTGTCATGTTTTTTTGGTCAAGGCTCTGTGTGATGTCACCTGCCTGACTCCAATTCTTGTGACATTCTTCCCAGGTTTCTACCCTAACTAAGCTTTCATTACTTCCCTCCAATTTCTTTCCACCATGGACACTTGACACATGTTGGCCTCTTCTCCTGTATCCTTCATATTTTTTGTCAACTCAGAAGTTAGAGCATAAGAAAAATTTTCCTGATAAACGTTTCACATAAAAGTTTCCTGTAATGTGTCTCTTAGCATCTTCTCAGAAGTAAAGATATATTTGTGTCATTCTTATTATCAGTTGCCTACTTCTTTACCTAGAGTGTAAGTTCTATGTCTTTCTTGTTGAGAATGATTTTCCTGGACTAGCACAGTGCCTAATTCTCAATAAGCAATTTTAGTGGATTAACTAATTGACATGTTTCAATTCTGTTTCTAAACTCCCCCAAATATAATAGTAGATTTAAATTTGCAAATGAGGACAGGTCCTGCAAATAAAATTTAAAAGAATGATTTTATACAGCTAAAAGTATTACTGAATTACCGGATAAATATTCTAACAAATATAGTTTAAAACAGAGAACCTAACATCTCTATCTAACAGGCCACTGTCCTGACCACATATTACCTGATCAAGCCAATAAAAATTGAGGGAAATGCAGGCATTGCACACTAAGACTCAGGCATATTTTTATTCTATGAATTTAGTTTTTTGTATATTTGTAAAGAATTATTTCCAGGAGATATTAAGCAGAAAATATAAAGTATATCAAATAATTATCAATTTGTATTTTATCAGGATTCCAGATGTAGTCAGTTATATAACATATATATATATATATATAATATATATATTATATATAAGGATAGAATCCATAACAATCATGCATGCCTATTTTTAACCAAATAATAAAAATAAAACCTAACACTCAGTAGAATACATTCTAGAAAAATTTGCTTGAACAGTAAGTGCAATACATTAATTTTCTATCCAGGTAGCTGGGAGATTTAGAAATCAAATGTTACATTTTATCTGTGTTAAAAGCCAAATCATTGCAAGGCCAAACCGAACACTTCTGTTTCTCTCCACAGGAAACTTGACTCTTGAGAGAGTGCTGCTGTTTTCACTTTGTTTGTTCTTGGTGCTGTTAAAATTTCAGTAAGTTTCAACTGTGCAATTTTTAGGTCTTTAGAGTTTCAAATTATTTTTAGGTACCAACTTGATTTTTTTATATTTTTCCCACCCAAATGACTGTAGACTCTGGATGGTTGCAGGCACTGTGCCTCTACCTTGTTCACTTTGAATTGTCTCCTTTTCCAGCCTGGAAGGATGATATTACTTATTTAATTAGAAAAACAAGCAAATAGGATTTTTTTTTTTAGTGAGAGGAAGGGAGGCAGAGAGAAGACTCCCACATGCACCCTAATCAGGATCCACACAGCAAGCCCCCTAGGGGGTGATGTTCTGCCATCTGGGGCGTTGCTCCAAGCTCAACAACTAAGCTCTTCTTAGCATCTGAGGCAAAGTCCATAGAGCCATCCTCAGCACCCAGGTCCAACTCACTCCAATCAAGCCATGACTGCAGGGGGAAAGAGGGAAAGGAGGAAAGAGGGAAGGAAGGAGGAGAGTGGAGAAGCAGATGGTAGTTTCTTCTGTGTGCCCTGATCAGGAATCAGACCTGAGACATGTACACACTGGACCGACACTCTACCACAGAGCCAGCTGGCCAGAGGAACAAACAGGAATCTTGGTTCTCTATACAAGTAATCTCTTTCCTTACAGAAAACAGTCTACACATTTCTTCCTTCATAAGGCAAAGTGTGCTCTGTTCATGTGCAGGACTGATTACAGGTTAGCTAAGAGATTTATTCTGGTAGCCTAAAGATTGATTAAAAATAGTGGGTTTATAAAAAGCAACACCAGGAAGACAAACAACCCAATCAAAAAATGGGCAAAAGAAATGAATAGAAATTTCTCCAAAGAGGACATACAGATGGCCAATAGGCATATGAAAAAATGCTCAACATCACTAATCATTAGAGAAATGCAAATTAAAACCACAATGAGATATCACCTCACACCAGTCATAATGGCACTTATCAGCAAAACAACACAGAATAAGTGCTGGCGAGGATGTGGAGAAAAGGGAACCCTTCTGCACTGCTGGTGGGAATGCAGACTGGTGCAGCCACTGTGGAAAACAGTTTGGAGATTCCTCAGAAAATTAAAAATCGAACTGCCTTTTGACCCAGCTATCCCACTTTTAGGAATATACCCTAAGAACACCATAGCACTGTTCGAAAAGAAGAAATGCGCCCCCATGTTCGTGGCAGCATTGTTCACAATAGCGAAGATCTGGAACCAGCCCAAGTGTCCGTCAGAAGACGAGTGGATTAAAAAGCTATGGTACATATATACTATGGAATACTACTCAGCCATAAGAAACGATGACATCGGATCATTTATAACAAAATGGATGGACCTTGATAACATTATACGGAGTGAAATAAGTAAATCAGAAAAAAAGAAAAACTGAGAACAGCACGATTACATACATAGGTGGGACATGAAAGTGAGGGTATGAGACATGGACAAGAGAGTGGTGGTTATGGGATGGGGGGAGGGAGGGAAGAATGAGATAGGGAGGAGGGGAGGGATGCAGGGAAAACCAGATTGAAGGTGACAGAGGACAATTTGACTTTGGGTGATGGGTATGCAACACAATTGAATGATAAGATAACCTGGAGATGTTTTCATTGTACATATGTACCCTGATTTATTGATGTCACCCCATTAGAATTAATAATAATAAAATATATATATAAAAAAAATAAAAAAAAAATTCAGCAACCTACATTTACATTCCTTTTCCTTTTGAATAAATGGTCTTAAGTAAAAAAAAAAAAAAAAAAAAAAAAAAAAATAGTGGGTTTAGTTGTTTTTTATTTTTATATAATTTCTTGAATTCATTTCAAATGAATTTGTGAATTGTACTGTTGATGCTACTTAAAGGATGTAGGCATTTATACAAACTATTATTCAAAGGAGGTTAAAACATCTCATCTTAAGGAACTGTTTTGTCTGTTTCCTCCAACAGCACTGATGGGGTGAGCATTGTTGCCTGATTGTGGACAGTGGCCTAACAAGAAATGATGTTTCCTCAAGAAAAATGCCACCAAATACAATCTGACCATTTGCTCTTTCAAAATGTTCCAAATGACCCTGGCCGGTTGGCTCAGCAGTAGAGAGTTGGCCTGGCATGTGCATGTCCTGGGTTCGATTCCTGGCCAGGGCACACAGGAGAAGTGCCCATCTGTTTCTTCCCCCTTCCTCCTCTCCTTTTTCTCTGTCTCTCTCTTTCCCTCCTGCAGCCAAGGCTCCATGGGAGCAAAGTAGGCTCAGGCGTTGAAGACGGCTCTATGGTCTCCACCTGCGGAGCTAGAATGGCTTCGGTTGCAACAGAGCAACACCTCAGATGGGCAGAGCATTGCCCCTTTGTGAGCATGCCAGGTGGATCCCGTTCAGGAACATGCGGGAGTCTGTCTGTCTGCCTCCTGCTTCTCACTTCAGAAAAATAAAAAAAAAAAAGTTTCAAAATCCTCTCCCGCATCCTTTCCATCCTGTCACTTTCCAACGGTAATTTCTTCGTCAATTTATTCCTTAAGCAGATCAAAGGGTGAAACTGACATGGGCTACCTTTCTAATCATACTTAGTCTTGGTTTTTATTTCATATTATTTTATTTCTTAAATCTTTTTTTTATTTTTCAACTATAGTTGATACACAATATTATATTAATTGTAGGCATGCACCCCCGTGATTAGACATTAAATACTTAGTAAGTAATCATCCTGATAAATCCAGTATCTACCGGACAACATATGAGTTTTTAGGACATCACTGACTGCATTCTCTGTGCTGTGCTTACATCCTGCAGCTGTTCTGTGACCACCAGTCCACACTTCTCACCCCCTCCACTTTTGTCACCTAGTCCCTACCTCGACATCACCCTGAAAACTGGAAAAATGCTCTGCATCTATTAGTTGTTTTATTTTTAAATGTGTTACAAAAAGAGGCCATATTGCCAAGAGTAAAAACACTCTTCATTTGGTCAAACTCCTGTAATTTCCGGTTAGTCTATGTGAATATATTTTTTATCTACTAGAAATCTTGTTTAACCAGAGAAGTAGGAAACATTATAGCAGCGGTCAGAAACCTTTTTGGCTGAGAGAGCCATGAACGCCACATATTTTAAAACGTAATTCCATGAGAGCCATACAATATGTTTAACACTAAATACAAGTAAATGTGTTCATTTTATGTAAGACCAACACTTTTAAAATACAATAAGTCTCTGAATTCTTTTTAATAATGTTGTTATGCTGTTGCTAACCAATGATGAATAAGTACTTCTTAGCAGTAATGCGACTTCTGGTACTGTATGGTTTTGCTGATGGCTTTGTAGTCTGGTTGATACGTGGTGAGGTTAAGTTTCATGCAGACATTGAGACTTCCATTCATTAAACATAATTATAGGTTGGTCTTAAATTCTTTAGTGTGAGAAAGACTGCTCACATGCATACGTAGAGCCAAACATTGTCAGTACAGCAATACTCACACGCTGCAGTGTGTGGTATGTGACAGGAAGTGTGTTCCAAGTTTTGACAATCAGCTGGTTCGCGGGTTGAAGTTTTTTCATTTCTTCCCACTTGTGTTTGCCCACCAACTCTGCTTGCTGTCGTGCAAGTCTTTCCAAATCTTCATTCAGTGACTTGAACTTATTCACCCACATGTTTGAGGCCTTAAGGTCAGCAGCTTGTAGCTCAAAAATCTCTGACGGAGACACCGGGGATGTAACTCAGGTCAGTGCTGTCCACTGTACACTCGTGTGGATGGGTGATAAACTTAAAAAGATGAGTGAGCTCACGAAATTCTCCAAAGCACACTTTGAATGACTGCAGGAAATTAGATGTGAAGCCTGCTAGCTGCTGGAGATCAAGATGTTGAGCAGGGTCACTTGCTGTGCATGCATCTTTAAACTCTCCCAGTTTTTCAAAGTGTAGTAAACAACCTGTTTCAATGTTGGCGATGAAGAGTTCCAGCTTGTTTTCAAAAGCAAACACTGCTTGTTGAAAGGATAAGACTGTATTTCCAACACCTTGCATTTTCACATTGAGCTGGTTCAGATGTTCAGTCATGAACACAAGATAGTAGAACTTCAGGAGTCACTCAGTGTTAGCTAACTCAGGATGCCCGACATTTTTCATTTCAAGAAAAGTCCAGATTTTGCTCAGATAAGCCACAAAACGGCTGAGCACCTTCCCTCTTGACAACCAATGCACATTGCTATGCAGAGGCAGACCAAAATAATTATTCCCAAGTTCATCCAGCATGTTTTAAACTGGTGATCATTTAAAGCTCGGGGAACAATAAAGTTGACCACCCAAATGACCAGTGACATCACTTCACCAACCTGCTCACCACACATCTGAACACAAAGTGCCTCCTAATGTAGGATGCAGTGAAAACTTAGGATGGGTCTCTTTTCATGTTCACAAAGAAGTGCTATGAATCCTCTGGTTTTCCCCACCATGCATGGAGCACCATCAGTACACACTGAAATAAGTTTATCCATCAGTAGATTTTTTCTTTAGGGAACTCAGTGAAAGACTTGAATAAATCCTCCCCTCTTGTTGTCTCTTTCATAGGCAAAACAGCAAGACTTTCCTCGCATAGTATGTCACTGACAGCATACCTTGCAATCATGCTAAACTAGGATAAATGGCTTACATCTGTCGACTCATCCAAAGCGAGAGAAAAGAATGGTGCTGCATTTATATCCCTCACTTGTGTTGCCTCAATTTGATTTGGCATCATGATGGTATGATCGTGAACAGTTCTTGCCAAGAGAGGCATGTGTTTTATTCATTTGATTATCTTGTCTTTATCCGAAAAGTCGTCAAAAAGGTCACTGACAACATCAAGCATGAATGTTTTGGCATACTCCCCATCGGTGAATAGGTTTCAGTTTCTCACAGTTGCTAAAGCACCAGCAAAGCTAGGCAAATTCCAGTCACCTTGTTGGGTCCAAACACAGAGTTGCTGCTGACTAGCTTGTACTCTGCAGAGTAGCTATTGGCATGCTTTCTTCCTGCTGTCCCCTGCTGGATATTTTGATGCAAATGTAGTATGGTGTGTGTCGAAGAGCCACTTTATTTGACCGTTTCATCAATGCAATTTTATCATTGCATATTAGACACACTGCAGAACCTGCTCTCTCCACAAAGACAAATTCCTCTGTCCATTCCTGCTGAAAAATACGATACTCCTCATCTTTTTAGCCTTCTTCTTCGTCAAAAGGGTTTCTGCAATTAGCTAGCTGACTACCTGATTAAAAGGAGGAAAATTTACTTCCTGACCTCACAATGACCTGAGTACGTTACACGTTATTCAATAAAAATTTGGTGTTATCCTAGAGGACAACTGTGATTGGCTCCAGCCACTCGCAACCATGAACATGAGTGTTAGAAAATGAATGAATTGTAATACATAAGAATGTTTTATATTTTAATGTTATTATTATTTTTTTATTAAAGATTTGTCTGCAAGCCAGATGCAGCCATCAAAAGAGCCACATCTGGCTTGCGAGTCATAGGTTCCCAACACCTACCTGCATTATAGGTAGACATTCCTGTGACTTTGGAACTTTTTGTTTTGTTTTGGCTATTTATATGTATTTTCTTTCTGACTTAGACATTTTTCTTAAAAATTAAATTAATTTACCTGGCTGGCGTCCTTATGGATCTCTGGTTAATCTTATCTTAGGTCTATGACAGTGCCAAGATTATACTCTGTAATTCACTAAATAATTAGAGGGTAAACAATAATGGCCTCTCTAATCACGATATAGCCTCAGGCTATAGACGCCTTGTCATGATGAAGGTACCAGGACACTATTTCTCCTAATCCAACAAGTTCTGTCACAGAGCTTGTAGGCATTCTGGTTTTCCTGTCCATGAGTTTCGGAGTTCACTGAAGCTTTTCTTCTTAGCAATAGTTGAAGAAGCAATGGACCACTCAGCCTGATAAGCCACGAGCTTACCTTTGGGCACACAGCAAGGAAGCCAATTCCCTAACCCATCTCCTCTTTCACCACACGGATGCACTGCAGTTGTGTCATACTGCATGGGTCTCCATTCTCTAGGTCTACTTTGGCCTTTGCGAGGTTGAGTGAACTGGGAAGGGAGAATTCACCAGACTAACATCCTTCCCTGTGCCCACATCCAAGGGATTGATCATATGTCAGTCATAAATACTCCCAAATCTCAATGGCATGGAACAACAGAAGCACATTTCTTCTTGCTGCTACATGACCACTGAAGTCAGCGGTGGGTGGAGGAGGGGCGGTATCCTTATCAGTTGTCCACAAGCCAGGTTTATGGAGAAGCCCCCATTGTGGAGGAAATGTTACTCCTGAGGTCTTGAACTGTGCAGGGAATGCCTGGCATGGAGACGTCACACATCACTTGTGCTTTTATATAATTCGTGGGCTAGAAGTATGCAAACATTCCATTCAACCACAACCGGAACCAGAAATAGAATCCCACCAACTCCCCTGGCCCCTGCAAAAGAGGAAAGGGATAGAAATATTAGGTAACCAACACCTCAGACTACGAGACCTCCCCTTTCTATCTATCAAACACTCCCTTCACCCTCCTTCTCACATCCAAAATATATCACCTACCCCTCCCTCCCAAGGAAAACAAATAGAAGTTGATCCAATTCCCATACCAAGCCAGAGTGGAGGAAGTCAGGAGGGCAGGCAGATGCTATTCTCTCCACACATTCTGGGCATGGCTTCCTATGCAGAAGACTCAGCCAAGGGCTGCTTTAGATTTTAAGTCACACACTGCTTTAATCCCCATTTATGGGTTTCTGGGTGCATTCCACAAACTCAGCTTCCAACTAGTAGCTCTGAGTCAATTCCAATGTGATAATAAATTCGCAGCGTGTCTTTGTTTGCTTATTTGTTTGGAGACGTGCTTCTCTTTAACTTGTGGAGATCTGTGGTGCGTTGGGCCCATCAGTCTTTGGAAGGAGAGTCAGAAATCCTTCCCGGTGAAGGAACTTCCTGGGTATCACCTCAAACAAGAGGCGGTGGTGATGAGTATGTGAGTGTGGGTGTGACCACCATGCTTTTAATTCCAACCATGGGAAAAGATAAATTCTAAGCAGACTTTGTTGTTTAAAACCTTCTCAGTTTCCATTGTTGGCACTGGCGATGAGAAGGGGTCCCTCTTCCAACTGGCTCCTCGCCCGATCTCTGGATCCTTGGTTCCTTTTCATTCTTCTTTGTAACAGCAGCCAATTATTTCATATGTTCCTCTCTTCCCTGGAGCATTTTGTGAATGTAGCCAACAGTCACAAGCAAAGGCTGCTAACATGCTATTTCCCAGCCTCTTCTCTTGGACTAGAATGCCTGAGCTACATTATTTGTTTTTAACACCCTTGCAGGAGACAAGTTTGCCTATGTTTGGCCCCTGCCTTACAAACTTCATTCTCCAATCCTTTAATCACAGCATTAGCTCTGCTTGCTACATGGCCTGGAATTAATTCTGTTGGGGTAGCATCCCCTGTCTAGGTACCAATTTCTATATCAATAAGGATTGGCTGAGTTATGTTCTAGTAACAAAAAATTTCAAAATCTTAGAGTCTTACTTAAAATAATAAAAATTTATTTCTTGGTCCATGAAAAGGAAAAACAGGACATTTTGGAAAGACTCAAAAAGGCAATTAAAGGCTAAGTCTGGAAGCAACATTCTCATTAGCCATAATTAATTGCACAGTTACAATAATCTATAAGCAAGTCAGAAAATAAAAATCTAACATGTTAATAGAAGAGAGGAGAGCTACAAACAACTGGTGATAACCACAATTGCTGTTAGGGAGTTCCCTTCATAGTGACCTAAACTAGATCTGGGGAAGGACTACATATTGTAAGTGTGAAATATATCATTCAAGGATATACATTCTAAGTTAAAGCCAACCACAGAATGAAATAGCAACATTAGGCTATTAACTCTTTTTAAAAAAGAATTATGGCTAATGATTTATGTACATTCCTTAAAGAAGTCTGTTTCCAACCAATTAATAATATGCTACAGAGTTGTGGTACAGGTACAAGTTACTAAAACCAAAATAGATTTTAAAATGCTGATTGTAGGTTTTAACTGGAATTTTATAATATTTCATTGAATTGAAAAAAACTTTCTTCTGGAAAGCAATAATTATGTAGCAATAAGTCAATCTCTATATTTAGATAAAAGTAAATATGCATTGCCTATGTATCCCTTAAATGCCCTTTTATTCATGACTTTCAAATATATAGTTGATTTACACACATGATAGAAAGTATTAAATACTTCACTGAGTTATAATTTATATTATTTCTAATACAATAGTTATTTTAAACAAAAGTCACACTGATGATCAGCTTAACAAATGTTAATAAAAAGGTGAAATTTTAAATTGATCAAAACATTGTATTAATTTTCATGCAATACATAAAGCATATTGTCTTTATCAACTTTTCTAACAAGAATACTTTGAAGTATTTGCTGTTTCTATAAATTAATATTCTTAGTAATTATGCATCGTAAATCTGCATTTATTACTGGCATTCATCTTTACATAAAATAAATAGTAACATTTTTAAGGGTGGAACTGTAATTTGATCAAATGTATAAATGAATGTCAGTGATCTAACGGGACCAATCAGTCCACCTGGTCACTATGTGTGGAGGTTCCTCAGCCCTCTGCCCCAGACTTCCTCATCCAGCAACCCATGTTCTACCTGGGAAATCACTCCTCTACATAGTGAGGATGCCCGAGTCGATATTTTTCATCAAGTCTTTCTTTTGATGTTCAAATACAGATAGACATCCAGGTCTTATCTCTTGATATATAGCCAGTGCTTTAAATTGGAAAGAAAAAGGTAGTTGCAACCTAATGGTATTTTAGGCACCTGCCCCAAATCATAGACTTCTTTCTTCAGAGGACTATTGTTTGCTTTTTAAAAAGGGTATTATATAGATTATAGCTTACTAAAAAGAAAGCATTTTCTAATTTTTTTGACAATTTTATTCTGTCCCATCCCGTGGATTTTATAATCACTTCAAATATAGTCATGTAGTTCAAAGAAAAATTTTAAGCTAGACATGAAAATCACTTCCTGCTTCATGAGTTCAATGAATTCTTGAATGTCAAATGACACATTATTGTGCACTGAACTTCTTTCTTAAGGATATGTCTGCTCTTATTGCTTTCTTCAGAAATTTTAAGATTGGGTTAAATTCTTATTAAAGACTTACCTTTTCTGAGCCCTTTCTGTGACATTAGCATCTTCATGCACAAATGAAGAACTCACTGATATTTAATGAATGAATGTCAAATAAGGATTAATGATAAAGGAAGGCCCATCATCTGAAACACATAAAAGTCTTCTTTAGTCGCTGTTGAATATTAAATGGTACCCAGCTTAGGAAGAGATACATTTATTTAGCAATTTAATTGAGTTTATTCTCTGCCGGTGCTTCAAGCTATAAATTAATCCATAGCTAATAAAATAGGCAATGTGCCTTGGCTCACTGCTTACCAATGACTTAGAGGGTAAATAATCACAATTATTTTTTTTTCAGGTGCACTATAAGTGGAAAATCCCTGTCTTCAGATAATTTTGCTCAGTGACTAAGAATATGTACAGAAAATTCTAGAATCTAGAGTTCTTAGTATAAATATATATATATAATTATTATTATTATTATTATTATACAGTGTGTCCATAAAGTCATGGTGCATGTCAGTCAAAAGTACACCATGACTTTACGGACACACTGTATATATACTTCATATATATAGAAAGAGTTCTTAGTGTGTGTGTATATATATATATATACATACATATATGTATGTATGTATATATATATATATATATATATATATACATACATACATATATGCCTCAGGAGTTCCAAATATGAACTCCTGAGGCAAAGTAATAAAAATTAAACTTGCACAACTATAAATGACATCAAGGATAAGTGAGACAACAAATGCATTATCTCTTGTTCACTTCCCTAATGTCCTCGCAGACGGACAGACACACACACACAGCCACTCTCTTGCCCCGGCCTGCATGTGTTTCAAAGTCGGGCTAATTGCTTCACGCTATGCACAAACATCACCAGGGCCTTAGGTATCACTTGTTCATTCATCATGACTTTAGAAAGGAAGTCTCTGTGAGACTTTGGGATGAGCTTCTGCTTCTAATCAAATTCTGCTGAGTTTTCATGCAAAACAATTACACAGTGAATGCTCAATAAAACTATTAATATAAACCATAGACCTGTACATCTTTTCTTTTCGTATTGTCTATAAAGGCTCCGAATGTATAATGACTACATTTTATTTTTCAAACATAGCCAAAAGTATTCATTCTGTTATTCATTCATTAAATATCTCTCGAACCCCTATCCTGGATTCAGACCCCCTACTAAGAGAAGTGTATAGACTTGTGATGGAATCTATCAAGGTTTCTGCCCTGATAAACTCCTAGATAGGATGGGAAAGGGAAAAATATGCAAGATAACAAGTAAATCAATTTGTATTTCCATCTGACCTTCAGTGACATTTAGCGATAGTGTCAGGGAGTGAGAGGAACATAGGGTGCTTGAATTTATTTATTTATTTTAATTTATTTTAGGTGAGAGGAGGAGAGATAGTGAGGCAGACTTCCACATATGCCCCAACCAGGATCTACCCAGCAACCCTCCTTCCCGATGCTTGAGTACCAAGTTATTTTTAGTGCCTGAGACTGATGTGCTCCAACAGAGCCATCCTTTGTGCTCAGGACTAATGCTCAAACCAGGTGAGCCCCTGGCTTTAAGAGTGGAAGAGGGTGGGAGCAGGGAGGTGGAGAGAAGCTGATGGTCACTTCTGCTGTGTGTCTTGACTGGGAATCAAACCTGAGATGTCCATATACTGGGTTGATGCTCTATCCACTGAGCCACCCACCAGGGCCAATTTTTTTTAGAAAACAATAGACCTTAACCTTAAATATTAAGTTTCTTATAAATCAATATTTTCACCATATTATTACATTTCTATTTTTAATTTTGTTTTAATTAATACAATACATATCCAATACTACATAAACTAAAAAAAACTATCTGAATTTCAGTCTGTTTTTAAACTCAGTATGAGAAATTACAAATGTCACTGATAGACGCTTGATGGTTCTGTGTAAAATATTTAATATTCATTTTGAGGGTTTGAAAGGATTTATATGTACGTTTTTTCTATTAAGAATAGTAGGCTTGCACATTATCTTCAAGTTTTCATTGAGAATATTTTAGTAATTTACATGTTTCAAATGATTCTATAATCATGTATTTAGGATATTAATTCTGCAAAGTGATTGATTTTAATTTCACTTTTTCAATAAATAAGAACACATGATATTCGTCAAGATTTCAATCTGAGAACTGATAAGTCTTAGTTCTGCACAACTGAGGGCTAAAAAGAGAGAGAATGTTGATGGACTCTATACGTCAGACTGAGAGGCATAACAATACACAGGCCAATGGGAAAAGACTTTGAAAAGGCAAATGAATGTGAATAATGTTGCGGGTGATAGGAAAACTTTTTAAGGGCAACAAAACTGACATCTCTGTGAGAGAAACTTAGGGAGCCATGGACAGAAACCGATGTCATCCTTCAGAGTGGCAGAGCAGAGCGGCTGGGGTGTGTCCAAGTGACCCTGTGCACACACACATTGAGACAGGTGCATGCTACCAACAATATCAGCAAACAGGAGTGTGACCTGGGCAGCACACTTTTTGCTATATAGACCAAAATGTTCTGTGGGCATACTGTTGGATGAAACAAACTACAGAGATTGGATATCAATTCTATCTATCTATCTGTCTATCTATCTTTCATTTCTCTTCTGTACACAGAGATAT
The DNA here is from genome assembly GCA_037038555.1 of Rhynchonycteris naso. Taxonomy (NCBI): domain Eukaryota; kingdom Metazoa; phylum Chordata; class Mammalia; order Chiroptera; family Emballonuridae; genus Rhynchonycteris; species Rhynchonycteris naso. The sequence continues at coordinate 202,580,029 of CM072999.1, forward strand.
ACCTTCTCATATACACCAAAGTAGTGTAGGAAGAACATAAGGTAAATCAATTTCCCCCCTAACAGATATAAGTTCTATACAAGCACAGCTATTGGATACCCCATTTTTATTTAGCTCCTAATTAGCCTGAACAGCGCCTGGTTCACAATAAGATTCTAAGATAAATTTTTAAGTGAATTTTAGAACCACTCATATTTCGAAGGGCTGGTGGTCATAATGAATATCTCTGTCACTTGGACTGCAGGTGCAAGGGAGGGTAGAGGTTCAGAATCAGAAAATTAGACACACTGATTTTCTACTAAATTGCCTAACGTGCTAACATGTGGGCAACTTTAGGAGCAGTGAGGATTTTTACACACACACGATTGCAAAAGGTAACATACAGATAAAATTTATAATACTCCTATTAATATTGTTTCTATGAAAATTAAAAAAAAATATGTTAGTTATCTCAAGCTAAATCATGTAATTAGGAGATTACAAAATAAGTCCAGTAAGTGTTAGATGAAAAGGCTACAAAAAATGCAAAAAGGCAGCACTGGAAAAGAGAGTAACATCAGAAAAGTGATCAAACTTTCTACTTTTATCAGTTTCTTCAATGGTAGGGAATGAGGTGACACTTTGTGAAATTCTGATTTACTCATTTCCTATAAATTTACATGTTCTTAATCTATACTTCTTAAAGAAAAACCAATAAGCAAATTTAATTACCATGAACCTTGTCATACTCCAAACTCATTCTACCGGTAACCAGGTAACCAGCTGATACTTAAGAATTTTTTTTTTTTTTAGGATTTCATATCATAACAAATATGTCAAGAATTATTTAGTTTTCCATTTCAAATACAGCTCAGCCTTATTTCTACCTAATTCCTCTTAACAACTATCTGGCTATCCACCAGTTGATGAACATAGAACGCTTGGAGCTTGCCCTGATACATAGGACAGATGATATGTATGGAGATTCATAGAACAAAAAAGATTGACCTACTGGTCAGCTGTGTTTCTCTCTTATCCTGACAGAAATTAGTTATGGCATTTTGGGTAGATGGGTCAGATTCAGCCTCTGAGAAAATGGAGGCGTGGCTAACACAGGACCGCAACATCCGCACTGCTCAGCAGACAGGAGCACCTCGAGTTCAACGTGCTGCAACTGGAAACACACAGACCAGGCGAGAACCGGGAACTAGCACGCTGTTTGTGGGAACTGGTTCACAGAAAGTGCCATCAGCGCGATTCCACGGTCGTAACTCTTTAACGCATTGCAATTCTACTCCGTGAACACAGAGGAGCACACTCGTGCACAGGGAGATAGAAACACACATTCCCACTGTTGCCTCCGGCCAGGCCCGTGGCTCTAAAGCGTTGCTTCCTCTTTCTGCAGCACTGCCTGGGCCTAGGATTCCACTGTTCCTGTCACGTTACTTCTTCTGATGACAGCTATCCGCTCACTCCTAGACTGCGGCTCCTCACGTGAGGCTCTTCCTTCCCACTGTCTTTTAAGATCCTTGATAGAGCACCCTACTCATTTTTTTTTTATCATTCTGTAACATTCATATATACTAGGCCCATGTTTTCTCAAAGTTTATGACTTACACAATATGTTTCTGAAATATGTAATGAGACATGTTAGCACTGGAGGTCTGTGTCTCATAAAAAGTGGTTCCTCAAACAAAAAAAGTGTAAAGTGATTTTGTTTGCATATATATTCAAAGATATACTAATCTCTTCACGTGGTAAGGTTTTTCACCACAAATTACTTTTTTATTTTATAAAATTTATATTATACTAACTTTTATATGCCTTAACCTATCATTCTATAAAATTGGACAATTGTTTTCCTGGACCTATGTTTTGTGTATGTGAAATAGATACTGCATAACTGTATCACAGACCTGCTATAACCTGAGTTTCATTTAATAAAGTTATATATTTCATATTACATTGACACAGTGTTTTTGATTTTCCATTGTCTTATAAGAAAAAAATTTTCCCCATCCGATGTTTTAAAAATAATACAGGTTGGCAGTTTTTAAATAAATTTATAGACATAATCACAATCATTCAATATTGGGCAGCCTACGGTCAGTGGTTAGGACCAGAAAATATTAATTTAACAGCCAAAGATTTCCATATTGTCATGAGAATGTTGTATTCTCCCCAGTCCTGGCTCTTAATGAGTTCACAGTGGCATAATTACTTGAACCAATTTCTATTTAGTTTTATTTCTGAGAGCAGTTAAATCAGGGACAATGTTGTCATTTCCATTTCTGCTCCTGGTTTCATCACTTAGCAATTTGTATGGATTATCCAGCCTTTCCCCAAGAGCGCTGAGGCCTGAATGTGAATGAAGTCCTGGAGCACTCTCTTTCAAGGCAGGATCACGGGGTTAATCTCGACAGGAGGCAGCCCGGCTGAGGGTGGAGGCTATGCCTACGTGGACTGCGGCTGGCAGAGTCAATATATTTTAGGGGATTTATCATGACACCCTTTACAGAAGTTTCTTCAGAAGAACCCTGTGTGGTCTCTACTAATCTAATGACTTTGATGTCCTTTGATATTTAATTGGAACACAGCTTTATCTTGTATCTTTGTGCTTCCTGGCAAACAAAGAACTGAAGAAAAAGATCCCTTCGCATCACTGCCTCTGGCATCAGGCAGATGAGGCTCACACATGCAAACTGTTTCATCCCAGTGTTTGTTACACTTTAAATAATAATGGCAAGGTGACCACAGAGGTGATATTGGGACCGCTGTGGATAAAAGGTAAAGACAAAGGCCACAGAGTTTCACTTAACACGCAGAATCTAAAGAACAAAATAAATGAAGGAACAAAACAGAAACAGAGACCAATGGAAAGTGAACTGCGGGTTGTCAGGGGGCAGGGGAAGGGAGTTGGGGGTTTAAGGGGAGCAGGGGGGAAGGGTGAAGTACAAACTGGCAGTTAGAGAACAGTCACCAGAATATAAACAAGCAGAGGGAATGTTGTCAATAACATTGCGGTAACCATGCATGGTGCCAGCTGGGTACTGGAGGCAGGCAGGGGGACACTAGGTAAAGTACATGATTGTCTAACCACTAAGTGAGATACCCAAAAGCAATACAAAATAAAGCAGGCACAAAAAAATAAAAATAAAGGAATAGTTAGATATTTTCAAAATAATACCTTTCCTAAAATCAATCTGATGAATGATACAGAATATAGAAATTCTGCCTCCTGAAATTCCTGTCCCTAGATAGGAATGTCTTAAGAAGCAAAACAATATGTATCATATATTTAAAACAATAGGATATGCCTTGAGGAATACAGTGGTATACTCAGCAATCCCTATTTGAATGAGATACTCACCATTTTCCCCTGCTCACATTCGGAATAGCATTTACAAGAAGGCCTGGAGGTAGTACAGTTTAATATTTCTAGTAATCTTTTATTGTAAATAGGTAAAGGAAATATCTAATAATAACTAGAAAGATAAATTCACAATAGAATAATAAGGCAGGGTTGGCCTGAATTGTATCTGCCACACAGGTATTATTACTTTTTTGCTTATCACCATAGCAGCCCAAAGAAAAACATGTGTCACTGGTATCCCACTCCAAGAATTAAAGGATTAAACATATAGTGCCAGGAAAAGCTTCCCAGCAATGGTTAAAAAGCCAATTCACGCCACAGAGGGTAATAACAGGACGAGATGACAGAGAATCCAGCTTCAGGCCACAGAGGGTGTGTGCCAGGAATTGCAGGAAGCTGTAAGCAGGAAGACAGAAACAGGGCCTGTGGGAGAGGTTTAGTATAATGTGAGTGCTACACATCTTGTTTTGGTTACAAAACATTTACTAATTATCTCATTGTCTAAACTAAACTCATTGATCAAAACAGGTGAGATACGTAAAATAAATTTTTACGTATCTTTTTACTGTAAAACACATCTATATAATATTTATTGTGTATTTACCATCTACAATACTTACTGTGCATGTATTGAGTACAAACTTATTTTGTGTTTATTCAAATAGTAGTACTATATACTCATGTCAACCTGTTTGACAAAAACTATACCTTATTTTAGGTCCAGCTGGAAACTGAGTGGTTTTATAAAACCTTCAAATATTTGACCAACACGGGTCTCTCCCTTCTATAAACACCCATCTGTACCATAAAATTTGGCATTTATGGTGAATAGTAAAATGATTGCATAAAAAACTGATCTGCACATATTTTAAAATTAACACTGTACAGATGTGTCGGGTCTTACACAGAGAGCATAACTTGTCCACAGTCATGGACCTGAAAAACCCACTTCCTGTGTTTCATCTGTTGACACACTAAGCAGTGTCCACTTTAAAGATGTCTTTCTTCTTCATTGTATGATTTTAGATGTGCTTTGGCATTAAACATCCTCTATTCATTTTAAGTGTGGGGTACATGGATGCACCTAAAATGAAGACCCAATACCCGTGAGTGATCATCCTGGTCAAATGTCTCTTGGTATCGACTACAGTCCTTTATTTGCACATTTTATTATTTAACAGTAATCTTTAATATAACTGTTATAGTTATTTTTCTGTAGGGCCACTACACTTATGTAGAAGAGTCATTCTATAATTCAGGTCTGTCCCTTTGTGTGCATCAATGATCATCTAGAGCAGTGGTGGTCAACCTGGTTCCTACCGCCCACTAGTGGGCGTTCCAGCTTTCATGGTGGGCAGTAGCGGAGCAACCAAAGTATAAATAAAAAGATAGATTTAACTATAGTAAGTTGTTTCATAAAGATTTATCCTGCCAGCCTGACCAGGAGATGGCACAGTTGATAGAGCATTGGACTGGGATGCAGAAGACCCAGGTTTCAGACCCCGAGGTCGCCAGCTTCAGCGCAGGCCCATCTGGCTTGAGCAAAAGCTCGCCAGCTTGGACCCAAGGTTGCTGACTCGAGCAAGGGGTTGCTCAGTCTGCTGAAGGCCCGTGATCAAGGCACATGTGAGAAAGCAATCAATGAACAACTAAGGTGTTGCAATGGCAACAAAAAACTAATGATTGATGCTTCTCACCTGTCTCTGTTCCTGTCTGTCTGTCCCTACCTATCCCTCTCTCTGTCCCTGTAAATAAATAAATAAATAAATAAAGATCTATCCTGCCAAACTTAGTGAAAATTTGACATAAATTACTTCGCAAGCCTGACCAGGCTGTGGTGCAGTGGATAGAGCGTCGAACTGGGATGCAGAAGACCCAGGTTCGAGACCCCAAGCTCGCCAGCTTGAGCGTGGGTCCATCTGGCTTGAGCAAAAGCTCACCAGCTTGAACCCAAGGTCGCTGGCTCCAGCAAGGGATTGCTCGGCCTGCTGAAGGCCCGTGGTCAAGGCACATGTGAGAAAGCAATCAATGAACAACTATGGTGTCGCAATGGCAACGAAAAACTAATGATTGATGCTTCTCACCTCTTTCCGTTTCTGTCTGTCCCTATCTATCCCTCTCTCTTACTCTCTCTCTGTCCCTGGGAAAAAAAAAAACAAAAACAAAAAACATTACTTGGCAAGTAATTGTTATTATATGCTTTAACTTGTCATAACTTTGCTTTATAAATTTTATAAAGTAAACTTACTTCCCTACTTTATAAATCACCATTACTGTGGAACCGGTGGGCGGTTAGAAAATTTTACTACTAACAGAGATACCAAAGTGGGCGATAGGTATAAAAAGGTTGGCTACCCATGCTCTAGAGGATGGATCTGAAATCATCCCCCATGTAAGGTTAGGTGTGGAGAGCAAATCTATCACCATGGGAAAACGTTTTCGTGGGACTGAAATACTTCTGAAATATAACATGGTGGATATATTTGAATATCCGCCAAAAAGAAAATTAAGAAATTGAAACTGGATCCTACTTACAGCCAAGATCCATTTACCTTTCATGTCTTAAAAATGTTCGCGAACACATTTACTAATTGTCACAACAGTTCCTTTACACTATTTGATTTTCCTCAGATCCATCCATCTTTATAGTTGATATAACATTGTTGTCACAATGTTGACACTCTGGCTTCACACCAGATGGCATCAGTTTAGTTTTTCACCAGCTTCTAATATTTAATTCAGTGAAGAGTCAAGGAATAGAGTTGTGGTAAGACAAAGTTTTATCTTTTGCTTAAAGGAAGCAAAGCATAATTTAGTTCCACGTTTATAAAGGGTTCAAATTGTGGTCATGAGAAAAAATGAACCATTTGTTTAGACTATGATGATTTCCTATTGACTATTGTAAAATTTTATGGCTCAAATAGAAACCTGTTTGTTAATTCTAATCAGAGAGCAGCACTTGGAGAGCCTGTGCCAATTGGGTGGAGTTCATTGCAGAAATAAGATACTCTTGAAAGATAAAGGGTCAGCTGACCAAGTTGCAGATTCTTTTCATCAATCTTGTCCCACTTTTTTTCAACAAACTTGTATTAAATACTCTGTAACAGATACCTTGATAGGTTTTGAGAACATAAAGTCCAATAAATCAGGTTCTTACCCTCAAATGATTTACACTCTAGTAAGAGAAATGTAATGCACACACTTAAAACGACCATGAGAAAAACCAGGCGGAAGCATGGAGAGGGGTAAATTACAAGTTCAACAGGAGAGCGATCATGACTGCCTGGGATCGAGATAGGCATGCGGGGTGCTCTTGAAGGAACAGTAGGTATCACTCAGATAAGGACATTAGAAATGGATTCCAGGTGCAGGGAAGAGCATCGCAGGAATGCAGAGGGGTAGGGACACTCTGCGCCTGGGACCCCACAGGGAAAGTCCGATTCCGGAGTGAAGGGGAGACAAGGTGAGAGCAAGAGTAGAGATGAGTGAGCAAGAACCAGATGAGCTAACGAAGTATGTGCCCAGCCAACATGTTTCTGTTTACTAACATGCATGTATAAGGAAAGATCTAGATCAAAGAGTGATACAGTGCTCCCTGTATATATATAACTGTCCAGAATTGGGGAGATCATCAGAAGGGACCAAACTGGAATAGGGAAACTCACCAGGAGTCTGATGTAATGAAGGGAAGATAAATAAATGAACTTGGATTTAGCCCTAATAGAGGAGAGACAACTTCAGCAAAGAGAACATTAAGACCGACTTACAAAGTTCATGAGGAAGGCGAACAAGACTGTCACCCACGTGTCCAGCTTCATGTGACATCAATGGGCACCGGTCAACACAAAGGGAAGAGAAGGAAAATTTGGGAAAGGCAGGGTGATGATGGGGATGAAGAACTTTAATTCTGATACACTGAAGCTGTCATGCTTCTGTAGCACCTTCAAATGGCGATGTCTGGTAAATTGTTGGATCTTCCATCTTTTCATGTCACTTTCATACGTACGCTTACACGGCATTACACACTCACTAATTTAGTAATCATTTTAAAAATTATATTTCTTAAACAGTGCTCTAGGCAGGCAGGGGCTTATGTGGGAGAAGTCAGAAGTAAAAAAAGAGGGGTCTATTATAGTACAAAATGTCACATACAAAGTATCATTATTATGGCAAAAAGAAAAAAGTCAAAGTTCATGCTGGCCAATATAACGCTACAAAAGACAAATAAATGAGCTTTAAAACTTTATTTAAGTCCTGGCCAGCTGACTCAGTGGTAGAGTGTTGGCCTAACATGTGGATGTTTGGGGTTGGATTCCCAAACAGGGTATACAGAAGTGCCCATCTGCTTCTCCATCCCCCCTCACATTTCTTTCTCTCTCTTCCTCTCCTTCAGCCATGGATTGATTGCAGCAAGTTGGTCCCAGGTGCTGAGGATGGCTCGATGACCTCTGCTTCAGGCATTAAGAAGAGCTTGGTTGCTGAGCAACACAGCAATGGCCCCAGATGAGCAGAGCATTGCCCCCTAGTGGGATTTCCAGGTGGATCCCAGGCCGTGTGCATACAAGAGTCTGTCTCTGCCTCCCCTTCTCTCACTGAATGAAAAAATAATAAAAAATAAAAAACTTTATTTGAAAAGCACTGAAGGGCTGTGGAAACAATGTGGACCAGAGGAATTAAAAACCTGGAGCCATTCACCATTTCTGGGCATGGACTTGAGGGCAAGGTGCAGCTTGGCCACAGCAGAGAGATTTTATCGCTGGAGAGAAAGCCATGAAGTTTGGGCAGCTAGGCGGGACCACGTCCAAGCAGAGCCCCAGAGACACAGCTGAATTGCCCACAACATCAGGGCGGGGGCAGCTGGGGAGACCAGTGGGCTGAATGTGCAAGGTCAAGTGAGATCGCCCATGGTCTAATGGCACTTAGGAGACAAGGTTCCACTGGAATTAAGGCATCTGGCATGCAACAATAAAACAAAACAAAATGAAATTTCCCCTAATAAATTTGGCAGCCACATGGGATCAGAAAGATAAAAGGCTAAGCACAAAATTTTCAAGGGCTTAGTTGAAACTCCTGTGGTCTCTCAGGTCGGAGGTGTTCAAGACCCATGCAGGGTCTTAGACACACCAGGAGTTGCCTGACCAGGCGGTGGCACAGTGGATAGAGTATTAGACTGAGATGCGGAAGACCCAGGTTCGAGACCTTGAGGTCACCAGCTTGAGCATGGGCTCATCTGGTTTGAGCAAGGCTCACCAGCTTGAGCCCAAAGTCACTGGCTTGAGCAAGGGGTCACTCGGTCTGCTGTAGCCCCAGGTCAAGGCACATATGAGAAAGTCAATGAACAATAAGGTGTTGCTACAAAGAAATGATGCTTCTCATCTCTCTTTCTTCCTGTCTGTATGTTCCTATCTGTCCCTCTCTCTCTGTCTCTGTCACAAAAGAAACACCAAGAGTCATCTTGAAGGATGGTGGTTCTTACTAACAAAGCACACAGCTCTGACTGAATGAAAGTGAGCAACCCTCTGATCTCCCAGGAAAACCTGCCCAGCAGAGCACATCAGTTACAGCTTCTCCAGTTCTTCTTTTAGCCATGTAATAATAAAAAAAAAATGATATATGTGAAGAATTAAGGAAATAGTGCCAGAAATCACAGGAGCGACCAAAAGAAAACACATGCATAGGGCAACATCATCTCTGGAGCAAGCAGACAGAAACTTTTTTTAATGTGCGTGATTAACACTGAAAAAAATATGTAGAAAAAGATGGGGGGGAGGGGACACCTGATGAACACTGAGAATTTTAATAGAGAATTGAAGTAGATGTTTTAAAAAAACCCAAAATGGACATTTTAAAACAGCAAAATACACCTAAGTTCTTATTCAATGGGTTTAACCAGAATGCAGAAACAGTAAGCATAAGGTAACTGAATACAACAATAAACAGAGAGAAGTCCTAAGAGGGAAAATGGGTGAGGGAGAGGGAAGGCAAAGAAATCTGATCTACCGGTATAGAAGTCGGAATGGCTGGGTAGCTCCGGAGACAAACCAACAGGGAATTCACAGAGGGCTCGGGTGGTGTCTACATGTTCTGCATCTCAGTCTTGGTGGCTAATTCACATGCGGAACTGTCCAGAAGACTGAGTTGTGCATTTAAGATTTTTGCACTTTATACATAACGTGGTTGTAGCATAGAGTAATAACTGCTGCCTTGTAACTCGACACTCTGAGTTATTCATTTAAAGCAGAAAAACCTGGGCATATGAAACCGTCCCGTCGTGGCGGCTCTTTGCGCAAACCCTCAGCATCCTGTAGCGCTGGAGGAACGTGGTGACAGGCTCCACCTGTCGGCAGTATCTGACGTCTGCATCATTTTAGTGATCGATGATTCCCCCAAACACCATTTTCAGGGGAAGAACGCCTCTAAGAATGACAAAACAAAGGTTTTGAAGTGTGATCAGCCACTTTAGAGCACGGGTTCATGACGGCCTGTAACTAGAACCTCTAGGTCACTTTCTGACATCCTTTAAAAATAGAATTGTTGGAAACGTTCATAATTCAGTTCAGAGGAGGGTGTGTCCTTCTTTTCATGAAGCACTACAAATGCCTGATTCAGACACACACACACACACAAAAGACACTTGGAAAGGGTTATTCAGTAGAATAATCAGATTTTCTTTAAGTGGTTTTTTAGTTATTACTTATGAGGAGGAGAGGTGACATTTGATTAACTCTGAGTACACGAGGGAACACAAACAGTAAGCCCATTTAAAAATAGTCAAAAGTAGAACAGGCCAGTTATTGGGCCTTTTTATATGTCACTTCTTCTGAAGCCCTTTAACAATATATTAATACTTGCATATTTAGATATAGAGGACTGAGCCTATCTGGGTGATTTGGATTTGAAAAATAGAAATGTATTAATCAGTGGCCACTAATCACTTGGCGTTATGCTCAGATACGTGTATTTTTGTCTTTAGATGAGAGCACGCAGCTTTCTCTTGGATCCAATAATCTGCATCTCCTTAATTCCACCTTTTCAATATCTACTTTCATGTGACAACATTTTTGAGTTGTCTTCTCCCACAGGAGGTTTATGTAAAATTTGGATAAGAGGGCACGAGGTCAGGGAGGTCAGGAGACGCAGGACAAACATTGAGACATCTGCACTGTTCTGTGATCACTTACAGTTTTATAGAAGGGGTTAATTCTTCAACTTTTAGAAAATGAAGAGTCACAATGCCTTGGAAAAGAAGGTATAGAGTATCTCTCAGTTCCCATTCTTCCCACAGCCATTTCTGAGAGTGGAGGCCACGGACAGTCCTTTACATATTATTTATGTCTTGTGACTCTGCTATCACGACCACAACATAACATAACAAGTGTTCCCCCTAGAAATTAAAGGACATTCCATGATGCTTTTTGTGTCTCATCTAGAGAAATCAGTCCCTTAGGGTTATTATACATTGGGTGGTGGATCAGGTTTTGTTCTGCTGCACATAATAAAAATTCTACTAAGTGGCTTGAACCCCTAGGAAACGTGTTGTTTACCTAACAGGATGTCAGGCTGTGAGTGATTCCAACTTGTACAGCTACTCAAAAATAGCATTGAGGGCACAACTATATTTGCCACGACATGACACCTTTCTCAGCATGTTCTAAGATGGCTGTCACAGTGTCCAGCATTACATGGTCCCATTAGAGCATAAGGTAAAAAACGAAAGACTGTAAGATCAAAAAGGTCTTCCCCTAGGGACATTCTGATTTTCTATTTGGGAACAAGTCCCTTCCCAGAATCCAGCTCTCTCATAGGTTCCCCCTAATTCCTCACTCACCATCAATTTCATTAGGAATCCAAGATGGATGACTGGACTACAGCCATCATGAGAGCTGACTACTGTTGTCTAAATAAGACAGAGGTTCTGTTGGCAAGAAATGTGAGTGATGGCTATCAAGGAGCAGACAAAGGATGTCACCCTCTGTCACAGAGGACCGTTATGCAGCAAAACTACATTAGGGAGCATCAATTCTAGGCTAACTAGGTAACACAGTGGGAGGAAAACCATAGGTAAGAAGGACTAAAAGGAGAAATCACAGCAGACAAGGGAAGACAAAGTTGAGTGTGGTGGGTTACTAGACCAAAAAGCAATAGCTGTCTGATTCAAAGGCAACAACCAAATTACTGGCTTACTGTATCTACTGTCTGGGTCATCAGAGTTGCTTATGGGTCACTGGAGCTGTTTTCATGTCCTGAATGTGGTGATAAATGATTTTCCAGTGCTCTTTGCTATCCTGCCCTTTTGATATAGTGTTGGCTTTCTAACTCCTTGACTTCCCTGTGCTCCCTTAACATAAATAACCACCACCTGAGTGGCAGGGAAACACCTGTGTCTCTTGTGACCTAGAAGCACTAACACAGAGACGAGGTGTGATTTAGACTATAATTCTTCTGTAGACCATTCAATGAATATTTATCGACTCCTCACTGCATGCCCGATATTACACTTGGCTTTCATGATAAAGGGTAAACAAGACAGTTTCTGCCCTCATAGGACTTCATCTACGCTGAGACAGATTTTTTAAAAATGATGCCTATACACTAGCAAAATAGTTTTTTGTAGGTGTGATATTGAAGATGACAGTGATGATAAATATCATGTGCTCAGAAAGATTACACATATTTTTTGTCATATCGCAAGTAGTTACCATATGTGTTCCATTTTATTTTATTATTTATAATTTTAATTTGTGTTTACAAATTCAAGTATCCCACCAAATATATCTCTCCCCATCCCCTTATTCTCCTCGGCCCCCCATGGCCCCTCCTCCCAATGCCTTTCCCCACTCCCTCCAGGATTTGCTATCCTGTTCTCTATAATGCTGTGCTGTGTTATATATATGTATATATATATAATTTCATTAAACTCATTCTCCTCTCTGATCCCATCTTCTCTTCTACTTTCCCTCTGACCACTTACCCTATGGTTCCTTTGATCCTGCCTCTGCCTCTGTTCTGTTGCTCAGTTCACATTGTTCATTGGATTCCTCAAATGAGTGAAGTCATATGATATTTTCTTTCTCTGCCTGGCTTATTTCACTTAGCATAATAGTTTCCAGGTCCATCCATGTTGTTGCAAAATGTAAGATTTCCTTCTTTTGCATGGCCCCATAGTATTCCATTGTGTATATGTATCACAGCTTTTTAATCCACTCGTCCACTGATGGACACTTTGGCTGTTTCCAGATCTTGGCTACTGTAAACAATGCTGCCATAAACATGGTGGTGCATTTCTTCTTTTGAATCAGTGATTGGTATTCATAGGATATATTCCTATAAGTGGGATAGCTGGGTCAAAGGGCAGTTCCATTCTTAATTTTCTGAGGAATCTCCATACTGTTTTCCACAGTGGCTGAACCAGTCTGCATTCCCACCAGCAGTGCAGGAGGGTTCCCTTTTCTCCACATCCTCGCTAGCACTTATTCTGCATTGTTTTGCTGATGAGCACCATTCTGACTGGTGTGAGGTGATATCTCATTGTGGTTTTAATTTGCATTTCTCTAATGATTAGTGATGTTGAGCATTTTTTCATATGCCTATTGGCCATCTGTATGTCTTCTTTGGAGAAATTTCTATTCATTTCTTTTGCCTATTTTTGATTGGATTTTTTGTCTTCCTGGTGTTGAGTTTTATAAGTTCTTTATAAATGGCAATAAACAACTACATATCAATAATAACCTTAAATGTAAATGGATTAAATGCTCCAATCCAAAGACATAGGGTAGCAGCGTGGATAAGAAAACAGGACCCATACATATGCTGTCTACAAGAGACCTACTTTAGAACAAAAGATACACATAGACTGAAAGTATATTGATGAAAAAAATATTTCATGGAAATGGAAATTTTAAAAAAGCTGGGGTAGCAATACTTAGACAAAATAGACTTTAAAACAAAGGCTATAGTAAGGGATAAAGAAGGTCACTACATAATGACAAAGAGGGCAATCCAACAGGAAGATATAACCATTATAAATATCTATGCACCTAATATAGGAGCACCTAAATATATAAAGCACATTTTGATGGGCATAGAGGGCGAGATCAAAAGCAATCTATAATAGTAGGAGATTCCAATACCCCACTAACATCACTGGATATATCCTCAAGAGAAAATTAACAAAGAAATAGCAGAATTAAGGGACACACTAGATCAACTGTATTTAATAGATATCTTCAGAACCTTTCACCCTAAAGCAGCAGAATATATATTCTTTTCATGTGCTCATGGTACATTCTCTAGGATAGACCTCATGCTAGGACACAAAATGAGTCTCAATAAATATAAAAAGATTGAAATTATATCAAGCATCTTCTCAATCACAATGGCATAAAACTAGAAATCAACTACAATAGAAAAACTGAAAAATACTCAAACACTTGGAAACTAAATAGCATGTTATTAAATAACAAATGGGTTAACAATGAGGAAGAAAATATCTGTGTTCCATTTTAAAGATGAGAAAATGAGGCACTGATGAATGCTATAAAATAAATTAAAAGGATGTGGGAATTTTCAGTAAATGCTAGAATAATCATTTATATACAATTGTGTAAAAAGGAAATAAAGGTTCCACCAAAGGAAAGAGGAGACCTGAAGAACGATTCCTTGGACAGAGAGAAGAGCAAAACTACAGGCCATGCACCTGCAATTAGTTTGGGATTCAAAGAATAGTTAGGAGGTCAACCTGGATCAAGACCAGTGAGCAAGAATAAGGACGTCAGAGAACAGGTCCCACAGTTATGCTAGTGGGAGATTTTGTAAAGCTTCTTAGGCCACGGTAAGAGGTTTAATTTTATTCTGAGAGCAGTGGGAAGTTATAAATCGGTTTAAAAAGGGGGCCAAAGGGTGATGTGATTAAACTTTTAAAAAGATCATTTTGGCTGCCATGTGGAACACAGCAGAGTCTAAGCAAACCCAATTGGAAGCAAGAAACCCAGTTAGTTTTTTTGGTTGTGCAGGAGACAGGTGGCAGCGGGAACAGATTGTGGGGCCAGGAGAAGTTGAGTGGACGTAATCAAATCCCGGACAGCTTCGAAGTTAGCCCCACAAGTTCCTGTTCACAGATGGGACACAGAGTAGGAAAGAAAGGGAGGAAGGCTCAGCTCAGCTGCAGGCACGGAAGACTGGTGAACAGTGGACCTTCTCACTGAGGAGACTGGAAAGAACCAGTTTCACCGATTTCTTTTCAGCGGAAAGAAGTTGTGCATGGAATGACTGGAATTGAGAATTCTTTTTGAGATGTCTGTCTGCTAAGTAAATGTTAAATGGACAAAAATAAAAACCCCTACAATGTGTTTTCTTTCTAGACTAGAATCAATAAGATGATTGCCAGACCTCTCACTGGTGGTGATATTGCCCATTTTTATTAATGTGTTTGCTGCCTCCTTCAAGAAAAATAATGGCCACATCCTTTAAGGCCCTGGGTCATGGCTTTGGGTATTTTGAACCCTCTCCTCTCAGCTGAGCTTTGTTTCCTAAACTGTTTACAGCACATGTTCCTGAGCATAACCTACTAATAGGACACCAAACTGGACTTCCCTGTCCTGCTTAGACCTTCTCTTCTGTTTCTCAAGTGGCCGTGTTGCACTTGACTCACACCCTGATATGCCAAACAATAACAAATGGTAATAAATTCTCCCACAATTTTATGTCCCAGCAAATGGATTGCTGCATGGCCCCACCCTATACTTGTGACAGAGGAGACTTGTGGATGCCCCCACTTTGTCTATCTATGACAAGGCCAAACCAGTACCTTCCAAATCTCCGTTCATTACCTCAGAAATTACTAGTGTTACTGCTTGGTCCCCACTGATCCATGAGAACCAAATGCTGATTAACCAAACGCTGGTTAGAATTCTCTCCTCTCCCAGGGGCCTGAATTTTGGGCCATCCTCTTCCCAAGCCAGCACATAGCCAAGAACAGACTCAGGGGCTCTTCCAAGAGCAGACACGTGTCAAGGTAAAACATTTTTTGACCTGCTGTCCAGCTGTGCTGCACTCTCACCCCCCTCCCCACCTGCAGTCCCTCCTGGCCCTGCTTGTCCCCTCCATGGAAGAACACGCCCTCTGCAGACACTGCAGACACCTGCAGAGCTTGTGTTTGGGGCTCCCTCACTCATGCAATGGCCCTGCTCACCGGTCTCACAGTCCCTTCATGCTCAGTGCAGTAATGCTCCTAGACAGCCTCTCCTTTCCCAAGTCTGGACTTGTCCACTGGACACCAAGCACCCCAACTTCAGTCTGGATGACTATAAGCCCTCTTGGATTCATTGTGTCACTTAAAATTTCTATATAATGCTGATAAAATCTGATCTCAGCTTTTTCTCTAGAACATACTTCCCTTCACTTTTCCATTCTCTACAAGGACTGAAAGTACAGTCACCACACAGAGTGCGACAAACCAGGTCACTAGCTGCCCTCACTACAGAGTATGTCCACTTTGCCCAATGCTCAACGCTCACAGGTGATATCTGCAAGACCTCCTCTGCTTGCAGTCTATGTGGCTAAACAGAAAATGTTCAGAAAATAACAAAAACAGTTTCCCACAATCTAGCAAGAAGTCTAGAGAAGAGAAACCAAGTGGGAGGAGCTACCTCAGACTGGTGTTCGGGACACAGGTGAAAGAAGAACCCAGGACATAAGTCAAAGCATCTCTGCAACGAAAAAGCAGTGGATCCATACTGAACAAAAAGAAAAACTGGATGAAATAAAAATAGAATTTGAGAGCATGAAACTCCATTTGAAGAAGGAAAATTAATAATTTTGAGCATTTCTTGCAGGAAGGTAAACCAAGATGGCGACAGCGGAGGCTTCCAAACTCTCTTCCTATGAGGACACACTGAATGGACAGCTTACACAGCTCAATTACTCACCATATGCTGCCCCAGCCTTATCTACTGAACACATTATAGAAAATAGAAGTTACACCGCAGATCACACAATGAAAGAGAAAAAAAAAAACATTTGTCTGGTTCTTGCATTTTTACATGGGCATATTTTACAAAGACAAAAGAAAGCCATGGATATTATAAACCTAGGAGGTCATTCCACTTTCAGATTTCTTTATCATTATATTATAGACATTTTGTTATTATTAAAGAACAGAAAAGGAGATAAAACAGAAATAGAAAGAAAAACATAGCATTATTTTGTCAAAACTCTAAAAAGTTGAATGATAAAGATGAGATCTATTTCAGGTAAAACTTGACCACTTAATGATTCAAATTGTCTTCTTTCTGAAATCATGTGTTTATACTTTGCTCAAATATTCCCCCTGCACACATGTACTGAGCACCTAAGATGTGCCAGGAACTACCATAGGAATTGTGTGATTTGGACAACCAAACAAAAATCTTGCTTTCACAAATCTTAAATTATAACTGGAGAACTTCACACATGCACATATACGTGTACACATGCACGCACACTAACACTCATGGACAAGTCAGTAAAACATGTAATCTAATGGTGGTAATAAGTGTTTGAAGAAATGTAAAGCAGAAAGACAGCAGAGAGTGTCAGGGCAGTGGGGAATGGGCTGTTATAATTACACACAGTTAAATAGAATGATTAGATTAAAGTCTCCTTTAAGGTGATCTTCGTATAAAGGCCTGCAGGAAGTAATCAATGAACCACCCTGAGTCCCAGGGAATAGTGGGCCAGGCAGTGATGAACCCTGATGCAGGAACATGGCTATTGTGTTTGAAAGAGCAGAGTGAGACCAGGGTGCGAAAGCAGGTGCTTTGCTCAGTCAGTTCACAGGAACTCAATAATTTAGGGCTTCCCAGGCCAAAGTGAGGTCTTTGGCCTTGACCCCAAGTCTGATAGAAAGGACCTTAGCCCCTGGCTGGTTTGCTCAGTGGTAGAGTGCTGGCCTGGCATGTGGAAGTCCCGGGTTCTATTCTTCTCCATCCTTACCCCTTTCCTCCTTTCTATCTCTCTCTTCCCCTCCCACAGCCAAGGCTCCATTGGAGCAAAGTTGGCCCACGAGTTGAGGACAGCTCCGCTGAGGACGGCTCCATGGCCTCACCTCAGACACTAGAATGGCTCCAGTTGCAGTGGAGCAACACCCCAGATGGGAAGAGCATTGCCCCCTGGTGGGCATGCCAGGTGGATCCCAGTTGGGCGCATGCGGGAGTCTGTTTGCCCCCCAACAGCCCACTTCTCACTTCAGAAAAATACAAAATAAGAAAGGACCTGAGCATTCTGAGTATTCTGGCTCATTCTGGCCACCACTTGGGATGCAAGGGCAAAAGCTGAGGAGGCCAGTTACAAATTTTTAGTTGCAAACTCTTCTGAAACCATCATCAATTTGTAAGAGTTGAGACATGGAAGAAAAATCAAACCTTCCCCTTGCTGTATATAGGGAGATCAGTGAACACCTAAGCAAGCTCTCAGCAAGTATTAAGTGGCTGAAAAAAGTTTCCCTGCAAGAAAGCTCTGGGCTGCCCCTTATTATCACTTCCCAAAGCCTCCCACTGTATCAAACTTCATACATCTCCCTTCACCACATACATAACACACGTGTTCCTTCCTCTCTTTTGTGTTCACCTTTTTGTTTAAGGGAGCGGAAGTGTTAAGCTTCAATTACCCTCTTTTCATCTTGTTAGACACTGTGCATTAAGCATAATCCATACTTTATATAGTACATCAAAACAATTAATGTACAGTACTAAATTATGGAGCTGAACATAAAAAGAGTTTCCTGGCCAATTGCTGTGCAATCTATGCAAAACTTCCCTTTGAATTAATGGAGCTTATCTGGGAGCTCTGTGAAGAGATCATTTTCAAGAGCTTTTAGAAGATTTATCAGAACATGTGTATAGCTCAATTTTCCTATATGTCTATTTACTTTATTGCTTAATTGGTTTATGAGTGCTTCAAATTGACCTGACCACAAAACTCTTCATATTTCAATGTAAAACAAAGTATCTTCAGATATAGTATGTGTGAGACTAATTGCTAAATGCCTTACTTTTACATCAATGACTTACTTGTGATTTTTTTTTTTTTTGCTAATCTTCCACTTAGTGCCCACAGTCCTCAAATATTTACTCTGTTTAATACTGTTCCATTTCAATGCCCCCTTCAAATGCCAGCCAATCTTGAATAGTCATCCACATATGAGATGCCTTACTACACACTATGGGAGACTAAAAATGCCAGAGAATACCGGCCCTGATGAAAACATAATCAATTATTTTATTGCAAATCTGGGTAGTGTAGCTATTATATTCAAGGGACAGGCTTAGAGATTTTTTTAGAACAGATGATCACTGAACTGGACCCGAAGAAAGAATAGGGTTCAGTAATCTCAAATCAGATGTACTCATCACTCTCCCCACTAAGGATAACTTATCCCTTTGCTGTTCTTGTTTCAAATAGTTGTGTTTCTTTTTTAAGCAATCACAAGAACCTTTGTGTTTGTAATTCTGAAACCTACTTTGAACAAGCCATTGTTTTTATTTACTTAACACATACTATTGTTAGGCTTATTATAGACCAGATATTATTGTAAGAGTTTTCCAAATATCCATTCATTAAATACTTGTAACAGTGATCTTCATCTGTTGCTGCAAGTATCACATCTTAAGGACAAGAGATAACTTTGGAGTATGGTGCCCTTAAATTTAGTGTACAACACTCTGACGGAAACGGAGGAATAGGAGCAGCTAGGAGCAGAGTCTTTTCAAAGACATACTTCTCAGGTCCTTAAGAAAGACATTCCTGGGTCACAATACTGTCAAGAGGCTTGTTTAATTTTTAAAGGGATTTATATACATTTCCAAGAGCTCAAGAAAACACTTGCATTATAAGTTTTCTAAAGTAGATGCTTTAAGAAAATGAAGGGAGGGAAATATCTCTTTCTTTGGTTTCAACAGGGAGAATTAAGCCTCTTATTTGTAAATCTGTATTTGCCCTTAGAGCATCCACATGCACTAGGAGCACTAGGATCAACACCCTCCAACATCAGAAGAAACTCAGAAGTAGGCACAAGTGATGGATGCAGCCAAATTGGCTCTGGAGAAGAAACAGGAGTGACTTAAAGCCCAAATCATTCAGATGTTTAAGTGACAATGATGGGGCTGCTGTAGGAACAAACTGAAAACAAAAATAATTGCCTCATCTAAGTACTGTGTTCTTGAAAATATGTAATTACTATGGCAATAATAATTGCCCTAGGGTTCTAATTACTAGTAAATGAGTTCAATGAGATTTCAATGTCAGAAGTCCTTGACTGAAAAGCTCAACTCCTGATAATTGTTTTATGACTTCATTTCAGAGTACAAGATACCTACAGGACACTCAAGCCTTGGCACATTCTTTTTAAGTTAATGTACCTACAGAACCAGGGTAAAACAGCACCCTGTTTCAACTCATCCAAGTTCATACTATTCTAGGAAGTCCTGGTCAGATGGAACTCTCAGATCTTTTGCCACGGTCATGTATATTCTCTTCTTATCCACAGAGAGTGTCTGTCTTACAGCATCTTTCATGAATGTGTTTGCAATCACATCCAGCAAAGTGACCGTCACAGGGACCCATAGAAAGGTTTATGACAGCTGGTCTGAACTACAGGCTCCTGACACCCTTGTGTAAATAACTTTATCCACTCTGTACTGCAGAAGGATCTCCAGATCTCCAGTGGAGCAGCTGATGTATTCATAAGACTGCTAACCCAACATCAAACAGAACTAGAAAATATAATGTGGGAATGAAATGGGCTGACAAAGGATGATTACAATATTTGGTTTTGACATTACTTGTTCTTTAATGTTCTATTTTCTGTCCGTGAGGAACTCTTTTCCCCTTTCTCTTAAGCTATCTAGTCAGTCGTAACAATTTAGTGGTTTATAGTTGTATAAACAAAAATGAAATCTTCATTTTTCTCCTGAACAGTTCCCTCCAGAATTCAGAACTGATTATGGAGTATTCTTATTTCCATTGAAACAAATTATTTGTGAAAGATTTGGTAAGAACCTGTCCTTCTTGTAACAGGACATAACTGGAAACATCAGTCATTTTATCAGTGTGCATCTGGAATGTCATATATGTATATGATCGGATGTGACCAGATAGCTTTAAAAAACTGAGGTTGGCTTGATGGAACCAATGCTTACAAAGCGCCCTTGGAAAAACTGGACTGGTACCCGGCTTACAGCGGTGAATATGAAGGTGGACATCGAGAAGAGAGGGTTTCTGCAAAATGGAAGTAAGGCAGAGAAAGTCTGATGAGGAATTCTTGGAGTTGTGTCTTAGGCTCAAGAGTTTTTAAAAGTCTAACCCGAGATTCTGTATGAAAAATTCTTTTTAATATATTTTTATTGAATTTATTGGGTGACCTGGGTTAATAAAATGATACAAGTTTCAGGTACACGGTTCTATAGTGCCCCATCTGCATACTGCATTGTGTGTTCACCACCCCAAGTCTCCTTCTATCACCATCCCTGCCTCCTCCATGTCCTCCCAACCCTCTTACCCCCTGCAAATTTAAAGAGGCCTATGTGGTACTACGTACTTGCTATACTTATATAAATGACCAGACTACATATAATGAGACTGTACTTATTTTGCAAGCAAGAATTTGTAAAAATCCGGTGATGACGATAGATACTTTATGATGCCTGAGTGGATTATTAGATTATAGGCTTATTTATGGTCTTTGAGGTATTTCCATCTCCAGCTAAATTGATTTTACTCTCTACCTTTCTTTTTTTTCTTTCTTTTTAATCCACCTGTGAACTGGTCTGCACCCACCCCTCCGCCCCCGACACAACACACCTGAGACCTAGAACTGCCCCTGTCCCGAAGCGCCCGGGAGGCTGACGCTGGATGACTCAGATAACTTCAGAAGTCATCTCAACAGGTCAAACATGGGCAGCATTTACGCCTGATGCTGCGCAGGGCACTCAGAAACTTCACTGGGTCTGACCAGGCGGTGGCGCAATGGATAGAGAGTCAGACTTGGACACGGAGGAACATGGTTGAGACCAAGGTCGCTGGCTTGAGCAAAGGTTCACTCTCTCTGCTGTAACACCCCCCCACACACACACCCATCAAGGCACATGTGAGAAAGCAATCAATGAACAACTAAGGTGCCGCAACGGAGTTTATGGTTCTCATCTCTCCTTTTATGTATGTCTGTCCCTATCTGTCCCTCTCTCTACCTCTCTCTGTCTCTGTCACAAAAAATAAAAAAGAAAGTTCACTGGAACCAATGTCACAATCAAGCACAAACAGGGAAGTCATCAGGTGGTCCCAACTGGCCTCCCACCACCATCTAAAGATGCTTCTAGCCCAACATCTAGAAATCCACCCTGCGGACAAGCCCTCTGGAGCTAGAAACTGGGTGTCCAACTATAAATCTCCTTATTTGTGCAGAAACTCCCCTCAGTATATGCCTTACTCTGCACCCTTCAGCAAGAATCCTCTTCTGCCAAGTCCCGGCAGAGAGTCCAGTTGATCCTTCAAGCAATGGAAGAGGACTGAATGAGAAATGACTTACATCACGCAAAGGAAAGAGGGATGCCTCTCCTTCTCCTGTATGGGAGGAGGGGCTGTCGAGATGCCCTGGGAGCAGGACCGGCCTCAGACAGGCTCCCCTAGTGCCTCAAAGCGTCCACCTTGACCTCCACTCCCCCGGAGCCTACATGGCTCAAAGGCAGTGAGACATTCTGTCTTCAGCAAGAATCCTGTTAGGTCTGTTTAATCAGAATCCCCCCGCCCTACTCTTGATATTCCTCTAGTTTTTCACTCACTGACCCCCACCCTGCTTGGCTATGCCTTCACCCATTCCTGATGGCACGGAATCTTATCAACTCTGTATAGTTCTATCCTGAGATCTCTTTCTTTTACTGTAATGGTTCCTGAATAAAACCTGCTGGTACCACTCAACGGCCGAGCTCTGGTTTTTTCCCCACAGTTATAAGGCATCTATACATCAGTCGCTTTAGCAATTTAAAAAAATGATAATTATAAAAATAAGCACTAATCTGTTGAATTCCAGCTAATTTATTTAGATCTAGAAAGTGAAATGAGATTTTATCTAAGACACAGATTGCAAGATAAAATGCGGAGACAAAAGTGAAACACTATAGTTCTGTGAAAGAGAAAAGATTGATCGACCCCATAGTGCAGCTTTTGTAATAAACGTAATCCGATTAGCGCGGAGAGTTAAGAAGTATTGAGCGTACTGTTTGCTCTAAGTGCTTTGCAGGTCCGTATTACGTCTTTTCATCCTTACAAGCACCTTACGCAGTGGAGACTATTGTCATCACTATTTTAGATATAATTGTGGATATAGATTTTAAAATAAAATTCAAAACAAAAGGGAAAATAAAACATTAAAGTTCATAAGCCAAGACTCTCCCATAAGTTAAGTTTGGGGTACGGAGGGCAAGTCTAGAATGAAAAGAAACCAGGGTTTGGCTTGGTAGGCAGGTCCTGAATGCAGGGCTGGTCTATCCCGATGCAATTTTAATTTCCACACACAACTTATTTCAAAATATCTCCTATTAGCTTGTCAGCTTGCTGTATACCAGCTTACTTAAAAAAAAATAATTTCCATTTGGTTTTGTCTTTTCATTATGTAATTCTTGTTTCAGATTGACATTTCCCTGTGGGCCTACAGGTGTTCCCACCAGCAGGACACTGCAGTATTCCCTTTGGGGTTTCCACAACCTAATGCCAGTTTTATTAGTCATCCCCCACAACCTGGGAGGGGACGGGGCAATCTCAGGTGGTGGGAGAGTCCACTTCCTGAGCCTTGGGATTCCCATTTGGGTTGTGCCACAAAAGTGCCAACTTTTTTTCTCATTAGCTCTAGCCCATAGTGAGTACAGGCCTTAATTAACCAACTCAGTGGACTAATTAGCTCTCTGCCAGGTGTTTAAGACAAGGCACTAAATCCAAAACCCTGGGTAAGGTACATCTGTGGCAAGAAATGCAGCCACTTGAGCCTCCTGGTCTGTACCACCTGCTCTGTCACAGTAACTCCCCTCCCCTCCACGCCTCAGACTCCTGCTGCAGTGGATACAGGGGACACAGAGGCTGTCTTCACAACAGGCACCGTCCCTCATGGGGGCTGTGCTGGGGGGATGCCACTGAAGGCATGGGGCTATCCACGTAGTTGCTTCTCATATGTGCCTTGACCGAGCAAGCCCAGGGTTTTGAACCAGCGACCTCAATGTTTCAGGTCGATGTTTTTTGTTTTTTAGTTTTTTTTTTAATTTTATTATTATTAATTTTAATGGGGTGACACCAATAAATCAGGGTACATATGTACAATGAAAACATCTCCAGGTTATCTTATCATTCAATTGTGTTGCATACCCATCACCCAAAGTCAAATTGTCCTCTGTCACCTTCTATCTGGTTTTCCCTGTGTCCCTCCCCTCTTCCCTATCCCACCCTTTCCTCCCTCCCCCCACCCCGTAACCACCACTCTCTTGTCCATGTCTCATATTCTCACTTTTATGTCCCACCTATGTATGAAATCATGCTGTTCTCAGTTTTTCTTTTTTTCTGATTTACTTATTTCACTCCGTATAATGTTATCAAGGTGCATCCATTTTGTTATAAATGATCCGATGTCATCATTTCTTATGACTGAGTAGTATTCCATAGTATATATGTACCAAAACTTTTTAATCCACTCGTCTTCTGATGGATACTTGGGCTGTTTCCAGATCTTCGCTATTGTAAACAATGCTGCCACAAACATGGGGGCGTATTTCTTCTTTTTGAACAGTGCTCTGGTGTTCTTAGGGTATATTCCTATAAGTGGGATAGCTGGGTCAAAAGGCAGTTCGATTTTTAATTTTTTGAGGAATCTCCAAACTGTTTTCCACAGTGGCTGCACCAGTCTGCATTCCCACCAGCAGTGCAGAAGGGTTCCTTTTTCTCCACATCCTCGCCAGCACTTATTCTGTGTTCTTTTGCTGATGAGTGCCATTCTGACTGGTGTGAGGTGATATCTCATTGTGGTTTTAATTTGCATTTCTCTAATGATTAGTGATGTTGAGCATTTTTTCATATGCCTATTGGCCATCTGTATGTCCTCTTTGGAGAAATTTCTATTCATTTCTTTTGCCCATTTTTTGATTGGATTGTTTGTCTTCCTGGTGTTGAGTTTTATAAGTTCTTTATAAATTTTAGTTATTAACCCCTTATCAGATGTGCTGTCGAATATGTTCTCCCATTGTGTGGTTTGTCTTTTTATTCTGTTCTTATTGTCTTTAGCTGTGCAAAAACTTTTTAGTTTGATATAGTCCCATTTGTTTATCTTGCCTTTTATTTCATTTGCCCGTGGAGATAAATCGGCAAATATATTGCTGCTACAGATGTCGGAGAGTTTGCTGCCTATGTTTTCTTCTAAGATGCTTATGGTTTCACGGCTTACATTTAAGTCTTTTATCCATTTTGAGTTTGTTTTTGTGAATGGTGTAAGTTGATGGTCTAGTTTCATTTTTTTGCAGGTAGAGGTCCAATTTTTCCAACACCATTTGTTAAATAGGCTGTCTTTACTCCATTGTATGCTCTTTCCTCTTTTGTCATATATCAGTTGTCCATAAAGCTATGGGTTTATTTCTGGGTCCTCTGTTCTGTTCCATTGATCTATGTGCCTGTTCTTATGCCAGTACCAGGCTGTCTTGAGTATAATGGCCTTATAGTAAACCTTGATATCTGGAAGAGTGATACCTCCTGCTTTATATTTTTTTTTTAAGATTGCTGAGGCTATTCGTGTTCTTTTTTGGTTCCATATAAATTTTTGGAATATGTGTTCTATATCTTTGAAGTATGTCATTGGTATTTTAATTGGTATTGCATTGAATTTATAAATTGCTTTGGGTAATATAGACATTTTAGTGATGTTTATTCTTCCTAGCCATGAGCCCGGTATATGCTTCCACTTGTTTGTATCTTCCTTGATTTTTTTTATCAATGTTTTATAATTTTCTGAGTACAAGTCCTTAACCTCTTTGGTTAAATTACTCCTAGGTACTTTATTTTTTTGGCTGCAATAGTGAAGGGGATTGTTTCCTTAATTTCTTTTGCTGACAGTTCATTGTTGGTATATAGATTTCTGATTTCTGAGTATTAATTTTATATCCTGCCACCTTGCTGAATTCATTTATAAGGTCCAGTAGTTTTTTGACTGAGACTTTAGGGTTTTCTATATACAATATCATATCATCTGCAAATAGTGACAGTTTTACTTCTTCTTTTCCAATTTGGATGCCTTTTATTTCTTCTTCTTGTCTGATTGCTGTAGCTAGGACTTCCAGAACTATGTTGAATAAGAGTGGTGAAAGGGGGCAACCCTGCCTGGTTCCTGATCTTAAGGGGATTGCTTTTAATCTTTGTCCATTTAGTATGATGTTTGCTGTCGGTTTATCGTAGATGGCCTTTATCATGTTAAGGAATGATCCCTGTATTCCCACTTTACTGAGAGTTTTGAGCATGAATTGGTGCTGGATTTTATCAAATGCCTTTTCTGCATCTATTGAAATTATCATGTGATTTTTGTTCAGGTCGATGTTTTATCCATGGTACCACCACAGGTCAGGCTAGGCATGCGGCTATCCAAACGTTGATGGTAGATGCCACGGAGAACCGTTTCGGTGTTTGGAGCACCTTCTCCAGAGGAAGTGACAGGAGGGCCTTTGTCCATCAGAGAAGTTGGTTTCTTCCAAAGGCAGGGGCTGCCTCCAGTGGCGAGGGAGCTTCAGGGAGTGTCTGTTTGATATTCCTGGCCATACCCATGGCTGCCTCAACATTGTCATCCCATGTTTTAGGGCCCTGTTCCTTCCCTACTAGTGTCATTAGATAAGAGATTTGGAGTGGGGAGATGAGGACATCCAATGGGCAGTCTGACTCCATCTCTTCCTCCCACATTCAGTCGACGTTCCGGCTGTTAAGGAGATGAGTTCCTTTAAGATGTAATTGGTGGTTCCTCATTGAATAGCCATGACTTATTTTTCTAGGTGCACACTTAGCTCCTTATGAAGGAGCCTGCTGACTCTACAAATGTCTAAATGTAAAATATTTTTAACGCAAAAATCAAGTACCAGAGCCACTTGCCCTCACAATACAATGACCTCAATTATATATAAAATACATGTATAATTTTATTTGATGCACAGAAATATTGGAATACATAAATATAGATATATGGCTATCGATATATATAATCAATAGTTACTAAGTTAGTATGATGTGGCCAAGTGATCTGAATAGTGATACTTAAACTTTTATTAAGATTTAACTAAGTTAAAAAAGATGGTTTCATAAAAATATTTTCATGAGCAATATAAATGTAAGGCAAAATATTTCCTTACTGAAAGTGAAGGTGTCTATAGACTATAATATTGAAACTTTGGAAAGGATTCGATAAATATATTTTCATTTCTATTCTCATTACTTTTCCTCTATAGCTCATCCTTTTTTCTGAGTTGAAACCTCAGTCATCTTTGTGGTTTTTATTTATTTATTTATTTTTTTGTGAAGCTCTAGGCTTTTGCAGCAGCTAAAATTTGCTCTGGAATCGAGGTAGAGGTAGAACTCTTGTTGGTGTGAAATGTGGAGCACATGGTTTACATAACTTAAAGTCATGCGAGGCTATTACAGAGACAACTGTACTGTATTCACCAACTCTCCATTCTAGAGTTTAGAGTTTGTTTGTTTTGACTCAACATGCAGAATAAATGAGAGTAGATATATGGGCAACCCACACACTAATTCTGCATAACTTTATTTAAAGAAGCAAATACTTTTACTGAACTTTCTAGACTTTTCTTAAGTATTTATCCTCCCAACCACTGTGAACTTTGATTTTGGAAGGGAATTCTGTCACAAAACTGCTTCCAAAATGAAAGCCTTTGGAAACTCTTGGATAAAGGGCTTTCATTCCCTCACAAAGTTGGAAGGGGGGATAAGATACCATATTTCATCAACACTCTTTAGGAGAAACACAAACTGGTTTCATCACCATTACAAACATCTCTCTTATGTAGTGACTATCAGGGACAATAATAACATTTTTTTTTCTTCACAGGGCCAAGTTTATTTCCAATGTAGAAACTAGGTAGAAGCATAATAACGCCACCTCCGTTTAAAGAAAGATGATAAAGCGGCCTCATCACACTTTCCCTCTGAAGCAGCAACTGGACATGAACAGATGCACATGAAGTTAATGGAAGCTCTAAGCTTTCGTAGATGTCATGTCCTGTTTCCAGTGTCCTAATTAGCCAACAACTGGTATCAGGTAAAACTGAATCTTTGCCTGGGTGGTGGCAGTGACTCGGTCCTGACTAGTTAATGTGAAGGAGGCATTTGACTCAGAGAGCTTTTATTTTTCATTGCACTGTCGGCTCTCGAGGGCTCTGACTCACTTCTTCTGTTTTTCTTTGTGAGAGCAAAATAAAGGCAGTTGTACTCACTGTTCCTATCATCTCTAATTTCAACAGCACTCACAGGATTTGCTTGGTTCTTTATTAGCGTGGAATCTCTGGCCTCCATGCTCCATGTATTATTCCTACAAAGGAAATAATAGAAATGCAGACAGTGTATTTATAAAGAGGCTTATTCTGGGAAATTATATAATGACAGCTAATTATATTAAAAAGGAAAAAATGTTTCTCTCCATGTTCTCTTAGTGATTTGCAAACAAAATTATAGAAAAGAACTAATGACTATGTTAAAAAATAACTCTTTATATAAACATTTTGTCTGTGTATTACCTCGCTTTTCTTTTGAGACAAAACAGATGTTGCATTTCTCAGAATAATAAATTTATGTTTTTCTTTTCAGATCTGAAAGATGTTTAAGAGAAAACTTGCAAACCATAATGTTTGATGTTTACAATATGTACATCAATATATGACTCTATGACATAATATTCTCCAGAATTTAGACTTTTAACTTACTTAAACTCATTGCATTTGTCTAAAAAAAATATTTTGCCCAAAATTATTCACAGAGTTTAATTTTGAGTCATTAGCATTAATAATCTAAGTCACACATTTTGTTTACTGGTTTAGGAGAGAAGACTGTTTTCCAATGTATTGATCTGCTGTTTTTAGCATTATAATAAAATAGCAGCTGTTTAACAGAAAATCCTCTCAGCCATCTTCTTAAAATCTTTTACTTTAGCCTATTCATTAGTTACTTATACCTAACAAATATGCAATAATATGATACTATTTAAATGGTATTCTGGGGCATGAATATATAACTCAGCATGATTTTTTGTGTTCAAATAAAAAGTAAAATCATATTGGTTATTTATTGTAGAAATAAAAAAAAAACCTCTTCTATCATGAAGACATATTGATCCCTGCACTGTCCTCTCTTCAGTGTTTTTTCAAACAAAAACTAATTGCCAGAAACCATGTCTGTGCTGGGGGCCCATGTACTCACTTTAGAGCTTTTGCTTGTAGTACTGTTCTAGGGTGCGCTATCACTGTTTATAAATAAGTATCTAGAATAGGGAAAATCCTTCTCTGAATGTATAATTTGCTCCTTTCCAGCAAAAGGATATTTCCCCCATGATCAAATCCAATCATTTGGCTCAGTCTTGAAATTTTGCCTGAAATGTGCTTATTTTTATTTATTAAAAAAATGTGCCAAAATATCAGCAAGTGCCATTTTGTGACACTTACATAAGCAAAAAAAAAAATTTTTTTTAATTTAAAATTGAGTTTACACCTAGAGATAGCAAAAGAAATGGAAGAACCATCATTGCCAATTTGTAAATGCCGTACTTCAATAGCATGGCAAAGAAAACAAATGACAATCCTTTGGCCATATTTTATCGTAGTATCATACGAAGAGTGAACAGCACACCATTATGAAATAAAACTGATAGTTATCTGGATTACCTCATTCCAAAGGTTTTTCAATGAGCACCCAAAGTTTACAGTGAAAAACACTGGAAACTGAGAGGCAATCCTGTAGGTTTTATTTCTGGTGTTTTAATATGGTGTGGCAGTGACTGGTTTATTGTCTCTCAGTTCTAAAGTCACCCTTTATGCCTGTTCTGTGAAAATGAATCTGACCTCTCTACACCGTTTTCCATGAACAGCAGCCCCTGAAGCCTGGTCCCTGCTGTGCTTGCTGGACACACTCCCGCCCCGGGATTGGACCTGCTCAAGCAGCTCACTCCTCTGTGCTCACCACCTCCCTGTGGCCTGGCCCCCGATCTGCACGGAGGCCAGCAGGTCCAATCCCCTGATGGCTTCCTCCTGACACTCCTTAGGATATTCTGTAGCAGAGTGCCAGCCCCTCACAGCTTTGGTCAGCACCCTGGAGGGCAGATTTCTGGCAAGTTCACAGCAACTTCTCTGCTCATCTGAGCCACAACTCTGCCCCCTCAACAAGATCTTGAACTGAAGTGTGTGTGTGTGTGTGTGTGTGTGTGTGTGTAGATGGGTGCCACTTCTTGGGTACTATTAGCTCTAAGGGTTACACTTGTTCTTTTATCTGTTATTCCTATAGTCAGTGGACTCACTAGAGATTCTGGAGTAAACACGTGTGCTTGTTCTGCTGGATAGGACTCTATCAGCCATCTGGGGTGGGTGACCTAAGCTTGGACTCATGAGAAGACTACAGTCAATGTGAGTGAACTCCCAGAGCAGCTGGGGAAGAATGTGGAGGAAGAAACATAAAGGCTTAGAAAACTACGAGAGGTGAACTGAATTCATCACCTATGTATGTGAGATCTCTGTTGGAACAAATCAACACTCTCTTGTTTTAGTTTCCTTGTTTTACTTTAACAAATAACCAAAATCTTAGAAAAAACATAAACATACCATCAGATCGTTCTAGGGATCTGACGTCTATAATCAGTCCCAGTGACCTAAATTCCATTTCATTATGTATCATTTCCTTAAATATTCTGAAGAGTTTGTGTAAAATTGTTATTATTTCTTCTTTCAATATTTGTCAAAATGAAGCAGTGAAATTATTTGGGTTTGGGGTTTTCTGAGTCATATAATTTTTAACTATAAATTCAATGTCTTTCATAGATATAGGACCAGTAAGATTATCTATCCCTTATTGAATAAGCTTGTTTCAATGATTTTTTTTCCTTCTCATCTAAATTGTCTTATATTTAGGCAAAAATTATTCAGTATTTTGTTATTCTTTTAGTAAATGTAGAAACTCTAGTAATATCACCTCTTTTCTATAATCCTTGCTGCACAATTAGTCCTATCTGAAATGTCCACTGAAACATTTTGTTCACATTAAAAAGTCCTCAAAATGTGGTCCTATCAAAAACTTCCATGAGCATATCTGGTCCAAGACAAACAGTCCCTGATATTCTATCTAGTCCAGAGTATCTACACTTAAGAAAGCATCCCTGGGTTCTAATAGCTCATAATGGTTATTTATACTTTTGCTTTACAAAATTAATACAGAAAAATACTATATCATGTTTTATTGGTCCAATAATTGTGTTGTGGCTACACTGCTAACAATAACCCTTCTTGCCTTGAAAGCCTGTCGGGTAATGGCACATAGGGTTAGGTGGACAGATTGCTGGGGACCAAATGTCTCTAGTAAAGATTTTGAACAGGACCAAATATCAAGGTGTGTTTCCTCTCTTCATTTTTCTTATTGATTTCTCTAGTGTAATTAACTGCAGACTTTGATTTCATACACACACACACACACACACACACACACACATACACACACACACACACACATACACATACACACACACACTCACACTTTTTTCCCCTTTAAAGAATCATTTATTTTCTACTTTCTTTTTTCAATGCCATTGGGTTCTGTGCTGATATTTACTTATTTTGGGTTTAGCTTACTTCTTTTTCTACTCTCATTAAATGAAAGCTGCGATCATTGATTTAAAACCAATCTTTCTTTCTAAGATAGGGATTTAGTGCTATAAATTTCTCTCTAAACACTGCTGTAGTGGCATCCTACAGTATTTTAGGTATTGCATTCTTATTTATATTTAAGTTATAAGTTTTCTAATTTTCCTTTTGCTTTCTTCTTTGACCCATAGATTACTTGATGCTGTTTAATTTACAAATATTTGATATTTTCCAAAGACCCTTTTGTTGTTGATTTCTATGTTAACTTAATATTTATGAAAAACACTTTATATGATTTCAATCTTCTAAATTAATTGAAACTTGTTTATTTCTAAATAAAACACTTGCAAAAGCAGCAGTCTAAAAATTCGCCCTTATTGGTGTTTATATTTCTGGAGGTCTAAATTATCTTTCTTTGTGTATATTACAAACATATATAAAATATGTATATATGACTGATTGCTCTATTTTATCATCTGGCATGCTTCTGGGCATAACTTAATAATTGTATTTTTATAATAAAGTGCATATAGTATATAAAATTACTGAGAATAAATCACACAATAATGTCAAATAAAACCTCATCCAATGTAATAGCAATAGATGCAAAAATGTTTGAAGCAGGGAGGCATTTTCAAACAATGGAAATGGAGACATTCTGCATGAACAAACCTAAGAAAAGAGAATCATTTCATTAAAGGAAGCAGACACATGTTTGCTGAGGACTGGTCATGAAAACTGTCCTTGGCCTATGCTTGGATATGTCCTGGTATTTCCCTTCATGTACCTGCATTCAATGGGAAAACAGATGTTGGTCTGAACTATGCAAAAATGGTATCAATATATTCAGGTAAATGGTAGAAAAATAAATTAAATTAAAACCACCCAACTGAAGAAAAATACCATCACTCAAATTGGTCATTTTTCATTCTGTAGAAAAAAAATATTGAGATAATTAGCTGAAATTCCCAAGTAAACAAAACACTTCATCATTGTGAAGGCATCATCAGTGTAAGTAAAATATCAACTGGACAAATGAGTCTCTCCTCTGAACTCTGGGCTTTCCAATTCTACAACTTACAAAATAAGTGACTCTCAGTCGTCATTTAAGTTTTCTGATATTCAGTACCTCTTTCTTGAAATCTTCTCTTACAAAGCGTGGCTGACATTTGAAAGTGGAACAGAATGATTTGCTGGGGACACAGACTCTACCACATAGAAGAAACTCTTTCCTTTTCCAGACACATGATGTGATTAGATTACATTCCTCTGGGTTGTATCTTATACTGTCTACGCCAATGGAGAGCATCACAGGGTTTAAAGAATCCCAGAAAGCAACTCAAATTTTTAAAAAACAACCTAATTTGATGCTGGAATTTAGAATGACTTAAATACATGTTATTTGAGCCATCTAATTCACCCTGTGCATCAAGTATCTTGTTGGGGTTAACACAAAAATGTCCTAAAGTCCATATGCACACCATATTTTTTTTAAGTTTTATATTGAGAATTATGTAAATGAATTTTACAACAAACAATTCATTCATTCAGTAACACTTCAGAGACAATTAGGGAGTATATAGAATGTGCCAGAAACAATACTAAGAAGTCGGAGACATAACAACAAACCATTAAGCTTATGGTATTACATAACAAGGAATAATACCCCAACTTTACAGGGAGTCACCCTATTATGTGTAAAATGCCACAAGAGAGGTAAATGCAGGGTTTGGGGGTGTGGAGGAGACTGTTGCACAGGGCAGGGTTGTCACTGGTCTATGTGGCACCCTGAGTCAGGGAGTAATTTTTGGTGACCTGAGTGCCAACTAGATTTCAGCTCCTATTTGTTCCCTTGGCCAGGATCTTTGTGCACGCAAATATGACAGGGCTTCATCGCCCTAGCTCAGGGACTGGTATCCATTTCGTTTTGATGACAGCATTAAAGACTGCTGCCACTGTGCTAACGCGCAAATTACCAGATGCCATGTTCTAAGTGTGGATCCGAGTAGTGAAAACAAGGCCACCAAGAGGAGTGTGAGCAGCCGTGCCCGATGTCACTCGCCCTCCAAGTGTTGGTGAGCCTCTGGGTCTGAATTTACTGCCCTTCTTTGAGTAGGACAACGCTGTCCCATTGGCCTAGGTCCAGGGACAGTCTGATGCCGCAAACTATGCCCCTGCCTCTAGAGGTGCCACCGAGTTCACTGACTGCACGCCGAGTGGCACACTCTGTCCACATCTCATTCCCCCGATGCCTGGTTTTCAAATTCTTTTTACCTGTCTAAATCTTTCCTCAAAATACACAATAAGAAACACCAATAGAATAAATGAGGACCAACTAGCCCAGAGCCCTCCCTCTTCCTTTACTGCTCCCCACGGCCAGGTCACTCTGGGGTACCATCACCAGGGCACGCAGCCCCAACACAAGCTCCAGACCCCCCACGGTTTCCTGCACCTGTCCCACAGAAGACCCGCCCATCTCTCCGTTTCCTTAGCTCTGCTTTTCTCTCGGAAGATCTAACTAAATTAACATATACACACACATACTCATATAACACATATGCATATATGTGTGTGTATCATATATATAGTGAAACTCAAGGGTTAATGGTTTCTCTTTACCTATGCATTATGTTGAAAAAACTGTCCAATGCCTTCAGCTAAAAGAGTACGTCAATGCCATGGGGAAAACAGAACAGAGCCTTTCATTCTTTGCCTTAAGGAGCTGATTGTGACCCTGTTTGAAAGTGCTCTTCCTTGAGCCCATCCTAAAGGCTTTATGTTCTGTGATTGATCAAGTTAGCTAATATCTTCAAACCTCAGCCTCCTTACCTACAAGCAAAATTAATGATATTTACCCAGCACACAGTACATTGTTGGAGGACTAGTGCAAGGTTCTCAGGAAATATGATCAGTAACTATTCTGAGAAAGTAACAGGGATAATACCCTGGAGTTCAAAATTTCCTTGTGCGTTGCATAGGAAATTCATGGACAGAAGCCAAGAGTGCCCTTTACCCAACATCATTGAAACCTCCTAACGAGGGAAACAATTTGTTCCTCTCTTAGATGGCTCTGTTTGGAGACTTCAGGAGTCAGTGGTATGATAGGTATTCTTATAAATATTTAGGCAGGTGCAACCTTCAAAGAAATATAAGGTAAGGGACCACACACATTAGAAGCCGACTTTGGAAATTCAGAACCACTTTCTGAATTTTGTATAGTAAAAACTGTTTTATGCATAGTAGTGCTCTCTTATGGAAAATAAAACTAACTTCACAAACACAAGAATAAGTAATAGTTTGGAAATAAGAGGAAACATTAATCACAACTATCCCTTTTCTCTAACCTCATAATATGTTTCTCTAATATATGTTTCCTGCCTGACCAGGTGGTGGTGCAGTGGATAGTGCGTCGGACTGGGATGTGGAGGACCCAGGTTCGAGACCCCGAGCTCGCCAGCTTGAGTGCAGGCTCATCTGGTTTGAGCAAGGCTCACCAGCTTGAGCCCAAGGTCGCTGGCTGGAGCAAGGGGTCACTCGCTCTGCTGTAGCCCCCCGGTCAAGGCACATATGAGAAAGCAATCAATGAACAACTGAGGTGCTGCAACAAAGAATTGATGCTTCTCATCTCTCTCCCTTCCTGTCTGTCTGTCTATATCTGTTCCTCTCTCTGACTCTTTCTGTTTCACACGCACACACACACACACAAAAAAATATTTCCCAAGGTTCAGGTAAAATATTTTTCAAGTATGTCACTCATTCCAAAGCCGAAAGTGATATGAATATTGTACTGCCCTTCTGGCTACGATACAAACCGGCACCTAGGCTGCTACTTAAATTTGGCAAGTTTCTTTTATTTTCACAGCCATTAAAATGTTGACATAATCAAAATTCACGCCTGGGAATGATGGAATTACTTTGAGGAAGTGCAAATATTGCTTTCCAGGGAGTGTAAGTAACAGACATTTTATTTTTTAATCTCCACCAACAGGAAATGAGCTGCTATTTTAATTTCAGCGGAATGTTAGCAAGAAAATCCTCAGTACGTTCAGCAGAAAACCTTTTTGTTCATCATATCGCCTTCTCTTTTGCATGCAACTAAGAGAACATACAGATCGGTTTCCACTTGTTAACCTGGTAACTGTCATTTAACGCAGTTACCTGGCACTCTGTGGGGTTTTATCAGTGATGCGATGTTCTCTTGGTTGTGGTCATGTGCACGCCAATACATTGAAGATATTTTCAGGGAGATAGTCTACGAGGTTTCATGAGCAGCCAGCCCCACGGGTCCACTGGGTCACTGGAAATTAGAGCTGCGGTTTACAGGGGCCTAGGGTAGAATGAAACAGACCCCCAGATCAGAGGCCTGTATCCCGGTCCTGGTTTTACCACTGAGCTCTGGTCGTCTGCTACTTGTATTCCCAGTGGGTTTACTTTACAGCTTTGTAGCCATCCCATAAGGGCTCAGATACTCTCCGTGTTTGCAGACTTCTTTTCTGAGTGCTTTCAGCTTTGGAGGTTTTGATATAATTTCAAGGTCGGAGGTTTTCTCCTCAACAGGATTCAGTCCACTAAAAAGCCCATTGCAGACGCTCTTTGTCTGTTTCAATGTTTCTCTCTCCTCGCTTCTAGCAGCTCGTTTGGGTTCTTTGTTAGAATCCCACATCTTCTTACATTGCTCATCTGTTCTTGTGAGCTGTCTGCTTCTCCAGTTAGAGCCCTTTGGGTATTCATCATAGCTGTTTTAAATCCCTGATCTGATCACTGCAACATTCTTGATATGTCTAATTCTGGGTCTGATGCTTGCTCTGTGTCTTCCAACTGTGATATTTGCCTTTTAACATGTCTTGCATTTTGTTGTTGTTGTTGTTAGAGCCAGACAGGATGTATGAGTAAAATGAATGTCTGTAAACAGACCATCAGTCACGTGGAGACACGGTGTGAGGAAGGGCAGTGCTCGGCAGCCCTGTGGATAGGTGTGGGTCGCTCAGTGGGCTTGAGCCTCCAGACTGTGAACCTCACACAAGCTTCTCTGTTCCTGCCCTCACCCCTTAGGAAGGATTGGATGGCTACAGGAGCTCAGATCAGGTGTTTCTCTTTCTCCCTGGGGAAGGCTAGATCCAGCTGGACTTAGGTGTTGCCATTCCCCAGGTCAGTCTCTGATGAAACCCCAGCTGACCAGGTTCTGGTTCACGAGTTTCTTCTGAGGGCAGCCCTTGGGAAGAATAGAATGTTGTAGCCTATTTAACAAATGTTCTTCTCCCCTGCATCAGAAACAGAGGGGACATTTCTCTGATATTCTTTGTGAGGACCTGGTCAAGCTCCTAGAGGTGAAACTCACAAAAGTATGGTGGGGACCCACTATCACTGGTCCCCCAGATATTTTTTATTTATTTTTTATTCAGTGAGAGGAGGGAGAAGGAGAGACAGACTCCTGTATGTGCCCCGACTGGGATCCACACAGCAAGTGCACTACAGGGCAATTCTCTGCTCATCTGGTGTGTTGCTATGTTGCTCAGCAACTGAGCTCTTCTTAGTGCCTGAAGTGGGGGTCATAGAACCATTTTCAGCACCCAGGGCCAACTTACTCCAATCAAGCCATGACTGCAGGAAGGAAAGAGATAGATAGATAGATAGATAGAGAGATAGATAGATAGATAGAAGCATGAGGGGAAGGGGTGGAGAAGCAGATGGGCACTTCTCCTGTGTGCCCTGACGAGGAATCAAATCAGAGACATCCACAAGCCAAGCTGACACTCTACTGCTGAGCCAACTGGCCAGGGCCCACAGAGAGTTTTTCACTCTCAGTCTCATTCACATTGAGATTCCCTCCTTTCAACTGCAGTTCAGCTCCCCTCACCACACGCCAGTCCCACCAAGGCTTAGCTTGTGAGTCCCTGCTCTGTGAAAGGGTGATTCTCTGCATTTGCTCCAACTGGGGGGAGGGGACAGCAGTTTGCTCTGTGACCTCACTTCTCTTAAGGATCTAAGAAGAGTTGTTGATTTTTCAGTTGGTTTCCAGTTTATACTTGCTATTAGGACACAGTGGTGACCCCTAAGCTTCTCATATTCAGTTACAGAGACTGGAAATCCAAATATTGTCTATGGTCTCTCTCGCCTCACCAGTAAAATAAAGGGAATAAATCACTACAGTGTCCCACATTCTACCTTGAGCTCCATGGAGATGGGAAGCTATTTATGCAAATAGTTATAGTATAGAGTTGCTATTCCTTTTTAACAGTTTTTTTTTTTCTCTTCTATCCAAGGTTTACTCAAACATACTTAACAGTTGCTCAATCATACAAGAGTCACCCTCTACACAAATCATTTTTTTACAGTAAATATTCTCTTTTTACAGGAAATCAAAATTGTGCTTGTCTCTGAAACTGGAGAAATTCACAAATTTCTATTGATTCTATTCTTCTTTCTCATTCATCTTACTCTGTAGTGAGATGGAGTGATACTTACAATGAGAATAACAACTCACCTTCGTTTGACACTTGAGAACACACAAGATGCTCACTAAGGTCTGGGTCCTGATAGAAATAATGGACCCACCCACCGTGTTCTGTCAACAGTTATTGTTTACCATAAACTTCTTTAACCATAAGTTTCAGATAATTTAAATGTAATTAATATTTACATAAAGCCTTATGTCAAATACCATCCTGGAGTGTGGGCTATGTGTTAACTAAGAAAAGCCCAGGGACATAAAAATTTTTTTACTTAAATATACATGGAGTTTATAATAGAATGCTCCTTTGCTCACCAAAATGCACTAGGTAGACTGAAATATACTTTTAAGTCAAATCAGTCCTTATTAAAAAAAAATATGTTTAAATATGCAGTCTGAAACACTCTATATAGTTCTATAGTCCTTAATAGGGTGCAAACATGATTGACTCATAGCTTCTCTTCACATTCCCTAATTGCTTATCTCACATTGTCTTATAAGTCTGTGCTCCCTTGATTAGAACAGACTAAATATATATATATGAAAAAAATATATATATATATGAGCATATGCTTCTAATGATGTTCCCAGAGTTCTAAGCTAATAACACGTTTGGGTACCTGCCATGTTTGGGTGGAAGCTATGGAAATGAATTTATTGAATCATTATTAATGAATTTTGTTAAAATT
This sequence comes from Rhynchonycteris naso, assembly GCA_037038555.1. Taxonomy (NCBI): domain Eukaryota; kingdom Metazoa; phylum Chordata; class Mammalia; order Chiroptera; family Emballonuridae; genus Rhynchonycteris; species Rhynchonycteris naso. Next base: position 202,618,417 of record CM072999.1, read on the forward strand.
CACAACTTATGATTTCATAATATTTCTTTCCCGCAAGACATTTCTACAGTGAATACACAGAGGTAAAATCATTCATTTTTCAATGAGAGAGACTGACTTTACAGGTTAATGTGCTTTCATTCTGAAGATAAACTCTATCATTTTAGTCAATTAACTTTTTGTCCTTTGTTCAAAGTCCAGAAATGATAAGAAGTTACTCTGTTACTTTATCCAATCTGAGAATTTCTCTGAAGTTGTAATTACCGTAGTGAGAATTTGAGATTTATTGTACTTTACCTGTCTTGAAGAGGCAGTGTGGCTCTGGCTCTGGTACAAGTGGAATTCTCCGTAATAGGTTTTACCTAGTGGTCGAGACCTTTTTAACGTAATAGAACTAAGGTCTTAGTGTTCATCTGATACAAATAACTGCACTGAAAGGAAAAGGAGTTTTGATTAATACCCTTTCACAAATGCAGCAAGATTGTGCTTTGCCTGTAAATGCAAAAGTGAAAGACAGAGTCTGATTTTGCAGCTGTAATAGAATTGGGCAGAGACCCTCATTCGGGAAATCCACATTCCATACCCTCTCTGATCTCTACCTGGCTTACTGACACCAAGATTCACTGTAAATCACATACACATTAATGACTTGAAATTACTTCTATGCATTTGGAAGATCAGATTGGAAAGCTTTCGGTAGAGCTGAGATACCTGCACTTGGTATTCAAGGATAAAAATCTGTGACTCAGACTTCCTAAATCCTTCTTCTCTGGTCTCCTCAAAATGACCTACTCTGTCATTGGGCTCAGTGGAAATAGCATACCTATCCCTCTCCAGCTGCTTAAATATTACTCACACTTCAAAATGCAGCTCAAGTTTACCCCATCTTTTCCAGTGTTCTACTGCTGACCTCAGAACACACCAAACTCTAATATTATTTCTCATCTTGATCAACCATTTGTCCTTTATTTTATCCATCGTTGGATTCATAGGATGCAGCAAAGGTTATAAACAGATGTCAGTAATCCCAAGTCTATTATTAATGCTACTAGTGAGGAAAAGAGATCAAGACATTCAAAATGACTGCACATTAGAGTAAGTGGTGTTCAAGGCTCTTTGTTTCTTGTTTAAACTTGAAACTGATATTTATATATTTTTCACAATAACATTATTCATAATGACAGCCATTGGTAAAGTGAGAAGAGCTTAACTTTAAGACAAATTGCTACTGTTGACTGGGGAGGAGTATATAGACAGCTCTACCTCAGATATATCAAGTTTATATCCTTGACGAAGATGCCAGTCCCTGTTAACTGAAAGTCAACATCAGCACTTCAAATGTGACCCAGAGAAGTGTGGCTCCTACACAGAGTGAAAACACCAAGCTATAAGAAATTAATAAGCACTTTTAAGTACGAGATGCACAGCAGGACTAACAGCTATGGTACGAAAACAAAACAGTCCAATTTATAGCCATGCTGCTCTTCAATTATTTCTCAGTCGTAATATTCAATGTACCCTGAAATAAATAAAGATGAAAAAGACACACATCTTACAAAATACTTATTTTTATATTAAGAGTGCTAATAATCAATTCAGTGCAATTTATTAAATAAAATCTTTAATAGCAAAGTGGCTTGGAAACTTGGTCTTATCTAGGCTCAAGGCATAGACTTTATTAAATCTATGTCTTGATCCTAGAACTCTCTTGAATTCAAGGCATTATAAGCACCTGCCTATCATTACATTACAACTGAGATATCTCTTAAGCACTCAAACATATTTTTAACTTCTATACCTTTGAAAACACAGGCTGCTGCTATGTGCTTGCAGCTGTTTTTTTTTTTTTTTAATGAGGGCAATTTTTTATGCTGATATTTTGTGCCAGCAGATAAAAGATGACTGAAATATTTACTGCATTATTCTGTTTATATAAAGCTCTAAAAGACAACAAACTAAACAGTAATGATGGAAGCCAAAAGAATTTGGGGAAAAAGGGTTACTACTGTTGGGAGGGAACCTTCTAGGGTAGAGAAAAATTTCTGTTTCTTTACCAGGATGATGGTTACAGAGCATTTTCAAGTTTGCTAATGTTTTTGGCTACACATTATAATTTGTACAATATTTGTAAGTTTATGATGCACAAATATATGTTTTAAAAATCCTATTATAACTTCTATAATATATATATATATATATATATATATATATATATATATATATATATATATATATATATATTAAGCTTTGTTGATATCAGCATATATAGAGATATTAAAAAATAAATACCTGTTAAAATTAGGGAAAAATCATATTTAGGTATGGTTAATCTAGGGGACCCATCCCTTTGGAAAGTTGGAAATTTATACGTAGAGTTTATTATATAATAAGGCTCATTATGAAAGAGTATTCTGACTATAATGCTTCCTGTATATCCCAAAACATACAGAAAGATGAAAGTAAATTAATTAAAAAAAAACAAATTCAAGAAATTGGAGGAAAGAGTCTATGACTAAATTTTTGCATGTACAGCTAGAAATGTTAAGTAGGTATTTAAGAAGGTGTTGAAAATTGGAAGGTTGGCAGGTTCTCTGGGTAGGTGAGCATCAAACATCTAAGCTGATTTTTCATGAAGGCATCTGAGGGTTTGGGAAGGTGTGATTCATGTGGAAACAATAATTTTTTGCCCTGTGCATTTGTTACTGTGGCAAATGATGTTGGGTTTGATGAGTAGAGTTTGATAACACGATAAGACAAGATCTTCCATTATTTGATGTCAAGAGAGGATGAGAGTACAGTTGGTTGCAATTGGTTTAGAAAATTATTATTGAGAAATGTCTTAAAAAGAACACAACAGAACTGAAGCACCACCTGGATAAGGCTTTGGCGCTAATTGAAGATTTTCTAAAGGATGGGGGGATCACATACTGCCTGGATGCTGACAGAAATAACTCAGGAGGACAATGACTATTAATGGGATAGAAGAGAGAAGCAGAAATTACCCTTGGGATGCCCTTGAGAAGGAAAGAGGGGGATGGATGGAATTTGTGCAGAAGTACAATACAGAGAGTCATCCTTTCTATGAAAAGGACAATCAGAGTGCATTGGTAGTGATGCAACTTGTAGAGAAATCTGGTGGAAAATCTCTTCTGATTACTTCTATTTTTTCATTGAGAATGGGGGGCACCTTTATCACTTGTGAGTGAAGAGAGGGGAGTAGGTATTGAAAGTTTAAAGAGAAAAGTTTGCAAAGAGTGAATGCATTTGGTAAACATTATGGAATTGAGGGTGTCTATTTGATGTTGGTGGTTACAAAGGGAGAATTGTCAACAGAGTGCACATTTTTCTTCAACTGTGTTTAGCTTCGCTGTCCTGGAGACATTGTGGAGTAGACAAAAATTAGGATGCAACTAGACTGGTGTTTTTCCAGGTCAGAAGAAAAGGATAAGTGTGTGTGTGCAAAGAAATGATTGTATCCTCAGTTCATGTAGGCTGGAGAAGGAGAGAAGTGAAGGCAGGAAGGAGCCATGGGACCCCAGAAAGCTAAACAAGTCAGCAGACAGAAACCCCAAGTGGGGTAGGGAAGGAGAGAAAGAAAGGGAGGATGCCAGAGAGTTTTTAATGAAAGTCTGCAAAATTAAGTATGTTCTTGAAGCGATGCTTTTATTTTGTAAGGGAGAGTCCTAAGTTACAATAGAGGGTGGGAGGACAGAGGAAATAAAAGTAAGAAGTTCATGTTTCTAAGGGGCCAGATTATTAAAATTATTTACCCATGAATAAGACACTCCCATGTATAAGACACATCTTAATTTTGGGGCCCAAAATTTGAAAAAAAATATATTATATCATTATTGAACTCAAGTTTTATTCATAAAATTCATACAACTCCTCATCACTGTTGAAACTCCCATCCATTAGCTTGTCCTCATGTGTCTGATGATGAATCACTCTTGTCAACAATAAGCACAAAAACAAGCATGAAAAAAGCGGGAAATGCAAGTAAAAATATCTACAACCACTATGTAAGATGCACCCAGTTTTTAGACCCCAAATTTTTTGAAAAATGGTGTATCTTATACATAGGGAAATATGGTCTATTCCATACCTCAAAGATTATCATAAAATTAATATTGAATATAATTTGAAGCTACATAACCTTCAAACTTTGTGTATTTTAGAGAGAAGGGAAGAACAATTGTCTAAGAACAAAGAGGACATCTACTGAAATGTCAGGACCAAAGTCAAGGGGACCAACACGGCTGAAGGACAGTTCAGTGGAAACCCAGTTTCAGTTGTACAAGAAGTAGGAACATTTCAGAGAAGAAAGTGAGGTGTGACATGACGGACCCATGACAGACAGATCCAGAGAGCACAGTGGGAAAACTGGGGGAGCTGGAAAGAGGTGAGAATTGGAGAGAGCTTAGCACACGCACAGGTCTAGAGATGGCAGCCTACATGACAACCTTGACGGGAACTATCCCAATGGTATCTTAGGCAGACTGGGCTGGTGTTGATATGGATGTAGTGGGAATGGACTTATGTCTGGACAAGGAGCTCTGTGGCTCCTCTTCACTAACAAACCATGAAATAAAATGCTTTGGTCTTGACTAGTCATGTATACTCCAGTTTGGGAGGTAGATTATACACATAAAAAGCATACAAAGATCACCCTATTAAAATTGTATAAGAAGGTGAATTTAAGCCACAAATCTATAAAATGCCAATACTGTGGTTATACAAGGAAGGCATTCTTCCAGTCCATGGAAGTCTCTCTCCATAACCCAGTGTAATCCAAGCTACCATCATCTATTTCTGAGACTATGTCACAGTTTTCTAAGAGGTCAAATGGTATCAATTCTTGCCTGTCTTCAATTTTCACCCTCACCGCAGCTAGACAGATCTTCCTGAAACACACTTATGGTCATATCATATTTTCTGCTTAAAAGACTTCCATGGGTTCCTTTAATTTATAGGACAAAAATAAATAAATAAATAAAATCTTTCCTTAAAAATGACTCAAGGCCTGACCTGTGGTGATGATAAAACGTCGACCTGGGAACACTGAGGTCGCCAGTTCAAAACCCTGCACTGGTCTGGTCAAGGCACATATGGGAGTTGATGCTTCCAGCTCCTTTCTCTCTTTCTCTCTCTCTCTCTCTCTCTCTCTCACTCTGTGTCTTCTCTCTAAAATGAATAAAATTAAAAAATAAAATAAATTAAAAAAAAATGACTCAAAACTTTCTGCAAGAGCTTACATTTATTTACTTCTCAAGACTTAACAATCTTTCTTTTCATTCCAGGTCTCTCTACATACAGAAACTCTGCTCTTGTGATTAGGTCTACAGTTCGTACCTCCCTTCTTCAAATTAACATCTTAATAACTACACCCAAGTCCAACCATTATTTCCAAAGAGAACACTTCTTTGCCCCTTGAGTACATCAATCCCTTCATGCTCACGTGTTACCAGGTAGCTCTCATTCACGGCACTAGCTCCCTTTGCAGGATTACCTTTACTTGAATAGCTACTTGCTTACTATTAGTCTTCCTCTCTAGACTCTAGACTCCAGGATTACTCTTACAGGTTATGCCTCTCTTTTTGCCATTATGTAAGCAAGTTCCAGGCATGAATTTAATTTGGTTTATTGTTAGGAAACCAATTAATTGATTAATCTTTTTTTTCCTTAGGGATCACTGAAAATAAATCATTCAGTAAAATCCTAGGGGTTAGATAAAAAGCAAACAGAACTAGAATATATGTGCATGATTGCTGTTTAACGGAAGAAAGAGAATCTATAAAGAAGAAGAGGGAGAGAAATAGTAGAGGTGATTTTCAGAACACAATGGGAGGCTTCTGTATTTGAAACACGGTCAAGAAGGGAACTGATACTAAATAGGAAGAAGCAATTCTGTAGTGAATTCTGCTTTCTTCACATGAGCACACAAACCCTAACTTTGCTGTCCTCCCATTTCCTATTTCCCATGTACACTGCGTCTTGAAGAAAATAACCTGCTTACACTGGTCTTAAAGGTTGTCTGCTCAGTGACCAGAAAATTCCATTCTAAGAAGAAACTTTATGTGCCAACGGTTTAAACCTGTTCCATTTTAAATGGAGCACTTGCAATGGCCCTGAACAATGCTGTTAAAAGTGCAGCCTTTAGGGACACGAGAGCCAAAGCAAGAGGTCACACTCAGCTTTCCATTCCCCATTCCCTTTGTTGCGTGTGTTTCAAATTTTCCCTTTATCTTTTGATTTTTCTTAAGAGTCCCTAGGACATTCTCTCTGAAGCTTTTCTATTTTAAAATAGACCAAGAAAATAGAGCTCTTTGAGATCATCCTAAATTATTACAGGTAAAGACACACTCAGAAAAGACTGTGTTCCCTCTTATAATTCTCAGATTAAATTCATCCTCTGCATAATCCCTTACTGGTTATGAAACCAAGCTCTTATAATCTTGTGACAAAGAGAGAGATCAGGAACTCATGCAACATTAATTTGCAGATATTAGTTTCCAGGTCTCTAAAAAAATCTTTCATGGAAATACACAAGTATTCTGGTAAAGGGTGATTAAATTTGAGCACATGTTTAATTTTATGACTGCAGGATAATTTCTATGTATTCAAAAGCATGAGTTGCACAGAGTGGTGCACCTAACATTTGCACATCTTTTAGACTGTCTCATGAAACACATGATACAGTTCTGATATTTTTGTGTATTTGTTTACAGCAAAACTTTTGCCTTCTCTTTATTTCCAAATAATGCATACTTTCCTCTATTTGTAAAGGAAACTTTTTTTTTTTTTACTTTATTGATTGATTGATTTTTAGAGAGTGGGGAGAGAGAGAGAAAGAACCTTGGTGTATTATGACAAGGCTTTAATCAAATGAGCTACCCGGCCAGGGTCTGTAAAAAAAAATTTATTAGTTTTTATTTTTATATATTGATTTCAGCAAGAGAAGAAGAAGAAGAAGAGAGAGAGACAGAGAAAGAGACAGGAACATTGAGTTGTTCCTGTATGTGCCCTGATTGGAGATCAAACCCACAACCTCTGTGCTCGGGATGATTCTCTAATCAACTGAGCTATCCAGACAGAGCAATACATACTTAAGGCAAAAAAGTGTAATAATGCTTTGTAGATTTAACTGAGCTTGAATTGTATGTTATCAAAACTGATGGTAATTAAAATAGGACACTATTCAAATCGCCTGACATAGGGTGTGAACTAAGAAATGTAGATTCCAGCAATTACGATATACTTCAGGGGTTTGAGGGATCCCAGTTGTCCATATCTTCACTCACAGTGTATTATCCTCCATTTCACATAAAGATAGTTTTTACACTGGCACTGTCCATGCATGTGCTTTTCTGACCTGTGGCTGGAAGAGACTGAGCTTCCTGATCAGATGAGAACTGAGACAGGCCAAGCCACCTCAGCATTCCAGTCAAATACCAACCAATGGTTTCACTTACAATCTCGGTGTTTTATCTAAAGCCCATATACAGTTATTATAGTTACCTAATATTTGTTTTTTTTTCTTTTGGATTGACTTTAAAGAGAGAGAAAGAAAGAGAAAGAAGGAGGGAGAGGGAAAGAGAGAGAGGAACATCAACTCATTGTTCCACTTAGTTGCACATTCAATGGTAGGCTCCCACATATGCCCTAACCAAGGATCGAACCTGCAACCTTGGTGTTTTGGGATGACTCTCTAGTCAACTGAGCTAACTGGTCAGGGTCCTAATACTTTATCATACACTGAGTATGCCTCACTATTTTCTATTTCTCAAAATTTCACATGGTTGTGCCTATTTACCTTGGAGCTTAGCACAGACTTGTACGAAATATCCGTAACTGAACTGTTCAGATAAACCCTAAGAGTTGAGAAGCATGTTGTTGGAGTGGACGCTCTCTCCAGCAGTGCAAGGAGAGACCTGATGGTACACCTCTTTACAACACAGCTTTTTATAACTTTACCTCAGGGCTTGAAATCAGATCTGATGGAAGTATTTACACTAAGGAAATCATAGACAAACAGATGGACAGATCTATCTATCTATCTATCTATCTATCTATCTATCTATCTATCTACCTATCATCTACCTACTTGTCTATATAGAAAGAAAGGGAGAAAGCAATGTACATGATACTCATAGTTAACAGTTTAATATACTTGTTTGAAGTTTTAGATATTACAAATTGAGAAAGTTTAAAAAGAATTATATCAGTTCCTATTGACCATCCTAGAACAAACCACTGTCACCTGTCACCTAGATTAGAGTGATAGTCTCTCATCTGACTTCCCTGCTTCTCGCCCCTCTTCTGAGAATCATCAGAGCCATCCTTTTAAACAGAAACATATTGTTCCTCTGCCTAAGGGCCCCATGGCTTCATAACCCACTGAGGATAAATTCTGAAAATCTCAATATGGACCAAAATATTTTACATAGTTTCACCACTGATGACTCGTTGACTTTGTCACCTACCAATTTATCCCTCATTTGTTATTACTCACCAACTACGTGGATCCTCTAGGCTGCACTTCAAAACAACCAACAGGCTTCTTTCTAAATGCTTTTCTCCAAATAGTCCATAACTTAGGCCTCCCCTCCTCTTCCTCTTTACACTCCTTCCTCTTCTCCTCCTCTTTCTTTTTGTTTTACTTCAATGTCCACTTTCTTCTGGCCTTCTTAACAATCTTATTTAATCAACAAACTACTCATTTTTTCTCGCCCCACTGTGCTTCAAAATTTCAGAACAGGTGAAATTTCACTGACCGTGAGTGAGGAAATGCATTGACAATCACTTGGTCAGATACACCATTCTGTAGGAGTCTCATAATCCATTGTGGGATACAATATTTCACACATCAAAAATCATGGAAAATAAAATCATTCATTGAGAAAACACTGGAGGGGTTACATCAAATCTAGGAGAGTGTTGGCAACCTATAGCCCTTGGATTGTGCTGGTCTCACCGATGACCTAAGACTTTTTAAAAACACTTTAATGGTTAGGACCATTATATTTTGGCAAGTGTCAATTACATGATATGCTCATTTTAGTTTCCATAAATAAAGATTTATTGAAAAACAGCCATGTTTGTTTCTTTACACCTTGTCTTTGTCTGTTTTCACTGTAAAATATCCAAGTTAAGGCACTGTAACCAAAACTAAATAGCTCGCAAAGCCTAACATATTTATTATTTGGCACATTAGAGAAAAATGTTTACTGACTTTTAGTCTATCTATTCTGATGATTCATACCTGGCCTATTTAAATTCAATCCTTATGTTACCTATTTTGGATATTCATCATATCTGCCACATTGTTAAAAGTTCTACTTTGTATTCCAGTTCAAATGCTATGTAGCCAGTATACAGTGATGACCATTTTTAAAAACATTTCTTTAGATTTTATTTATTGATTTTAGAGAGAGGAGAGAGAGAGAGAGAAAGGAAAGGTGGGGGTTGGGGGAAGGAGCAGAAAGCATCAACTCATAGTTGCTTCTCCTATGTGCCTTGACCAGGCAAGCCCGGGGTTTCAAACCAGAGACCTCAGCATTCTAGGTCGACACTTTATCCACTGCACCACCATAAGTCAGGCTATAAAGTGATGATGATTTTTAGTACATTAATTTTCACCATTATGAGCACATTCTACAATTACAGTTAAGTAAGTTGAACGAAATGAGATCTCACATACCTAACCGAAACAATTCAAATACATAAAACATTCCCAAACATTTGCAATGCCAACTACAATTAGATCACTCTATGCGCTGGGGAAAAATAAAAGCAAAAATGATAAAAACAATTTTATTTCTATTTTTTTCCCTTTACTAGGTAAATAACCATAACTGGCTTTAATAATTGATTCCACAGAAGCAAGTGTTGGAGGATGACTCAGAGAGTAACCTCTGGGATCAATCTGTACACATACACTTTTGCAACAGCGGGCCTTCTTTCTATTTTAGTAGTGTTCATTATGTCCTGTGACACTGTTATAACATTTGTGATGAGCCATGTTTAAATTTGGTGTACTGCCTATGATCCATATCCTGTTACTTAGACATGGGGACAAATACATTAACAAAGCCTACAATGTTGTATCGACTTTGGGAATATTTTAGCCTCTTCAGTATCATTTTAAAACATTTATTAAAATGATTTTCATCTTTCTCTGAGATTATTACATTATCCTAAGAATATATTTCACTTGCACTGCTAAGACTTCTATAGTTTAAAGGTACTTCTATTTTAATATTTTCCTCTCACCTCTATACCCCTAACAGATTTTTTGGGAGGGGTGATCTTTATTGAACTTACCTATCAGAGCAGAAATAATTCTTGTATAAGACCAAATATTTGATATTATAACTTCACCATCAAAATTAAAATGCAATTTTTTAATAATCAACTCAATCAAAACCTACTACTTTAGAATGATTAGCTTCTCTGAAGCCAAAGTAACAGATAAAAATGGTTAAGACTCAAATGTAAAACCTCAGTAAGTTGGAAAGCTAATTAAATCTCCAAATGGTTCAAATAGAATTTCAAAAGAAAAATATTGTGTTTTCCACAATGAGACTGTCCACTGGAATCACAGACACTGGACAGCTGTTACATTGCTCAGAATCTTGAGAAAATAAGAAACCCAGACATCTTTTAGACAATTTCTTGGTGTCCTTTTCCCCTAACAACAGATCTGTGGGTCTGTGGGATGATAGGGTAATTGCAGCGTGGATGAAAGTCCAACTCTTCATCTTCATGAAAAAACCTGTTCGAATTGACTAGGAGTGATACCTTTAGTGTTAAGACTTCTGATATGCCTGACCAGGTGGTGGCGCTGTACATAGGGCATAAGACTGGAACACAGAGGACCCAGGTTCAAAACCCAAGGTTGTCAGCTTGAGCACAAGCTCATCTGGTTTGAGCAAGGCTCACCAGCTTGAGCCCAAGGTCGTTGGCTTGAACAAGGGGTCACTTGGTCTGCTACAGCCCCAAGTCAAGGCACATATGAGAAAGCAATCAATGAACAACTAAGGTGCCGCAACAAAGAATCAATACTTCTTATCTCTCTCCCTTCCTGTCTGTCTGTCCCTACCTGTCCCTCTCTCTGTCTATCTGTCACACACACACAAAATAAAAAAATTAAAAAAGACTTCTGATACATCTATTGTCAGTTCCAGTACACCTACAGGAAGGTACTCCAAGATGCAACACTGTGCACAGGGGCAGTTGGGCTCACATGCCATAGGCTGGTTGTCCTAGATTTCAAGTGCCATAAATATATGACCAACTAGAAACTGCAAGGTAGCTTCCTGTTAGAGGGAAACTGCCTTTGTCTTGGACTTTCCAGAATCCTTCCCAACCCATCACCAGCCATTCCCAATTCTTCTGAAGCTCTAACCAGCCAGGAAGAGAAAGAGCTAGTGGGACACCTTGTGAGGCCCAATGCCTACTTCTTCATGGCACAGGGATTCAAAAATACCAGGTATTTTAATCAGTATTCTTATATTAATTTTCCTAATGAGGAAAATGCATCATAAAGCTCATAATGTGCAGAAAGTCAAATAGTTATAACTGGATTAAAAAGACTAGACTAGACCTTGATTGGTTTTGGTTCCTAAATCAGTATTCTTCCATTAAAATTCACCATTTAACTTCCCTGGATAATGGACCATATGCCTAGGATTTCAACACAGGTTACTGACATGGGAAGAGCCTGTAAGACACCACTTGCACTCTCACACAAGAAAAATCTCAACAAACTAAAAATGGTTTGGGGCCAAACTGCCACCCTAGAAAACAAGGAAAGACAGGCAAGTCCAGAGCACTAGAGTTCATATCTGCATTAGCTGGTCAAAATAACCAAATGGTAAGTTGATAAATCACTGGAATCTAAGTGTGGACAAGCTAGTTCACACGCCCAACAGCCCTGCCAGGTTCTCATGGTGAAGATCCAAGAAACACCCTTGCACTGAGCTAGCAGGACCAAAAGATCAACTATTGTGATATTTTCTCACAGAGTTATCCATCAAAAAGACTTTATCTGCAGAGAAATGACATGACTAGAGCCTCCTCCCCCTGGGGGCGGCGCACTTCTCTCACTCAGGTTCCTCTTGGGTCCCTGTCTCGTTTCAGAGGAAGACTAAGAAACACCTGTTAAAGTCACAACCCAGGGACACAGGTCCCTTGAAAGGGTGAGATTTTTGGTAAGGTTACAAACACTACCCTTCTCCTTACCAGCAGAGCTCCATGATAATAAAGGCGGGGTACAGCTGCAAGATGCAGGATCTATGGGAAAAGCACTCTTTTGGATGCCCACCATGAAAAGTGGCACAAAAACAAGCCAACAACCACTGGAATGTGAGGACTATGACAGCCATAGAGGTTGTTGGCTACAACCACCATTACACCCAGAGAAAATCCTATTCAGAGTAATATTGACTCCTTGTCAGAGTAATATCAAACTTCATAATGAAGCCTACTGTCTTGGTTGTTTCTGCCAGGGATAGTAGAGCTGTTCCCACAGAAAACAAAAGGCACACTAAACAGCAAGGAAAGAAAACATAACCTGAAGAATGACAGAGAACAAGCGTCAGTACCAGACACAGAAATGACACGGAGTTTTGAATTTTCAGACAGCAATGTAAAATAGCTATGATGAATATATCGAGGGCTCTAACACAAAAGCATGTAATATACAAGGACTGGTGGGTAATGTGAGTGTGGAAATGAAGATGCTAAGAGCAAAACACAAGGAAATGCTAGAAATCAAAACCACTGTCACAGAAATAAAGAATCCCTTTGACGGACTCATCGGTAGACTGGACACAGACAAGGAAGGAATCAGTGAGCTTAAAAACCCTGGGGGGACCCGGTGGCCCCTGGGTGTGGCTCATTGCTGGTTGCTGCAGAACCTGGCACACTTCCATACACACCATTCTACACACATACAAACTTTCATACAACACTAAGGAGAACAATTTGCAAATCTGTATGTGAGAGACCCCAATATACTCTCCTACTTACGATATATATCTTACTGTATTTTAAATTGCATTTCCTCACCACTAGTAAGACTGACCATCTTTTTGTGTGTGTCTATTCATTACTCTTTGTCACTATGTGCTTTAAGTTACAGTTTATTGGCCATTAATTCAATATTTCGTTCATAGTAATCCTTTGAAATATTAAGGTCAATGATCCGAGCTGTAGGTAAAATAGTAATCATTAAAGTATATTAAACATATTTGCATAGTAAAAGTCACTTAACTAATGGCATTAAATTGAATTCAGCTAATAAATTTACATGTTTTATTGTCAATTAATTTCCTCATACATGCCATCAAATTCATTAAAAATTATCAGATGGATACAATTAGCTATGATCGTGAAAATACATTACCAAGAATGCTTACACATCACTAATTATGGGAATAGAAAGTTTAATCACTGTCATCAAAATAATTGATCAGCTGTTATATGTAGTTTTGCCACATGAAATGACAGGAAGCGGGATATCCCAGTGTTCACTGGCAATATGAATGGAAAGTAGCTACAGTAACACCAGAAAGCATTAAAACACACTATTGACTTTCCACAAGAAGGAGTTGTCACTATAAAACCGGTTCCTGTACAACTTGTCATGATCAGGAAGTAGACACCCCACGGGCAGACATCGAAGAACAAACACACGCAGAGGCTACAAAGCCGTTTGTGAACTGGCCTCCCCTTTCCTCTCTCCCCCGTTACTAACGCCCTTTCCCTCTCTGCGGCAGTAATAGCAGTCTTGGTACCACTCCCTATGTGCGCTCCCAGAGATGACACAACTTAAGCGACCTCTTAGTTTACTTTGAAGAACTACTCATTTTGAGAATCCTTAATAGAGTCAAAGCCAAGTTCATCGTTAGTCCTGTGAAATATTTACTGTGCTGCCAAACAGCTCTGATCACGTACCACGATCTTTCCCACCACATCACAGTGTGACTTCAGAATATTCCAATAAGTTCATTCATTTGCCTACTTATTCATGCCTCAAAATATCTAATAAAACTTTAATACAAAAAGGAGACAGCAGTAAACAGAAAAGCCTTTAATTTCAGAAGATTTACACTTTTAATGGGATATCAGAGAATAACAGACAGCATATACGTAAATGAGCACAGACTCTTGTGCGGTGAGTACTGGGGCTGAGGGAAGGAACGTCAGGCTAAGAAGACGGTACATGGTACGTAGGGTGTATTTCAGGTGTATTTCAGATGGCGAGTAACTGAAGGTGCTTGTGCTCCAGGATTTTAGTGAAGAGTAGAGGACAGTGCGGAAGGGAGTTGAACTCTGATGTCAGGGTAGAGCACTTCCGCTCAGCCCCATGTTGGATGAACATAAAGATGACCCATGTGGCCGGAAGTGGAGGCTGATAGGAAGTGAGGCAAGAGGGTGACCCAAGGGCAGCGTAGGCCACAGAAAGTTTCACGTCTTAGTCTGAGTGAGAGGGCGAACCACTGGGTCACTTCAAAGAGAATAGCATCACAGCCTGAGTTGGGTGTCAAAGGGTCACTTCTGTTGTCGCATGGCTGGGACAGGCCAGCAGTGGAAGCAGGAGGCTATCACAATGATTGAAGTGAGAAATACTGCCTGCGTGAACTTGAGCAGCAGCCATGGAAGTGGTGAGGAATTGTTAGATTTTAGATTCGAGAAGTTTGCATGAAGTCAGAGCCAGCAGGTGCAGACGTGGGGTGGGAGAGAGGAGTCAGGATCTGGGGCCTGAGCGATAGGTGAGAGAGAGCTGTCATTTCACAGGGTGCTAACTGTTTAGGACAGAAACACTACTGACTCCTTTTGACTGAACTACATAGCAAAAGAATTGGTGAAACGTTTGTTTGGGTTTGGGAACTCTGAATAAAAGCTACCGAGGCATGAGGGACAGCATGGATGAGAAGTTCTGAGAAACTCTGGGGCATGCTGATGGGGCGGGGAGGGGATCATTGATAATTAGGGAGAAAAAGCAGACAATGACAAGAGGAGCATGCGAAGAGCGGAGAAATAAGAGAATGCAGTGCACAGATGCAGAGTGTCCTCCTAGACATGGCCACGTGGAGGGTGTCCTCCTAGACGTGGTCACACACAAGATGTCCTCCTAGATGTGACCGCCATCTCTTTGTCCTTTGAAAAATATGGGAAGTGAAGCCTGTCACAGTTGCTAGTTTTGTTGGTGGGAATGGTGCATATTCTCTCTCTTTTTTTTTTCTTTCTTTTTTACAGGGACAGAGAGAGAGTCAGAGAGAGGGATTGATAGGGACAGACAGACAGGAACAGAGAGAGGTGAAAAGCATCAATCATTACTTTTTCATTGCCGTCCCAACACCTTAGTTGTTCATTGATTGCTTTCTCACATGTGCCTTGACCGCAGGCCTTCAGCAGACCGAGTGACCCCTTGCTGGAGGCAGCGACCTTGGGTCCAAGCTGGCGAACTTTTGCTCAAGCCAGATGGACCCGCGCTCAAGCTGGCAAGCTCGGGGTCTCAAACCTGGGTCTTCTGCATCCCAGTCCAACGTTGGCTCTATCCACTGCGCCACCGCCTGGTCAGGCATATTCTCTTTAAATAGCTCTTATTCCCATCGTTTGGAAGCGAGAACTGAGGAGAAGAACACGAGGTCTAAGCAAACAGGTGTGAAACAGTCACCGAGGAAATGCGACGAGTGAACCAGCTCAGTAAAAACAATGTGTTACTAAACATCACGAGGGCCAACATGACAATCATGTTCATCAATATAAACTGATGCTCTAAGATGGAGTTTTATCTTTATACACATACAGTTACCTATTTAGACGAAGGTATGAGATACAGTTAGACAGGGTTTTCCAGTGTAAACCACATTAAAATTGAATTGAGAGTCAAGGAGAAGCTGGTAAAATGAATGGATTCAAGAAGTCGGTGCATTCAAATTTTTTGGAGTTGCAGTACTACATAGAACAAATGAGTGGAGAACGTAGAAGATATTAGAAGCAATTTCTACAAGGGTATCAAATTACCCAACAATAAAACAATAATAATGGGGGGGGGAACTAGGAATAGTAATTTCTTTTTCTTTTAGTTACACTAGACTAGTTGGTAGAGTACTAAAGGAAGGAAAAATGAGGTGATAGTTTGTCAAGAACTGCAGAAAATGCTGGGTGATATTATATTCTTGGAATGCACTTCAAATTAAGGAAGCAGTGTTAAAAAAGTTGAAAAATAGCCTTGGCCGGTTGGCTCAGCAATAGATCATCAGACTGGCATGTGGAAGTCTGGGTTCAATTCCCGGTCAGGGCACATAGCAAAAGCAACCATCTGCTTCTCCATTCCCCCCCCTTTCCTCTCTCTCCAGCTCTTTCTCTCTCTCTCTCTTCCACTCCCGTAGCCATAGCTCAGCAGTTTGTGCGAGTTGGCCCTGAGCACTGAGGATGGCTCCATGGCCTCTGCCTCTGGTGCTAGGAAGAGCTCAGTTGCTGAGTAATGGAGCAATGTCCCAGATGGACAGAACATCGCCCCCTAGTGGGCTTGCTGGGTGGATCTCAGTCTCTCCCTCTCTACTTCTCACAAAATAATAATAATAACAATAATAATAATATAGTAAAAGAAGTTGAAAAATAATGATCAGGAAGTGGCAAAGAGGAAATAGAGTGAGCACTCAGTCTGTCTCTAAGACCAGCATAGCCCTAGGAAGTAGAAAAGAAAAAATAAATTAATCAGGAGGGTTGAAGGGGCATCAACCATCCCAAGAGGAGATAAGTTTTCACTTAAAGCAAGAAGGTGATTGGAACACCAATGAGGACATGACCAAGAGAGACTCTGGTGACTGGGATTGTAAGTGGCAGATGGGAAGGTTTTACGGTTGGGGGAGGGGTGTGTGATTAAGTCTGTGTAAAACCCAAATGAGACAAGTATCTAAGTGATGAGGCAGGAGAATGAATGTTGACCTGGGAATCTTGGGTTTTCTGTAAATTTTGGGGTTACTAACATAGTGCTGATGGTCTCTTCGGCAACTTGAATGTTTGTTTAAGAGGTGGTCGGTGAGTTTTGTCCAAGGAAGTGAGGGCAGCGTTTCCAGAAGCACATCGGTTTTGTGGGTCCCCAATCAAGGAAAGCCACTAGACATACTGAGCCAATGGAGGTTTTTGGTACGGGAAGGATAATTTAAGAGAGATTACATTTTTTAACGTGAGACGATACACATTTTCCATAAATATGATTTAAAGACAAACTCTGATTTCTAATTCCTAGCAAATATCCAGTATTTTTTATTTCTATTACCTTTTATTTATAAGGAAATTGAAAGTCCCTTTAAGAACATGGTTATGATTGACTGCGTGCAGAAGGAAACTAACAGAGATATCTTTTAATATACAGTTTTGGATGAAAAATAAAATACTTTGATGAGCTTTTCCTTATAGAGGATACTATATCAACCAAGGTCCCATACAAGCAAATCCCATCATTTTGCCAAGGACCTTGACCAAAAACAAAATTAGTTGATCTAATAACACGTGGATGTTCAACTTGTTGCAGAATTACTTTCTATTGTTAAGGAATAATTGAGCTAAAAAAAATCATAATCTTTATTACTTAAAATCCTCCTTTGATTTATTCTGAGTGATAGGAGCTGGCAAGTAAAAGTTAATTATTACATATTTTAGAACCACCGAAGCATATGCAAAGAGTGATCCCAAGAGTTTCAGCTCTTCAGAGATCAGCCTTCTGACCACTTCAGGCATTTGAGAAAGTGCCAAATTGAAATATTATAAGGAAAACGAAACCTGACTATTCAGTGGTAATGAATATATTTGAGAAATGTTAAGACCCTTTTCACACAATATTACTGACCAGTTTATCAACCAGAAAGCAAGGAACAACCACTTTGATGGGCGATGTCTGAATTACTCAAGCCACTCCATGAAAAAAAATCAGAGAGGAATAAACCTAAATAAATTGGTAGGAAATGAGACCAAAAAATATGGAAAGAGACAAAGGAATGCAGAAGTTATGAGCAGAGGGATGTCAGGGATGCAAAGATTTGTGACTGTGTGATATCACAGTACCTAAAAAAATACCAGGAGAAATAAAATTATTGTTAACTTATCTCCCAAGATTTGAGATTCATTTCCAGAATATATACTGACAAATTAATTCTACATCATAAATAACTTTGAACTCATATTAATAACTCAGGTTTAGCAAATAAAATAGAAGGTGACCAGTTACCTTTGATTATCAGATAAACAATAATTTTAAGTAAATGTATGTCCCATACAATATTACTGTTATCTGAAGTTCACATTTAACCAAGCATTCTGTATTTTACCTGGTCATTCTAGTAATAGTGCTGATATAAATAAAATAACCCCAAACTGTCATAGAGTAACTAAGCCCTCTGTTGTTTGTATAATCTCAGAGACAGAATTAACTTAGCCTGTTATGACCCTTGTTACGACTCTACCATGAAAAGTGTTAGCCATGTGACAGTGGTCACTTATATTACTTAGTGTCATCAGCTGCACAGTAGGAATAACTGCTTCACAGAGTTGCTGTCTAGACAATCAGAGACAGATATATATGTAAAACACTAATGTTTGTTAACATCCTTAAGAAACTGCAGTGTAATTAGCAAACGCCCCAGGTTTCACTGGGGGTTTCACCTTCCTCACGATAGTTTAAGACAGTGAAGTATCGAGCATTGGGAGGATATGAGATCTTTGGAATAATCATTTCAATTTCTCCATTTTATCAGAACAGAAACTGAGATTTCCAATAAAGACGTTCATTTAAAGGAACTTAAGCCATATCTACGTGTTCAGTGTTCATTTCTTTATAAATTCACTGATTTATGGTAAACAGCTACAGACAACATACGTTCTTTTGTAAGAAAATCAACAAGAAATAGGGTGTTAAAAAAACTTCTCACAAAGGTAATCGATGTGGCCCCAGTGTGTTTAACACATGGAGAGCCAGGTGAAGTTGGTAGGGCTGAGCAAATTAAGGATTTGGGGCAATCTCTAAGAGTATTCTGAATGCATTTTTCAATTTGGCAAATTGGTGAAAATTATGAGGACAGAGAGATATCGTTTCCCTTCTTAGTAATGAAAATATGAGCTCTGACTTTACCCTATCTTGCTCGTGGGCACGTGTTTAATTCAGCAGAGTTGAACTGAAACCATTACAGAATATAAAATAACCAGCAATGTTTCCATAAAGAAAAAAAATGCTAGAAATGAAGGAGAAAAGTAGCTATACCGCATCTTTTAATAAACACTACAATTAAGAATCCAGCCTGACCAGGAGGTGGTGCAGTGGATAGAGCATCAGACAGGGACACAAAGGATCTAGGTTTGAAACCCCAAAGTTGCCAGCTTAAGTATGAGCTCACCCAGCTTGGGTGTGGGGTCATAGATATGACCCCATGATCTCTGGCTTGAGCAAGTGGTCATTTGTTCTGCGGTAGCCCCCGGTCAAGGCACATACAGGAAAGCAATCAATGAACAATTAACGAGCCACAAAAAAGAACTGATGCTTCTCATCTCTCTCCCTTCCTGTTTGTCCCTCTCTCTGTCTCTTTCTCTTTCACACACAAAAAATAAGTAAATAGAAAGAATCCTGGCAAACGAATGTGTTCTATTATTATTTTAGTTTATAGTTGTAAATATATATGGGTTTGTGATGCCTAATTTTGTGTCAACTTGGCTGGTCCCTAGGACCCAGGTATTTGGTTAAACATCACTCTGGATGTTTCTGTGAAGGCATTTTTTGGGGTGGGATGAGAATAACATTTACCTGAGGAGAGTAGACTGCCCTCCATAATGGGGATGGGCATCTTCTCACCAGTGGGAGATCAGAAAAGAACAAAGACTGACTTACCCTCAGCGGGAAAGAGTTCCACCAGCAGAATGCCTTTTGGCTCCACTGTGTTTCTCCAGTCCTGTGAGCCACGCCCTTAAGAGAAATCTCTCTCTTTCATTCTCTATCTCTATCACCTCTATCTTTTCACATCTGTATGTATATGCAGATATATACATATAGATATAGAAATACAGCTATAGCTGTAGCTACAGAAACAGCTAAATAGGTATAGGTACAGATACAGATATAGATACATAAATAGATACAGATATAGATAGATACATAGATGATATCAATTAGATATATAGATATAGATAGGTGTAAATATAGATATATAGATAGATATAGATATTGGTAGATACAGATATAGGTATAGATAAATACCTCCAGGGTCTCTCTGGAGAACCCTAACACACAGAGCTTATATTTTTATGCTTATATTGATTTTGAACAAATAGGATGTGGAAGCTATGCAAATACGTCTTTCATTAAAGCATGACCTGAACAATTGAAATGAATGTCCGTCAAAGAAAAAATAATTAAAAATAAAAAGTCAAGACTTTACCTTAACCCATGCATCTTAATGTGCAGTATGAGAATTATAATTGAAAAATCAACCAAGGATGTTTCCTATAGATTCATATTCATAAAAGTTTCCCATTGTTTTAAAGCTGTCATGTCATCTAGTAATTATTATTTTTTATTATTTCAGGAGATTAAAATATTATAACTACTAAGCAGAAGAGCTCAATGTAATAAAATATGCCATATTTGCATAAGGTAGTGATGAACAGGGATCTATACACAAGCTTATTTTAAATTTGCCTGACTTACACAGCAGCAATGATTAAATATTCTTCCCCCTTCCTCCCCACTGCTTTAAGCCGCTCACCTATTCAACATGGAACACACTCGGAGCCTAAGATGTAAACGGTGACAGGCTGCAGTGATCTGGCTGCTAGTGGCACTCAACCCTTTCTAATGGGAGCCCCAGGCCTGGCTCTCTCACAAACCACAGCCGGTACAACTCTGCGCTGGTAGATAAATAAGCAGGGAGAAACAGGACAAGAAAGGCAGGCTGAGCTTTTAGGGGACAGGCTGCCAGACAAGGACATCTACTAGCCCTGAGTGCCTCACTGTGAGGAAGGCTGTGAAGAGGTGATAATGTGTCCTGTTTGTTGTGGCAGACAGATTTCTACAGGTGCTGGAGGCCAGAAGGTAGATTTCAAATTAAATGGCTCACAATGACAACCGGTAGGAAAGTAGTAGTGTTCCCTAGGCTCTCTGCGGCAAGTGTTGATGATAACAGGCACCCTCCGGTCTAGGTTTGGTGCTCCAAACGGCACCACCGGTGGGAGGGAGGGGAAAGGTAGCCTGAGCAGGTAGGACGTGCCACAGACAAAGAGCGGTGACACCTGGTCTCAATCCGCCCCCAGGAAGGTATTCTCAGCAAACCGAGGTAGTCCAGGGGTAGGACTTCGCTTCCGAGGGTCTCTGGAATCAGGTTGTGACGTAATCGTTTATAGCATAGATGACAGTTGTCCGCAGAGAGCCTGATTTGTGCTATAGTTTTCAGGATGTGGCCATTCTTTTTCCATCTCTCTATGGAGTTATACTGAGAAATGTCATGCTTCTGTGAGGTTCCCAGTGTTCGCGGGCCTCCCCCTGCCCTGACGGTGGGAGTTGGGGATGTCAAACATCACCACTGCAGGCTGGAAGGAAAATTCGTGAGAATCCTGGCTGGCAAAGCGCTAGCCTGAGATGGGCTGTATCCTGTTTGTACACACGGGTTAATTTAGAGAAAAGACACACCACACACTATTTGCTTGACATTAGCTTGTTACATAGATATTGGTTTGCACTTCTGAGTTATTTCTCTAGGTGTCAATAGAAAACACAGAGTTCAAAGGAGCAGTTTATTTTCATAGTCTCGAAAAGGTGACAATTTAGCAAGTGCACTCATCAGATAGTGATGATATTGACTGTCATTGGTAGACTTTAATTTATAAAGCAATTCTTTATATATTTTTTTCATATGTACTCTTCGAGGAGTTGGAATAAGTGACCACTGGAAAGGTTCAGATTCTGGTTATGGCCTCGTGACTCAAATAAACAGTCTTTTCCCTCATATACATGGTTAACTTATAGTAATCGCATAATTCCTTCGATGAACTCAATGCTGGAGAAAAATTGTTTCTGATCTTTACCACCCATTCTTAATAGTGAATGAACTGTGTCTTTTGTTCTTTGTCTTGTATTTCTTCTGCTGAGAAAGTCAGAATGGCATGATGGTTCAGAGTAAAGAAATAGTGCCTGGCTTCAAATTTTGACTCCAGAACTTTGAAATTATGTTGTCGTGAACAAACTAATTAATGTATCCATGCTATAGTTTGCTCATCTATAAAATAAGATTAATAATAGTACCCGATGCATATACTATGTGAGCCTTACGTGAGCTATATGTGCTTAGTATCAACCCTGGCATGCAATGAGCACTTTATACACATTGGTTACTATCACTACAATCTTTTTAATTTATTCTGTTCTAATTTATTGGCTCTGCCGCAGCCAGATGTCCATTGCCTTCCACTTATGTTGCTGCAACAGCCTCCAAGGAGAGTGCTTTTTTCTACCCTTCACTGACCTCAAGTTCACACACACTATCTCCAGCAGGACCTTACCAAGTGCGGAACTGACTGTATTATTCCCCTGATTAAAATGCTTCCTTTTTATCCACCTTCCTCAAGAGGTCAAAATGACTTTGTCAACAATTACGTCCCTCTGTGAGCTGACAGGTTCCTGTTCCTTTAGCCTCATCTGTGTCCCCTTGTCATGTTGGACTTCCTGTTTTAACCATATGGAATGATTTGTACCTCCTTAAACATGTCCTCAGTCTCCCTAGGAGAAGGACTTTACACACCATACTTCACCCGCCTGTTAGATTGCTTTTTTAACAGAAAAATTCAATTCATCCTTCAAAACTCAGTCATCAAAAAAAGTCTTACTAACTTCCCCATCTATATGTTATATGTTCTGTAAGCTCAATATCAATGCATTTTTTTGCTTGTTTCAAGCATTTTTACGTCGCATTAAAATGTGTATTTGTAGCCCAGGATTGTTTGTGAACCCTCTCACAGTGATACTGTATCTTCTCTTAGATTATTCAGAATCTACTGTTCTCACACTTTGAACACAACAGGCTCTCCATAATTGATCACTAGGAGTGATGCAAATTATTTAAACTTGTGCTTTCTTGCACTCTGGTAAAACATGTGGGGTGTGAGGAAAAACCCCAATGGAAGCAACTTATTCTGGATTGTACAAATGAATGGTAAGGGCTGACAGAATCTAGACCCTGGATGGAGGGTGGGGAGTTGGTCCTTGAAGAGAGTATTAAACATTACCCAAATTTCTATGCATGCTAAAAACCAAAGCAAAAACAAAAACCAACACATAAGCAATTCAAAAATACAATTACAACTATAAACAATTCAGGAGTACAATGACAACTGCTTACTTCTTCCCCAAAACCATCACTATTATATTTGCTTCTAATGTAACCTGGAACCAGACCTTATTTCCTCCTTAAGGCTGGATCCAGAACTGTGTGCTGCCACTTTAACTTGGCATTCTATGTCAAATTTCTCCATAATCCCTTTAATACATAGGAGAAACTATGATTCAATGCCTTCATCACATCCTAGTATATTTTTAAAAACAATTTACACAAAAACATTGAGAAAAATAATGCCACAGACAAGCAAATTAAAAATAGGACCTTGACCTTTATACAAACGAAATTGTGAGGAGAAAGGAGCCAGCACCACCCAGCAGTGCCCCGTACCTGCATTACAGCTATTGACTTTCTGTGTAAACAAAGAGAATCAATGACCCCTTTTGAGACTAGCCTTTGAGGTCAGGAGGGGAGCAAAAGCATTGTGACCAGAGGTAGTAGATGTAAGACAAACTATCCTCAACTGAAACAAACCAAAAATATTCTCAGCTAGGAAAGAGAGAGATGGATTAGTCGTTACAAGGTTATGAAAAACTACCTAAATGTGGTGCTCATAACACCAGTCCCATGATTTGTGCAGTAGATGAACACCTCAGGTCTGTATCTAGTTTCTGGCATTTAAATAGGGGGGGCCATGATAAAAAACCTCAGGAGCATTAGTTGAGACTGTCACATACACTAAAGTTCTGCTTATTACAAAGACTAATTTCTTCACAATAATTACTCCTGTATTGTTGGACAATAAAGTTATGTAAATTTTTTGCTATCTTAAAAACTGCGGCATTAACATCCTTTAATCTAGAGGTTTGGGGCTGAATTACTGATTACTTTTCTCATGAATAATTCCTAGCAAAACAACTAAATGGGAAACACAAATTTACGTTACGACTTTTGGTAAGTATAAACAAACTGCCATTAAAAAGCTGTCTTTTTTTGCTTATGTTTTGTTTTTCACAGTTTATAATATGCATTATTTATCCCACTATAACATTATCAATGAAGTCATTTCATATTTTAATGGGATAACATCATCCCATTGCTGGAATTATCTATCTCATTTGAGAGAACATCTTCATGTTTGCAACATATGTTTTTAGATTTGTTTGCCTTCAAATATTCTCATTTCTGAGAGGTTTAAAGTACTTTGCAGCTCTGCCATTAGACGTATATGTATGTACAAGCAAAATCTGCTGAAACATAAAATCTATTTTTAGATGGTATGTATATTTCATAAAGGTTTTGATTTGTACAAATACACACACATTTTCACGTGTACCAAAAATATGAAAGGAAAACTAAAATAGAGGTTACTTCTGGATAAGTATTATCTTCATTCTATTTTGTTTTTAAATTTATTTGAATGTATTGGAGTGACATTGGTTAATAAAATTATATAGGTTTCAGGTGCACAATTCTAGGGTACATCATCTGTGTACTGAGTTGTGTGTTCACCACCCCAGTTTCCCTCCAGCACCATCTACCCACTACCCTCCTCAACCTCCCACCCTCTTTTCCTCCCACAATCCCCTTGTTGTTTTCTGTGTCTCTAAGTTCTTCTTTCTTTGCTTAGTACCTTCACCTTTTTCACCCAGACCCTGAACCCACATTTCCTCTGACAGCTGTCAGTGTGTTCTCCGTGTCTAAGAATCTCGTTTCTTTCTTTCTTTCTTTTTTTGCTAGTTTATTTAACTAATAAAAATTGGTCTTTTTAATGTCATTATTTATACCATTAGGTAAATAACTACGTGCATTCAAAGGGCACAATTGGATGTTTTCGATAAATACATACAATCATGGAGCAATCGCCACGATCAGAAGGAAAACGTTTCCATCATGCCCCGAGGTTGCCTCGGGCCCCTTGAAGCCAATCCCTCGTCCTACCCCTCGCTCCCAGATCTGTTTTCCTTCATGATGCATTAGTGTGCATTTTATTTAAAAAATAATATAAATAAAATCATACAGTTTGAATTGTTTTCTGTCTAGGTCCTTTCACTCAATAAGAGCACAACCATTGAAACAAAATAGTCCCAAGTAGCTGAACAACAGCCAGGTCTCCCATTAATGTATAATCTAAGGTGTGTTGGCAAATGTTCATAGGCTTAAAGTACCTTACCTATAACATAGTGATGGCAATACTAATTTTGAAAGGTGATTTGAATGTAAGAAAATGTACAACACATGGCACTCATCATTGGTAATCTGGTAAAAAAGAAGGTTGAATAGTGGTGTTTAATAAATAGTATTTCTTTTCTATATTCACTTCTAGCTTTATATCTTTGTCCAATATCTTTTCTGTGTCTAGATTTCGCTTCTGAATAAAAATTCACTTCGACTTGTTGCTCCCATGCTTTTGACCCAAGCACTGTTCTCAGTGGAAGGTGTAATTTCTCAAAAGGCTTCCCGGATTGAATCTATGTTTGTCCTGACTTTTCTCCTGTGTTAGTCAGTGTTCTCTGGAGAAATGGAACCAGGAGGAGAGAGAGAGAGGACTACAAAGGCTGAGACAGCTCTGCCGTCTGTACCCTGAAGAAACAGGGGAGCTGGTGCTGAAATTCAGTCAGAACCGAAGGCCTGAAACTCAGGGGAACTGATGGTGTAAATCTCAGTCCAAGGGCCCAAAAAAGTAAGAGGTCCCGGCTCCACCAGTGAGCCAGGAAAAAGGGGGCAAGTTCTTCCTTCCTCTACCTTTTGCTCTGTTCAGACCTTCATGGACTGGCTGATACTCACCCACATTGGGGGGGGGGGTGAGTCTACCTGAGTCCCCTGATTCAAAGGCTAAACTCACCCAGACACACTCATACAACACATTCCACAAGGATGTGCAATCTGGGTACCCCGTGGCCAGTCGCGCTGAGACAGAAAATTGACTCCCACGTTACTTATTTTCACTGCTTCTATTCACTATTTTGAGCTGAACTCTTTCACTGTCCAATTCTTCTAGCTTTAAAAAGTATTTTCAAAACTGACCACCTTCAAGCTGCCAAAATCCTCTGTGAGACAGAGATGCCCGTGCAATGCTCCTAGGAACAGCGAGGCCAGACTGGCTGACCAGCAGCTAACAGCTGCACAAAATCAGGGCTTCTCATTAAGACAGTTGCTGCTGAAAACCAACTTGTGAGCAGCAAAGACCACAACGGTGCCCTTTGCAGGGTCCGCTCCTTCAAGTGGACCACCAGCATGGGACGGCCAGCCATCTCGTCATAGTCCTCCCACCCTGGATATCAGCCATGCGTCCTCCAACCTACCCCAGACGGGGGTGTGCCTTTCTGCATGAAGAGCCTTCGACAGTACCACAAGCCTATGGCTTTACAATGTGTTTTATTTACTGGCATGAAATAATGCGTAATGCTACCTGAGACCAAAAGACCCCAAAGTTTACAGCACCAGAGGCATGGCAATGAACATGGTGGGAGAGCCACTACGATGAACTGAATCATCCAGACGCAGACAACCAGTGGAAATTTGGAATTGCCTGTAGAAGAGTTGATGCTGGCCTGGGGTGGAATATTTTCCTCCAGGATGGTATATGGTATATTAATTGAACTAAAGACCAGCATATATATGTTGCTGCCTCCCCAAATGTTAGGATAGCTGGGTCTAGAAAACAGATAGACTTGACCTCTTCCACCATCACTCCCAGGAACTCTCTTGTGGAACTCGACCTTCCTACACTCACCACTTTAGGGATGCTGCATTATTGGTGTAAGATCCCAGGGGCAGGATGCTTCCACCAGTGGGGAGAGGAAGGATTATGGAACCTAAAACCACTGTGGCCATGGTGATTTAGGCTTCTCATGCCAGTAGACAATAGACACAGAAACGAGTTACTATCTTGGCAGACGCAATCCACTCTGATCCTACTGAGAAGATATGGTTGTTATTATATAACATTAACAGGACTCAAATTCACGCAGATGCCTTTTGGTGCCTCCATTCCTGGTGACACCAGTGAACAGGAAATTGGAGACACCACAGCCTGACAAGGAGGAGAGCAAAGGGCCTGGACTACTCCATGATTCAGATTTCGGTCATGCTGGTCCAGCTGACATCTTTGCTAGGGGTGAGGAAAATTTAGAAAGGATAGTGAGGAGACGATAATGAATTATCCACTTGGGACAAATGAAAGCTGTGGCCACTGTAGTTGTCACAGTAACCTCCATATTACATATCTTTTAGAGATGACAGGGGAACGCCATGTTGAAGAGTGAATGCTGGAGTCGACTTGAACAAACAGGACAAGGAGAGTTCTCTGGAGGAAAGATTTGATACCTATCGACCAACCAACTCAATGTCCTATTTGTTCCCGGAGGTCAAAGTCATGGCTTTTTGAAGTAGGAAGGGAATCTGTTCCCACATCTGACCCAGCTATTCTTTAGTACATTTAAGTCAGTACTATTCTCAGGTGAATATTTTTTTTCTGATCTATTGCTACATGCTCTTTCGTGAGTGCTCACAGAGAGGCACATGGACACAACAAACACAGACTTTCCAGCAATCCCTCTGCTGCATGTCTGTTACATCCATTACGCCATATTTATGCCCTTTCTTCAAATCTGATCTAGAGCAACATCCAGGACTTATCAATATAAGGCTGTTCTCTGGTCTTTGGCATATCTATTATATTTAGCTCATCAATGAGGCAGGACACGAATGAGCCAAATAATCTAGTTCCTTCTGTTGATAAATTTACTTACCTCTTTATGGAAAATGGAGTTATGTAATGCCAAATTATTTAAATGAACAAAGAAAAAATTTTCATTTATTTTTTCTTCTATTTTTTAATAATTCATGCAGCAGTGGAAATTTGAGGCATTACTGCTAATTATCAGAGTTGACTACCACTCACAGAAGGATTTCATGGGGTCTTTAAGATATGTGATTATATATGCACAAGAAAGTGTGACTGGAAGCCATCAGGAATTATATGCAATCTCTGAAAAATAATGAGAAATGCATTTATTAGTCCAGGGAACCAGTTTATAAAACTTACTGAGTAAGTGTTGTGACAGGCAGTAGAAATTATAGGTAGAGACTTAATAGCATTTCCAAATTTAGCCAGAACACAATGCCTCTCTTTAATGTCATATTAATATACTCCAGCATTTGAGGCCAATGTATAAGAAAAAATAAGATATATTTTATTTGAGTTAGCAGGACAGTTTCACATTAATTTCATGTCACGAGTATATGCAACTAGCTACAATACAATATTAAGGAATAGTTTCCATTAACCTACTGAACTGAAATTATCAATTGGAAACTTTCTAATGATAGAGGTACCATAAGCTTTTAATAAAAAAATAAAAAAGAAGAAAGCATCAGAAGTAAGAATGAAATCTTTAACTAACTGGAAATTTATGGAACTGTCCCAAGAACTACGTACCCACCATCTTCTTCCCAATTTTTACGTGTCTGTTTGAATGAGTAAAGAATGCATATCAATGACTAATTTCATCACAACTACCTGAGTCCCATCTACTCTTGCCTTCTCAGTAATCTTTCACTATCAAATTGTGTGTGTGTGTGTGACAGAGACAGAGAAAGAGTCAGAGATAGGGACAGACAGACAGGAAGGGAGAGAGATGAGAAGCATCAATTCTTTGTTGCGGCACCTCAGTTGTTCATTGATTGCTTTCTCATATGTCCCTTGACCAGGGGGCTACAGCAGAGCGAGTGACCCCTTGCTTGAGCCAGCGACCTTGTGCTCAAGCTGGTGAGCCTTGCTCAAACCAGATGAGCCCATGCTCAAGCCAGCGACCTCAGGGTTTCAAACCTGGGTCCTCTGCGTCCCAGTCCGACACTGTATCCACTGTGCCACTGCTTGGTCAGGCCCAAATCATTCCTATTTCTGCTGTATAGTCTTACTCCTTTTCTCTACCATATCCATTAATGAAACAGTTAACATTCTCTTTTAAAAGCACAGCCCTGTAAAAGCCACTGTCTGATTCTCTCCTTCTCCACCGCTCCCATACCCATCAGCGCTCTCTACCTCTCATTCATTACCCCAGTCACTCCAACAGAGTCTGCTCCTGTCACTTCAATGACATAGCCATAACTAATTCAATTCATTCCAGCAGATACACACCAACTGGCAGACACGTAATAGTTGGGGACTACAGCTGTAATCAGGACAGCAGAGGCCACTGCTCCTCCAGCAAAGGACAGAGAAGTAAACAGATAGTCACATTAATAAACCGTGATACATTTAAAAAAAAATGATTTGATGTAGAGTGGAGTTACCTACCTAAATAGTGGCAAAGTCTTTTGGTTTTTGTGTTGTTTTTTAAACAGATGAGATCTAAAGGTGAGAGGTAAAGCTAATCCTATCTGAGATAAAAAACATTCCTGGAAAAGGCACAAGCATTACGCAAACCCTAAGTTGACAAAGAAATTGTTGTGTTCTTGGAAAGTGAAAAAAACGTCGATATGAGCAGAGTCTAATGCGTAAGGAGGGGCTGCTTGAACTGAGGCCACAGTGGTGGTCATCAGGACCAGACCGAGGTCCTGAATGCCTTACAGCCCAAATCAGGGTGCCATGGGTTTACTAGAATTGCAAAGAAGCGTCACTGACAATGGCTAAGTAGGAGAGAGATGGTGTGTGATCTTAAGATGCTGAATAGCACAAAGAAGCACAAGGGGCAAAGGTAGGAACTGAGATGGGTGGGGTGGTCCAGGTAAGTGACAATGGCAGCTTGAACTCGAACATGGGTAGGCTAAATCAGAGGAAGCGAGAGATGCAGATATAGTTTGGAGGGAGAAGGGCCAGGATTGGTTCAAGGACAGGAAGTAGGAAATAGACAAAGGTAGGGTCAGTGAGCACCCTCAGATTTCTGGGTTTAGTAATCATGATGATGTGTTAATGGGCTATTCAGGGGACATGTGCATATGGGAGCTGGGAAGGAAAGAAGTCAAGAATTTTGTCAAATAATGTCAAACAGCTACACCCAATGAGTTAAGTGTGAGTTTCTCTCTTCAGTGGAGCTCACTGTTACTTGCTCCAGTTAATCACTCCCTCTTTCAAGTACATTTCTCCTTTAGATTCTTAGAAACAACACACTGTTCTGTTTGTTTTTATCTGTTCTTCTCTCTCTACCTGACAGGTTGCTCATTATTGGCTTTCTTTGATCTCTGTATTTGGGAGTTTTACAACATTTGGTCCTAGGATTTTTTCTTCTTATCTAATACTCTTTGCTTAATGGATGTAGTCTACATCCCTCTTACACAGTTTGCCTGGCTACCGATCCCAAACGTATACCCCTCAGATGTCCATCATGATACACCGACATGTCTCCAACCATCTCCTCAGTGGCTCTATTTTGCCATCTCAGAGACCTCAACATGAAGACATTCAAAACACACCTACTAATCTTCTTTCCCCCTAGAACAAATCATCACACTTCTAGCTTAGGTTTATGTTGGAAACCTAAAAGTTATCTTTTATTTCTGTTTTTCAGACTGTCCTCCTAATCCCGTCAGAATAATTGACTCAAATAATATCCTTTGCCAAACTCATCATGAGTGGTGATCTCAGTGAAAAAAAGAATATAAAATCTATACTCATGGACTTCACCCACTAGGGAAGATAAATGTGAAAAATATAATCATAAATGGAATAGCTTATGATTTTTACAGAAAGGGGAGATACTGTGTCTCTTAAAATATGATACTATAACCTAATTTAGATTAGACAGATAAAGCATAAACATCTCTGAGGAAGACCTAGATTATTTTGATTTCCTGATTAATTTTATTCAAGCCACATCTTTCCACACTCACTGGACAAGTCACCCTCTTTTCTCGAATTTTTGTATTACACTCTAAGTGTTCTTTCC
This sequence comes from Rhynchonycteris naso, assembly GCA_037038555.1. NCBI lineage: Eukaryota > Metazoa > Chordata > Mammalia > Chiroptera > Emballonuridae > Rhynchonycteris > Rhynchonycteris naso. The sequence continues at coordinate 202,649,618 of CM072999.1, forward strand.
ACATCTCCTTTTGTTTCTCTACATGCCAATATATACTTATAAGGTCAACTTATAGAAACAATTACAATCACTACAAATATGCAATGTTATCTTCTGATAACTTACAACCTTGTAGAAGGCATTCTTTCCATCTCCTTATGAAAACTGAGATTCTACATTGTCTCACTTTAAAACATGCTATCCCCACTACCACATTCTTTCCCTCTTCACCTTTGGTACCTCTTCCTGCCAGATTGCTGCTGCCTCTTCACCTGGAGAACTCAGCCTGTACGTCTGTTATTTCCTTATGCATTTGTATCTTCCTGACCTCACAAGCCTTAGGCTATCCCTGCCCAGCATACACGTGCTCAGGCCAATGGACTTTATTTTCTTGTAATCCTCACAATTGCAATTCAATTATTATCTATGCAATTATTGGCTTAGTGTCCATCTTTCTGATATACTTATAAACTCAAATAAGACTGAGGATGTAATTATTTCCCACTATTTTATCTCTTGTGCTGGAAATACCGTGCTATGCCACAGAGCTCAATAAACAATTCTTAAATCAGTGACTGTTTCACATTCAGTCGCCCACAACTGGGTGACATTCAGTGGAGGAGCAAAATATGCACAAGTTGGTCACCAGGCATTCCACTATTTAACAGAAATGATTCGTTTTCATATTTAAATAAATACATGGATAATAATTTGCTATATAACTTATTACTGGAAGAGCTGTAATGTAAGACATAGTGCAAACTGATTATTCCTTAACTTAGTCTAATAAAATTTTGTTAAGAATTCCTTACTGAGATTTCAAACCAATATTTGATAGTTGAAAATGGGTGTTATTTTCACATTAATATGCGAGTATTTCTTTTAATAGGCTAGCCACTAATTTTGTTAAGATGAAAAATGTTCTATACTCAAAGAAAGGAGGCTGAGGAATAACAGTAGCTATGACTTTTAGGTATTGGAAAACACCAGCGTTCAGCCTTCCACTTCCATAAGCCTTCATTCAGTTTTTATATACTGACCTTAATATATGACAGATTCATTCAATATCATTACAATTTACCTCTTGTTATACACAGTGACATTCTGAAGGCTAGATATGTTTTTACTCCTGACGATATGAAAGAAATTCTAGAACTTCTTATAAAATGCAAGAAGATACTATGTTAATGAAATAACATAAGACATTCTCCTAGTGTCTAAGTGACTGTGGTTAAAAAATTCCGCCGTAACTCAGTCTGATTTCATATTAGGTAGTTTACCTGAAAATGTAAATTTTGATATAACAATTAGAGTCAGCTAATACAGTAATTTCTGGTGCTAGCCCACGGAGTAATTCAAAGTTGGTTGCATGAAAAGCACCTGGGGAACTTTAGAAAAATATATGTTAACGTGTCCCACTCCTGGAGATTATAATTAACAGGTTGAGAGGTGAGGCAACATTTAAAAAAGAATTAGCATAAAATTCCCGAAGGGACTCTCCAGAGCACTCCGCTCCTCTGGGTTTAGGATCAGGACAACTATTGGTTAGGTCACCAAACCGGCTGTTTGGGGGCTAAAGTCAGCTCCCAGACACAATTTCCTCTGCCTGTGAAGTGTTTTCAAATGTCATACATCAACATAAAGTATTCACATTATAGTTTCTCTTGAAAAAAGAAAAATCTGACCAAGGAGTACCTGCATTCTCAAATAAACAGATGTGTGCTGTTTTCTTTTCCTAGTAACTGCCTCCTTTATGAGAGATTTATTCCATCCTTTGTTTATTCTAGCTAATATTTATTTATAGTCCATTGTGCATAATAGACTTCTGGTTGCTCAGGAAATTAAGGTAAGCAAAATAAACAAAAATCCCACAACAACCGCAGCTAAGACTCTTGCAGGCAAAAGAGAAAACCCATGTGTGCTCTGTTTCACCAGGTATCCCAGTGTGCCACCACCGTCACCAGGGTCTCCAAGACACCGCAGCTAAGTGCCTCTGGTTATCACCGCATGTGCACACCTTTATTTTTTAAAGTAAAGACAGTTCTTTTCTTCCCCTTTTATTTTTATATTAGTTAGCGCAGGGCTAACTATGAAAAAGAAAATGACGAAACATTCCTTGGCATAACCCAAAGAATTTTATTTCTCTTATGTGACCATTCTGTGCATGGGCTCTCCCCAGTGCAGACTCGGGGACTCATTTTCCTTTCTCCTGGTGACTTTCAGGTGCCCTAAGACTTCAAAGTCATCTGTGACCTCTGAGTGGAAGGAAAAAGAAATGCAGGTATATGCATCTCATCATTCTACAACCGCATGGCTCCATGACCTCGAGTGACACTCCAGTGCTCCGATAGCCCTTTAGGGAAAGCACGTCCCATATTCTCCCCTAGATGAGAGAAGGACTGGGACCCAAATTCCTGGCCCGACAGCTTCTTCAAGTCCACAGTGCAGAAGATAGGACAGGAGTATCTCCCGGATAGATACCTGTCCTTGTTGAATCTCCAAACATGTAACATGGAAGATATACCTAGTGAGCTGCCTGGATCTAGAAAACAAGAGAGAATATCTTTCTTGCATTTTCTTTGCTCACTATGCAAAGAAAGAAAGAGGCTAGATGAAAGCCCTTCCATGGAGACGCTACACATCTGTGTTATAGTGTTAACACCCACTGGCAGTTGAGTTTGACTTCTGATCTAGCCCAAACGTTGATTTTAGGGAGAGAAAAATAATCACAGAAAGGAGAAAGATTTTTCTAAGGCCACAAAATGAACTAACAGCTGAACCAGGAAAAGATACAAAGTCTACCAACTTCTAGTTGCATGCAAGATACAAAGTCTATCAACTTCTAGTTGCGTGCCATTTCTGTTACATTTTCCTCTCCACCCGCATATAACTGCAATGTGGGGGGCAGCTTTGTGCAAGTCTGTGCACATATTCTCTTTGTACTTGAATGTGAACAGATATTTATTATCTTTACAGTATTTTCTCTCCTTGGGAGAGAGCACTTCCTCAGCGAAGCAGCATTTCCTATTTTCCCCCATGATTACATATTTTGGAGCAGCCACTGGTGTGTCTTGCTATTATGGCCACAAGCTGAGCCTGTTACTCAGAGAGCACTACGTTAAGTGAATAAGCCAGTCAGAGAAAGACACAAACTCTGTGATTTTACTCAAATGTGGAATCGAATGAGCAAAATGAACTAACAAGCAAAGAAGAGACAGGCTGGCAGATGTTGGGGGAGGAAGGACCAGGAGAGGGGGTGGAGGGACCAGGTGAGGGGGTGGAGGGGCCGGCTGAGGGGGTGGAGGAATTGAGCAAGAGAGAAGAAAGGGAAAGAAAGGCCTGTTACCTCACAGCACATACCTGTAGCAAGGTGTGTGGTCCATGAACAGGACACTTCTCAGAGTTATTTCTGGGGAAGAAAGTGGCACAATAGGAGGACTGCCCATCCTCAGGCCCTGCCGTCCTGTCAGTGGTGATAAAACATGTGATATGCTCAAATTACCTCATTCCCCATAACGGTTGGGAGGTCAACAATTCTCTCCTTTTCAAATAAGCTAAGGACTGCTGATAATGTTTATTGTGAAATGTGCCTGTCCCCTGACACGCAGAGCTGGGGCATTAGGAAAGTGGCCCACAGGAAAGACAACTGACCCAAGAGAGGAAACAAGGAGGGGGGCAGGGCACATCAATAGTAAATGTAGTTAATTTGACAGCTGTTTGCACTTCCTGAAAGTGGAACGGCCACTGCTGAAGACATTTGAAACGTCAGCTGTCTTTCTACAGCTGCCCACAATTTCAGCTCAAGAAGGGAGGCTGTTGGGGACAGGGCCTCCAGAAGCAGGATCACACGTCAGAAACAGAAGTTTGGTACAAATCCCTCCAGCCAGAGGACTAGTTCTCTATAGAACTAACAAATATGCCCTCACAGTGAGTCAGGTTCAAGTGACAGGTGGCCAGTATGCGTAGGTCAGAAGAGCTGCAAATAACAATAGAAGGAGGGCAGCAAAAACACCTAAGTACCAGATGCTGCTCACGGAAGAGAAGTCAGCATACACCAGTGCATGGGCAATACTCTCTCTCCTTGCCCTTGTTCCCCACACAAGAGAAGAGACTGATGGTCTGAAGGGACCACGTGAAGCCCCATATCCTCCTTCAGGATGCTGGAGCTGCAAGGTTAACCACAGGTCCAATATTAGTGGCACTTGGAAGGTGTTTGGTTTGAGTTCCTCTTTTTGAAAGAAATGGGGCAGGGTTTCACTCAGTGAGAACCTATTTTTGTAGACAATAGATTTGGTGTCAAACCGACCTATCCACCCGGTTTTCCCACTCTTGCTTTTGTTTTTAGAGCAAGCCTGTTTTTCCTCAGATGGCCCATCTTTCTTCCCCCACAGTACTGGTGGCATTTTAATCCACTGATATATTTTGTGGGAAACATAGCTCCTCACTCTTTCACTCCCGGTACCTTCTGCTTATTTGGTCAGCTCTTCTGAGCATCCCTCATGGAGAGCCCTTGGGATTTCCATGACATTCCCTGCATGGGTCCCTCCAGTGTGGTTTCCATCAAGGGCATGACTCACTGAGTGGGATGCATGCCCGAGACCTAATTTGAGAAAGGGAAGCGGAGGTTGGCTAATGGTTGACCAAACTCATTTATGTTGCTCTTGGGCAAATTAGCTTTAATTTTCATCACCATCACAAATAGCTGTAACTGGCTAGGTTCTCAGCAGTGAAGTGTGGGTGGAAATGATGCGCACCAGAGAGGTTTAGTCCTTAAAGTTTTCTTCAGTCTCCATCTGCTGGCCGGATTAGGTGTCCAGCAGAGAGCTGAGACATCAAGACGATGGCATGGCCGCAGGACAGAGAAGCCGGAGTGGCTGGATTACCTATGGAAACTGCCTACCAAGCACCCCCACCCAGCCGCATGAGAAACAAACAACGTGTAAGGCCACTGAGAATATGTTTCTTTCTACGGTTCTCCTGCCTCAATCAGAAATTATTTCTATTTTTCCTCCCACTACTTCTGGGTCTCCTAAAATTCAATATATTTTCTGGCCATTTGATTTTAATACTTAGGCACAGTCGTTGACATTTAAGAATCCTTTGGTTTGCTATGGCTCACAGAGCACCACCAGGGGGCAGAGTTGGCCTAATCAGCCAAACAAAATCGACCCTCATGACCCGTTCACTATACATGCTTTTCTTTGCGAACTTTGGCTCCTTGACTTCAGACATGGAGCAGATTGTTGTAAAAATTTTGCGATAGGCATATGTTCATTTCTGACTGTGATTCTGCTATTGGCTAACCAAATTTAAGAACAAAGTAGATTACAGCAAGTTTACCTTACTACTTTGAGGGTTGTCAGCTCTATTTTGTATTTTACAGGTACACATATATCATGCTGTATATTTATGGTGGTAAATAGAAAGAATACTATTTTCAGAAGTACACATGCATATATACATTTGTAAGTATTTATATGACTATGTATTTACACATACGTATATATTCCGATGACTGCAGGTCTAAAGGATTCTGTTGGTAAGTTAGTCAAACTTATCCTGAGTACTGAATACATTTTATTCAAGCCAATGTTAAATTACATATCTTTAAACATGTATGCATTGCATGAGTTGAAAGTTTAGAAGGTCTAGGATTCCCCCACCTTCGATACATCTTTTTAAAATGTACTTGAATTATAGTCTGTATAAAGCTACCACGTAAACTGGTTGAACAGTACAAGTCATCAAACCAAGTCACCATGAGATCAATGACTGAGACTGCAATACTCCAATGTCACGTCATGGGAACTCTGACGCATCTAGTCCTGAACTAAGAGCTTTGGTTGACCAGGTGGTGGCAACTACAAAACTGGTAGTTACGAAGAGGCAAGAGAGGAAGTTAAGAGGATATATATATAGAGAGAGACAGAAAAGTAGAAGAAAGAGGAGGAAGAAGAGAAAGTGAAGAGGGAGGGAGGGAGGGAGGGAGGGAGGGGGAGGAAAGTGGGAGGAGTTTTCCCATTAAAGGAAGACAGCACACTGTGTTCTCAATAGTACTTAGATGCAGCTTGGTGGCGCAAAGTGTAATGGGAAGTCATCTATCAATATTGTAATAAATGTTTTCTTTTTTCAACCTCCTTGTAAGTAACTTTGCCCTTAATAATTAAAACAGGATTTTGCTTCTGGAAGGATTTGCATTATTAATGCAGCAAGGCAAAGAGAGAGGCATGCTGATGTTCCATCTTTAGCTTTCAAAATCATTTCTTGCAGTTCATTAACAAAACAATAACACAGGGGAAGAAAATTTTTGTTCCATCCACAAAAACACTTGTTCTTACCTAATTTGAGTGTGCTGATCTCAAAGCTGACATTTGTTTTTCTCTGTAAGCTACAATTTTTTTGCAATTCAAGATATTAGGATTTCATCTTATTATAAAATTTTCAACATTTAGTTTAATATAATGAAGTAGATAAAATGTCTTCTTGGGCATCATCTTTGTGAAAATATAATATTTTTTATAATGCAGTAAATACATTAATAGACTAAAAGATATGATTGCATCAGAATTTGTCTACAATTTTGAAATAGAACATATTAAAACATTTATTTTAATCATAAAATTTGCACAAAACTTATTTAAATTCTATTCAGTCAAAAATTTGCGTTTGTAGCTCTTGCGTTTGGGTACTTGTTGAGGACAATTTCATTTGATCCTCCGGCAGTAGTCTGCTCATCACTAACAGCTCCAAGATTTTCGGGAAACTTATCAAGGTGACTGTTCAGGAAGTGAATCTTAATGCTCATGTTCCATCCAATGTTGCAGAAAGCCAACAGCATCTTTTGAACCAGAAGTTCATAGTTTTCCGCTTTTTTTGTTGCCAAGGAAGTTCTTTGTAACTGCCACAAAAGACTGCCATGCTGCTTTCTCCTCCTTATTCATCTTCCTGGCAAATTCATCGTCACATATGAGGGTTAGAATTTGAGGTCTATCGAATACACCTTTTATCTTCTTGAAACCGTTTTGTTCTTGCCGATGCCCTTTATATGGATCAGACAGAAATTACAGTTACTGCTGTGGTCCTTAGCTTCACGCCAACCAAGGGAATACCAAAGGCATTCCTTTGTGTTTTTCTTTTGTCTAGTCATTAAGCATTTCCTCACATTATGATACACAATATGAGGAACCCAATTCTTGTCTTGATCGCCGAGGGGAACTTGAAAATAGGCAATCTATGCACAAGTCACAAATGATGAAATATTGTGCCTTTGACGTTGAAATGTGTCACAGCCACGTATATAACAGAAGGTGTCAGGACTATTCTTACATTTACGCCTACTCAAAGAAGCCATGATTCAATCTTAAAACAAAGAGGGTTTTTATCAGATTATCATTTTTACAGTTAAAAACAATTACAATTATGTAAAACTGATGTTTATAAAACATTAATTGCCTTGTGGTTATGTTCAATTCAAGAGTCGCCCTTTAACTCCAATTTAAAAACCAATGCATGCCATTAACTCTAACAAAAAAAATTAAAATTGCATAAAAACTAGAGCATATATTAATAAATGAATTTCAGATTTCGAATTAGCAATGCACGATTATATAGAAACAGTTCTAAAATAACATGCAAGAGAAAATAAAAGAAATTGTTCCCCAGTGTTGAGTGCCAGAAATTTTTTTACCCACTTCCCCAAAAAAGTTCTGAGAATATAGAAGCAAAGTCCTTAAGAAGCTAGACAGGACTGTGAACATGGGCATTATTTCCTTAAGTTTTATTTCATGTATATAATTAAAGTTTATATATGTAAACCTTTATAAATTTTACATTAAAATATATTTATATAAGTATACATATTTTATTTATATGAAAGTTTACATATATAAAAACTTTTATTCATAGCTCTTACACTTTGTTAAAAACAACTGATGTCAACAGGTATTATATTTTTAGAGGCTTGCTATTAAAAGACCACTGAGAATTCTTTTCGGGCAAAATTGGAAGAATTTAGAGTTCCTCCTCTTGACATTTTTTGTCAAGGACTTCACATTATACATTATTTTAAGGCAGAAAGAGTTGCAAACCATATGACAGAATTGCTTGGAAATTATCTGGAAAAATAGTAAGTTTTGTTTGTTTCTTGGCTGGTTATATATATTTTTAGGTGGGGGTCATAACTCCAGTCCCCCACCCTTGCTTTTTTGCTCCTAGGCTTCTCATAGTCAATAGGCACCCGTGGTACAATGGGGTCATGATAGACAATCCAAACTAAAAGCAGCCTTGATTTAACCTGGCAACACCCAACATCATGAAACTGTGAGTGGTTGGTTGGAAGTTGGGGGAGAATAAGACCCAAGAAGGAAAAGACATCAGGTAACCCTAGTTAGACTTCTGTCTGCTGTGCCTCATGGGAGGATTTCTAAGATTGCTAGGATCCCAAGCCCCATCGTCCTCCACTAAGTCAACTTTTAAGACTTTTTCCATTGTTCTCAGGAAATGAATAGACCTTTCTAAATGAATAAACCTTTCTAAATTCCACACAAATCTTTCCATATCTTCTAGCTTTGGTCAGGAAAAAAATTTTCAAGACTTTGAAATAGCAGACTTATCAGGTTATCTGAGTCTATGGAGGTTTACATCTTTCAAGACCGTTTAGGTATTTTGCAATTTGATGCATTGTGGAAAATTGATAGTAATGCAAACAATTGTCTTCCAGAGGAATGAAAATGAATTTTGTCCAGGGGATATGCGATTCATTCTTCCCCTCTCCTATGAAAAAAGTCAGTTTTCCACGTAGTAAATTCATTTCAGCATTCCCCATATGTATGCAGCTACTCATTCGATTATTTCTTAACCAGCTTATGACACCTTGCTGGCTCCCTCATTCATGACTTGCTAAAGTACCGTATCTGACATGTATATATTTTATATTTATATGAAAGCTATAATTTTTCCCTCTATAAAAATTACCTCTTTACAGGAACTCAAGATCTAGAAAAGGCCATCATTATGAAATTTAGGGAGTGGCTTCTCTCAAAAGAGCGAGCACCATACTAATATCTTTCACATGTCTGACTTTCAATATAGAATTATTGAAGCAAGAAGACTCTGCCAAGAACAGGTGACTAGACAGCTGAATTCTAAAGGAATTCCTGCTCCATCACATTTGCATGTACTAATATTCTCTTTCTCTGGGGGCAGGTACTGCATATCAATTAGTGCAGAGGGGTGCTTCCTGGGAGTGGATTTCCTTGGTACTTAGTTCTGTCCTCTGGATTTCTGATCCCATCTCCTGAGTCAACTTGTTAATCATAATAGCCCATGCTTATGGGTTATGGTATTTTTAGCTCATACTTCTCTTATAGTACGTAATGTACTTTTGTTTATTGACACAGCATCAGCTATAGGATTGTTACACGTATTCATTCATTCATTCATTATGTGAGTTCAAAGCACTCTGTCTCTCATTCATTCAAAGGACTCTTACTTAGTGCATACTAGGAAACAGGCACTGTTCTCAGAATTTGAGTTACAAGAGTATACAAGGGAGATAACACATACAACCTGACAAAACTCATGTTCTTATAGAGGTAACGGGATAATATGCAGGTAAAAGGATCAATGATTAGATAACTTTAGAGAGTAAAAAGTGTGAGTGCTGTGATAGAAATAATATAGAGTAGAGTTGTGGCAAATAAAATGGGAGGAGACGCAGCCATTACATCATTCCTGGTGGACATGGTGGGTTTCTCAGCAGAGAAAATATTGGGCTGGGACCCGAAAGTGTGAAAGGTAAGACAAAAATGGTCCCAGGTAAAGAGAGGACCAATCATAAAAATCGAAAAGACAATATCGCTGACCAATTTTAATGTGGACATTTAATTCACAGCACTAAGAGATACATATTAAAAATCTTAGAATGCTCAATATTACTAATATTATCTAGCATTTGAAATTTTTACCTACTTGGTTAGTAACATCCTACATTGGTTGGGATGGATATTTCTTCTAATTATTTTGTTTTTCAATGGAGGTAGGTTGAAGGGAGAAAGGTTGATGGAAGGTTGATAATATAAGGTACTGCCTCTCTAATACCCACTCTCTATGTCCTGACCAAAGGAAATCCTATTTTGTTGGGAGAACTGATCCGTCACACTTAAAAAATATATATTGTTGGTTACTTAGTCAAACTTGCCCCAAGTACTGAATATAAGTATATTTGTACATTCCCCCTCTCCCCTCAGGTTTTTATTTCTATTAAAACAAATTACTACAGTCCCTGGCCAGATGGCTCAGTGATAGAACTTTGGCCTGACAAATGGAAGTCCTGGATTCGATTCCTGTTCAGGGCACACAGGAGAAGCAGCCATCTGCTTCTCCACCCTATCCCTTATGCTTCTTTCTCTCTCTCTCTTTCCCTCCCAAGCCATGGCTTAAACGGTTTGAGTAAGGTGGCCCCGACACTGAGGATGGCTCCAAGGCCTTACGTCAGGCACCAAAATGGTTTGGTTGCCAAGCAACAGAGCAGTGGTCCCAGATGGGCAGAGCATCACCCCATAGTGGGCTTGCTGGGTGGATCCTGGTTGGGGTGCATGCAGGAGTCTGTCTCTGTCTCTCTGTCTCTCATTAATAAAATAATTACTACCAACGTAGTGCCTTAAAACAGCACGCAATTGTTACCTCACCTATCAGGTATGACCTACCTATATAGGTCATAAGTCTGGTCTAGGTTTCAATAATGCTGGTACCCTGCATTCCTTCCTGGAGGCTCTAGGGGAAGATCCATATCGATCCAGCTTTAAGATATGCCCACATTCCTTGGGGTGTGGCTAACACCATCCTCCACTTGTAAAGCCAGTCACTTTCCCATGTCACATCTGTCTGACCTGTCTCCCACTGCCACATCTCTCTCTCTCCAACCCAACCGGGTAGAGCTCTCAGCTCCTAAGGACTTGTGATTAAAGGGGTGGTCACCCCAACAGTCCAGTTTAATCTTATTTTTAGGTCTTTGTCCTCAATCTCATCTTTAAAGAACCTTTTACCAGACAAAGTAACAAATGCACAGATTCTTGGGCTGAAGACAGAAACAGCCTTGGGGAGCTGTCATTCTGCCTATGACAATCAGCCTTGTAAGACGGACTAGTCCAGAGAATATAAAAGGAGTGGCTGTGGAGCTGTTCTGTGGAAATTCCTTAACAGAAAAACAGGATCTGAGGTGTTCTGGGCTCTGTGCTTGGTCCTTGTGCCATCCTCCTGCCTGAAACATGACCACCATAAGCTAAGCCTCAGGCAGGTACCCCGAGAACAGGTAGACAGTGCTGCGGGAGACAAAGTGGGAGGTGTCACTAGGCAGTCTCTAGGCTGCCTCTCCCTGAACTCATTTACGTAAAAGAAAAAGAACTCAATTTACTTAAGTTATCATTTTATTAGATTTCCCTTACTAGCCCGGGGATAAATTCCTAAGCAATATGCTTCATTAAAGTAAGGCTGAATTGGTTGTTGTGAAGGGGAGAGATCTGTGTTGACGGTAAGATGGACTTCACTTTAATGACTGAATTAGATTATCCACTCAGCAATCTTTTCCCCTGGCAGCACCATCTTTAACCAGTTGATCTGACAAACCTTGCAAACCTGGACAGGTTTAGTTATCTAGAAAGACAATGCATAGTTGATGTTCCATTAGCAGCTTAACTGTAATTAAGCCAACAGCCAGACATCAATATAAATGTCAGTGTTATAAGAAAATGGATTTTGCTGCAGAATTCTATGGTATTAAATTTAATTACAATTGTAATTGCTTTCTGAATCAGCAAATCTTAGCTTCCATAAAGAAATATTCACATTTTAAATGTGCCACATGTAGGTTGAATTTTAAGTCTAACTTAAAAAATATATATTCTCATGTGAAATATCCAGTAAATTGCATATTAGAATATATTTATAACCTCCCCCATCAAAAAAAAAAAAAAAAAAAGGAAAAGATCTTTGAGAGCTAAATTAAAAATAAAAGCTCACAATATTTCTTTTAGATTAATCAAAGTCTTAAATTACTGTGTATAATTTATTTACGGATAAATCCCTGGGTTATCACGGTCCAAACTTTTCCATTTAATATTTTATTGAGAATTGCTTTATACTATTTTAAAAAGAAGTAATGTTACACACTAGCTGGTTACAACAAATTCTTTTCTAATGGTATTAGAGGAAATGAGATTATTGAATCAACAAATCACCTAGTAATTGAGCTTATTTCTCACATTTCCAGAGGAATATTTTTTGCTCAATTTAGCTATCATGTCAAGTGTGAGGGGTACGTGCTCTGTGAACCCGGTTTGATAAGCCCAGCCCTGTGTTAGCTGCACACCTTGTATTACGTTTTGCTATACTGCAAGCACAATAAACATTATCTGTCCTGAAATACTCGTCTTGCAACACTCTCCTTTGTTATGGGTTAGTATGTAGGGAATTCAGTTTGGTAGCCAGCTTGATCTCTTCTACACCTGAAGTTTTTCAGTGTTAGACAAAATTTTATATGGCACACTCATTTAATTTATGCTCGACATATTCTTTTTTTAAAATTTTTTTATTTATTCATTTTAGAGAAGAGAGAGAGCGGAATAGAGAGAGGGAGAGGGGGAGAGAGAAAGAGAGAGAGAGAGAGAGAGAGAGAGAAAGGGGGTGGAGCAGGAAGCATCAACTCCCATATGTGCCTCGACCAGGCAAGACCAGGGTTTCGAACCAGCGACCTCAGTGTTTCCAGGTTGACGCTTTATCCACTGCGCCACCACAGGTCAGGCTGCTCGACATATTCTTAATAATACAATCCATTCTATGCTCTTTATTTTTTTAAAAAAACACCAAAATTGGAGGGAAAACACATTGTCTTCAACCGAACACTGCTATGGCAGGTTGACGGTGGTGAACCCTAAAGATATGCTCCCACACTAATTCCTGCAATCCGGAATGTTCCTTTACTTGGAAAAGAGATAGATGACGGAAAAGGAGAGAACACAAAGGCAGAGAGGGGAGGGCACTGTGGAAACAGAGGAAAGGATCACTTTAGTGACACAGCTGAAGTGGAGACAGTGCCACCAGCCACCAGAAGCTAGAGAGGGGCGTGGCGTGGATCCATCCTGACGTGCTCTTACTGACACCTTGATTGTGGAATTCTGGATTTTTAAAAAAATTAATTTTAAAGAGGGAGGGAGGGGGAGAGAGAGAGAACCATCAGTTTGTTGTTTCACTTATCCACGCATTCATTGGTTGATTCCTGTATGTGCCCTGAGCGGAGCTCGAATGCACAACCACAATTTGTCGGGAAGATGCTCCAATGAGCTACCTGGCCAGGGCTGTGATTCTGGATGTTTGAAGCCACCTTGTTTGTGGAGATTTTACAGCACCCATGAGAAAGTACATAGCTACCATTTTCCAATAAGTTTAATCTCTAGCTATTGTTGCTCAATTTGTCATTTTTTTCAACTCAACTTGCAGAGACTAATACTGTAGTTGGGCCTTTTCACCACGTGAAAAATTGTACTTAAAGATCTTCTTCAATTCAGATTAAAGGTGACAGACAAAATATATACTTTTACTCCAGTCCCTCTGAACTCCCACTATCATGATATATCAAGTGTTCTCTTTATTCCTACTCAGGAGGACCAACAGAATGGGAGAAAAGGCAGTAGTGGACACCTCCTGGAAAGTGAAAGTATCAAAAAGAAGTCACCACTGCCTCTGTAGTCAGAAAAAGCTGGATCCTAAGGCAACATGGGGGAAGCTGAGAAACAGCCTGAATCTTGCAGCAGAATGAGTCATCAAAAGAGGAGACTGATGGCCTGACCTGTGGTGGCACAGTGGATAAAGCATTGGACTGGGATGTAGAAGACCCAAGTTTGAGACTCCGAGCTTGCCAGCTTGAGCGCGGGCCCATCTGGCTTGAGCAAAAAGCTCACCAGCTTGGACCCAAGGTCGCTGGCTCCAGCAAGGGGTGGCTCAGTCTGCTGAAGGCCGCGGTCAAGGCACATGTGAGAAAGCAATCAATGAACAACTATGGTGTTGCAACGACAATGAAAAACTAATGATTGATGCTTTTCACCTCTCTTCGTTCCTGTCTGTCTGTCCCTATCTATCCCTCTCTCTGACTCTCTATCCCTGTAAAAAAAAAAAAAAAAACAAAGCAATGACCTGGAACTCTGAGGTCGCTGGCTGGAAACCCTGGGCTTGCCTGGTCAAGGCACATACGAAAGTTGATACTTCCTTCTCCTCCCCCTTTCTTTCTTTCTCTCTCTCCCTCCCTCCCCTCTCTAAAATGAATAAATAAACTCTTTAAAAATATATAAAAAGAGATCGATGGAAAATCTCCACAAATCTTATAAAGCACCTCACTGCCTCCCTGCCCCAGACACCTCCCCCCACTCCAAATGCTCTACCCTTCTCTGTGGAGGCAAGTAACTGCACCTTCCCCCCAACATACACATGCTTTAGCAGAAGCCCAGAGGTGTATTCTTTGAGGGAGGAACAACAGAAGTTATTTTCTCTCAAGATAGCCAAGCCTCCTAAACTGTGGGGAAAGGGTCACTATATTAAGAGAGAAGTTGAAAAATAAATGTACTTAACTAAATGTTAAAATCTATGCTTCCTTCTGCTCTTGGCCTTCTGTAGATGGACTAATATCTCCCAGAAGGAGGCTGGACAACTCATCTCTGTGCAGGTGGACCAATCAAAGAGTAAGAATCCGAAGACATTGACATCATGCTTCCCATGTGAAAAACCCAAGCAGTTTCCTTCCCAGTGAAACCCAGAGTCAACAACCCAATCCCTCCACACACAGGGCTTCCATGTAGCTCCTATCTCCTTATTTCATGTGAGAAGAGATCTGAAAATAACTAGACACTGATGACAATATCTGGTGTGAAAGATCAACATCAAAACAACACCAGAGGAAAATAAAGGACTCATATAGGAAATAAGACTCCACAGTGAAAATGAAAATATGTATCCTAGTATCAATATCCTAAGAAAGTTAACAATGATAATATAGGTATTAACATATTTTATGATAAAGAAACACAGAATAAGAAAGCAACTTCATTCATTAAAACTGTTAGCAAAAAATGAGCATTAAGTATTCATTTCTAGGCCTGACCTGTGGTGGCGCAGTGGATAAAGCGTTGACCTGGGAACACTGAGGTCGCCAGTTCAAAACCCTGCACTGGTCTGGTCAAGGCACATATGGGAGTTGATGCTTCCAGCTCCTTCCCCCTTTCTCTCTTTCTCTCTCTCACTCTGTGTCTCCTCTCTAAAATGAATAAAATAAAAATAAAATAAATTTTAAAAAGAGTTAACCATCCTTTAAAAAAAGAAAGGTATTCATTTCTAGAATTAGAAAATAAAGCTGATAAAAATCTGCCTTACAATAGAGAAAAATACATACATAGATTGAAAAATGAGATGAAAACAATATAGGAAAAAAAAGAATGAGAAATTAAGAGATTTTTGATGTCTAATACTCAAATATTACACAGATTCCCAGAAAGGAATATCAGAAAAACAGAAGGAAATAATTGATAATTCAGTGTATCCCGTAGGATTGATAAATGTGAGCTTAGATTGAAAGTATTTGTGAAATATATAGCACAGTGATTAAAAGTAGACCTACACCAAATCATGTCAGGAAGAACCACATGATTTCACTCATATGTGGGATAAAAAAACTGAAACTCACAGCCTCAGACAACAATACAATGGTTACCAGAGAGAAGGAGGCATTGCAGCAGTTACGGGTACAAAGGGTCAAATATATGGCTGAAGATGATTTGACTTTCGGTGGGGGGGGGGGGACATAATGCAATATACAGCTCATGTATCGTAGAAATGTACACTTGAAACCTATACAAACCTATTAACCAATGTCATCCCAATAGATTTAACGTACAAAAAGAATTTTCAGAATTTGGGGCACAAAAATGCTGAAACATAAAATGGTAAAGACCATGTGAAATGATCAGGAATCAGTCTTCCGCTGGACTTTTAGCAACACTAAAAGCTAGGGGACCACAGAACAAAGCATTAGCAGAAAGATTTTCAACCCTAGTCTTCCATACACTACAGCCATACCATTCATTCAAATTAGGGTAGAACACGGGTACTTTCATACGTGCAAGACCTCAAAAGGCTGACCGGCTTGAGTCCTAACAGAAGCTTCTCTGGGGGTTCCTCCGTCATAATTCAGGGGTACACAAAGAGGAGAAGACATAAGAGTCAAAATACAAGAGGTACTAACGGTTCCCTGGGATGAAGGTTAAAGAAAAAGAGAAACTTAAATGACCACTGAGCAACAAAAAAAATGACGTAACTCCAGAGTTACTATATCAGAGAGTACCAGGAGTCTCCAAGAAAATTACATTGAGAAATATGTTTGCATATCAATACATTAAAAGGAGAGTTAGATAATCTGATGGAAGAAATATTTGTGCTCGAATTTATACGTACATAAAATTCTAAGCTATACCTGTATCTTTGTTAAGTTTTGTCTGTGATGTGATTTGTCCCATGTTCCTAAATCATTTAAATGTAATAGTTAGAGAATCAATACACAATTTTAAAAGTTTAACAGGCTATAAGTATTGGAATAAATAACTTTTATGTTTGAACTGGTGTATAAAATATAGATGATTTTAAGCGTGGTTCTTATAGCTCCATAAAAGAACACAAAAATATTCGATTCACTGACACCAACACTTTGAACGCGATCCCAATTTAGTCTGGGTCACTCTCTCTTTACTTTGGAAAACACCTGATAGATGTGTCACTTGCCACAGATAAGAAGCAGGTGCATGCATGAGAGCTGGTCGTTTTCAAACACTGCTGTCTCTCCTTACCCGCCGTCGACCCAAAAGGTCAATTGGAGAAAATATCAGCACAGATGTAACATTCAACTATAAATCACCTCAAACTATTAAACACCCAACTAAATCTTTTCTTTTCTTTTCTTTTTTTTTCATTTCTATTGGCATTCCCCAAGTAGTACCAAATGGGACATAGGCCTATTACATATTAGACCACAAAAAATATGGGATGGAGTTTTGCTCTGACTTAAGAAAAGCACTGATGAAAACAAAAAACCGTCTTCTCACGGTATGCTACACCACACAAAGTCATCACTGCGGATTTTATTATTTGATCTGAACATTAAATATTGAATACCATGGGTTTCACTTTATTGGTGTTTAATATCTGATTAAAATGTGATTCTTAATTTATTCTGCCATACTTAGAGCTGTGAAGATGTTGTGGAAGCAGCTTTCTGATAACTTCTGCTGCTAAAATAGCCTTTTTCATCAGCCCCACAATGCCCTCCCCTCTGACAGTGGTCAGTCTGTTCTCTATAAGTCTGTCTCTATTTTGTTTGTTACTTTATTTTCCTCATTAGATTCCACTTCAGTGAAATCATATGGCACTTGTCTCTCTCTGACTGGCTTGTTTCATTCAGCATGATACTCTCCAGGTCCGTCCATGTTGTTGCAAAGAGTAAGATTTCTTTCTTTTTTATGGCCAGGTAGTATTTCACTGTGCAAATATACCAAGGCTTGTTTTATCCATTCATCTACTGACAAGCACTTGAGCTGCTTTCAATAGAATTGTATACCTGCAACTTGTATAACTTATTAACCAATGTCATTCCAATAAATTCAATTAAAAAATGAAATAACATAGCCTTGTTTTGTCCATAAGTTGTGAAAGTAAATAGCTGAAATCCATGGGTCAGGCTAACCCACCTCTGTCTTCTGAAAATAGCCTTTTGGGAATCAAGAGACAGCAGGTATATATTTCCACTCCTTTATCTCGTGTTTGGTTTCTTAAAGAAACATGAGTATTTATTTACAACACTTATCACATCAAAGCTTTTGTTTCTTTATCTTTTTTGGAAAACCGTTGTAATACCAGGCTGGATGGCTGGGTGGGACTGTCCAAATCCAACTTCAGGAATCCAGAAATTGTGGGAAGGTTGCTTAAAATGTAACTTTAGGAAGTATGGTCCTGATATACATTTTTGAAGCCTTCTATTTCATAGGATTTTAAAGTAAAATATTGCTATTTTAAACTCTTCTCTGAAGAATTTTCTATCTGCTCGCATTTGGGGCAAAGGTTCCAAAAGGATAATTTTGTGCATCCCTACTGCTCCAAAGCAGTAATAACACTTCCATTGTTTTCTTTAACGGATATGTATTTTAGGGGTAGTATTCGTTTGCTAGAGCTGACACATCGCACATCACATCGCACTGGGGCTTAAACATGCAAACCTGTGGTCTTTGAGGCTGGAGGCTGAAGGTCTGGGACCCAGGCGTCCGCAGTGTGGTTCTTCCTAAGGGCTGTGGGAGTATCTCCTCCAGGCTTTTTGCTTTGTGGATGGCATTTTCTCTTTGTGTCTCTTCAATGGCAAACTGCTCCCATGTGTGCATGTCCCCACACTTCCCCTTTTCATAAAGGGACCGGTCATACTGGGTTAGGATCCACCCTAATGACCTCATTTAACTGAAAGACCAAATAAGGTCCCATTCCTAGATAGTGGGGGTTCATATTTCAAAATACAAACATGGGGGAGTAAGAAACAGTTTAACCTAGAACAGGAGCAAAATATTTAAATTATTCCCCCAAAATATTCTACACACATTCTTAACTCACAAAAACAGAGCTACCTTTTAACCACGAAGAATTCTGACTTCACTAAATGTTACAAATGTCTTTCTATGAGGCAATCCAGTGGGTAAATAGTAAAAAGGATCAAATAGTTCTTGCATGCATCTTTAGAGATAATTCACTCCATTCTACCTGTTCAGGCGGTTAAGGGAAAGAGAGACGTGACTTGAATTTTTACACACACACACACACACACACACACACACACAAACACACACGAGAACACATGGGCTGAGCTCATTTTACTGGTTATGAGAAAATAGATTTTGCATCATGTTTTGTTTACTATAGAAGAAAGAAATGTTATTATATTTGGCAAACTAAAAAGGAGCATTATAATCAACACTATA
Organism: Rhynchonycteris naso; assembly: GCA_037038555.1. Taxonomy (NCBI): domain Eukaryota; kingdom Metazoa; phylum Chordata; class Mammalia; order Chiroptera; family Emballonuridae; genus Rhynchonycteris; species Rhynchonycteris naso. Next base: position 202,668,649 of record CM072999.1, read on the forward strand.
GGTTGATAAAGAAAAAAATTTTTAATTTATATCTTTCAGATAAAACATTTCGACTAAGTTTAAAAATGTAAATTCTTTTTAAATTTTATTAGCAGTGTTCTACTTGCTAGTGATACTCAAGGTGCATATTGTGCAGCTGAAATGATTTGTTAATGAATCATACTTCTAAACAGGCAAGGGTAGTGTGATTATCAAACGACCCTACCAGGCCGTAATATTTTCAGATATAATATGAAATGATATAGTGAGTTCTATGCTAGAGTACAATTCATCCATTCTTTTCATTTGCTTACAAAACATGCTTAAAGGCTCTAAATTCCCTCACTATTACATAATTATTTTTCAGCCATCAATTTCTATAGGTAAATGATACTTAAGTTTTTGTGGGGTTTTATTTGCTGTTGTTGTTACAGAAAAAAAATAGTCCTGTAGTTGAGTAAAGTAAAATCAATGTTCTAGGACTATTCTGTAATCATGAGCATTTTAAAAACTGCCAAGGATTTACTGTTTCTGTTGATTTTATACCTACTGCTGCTAACACATCTCCCTAGATGTAGGCACCTAAACTTCTCAAATTAATTGTCTGTAGGTGGCACTCATTGTAAGGTTAGTTGTGGTCCTAAAGCGAAGCACTATGTCCTCAGATCTTCTATTCATCAAGTCCCCTGGGTCTTTTTATTTTTTTAAGACTTTATTCATTTTTTTTTTCAGAGAGGAGAGAGAGAGAGAGGAAAAGAGGGAAAGAGAGCAAGAGAGAGAGAGAGAAAGGGCAGGAGTAGGAAGCATCAACTCCCATATGTGCCTTGACCAGGCAAGCCCAGGGTTTCAAACTGGCGACCTCAGTGTTCCAGGTCGACACTTTATCCCACTGTTGCCACCACAGGTCAGGCAACTCCTCTGGGTTTTGATCGTCAATATTAGTAAATAGAAAACTCACAGACAACTAGCCGGATAGGCACACTATGATTTTTATATGCGAATCAACGTATTCAGCAGCATGCTTCATCCTGCAATTTCTCAAAAATGAGATCTCTAAGGCATATTGCTTTCAAAGCCCATGCTTAAGAGAAAGCTGACAAACCAGGTCTTTAGTAAACGCCACCAACAGAGTAAAAACCAGTTTGGGAAAGGCATTATTCACACTAAAACTCCGCATTACATTTTATTAGTAATAACTGCCTTGGTTTTGATAGTTAGGCTGTGATGGTCTTAAAAATGAGAGACTACCGATAAATTCCTTTTACAAGTAATATTTTATACCTTGTACCTTCTATAGCTCTTATTATATTCAAGAAAGCATTGGAGCTGAAAGTTTTGTTTTTATTCATATTCGTAAAGCCAATTGATTTCTAGGAGAAACTAACATGATTTCTCAAGCTAGTGCACAGAGAGAACAAAGAATTGGGGAGGCCGTGCAGGAAGGCAGAGCTTCTGGCTGCTGATTACAGTGTTTAGGAAACTATCTCAGAATCTGCCACATGCTGAAAAAAAAATTCTGTACATAAGGGATAAAGACCCCTGTTTAAGACATCAATAAAACATCCCTTAGCTGAATTGAGAACTCCTTTGCTGTTCAGGGAAGGAGAAAGCCTAGGCTAGGCCCATGTTGGAGTCTCCACAGATAGGCAAGGTCAGGCAGAGAACAATTTAGGATTGGCTACTTTGAGTAATTCCCACAGGCTTTATAGGATATAGGAATGCTTTCTGGTTTCCTGGGACATGGCCCTGGGAGGATTCAGGACAGAAGAAATAGTGGCTTGGTGTGTGAGAGTTAGATAAAGAGGTAGCTGGGTGACTCAGGATTGGTTGGGTTGCATAGAAATGGTGTGCTCAGAGCAAGTTGGTATTATTTTCAGGAATTAGTTGGCCATTGGAGAGGCAGTCTCTCCCCATGCCTGTAAAACATCAATGCTATAGCATCAAAGATACAGGAAGGAAAATTTAGGTAATACTATTGGTCCTCTAGTGAACGGACACAAAACAGACAAGTAGAGAAACTAAGAACCCAGAACAGATGGCGGACCAATCACTGAACTCTTCATAGGAATAAAGGCTGGTCTGTTCGCGAGGTAGTAAAGGTGAAATTTAAAGTGGAATTAGTGTATGAAAACAGGGATGTTTGATAAGCAAAGTTGTCAATCTGGAAATTGGAAGAGAAACAGTGACTTGAGAGTTGAATTTGGAAGTATCAGCCGAAGTTATTAGGGAGTCATCAATGAGAGTAGGACATAATAGATTGGAAAGATGACATCTACAGAGTGAGAAGGGGACAGAGGGCAGAATTCTGTAGAGGTCTTAGAGGTAAATAAAAGCTCTCACTGCACTAGAGGACTAGGTAAGCTGAGAGAAATGTGAGCTCATTTTGTGGCTATCTTAGACCTTTTGCAGCTGGAATATCATTTACGCCCAGCACCCTGAGTCAGATCTAGGAACAAAGTACTATATATGCTTACACTTGAAGCTTAATAGGGAATTTTTTGTTTTTTTTCTAACAGGTGATAAAAACATCCTTACTACATTAAGATTCCTGACAACATTAATCACTTCAGGGAAACTACTGTGAACCAGTATCATTAAAAAAAGGGGAGGGGGGAGTATATAATTATATATACAGTTGTAAAAAATGTGGATGACTTGTAATAATTAATAGGCACAAATAGGCTTGTCCTGTTATTTAAAAAAGCTCAGTTGTTGCATCTTCTCAATAAACAATTTTAAAGAAACTTCTCAAGCTGATGATTTTCAACTACATTTGTGAGACAGTGTTCACATAAACTGTATTTAAATTTTTTAAACCACATCCCTAAAAATATTTTGAATTAATCTATTTTTGGGATATTCTCTGATACAGCTATACATTTGTAAGATTATATATATATATATATATGTATATATATATATATATATACTTTTACAGAGACAGTAAGAGAGAGGGATAGATAGGGACAAACAGACAGGAATGAAGAGAGATGAGAAGCATCAATCATCAGTTCTCTGTTGTGACACCTTAGTTGTTCATTGATTGCTTTCTTATATGTGCCTTGACCACAGGCCTTCAGCAGACCAAGTAACTCCTTACTCGAGCCAGCGACCTTGGGTCCAAGCTGGTGAGCTTTGCTCAAACCAGATGAGCCCGCACTCAAGCTGGCGACCTCGGGGTCTCAAACCTGGGCCCTCTGCATCCCAGTCAGACGCTCTATCCACTGCACCACAGCCTGGTCAGGCTGTAAGATAATTTTTAAAAATAAACTTGTACATTCCTTTCTGCATATGTTTCTCCATCTGGCAGAAATAAATCCAAATGTTTTACCTAACACTGAGACTTTTCACTGAGTTCGTTTGATTGAGTTGTCTCCAGAGCACTCATAAAGAATTATTATAGTGTTTGGCCAGTGTGTAGAAGTGAAAGTAGTCCAGGGAGGCTACACTTTGGAGAGAAATAGAGAGATCTTGAAAAATAGACAGATTAGGTATCTATTTAGGAAGCAGAAATGGCAGGTTGTATTGATAGATTTGAAGGAGTTGAGAGAGAAAAAGATTCAAGATAACGTTTGGTCACCAACATGGGGAACACTGGGTCATAAACAGCTTTGGAGACCTAGACAAATTCTAAATTCTATTTGAGATATTTTATCCTTTGATCCTTTCAAGTTCCCAGGGAAGATGCAAAGTGGGCCTGTAATATTGTTCTGGAGCTCAGAAGCAAGGTCTCTGTGATAGAAACTTGAGAATTATTAGCACACAGATATGGCTGTGGGAACACATGCTCTTGAAATTAACTAGGAAGACTGAGCCCATGAGAGGAAAATGGACTAGGATGTACTCCCAAAAAGAAATCTGTGTTGGAACATAACAGAACAATACTGAAAGAGAAAAGGAAAATTTTCCTGGTGAGGCAAAAATCATTATGGAGATTAGACTAATGCAATATGATAACAGCCACAAAAAAGAATATTTCAAAAATATTCTCCCCACCCCCCACTAATTTGAACACTATTAAGACATTGAGTAAGATTATAATGGAAAGCACCCATCTGCATCACAGAGTCAGCTGTCTGAGAGAGGAGGGAAGGGTGCACTTGTTGGGAATGTTGAGTATCAGTGAGATGTGGAGGCCACATGCTGTGGAGAAGTTTAACTTAGAGGAAAAGTGAAGCGTTGATTCAACGAGGATTTTGAAGCCCTAGCAAACAGCTCAGTGAAATTCAGACAACTGTAGCTTGTATTGTTCTTGATGTCTTACATTTTGTTTGCTTTTAAAATGGGAGTTACTGGGTCTGGTTTGTCTGTTATGAAAATGATGCTAAAATAATGCAATGATTGAAAACTTGGGAGAGGTGGGTATAAAAAAAGGGGGACACTTCCCTCAGCAGGGAAAAGGGGGGTGATTCACAATACAGGTGGAGAGTTTGGACTTTGGAAAGAGAAAACTTCTCTGTTGTCACAGAGAGAAGATGGATACAAACAGAAAGTAGGTCTGCTCAACTGTGATTGCTAATGCTTCTATTAACTCCATACATCATGAGAAAATTCTATCGGATATCCTCAATTGTGTTTGGGGAGGAAAGAAAAATGACCATTAGAGGATAATGTACAAGACGAAGAATAAGCAGTCTGAGAAGTCAAGAGGAGGCTTGATTAGTGCCCAACAGGGAATTGCAATCATGAATTTATAATTTATAGTTGTGAATTTATGTGATGAACAAACCTGCCCACTTGTGTGACTTTTCTCCATCCATGTTTAGCTGCCGAGTGGAAAATTGCTGGAAATTTATTATTTCAAGGCTGGGGTTCATTATGAGAATATGTTGGAATGAGACTGCAGCTGGATGGGTTTGTACATTTACAAGAAATATTTGAAGGTTGATGCATAACTCAAAGCTAGATAATCAGGAGAGAAAAGGTGGAAGAGTACAGAGTGGGTAAGACCACCAATGGATTGGAGCTTGTCATGAACTTAAAGAATAGCTACACGGCAGGCACTGACCTTACCAGGCATCATGAAGGACGGATATGGTTTTGATGAGAGCTTTGGCCATTTAAATATCAGATTTAGATTGTGGTGTAGTTTTTAATGATAAAAAATATTAAGAGGCTTGCTTACACGGTGATGGTAGCTAAGGTAGATGTAAAAATGACACCCAAAAGCTGAGAATGAAGGCTGAAGGAAGATCATACACTCACAGGCAGACATCATCCAGAGGTGACGACAGGACATTGATATTTGACAATGAACATGAGCAAGGAGAGAAATGAAAACTTTCACTGAATAGCCTAAAGTCCAAAGAATTGAGTTACAAAGTTAGCATATGATCACAAAAATGCAGGAGCTACATAACATGTGTGTTATGTTCCAATATCAATTTTCTGATGATAATTCCAGGTCCTACAATATAATTCACTTCTGACACTAACGACTCAGCATCAGAGCCCACACATTAAAAGAAAAGTGCTTCAATTCTGACACTAACAACACACAAATTCTGGGGTTCCCATGACAGCTGTTTGGGTTTAGTAATACGCTAGACTAATTCACAGAACCCATGGAAAGCACTATGCTTAAAGTTAGACTTTTATAATAAAGGCAGTAACTAAAAAGAGCCAAATAGGAGAGACCTATTCTTGGGGTCAGGGTCTTGGGGAAGGGAGGTGCCAGACTCCCTTTCCCGATGGAGTCAGGTGAGCCACTGTCCCTGTACATAGATATGGTCACCAGCAACAAGGCTCTCCAAATCCATGGTCGTGACCTTTCCTTGAGATCTCGTTATGCAGACATGACTGATCACTGGATAAGAGACTGAACTCAACTGACCCTTCCTGGAGGTCTGAGGGGTGTTGCTAAAAGATTCAACTCTGTAATCAGGTGGTTAGTTTTTCTGAAGATCATCTTTCATCCTGACACAATAATTTTAGTAAAAAGTAGAACAGTAAGTCCCGGAGTGACAAACCTCCAACTTACATACAACTCTTATTTACGAATAGAATGCCATGAGGGCTATTGGTAATTCCTGAAGTTGGACATCAGTGAAAATGGTATCCTAGATTAGTCAACTCCCATGGGAAAGAACCAGTGAAGACCTTATGGAATGAGAGCAGCAGACAACAGCATTTACCGGAAGAAAGCAGGGGCCTATAAAATCTAGAACCGAAAACATTTTCTATCAGAGTTATATGATGCTTTTCATCTCACTGAAGCAGGAATGGCAAAGATAAGAGGAGCAAGATCCTGACACAGAGAGGTTCAGCAGAGTTTACCACACAGTCACCGAAGGCCTGAGAGGCTCCAGGGCCATTGATGATGAGAGAAAGCAAAACTCTGTACAAACCTCCCCTGATGCTGACTTCAAGAAACTGACTCCAGCAGCAGAACCAAACCCTGACTCTGACACCCGTCCCATCTTCTCCAGCAAGTCCATTGTCTTCTGCATTATCTAAGGTTGTTTAAGGTTGTGTTTTAAAATGATTAAGTATTCATATGCACAGAAAGGTAAAAATAAATACTATGCTAAGACAAACATCTAAGTTGCATTTAATAGGTAAATGTGCCTGTTCCAACTTACATACAAAGTCAACTTAAGAACACACCTACAGAACCTATCTCACCAGTAACCTGGGAACTGACTATCATATTCATATGTATTACTGTAAATGTGATCATTCAAATGTATTCTTTACATTTTCTCCACTATTTGTATTAATTTTAGAGCACCTAAGATATTTTTGTCTTAAAATCATTCATTCAAAGTTAATGGAAATAAAGGAGAGATGTCTGACCTATAGAATTTTACTTTTACACAAGTTCATTCTTTTTCCATCTAAAATGTTCCCTGCAACTGTTTTCGACGTCACCCTTTCATGACCCAGTAGTCAGTAAATTCTGGTGTCGTCTAGTAAGAAAATTTTCCTTCACGACTTCCTTTAGAGCAGGGGTGCTCAATACGTCGATTGTGATCTACTGGTCGATTGCAAAGGAAGTGTGGGTAGATTGCATGACATTAAAAAGATATTTGTCTTTTGATTGGCATACAGGGTAGCCAATCTGACGTCTGAACTTTTAACACCCTACGCATGTGCGTTAAACCGTGCTAACTTGTTCAGTTACATTGCTGCGTAGTTAGCCTTCAATTTATTTAAACTAAATACAACAAAGGGTATAAAAATGAGTGCCGTAGCTGGTCTGAGTAAGAAGCCTAAAACCTATCACTTTCATACAGAATGGGAGGGGATTTTTTTCACTATGTCATATTCTAAGTGCATTTGCCTCATCTGTCTGTGCGCCATTGCTATTCCAAAGAAGGGAAATGTGGAGTGGCTTTTTCGGACTGTTCATAAAAACTATGACATTGACTTTCCTCCGAAAAGAGAGCTGAGAAGGAGAAAGATGAAAGAAGAATACACAATATTAAATAGTAATAATAGTAACTTACATAATGATAATATAGAAGAAATAAATTTATGTTTTGCATTTTTATTGTAGGTAGATCATTTTGACTTGGTCATCTTATAAGTAGCTTGCAAGCTGAAAAAGTGTGGGCACCCCTGCTTTAGAGTGTCTAGTATCACTAAAATTGCCACCTGAGAGCTTCCCTGTGGTGACTGGTTCAGGGATCTTGCCTACAGTTTATATGTTTAGAGAAATGAACAATGACAGACAATGCAAAGTCAGTACTTGCAATTTTTCACCTTCAATTTCTAGTTTAAATAAATCATACAACTCATGGAAATCACCGCAGGAGGAAAACAAAATAGAACTCAATGGGGCTGCTGCAGAGAAAGGTTTCCTTTTCCGACTTGAGAGGCACGCCAGGCCTGGAACGCCAGCCAGCGCTCTGGTTCTCTCTCCCCTAAAGGCGTGATGTGATTCATATTCTCACCTCATGTATCCTTCCCGACCAGTCAGTTTCACGGCCTCAGTGTGAGTTCACAAGGAGAGGACAGCATTGTCCTCTCTGCAGTCTCTTTGCTGATCAGAGAATTCTTGATGAAAAGTTCCATCAGCTGAAAGCTCGCTTTGAATATTTTTCTATTTCGGTAATTGCCGGAGAGTTTTGCTGTCACACTGGTCCTGGGCCAGTATTCCCCTTACTAGATCATGGCCGATGGTGAAATTATGACAAGAACACTGTCGGCTTGCAGTGCACTCCGTAACAAACTCCTTATTTAATTGGCATCTCATGATGGAATTATTCCAACAATTAAATAATGTTCTACAATCTGGGCTACAGGTTCAGGTGGTTGTTTGGTTGGTTGGTTTTTGTTTGTTTTTAAGAAAGAGGAAAGGAAGGAGAAAGAGAGAAGCTTCAGTGCATTGTTCCACCCAGTTTGTGTATCCACTGACTGTTTCTCATGCATGCCCTGCTGGGCTCAGACAGTGACCTTGGGGTTGAGCCAGCACCCTTGGAATCGCCTGCGACCTCAGTCTCAAACTAGCGACCTCAGTACTCCAGGACAATGCTCTCTCCACTGCGCCACCAGCCAGTACTGAAGTATAGTTTTTGACTGTAGTGAAGAGCCAATGCTCCTGAAGTTTATGGCTATGGTTGGCATGCAAGACTTTAAATATTGCATATGCATATTTTTCCTCTATTTATGTTTGTTATTTCTTTACTTTGCCTTTTAAGTTTCTCAAAGTTAAACACAATACTCACAAATACACCAATTATAATACAAAACAATGCATATCCTAAATATTGCCTAATTGAGCCATTAGAACCATTTCTCATCAATGACTGACATAAAACAGCCAAGTGTTACTCAGAATATACAGATACTGAACAGAGATCTCAGCTATTCCTTTGTGTAGGACGGTTTCCCCTCATTGAGACACTGTATAACATGACACTTCTACAGAAGTTAGCGTTTATTTCCTATTCAAAACTAATTATCATCAATAATCACCAACCATGTATTGAAAACATAATACCACTCTAGCATCTGGCAAACTGATAGAGAAAAACACCCTTTTAAGGCTCTGCTAGAAAGAAAGTAATCAGATCTATTTTTATGCCAGCATGAATCAAGCAGGTTTGCTAAGACTCCACTCCCCATACTGCAACTGTGATACATAATACATACCTGAAGCCAACAACAGTTGCAAGAGCCTCCTACAGCCTATGATGGAGGTTTAATACTAGAGCTTTTCAGGATGGAGCTTTTTAATTATGCAGCTCCCTTATTGCAGTGTGTTTTGTCCTGAGCGTGTTACTCTGGGGTCCTATCAGAGTCTAGGTCTCCAACTACTCAACAATTTTTTTAAATCATTAAAATAACTATTCTAAATTGACACTTACAATAGCTACATTAGTACCTGTTAACAATAACTGAATCATGAATGGTTCAGAGAAGAGTACTAATTAATCCTAAAATCATGTTAACTAACTCTAAAATTATAGATCATCATTAATGTTGCATTTCCGGTCTCTTTGTTTTAATCATCCTGAATAAAATTTTGATGATACTAGAAAAAAAATGTTTCCCCTACTATAATTTTTGACTGACCATATATTTTGGTATTTTCCAATGCCTCGTAAATTTCAAAAAGTTAACAAAAATGCCAAATATCAGTACGATGGACCTTGATCATTCTTTGGGTAGTTGCAAACATGGGTAGTTGCAAAAAAAAAGTCTTCCTCTTTTTGTGGAAATTCCTGTGTTAGTCTCATAGAGGATCAGAACCCTCCCTCAACTATAAAATCCAACCTGCTGAACAGGGCGCCGGTGAGCTCCACCCTGTGCCAGCCTGTTCGGTCCTTCATGCCTAGTGGACGCTCTGTCAGAATAATACTCTTGCCCAAGTCCTTAAGCCTGGAGGGAATGACAGCTGTGAGCAGACACAAGAAAGGCACTTAGAGAGCAGCATCACTTTCCTGTTGATGATGGAGCCAACAGGACCATTGTATACAGACCATTCTTCTAAAATGACTTGGGCTTCGATTTATTTTTATTTTATTATTTTTATTTTTAATTAATTATTTATTTATCCCTTCATTTTAGAGAGGAGAGAGAGTGAGAGAAAAGGGGGAGGAGCAAGAAGCATCAACTCCCATATATGCCTTGACCAGACAAGTACAGGGTTTTGAACCAGCAACCTCAGCATTCCAGTTTGAAGCTTGATCCACTGCGCCACCACAGGTCAGGCCAGGCTTCGATTTCTGATGCCTGCTCTGAGTTTCTATTTTCCAACCCTGGCCCATCATGTTTGCCTTTCATTCTCTGTGGCATGAGATACCTTTCCGATAAATGTATCTTCCTCTTCAATTAGCCCAGGTCCATGTGTGGTGCTGGCCACTTAAGTCAGTAGCCGATGCACCTTCTTGGAAGAAGAGCCAGGATTCAGGAGGAAAATGGAATTGTAATTGCATGTTTGTCCATAAATATTCATGACTGGATATTATATATGTGGGATTGCAAATGATCTTCTTTCAACACAATTCTTTTCATAGTAAAATTGTAGCCCCAGATAACTGACTGCATGAATTAAAACTGTACAATTTTTAAGTGTTGTCACCTGTGCACACAAGAAACCATCACCAAAACAAAGATCATGAACATATCTATATGTTCCTTTTGCTCCTCCATAGGTCTCCTCTTCCTTCCATCCACTACCCCACGCATTCCCAGGATACCACTGGTACGTTTCCTCTACTATGTATTACTGTGAATTGTTCAGAATCTTGTATCAGTGGAATTATACAGTGTGCATTCTTTCTACATGGCTGCTTACACATTGCATAATTTTTTGATATTCACCCACATACTGGTATCAATATTTTATTCCTTTCATTGCATTAGATGAATATATTGTTTGTTTATCCATTCCTTGTTTATGGACATTTGGCTCATTTCCAGCTTTTTACTGTTACTAACAAGGCTGAAATGAACAGTCATGCACAAGTTCTGATGGGGACATATCCTGCTATTTTCCTTGGGATTATACCTCAGAGTAATGTTGATCATGTGCTAGCTATATGCTTAACAGAAAAGACTGCCAAACTGTTTATTCAAGTGTTAGTACAAATTTTACATTCCTCGCCAACACGAAGTAAGAGTTCTAGTTGCTCCACGTCCTAATCAACATATGGCATGGTCAGTACTTCCTGACTGTACCAGCTAGAACATTCAATACCATGGTCAGTAAAAAAGGGCAGTGCAGGTATTGTCTTTTTCCCCCAGATTTATAGGGAAATCATTGATTTTACACCATTAGTGTCAGCTATATGATTTTCACAGTTGTCCTCTAACAGATTGAGAAAATTTTCTTCCATACCCAGTTTGCTGAATGCATTTTTTTAAAAATCAAAACTGTATGTTGGGGTTCTTTTAAATGACTTTCTGGACATATTGTAATTTTTATACCTTTCTCATTTGTCAGTTTTTTTAGCTGTTAATATAGTGACTTGCGTTGATTTTCTATTAAACATATCTTACATTCCTGTAATAGATCTCATTTGGTCATAGTAGATTAGTGTCACCATATGTTAAATTTGTTTTGCTTAATCAACATTGTTGGTTTAAGCATGGTCTCTCTTTCCTCGTCTCTATATAGTATTTCATATAAGAAGTATGACTAAAAAATGGACAAGAAGCCCTTGACTACTTATTTCCAAGAGTGGTAACAATCTCAGAACCAAAAATAATTTTTACATTGCTCATGAAGTCTCCTACCTTTCTGGTATGTGTAGCTATGCACAGTTGACAGGGTGAAGACCTTGTGGGGACAAGTGGTTGTTTAAATACATACTTGTCTTGACATACCAGCACTGAGTTTTGGGTCTTCCTATCCTTTGGTCGCCTTCCCCACACTCCCTCTCTGAACCACAGCCTTCTGGAAAGAAATTTCAGGATGGCTTTTTATTCAAGTTCAGCTCTTTTTTATTTTTTTTCTTTTATGGAGATTAAAGTATCTCTTGCCGCCAGCCTCAGATGCCACCCACGTTGTTGTAAACAAGACATGCTGACTTGTGCTTGTGCCCCTCTTGAAGGGTCATCACTTTAGACAACTACCTTATGCTAATTATATCTAAGTCCTGAGCCACAGGGCCTTCCTGCAGCATTCTCGAATGCCTGTCTGATCGCCAGTGACTTTGACAGCTCTTCCTTGTGAGTATTGGTCTGGGGCTACCAATCTCTCCTGGTTTTAGAGATGTTAATTTCCAAACATGTTACTCATCATTTGTTTTTGTTTGGTATGTTTTGTACAATTTTAATAGTCTAAAATTTCTTGCAAAATGGGCTTAAACTATCAATGGTAAATGTACCAGTGAGTTTAAAAAAATTGTTTCCTGGTTCATAATAAAAATATATTTTATCTTCCAGATAGAACATATCTGTTTCATTACCTCTCTAGGACTAAAAATATTTACTTGACTTGACCTTAAAAACAGCTTATAAAAGTATACAGTTTACTTAAATTTTCTTTCACTGGACCTTTACCAAGATAAATTTCGTTATCCACCTTGTAGGGTTTTTTTTGTTGTTGTTATTAATACTAGGATGGCCTTGTCATTCTCTATATAGTTTCTGAAGAGTAACATTATTAATAATCTGCCCAGTACACTTTCAAAAATAGATTTCTTGCCTTAGATTAGTAAATGTTCATTATAACTCAGCGAGACTTTCAGGTGGATGATTTAAGTAAGCTCTGTGACACAACAGGCACTGCGTCTCTTGACAGTTATTTCGTGCTGCGGGTTATAGGAGGCACAAAGCTAAAGGACATTTTTTCCCCATGTGACAAGTGCCAGGTTTTATAAAACGTCTCTGACTACAGAGTATCTACCTTTTTAATGAGAAGAGACTTAAATAAGGATGGGGTGTGCATTCTCTCCTAGGTATAAAGACACATGATCACCCAACTGTCAGATAACATGAAAACTAAGATTTTTATAGCTTTGTGCAATAATCCATTAAATAGTATGTATTGATTGCCTTTTTGCCTTTTTGGCTAAGGATCCTTCAAATGCACCCTCCCTCCCCACGCTTACAAATGCTAGAGGCATTGAGCTCGCTTTTTAAATTGATTTATTCTACTAATTCAAAAGGAAGCACCAGACAGCTTTCTTTAACCTATCATTTGAGTATTTTGCATCTCATTGTTTGTCATTGAATAAATATCTTTGTCCTCACAGCGTTAAACACAGATACAGTGGTGTTTATGCCACGCAACTTGTGAAAAAATTCATCAAGTGCTCTGTGATGCACACAGTTTACTTAAAAAATATGAATAGGGTTTTGAAGACTAAAAATGGCCGGACAAGTAGACAGGTCACAAAGAAACTGACACATCAAGGGAAGGAGATCCAACAGGATGGTCGGGGTGTTCCTACTGCAGGTGGAGGGGCAGACTGCACTCCAAGGGGGCGGAAAGGACAAGACAGCTGCAGAAAACAGAGACAGAGAGAGACGCATGTCTCAGGACAGGCAACGTGGTCCTCTGACGTTCAGAAACGATTTTTCTTCTTTTCACATTTTGAACACACCCAACCAGCTCACCTCAGCGTAACTTCGTTAACTGAAGGCAACAATTGTCTTCAGTCTGTGGAAAGGGATATGAATGATCATATAAAACATGTTTCTGCTAAATAATAAGAATCTCCGATTTCAGTGTTCTTTCATTTCTCCATAACATATAGGACAATGCAGACGAGCTGAACAAGCAAGCCTAAATTCAGACTGCCAGGTTACAACTTTTCTTTTTTAACATTATTTACTACCTTTTCCCAATTTTGTTATGTCAAATGTTAATTAAGGGTGATAGTCTATTACATGTTTTCATTTTTTATTTATTTGCTAATTATCCATTATTTTAAATATTGCTATTCAAATTTATATATATTCTTGAATTATAATAATGCAAAATAAACAGTGTTTTACTGACTCATATCTATAAACCTACTTTTTCCCTACCCAAGTTTTTTTTTCTAAGGTTACTTAAAAATTGTTTTTATTTGTTAGGGTGACATTGGTTAATAAATTATGTAGGGTTCAGGTGCACAGTTCTATAACACAGCATCTGTATCTTGTAGTGTGTTCACCACCCCAAGTCATGTCTCCTTCCATCACTATCTGTCCTCTTTTCCCCTCTGCTAATCACCATGCTCTTGTCTATGTCTATAAGTTTGTTTTCTCTTTTTTTTTCTTTTGGCTTAATCCCTCTGAGAAACAGACTCATAGATGCATTGCCTTTTATAAAGGATAACTTTTTAAATAGTCCAACAGTGGGACTTTTTTCATAGACTAGACCTGGTTGACATAAGATCCCTAAATTTTAATTCTTTAATATACAAATCATAAAGAGATAATATTTTCTGGGTAAGGGAGCTGTAATTATTAAATTACTTTACAAAAAAGGAATGCTTATCAAGATTTCTGTTTGAGTATAAATGTGTTCTTTACAATCTGACAAATGCTAACAAATTGCCCCCAAAAGACTCTAATGAGATAAATTTCTTCACTAGATATCTTTGCCTCTCTGATGGGAAACTGGTTACAATTTAATGTTGGTTTAACTCATATGCCCTTGGCAAATTTTGACTTGGTAAATATTTTCATAAAATTTTTTGGCAGTTCATATTATTTTATGAGCTGACTGTATATTCCTTATTCATTTTGGCCAATAGGTTTGTTTGTCATTTTTCTGGTTAATACTAATTGAACACAGAACTGTCTTCCATTTTCATCTTCAAAGGTTTGCTTCAGACCCTCTCCTTTTCAGTATCTTCTTTTGTTTTTTCTTTTTCAGCTTTGTTTTCATTCTATCAAGTTCTCCAAATGAAAAGCTTCATCTGCATTGTTTATTCTGCTCCTCAGTAGTGTTTAAAGTAAAAATTAAGACTTCTTTCTTTCCTGAAATTTCTAAGCCCATTATAGTCCATTTCCCAGATCCACTTTGACCTCCTGCTATTTCCTTTGTGAATGGTGTCACCATCTCTTCCTCAATGATGTGACCTCCTTGTTTTTTCATCTGACATAATTTTTGCTACAATAGAATTGAAAGCTCACTGAATACCTTTATTACATATCTTGAGAGGACATTTTGATGAAATTACTGGAATTGCTTTTAGTCTTTTGAATACAGACATAACTGTGCAGTACTCACCTCTGCTTGGTGACCAACCGTGCAAGTCTACCTGGGAAGATTGCGTGAAAGAACTTCTAACATTGCATATTTAATCACATTTTGCTTCTAGCTCAAGGATAAAATCTCAAATGGTTTTAAAACATTTTATTACCTAGTTTTTCTCCCTTTGCAAACTATGCTTCTAATTCCTAAGGGAAATTTTTTTCATTCATCTATATCCAATTTAAAATATCTCATAGTGAATTTGTCTCCAAAAGTGTGCCTTTACTGATTCAAATCTCCACCCAATTTCTACTTCACACCTGCTTTAAAAATTAGTCTTTAGCCAACCAGTTTTCATTGCACTAAAAATACCCATTTTACTAAATGTTGAACAAATGCTGTAGGTTAATAGGTGTTTGTTTTGGTCAAATACTGTAATTTTATTATGCATAAATGATATAAATTAGTTAATACTTATTTTCAGTCCTATAAAAATATAGAAACTTGTAACCTACTTTTAAGAGTATAATTATTTAAAATGTTCATTGAGAAGTAACTAGAAGAAAAAGCAAAAGGCCTTTCTCAGAGATAGATCCTCATTAAATTACCTTAGTTTATGCAAATCTTACCAATGCATAATTCACTGAAGAAATATCAGAACAAACACTTCACTCCTATTTACTCCTAACTCCCCCAAATTAAATTTCAAGGTCAATTCTGGTCAATTCTGAATGAGTCCACATTGGCGTGAGAGGTATACAGGGTACCAACTGGGATAAATGAGCCTTTTGCCATTTTTGGACAATTTCCTTTCTGGATGGGGGTTTTGGGAGCCTCCACCCCCACCCCTTTTTTTTTACAGGGACAGAGAGAGAGTCAGAGAGAGGGATAGATAGGGACAGACAGGAACAGAGAGAGGTGAAAAGCATCAATCATTAGTTTTTTGTTGCCGTTGCGACACCATAGTTTTTCATTGATTGCTTTCTCACATGAGCCTTGACCGCGGGCCTTCAGCAAACCGAGCCACCCCTTGTTGGAGCCAGCGACCTTGGGTCCAAGCTGGCGAGCTTTTTGCTCAAGCCAGATGGGCCCGCGCTCAACCTGGCGAGCTCGGGGTCTCGAACCTGGGTCTTCCGCATCCCAATCCGACACTCTATCCACTGCGCCACCACATGGTCAGGCTACAGTTTTCCCTCTTTGACACCCTCTTTGGTTTTCCCCTATCTGTTTCTTTAGGGTATTTTTCTAATAATGGAAACAAGGATTACCAAAAAATGCATTTTTACTTAATGTCCCATTTCTCTGTTTCCTAGTATTTTTATCCAGATCAACAGATTGTTCAATCTGTAAAATGCTTTGTATGTGGGTCTGACTTCTTACATTTACTCACATTGTAACTTAGCTATACTAAGAAAATGTGCACTTTTTTCTAAACCATCAAGATACTCTGTTCTTAAGGGTTACCTGACAGGTTTTCACCTGCTCCTCACAACAGCCCAAAGTGTGGTCTTTCTGTTTCTTCTCTAGAACTTTGTATATGTGTTAGCCTTTGCAAACCACTGATGTCCTCCTGGATCCTCCAGCCCTTCACTAGTGAAGTGAGAACTGATGTCTCAGTTTCAAACACCTGTTTCCATGGGAAAGTCACCTGGCTTCAAACATTTCAGGAATTCCTTACTGCATGAATCCATCTCTCAGCATAGAAGGCATGCACTTACTTTCTCAAGGTCCTCTGGGTGCGGGTGAGGGTACATCACGTGACTTCTCTAGTCAGCGGCATGACATCCCGGTTCGTACTGGGAGTCAGGTAAAAGGATCAGTATCACCTTTTATACAAAGGGACAGGACTTTAGAAGACTTTCATTTTAAATTTATATGATTTCATGTTTATAACAGCAAAAGTTACTGCGTAGGTGTATATATTATGTATGTGTAAATTAGGGGATCAGGAAACGTGCAGATAGTCTAGTACTTTTGGCCTTTTGTACAGTGCATTTTCACCAATGAGATAAAAGTTGGCTTTGCATCTCATTTGCATAATTGAACAACTTTCTTTGACTTGTTTGCTTTTCTGATGTTCTTGTTTAATAAAAAAAATCAAATGATTTATTTTTTATCACTTCATTTTGAAATATTCCTTAATTTTTGTGAGCAGCATATATACATATACATATATATGAACTTCTCTATAGATGCTGAACAAAAAGTGCAAAATACAACCCCTATTAGAAAACCCTTCCAGAATGGATAAGCTAGTGTCACAAGAAGGAAGATACAGAGTCTTACTATTTTGACAAAATGTGATACAGATGAAATATACTTTCCAACACAGAGGGGGAACAACAGATATGAAGTCAGGTTATTATTACTAAGATTTAAGTCCTTTGACAAGCCATGCCATCATTTTTGAGTTCATTTAGCTCCCTGTGAATTGACTGGATTAGAGAGCATCCTCATAATAACTCTTCCTTTGAATTTTAAGATGTGTCAATACACAATCCTAAAAGTAAATTGCATGAACATCAAACATTGAATATATTGGCAACGTTAAGAGCAAATTATTAAAGTGAATATTTATATCATCTAAATCTAAAACTATAGTGCTAGCTCTAGGGCCATTTGAGGAGCAGCCATTGGGTATAAAAGAGAAAGCCCTTACCTTACTACTGTAAGAGACAGTGGGACTTTATTAACTCCCAGTGTTCAAAGCTAGAGGGTTTAATAACAACTCTTCTCTCTGCACACTGATTGCTAGAAAGCTGGTAATAGATGTTTAAAAAATAACACCCCCAAATGTGGCATGCCTCCTGGCAGCAGCCATTGGCCGGGTTAGTGGCTAGGTTGTCTCCTTAGTCACTTTCACTTTCCCCACCTGTACCAGTTTCTCATGTGACAGTTCCTCTCCGTGGGATGCTGGCAACTCAGCCAACATCAGCGGTTGTAAATACGACCATAAGAAGGAGGAAAGAATGGCTCATTTCTTTCATGGAAAACAAGTAAAGATTTCAAGGTTCAATGACTATGTAAGGACTACATAAGGCAATGCTGTTGACTTAACAGAAACCTTTTGGGACAATCAGTGCTTTCTCTGTATTCCGCCAAAGACATCCCAGCAGATTGAATACTCTCTCCTTTTCATTTTTCTTCGGAGAATGTCAAGTTCCTAAAAATAAACACAAAGATCATTTTTTGCCTCACCAAGGTTACTCTTGTTTTGCTCATTTGGAGACAGAGACCCTGAGATTCCAAGTTGGAGTCCCCGCTTCTTCTCCCCAGCTGAAATGTGAGTCGTGGCACATGTGCTTTCTTGAGCACGCTGGAAGCTTCTGGTCTCCCGGACGCGGGTCCTTCTGTACTCTACCTGGCTGTCTCAAGAGCGTCCACAAGATAAAGCACATCACCAGCCTCATAGATACAATACTAAGAAAACACAAGCAACACCCACACTAAACCAGGGGTGTTTCCACTACCCAGAGGGCATTTTGGACTCGTGCGAGTCACCCTTGGCTCCCACAGGGACCTGGTGCTACTACAACTGACCTTTCATGGTAGGGACAAGGGATGTGAGATTCTCTGCATAGCATCAATTGTCCATCCACCCCTCTCCATCTCCTACCCATTTCCCCTCTCCAACTGTTCCCCCTCGCTCTGTCTAGGAGGAGATGGAAGGATTAAACCTCCGGACTGCCTTGCAGGTAGGTTTGGCTATTTTTATGTAGGGTAATTGGATAGGATGGTCTTGCTACAGATTTGGAAAGTGGCCATTAGATGACTGTCATTCCTGTGGCTACTGGCTTTTGCAGCTGTTGATGGAAGTTGTCATTTTCCTGTGTTAGGATATTGTCCTTCAACCAGCATTCTGTTTGTCAAAAAACAAGGAAAGTAGCTCTGGCTTCTGTATATGACTCTGATTCCTGGACAGCAGCTCTGGGTACACTCCTGCCAGGTTTTGCTGATGGGGATTGTCTGGGGCTGTGCCATCATTCCCAGACCTAAACCAGCCTAGCTGTGGTGGCAAGCTTAAAAACAGGAACCTCACATAGGAAATAGCAGAATTTTCCAGGATACACTTCAACAGGCCCAGGCAGGACCATGTTTATCTAGCCCTTCCAATGACAGTGTAAGCTCTTAACTCCCTACATTAAATCCCTTGCTGCTTATAACAAAGTAGATTATATTTCCATTACTGAATCCTAATTCCTTCACATCTCATCCTAAAATGCTCCTCATGATTTATAGGATGAAGCATCCTCTTGCAGTCCAAGAAATTTCTGGTTATCTATTCCATAGGCCCTTCATTTAGATTTATATCTGACTCATACGAAACCATAGAAAATAGAAATCAAACATATAGGGACAGAGAGCAAATCAATTATTGGCTGGGGCCCCAGGGGTGAAGGGGTGGTTGACAAGAAAGGGGCACAAGGGAATTGTTTAGGGTGATAGAAACGTGCGGTGTCTTAATTATGATGCTAGTTACACAATTTGTCAACATTTATCAACATTTAATAAAAGGTCACTTAAAAAATCTTGCCTTAATTGAGAGAGCTTGCTTTGTTTGAAGCTTTCCCCAAATTATTTTACTCTTTGTCAATATTGTATCAATAATGCTGTCATATTTTGTCAATACAACACACTAAACCAGTTTTCCATATGCCACTTTCATACCCACAGGGATCCTAAATATACGTCCAAACATCTGATTACTACATGATGCCTTCTAAGGTAAGTGAGCTTAACTGTTTATACCAGTGATTTATACAAGACTGCATTATCAATTACTTCTTGTTTCATCTCTCATTGGTGTTACAGTAAACGTTCGAGATTTGCTGCTGTGGTGTGGTAAGAGACAGAAATCTTGGTTAGGCTATTAATCAAACCATTCATCCGTCCATTCATTCATTCACTCATTATAAAGCCCATCTCATATGCTCACAATGTAATAGGGACTGTTTGAGGCACTGAGGCTGAGGATAAAAAGGTAGTCCATAGCTGCATAGATTCTACCTTCTGGTGGGGCGGAAGGGTATGTGAACTGAGGAGCGGAATAGAGGCAGAGGAGGGATAAAAGGGACCAGAGGGAAAGCAGTCAGAGGGAAAGTAGAAGAAAAGTTGGGATCAGAGAAGGGAAATAGGTTAATGAAATTATATATACATAACACAGCATTATAGAGAACAGGACGGCAAATCCTGGAGGGAGGGGGAGAAGGGGACATGGGAGGACCGAAGGGGAATAAGGGGATGGGTGTAAATATATTCGGTGGGACACTTGAATCTATGTAAACACAAATTAAAATCTTAAAAATAAAATAGACCGATAAAATAATAATAAAAAAAATCAGGTACAGAAAATGGTTACAAAGAAAGATGTGCTGGACAGCCGTCCAGCGTCCACTACCTGAGAACTAAGCCTCAAGTTTGATCATTTCCCCCAAGATTAGTTCATACAGCATGTCTCATATTCTGGCATAGTAGTGTCAAAGAAGTACAAAAAAATAAAAAAAGAAAAGAAATCCACATCCCATTAAAGCAAAACAAGACACGCAACAGTGACAAACATTTTCTCCAGTGTCATCTGATGTCCCTTGGTCTTGAGCCGGGTATTCAGGAGGCACATACTGAGTTGGAGCTGAGAGTGCAGCAGGTCTACTGGGGAGTGAGACCTATGAAAAGGAAAAAACAAAAATGGAAAAAAGCAAAATCAGGCAAGAAAAGCCAACTGATTGTAACGCTGGAGCCCTGGAATTAACATTGCCGGATATAGGAGTCCCAGTTTGGGCAGAAATGGCTACACCTTGGCACTACCATCTAGTCCAGTCACAGCTGGGGCCACTCCTGGAAGAGCTCCACTTGTCACAGACCAGGGGCGTTTAAAGGAGAATGTGACCTTGGTTTAGATGATGGGGTGGACAGAGAAGCCCACAGCTATGGGCTGTTGGGAAACCACACTCCCCAGTGAATCTGAATGGAGCATCCTCCCTCCACGCTGCCAAACTCCTCTGTTAAATAATTCAGAAATTTTGCCTGACCAGGAGGTGGTGCAGTGGATAGAGCATCGGACTGGGATGCGGGAGACCTGGGTTCGAGACCCCGAGGTCGCCAGCTTGAGCGCGTGCCCATCTGGCTTGAGCAAAAAGCTCGCCAGCTTGGACCCAAGGTCACTGGCTCCAGCAAGGGGTTGCTCGGTCTGCTGAAGGCCCGCGGTCAAGGCACATGTGAGAAAGCAATCAATGAACAACTATGGTGTCGCAACGGCAATGAAAAACTAATGATTGATGCTTCTCACCTCTCTCCGTTCCTGTCTGTCTGTCCCTATATATCCCTCCCTCTGACTCTATCTCTGTCCCTGGGGGGGGGGGGGATTTAAAGGGGAGGTTTTATTTTTTTTATTCTCTTCATCTGGGTTTTATGAGGGACTGAGTGTCAATCAATTATGCTGAAAGACCATCAATGCCTAATTGAGTATGTCAGCATCCCCTATTTGTGCAGGCAAACCTACACTTCTAACAGACACAGGAAGCTTCATGGCCCATTCTTTTCCCATTTTCTCTACCTCCTACTTTTCTCTCTGTGTCTCCCTAAATCAAATATGCTGTATGCCTTTGAGCTGGATCTGTTCCTCACATCCCTGGTACAGAAACTCTTAATAGCTTCCAAACCAAAAGCCCTGTTCCCCTTACTTACTAAGGCTGAGGGCATAGGAGGTAACAGAATTATATAATCATTTTCCATGTTGTCCATTATAAAACTTTGTTTCTTCATCTCCATTTGTTGAGTTCTGGCCTCAAATAACCCCTGGAATGGGGATAGCAGCAGAAACATTTCTTCCAGGCAATTCTTTCTCTGCTGTGGGTGGCCCTGGCCCCATTTCCCTGAATATTTTATTTTTATTTCTCTCTGTTGTTCTTTCCTTTCTAGGAGGTCAAGCTGAATTTTCCAAACTTTGATATAGTTTTCTCCCCTACCATATGTAGACCTCACACAGTCTGTTGCATCTTTTTTGAAAGCATGATCAAAATCTGTCTTTAAGTCGATTCCATTGTTCTCAGAGCTTCTAGATTTATCTTTTCTAACTCCAAGTAATTTTTTTTTCCTGAACCAAATTCTGAGAACTTCTAGCCAACCCACCATACTATTCTCTCTGCTATTAAGAACTCTTGGCTTTTTGAGGCAGAATATTGATTGAATCATATTTACTAGCTCGCTCTCTCTAATGAAATTGGGTCTGTGAAAGTTTTGTTCAAGTATTGCTCAGTGTATATCTAGGTTTACCACCTATTTTCTATGTAATACTCTCAACTATTCTCCAGGATTTATTAATAAGTTCTACCACAGTGAGAGAGAGAGAGAGAGAGAGAGAGAGAGAGAGAGAGAGAGAGAGAGAAGGACTGCTTTTTAAGGTTTTTATCTCTTCCTTCAGTTTACCAAGACATTTATTCATCTAACACAGGGAATTTTCATCAGAACTTTCTAGATTGCTCATTAAAAATGTACATAAGTTGCCCTTTTGCCAGACTTAATGAACCAACAGCTTTTCCCTTGGGCACGGCTTCAGAAGCTGCCTTTTCAAAATTGTCCCACGAGTCTTTTGGCCCCAGCACTAACATCGAAAAACAGGACCTTGGGCCTGACCCGGTTGTGGCACAGTGGATAGAGCGTTGGACTGGGATGCGGAGGACACAGGTTCGAGACCCGAGGTCGCCAGCTTGAGAACGGGCCCATCTGGTTTGAGTAAAGCTCACCAGCTTGGACCCAAGGTCGCTGGCTCCAGCAAGGGGTTACTCTGTCTGCTGAGGACCCATGGTCAAGGCACATATGATAAAGCAATCAATAAAAAACTGATGATTGATGCTTCTCTCTCCGTTTCTGTCTGTCTGTCCCTATGTATCCCTCTCTCTGACTCTATCTCTGTCTCTGTATAAAAAAAAAAAAAGAAAGAAAGAAAGAAAGAAAGAAAGAAAGAAAGAAAGAAAGAAAGAAAGAAAGAAAGAAAAAGAAAAACAGGACCTTGGATTTTACTAGTCCCTTCATTGCACTCCTTGTGCCTACAGCTGAGATGAGGCTGGAAGGTGCCTGGCCATCCCGTCTGGGCCAAAAGCAATATGCCGCCCTACTCTCCTATTTACAATGTACACTATTTGCTCACTGTTCATTTGATTCAGTTTTCAATATATCATTATCTTATTTGGATTCACTTAGCTATTTATTCCTAAGTGCAGCCCCATCAGATTTTGGGCAGAACTAAACTTGATCTGTGTGTGGTTTAGTGTACTCATTGTTTCATGAATGATTTGGGACATTATCCTTTTTTGACTATAATTTGGGAGACCTTAGATAACATAAACTAGTTTTTTTAATATTTGAAATTATGTCTAAATCTGTTCTTACTCTTTTCTATAAGAATATCAACTAAAAAAAATCTCCTCAGTTTCATCAGTCACATATGAGTGATGCTTCCTACTGAATGTATTTTTTCCCTAGAGAAAGCTGAATATTTGTATCATCTAAGTTTTAAGATCCATAATGCTGTTATAAAATATCATTACAGATGCTTTTAACAGAAAACCTCTTCTCACACCGGCTTGAACAGGGAGCTATTCACACCGCAGGAATGTGAGGGGTTTTTCAGTCTCCCACGTAGAAGAGCAGTGGATGTCATCGAGAAAAGGGGCATTTCCTGCCTCTATTCAGGATCTCAGTTCTGGCCATGGTGTGGTTCAGGAAAAAAAAATATTACTTGGATTTAGAAAAGATGAATCCAAAAGCTCTGAGAACAATGGAATTGGCTTAAAGACAGATTTTGATCATGCTTTCAAAAAGATGCAACAGACTGTGTGAGGTCTACATATGGTAGGGGAGAAAAACATATCAACTTGTTTACCCTTTTGGGAGATGGGAGAAGCCACTTACTTCCCCAGCATAGAAAAAAAAAAAAAGCCTTTCTTTACCCTGACCGAACCAGATTTTGTCACCTGCTGCTCCTCATCCAGCAACAGTTGAGGGTCAAGAAAACATATATGGATTGATGTAAACCAATCAAGATCCTTCTTCCAATGTGACATGCGTACAAAGTTATTGACAAAGAGAATAGAAGAAAATTGATGTTTTCTAAGCAACCTAATGATTTCTACAATATCCTTTTTGACTATCTGACACATCTCACATGAACAATTTCCACTTCAAACATCAGAACTGTATTTTGATAGGCGATTAATTATTAATTATTGAGCCCCTAAAAGACGGTTATGGGAAGTAATGCTGGTGTCATATAATGCAATTTCCTCATTCTGAAGCTGTAATATTCATTAACTCTCAATTTGCATATGGGCAGCTCCAGTGTTTTGTGTATCTTCCAAGTCAATAATATAGAAGAATGGTCTTCTCTTGCTTTCAACTAAAATAGTAAATGTTAAAGGTATTATGTACTTACTGTGTATTAAGTCTTATGCTGAAAATGTTCTATTACTTCTCTCAACAACACGGAAATATTCCGATAAGATCTGTTTCTAGATAGGGGCTGAGTATTAAGTGATTATGTAATGTTCCCAAAGTCACATTGTTCATCAGGGGTCGGTCTGGATTCTGAACACAGGCCTAGTATGTGGAAAGGAGAAAAAATCCATGGAAAACCTATGGACAGGAGGAAAAATCTCATCCTCAGCTCCTACAATCAGTGACTGGGGTTCACACGTAAAACTGATGAAATATGATCAGGAAGAGAAAATGTGCAGCTCATTTCCACACGTAGTTCTGTCTGAAGGAGAGTTACATGATGGGTAACTCCAAGGGGTGGGGCGAATTTCCGGCTTGTAGACCATTTTAACAAAGAACGACGTATTTGTACAACTAGACAAAGGAGAAAGCATTTGGTCTCCTAGGGGCAGTAAACTGTAGGAAGGTTGAACTACATGGGGAGAATTAATGAAGATAATGGTTGGGTTATTAAAGATTTGTTGGCATGCTCTGGCCAACAGGATAAATTGCACTCTTAGCTGGACATTCGAAGCTTTCAAAAATAAAGACTAGACTATATTTTCCGAGCCCCTAGACTCTGAAGTTTACTATCCACTTACGGAGAAATGTTCCAACGACTCTCACTGAACGCACTTTTTAGACCTCCTCTTATAATACACTCAGTGACTTCGTTCTCCTGTCAACCAGCGTAAAGCTGATGTTATCTGCCTGTTCCCTAAACAGCCACAAGAAAAGTCCTTGCAAACATATGCTAGTGTGATTCATCTTATTATTTTAAATCATTTATCATCAATCTTTAGCACTGGTGAGTGGGGGCCACATCACGTGAAGGATTTTTTCTTCTTGAGTCAGAAGCCCTTCCTCATCTGGGCCTAGAACATACCTAACAAGAGCAGGCCCAGATTCACCCCTGAAGCTTAGCAGTCACATTTGTTACAAGGTCCACCCAAAGACTTGGATTTTCAACCCCACTCCTGTGCCTCACTGGTCTCCAGCCTTGTGAGACCAAGAAACAGGAGAGGAAGTGCTCAAGAACAGGTCATTTCTGCAAAAATGTGGGGTTTAGCTGCCCATGTAGACCAAGCAAAAACTGTCCTCAAGCTCCAGACAAGTGATGTGATTCAACTTGTCATTTTACCTATTCCAACTTTATCAACTCATAATGCTGTCCAGTTTAGACCTAGAGTTCTAAACTGATTTTTTTGCATTTTAATATAATTAATCATATATTTATGAATATCCACTATATACCACACCTTAGATTTTTGAGAATACAAAACAAATTTATTCCTTATTCTAAACATATGAGAAAAATTTATTAAAGACATTTACTATGGAAATATTTGTATTATATACCTAGTGCTATGATTATTATTATCTCCTTTTAAAAATAAAATTGTGAAAACAGTTTCACTAACTTGCCTGAGCCCAAATAGTCATAAGGTGGTAGAAGCAAGATTTGAACCCAAGGAGTCAGAATCAGAGCATACCACATCCTAAAAGATGTATGTTATCTTATTAGAATAAGTCAGAAGACCACTTAGTACATATCATTGTCCTCTGATGCTGCAATGACTAGTCCTACAGTTAATTTATATATGATTTTTAGAGATATTTTTACCCTATAAATAGAATCATGCATGTGCATCTAAGAATTGAATTAAAAATTATTTCTCTGACTAATGCTTTTAGAAATAATTTTGTTATGCTTTAGTTAAAAGCTGTAATTATAAAACTGAAGCATCTAATAATATAGTGAACAAGTTATAAAATAAAAAAGCAATTACTGGGAAAATTAAATATATAATAAACAGCATAAAAATTATTTTTGCATCAATTCAAGAAGAAAATGAATTTCATGGTGCACAACAGAATTAAAAGAAATTATGTCAGTTTGAGCTTGTGTTGCTTCAGGTGAAATATTCTATCTTTCTTTGAGAGCTCAAGTTAGAATTTAGTCATAAATCATAAGAAAACTTGATTCCATCACAAGAGCAATATACTAATGTGGATTCAAGGAGCATTATATCCTGGGTTAACTGAGAAATAAACTCTGTCTTAGAAATTAGCCCTGGTGGGATGGCTCAATAGTAGAACATTGGCCAGTGTGCAGGAGAAGTGACCATCTGCTTTTCCTCCCCTCCCTTTTCTCTCTCTCACTCTCTTCTCCTCCCAGAGACATGGCTCAAATGGTTCAAGCAAGTTGGCCATGGGCACTGAGGATACCTCATGGCCACCCATCAGGTGTTAAATAGCCTGGTTGCTGAGCAACAGAGCAGTGGTCCAGATGGGCCAAGCATAGCCCTGTAGGGGGCTCGCCAGGTGGATCCGGTCAGGGTGCATAAGGGAGTCTGTCTCTCTGCCTCCCCGCCTCTCACCTAAAAAAAAAAAAAATAGTATTTGTAACTATTAAGTCACAACTTGATAAAAGATGTCAAGTAAGAAAGTAACAAAGAATTATGCAATCAAAATCTCCTTTTTTATTTGATAAATTTGAGATTATAGATTTTTTAAATTTAAGGTGTGCCATGAAGTACTATAATACATATATTGGCATAGGACTGCCATAGAAACAATATTCAAAATCTCCCTTTGATATGTGTAATTTAAATTCTAACTTGGGATTTCAAAATGAGCTTACAATTCTAAAATAAAAATAAAAATTTACTAATCCGTCAAAAGATTGCACTTGTCATTTGCACTAAATAAAAAAACTGATATTGACCATTTCTAGGAAGAAAATGGAAGCATAATATAATTTTAGTGTCCTCCTTTCATGAATAATCAGTGAATGATTAAGTTTGTACAGTTGCAAAATTTAGTAGGGATATTAAGTTTCATAACACTTAAAATAAGAAAATTATGTGAGCTGTATTTGTATCACTTCAGAGTCATTTTTTAATATTGGAGGTTAATTAAATTTGCTGTTCCAAGCCATTAAGTATAATATCAATAATATTCTTGGAAGTCTATCTCTTTTGGTTCCCAGAAGCATAATTTTGAAAGCCTAGAGTAGGAATAAAGACAACAACCTTTGTCAAAAGCAGAGAGAACATATATTTGCCACTGGTATTT
Source organism: Rhynchonycteris naso (assembly GCA_037038555.1). Classification (NCBI taxonomy): domain Eukaryota; kingdom Metazoa; phylum Chordata; class Mammalia; order Chiroptera; family Emballonuridae; genus Rhynchonycteris; species Rhynchonycteris naso. Next base: position 202,696,259 of record CM072999.1, read on the forward strand.
GTATGTCAGAACATCACAAAAAAAAAAAAAAAAAAAAAAGCAACTAGCGATTTTTAACCATTTTCATCTCATGGCATACATAAACTAATTACTAAAATTCTGCAGCATACCAAAAAGTGCACTTTTTGCCAATCTGACAAATAAATAAGTATATTTTTGATTCATTCACAGAAAATGGATATTGTTTGTGCTGGTTGTTGTCATTTTTTTATTTGACAACCTAAGAAAAAAGAGGTCAGTGCCACTGTAGTCAGGGGCTATTTAGAAACAGTCAGATATCGTGTGTTTTTAAAAGTCTGGCAGCACACCAGTATAAATTAGCTGCTGTAGGCAATAGGAAATGGCAGAACTTTTGGGCAGGGTCATAATATAAGAGAAGGTGGATTTTAGGAATCTTGACATATCAGAAGTATGAAAAATGAATTGCGAGACAGGAAGAGAAGGCTTTTTGAAGAAGAATGAAGTCTCTATCCTAGAAGGGAATTGTAGCCTATACAGAAAGAATGTAAACTTTTTACAACTGCAAAAGAAACATTCAGACATGCAGAGACAGTAACACATCAAGGCTAAAGTAGAGAGTTAGGTGGAGATCCTAAAATTATAATTGATAAAATGTAGTCAGTAAATTATTTTAGGAAAAGCAGTATCATTGCCCTCTAGAGCAGTGGTTCTTAACCTGGGTTCTATCGAACCCAACGGGTTCGATGAGTCAGCCTCAGGGGTTCAGAGAAGCCTCTGCCGCAGAGGCCAGAATAAAGTAATACCGTAATTTGTTGTGAGTTCATACACTTTGTTGGTTTTGTTCTTTGAGCAAGGTGATGTTCATGTACGGCTCATTTTGTGCACTAGTAAAACATATAACTATGTCTTGAATTTGGAAAAATAAATCATATTTTATTTATCACTAAAGAAGGATTCGGTGAATGAGCATATGAAACTGGTGGGTTTGGTACCTCAAAAAAGGTTAAGAACCACTGCTCTAGAGATACTAATGAGAATGAAGAACTGAATCATTTCATCTCAGAAATACATAACTCACTTTAAAAAATTTTTTAAAAACACTGTAAGTTTAGTAACACGTTTTATTAGCTCCCTAATTTAAACTATTTATGTCTGGCAAAGATATAAAGACACTGCTGAGTCGTCTCTGTCTTTGAAGGGGTCCATATTGCTTCCACATTTGAGATGGATAGAAAGAGACATCCTTTCAGTAGTTTATGGTGTTTCCTGAAAGTAAGCATTTTAATCTTCCCTGTGTTGAGAGAAGAAAAATTAACTTGTGTTTCTTTCAATGTGAAAAAGAAAATAAATTCCTTAATGAAGAGCCTATTTTGAGAAATATAATCGACTTTTCACTTGGAGCTAAACTATTACTAATGGATGTAATTCAAATAAGTAGGAGGACAACGCTCTTGCGAGGAATGGTGGCCTTTCCCTACCGGGTCTGCCAGGACAATGAGCCCTGTGAAAGCATGCTCCCCATTGTGTCTACTGTGTGGCCCACGTGGACAAGGAAGCAAAAGCACACTAAAAAATGGACATGCTGCTCTGGAGTCTCCACACATTTTTATTAATCCCTGTGTCATATCTCTCTCCTGATGACCAGCTCAGTCCTTCCTGGTCCCCTTGGTAAAACCGCCGTGCCCTGCCATTCATGATATAAAGGAAATTCTGTCTAAGATTGCTAAATGACATCATAATCAACCCATGAATGGCATGCTAACAGGAGCCCAGAGTGCATGAGCGTGCCACCCTAAGCCTAATTCAAGAATGTAGTCCCCTCCTACAAATATTTATCTACAAATATTTATCTTCAGTCAAACCCTGGTGTGGACTCCTGGTCCATTGTTGCTGTGGTTGTCTTTGACATTTATTTCAACCTTCTAATGTGTCAGGTATCACTTTTTGCTTATATGTGTCATATCACTGTACAGGTGAATCCCATAAATCAACTCTCAAAATATATCCTATGCTGTCAGGTGCATGATGTATACAATATTTGGTTCAAAATGGCAAGCCAAGAACATATATTTATTTCTCCTCATTTTGGAAATGCAAATTGAAATCATAGAAGAAATCAGAGAGAGGAAGATTTTAATCCATTTTAAAAATCAGAATCTTTGATGTATTGCTATTTTTTTATAAGATAAAGATACATCAAGCTTCAGCCTTTATATAAAGAAAATGACATATCAGTCAATAGGCTCCACAGGAGAATCACAAATAACCTAATTATTTGAAAGCCAAAGGATATATAGGTAAGGGAACCTGTAGGAATATTTGAGAAAGAAGGCAAAACTCTCAATTATATGAACAGTTTTGGAAGAACTCCAATGTCTCACACATGGACACATCAGGGTATAAGACCTACTCATTCAAACCTCATCCCTATTTGGCATGTATGAAGTACAGGCTATTGTCACTGACATCTCCAATGAAAGACAGAGATGCTAGTTGCAGAAGGGGGTGTCATAGTCTGTCTAACTTTTGATTTTAGCCAAAATAAATAAATAAGTATGGAAAAGGAAATCTCTAAGATGGTAATAAACACCTCTGTTTTCCCTGGCAGTATATCATTTTTTATTTGCCACTGATTACTGGAGTCACTTATTGAAGAAGATTCTTCTGAGATAGCTAAGAGTAAAGAACACATTTTGATGCAATGGATAGCACATCATCTATTCACCCTTTTGCCCCAGAAAGGAGAGGGCTGTGGGCAATCCAGGAAGCCTGGCCTTACTAGCCACAGAATTTTCTGACACCTTGATCATGGGCTTCTTGCTGCAGAACTGTGACAAAGTAAATTCTCTCGTGTAAGCCCCCCAGCCTGTGGCATTTCGTTATGGGAAGCCCCAGCAGGCTAACCTTATAGGCCTCCCTCAAAAATGAAAAACCACCAAAATAATTAAATGAAAAGATTTCATAAATGGAAACAAATTCAAGAAACAAGAAAAAAATTTATACTTGATAAAAAAAATATTATACAAATAAGCAAAATGTGTGTAGGAGTGAGTGCGTATTCATGGAGGGGTTAAAAGAGCCAGAAAATGAGACTCAAGAAAGATACAGGAGCAAAACTGGACAAAATAGCACAGCAGGAGGAAAACTAATAAAATATGGTAGCAGGAAAAAATAATTTAGAGAAGGGAGTTTAACTGTATTCAAAGTCGTGGAGAGTTTGAGAGAGAATGAGAACAGTTTGACGCTAAATTAGCAATATGATGGTTGATTAGCTTTCAGCATAAACATTTTAAACAGAGTGAGGAACAACGTTAAGGACCATGTGGGATTAGAAGAAAGTCTAGGAAATTTTTTGAAAGTCCCCTTTACTCCTTTTTAATTTAAAGACACCAAGACCAGAGGACTATGGTTGGAGAAAGCCATGATGTCAAGAGGCAGCCATTACCACTTTCACAAGGAGATCCTGAGGCACTGTTGTTGAAGGATAGGTTCTGGAGCAGGTGACTACGACACTGACCATATGAATATATGACTAGTGTGTCTTTCAGGATCATGGAGGCTGCAAAGCTAAAAAGGGCACTTCCCAGCCTGTTTCACAGACAATTCTGCGTGGGGACCTTTGAAACCCGGAGTGGAAGCAGGGGCCAGCTATTTCTCCTGCTCTCTACTATTCAGCCTGATCAAGAAGACATGGTCATTACAACACAAAACAGTCAGAAGACAGCTTTATTCTTAATACATATTTTAACAGTGGATGTATTTATGTAAATCAATGTCTTACTGCAGGCGAAACTTTCACTGTGTTTATTAAAATAATTTTCTTGTCTTGGCAAGATTCAAATATGATACGTCTATGACAAACCTTAGACATGGGATGGTTTCTCTGTTTTCCAGTTGACAGAAACTATTCATTCTATGAAGTGTGTTTATTCACTGGTCACTGAAAAGTAGGGTAGAAGCACATTCTGTGAGCTCCCTCATGTCTGGAAACTGCTGTCAATGTAAAAACTTAGGCTACAATATTTGGAAGGATTTTAAGGATACTGTCACCCTCCCTTTGACGAGTCATTGCACAAGAAATTTAGGTTAAAAACTACACTGCTCATCACATCCATGGTTCAGAGAATTTGGAAATTCCATTTCAAAAATGTTTTGCATTGTTATTTCTTTTTCTTACTATTTAAATGCATGCTTTATTTTAGTTTAAATAATGACTGATTAACACCTAAAATTTTTACATGTACAACCGACCCCAAATTTTAATGTAGAACTCATATTAAAAATTAGATCAGATCTTATTTTTAAAACAGCAAATATGCCTGGCCAGGTGGTGGTGCAGTGGATGGAGCGTCGGACTGGGAAGCCGAAGGACCCAGGTTTGATACCCAGAGGTCACCAGCTTGAGCGCAGGTTTATCTGGTTTGAGCAAAAGCTCATCAGCTTGGACCCAAGGTCACTGGCTCCAGCAAGGAATTGCTCAGTCTGCTGAAGGCCTGCGGTCAAGGCACATATGAGAGAGAAATCAGTGAACAACTAGGATGTCACAATGGCAACAAAATATTGATGACTGATGCTTCCCATCATTCCGTTCCTGTCGGTCTGTCCCTATCTATCCCCCTCTCTCTCTGTCTCTGTGGAAAAGAAAAAACCCAGCAAAATATTCTATTATAATATCTAATTTTATCACCTTGAATATGATGCATTAAATGGCATGAAAGAGAACATAATCATCAAAAATCCAGGGGTCATTTTCATTTTTACAGAACATTCGTTCATATAGTGGGCATATGCTGGAAAGGAAGTCACTGCCCCCCCAACCAGGTCATCATTGTCATTAGAAATGCCATTTTTTCATGTTTTCCCCCTTTCTGATAAGCACTTTCCTTTCAAGCACAACTACCAGTTTACATTTCCTAGTCCATTATTTGCTTGGCACACCAATACGTTTTCCTTCTTTCAAATCCCTCCACACTCAATTCTCCAGGGCACCTGACATTGATAATCCACTCCCAGGAGTTGTCTCCCACTCCAGAGAAGGGGATTCCTGGGGAGGGGGAGGGGCTGAAGCTGACCAAACCCAATTCAGTCATCTTCCACCTGCGAGGCAATGTAAGTTTCTCCTGTAATTTAACAAATGGGATTTTAATTAGCACAATTTCATAGAATTTTTCTAAAACAGAAATAAATAACATGTGATTTTCCTTAGTTTGATTTACAAGAGTATAATGATAATCAAAATTATATAGTGACTTCATACTAAAAATGTTAATTTTCAACCCACAAATGCTTCCATTTTCATCAGACATGATATGAGTAGGGCCATAACATAGAACAATGGGGAAAAATTTTTTTGTCGCATCCACAAAAACACTTGTTCTTACCTAATTCAAGTTTTCTGATCTCAAATCTGACATTGGGTTTTCTCTGTAAGCTACAGTTTTTTTGCAATTCAAGATTATAGGTTTTCATCTTATTGTAAAATTTTCAACAATTAGTTTAATATAATGAAGTAGAATGTCTTCTTGGGCATCATCTTTGTGAAAATATAATAATTTATATTATGCAGTAAATACACTAATACACTAAAAGATATGATTGCATCAGAATTTGTCTAAAATTATGAAATAGAACGTATTAAAACACTAATTTTAATCATGACATTTGTGCAAAACTTATTTAAATTCTATTCAGGCAAAAATTTGCATTTGTAGCTCTTGCGTTTGTGTACTTGTTGAGAACAATCTCATTTGATGCTCCAGCAGTAGTCTGCCATCATATTTCTGTCCCATTGTCGCTGATAATGCTCTTCCATCACTTTCAGATCTTGATGAAAGCGTTTTCCCTGCTCCTGACTAACAGCTCCAAGACTTTCAGGAAACTTATCAAGGTAAAGGTTCAGAAAGTGAGTGAATCTTAATGCTCATGTTCCGTCTAATGCCGCGGTCGCGGAAAGCAAAAAGCATCCTTTGAACCAGAAGTTCATAGTTTTCTTCTTTTTGTTGCCAAGGGAGTTCTTTGTAACTGCCACAAAAGACTGCCATGCTGCTTTCTCCTCCTTATTCATCATCCTGGAAAATTCTTCATCATGTATGAGGGTTCGAATTTGAGGTCCATCAAATACACCTGCTTTTATGTTCTTGAAAAACAAGGCAGAAAAAGCAATAATATTATGTTGAAAGCATTCACTTTCTCTATTCAAAGCCTGAACAAATTGCTTCCTTAAGCCAAGTTTGATGTGAAGTGGGGAGAAAATGATCCTGTCTCGATTAACTACAGGTTCATTCACAATATTTTGCATCCCTACTTCCAGAGCTTCACGTTTTGGCCACTCCTTCTGTGTCCAGTGTTTCTCCCAGGTTTGGCTGTCCCACAAACACAGAAAGCAAAGATAATTTGTGAAACCTCTCTGTTGTCCTAGAAGGAAATTTACCACTTTAAGATCCACACAAATGATCCAGTTATGCTCCTTATACTTCAGAAAGTCGACGACAATTTTTATGTCATTATAATCTTCTCACAGATGAGTTGAATAACTAATTGGAACCGCTGCATAAACATTACTGTTGTGTAGGAGAACACATTTGAGACTTTGTTTAGAGCTGTCAAGAAATAGCTGCCATTCTTTTGAACTGTAAATGGTAATGCCAAGCTGGCTGAGAAGACTACTGATATCATGACAGTAAACAAAGTGTTTGTCTTTGGAAAAAATGTCCACAAAAGTTTGTTCACACTTCCTGTAATGGGATACGTTAGCTCACTGGTGAAGTACATTCTTTTCTTGAAGCCTGGAGGCTAATACCTCAGTTGCTTTCTTTGATAGGCCCAAATCTCTTCCTAAGTCATTCAATTCAAGTTGGCTAAACTGCTGAGGGGTTAATGACAGCTTGGCATCAGAAGACGACCCTTCAGATTCTACAACCATTTCCTCATGCATCTTATCAAAATACACTTGATCGCCATGTTCACTTTCTTCATCTTTAGAAGAAATAAAACCATTGAAAACGGGAACCGAGAGTGTCTCAGAGTGTGGGATAGGTTGTATTGCTGAAGGAATATCAGGATATGCGATCATAGGCCGTTTTTTCTTGCTGATGCCCTTTGTATGGATCAGACAGAAATAGCAGTCACTGCTGTGATCCTTAGGTTCACGCCAAACCATGGGAATACCAAAAGGCATTCCTTTGTGTTTTCCTTTTGTCCGGTCATGAAGCATTTCCTCACAATTATGACACACAATATGAGGAACCCAGTTCTTGTCTTGATCACCAAGGGGAACTTGAAAATCGGCAATATATGCACGTGTCACAAACAATAAAATATTGTGCCTTTGACATTAAAGTGTGTAACAGCCACGTATATAATAGAAAGTGTCAGGATTATTCTTACATTTATGCCTACTTGAAGATGCCATGATTCAATCTTAAAATAAGAGGATGTTTTTATCAGATAATAATTTTTTACATTTAAAACCAAATACAATTATATAAAAGTGATGTTTGTAAAACATTAATTCCCTTGTGGTTATGTTCAATCCAAGAGTCCTTGCCCTTTAACTCCAGTTTGAAAACCAACGCATGCCATTAATTATAACATAAAGAAATTAAATTTGCATAAAAACCAGAGCATGCACCAAAAAACGAATTTCAGATTTGGAATCAGTGATGCAGAAATCAGAAATATATAGAAAAGTTCTAAAACCTTATGCAACAGAAAATGAAAAAAAAATTGTTCCCCAGTGTAATCATTGAAAGAGAAAAACACGGAAAGAGCAGATTTAGAAGACAAGAAAGTAAAATATGACATGCATATTTCAGCCAATTACATGACGTGGGATTGATTGTATATAAAATCAATTATTAATTTCTGCTTCATAAATATTAGTCACTGATACTGTTCTCAAGATATTTTATATTGTGGTTGTTTTTCATGGTCAACTCTTTATTTGTGTATTTATTGTCAGGGGTGGTAAAAAGAGCAAAATAATATAAATTATAGGTATGTTGCATGGACGTCAACTAAAATGAGTTTCCCTTAATTAACATCAAATCTGTATTTTTTAGTAATGCTTCACTGAATTTTATAGTTCACCTAAATATTATATTGTCTACTTAAAAATATTTTATATTCGATACAGACAAAATAATACTATATGTTACCCACCCACGCTTATTCACCATGAGGCACTGAAGTTCGGAAGACCTAATTAAAACACTTCCTGCTGTGACAGACCCTGAAGGACTTTGCTGAGATCATAAATGATGCACTTAACCCATAACTTAAGATCTGTGTCAGCATGCAATCTTTTTTTTGCCACAATTCCAAATTAGTTCACTGCAATGATTGATACATTAGATGGATGCTGGATTTTTAAATATTTTATGCTTATATGTCTGGTTATTATAAACAATTTTTATGAACCTTCTAATACATGATTGCAGCAGCACATGAGCCAGAGTTTCTATTCATCATCACCCTTAGAGTGAAACTGTACATTAACTGTAACCAGGTTCAATTTTATGGAGCCAAACTCTTTTACTAAGTGTGTGTACCAAGACATGCTTCAATCAACAATGTAAAGAATTTATTGGAACCCATACTTTCACTCAATATTTGGTACCTATGACTGTATTGATTTTTGCCTACTGAATAACATCAAAATTATATCTCATTTTAGTCTCTAATTATATTTTCCTGGTTACTAAATAGGCTGAACATATTTTATATTTAATCACAATCCCAACTCATATTTTCTACTTTGTGAAATGACTGCTTGTATGGTTTGTCCCTTTGTTTCTTATTGTCTTTTTCAATTTTGATTTCTAGGAATTCTTTGTGTATTTTGGATGTTAATCTATTGTCAGCTTATTTCAAGTAATGGTAATTTTGAAGCACACAATTGCTTAACTTTAACATAATTTAACTTTTAAATAATTTAAAATAATTTTCAATAATAAAGAAAGTGCCTCGATAAAAATTGGGTCAGGCCCTGGATGGCTGGCTCAGTGGTAGAGCTTGGGCCTGCCATGTGGATGTCCTGTGTTTGATTCCCGGTCAGGGCACACAGGACAAGTGACCATCTGCACCTCATCCTCTCCCCTTCTCCCTTGCCTCTTTCTCTTTTCCCTTCCTGCAGCCATGGCTTAACGGATTTGAGCACATCAGCCCTGGGCACTGAAAATGGCTCCCTAGAGTCTCTGCCTCAGGTTCTAAGAACAACTCAGTTGTGAGCATGGCCCCAGATGGGCAGAGCATTGTGGAGATGGGCATTGCTGGGTGGATCCCAGTCAGGCATATGCGGGAATCTGTCTTTCTGCCTTCTCACCTCTCACTTGGAAAAGAAGTAAAGAAAATTGGGTCAAAGACCTTAACAGACACATCACCGAACAAAATATTCAGATGACAAGTAAGCATAATGGAAAGATGCTCAACGTTACACATCAGCAGAGAAATGGAAATGAAAACAGCACAACACAACCATTAGAACAGCCAAAATCTGGATGCAAAACTGAAAACACCAGATAGGGTGAGGATGTAAAACAACAAGAACTCTAATTTATTGCTGGTGAGAATGTGAAAGTGTGCAGCCCTTACAAAAGATGGTTTGGAGACTTTGTACAAAACTAAACATCAATTACCACACCGTCCGGCCATCAGTGGAGCTGAAAACTCAAGTCCACACAAAACACTGCATATGAAATTCAAAGCAGCTTTATTAAAATTTGCCAAAATTTGGAAGCAGCTAAGACGCCCTTCAGGAGGTGAATGGATAAATAAACTGCAGTACTTCCAGACAAGGGAATATTTTTTGGTGCTAAAATGCAATGAGCTATCGAGCCATGCAAAGACATGGGGGAAATTTATATATGTATTAGTAAATGAAAGAAGCCAGTCTGGAAAGGCTGCATACTGCATGATTCTAGCTATATGATATTCTTTCTTCTTTTTCAGAATATTTTTTTTATACTTTAAGACTTTATAGCAGTTTGCAACTCACAGCAATATTGTGGATATCATACAGAGATTTCCAGAACAAACCCTATCCCAACACATACACAGTCCCCTCCATATGAACATACCCACCAGAGTTGTAATTTATCACAAGTGGTGAGCTACACTGACACAAATGCATTAGCCCAAGTCTACAGTTCATATAGAACAGTAGAGTTCAGTTATGGTACGACACATTTTTATAAGTTTAAACAAATGTATAATGACATGGATACAAAATTAAACTATCATACAAAGTATTTTTATTGCTCTAAAAATCCTCTGTGTTCTGCCTGTTTATTTTATCCCTTTCTCAGCTCCAAGCAAAGACTTAACTTTTACAGTCTTCATACTTTCCCCTTTTGTAGAAAGCCATATATTTAGATATAAAAGAAAATCATCCAAGTACTCAAATATAAAAGGTTACAGAGGAACAAGGATGAGGAGGACAGCCGATTTCTCACTGGAAATAACGCAAGCAGACAGTGGAGCACATCATTAAAATACCAAAGAGTCTGCCTACCTAGAATACTATAGCCAGAGGAAATAGATTTCAAAATTAATGCAAAATCAAGACTTTTCCAGACACACAAAAGCTGAAAGTATTCACTGCTAGCAGACTCCCAGAGTGCAAGCAATGTTAAGAAATATTTTTGAGAAGAGGGAATATAATACCAATTTTTTGATACTTAAGTGTCTTAAAAATCATTGGTGGTATAAAGAAAAACAATAATGCAGCATAGAACTTATAACATTTGTAAAGCAAAAATATAGAAAATTACATCATGAAATTTAGAGGGGGAGAAATGGAAGTATAATATTGTAAGGTTCTCAGAATTAGGTTTGAAAAGATATCATTTGAAGAAAGTTAAAGATATTGGTCATAAATACTAAAGTAATCATTAAAACAATAATCAAAGAATAGTAGCTAATAAGTTTCTAAAGGTGACAAAATGGATTAATAAAAATATACAATTAATTGAAAAGAAGGATTGAAAAGGGATAAAATGAGAATAAGAATAGATGGGACAAATAACAAAAAACAACAAGATAGATTTACAACCATCTCAACAATCACCCTAAACAGATGGTTTAAGTTTACTCAGAGCTTGTAAGATTGAATAAAAAAGCACGACACACTAAATGTTACCCTTAACAAATTCATTTTAAATATCAAGACCTATTAATTTTAAAGGTTTTGCTTAATATATATATTCCTAAGTCAAGCAAATATTGGAATAAAAGAAGATTTTGAAGCAAAGAATATTGTCAGAGATAAAAGATTATTTCCTAGTAAGAGAGTCAATTCACCAAAGGATGCAATCATCTTAAACTCTACTTACATAATAAAATATTTTATTTAAAAGTGAAACAAAAACAGATGGCTTTGCAAGCAGAAGTAAACAAAGAAGAGTCTAGTTGTAGATTGTAATTTTCCCCTCTCAGTAATTGGTAGAGAGAAAATCAGTAATGACATTGAAAATTTATATGATACTATCATTCAACTTGAACTAATTGACATTTATACAATAAATGTCTACTGAAACTTTTTTTTTTTTGTAGAACATCTGGAATACATCTTTACCAAGGCAGCTCACATCTGGGCCATATAAACAGTCAATATGTTTTAAAGGATTTAAGTGACACCAAAAGTATGTTCCGGTCCCCATAAAATTAAATTAAGAACATTTCAAAGTTAATGTTGTGCTTCTATATAATCATTGGACCAAATAAGAAATCAAATGTTAAGTTAGAAATTATTCAGGCTGTGTGAAAATGAAATAAAACGTCATTATTTTTTTGTGAAATGGGACTAAAGCAGTAAGTAGAGAAAAGAAAATGCTCTAAATGTGAACATTAGCCAAGAATACTCATTATTATTGAGTTATTAATTAATTGTGGTCTTAGTTGGTACTGCCTTGCATTTAAGAAAGAAATAATATGAAATCCATGCATTCATTTCCAGAGATGTGAAGAAAAGGGATGCTCTCTCTACTTATTCCATAATGCCAATATTACCCAAACACCTAGGATAAACACATTAAAAGAAAAGTAAACTGAATACCAATATCCTTCTAAACAAGTTTTTAGTGTATTGAATCCAAAAACACATACAAAAGAAAATATATTAGGGCCAAGTGAGGTTTCACAGAGAAATGAGATCTTTAACATTCAAAATCCAATAACTGCAACCGATAATGTTAAAAAGTTTACAAGGAAAATCATATGATCCTCAAATTCTACAGAAAAAAACCCACATTATACAAAACTAGCCAAGCTCACAGATACAGAGAACTACTGGGTGGCCACCAGAGGAGTGGGAGGGTGTGGGGTGAAGTGATGGTGAACTGCCATTTTGTTTAGCTTAAATAAATTTCATTTAATTTAAAAGAATATATAAAAGTGATTAACATAATTTTACTTATTTTTTCAAGTAAAGGTATTATCTTGTCTCTCCTTTCAATGTGGCAAAATGACATTTTTTAAAATATAATTTAAGATACTTTTATGATTTTTATTTAAGGAAATGCATCCACTTGGATTATTTATGAAATTCCCAATTCTATGCCATAACGTCATAAAAGTTTAATTTTTGCTTGTTTTAATTATGTATTTAATCTTTTATTTTAATTTAGGCAATTCTAAAACATGTATATTGATTCACTTATTCTCAAGAAGGTCATATTTGTTACCATCAAACATTAACTATTTATGATATCTAATTGTTTCTGCTAATTCTGAATAAATTGGTGTATCCTACTATATATATCCCGATGTGATATGTGATATTAGGATGGGATTAAGACATTTAAGTGTGAAAACATGGAGGAGTTAGGATTCTTAATGTGTTTAGGACATAAAGATCCACAAATTATTAGGTTAATTGCTGATATTTGTTTTCGTTTTAAAGCCAGCCCTGCAATTTTCTGTTGTTGTCGTTCTGCTATGGCTCTAAGAGGTAACTGTGCAGCCTAAAGCAGCATGTGCTCACCTAGACCTAAGGAATTCATTTACTGAGCCTTCCCATTAGAACAGCAGGGGGCTTAGTCCCAAAGCATCTCTCCACATCTCAGGCTCAATGAGTTGAGGCTAAATAAAACTCAGCTTCCATGCAACAAACACCTGCCCAGTAAATCTCCTAATGGGTGGTAAACGGTTAGCCATCCCGCTCCATCTCCAGGATGCACGCCACCAGACTGTCACAGTTAAATCTCAAGTGCAGCAAACTGGAGTAGGGTATTGAACCTCCGAGAACAGGATTCCCTGGATTGTTTGATGGGATTGTGCAGCTAGGGAGGATATATAGGAATCCAATCAGCACACCAGCGGAGGCAATGATGGAGAGTTGCGGAAAGGGGAAATCATATTCCGATAAATCCATAATTCTTCTCAAAAATACACAGGGGACCCAGTGCTATCATTTTATCTGAACACTAGAATACTTTTCAAAGTGATAAATTACTTTCACTGACTGCTAATTGAAGCATGCCACTTTATTATAGTTCTTTTTCTTTTTATGTACACAGGAGAATAAAATGCACAGGAGAAACTCACTGCACATAAAAGAAGGTTCATTCTTTAGCTGAAATAGAGTAGTAACTGCGTGGGAAATGAGAACGTTTCCCCACTAGATGGTCTTATATCCAAGGTACAGGCAGGACCAGCTAACCATCTGCTCAGCCACCCGGGGGAAGCCAGATGACTCCATTGGCATCACTTCACTACAGAGGAGGGGCAAACGCAGATTCACGGTTGTGAGCACATGAGACACAGAGTCTAACCTCGTATTCTCATTTATTAATTACTGCGTTACTTTCCACATGAACTACTGTAAACTTACTGTTGCCCCACCCTGTATTATTCACCGATATCCACAATAGATCTTATTTCACACATTTCTTTTAACTTATTTAACATCGGACATAAACCTCCATAAATTTCTGGCGGAAGACTGAGTGATCTTCAGGCTTCGTTTCTTACCTCTGTTAAACCCAACTTCAGTAGGCCACCGGATTTAACTTCTTAAAATGTCCATCTATTCCTGGCGTCAGAGCACGTGCAATGTTGCTGCAATGCCTACTTGGAAATGGGTGAGAGTTCAAGTGATGTTTTTAACATATAAGGTCCTTCATTATCTGACCTCAACTTAACTTTTCAGACTCAATTCCTACAATGAATTTCCAAACACATCAAATTTCTACCAACCTCCCTCTCTCAGGTTTAATTCTTCCAACTTCTATCTTTATATATGTTTAGTCTCCTTCCCCCAACTGGAATGTATTTTTCCAGTAAATTAATCCTCAAGTCTTAACTCCTGGAATAGACTCTGATTTATTTCACATCAACCCTGCAACTCCAGTTTTAAGTGAGTATCTCCCTGGTGCTCTGAAAATCCCAGGCTTTAATTATACAAAGCTTAATAATAATAATAATAATAATAATAATAATGGCTTGCTTTATTTTCTGAAACTGTCGTTAATCGGCTGATGTTTTTCTATAGCTGAATTAATCCACCAGTGTTTATGATGAGAAAGTTGTACTAGCAGTCTATCTTATTTTATTTCCCCAGTCCATGGCCCATAGGAGACATTTTGAATCAGTTACTGAACTATATCAATTCTTTGAATTTAATATCGCAGATGAACGTGTGATTATGAGTGTATTTCTCTCACCTAAAACAAAAGGATTGTTCCTGTTAAAGTAAAAGCCACTTCATTCAAAATTGAAATATCAATGATTCTTTATCACGGATACATTAAAATGCCTTATACAACTGATAAATGAAAGATATGAACCTTTCAGCTCTTTTTATTGGTAAAACTCAGAAATACACTGTGTTCCATTTGCAAGGATTCTGAGAGTAAGGTCTATTTTCTTTTGGTATTCAGACTTAATTCCTCCAGAGTGACCCTCACCACAGAGCAACTTACAGATTCACCTGTTTTATAAATTCCCAATAACTCACACTGGTTTACACAGCAACGGTATTATCAGTCATCCCTTCCTTGGAGAAAATATTTCAAAAAGTGCAAGTCAATGACTTTAATGGAAATTTCCACCATTGCTTAGTAAACTCTTATTGATTTCAAATAACATACACTCCAGTCGATATGTAATCCATCATTACTATCTACAGCTTCCAGATTTATAGAAATAAATAGTCTCAAATTGTTTCAAGGGAAGACAAGATATGTCCATAACTGTACAAATTCTGGGCCAGGCAGACGTTAATAACCCTCTTCTTCTAAAATCCTATTCCAGCATATTTATCAGGAGAGTATATCATGATGAAGCGCCCTACAGCTCTGCTGAGGTCCCCTGGAAGCTGACTGTTGTCCTGACAAATGTGTCTGGGTGGAGGGTGGGGCAGGGAGGCAGCCCAAAGGCAATCTGAGCAGTACATCTACAACACAAAGAGAATGAGAGTGCCACTTTTCTGCTATACAAATTCTTGGAAATTTCTTTTCTCTAAGAACAGCACCTACTCAAATAGGAATCATTCTCATTTATGCAGAAAGTAGACACATTGTCAAAAAAACTCAATCATGTCTTTATTTCCTGGTTTCGTATAAAAATTTTTGTTTGCTACTTTTCCTTCCCTTGAGCTTCCCAGTTTTGCCTCTAGTTGGATTAGAACAGTATCAGCAGGGGGGAAAATAGTTTAAATTGGACAATAAGAAAGGTTTTTGAAAGTTGCAATTTTTTTACTGTCAATCCTAAGAATGTCTCTTGATTCTATCTCCCTACATTTCTGAATCACAAAGTAACTTTATTCATATAACATTTTTTTTTATTTGTACTAGGAAATGTTTCTGTTCTAGGTTTTCAAGAGATTTTTTTTTTTAATGAGAGAAAGAGAGATAGTGAGACAGATTCCCACATGCACCCTAATTGGGATCCACACAGCAACCCCATCTTGGGCCAATGCTCAAATCAACAAAGCTATTTTTAGTGCCTGAGGCTGATGTGCTTCAACATAGCTACCCTCAGTGGCTGGGGCTGATGCTCAAACAAATCGAGCCACTGGATACAGGAGGAGAAGGAAGAAAGAATGGGAAGAGAGAGAAGGGAGAAGCAGATGGTCACTTCTCTTGTGTGCCCTGCCTGGGAATCAAACCTAGGACATCTATACTCTGAGCTGACACTCTAAGCACTGAGCAACCTGGCAAGGGCCTGTCATGAGATTTTCACCTGAATCCCCTCTCAATTATTTTTTCTGTGTTTCCTGGTGATAGGGATTGAATATTTTTAATTTTATAATTATCTATATTCTTTTTATTTTACAATTAAGTTTATACAAAACATCAATCACACAGTGCACTTAAGCCTGTGAGCTTTTCTAACAAGTCATCATTTTACTTTTCCCTGAACTGTTTATGAGTTAAAATGCTACTTCTAAAGAAAAAGGCATCATTTCCTCAAATCAAGAAATCTGTATTTATGCTTGCTTATATTCCCACATCTTCTATTATTTCTTGTGGCCTTCAAAGTATCTGAAACATTTTTGAAATAAACTGACATTCTAGATCTCTTCACCTCTTAGCACAAAACTCTTTCTGTTATAAGATCTTTCCCCTTCAAAAATACATGCCTATATAATTTTGCTAACCAATCTCACCTCAATAAATTCAAACACATATATTACAGACTTGCCCTCCACTTTTAAGAACAAGGTTGGCATCTAGATATGCAAGATTGGGATTAACATACCAACTGTATCAGGAGTCCCAGAGCCTGGTCTTACTGATAAAAGCAGTGTGTGTGGATATTTTAGGGAAGATCTCTGGGCAGAGGTGAAATAGTGATGTCCGTCTCTTTGTGTCAGATTTAGGAGGGATACTCAGGAATGTCTGCATTTTTTAATATTGCAAAGCTCTGACATACTTTCTACACAGATTATTTTACCCAGAAGCACCAAATGCAAAAGATAGAAAAATGATGCTGCTATTCGAATTGTGTTTCTCATCCATTTACATCTTTCTGGTCTTCCTGCGAACTTTTCCACCACCTTCAGTCTTGTTTTGAAATTACTGACTCGGTGCTGGCCCCTCATTTTGCCACAAACACAGAAAGACTAAAAGACACAGTTAAATTCTCACACAAATTAGAGACTCTGCTACCCTCTCCTCTCGGTTGAAAACAAACCAAACCAATCAATGAACACCAACCAAGAGGGTGTTGACTGCGTGACTATCTTAACCACCACGCTCTCTACACCTGAGACTAAGCCAAACCAATACTGGCTGTCAACTGCAAAGGGCAAAAAAAAAAAAAAAAAAAAAAAAGAAAAGCTCAGGAATTATAAAGTAAAAACCCAACCAAGGAAACAATTATACTAAAGACAAACAAACAAAACCGTGGCCTGGAGCTGAAGCAGGTTCTGAAGCCGACCTGCCCGGGCAGGGCCCTCACTCTGCCCATCACAAGGCACTGAAGGCACTGGACTTCGGACAGCTGACTTCGGTTCACTCTGCCTCAGTCTCATAATCTGGAAAACCGGGCTATGAAGGCACTTACTTTATAGCATGGCTAGGAAAGTTAAAGGTTGACATCTGCAGAACGTTTAGAACACTGTGCAGTACGTAGTGTTTGTTAAGTACATTTATACTGTAAAATAAAATACATTTGAAGGGATTACAGGTGTCAAACCCTCTGCATAGTCAGAAATTCAGATATAAAGTTTAACTCCTCCAAATTTTAGCCTCCTGTTGACTAAAAAGAAGCCTTGCTGGTAATAAAAGGAGTCGATGAGCACATCTTTTGTATGCTTTATGTATCCTTTATGTATGCTTAAAATAAAGCAAGCTAGAGAAAAAAAATGTATTAAGACACTCATACTGAACAGCAAATACATTTACATTACTGGACTGTATTTATTGAAAATATAAATTTAAAGATGCATGTACAAGTGGACCATGCAGTGCACACCCATGTTGCCCTAGGATCGACTATACAGAAAATAATGTGCATTATACATGTCTAGTTTAATCAATAAGTATAAAGCAGTCACCCATGTAACTAAGTAAACAAGTTGAGTCAGTAGATAGAACACTGTGTGGACCCCAGAAAGACAGCCCGCATTCCCACAATGCATTTGTTACGGACATTTCGTTGTGTCCAGTTTTGCTGTTAAAAACAGGCTACAGTTTTGTTGCCACAGAACATTGGTACATAGAAGGAGGAGTGGACCTGCTAAGCAATGGAGTACACATATTTTCCATCTTATTAGATAACACTCAGCAGATTTTTCCAAAGCATCTGTATAAATTTATACTTTTCAAGGCAGATCTATGAATGCTGTCACTGCTTCACCTCTTAGCTATTGATCGCGACCTATAAATTTTTCTACAACTTGACGACTCAAAGTCACAGTAGTGATTTATCATCTCTCGATTTTCTGTGGGTCAGGAATTAAGGAAGTGAATATTTGGGCAGCCCTGGCTCCGCGTCTCTCGTCGGTCGCAAACCAATGTCACTCGAACTGCGGTCTCACAAAAGCTTGCCACGGGTTAGAAGGTTGACTTCAAAGGGGTTCATCCACACAGCAGGCCTCCTGGCGCTGGGTCTTGGCTGACTGCCTTTGTTCCATGGGGGTCTCCCCACCAGACTGCTTAAATGTCCTGCCAACGGCACAGAACTGGTGTTCCCAGAACGAATGACCTGAGAGAGCAAGGCAGAAAGCTCAATGCTCTTTGTAATCTGGTCTCAGGAGGGCCGCATGGCTCCACTATGTCCTATCAATCACACGGGCCCGCCTGGCTCAGTCCACAGGCCCTGGAAAAGGTGTGAAGGCCTCAAAGTAAGGCCCACTGGGAGGCAGGATGCCACACGCCCCTCACCCCAACAGTCAGTACTCTCAGGCACTGAAAATATGTTGTAGTTTTCATTTGAATTTTTTGTTTTGATTATCAGTAAAATTATTTTTCACATTTACTGTCATTCATATTTTATGTTTTGGGAAGTTGGAATGTCTGTTTACTCCATCGCCATCTTCTCTCTTCCTTACTCTTTTTTAAGGTACATCTGCACAGCAGCTTATTCTAAGAACCCGTAGTAAAGTTCATTCCATCTTCCGATATGTAGAGTAAGAAAGAGAAGCCAATCTGAAAAGGCCAAACGTGAGTTTCGTTTCGCATATAGTTGTCAACATAAAAAACACCCAAGCCTGTACAGAATTGCTATAGGAGTTTATCTGAGCCAGAATGGTGATGTATCTCCAGACTGGAGTTGCTTATATTGATCACTGAAATATCATCGAATTCATATTCTCCACAGGTCTCTTGTGTAAAAGTTTAGGCATAAATAAGGAAGGAAGGGATCCAAACACCTGTAATAATGGAGAAATTAAAAAAAAAAAAAGCCTGACCTGTGGTGGCACAGTAGATAAAGCATCGACCTGGCATGCTGAGGTCTCTAGTTCAAAACCCTGACCTGCCTGGTCAAGGCACATAGGGGAGTTGATGCTTCTTGCTCCTCCTCCCGACCCTTCTTTCTCTCTCTCTCTCTCTCTAAAATAAATAAATAGTTTAAAAAATATATCATAAAAAACATGCCCCACTGATCATTCCTGGAAGATACAAGACTATCCTTATCTCAGATGCTTCGACTTTTCAGCTAAGAAAATGACTTTGCAATTAATGTAGAAAGCCGACCCTCCTCACCCGGGGCACCCAGGACCCCTGGTCTTCTGCATGCCCGTTTCTAGAAGGAGATGCTAACGTGGCTGTTGGGGGACAACGCTGGGTGATTATCGTCTCCCACACCTCCCCTTAGGGGTCTCACCAATATTTCTGGTACCCACCTGGCACCACACACAGTTATTGCAATATTAGTGACTGTATTCCCTATGCTTTACTTTGCATCCCTATTAGAGATCCTGCGCAAGCACTCTGAACCCAGCCGGCTGGCTGGTGACAGCAACAGGCCCAGAGGCATCAGACGCCAAGCCCGTTCTCCCCAGAAACCCGGGAGGCCACACGTGTAGTCTGGGAGACTGGGGGGGGGGCAGCAGAAGGCACACCTGTGGGGTGGGGGACACGCTCGTGCACCCTGCACTCAAGGTCGTACCAGCTTCCCGCTCTGTCCTTGAGCCGGTGGCCCTGTGGTGAGTGCGCCCCTCACCCCAGGACTGGGCCAGGGCTGAGCAGATGGAGCGCAGGCGGACTTAACCCCCCATGGCCACGGGTCCTTTATCAGGTGCTCCTGTAAGTGCCAAGCCGCACACCTCAGACTTCTTCTCAAGATCCACGTTGACTGCCCAAAGTGGGCATCACCATGTTCGAAACCTCACAGGACCGCTGCTGTGCCTCTCCCACAGAGGAGGAAACAGGTTCTGGAAATGACATGAATCCACTGCAGACATTCCTAGCACGTGGATCCATGGAAACCGTAGGGCCAGGGCCATGTGACAGAGATGCTTACTGTGCTTCCGTTGACATATATGAGGATGAGCAGACAGTGCCAAGAGCTGTATTTATTTTATTTTCCCCCACAGAGAGATCTTGTCTGGTCCCGCCTGTGCCAATCCACTGCTCACCTACTGAATGCACCCGTCCACCGCAGCATCCAACGAGACAGTGCTGGTGGGGTCGCTCCAGCATTTCCCAAGGCTTTTTGATAAGGTCAATGTCTGAAATATTCTTAGGAAGAGGGCATTTCTTTTCATTTACTGTGTGTGTGTGTGTGTGTGTGTGTGTGTGTGTGTGTGTGTGTGTGTGTGTGTGTGTGTCAGAGACAGAGAAAGACAGAGAGGGACAGACAGGGATAGCCACACAGGAAAGAAGAGAGATGAGAAGCATCAATTCTTTATTGCAGCACCTTAGTTGTTCATTGACTTTCTCATATGTGCCTTGACCCAGGGGGTGGGAGCTACAGCAGAGCGAGTGACCCCTTGCTCAAGCCAGCGACCTTGCTCAAGCCAGATGAGCCCGCGCACAAGCCAGGCGACCTCAGAGTTTCAAACCTGGACCCTCTGCATCCCAGTCCAACACTCTATCCACTGCACCACCATCTGGTCAGGCTTCATTTACTATTTTGATAACAGAGCCCAGAACCTCCTTTGGATATTCCTTATCATATCGAGTGTATTCAAAAGGGAAAGGACAAGTTTCTTTCAATCCTGAAGGTTTATATTTTAACTCTACTCTGGGAAACAGGAAAACTACCAGACAGATGGTTTGGGGTCCATGGTCAAACAGGTTTGAATTAAAAACTGCACAACTACATCCTTAAAACTGACTCTCAATGGTGAGTTGGTATAAAATGCTTTCCTCGTGAAGGGGTTTTAACTCACAGCCATTGCTGAAAAGTCCCTGCAATGTCTGGGTGGCTTTCTTTTCCTAGAGCATCGTTACTCTGGTGACTGGTCTCAGATCTCTGGTAGTGCTAATGAAGGCTTCATGATAAATACTGCAGGACATTACCTTAAGAACATTAAAGCTTCATTCAGGGAAAAAAAAAAAAGCTTCATTCAGGGGGTTCTAAGTAAAAGATCTGCATGGTTTGTCTTTGGAGATCAAGTTAAGGGATATTTATTAATTTCCATCCCCTAAATTCCCTGATTAAAGAGCCTGGGAATTAGATAATTCTATCAGATTAGTCAATTCTCCTCTGAGTGTTTTGCTACTGGATGACTTCTGGTCCCATGGGATGCTCCCACACTAACAGAATACTTCTCTGATACCATTTTCCACCAGCAGAATCCATCTTAACGTGGATTTATGTAATTTTACTCCTTAAATATGTTGGGCAATTGTATTATTTTTTAGAATTAGTTGTATCAATTTTGAATTAGAAGAAACCAATGAGCACAAACTCACCACACCAAGTTATCAATATTATATTACTGTTTTATAGTTAAGGACTCTGAGCTGGAACTCACGGCGCTAAACTCCTGGTGTCCTCAGGCCCTAGGGAGTGTCTGCTCCCTTTTCCTGTTACATCTATAAACTGACCTCACTCCTGGGCTCATGACCTTCAGCCTCCATCTTTAAAGCCAGCAACTGTGTCACCTGGGACTTATGTCCATCTTCACATCTCTTTGTCTGACTCTGACGCATACACTCTCACTGTGGGCACTTGATTTACAGTGGTCCTACCTGGATGATCCAGAATCATCTCCCTATTTTAAATTCTTTTATTTTAGAATGTCAATTTCATCTGCTACTTTAATTCGCCTTTGCCATGTAGCTTAACATATGCACAGTGTCTAGGGATGAAGACATGGGCATCTTGGGTGGGCTCATTATTTTGCCTCTGTAGCTGTGTTAATGAAGCACATATAAACCATTCAACAATTACATAACAACGTATGTTCAGTTCAGTGAATATGTGTGAAGAATAACAGAGCAACTTTATGGCTAATCTCTAACTATAATGTCAAAGACAGAACTCACTTCTTGGCACTTTTTTTTTGTGTTGCACGTGGAACAGCTCCTTGAATGTCTTATGGCGCCAACAGTTTTACCCCGGGCCAGATTACAAAGAAAACTTTTTTTATGGGCTGGATGAAATATTAAAATTAAAAAATGTTAAATACAAAAACAATTCGTTTAAGTAAACAAAATTTTATTATGTAATTTGTTTATGAATAAATGTGAGTGAAAAAAATTTAATATACAATATCATTTTAATAAAAATATATTTTAATAAAAATATAATTACATATCATATAAATATCCAAACTGTATCGCAATCAATCAAAACAATATTTAATTAATAGAATCAGCTTGAAGGGGTTATATCACAAATAAAACAATTATTTTGTTTTACAAACAGCCTGGACACGTTTTCAGTTATCAACTGCAGCTATTACCTATGCTACAATGCCACTTGATTCAGCACACTTGACCACAAAAACAATGAATTGTTTGACCTTGTGTGCACACTGACTAACTCTGCCTAAAAGAATGTGGGATTCATATTGCCGCTAAATATGAAACAGTTCATATTGAGTACAGATGAGTACAAAAGTTATAAATCTTTATAATGGAATATTTTTAAAAAATAAAGAAGTATCACAAATCCATTTGACCAATTCTTGGAAGTTAACCCTAGATTAGTCACACGCGGAATTCTTTTCTGTGTATGGCTATCTTCTTAAATATCTCAATTTCCAATAATCAAAGAGGGTTCTGCTTCTAAGTAGCTGAGGTTTTGAAGTAGCAGAGAATATTAAAAATTTAATTGCAGGCCGCATAAACTCATTATGCAGGCCAAATCCAGCCTGCAGGCCGTATGTTGGCCATGCCTGTCTCATGTGATGGATGGCTATTTGTTTTAAAGCAGTGGCCAGTATTATCCCAAACACAAATATCAATTTATGCCACCTCTGTTAAGGACCTCCCTTATCCTCTGGCATTTGCCTGAAAAACTATGGGCATGGTGCAATCTTATTCTTTGACCCCTCCACTTTGGTCACTGTCTAGCATTACAGGACAGAGTTAAGTAATCATTTTTAGGTATATCTAAATTCTATTGGCCATACCTCTATTATGGAATTAATTCACCAAATCCTATTTCATCCTCCATATTTCTCCTATTAATTAGTTCCTTGCTATCAGAAATAATGTATTCTTCTTAAGTCCAGTTACATGACCTAATACTGTAGGTTGAAGTTAACAGAGGCTTAACATCTACAAAGGAATGAATCAGTTACAGAATTATTTAATAGCTGAGTCAAAAGACATGCTGTAAATTGAGATGTGTGATACCCAATAGTTATTATTAAGTTAATGGAGGTGTGTCTGTTTATTGACTGTATAGGGACTCTTTGAAATTAAGTAAACATGTAAAGATAATTGAGAATGTGTACAATAGCGTCCAGGATGTTATAATGCACTTTGAGAAAGTCTTTG
Organism: Rhynchonycteris naso; assembly: GCA_037038555.1. Taxonomy (NCBI): domain Eukaryota; kingdom Metazoa; phylum Chordata; class Mammalia; order Chiroptera; family Emballonuridae; genus Rhynchonycteris; species Rhynchonycteris naso. The sequence goes on from CM072999.1 coordinate 202,720,063, forward strand.
TGATACCTATTTCCACCTGACATACATTAATATTATCTGAGTGCTCAGGTTAATGTGTTTGAACATTTTTTGAGTAAAATATCATTATTCTAAATTATATTTAAACCTTTTTGCATTAATTAACATTATCCTGTAATTTGTATAACCAAGGTTTCATTTACTAATGACAATCAGACTTGTACTCATTAAAGGGAGTTGAATCTCAGAATTAGAATGTTGTTATTGATCAAATTTTTACTAAAATTTTTCAGTAATTAACATTGATCACACACTGGATAAAATGTGATTACTTCATAATAGCCCTAGAATGCAGACAGAGCCCATTTAATTGCTTAAGAAAACTACTGACATTTTCTAAATTTCTATCAATGAGTGGTTTATTAATTTTGAATATCACAGATATTTTTAATTCTGAATTCTTAGTTGACTTGTCAAATGATTAATTGTTCATAAAAATAACACTTTAAGAATTGATCTTTCCTGAAAGAAAGGAAGAGATGACCATTTTATGAAAGATTTTCGTGGATGCCTTCGGCACCACAATCCAATTTCCATCTGTAGCATATATAATGTATAATAATACTATGCACTCCATCAGAACAAAATAAAAATTCATTGAACTTAAATTGACCATTGTAATTCTAGTTTCTTCTCCAGAGTGTAGAAAAGTAAAAGAAACTCCCACTCTCATAACAAAAAAGATTTAGACTAAATTCAAACTCCTGACTGTTTTGAGTCCATCCGAGAGCTGTGGTCGCAGAGCAAATAGACCCAACATCTTGGAGAGACTTCAGAAAGAGAAGGTGTGTTTCTCCACAACCCTACATGAGTGCAGTGGCAAGCTTATACAGAGCCCATGCTGTGTCAACAGCGGTGCCCACCTAAGGATGGGTACAATGCCCAAGCTGTGGGGACAAGGAGCTCCTACAGGACTCTTTCCTCAGACACCACTACAAAACACAATGTTGCTGGCTTTAGTTGCTGAACAACACTCACATCTGCAGAGACCAGCAATGAGGAAGAAGAAATAAAGCTCCTTCCTGAGGTAGAATTAAGCCCTGAGCCCAAAATGTTAGAGGCCGAGGGTTGTGGGAAAGAAAAAAGAAAGCTGTGCCCCCAGGAGCCATGGAAGAACACACACCTGAGGCTGAGTCTTAAATTGCAGAACAGAGACCGTTCCCCCCCCCCAACCCTCCCATACCACTGCGAGCCACGTGGCTGGACTTACCATGACAGCCCCCTACAAAAACACTGTCCCGGCATCACAGCAGAAAAGGTAACCTACTGTTCAGATTCAACACACTGCTCTGATAAGAACTAGCAGACATAAATCTAAGTCTCTGTAAATCGGAAGACTGAGTCGCACTGAGGGAAACCATGACAAGAGCAAATCTGAAATGCAGCCCCGCTCCTAGACAAGATTCACGAAAATTCCTGAACCAAAGCCGAGCAACAGGGAAGCTGTGACTGTTGTGGCTGTACTATTACTGTAATGCTAATATTATTAGTATTCTGCTGATTAAAAACGAAGCATTAAATTATTAAACAAATTCTGTAAGAGCTGAAATGTGGGTGTGCACTTCTTCAAACGAAAGAAATTATTTACAGTCAATTTCAGAACCCCTAAAATCCTAGGCTATCTTTGTGAAATGATGTCTTTAGAAGTATACAACTGTGCAATTACTTAAAAGCAGAAACACAACAAAATTAAGAAAATAGATGATGTAGTATTCGTATAACACTATTCAATTTTAGGAGGATTTCCTCCCCCCCCCCAAAAAAACCCCCACAGGATATACGAAAAATAAAACATTTCATTTGAACACAAAGTGTTTTCCTGAAAAATGAATGTGTACGTTCTGGTGGCGTCTTCTTTGATTGGGGAGGGGGTAGGAGGGGGTTCCTGCCGACTTTCAATGAAACCTAGGGTCAATCTTTACACCAAAGAAAGTTCCTAACTTGCAATATCTTTTGAGCTTGTAAGGAGAGATATCACATAAAATTTCAGCGCCAATATTTGAGATGAAAATGAAAAGAGAATTCGTTTTTTGGAAAAGAACTTCAGAAGCGGTTCCCGCTATGAATATTTAAGCAAGAGCAGTTCTGCCAATTAGCTCCCAGGTGTGTGGAGGCCCGATAGCCAGAGCCACCCGAGGCTCCTTGGACGTTAGGAAAATAAATCAGCTCGGAGAATTTCAGAGGACAGGCTGACACAGGAACACGGATTAATTCCCGTGAAAAACGAAAGGACCGAACTATGGAGTTCTTTAAAAATTCGCCAAGAAGATTGTCAACCCAATTCTCTGTTTGCTTGGTCTGTGCAATTGCTTGGACGCATGCAGACGTGAAGGCTTGGTCCAAGGGAGGTCCCTCATTCCCACTCTGGATTCTGTCCTCTCTTTGAATTTATTGTTCTTTTCCTTCAAAGTCAATGTTCACTGGAGTTTAGATGAGGGATGGAAACCTGGTATATCGTTACGTTTGTGACTCTTGATACCAGAGGTTTTGGCAAATGATGGTCTCCGATTAGAATCTTCTCAGATGTAATTGAGGATTTTTCCCCCCAAAAAATCATAGGCTAGAGAGTTGATTTTCAGATAATCCACAGAAGAATTTTATAATCACGCAGGTTTTTTAGATGTTTCTTATCACCTGCATCATGTTTAAACATCTGTCAAGCTATGGAAGTGAGTCCAAGAGATGTTTTTGTCTTCCACCCTTACATTGGAAATTGAAGCGTTACTCATTAATTATTTCTGTTTTAAGTAAAATTTGTTTTGATATGTCAGAATCCCTACTTTCTGAAGTATGTAATTAATCCAGGCTTCATTTCATCTTACATTTCCACCATTTTTATAACAATATAAATCGTAACTTGATATTCTCAGTAGTTAACACACTGCTGACTCAGCTGTATGATGTTGCCCTAAAGCCCTCACCACTACATCCTTACGGTGAAAGGCAGACATCACTGTTCCTGCCTCTATGGCTTTAAAACCGGTTCAGAGTACAGAGCCATATTCTGTCTCCTGGGGCACCATCTGTCTCCTATGTAGCATCTTCCATGAACTTCTCTCGCCTAAGCACTGCTGTTTTGTGGTGAACTCTTGCGATTTCCATCTTGGGAGTTCCCAAGATCCCAGATGCTGGTCATATTCTCATGACTGTTTTGGTATGGAAGCTGCAAATCCTGTCTATCTAGTTAAAGGTATTTTAAAACAAACACCTATGATCCCATTTTATTTTTCAGTTGGAATGCACTTACTATCACACCCAGTCAATCAGCTTGCAAGACAACCCTTTTCCTGGGGCCGCCTGGGTCCCACTCAAGGATGCTCTGTGTGGCCCCCGACCAGGAGCACCACCACCTGAGAACTTGTCATGAATGCACATTCCTGAACACTAATTCGACCAGAGGTGCTGAATTTGAAACAATGAGGATGTAGCTAAAAACTCAGTGTTTTCACAGACCCTCTGGGTCATTAGTTTGCATGCTAAGGTTCAAGAATCACTACCTGGGGAGAGCTGTGGGTCCCTTCAGCAAACTCCACCTTTTATCATTTCAGCCTTGGATTTGACTGACAGCATTTATTCCTGGCTGTAGGATTAAATTATGTGATCTTAAATCATATGCAGTATACAGAATTTCCTAATAGCATAAGTTATTAAAACATACATACATATTTTACTTTCTGAAAATCAACTCGAACGCCAACTACACAGAAAATACTTATTTCTACTTCTCTGGAAAATTCTGTAAATAAGCGTAGATGATATGTTCAACATTTTTCCCTATACCTTTGGAGAAAAAGCATCAGTAAACTTCCAAAATCATTCTAAACTTAATTCACTTTTTTGAATTTTCTATAATGCAAAAATAATCTGATCACCATATACTGACATATATATAATTAAAAGATTTACTTGGGTTAGCTTTTTATATCATAATTCAATTTTTATTTTTATTTTATACACTATTCCATGCTATTTGTGGTTAAATTATTCTTACTATTTTGTCTCTACAATTGGATAAGAATAATTTCCATGGCAACAGGACCCATTTTTCAGCAAATAATAACTTTGAAGGTGCTATTCCTTTGGGCTTGTATTTTGGGTTATTCCATTAACCCTAAGGGAGTTTTATATTTAGCTTTTCTTGGAAGGACTTAATTTGAAGAACAAAAGCAAAGATCAGATTTAAACTAGGTTAGATGGGTCTTCCTCTCTGAGATATATTACCTATAGAGCAGGGAGTTTCAACCAGTGTGGTGTAAGAATCTTTAAAACATGCAATACCTGACTATTTTAGTCAGGGGCACTGACCTCTTTTCCTTTAGATATTTTTTAAAAAATGACAGTCCAACACAGCAATAGCCATCCAGTGTGAATAAGTCAAAATCATATCTATTTTTTGTCAGATCGGCAAAATATACAACCTATTGTTTTTTTCATTGGCGCGCTGCAGAATTTTAGTAATTAGTTTATGTGTGCCACGAGATGAAAAAAGGTTGAAAGAGGCATGCTTACATCTTGGACTACAAAATGCATAATTTAAAAGCAAAGCAACCCAATTATTTCCACATATGGTTGATATCTGAAGAACATAGTCTTCCCACTGGTAAAATTCATTCACTTTTTCCTTCACAATGCTTTATTTCATTAATAAAGCTACTTTGTTTACTCTAAATCAGAAAAATCAGACTGTATTTACACTCTAGTTGCTATATGTCGAATGTTTTAATTTTGAAGTGTTTCTACTTCCACTCGATTTTTTTAATTCAATTTACTATGGTAATATAGGTCAATACCATCATGTAAATTTCAGGCACACAACTGTATAATACCTGCTTACTCTATGGCAGGGGTCCCCAAACTACGGGCCACATGCAGACCCCTGAGGTCATTTATCCGCCCCTGCTGCACTTCCGGAAGGGGCACATCTTTCATTGGTGGTCTGCTTTTCCTGCCTTGTTTTTCAAGAAGATAAAAGCAGGTGTATTCGATGGACCTCAAATTCGAATCCTCATATGTGACTAAGAATTTTCATATAAGATGAATAAGCAGGAGAAAGCAGCATGGCAGTCTTTTGTGGCAGTTACAAAAGACTTCCTTGGCAACCAAAAAGCAGAAAATATGAACTTCTGGTTCAAACGATGCTATTGGCTTTCCAAGACATTGGATGGAACATGAGCATTAAGATTCACTTCCTGAACAGTCACCTTGATAAGTTTCCTTGAAAATATTGGAGCTGTTAGTGATGTGCAGGGAGATTGCTTTCATCAAGATCTGAAGACAATTGCCTGACCTTGTGGGGGTGCAGTGGATAGAGCATCAGACTGGGATGTGGAAGGACCCAGGTTTGAGGCCCGGAGGTTGCCAGCTTGAGCGCAGGCCCATCTAGCTTGATTGAGCAAAAGCTCGCCAGCTTGGACCCAAAGTCTCTGGCTCCAGCAAGGGGTGGCTTGGTCTGCTGAAGGCCCATGGTCAAGGCACATGTGAGAAAGCAATCAATGAAAAACTATGATGTCACAATGGCAACAGAAAGGTAATGATAGATGCTTCTCATCTCTCTTCGTTCCTATCTATCCCTCTATCTGACTCTCTCTCTGTCCCTGTTAAAATTAAAAATGATCTAAAGACAATGGAAGAGGCTTATCATGGACTATGGGACAGAAATATGATGGCAGACTACTTCTGAAGCATAAAACGAGATTCTCATCAACAAGTACACAAACGCAAGAGCTACAAATGCAAATTTTTGCCTGAGTAGAATTTAAATAAGTTCTATGCAAATTTTATGATTAAAATAAGTGTTTTAATATGTTCTATTTTGAAATTGTAGACAAATTCTTATGCAATCATATCTTTAGCATATTAGTGTATTTAATGCATTATATAAATTATTATATTTTCACAAAGATGATGCCCAAGAAGATATTCTACCTATGTTGAACTATATGTTGAAAATTTTACAATAAGATGAAAACCCAAATCTTAAATTGCAAAGTAACTGTAGCTTACAGAGAAAAACTAATATCAGATTTGAGACCAGCACACTCAAATTAGGTAAGAACTCGTGTTTTTGTGGATGCAACAAAAATTTTCTTCTCCTGTGTAATGCATAAAAGAACATTTAGATTGTAAGATGTAGTACCCCTATGTGAATTGCAGCAATATTTACAATAGTTTGGATTCTTTCATCAAACACTCCCACAGAATACTGAAAATCAACCCTTTATAATCATCACATTCAGGATTTATTTTTTCTCTGTGATTTCACAATGGCAGGGCACCTACGTTGGTCTTGTTCTTAACTATATTTAACATACAATGCTTGATACTTATAGGCATTAAATGAAAGGTAGTTCAGTAGATAATTTAATAAATAAAATGATCTATACAGAGAGAAGAATCAAAAGTATTTGCTGAAGGCCTGACCAGGCGGTGGCGCAGTAGATAGAGCATCAGACTGATATGCGCAAGACCCAGGTTCAAGACCCTGAGCTCGCCAGCTTGAGGACAGGGCTCATCTGGCTTGAGCAAAAAGCTCACCAGCTTGGACCCAAGGTCACTGGCTCCAGCAAGGGGGTGCTCGGTCTACTGAAGGTCCATGGTCAAGGCACATGTGAGAAAGCAATCAATGAACAACTAAGGTGTTGCAACGGCAACGAAAAACTAATGATTGATGCTTCTCACCTCTCTCTGTTTCTGTCTGTCTGTCTGTCCCTATCTATCCCTCTCTCTGACTCTCTCTCTGTCCCTGTAAAAAAAAAAGTATTTGCTGATGGAAAACAGATGTAAGTTTGATGTAAAAAATAACCAAAAGTTAGAAGTAAAAAATATTATATTTCACTATTCTGAAATTAATACCAGGGTGGACAGACTGTGGTCATAGCTGGCAAAGTAAAAAGTAAATTTACAAAATCCCCCCCAAATTTAAATGGTGTAAGAATATGTTCTAGAATCTTGAAGCATAATGTGTTTCAGGAATCTACATATCTTTCAAATTTATTACTGTTACACTTATTATTCAGACTTCGTATGATCACATAAATGCATTTACATGTTTTTGTTTCTATGCACAGGAGTAAACATTTCTGAAACATATTTTAATTAAAGTGTTTACATAGAAATACATAGATATATTTCACCTTTATCCAGTGACTTGTTATAATTCTAATTTTAACTTCAGCAGTTATTATTCCTGGGCATCTTCTCTCTGGCTTCATAGGCACTGAGATCAAGAATTTGGAATCCTAATACAGAAACTCGTGTGCATAGCCTTACACTTTAAATACTTAATACAGGTAAGCAATTTAGTGGGTTTTATTCCACAGATGTTTCTATAAAATTCCAGTCCTATAGTCAATTACTGGGTTCTTTTTTGGGATAGATCATGAATCTGTATTTTCTAGTCTTTCATCCTTTACAACATCTTAACCAATCATTTCTTCCTTCCATTGTCATTTGTCTAATATAGTCAGAAATAAGGTAGGGAAATTTTGATTTTTTTTCCAGTCTTTTCTGTCATGTGAAATGCAGTGATTCTCATACACCTTAATCTAGTAATATATAGGTCTTACTGCTTGAAATGTACTTTTCAATCTTCAAGTTTCTTGTGTGGTTTAAAATATGGTTATTACATTAGTATGCACTGGTTGCTATTTTAATGTATTTGTGTTTCCTCATCTAAGGAATACTAAGTAGGCTTTAAAATACATATTTTATACTAATACTTTATATATGGAACAAAAATGTCTACACTTCTTTAGAATAAGTTATAAAAATTTCCAGGAACAGCATTCTTCGAAGAATTGAATGAAGTATTTGTATGCAAACTAGTTGATTTTAGATATATTCCCTGTTTCACACAATAAAGATGGCATTCATGTTTACAAATGATTGATAAGAAGACTGGAAATTCAGATAGAGCTATGTATAAGTAACTTTAGGTTTTTATTAAAAAACAAATCTTTTAAGAGAGATAATTTGGTTCTAAGATATTCTTTTTGACTCATTTCATTGTACTGGTTAGCATGATTAAACATGTGCAAGTTTTAAATAAGTATTTTTTCAAAGAGGACAATAAACAGACACAAAGTAACCCAATGTCATTTAATCCATATATATAGAATGTTATGTAAAGGAATAACGTTCAAGCCAAACATATTCCCTTCATCAAAACCTTTTCCTAGAAAATGACTTTGGTAAAGTTTTGCCATTTCTTCTAAATGCCGTAAACTAAATCTACTCAAATAAACTAATAATATCATCTCATGTGTGTGTGTGTGTGTGTGTGTGTGTGTGTGTGTGTGTGTGTGTGTGTGTGTGTATATATATATATATATATATATATATATATATATATATATATATATTTTAAGATTTGGTAGTAGTATAAAATAAGTGGCAATGTTCGACTTCAGCTTAAACCTGGACTTCCAGAAGAGAGCTATTAAGAAACCTTTTCACCCTTTTGTGTTCCAAAGGACCAGAGTGTTCTTACATATCCAAGAACAAACCACCTCCACACTTCACTGTACACTCTTCCTTGTAACAGCCCTGAGACTCGTGGGAGATTCCCTTGTTGCCAACTCTGCAGACTTCCCAACCTCCTCCCTTTTATTGGAGATGCTCTTCGTTAATGTGTTCTCTCTATCGCAATTGCTTGAATAAACCATCACCTCATTATCCAGTATTATTGACAAGAGAAAGGTTGTTATTTTTGTCCTACTTTTAATTTATGAATTATTTTGTCTTACCAAAATACAGTAAAATGTGATTTTACATAAATGTTTATGCACACGCATATACACAAATTATTTGCCTGAAATAAAACCAAGTAATAAAAATAAAAGAAATGTTAAATTTAATGATTTTCACAAACTTTATACATCTGTACACATATGCACAGAGAGTCTTAGCCTATGGAGAAATTATGTAGAAATAGGCAATTTTAATTTCTTCAACTAATTATATTTTCTTAAATGCCCAAACAAACAAAAAAGATCTTGAAATTTTAATATTCTTCCTTTAGATTCAGCAAAATCACTTGACTTTAAAATGTTAGCACCAGAAAACCTGAGTGAGATTCTAATGAGGAACTCAAAGGGTAACAAGGTCAGAAATCTAGACTTGTGTACCTGAAACCTGTATAATTTTGTTAACCAGTGTCACCGAAAATAAATTCAATAAAAAGGAAGAAAAAAGATTTAAAATTGTTTTTTCCTTTGGAAGGACTATAGAAATAAGGCACATCATTTGCTCAGTGGCATACTGAAATCACACGGAGGACACAGTTTCATCCTACCAACAAGATTATCGTGAAGACACGGGTTTCCTATTCAACTTTGTACTCAAACTTTAAAATCCAAAAAAAGAGAAATGCTGCATCTCAGGATAACTTCTGCTCTCCTAGTAATCACAGTATTCGACTTCAGACCACCAATGTTCATAAATTCTCTTTTGAAATAGGGATAGATCAAGATGAAGAAAAGTTACAATGAAAATATCTGACAGCAAAATACCTATGTTATACGGAAGTCATCGTAACTACAACCAACCAGAATGGGGAGGGCAGAGAAAATCCTAAAGATTCAGTAGAATTAAAAAATTAATTCCTGTAATGTATTTTCAATCAAGTTTAATTTTCTCTTCCCTTAACCATATATCAAGACAATCTAACATTTCTTACAGTTGGCAAAGCAATCATAAGTGTAAAAAGTAGCATGATGAGAATCAGTACATGCAACTCACTCTTACAGACAAGTTTTTGGAAAATATATTACTAAATACAGTATCCAAGAAAATAACAGGATTCTAAGGAGGCAAGACCAACTCTACCAAATATTTTGAGATGAAAAATATGTTCAGGATTTATTACTGACCATTAACACTTGACTTACACTGAAGTTGTTGGAGGCTTACAAAGGGCACTTTCAACAAGCAAATGCCTGAGAGTTGGGTTGAGAACTGAACAATGACAGAAGAGGAAAGATAAAGAAGATAAATTGTAGAGCTCTGTTGTATTGTAGGGAAAGTGGGCAGTAGATGGGGAAAATGTGTGAGCAAAGGAGTCTTTACTTATGGAGCAGAGAAGTCACAGCATGTTTATCTATTAACAAGAAAACCATAGAGAGGAAACTGGTGTTGCAGGAGAAAAGGAAATTCCAGCAAGCCCAACCTCATCCTTTAATCACTGAGCAGATACTCTCTGCTCTCCATCTCACTTTCCTTCATTCACTCAACAATTATTTTCTGAGTACTATACTCTATGCTGGCCCTTGTCCTAGGCACTTGGGATACCCCACTGAATAAAGCAGACAAGATCTCGGGCACCTCAATGCTCACACTCTGGTTAGGGAACACATGTTATAAGAAATAAACTCTATAAGTGGATAAAAATACCATGTTTAAAGGTAAGGGAATCAGGAATATGAGGAAGGGAGGTATCAAATGGTATCAAATAGTGTGGTTATATATTATAGTCACCAAGAGGAGAGGAGCATTTGAGCAAATACTTGAAAGAGGTGGAGAAGTTAGCCCTGAACATGAAGATAAGGTGTTCTGGGAAGACTTCTAGTGCACAGACCTCATGGTGGAGGTGTGCCTAGACTTTGGGGGGAGCAGAGAGAAGAGAGAAAACACTAAGGCAGCTCATAGAATAGACCTTTGCAAAAACTGATATTTACTCTGCATGATCACTGTGAGGTTTCAGCAGAAGGACAAGATCAAGCTTAAGTCTTTTAAAGAACTGTTCTGTATGCTACAATAAAATCAGGCTTTGTGAAATATGATTAAAAGCAGAAAGGCCAACTGGAGTCTATTACAGCAACCCAAGTAATAAATGGTGGTGGCCGCTGCAGGATTAGAGCAGTGGAAGGGGAAATTGTATGTGTGTTCTTAAGGCAGAGCCAATGCCATTTTTCATGTTTCTAACTTGGATTGCAAAAGAAATGAGGAGTCAAAGATGACTCCAGTGCCCTTGATCCTGGCAAATGTCAGAATTTTGATAAAATGAGATAAAGAAGGCTGGGGATAGAATGATCACAAATTTAGGGGTTTTTTTGTTTTGTTTTGTTTTTTAAGGTTCAGATAATTTATAATCTATTCAATTAGCAAGATTGAGAAAGTAGTTGAATATAAGAGCCTAGAGTTTGGGACAGAGATTTAGGCTGGAGAAAGAGCATGAATAAGCAAGAGTATCTCTAATTCCCCATAACCATCAGTTATTGGTAATGAGACACCCCCTTCTCCCCCTCCGCAGTGAAGGGCAAGGCCCTTCCTTGTTCACAGCCTATTTTTTCTAGTCTACATGACATCCTGGTCCCCACCTTCTTTTTAGAACTACGACTTTGCCAGTTATTTTATTTCTTCCTTTCTCACAGGCATTCAAACATCTTCAGGTAGAGGTGAAAGTCGGTAAAAGACATCGAATGTTATATTCCTGTTTCTTGAATTTACTGACAACAACTAAACAAACAGGAAAATGGAGGAGACATGTTCCATCTGTAATGCAGTTAGAAGAAGGTATCACAGTTAGAAGAAGCCGATTGAGAAATAATCTGAAAAGCCCCTCACTCGGAAGAGGGAAGATGATGCTTAGAGCCAACACGGACGTCCTCACACCTGGAGCAAGGTAAGAAAGGCACAAACACTCATTAACGGCTCTGTGATTCTCAATGTAAGGGACGTCTTTGGGGTAGGAAATGTCCACTGCACTGTGGGATGTTTAGCTTCCCTGGACCCGCACCCTCAATTCCAACAGAATCATCCATGCCTTGTCATGATCAGAGTGTCTTCAAGTGTTCCCAGACTCATTTGGATGGCTGTACTCTGTGCTGACCTAGTTATAAAATAATCTTATTTTGGATTAAGATGATTGAGGTTTATCAGCTGCAAGTCAGAATAGGAAATTACGTCAGGTTCAAGTTTAAATAAAGGGCAGGCCCAACAGAATCAAAGGAAAAACTGCAGACTGTGCAGACACACCACCTTTTGTGTCAATGACCTTGCCTCCTAACTGAGATCAGAGGGACTGAAGCTTACTGAAGACGTGATCACAAAAAGCACTCACATAAGGGTCTATACTGCAACATCTACCAGAAGCAATGAAAACTCAATGGGATGAAATGTCAAAATATTAATAGTAATTTATGAATGGTGGCATCATAGAGTGCTTTACTTTTCATACTTATAATTTCATGTTTCCAAAATGTCACAGTGTGTAGATAGCATTTGATAAAAGGAACGCAAAGCTGGCACTGAAAATAAAAATAAATTCTGCAAATTATCTTGTAAATATTCTGCTAAGCATATGTAATTTGGGTCTTTGAACAGTAATTAATTGTAATATAATTTTCATTGTTTGACTGGTGGTTTAAATTTATCTGTATTTTAAAGAAATTAAAGCAAACTCTAACCTTAATAACCGTAATGATATCATCGAAAGCAAGACTTGAAGAAAGTGTTATGGAAACAGATTATCAGTTAATGATGAAAAATGACTGAGTTTGCAATTGTTATTTTCCTGGATCTTACAGCAGTTCTTAATTCACAGACTATCCTTGACAACCACATGAGTACTTTGAAAGTTCAGTTGAGTGATAGCATAACAATTAAGGTCAAAGGTATTTTAAAACCCTGTTTTAGCCTGATCTGTAGTGGCACAGTGGATGGGGCATTGACCTGGAACACTGAGGTTGCTGGTTCAATACCCTGGGCTTGTCTGGTCAGGGCCCATATAGGAGTTGATGCTTCCTGCTCCTCCCCCCTTTCTTTCTCTCTCTCTCTCTCTCTCTCTCTCTCTCTCTCTCTCTCACACACACACACACACACACACTCACTCATTTTTTTCTCCTCTCTAAAATGAATAAGAAAATAAAATAAATTTGTTTAAAAAATCCTGTTTTAATATTAATCAAAATACTTCTAAATAAAAAAATGTGAAGTAGTACAGCAACGCTGACCAGAAATGATATCTAATTGCATTGATAAACAGTAAGAAAATAGCTGATGGATTTAATCAGTTTAATTCATCTCAGTCAAAAAATATGTTGTATTAATTTTTTTGAGAGGAGGGGAGACAAAGAGAGACATCCACATGTGCCCAAACTGGCATTCACCTGGAAACCTTGTCTGGTGCCAAACCTCAAACCAATCCTACCACCAGCTGCCAGAGGAGAGGGGAAGAGGGAGGGGAAGTGGGGAGGAGAGGAAGGATGGGCAGGGAAGGGGGAGAGAAATAGATGGGTGCTTCCCATGTGTGCCTTGACTGAGAATCAAACCTGGGATGTTCTTACACCAGACCAATGCTCTATGCACTGAGCAAATCAGCCAGGGCCATAATAATCTTTTAATTCATAAAAGAAATATTGATTATTCATATTCAGATAAAGTGTTTGATAACTAATATTTTATATAATTTTCTAACAAAATTATTCCCCAAATTTATTTTTAGTGAATGAAGACTGTGTCAGAATGAAGACATCATTTTGATCTTTTGGAAATTCAGTTCACTCCCTTTGGGGAGAATCCGCAAGACTGTATTCATAGGTCTTTAGCGGACAAGGAGCCAGTTCCTGAGAAGTGACTAGAAATGTGACGGGGCTGGCGGTGCCCTGAAATTTCTTTTTATCAGAGTTTAAAAGCCACTGTCTCTGGAATAATAGTGTTAAAGACCTGCCATAAAGTAAAAGAGACAACACTGTTTACAGTAATCAGACAAGGAGCATTGCATTGGAGAGCTCATTTCTCCATTGCCGTTCGCAATTTGGGAAGCGATTTGCAAACAATGGCACCTGCCTTGCACTTTATCTGCGCCGTGAAATTTTACTTGGAGGAGAAAGTCCTAAAGAGTGTTTAAGAGACATGCATTTAAGGGACCACTCCTCCCTCTTTTTTCCTGGCAATATTGTCATACTTCTACTTTCGCTCTTCCATTTTCCTGAAGATTGTCATTTCACGGAAAGCTGCTCGACCCAGGAAACAGGCCCTGGTCTCAGTATTGTTCTTTGCCATACGAAGTTCAGTAGGACAAGGATGACCCAACCACACGTAAGTTTGTGGAAACACTACCTCCTAGTTTATCATCCAGACCAGGACACTTATGGGACCTCTGCAGGAAGGTCTCATAAATGGAAGCTTTGGGCAAATTGGGATGTTTCTTCGCTGTATTTATGGGGTGGTTTTTTTTTTAAAAAAAACTACAAGACAATTACATAGCTTTCTGCCTCCATATGTCATAAAAGCCTCCAGTTGGCTTGAATCCCACAGCTTGAGCAACAACCTAGAAATTTGCTTTAAATTTAGTCATAAATATAAAATGTGTAAGACAAGTCATTGAATATTGGAATGTATATCCTGGAACAGAAAAGAGAATTCTGCCACTGTAGATGTGACTAATTATAGGTTAGAACTGTGGCGTCTATCAATGATAGTACGTAGGATAGATGGAACTATCAATCACTCCTCCTGAAACACACAGTAAGCACTGCTACATCCAGATGTTGTGCAAACAAATGTGCGTATTCAACAGTTATGCAACAAACCATAGTGTTCCTTTTATATTGCAAACACACAGAAGTGTGGAGACTCACTTGGAACCCCAGAGTTGGCCTACAGGTTCATGTTAAACTGAAGACATTTGCCCTGAAACCTCAGGTCTCTGATGGGTCCAAGAAAAGGCATTGGTTTTCAGTCTGTCCAAATTTTTCTTCTTGGGAGATCTGGGGCTACCAATTTCCAAGCTCTTCTCATGTCAGAGTTGAACTAAAAGCCCAAGACAAGCCTTTCCACCATGAAATAAAGACAGCATCTTAGATCTGATACTCTAGCTCTGACCCATTTCCTAGGCAAAAGTTTTAAAAAGAAAATAATGGTCTCAATAACATAATTGTAGATGAAAAATCAGCTTTATCTTCCCTGTGCTTAAAAGCAGAACTTCACAGCTATGGTTAGTTACTCAGAGATTGTGAGTCATTTTAGGTTAGGCTACATAAAGATGATACTTTCATTAAAAGTTAATCTTATAATACAATTAATTTTTATTAACATTTATGATGCACAATTAGTGCAAGATCCTGCTAAGAGAATGGCATGTTTCAGGAGATTCACATGCATATCACCAAGTGTGAAATATTTCATGCCATTAGTATTTTCTATGTTAGAAGTATCTTCCCCTGCCAATAAAATCCACTCATTTTATTATAGTAATTTCAGTTGTCAAATGTATTACTACATCCTCCTGGCATGTGACTCCACTTTCTGAACACTCTCCTTTTGTGGAACAGAATTGATGACCCCTCCTTCTAAATTTAATGAAATCAACGAAATGATTTCTAACATCAGGGTAGGGTTATTTATTATTTTGTCAATATGTGTATAGAAGTTTAAGCTTAAAATAACTTTTAAAGATTGTTATGAGAACAGGCGGTTTGGGGCATGCTGAACCTAATTCAGGTACAAGATAGTGTGTGCCAGCACTCTATAAATTAATTGTTACGGTTGCTAGGCGGTACAACATAGGTATACAGAAATTATTTATAACCATTGAAAGAGTTTTGGTCAAGGCCTGACATTCAGGGGCATTACTCAGCTTTGCTGGATTGTTGGGAATTATATACATTTCCTAGTTTGCTGCTTCAACCTGAATGTAATAAACTGAAATTCACACACGGGGCCAGTTCATTAAAATATCTGCAATAATTACTGCTTAGTTCTTTTCAATCCTTCCTCTTGTCCCAAATCACAAAAACTTTGCATTTGTTCACTGCAGTCATCTCTTTAGACAAGTAAATAAATCTGTTAATAGGCCCACATCTACTACAGTATGAGTATTAAAAGTTGGTGCGTGTATGCGCGAGTGAATGCCTTTGGCATGGGCAAATTCCATACTAAAGCAATCCAGAGAACATTTATGTGGCTCACTGGAGAACTCTATCATTTAGCCAACCGCCTTTGCTTTAAAAAAAAAAAATCATCAAAATACCTAGTGGCAGAGATAATGTTTCTTCTTGCTTTCTGATCTAACTCTCTCCCATTGACAGTGTAAATAGCAAGTAAATTGACATGATGTAAGAAGGACGCCCAGCATTTTAAGGGGGATAGAAAATCTAGGATATTATGTTTATTTGCAATTCAATGACAGGGAGAGATTATACACTTATGAAACACTTATTGTACAAGCCATTTCTGTGTGTGTGTGTGTATGCATATATTTAATATTCAAATAAAATAATGCAGTAACTAAGGAAATTATCCACATTAAAAATGTGTAAAATTAAGTTCTTTGCTAATGTATTTATGCAGCAAATGATTTAAAAGCAAGAGCTGTGTCTAATCTTTCCCACGTTCACTACATTTCGCTCTGCAGGATAGAGAAGGATTCAGGACCCTCCTTATAGGTCATCTAATTAGGTAGAAAAGGGACTTTATTTCTGGTTAGTTTGTGGAGGACTTTGAGTTCCAGTTCATGAAGAATGCAGTGCTGTCTGGCCCACACGCTTCACATCCTTTCCAATTCATGCTGGTCTGACTGTTAACTCTCCGGGCCTGAACATCAAACTGTGTATTTCCCCAACTTCACACAGCAGGCTTGTTGCAAAATTAGAAATTCTAGTCACCAAATAGATGTACAAATTAATTAATAACTGTGGCAATTTGTCAGACTGAGCTCTACGGAGCTTCTTGAATGATAAGAGTAGGTAAACCAGTGAAATGTAGAGACAGCCAGGAAACATGAACATATATTAAATAGTAGGAGCCAAAAATCGACAGGGAATTTTATACTATATTGCTAAAGCAATTCCTATCAAAACTCCACAGACATAGACATTCCAGCTATCAGAAATACCATTAGCTATTAATGGAGATAGATAAAGTCCATATAAGATTATAATTGGTATAACTATTGGAAGAGACAAATCATTATGATGTATGAATGATATAATTGATAAATGATAAAAAAACCAGATATGTTGTAAAATTCCTAGAGTTATTAAGACATTAGTTAAGATGATATAGTAAAATAATGATCTCTTAATAAATTTATAACCAGTTTCAGGAGGAAATGCAAAGATGTTCTATGGAAAATAGAGACAAATATTATAAGAGATACAGGAATCTACATAACAAGAAAGTACAGATGTCATATGAGCAAGTTGTAATATTATTAAAGATATAAACAAGACTTGACCAAGTAGAGAGGTATGTTTCCTACCAGAACACTTAATATTGTACAAATATTAGTTTTTTTTTGAATGCTAACATAAAGAAGTACACAAATGTAGAAACTAATGTATTTTTAATCTAATAAATTAATGTAAAGCTATGAGGACTATTTCTATTCTATGCAAAAGAGATCTTTACTTAATAAACATCAGTAACCACTGTATCTAAAAATAAATAATAGGCCTGACCTGTGGTGGCATAATGAGCCACGCGTTGACCTGGAATGCTGAGGTCACTGGTTCAAAACCCTGGACTTGCCTGAGCAAGGCACATATGGGAGTTGATGCTTCCTGCTCCTCTCCCCCTTTTTTTTTCTCTCTCTCTATCTGTCTCTCTTCTCTAAAACGAATAAATAAAAATAATTAAAAATAGTAAAGCTAGATACGTCTATGTATTTTGAGAAAAGTCAATATAAACCAAGTCAAAAGAAATATTATAACAAAATGACACCCATTTATATACCTATTGCACTTCAAGCTCCTATAAACTAAAAAGTAAAATACCCCAAAATAATATGTTTTATCAACATATATGAAGAAACAATTTATCAGTGAAGTCTAAAAATACATTATCTACTTCCCTAGTAATCAGGATTTCAGATTCAATTAACTATGACATATTATCAGTGACTCTAAGAAGCCAACATATCTACAAAGGCAACTGACTCCCAGCACAAGCTACAGGGAAGAGCACCCCAATGAGGCAGGGGACTGGCCAACTTCTTTAATGTTTTGAGGAGAAATCTAATAGAATCTAAAAGTTTACACTCATTAAGGTGGGGGTATATGAATCATTTTTACTCATTCCTGCTCTAAGAACATATTTTCTTACAAGGTCTCCAAGGTACCATGAATTTACAGCTGTTAGACTTCTTGATGGGGGGTGAGGGAATGTATTTTTTGTCAGAAGAGATGACTCCCTGACTAAGCAGTGTGGTTTACAAAAACAGTGTTTACTACTATATTTAACACTTGTCAAGTTGGACAGAAAATGAGGGAATTCTATCCTGAAGGCAACCATCTCCCAAAAACAATACAAAGGTCTAAACCAAGATACTGAAACCATCAACTTTTCACACGTCATTGATTCTTAATGTTTCTGAAGCTGTGTCCTGTGGCCACAGGCTAAGAAAAATAAAATAATCACATCCTGTGTGTGTGTTGTATTTTTCAATATCTTCACATGATTCAGAGCAAACGACCCTGTGTGATTTTTGTTTCCAAGTCCATTCCACTGTTCAATTTGGTCATTTGTGATTTGACAAACTCAGTATACAAAAGATGTTCAGCCTCAGATCTTCCAGAGATAAAATGACAATTACTTTGCCAAACTATAAATATGAAAAAGATTAGCTAAAAGATGTTCTGCGTAGTATTGTTTATTTTAGGGAAGCACCTGACTTTATTTCATCCATATCTGCACTAGGTCATGCCTCTCTGTATACATGGTCTTCTTGGGCAGTCTCCTCCGCCCCCCCCCCAGCACTAACTCTATCACACCTATTTGAACTGCTTTGGCCAGTAGGCATTCAGGGAAGCAGCTGCATGTTTCTGCTGTCTCTCCTGATCTTCCACTTTCTCCCTGCGGACTGCCTTGTGATAGCTCTCTGCTGGACCTTTGTCACAACCATGAGAACAAGCCCTGGGAAGTCTGTTGGAGGATTAGAGACCAAGTGGAACAAAGCTGCATCTTCCAGGGAGGATATATTGGATCAGCAAGTCCAGAGCCAACCAAGCAAGTCATCACCGATGCGTGAAAACAGACCTACCCATGTGCAGAAACCTGGACCCCAATCAGCAGAGCCATCTGACTTACTTATAGATCTACATAAAGTAATAAATGGCTATTATTTTAAGTCACTAACCTGTGGTGTATTTCTTATTCATCAAAAGCTACTTGATATAGGTCTAAATCTAAATAATTCAATAGAGCAGACTGTATCTCTGCCACTGAATACTACCTACATTTGTTAGGTATACACAGGGACATATGCTAAAACACAGTGAAAAGATGCAGAGAGGTTAATACCAGTGTTGTCTCTGGGTAGAGGAATGAAGGGTGACAAAAAGCATCTTCATTCTGCTTCTCTAGTGCCACATCTAATGAAGCAAACCGGAACACATGTGAGCTCTCTCTCTCTCTCTCTCTCTCTCTCTGGTTGTGCAAGTATTGGTGATCTCAACCTCTTGCTTTAGTTTGGTTCGTTCATGTAATATGTGGATAGAGTAAGAGGTCATTCACATGACCTAAACATGGGAACACACTTACAAAGAGACGAATGCCATGTCAGAAATCTACTGTATCTGAAACACTTTTATGTTAAGGTATTTCTCTGACATACTGCACTGTCTCTGAAACATTTCAAATGAAATGTAGGTTAAAAAGAATTGAGAGTTTTAGCAGGTTACATGTATGTAACATATATGATCACAGCTCCCTCTCTAAAGGAGGTAAAGATAGTTTCTACTTCATATATTTCTGGAGGGCTAAATAAAAAAAAAGTATGTGAGGCTTCTTAGCACCATGTCTGGAATACAGTGGTTACTTAACAAAAGTGAGCTTTTACCATGCAGCTTTCAGTAGTGCCATTTGTAGGGACTGACCTGGGAGCCGCCACCACATCTGACCTTTATAACCTGTGGACCTGGTGGAAAAAGATCACTGAAAAAACATGTCCAGATTGAGGACAGATAAGCCCAAAGGTTAAAACATTGAAGGACATTAAACTGTAAGGACATTCATTCAAAAGATAGATAATTACCCCAACTCCTTTATTAAGTTCAGAGGTGAATCAATCCTTAACGATGGTAATAACTGGTAATCTCTGGCTGACTTAGTCATCTGCAAATACTAGTCACACTGTAAGTAGATTTTAAAATCTCTTGTACATGCTCATGCTTGCGTGCGTGCGCGCATACACACACACACACACACACACACACACACACACACCACATTCCCACCCCACAGCATGAATCTGAGATACTAGGGCAGACCACGGAATGGAGAGCCAGTCTGTTCCTGCCCAGGGCTGCAGGATTTAAAGATCAGTGGCCCAGCTGAGAGGCCTTACTTGGGAAAAACCCAAGCTGGGTGACATTGGGCCAAAGTTGTTGGGGAGACATAGCAACTCCTCTGGAGAAGACAAGGAAGAGCAAATTTGAGAATTTTTACATATAAGTACAAGTGCCAGTCTTGGAATAAATTATTGTGTCAAGTAATATGATTTTTTTTAACAAATAAAATTATTTTTATCCTTCCCAGGCTCGAGCAGGATAGGAACAGTCAAAGAAATAAAAATACAAATACATGTGAATAGTCACTTCATATCCCTGAAGAAACAAAGCAAATGGAAAAAAAATTTTTCTAAAGAAATAGCTCCTCCCACCACTAGGGTCAAATTGGTTTGCCTTTTCTTTTTAATACTGCTTAAACAAATATGGTAAAATGATATTGAAATATATGCATGAAATATGAATATGTCTAATACGGTAAAGGCTACTTCTCAAGGACATAATATAATTACCTATTCCTGGTGCGTGTTTCTAAAACTTCCTGGTGTAAGTGATGAATTCAGACCGAGCATACAAGCGCAGAAGTTTGAGTGTGAAAGACCAAAGGAAAAGATGGGTGAACCTCTGACTGTGACATAGAGCATGTGGACCCCGTGTAGATGTGCAGCCCAGCACAGGGATGCACACATGTCGACCGTGAGATAGCGTCACAGAAGAGTGACATGAGACCTGCAAAACAATTCCCTGAGGGAATAACAAGGCTGATCAAGGGAAGCCACAACTCTGGGATCGTGAGTCTTTAGCAGATGATGTTGTTAGGAAAAGTTGTATATACACACATACACTTATGCATACATATATTCTGATCATTTAGAGCTTTAATTGATGAGAGAGAGAGAGAGAGGAAGGGAGGGAAAGGAGGTCAACTTGTAGTTCCACTTATTTATGCATTCATTGGTGATTTGTTTTAAGTGAGAGGAGGGGAGACAGACAGACTCTATGCACCTCGACCAGGATTCACTCAGCAACCCCATCTAGTGCCTATGTGCGAATCTACAGAACTATTTTTAGTGCCTGAGACCGATGCTTGGACTAATTAAGCCACTGGCTGTAGGAGGGGAAGAGGGCGAGAGGAGGCGAAGAGGGAGCAGAAGAGAAGCAGATGGTCACTTATCCTGTGTGCCCTAACCAAGAATCAAATCCAGGATGTCCATACACCAGGCCAATGCTCTATCCACTGAGCCGACCAGCCAGTGCTCATTGGTGATTTTTGTATGTGCCCTGACTGGGGATCAAACTTGCAACCTTGTCATTGGGGCAACACTAACCAAATAAGCTACCCTGCCAGAATCTGGTCATTTTTGATCCATACTTTATCCCAGGTCAGTCTGGGATTGTGAGTGACCAACAAGGTGGGTAGCAAACCCAGCATGAGGAGGGAGTGTGACTTTTGGCCTAGATGATTGCAGCTGGCTGGGTGAAGAAAAGGGCTGAAGACAATGTCCTGCCATTGGACACATCTTAGTTTGAAGCTGGGACTCACAGGATGTGATGACGGTATTACTGTTATGTTTGACTAATCAAAGCTGGATTAAAACTTCCTCACATTAATTAACCAAGGTTTACTTACACAAAGGTACTGGGGTTAAAAAAAAAGGGATTATATTTTCTCAGTTACCTCAGTGATTAATATGCACTGTGATACCAGAGGGCTGTTTTTGTAAAAAGGAGATATTTAAAAGCATTTTCTGAAACTATTTTAGCAGACTTGGTTACAAAAGCTTTCACATATTTGTTCACATATTCTTTTCACAGCAGGAAGTCAAGAAACATGGAAAATGACTGATTGGAATAAACTTCTATGTGCAGGAAATAACTGAGTTATGTTAGTAAATTGTGGGAGAAAGCTTAGATGGGGCAGTGATATATGAAGGCACTGTTACTAATTGTTTCTCATTCCAAATATAAAACCAACCACACACAGACTCACATACAAGCACACACATTATTAGCATTCTTGGAGATGCCATTTTCAATATGAAGATTTTTCTAAAACTGTTTATACTACAATTACATTAGCAGGCAACATGGATTACAAGCCTTTTTTTTTTTTTTTTTTTTTTAAATTCTGGTAGGTTCTAAGTATATAGGGTTTTCTATAGTTTTCACATCTAAAACAAGATGTGAGGAGAAAATAAACATCATAAGCTTTGGTTTAGCTGCTGGTGGGTTTGTAATCTAATTTTTTCAGACAGACAGTAGCATGATATATGGATAGCTCTTCTGAAAATTATTTTATAAGGGAAAGCAAAGTTGATTTTTCACAGAATATAATAACGGCTAGATTCGAAAATGCTGACAATAGAAGATTTAAAAGGTATATGCAAACATTTTCTGTCAACTACTATGGCTTTTTGTCATTATTTAATTTTACAATCATATGCTTATTTCTCTTAGGATATAGAAACAATGCTAACTATATCTATTTTCTTTATGATTGTAGTATATTTTTATTTGTATTGAAATAGCTTTCATAGTATTAAGATGATCAAATATGACATTTTACTTGGTGTACTTCAAAAACATTAGTTTGTATTCAGAAAAATAAAAAACTAAGTTTCTATTTTCTTGTTTTTTATTAACATGAAATAATACAATCCATGGGATTTACTGTTTTGTAATTATTTAAAATATTGTGTTTTGAGTGTGTACTGCATTATGTGTGATAAGGGCAATGAATTAAAAACCTAGCAGTGTACAGTCTAATTTCTAATGTGCACTCTACCTAGATTTCATTATCATAACCATCGGAAGCTTCAAAATATTTCACACACACTGTGTGCTTGCGAGGACCTGCCCTATGCATGCTTTACACACACTATAGCAGTCAACTGTCACAACACAACCATGAAATGAGGGCCTGAAGAACTCAATTCTCATCAAGATGACATGGATATCATGGTTTATGACCAAACTGCTAATGTGTTAGGTAGGGTTATTCATAAAGATTAATGACAAATCTGTAATTTTACGAGCATTGCCTAGAGACTGGGTCTACATATAACAGATTTTTCTTAATATTTTAAAGTTAGTGTCTGTATGATACAGTGATTGTATATCACTGTGCTAGTTTTGAAGACATAGCTCTTCTTGAGTTTTGGTTTCGGTATTTATGAGCTAGTAAATGAATGGGCTATTGTGTAAGTTCCCAGAGATACACAACTGTTCAGATACACAGTTCCTCCTTCTATTCCCCTTTGCTAAAATTCATCCAACTTACACAACTCTAGTCTATTTAACTGGAAGTGTCTTCTAATCCCTACTGCCTATGTTTATTTAATTGAACTCTTGGACTATGTAATAAAGTTCTCAGCCTGCATGACCTGTGGTGGCACAGTGGATAGGGTGTCAACCTGGAATGCTGATGTTGCTGGTTCAAATCCCTGGGCTTGCCCTGTCAAGGCACATACAGAAAGCAATCAATGAACAATGAATATAAAGCAACTATAAGGTGATACTGTATTTCCCCGTGGTATAAGACACACCTTGTTAAAAAAATTTTGGGTCTAAAAACTGGGTGTGTCTTATACAGTGATTGTAGTGTGTTTTTTTTTTTGCACTTGTTTTTGAACTCATTGTATGTAGATACATGAAGACAGTGATTCGTCCCCAGACATAGATGAGGACAAGCTAATGGATGAGAGTTTTGACAGTGATGAGGAGTTGTATGAATTTTATGATGAATAAAACTTAAGTGAAATAACTTTATGTAATACATTTGTTTTTCAAATTTCAGACCCCAAAATTAAGGTGCGTCTTATGCATGGGAGCATCTTATACATGGGGAAATATGGTACTTCTCAGTCCCCTCCCCTAGAAAATCAATAAATAAAATCTAAAAAATATATGTTTTTAAAATAAAGTTCTCAGCATGTACTACTAGAGTTCTGTGACAAGTTTTACTCGTTTCCAGAATTATACAGTCTTAATATATTTTTACCAGTTAGTCACCTAATTTCAACCTGTCTCAAAATTTCACCAAGATTCAGCTTGGAACAGCAGGAAGGTTGTGGGAAGTAGCAATGAACAGAGTAGACAAGATTCATTTTCGTGAACATTGAAGCTACACCATCTGGTGAACATGAATATATTCTTCTTTTAGTTCCAAACACTTGATAATTCTGGCCTTATCTGACATTGTGTTGACTGCCAGGGTTCAGGGCCTTCCCAGATTTGCTCTGCTGAAGTTTGCTGGGGTAATTTCACTCACACTCAGCCAGTCGCTGGATTGCACTCTTGAGGGAAGCTATGCTGTCTGGCTTACCTATACAAGCAATATGGAGAGATTTCTGTTTCTGTACTTTGTTTATGTCTCACAATTTTAGAATTAAAATTAGGAATAAGAGAAGATACTTTTTGAGGAGTTCTTAGATTTCAATATGTATTCTATAATTTGAACAGAAGTAGAGCTAATTAAATTTGAAGCTAATTAAAAGAAACAATACCTGGATATATAATCGATCTTCAACTTTTTAAAAGTTAGCCATATGGCAAAGCTGAACTGGCTTAAATTTTTGAGAGGACATGACTAAGACTTGTGAACATTTTTATGACTGTTACTCCCACACGATATGAAACTGGATTTAAAATCTATCTGTGGGGCTTCACTCTAATATGTCTAGCTATAGTGAAAGAGGCAGGGCTCGGACTGTTTAGATAGAAGACTTGACACACTACTAGGTGTCTGTGGAGTTAAGTGG
Organism: Rhynchonycteris naso; assembly: GCA_037038555.1. Lineage (NCBI taxonomy): Eukaryota > Metazoa > Chordata > Mammalia > Chiroptera > Emballonuridae > Rhynchonycteris > Rhynchonycteris naso. Next base: position 202,745,066 of record CM072999.1, read on the forward strand.
AGAAGAGATCACAAAAAGAGATGCATGAACAGTAATTACATTATTTACTGATCTATTTGTCTGAAAAACATAAAAATTGGTAAAGAACTTATTCTGCCACTAAACTAAAGGGTCCTTACTGGTAGGACCAGGACATATCCATCTTACATGTTGAACCCTGCAAACATTTCAAGAAAAGACTTTACAATATTAGGTGAACTTGGCTGCACTTAAATATAACATATCAGTTTGAATTGTATTTGCAAATGAAGATAATTCTAGAAAGCTTTACTTAGGCAAAATTCAAGAATTCAGATCTTCTGCAATAGTCTGACAACAATATTCTTCAATTTTGAAGTTATTGTGAACATCTTCCTTAATGACTACTCACTCAATTAACTAAATAAGGAACAAAATTTAGCAAAAGAATCAATTAATATGTGGTTTAATTATAAAAACTCACAGAAATCATGTACACATAAAATGCTTTTAAATAGTAAAAAATATTTTTCAAATATTTAGAAACATTTAAAATGTAGGTAAAGTTGCAATATTTGTTTCATAACCTATAACCATGGTGTCCAATGTACAATTACCAAATTTAAAAGATTCAAAAAATACTCATTCACATTATGAAAATATAAAAAACTATATTTATGTTTTATTTACCTCATTAAAAAATTTAAATCTCTATTTGTCTTATATATTATACTTTAGTAATATATACTTGTGTAAATTTATAAATAAAATTCTTGAGATTTTAGATAATTATTAAGCTGAGCCCATGCAAGATAACACTGGTTTTGGCATTAAAGTGAGAAAATTCCATTTTTCCTTTTAAAAAGGAAAATAAATTTTTAATATGCATCAATACATTCTGAGAGAAAATCTATAAATGAAATTAAACATCTCCAGGCAATTTCTGAAATTATATTTAAAAATTCTCTTCATACATATTTGTTAATTTTTTGAGGAGACTATTCATAGGTTCAGTCTACTTCTAAAAACATAAATAAATAAACTGTGACTAAAGTACTTTAGTAACACACTGTGTCATTGTCCAGTTATGGCATCTGGGTACCAATACAGTGCTTCTGCTGCATAATTTAATCATAATATCTGGTGACAATGGCACTTGTTGCATAGCTATAATTTTCAAAAAACCTCTCTGAACTTGAGAATTGTCTGGAAATATATATAATTATTTCAGTGGTTGTCTGGTTTTTACAAACTAAATACAGAAAATGAAAGAATATATGTCAGAGACTAAAATGTTTAAGCTGCACTCTAAGAGTCTAATCCTCAGTGAATTCAGTTGAGTACTTCAATACCTTGATTTAGACTAACCTGTCTCATCTTTGGTGACTCGCACAGAATTGAACCATCGCTCAGCCAGAGTGTGGAGACTAAAGATGTTAAGACTGAGTTCAGAGGAAATCTGATGTTATAAATTTATATTTCTTTTCTTTTTTTTTCTTTTCTTTTTTTTTTTGTAACAGAGAGAGAGAGAGAGAGAGAGAGAGAGAGAGAGAGAGAGAGAAAGAGAGAAAGAGAGAGACACAGACAGGCTGGAAGCGAGAGAGATGAAAAGCATCAATTCTTCATTGTGGCATCTTAGTTACTCATTGACTGCTTTCTCATATGTGCCTTGAAGGGGCAGAGGGCCTCCAGCAGACTGAGTGACTTCTTCTTCAAGCCAGTGACCTTGGACTCAAGCCAGTAACCTTGGGCTTCAGTGAAGATGTCTATGACCCCACCCTCAAACCAGAGACTTTGGGGTGGGGTTTTGAAACTGGGACCTCAGCGTCCCAGTCCAATGCTCTATTCACTGTGCCACCGCCTGGTCAGGCTGATTTATCTCTCTCTTGAGAGTCAAGGAGACAGAGCCAGCCTGGCTCCAGTTCTGCTTCAGTTTTAGTGAACACTTTTTAAAATCCTCACAAAATATGTGGGACTCTAATTTTAATATATGCATATCTGTACTCAATTCCAAATTGTTTCTCACTCTCAGAAGAAAGAGAGACATACTCTCTTCAAACCCCTTCTACTGAGTAGTTACATCTTAAGTGGTAAATATTTATTTCAAACATAACATTTATTATAATCGCTCTCTGTGTACTCTTCCTAAAATGCTTTTAAAGCTAAATCCTCATCATTCTAGTAAAATATTTTAATACTCTTTGTAAAATGGTCACTATATTTATTTAGTAGTAAATGCATAGGTGGTATTAATAAAATTTTAAGACTTCCTATTTGTAATAAAAATATTTTTGACTGCCCTAATCACTATTAAAAATTCTCACAATTTAGTATATACTACATTGTTTGACACATGAAAATACTGAAGAGATATCTGGTAATTTATTAAAGGCATTTTTAACAGGATCCATTTTATATCACTGTTCATTTTTTAACAACTATGTGTGAGACACTGCAACAGACACACAAACATAAGCATTGCACAGCTGGGTCTTGCAAAGATTTCAGAGCTTTTGAATCTCATATCTCATGCTTCATCCTCTCAAGAGAAAAACAGAATATGTTATTCTATTATTGAAACAGTGCTTTTAATATATTTTGCATATCCCATATTTTTTTCAGTTTTTCGACATTTACTTATTAGATATTTTAAATTATGCCCTTTGCTTTAAAGCCTCAGAGCACAAGCTGGATAAAACTTTCATTAAATATTTAAATAAGAAAAAGAAACAATCAAACAGCAACGTAATAACCAAATAAAAATGCTCCCAGCATAAGACCTGAGATCTCCCTTACTGAAGCAGACTCCTTATTTAGAAAAAAAGAATAATTTGCGGTTTCTTAAGTATTATGCATTATTAATGCTAAATTTCAGTACAATTAACTGTGAATTTCATAGAGGACGCTGTGTTCAATAATTAAAGTAGATAAGTTTTGCCAATCCTTACCTAACTTGTTAAATAATGTAGGTACTTTATTAACAAAAGTTAATTTACAGTCAGAATAATTTGCTTGATTCATTATGATATGATGAAAACTTGTTGGGCAATAATCCCCTTAAGATAAAGTTTTACATATAGACAGTAAATACTTTTACTAGTATTATTCATTGGTAGACTTGCCCAAAGAAAGACCCTGTACTTACTGGTGTATGAGTATAAAAGTATACAAAATTGTAAAAGCACAATTTGGTTCCAATGCAATTCTGACCAATATGGATCATTCTGTTAGAAAGGAATCACGTTCTTGCCTAAATTCTTTCCTGTTCTTTCATAAACATTGAGACCAGCCTGGCATTAAGTAGATGTTCAATAAGTGACCCTTTTGCACTGATTCAGGAAGGCATTTCCCAGAAAGGGCTTTTATTTTAATAGTTTGCGTACCCACAATGCCACTGTCTCACGTGGTATCTTTCTAGGTAAGACCTTTGCATATGTAAGCATGGGAATTGTGTTTAGGGTTAGAATTAAGGTTTTAATTTTATGTTATAACCTTTAGTTATGTCTCCAGAGTTAAAAGGAAATACTGGGTGATATTTATTAAATGTGTTTGTTTTCATTTTATAACTCCGGAGCACACTTTAAGCAGGTCCAAATGTACAGTTTATTTCTGAACAATGTGTGGAATACAGCTTTTGAAACTGATCAAAGTTTAGCTATTCCTTCTCAATAAAAGATCCCAGCTTCTGAATGGATGACTGTCATATTCAGAGTCAAATGAGCTTAGAGGTCACAGGCACTGTGCTGTCTAGGGAGGGTTACCTGCTTCATCACGGACATTGTAGAACCCTATTTTATGGTCAGTTGATGGGTTTTTTTTGGAGAGTGCTTATGGTTTGGCTCGAAACAAGGAAATTTAATGTTGCCTAATGTAGTATTTTCCATTTTTATCTCTTTTGTAATCCATTTGGCTGTTGAAATAAGAAACCCCAGGCTGTGACTTGAAAATTGTAAGCTATTTTCCCTTGGTGTCATATTTCCAATGAATCAAATATAGTGTAATTTGTTACGAATATAACTAAAATAAATCTTGTTTTGCTGCATAGGCTGCACAATTCTCTCTTTCAGAAAACTTCTATAATAAGCACATATATATATTTCCCATTCGTCTCTATTACATTTTAATCTTCATAAAGTATTGCCAACCCCCCCCCCAAAAAAAACATGGAAAAAATCATTGTTTCATTTTATTCTTTTTTAAGCTGAAAAACACTATCTTGTAACTTTTCAATAAAACCTAAGCTGTATTTGAAATTAATTTATCTCAATCTTAATCAGAACACTTGTGAATTTATTTAGAAGAGAAGACGGCTTCCCCTCAAATAGAAAAAAATTGAAGGGTTTTTTGTTGTTGTTGGTAAGAAATTTTAGCCTGTCAACAACAAGTTCCACCTGCGCATGTGAGATTCCAACCTGCTTGTGACCTTCCCCCTTCCCTTCCCTTCCTGACTGCTTACCCCACGGACTTTACATTTTCTTAGCCAATACCCACAACTACATAATCCAGTTCCTTACAATACATACTCATATGTAAATACATGCATTGTTTATAATAAATGCATCTTCCCTATAATAGACATATTGCATAGATGTATATGTGTGTGTATACTTTGTGTATATAGACATGCGCGCATATGCATGCGTGTGCGTGTGTGTGTGTGTGTGTGTGTGTATGTGTGTATCCTACACGTTTCTCTGCTTGGACCCTGACCTATACAACCACCTTGCCAATCTTTGCTGTACATATTTCAGAAAGGGAAAGTTAGAAGAAAATGACATACTATATTATTCTGAGGTCTGAACATAAGTGGTTTAAGGTTCCAAGCAGAGAAATGAATGTGCTCTAGCAGATATTCTGAAATAGCAATTTCAGATTGGTGAACAAAGCAAAGAAAGATTTTTGAAACAAGTCATGATAAGTAAACTGTTATTTCTTTAAATGAACTTTTGCTCATGGAATAACTACATAATTTATGTAATCTTATCAATTCAATATTAGGTAATTATTCAAACAACGTAAAGCAACACATATATATCATTCTTTTCAATGTGTCCCTTTGTGCAATACTATTCTACTAACATAAAATTGTGAGGTCACTTTTGAATATTTAGTTTCAAATTCTAAAAAAAAGTCATGCAACTGTTGTTCTCTAAGTATACTGCTTATGCTGGGAAAACATTAGTATTCTCAGGAAAAATTAGGGGGTCCTTTGCTTCCATAATTATAGGGATCAGAGGTGGCAACTTGACAGCTTTTTCTGACAGCAGCCTGTCCACCATGTGCATTGTTCATGGCTGTTCCGGGCTACCCAAACAGGTCTGTGATAGACAGGGTCTGACACATCACTGGGCTGTCCATACTGCCACCAAGGGCTTGTTCTCCATCCCTTCCTCTGACGTCCATTATCTTGTCTATATTTTGTGAGTGACTAAGTTTACAACTCAGATTTACTGTTGTGATGTTTGTAGTTTAAATAATTCTTTATTTTTTTATCCAAAAGTACTAATATTTCAAGAAATATCATTATACTGAAAAATAACTAAGTGTGCCCAATATACCATGCAATCCTTTATGTACTTTACAAATAATCTCATTATTAACCCTGTGAGCAAAGCTATTTTGTGGATGAGGAAAATGAGTTTTCCAATATGATGGAGCTGAAGAAGTGATGCTAACAATTTTAAAGATGATTTTTTTTCACCCAAAATATAGGTTTCTCAGTCAGGTAAAAATATTTCTTAATTGCTGATTATATCACAAAAAAAGTGCCTAAATTATGCATTGCAATTTTTTTAAAATGTCTTTGCCTAGTAAACTTAGAGGTAGCATAAACTGGAATGCAAGCCATTGACGATATGCCTGGAATCCTGCTTACAATTCTGCATTTATTTATCTATAATAGATGATTGGGAAATTTTAGAAAAGCTAGAAACATTTATAGTTCTCAATTCATGTACAATTGTTACCTTGATAGAAATGAGGTGAAACTCAATTTTTATTTCTGACTCACTTATATAAACTAAAGCTCATAAGGTTTGTGTAAAAAAATTGCTTTCAGAAATGTCAAAAACATTACAATTCAACTAGTGCTGTAAACCTCTTAACACTCTCCACTCTTGATTCAATATAAAGCAAAAAAACAAAACACATTTTAAAACATTCTAACTAGTGGGAAAAGCCTTAGAAAAATTTATTTTTAATCATGTGTCCTAAAGTTAAATGATGTGAGGATGTACAAGAATCTCATTTGTCAATTTTAACACCGTGAGTGACATAATCAGCCTAAAAATTATGTAAATTAAACATTACTAGAGGAAATTTTTGTCTATTAAAGCTGAAAAATGAAATATCAAAGATGATAAAATAACATGGCAGAATGACTTAAAATCTAATATATCTTGTTAGTTAACATTCAGAAATACATGATTAGCAAACAACCCAGGAATATTATCTGTAAAAGTAATCAAAGGCATTCTGGGGTTTGACCAAAGAAATGGGACACTTCTAAAATTCACAAATTACTGATTAACTTGTAGTACAAATCTAACCCCTCGAGATGATGTATTTGGGAATTTGAAACAGAACTGTATTTATGTTCTTAAAAGTGTCTAATCTAATCTCTACCATGTAGAAATACATGTTTTAGGAAAAGGGCAAAATACTCGATCCAGGTGACTGAGAACTGCTTTGGTACAAAAATATGTAACAAAATAAACAAACAAAATAAATGAAATACAGAAGGACTCATGGATACAGAGAACAGACTGACAGTTGTTGGAGGGGAGGGGTTTGGAGAAACTGGTTGAGAAAGGGGAAGACACTAAGCATACAACTGTGCAGTTACAGAGCAGCTGCAGAGATGCAGATACAGATCAGGAAACGGTCAGTAATATCGTGATGAATATGTATGGGGCCAGGTGGGTACCTGAAGTATCAGTGGAACCATGCCATGGTACATGACTGTCTAACCCAGGGGTCCCCAAACTGGGGCCCACAGGCAGCCTGCAGCCCGCTGAGGCCATTTATAGGCCCCCTCCGCACTTCCGGAAGGGGCACCTCTTTCATTGGTGGTCAGTTAGAGGGGCACAGGATGCATCTGTACCCATAGTTCCCATTGAAATACTGGTCAGTTTGTTGATTTAAATTTACTTGTTCTTTATTTTAAATATTGTATTTGTTCCCATTTTGTTTTTTACTTTAAAATAAGATATGTGCAGTGTGCACAGGGATTTGTTCATAGTTGTTGTTTTTGTTTTATAATCCAGCCCTCCAATGGTCTGAGGGACAGTGAACTGGCCCACAGTGTAAAATTTTGGGGACCCCTGGTCTAACCACTTAGCTGCACATTTAAAACTAATACAGGATAACTGTGAATGTAAACTGTAATAAAAAAATAAAGAAAATATGCAGAGACAACTGAAATCTGTAAATTTAGTCCGCAAGTGAGCCACTGCAGTAGAAAACACATCTGTTAGAATAGTCACTATTCTCAACGTAATCACAGAGAGATAAACGCATATCACATTTAGGTAGTCAGTGGTCTATGAGATTATTATTTTCTCTAAATTGAGCCAATTCTTCTCTATTCCATCTCTCATACATGTAACAGCAGAGTTATGGATTTTAAAAAGGTTGTTTCCGAGGAAGACCGATAAGCTCTTTCAAGCTTCTGATAGCCTGTATAAATGTCTGCTTTGAAGCTGTGGAGATACAGCACAATTCATGTCTTCCAAACCTATCTCAAAAGTAGAATTCTAAAGCATAAATGAAAGGGCTTATAAAAGATCAAATGTATTAAATTAGTAGAAAAAAAAACCCACCTTGTATTTGGAACTTCACTAAACACTCGCTGATAATGACTGAGTCAGCCTCCTGAAGGCATCTACTGAAATGCCACCCTACTCCTTTTTGGTCATGTTTGGGTAAAAATCAATGTCAAAATAAAGCTTCCAAAACAACAGATGACTGACTTATCAAAGGGATGGAGATACCATATGTAGAGTCCATGACAAATACAATTTTTAAAATGTAAAAACATGACTGTTATTCAAATACAGAGCACACACATGTCAAAAATATTTCTTCAAAACATCAATCTGTTGCCTGACCAGGCGGTGGTGCAGTGGATAGAGCGTCGAACTGGGATGTGGAAGACCCAGGTTCGAAACCCCGAGGTCTCCAGCTTGAGTGTGGGCTCACATGGTTTGAGCAAGGCTCACCAACTTGATCCCAAGGTTGCTGGCTTGAGCAAGGGGTCACTCGGTCTGCTGTAGTTCCTCTCTCCCCCAGTCAAGGCACATATGAGAAAGCAATCAATAAACAACTAAGGTGTCGCAATGAAAAACTGATGATTGATGCTTCTCATCTCTCTTGTTTCTGTCTGTCTGTCCATATCTATCCCTCTGACTCTCTCTCTGTCTCTGTAAAAAACAAAACAAAACAAAAAAACATCAATCTGTTGAGATTTATTAAAATAGTAAAGCTGGTCGAAAATAATTAGAGAAATGGAAATTTATACAATCCCCCGGTCAAAGGAATGCTAAATTAAATATGTTAATAGATACAAAACTAGTTCGAGTCCTTCAAAGCATTAGAAATGCAGAACTGAAATTCTTTTCCTCCTAGGCGGAAATCAACAAGTTAGTAACTTCATAATGTCCGGGTGTCTCCGTACTAAAGACAAAGACAAACACAATTATATATGTTCCTATATAATTAATAGCTCAGTGAGTTGGCTAGATATTTCCCCATTATGACACTGGAAATAAATTAAGTCATTTTTTTATTTATAGATGTTGCATATGCACACACATGACACACGTTGCACAGTCATATACATATTCCTCCTTAATTGTCCACATAGTGGATACTATTTGATAATTACAGAACACAATTTTGTAGAAACATATAAAGCATTGCTTTCTGGAAATCCAAATAAAATTGCACGACACTTTAAGATGGAATCTAAAAATGACTTTATTTACATTCACTGCACACCCAACTATAGTAAATACTAACTCAACTTTTAACTGAATATAGAAAAAAACATTTTGCAGAACGTTTGTACACAAGAGGAAGGTATCGTTAACACCCTCTCATTGAACGCACTTGTTTGCGCACTGATGGCGGAATGTAGGAGGAATCCCTGGCCAGTAGCTTTTGCTACAATAGCACTTCCTGACCAGGTAGGCTAATATACAGTCATATCTTGCCAATACTACAGATTTGGTTCAAAACCACGGCAATAAAGCAAATATCACAACATAGGGAGCAGTCAGACACACACAACATTTGTGGGTTGAGTTCACTGTCTTATGTAAGTGTGGTCCATGACCAACCCTCCTCCCCTTAAACAACTACAATGGTCACTGATCACAGATCACCACAACAAATATAATGCTAATTTCATAGTTTGAAATAGTGTGAGAATGACCGAGCTGTCACACAGAGACATGAAGTGAGCTGATGCTGTTGGAAAAAGGGTGCTAACAGCTCAGCTGCAGGTAGAGTTGATACAACCTTCCATCTATAAAAATATGCAGTATCTGCAAAGCTGAATAAAGGAAAGTACAATAAAACGAGGTCTGCCTTAACACGTTACTCCTGATCCTCCTGATCAGTGCATTCCCATGTCAATTTGACACCTGTAAGTCACAGAGTAACAAATATCTTAATTTTCAAATTATTTATATTACCTTGATTAAATTTCCTACCCATACATAAATGTATCCAATACAATTGCTTGCTAATTATGATGGGCATACAACTTGCAACATTATTAATTATGCCTACTCAAAATGATAATGAAGGATATACAATCAGTCAGTATTGTTATATGGCTCTTAATTTAATGGGTTGAATATTTTTCAATTTCAGTTGACTGACCAATTTTGGAATATTTTTCTTTTTTGTGTGTGTAAAAATTAATACTAAATGAACATCACAAACTAAGGTTTTAACTTTGGAAAACTTTTCAGATCTACCATATTTGCATACTAAGATTTAAGCACAATAAAAACAATGGAATAAATAAATCATTTGCAGAAAATTCCCTTTTATTTGACCTCTGGTATTTATAATCAATAAATATGAATAGTTATCAATTTATCCCTTATAACACAGTGTTCACAGATTTACAGAATTGCCAAATAAATATCAAATTTCTTTTTTATACATCATACAGGTTGTAGCAAAAGTACATTTAAAGTTATCCATATGGAAAATATAAAAATTAATAAATAACAAGAATAAACTATTTTTCATACTCATAACTGTATGAAAAATACTATAAATAATAATACAAGAATAAACTGTTTTGTGTACTCAACTGTAAACGTACTTTTCCCCATCCTGTATGTGATAGATGCCATTTCATATCCCCAGTACATTAAATTAATTTAATTCATGGAAAAACTGGATAAGAATTAAAATTAATATTTTCAAACACTGTTTATTACATTACCATCTTGGAATTATATAGAACTTACTTTATTTTGCATTACTCCATAAAGGAGTCTTTCAATAAATACAATTAAAAACCTAATTTTACTCACATAAATTATCTCTTCTATTTGAGAACTTGCAAATGGTTACAGTTAATTTTACTACCATTTTCTCTTTTATAATAGCATAATATTTGCTGTAAAACTATTCAGCTACATTTTAATTAATTTGTACTATGTTGGTAATAAAATAAATGCTCGGAGATATGGAAATCAAAAATACTTCCATAGCATTATACAAAATCATTACACAAATAAATTATTAAATGGTTATAACTTTTGACCACTTTTATGTATTCACTATTATTACACAAGTAGTTAACCAAAAGATCATTTTATAGTTAGCTCTTTAGTCTTATGCTTTGTTTAAAATAAACCTATTTGTTGTCTTTTTTAATATTGGGGGCTGGGAAAATATATATTGTTTTTTCTACATTTTTATTCTTTGCTTAAATGATATTTTGCCTCATCCATATTTTCCAAGTTATTTCCCAGTGATAACTGGTATTTTGCCATGCTCGTGAATTTTTCCAAATGGTTTAAGACATGTAACAGACCAGTTTTGTGCTTTCAAAATTGAGTTAGACTCATTACTCTATTTTATTTATTGTTTCCGCTTGAACATATATATATTTAAAGTAGGATGTCATAAATGGTACACTCTTTATGAATATTGTATTATTACAATGTCTTCCTCTGCACATCTCATCACGTTTCTTGTTATGCTGTTGCAGTAGCCAAAATATAGGTAGGTTCATAAAATTTTGGCACTACGGGCTAGAAGGATACGCTGCTTTAAAAAATACAAGTACAGTTGGTGCCTTTTTTATTTTAGCTTCATGTAAACATTCTTGGTGGTTAAATAACATTTATTCATGAATTTCAATGATACATGAAAGAAAATCTGTTTCACACAGAGTAGGCTTAATTTTATACACTTAAGCACAGTTTGCTATTTTACAATACTACTAACACCAGAATAAACATTGCATTTTAAAGCTTTATGGAACTAATTTATAGCGTAGGGCAGGCACATATTTGATCTCATGGTCGCAAAATTTTATGTTTCCATTTCAGCAATTCTGCCTAACGCAATAATATCAGGCCAGCAAATCTTAAATATAAGTTAAGCTCACATGATCCATTGCCTTGTAAAGCTAGAGCACCCTGTGGAGTCATGCTGAATATGCCAAGTGATTTTTCAAAATTTAATCATCCTAAATGTCAGATAAAGGTGCTTTGGCTGTCATTCTTTAAAACTGGGGCAAAAATCCCAAGTGTACCAGCAAGTTATAAAGAAAGCCTCTTCTTAATATTAGTATTAAACAACATCCTCACCAATCACCATTCATTTTGCGAGTCAAAGTGAATAAAACCATTATAATGCTACTACCAGGCAAGACAAATAGTTATTTTTCTTAAAGGTAAATATATAGGCATCTCCGTAACAAGACACACATTTCTTATATCCATGAAGTCAATTTGAATTTCTTTTTTGGTCATTCCTGGCTATACTGACAGAAGCTTGGCAGCTTGAAAAATAACTTATTATGGACATAAACTCAAACGTCCTCCACAAAAATATTAGCAAATAGAATCAAGCAATAAATAACAAGGATAACACATCACTACAAGATGGAATCCAGTCCAATAATTCAAGGTAGTTCCAACATCTATATAGCAATGTAATTCACCATATTAAAAGATCTAACAAGAAAAAAAATCTCAAATTCTATCATAAGATACAGAAAAAGCATTTTAAAAAATAAACAAGAACAAAACCCTTCAATTTATAATAAACTCTCAGTAAATTCTGAATGAAAGATACTTTCTCCAGATGAAAGGAGTACCTATAATAGCCTACCGTTAACATTCTTAATAGCAAACACCTGTGTATTTTACCCACCAGAGCAGGAACAAGGCAAAATGCTCTCCCTCCTGACTCACATTCACCATGGCGGTAAACATGCTAGTCAATGCAGCGATCAAGTGAAATAAATGGAAAGTATACAGGATAGAAAAGTAGAAATAAAACATTTTCTATTCACAGATGAAATGACTTTCTACATGGAGAAACTCAATTCAAAAATTTTTCAATACATGAGTTTAATCAAGTCTTGGGATATAAAATCAACAGGAGAATATCACTTATCTCCATCTATGTCCAATGAACAGTTGGAATTTAAAAAAATAAATAGCATTTACCAAGACACGAAACAAAACGGACAGAGTAGGTACAAACCGAACAAAATATGTTTAGGATGTATATGTCAAAAACTGTAAAACATGAATGAAAGTGATTAAACAAAATAAATGAAGAAATAGAACCCATTCTTAGGCTCAATATTGTTATGAGATAAGTTTCCCCAATTTGATCTGCGGATTCGGTGCAATCCTAATATAAATGCCAGCAACATTTTATAAATATCTGCAAATCAAGGCTAACATTTATAAGGAAAGACAAAGAACCCTGAATGGATAAAAATGATTTTGGAACTACAGAACAAATTTGGAAGATATACACATCTCAAGTATTTACTTGAATGCTATAGTAACTGAAAGTACAGAAAGCCAGAAAGTCCGAATCTGACATATACTGCTCACAAAAATTAGGGGATATTTCAAAATGAATATGAAACTAATAAAATATCCCCTGATTTTTGTGAGCAGTATAGTTGTGAGCCTGCTTTGCTCACGCGAAGGAGCAAAACGCCACCAGTGAAGCTGCCTCCACCTTGTGAAACAGTTGCCATCACTCCAGATAATTTTTACCACCACCTGCAGCTGGACAGACTAAAGCAACAAGCCATCCTCCTGTGCCAGCTATCCGGCAACAAAAACCACATTGCCCTTGAAAAACCTCAATAGAAGCCAACTCCTCTGCTCACTCAGGGCTGCTACTATTCCCCTGGTGCCTGGCCCTTTCCTCTCTTGGAAAGTAAATCAACTTTCCTACTTCAGCCTTCCCACTCTTTGCAATTTTTTGTTTTTTTACAAACCCACGTCCCTGGCCAACCTAACAGTAATCAAGACAGCATGGCTCTGGTGAAGGCTCCATCCATTGATTGATGGAATAAAACAGACTAGAAAGACTCCCAAAAATTTACGCAACTGATTGTTTTAACAATTAAAAAGCAATCCATCTAGTCTGACCAGGCGGTGGCACAGTAGATAGAGCGTAGGACTGGGATGCATAAGACCCAGGTTTGAGACCCCGAGCTCTCCAGCTTGAGCGCGGGCCCATCTGGCTTAAGCAAAAGCTCGTCAGCTTGGACACAAGGTCGCTGGCTCCAGCAAGGGGTTGCTGGGTCTGCTGAAGGCCCGCGGTCAAGGCACATGTGAGAAAGCAATCAATGAAGAACTAAGGTGTTGCGATGGCAACGAAAAACTAATGATTGATGCTTCTCACTTATCTCCGTTCCTGTCTGTCTGTCCCTATCTATCCCTGTCTTTGACTAAAAAAAAAAAAAGGCAATCCATCCCATCATCCCTCTCCCTAAGAAGTATCTATTGCATCTACAGCCCACAGATTCCACTTATACCCGACGGAAATACCTGACTTTCCGTCTGGTGTTCAGGGTGCATAGGAGACTGCGGTTCAGCGTCTGCAGATTCACAAGGCTCGCCAGGTCCCAGACGCTGTAGATGCCATACTTGGTCACTGTTGGGTACTGCAGGTTCCGGGCCCAGGCAATGACTGGCAGGTTCTCAGGGAGCCCCACGGGAGCGGCATTCAGAGCAGAGGAGCCCGGAGTTCCCGGCCTCCACCCACTTCAGGTCTTGGTGGAACCCGGGCCCCCCCACGCTGGGCTCCAGGAAGGGGTTGGAGGCTGGCTTGAAGCTAGTGACACCCAGCTTGGTGGGGAACTCCCGCTGAACTACCATGAGATGACCCAGGGTGGGGCCATGGTCAGCTGCAATGCCCTCGCACAGGGTGCCCTTCCGAACACACTGTCAGTGTATCTCCTGGCAAGAACAACTTCTTCGGAGTAGAGCTGCAGAGGGCACAGCCCACGCGGAGCACGTGTGCACCACGTTTTTCCCGGCTGCCCCCAGCTCCTGCTATTTACACACCTGAGAGCCATAGCAGTCCTTAGCCAGGTGCTTCTTGAGCCACGGGGGTGGGGACGAGGGTGGGAGGAAGTAAAGAACGTATTGTGGGTTTTATTATTTTTTAATTGTTTCTTCCAGTTCAAGTTTATTGTTTAACATTTCACTCCGGAGTTGGTGGGATAAATAATATTATTAGAACAGCAGCTATGCATTTAATTTGAGAATCCTGTTCTGAAAACGCTAAATTACTTGATCAACCACTTGCAGATCATTCAAATCACTTTTTCTCATAAATTTAAGCTACTTTTTGCCAAATGCAAAACTCACAATCAGGATTTTTCATGTAATAGAATTTGCATTTTTTAAAACTACTACAGGAAAACTTATACATATAGATAATAAAAGAAAACCCAAGCCAGCATATAAAAAAAAACAGTATAATAATTGGCTAATTTTAAAAGCTTAAGTACTTAATTGATAAACATATGTAAAATCACCAAAAAGTTGCATGATTTAAATGAGTAATTATGCTTACATATCAGCTATTTATTACATGTGCTAACAATGCAGAATATTAAAACTTGAAGTTATAAATATCAATAATTTTACATGTAGCATTATGTACTCAATTTCATTAAAGTATAACTTACATACAATAAACAGCATCTATTTTAAGTATAGTTAGATGAGTTTTGACAAATGTATATGACCATATAATAACCACTATTATAAAAATATAGAATAATTTTCTGGATTGGGGACAATGTATTTTTACCTTTATTCTAAATATTTCAATTGGTTCCCATTGTAGATATGACAACATAAAGAGATTTCTTTACCTTTCCGTTTAGATTCCATTTCTGTGGTTTTGTAGAACACTGATGGGCTTGTAACAAAGTGATCTGGTTTCCTTTCATGCTACTTATATACTAGATGGCCCTAGACAGCTCCTTGAACCCTGCAATTTTCCTATTTATGTGCACATAATAATACTGTGCCTGATCTATACAGTGTTCATGAGAATCCAATGAGATAATGCATTTAAAATATGTTCAAATAGAAACAGTATAGAAATATATCTGTTTAATCTAATTATTAATTCAGCAAGAGGTTCACACTTAATCTCTGAGACAATTCCCTGACAATCAGTTGTCATCCCCTGCTTTTCTATTTACTTCTCAAAATACAGGAGTATTTAGAGGGTCACTAAGACCCAGCAGGAACATGTTAGTTCCGAACAAACCCCAAAATAAGTGTTACCTAGAACAACAACCTTCCTGAAGTCACAAAAGTGGAAAGATGGTCCTCATTCCTGCTTTCTGCACAAACGTTAATAGAAGCCTGCCAATAACAGGCATTCTCCAGCCTGATCCTCAACCCACTAATTCTGTAAGTTGAGCGGAAATTTTAACTGAGGTGTACACAATGGTTCCTATGTGAAAATGTCTCTGAGATAATACTCATGCGGAGTGATGAAAATTAAGGTGCATTTCTCAGTAGGACCTCAGGGTATCATGACAAATCAGACAGAAAGCTTTATTTTATTTTAAAAGTTTATCGGAAAATGTTAGAAAACACAGTGCACTAGAACACGAGACGTGGTGATGAATACAATCTACCAGCCAAGGGAAAACACCGAGAGGTTGGTAAGTCTGCCCGCTATTACGCCCAGGTGGTAGAGGCTGAGGACCTCCTTTCTCACCCACTGTGCTATCCTGTTATTTTCTAAAATGGTGCCATTTCAGGGAGCTGGCGCTGCTCAAAAACGACACGGCATGAAGCCAACACTCACTTCATAACTGCTGAACAGTTTGCTGCAACTGGCAGTCCAAATATTTTGATGCTACTTAAGAGAAGGGTGATTATTACATTGGGCAGTGATATGCCTTTCCTACTCAGTTATATTACTTGGCAAAATAGGTTTGATGTTTGCAGCCGGCTTTGAAAAGCTAGGAAACTTTTATTGTGTCAGAGTTGTGAAAGCACAGGAAAAAGTTAAGGTATGAAAGGATATTTCTTTCCAATATGCAAAATGCACGATCCATTAGGGACTGTGTTCTTCATATTTCAGTCCAATACATCCCAGTTAAATATTAACTTATTATGTAAAAGGGTGAGCCTCTACTTTAGTTCAACTGCCTTTAAAGCCAAATTTTATCAGAACTTCAACCAATGATGTCCTTCTGTAGTATTTAAAGTCTAACTTGAGTACGGCTTCTATTTAAAGTGACCATTGCAACCTGCTAATAAAAACTTATTTCATCTGCCTGTATGGAGCATTTACTATAGGGTCAGTGCTTTGGATAAGCATTTCCTTATATGCTTATAGAGATATATTTTTCAAAGAATAAAATTCCCTTATTGAAGTTTATACCTGACTGGGTTTTGACAAAAGAAGATGGTTATGTAATGCCATCGTAAATAAGCTACAGTACATTTTCTTCTCCCTCTAACATTTCCTCAGACCCAACATCTGACAACTGATTTGCTCTGTGCCACTATAGCTTTGCCTTTTCCAGAGTTTTATACAGGTAGCACAAAGCAGTATGCAGTCATTTGCGTCTGCCTTTACTCACACTGCAGAATGCTTTTACGAGGCATCTGCTGTGGTTTACGTCAGCAGTGCACTCATTTTCAGCACTGAGTGGGTACTTCATTACAGAAAGTGCTTGTCCGTTCACCTGTGAGGGCCATTTGGAGCGTTTCCAGCTTTGAGCTGTCATGTGAAAGCTGCTATGAATATTTGCATGGGAGTCGTTGCGTGCACCTATGGTTTCTTTTCCCTTGGGGAAATATCTAGGAGTGGCTTATTAAGTCATATAGGAATTGCATGCTTAATTATATTTTTAAAAGCCAACAATATATTTTCCGCTATGGCTTTTCCACTTTGAGTTCCCATACACAATGTATGACAGTGCCCGTGGCTTGGCATCCTTGTTAATATTGATATTCTCCTGATCTGTATCTCAGTCTTCACATTTTAAACAATGGTTACAAACACTTTTTTAAATTTTTTAATGTTCATTTTATTCTACACATTTTTCTACACATAGTTCATATTTTTGCATCCTAAGAATTATTTTCCTAACCAATTACAGTAATTTTCTCCTATGGTCTTCCTCTAAAATTTTTTTAGATTCAACTTTTCCATTCAGGTATATAATCAATTTCAAGTTATGCTTCTATACATGGTAGAAGATAAAGTGTCTTAGCTCAGGCTGCTAAAACACAATATCGTATACTAAGTGGCTTAAACAGGAGGTATTAATTTCTCTTAGTTCTGGAGGCTGAGAAGTACAAGGTCAAGATGCTGGGATGGTGTATTCAGTTCTTGGTGAGGGCCCTCTTCCTAGTTTGCAAATGCCTGCCTTCTCTCTGTACATTCTCATGGCACTGAGGAAAAAAGAACTCGGATCTATTCTTATTCTTATATAGACGCTAATCCCATCAGCTGTCTTTGCCCTTCATGGCCATCTAAACTTATTTCTCAAAGGCTCCGTCTCCAAATACTAACGCTTATTTATACCTTGATGGATATCAATGACAAAGTCTTTAGCAATAACTTTTTGGTGTTTAGTCATACTATTGTGTTGAGATTATTCTAACATTAAACATCATTATTGTAAGGTATTTTTCCCCACCGAGGAAGAAGGAAGGGGCATAGCCAAGAAGTGTGGAATAGTAAAGGCTTTATTGAGTACAGAGAGCTTCCTGGACAATGTTCCCTGGTCCAGGGAACACAGGTCAGGGAAGTCACATGAGATGATCCACGTGGAAGATATTTAAAGGGTCTGTAGGATGGGTGAGCTAATATGATGTGGCGAAATCTCACTGGCTGATGGTCAGTCGCTCTCTTCCCAAGGACTCCTGGGAAGTTTCTTTTGGCGTGCAAGAGTGTGGGCAGCTTTAGCCAAAGTTCCCGGGTCTGAGTTCCTCACGTGAACTTCCCCCATTATCCACCGACCTTACATTCTGATCTTTTTATGTTAATTCGGGGTGCTACTTATTCATCTGGCTACTTCCTGCTGATTAGGGGAGTTGTGGGGAGGGGAGATTGGCAGGTGGTGGCTTTGAGAGGTGTCACGAGGGACATCTGTTTGCCCCTGAGTTGAGAAACTTTGCGGATGCGGTTTGAACAGCATAGCTCCCTGCTTCAGCTCACTCTGGCAGCAGGTTCCTGGTGGGAGGGACAGGAGCAACAGGAGGGTCTGCAGGGCCCAACCTTTAGGTGAGCTGGAGATGGGTAGGGCACAGTGGTTTTGACTGCCAGTGGTCCTGCATGGGAGCAAGCTTGAGGTGAGAAACATGATTAGAAGTGAGGGTAGGAGTAAGTGGGAAGATGCTATCAGCTGGATAGTGGCTCTGAGACTGTGTAGAATGTCTCAACCCAGAAGGGGTACAGGGCATGATGGCATAACTAAGAACAAGTGCAAAAAGGGGATTCCTTTCAAACTGTATGTCGGGTGGTGTGCAAAGGGAAAAAGAAGGGGTCCCATCTACTCCTATAACCGAGACCTGTGAGGGAATTAAAAGTCTGGAATGTGGTGGCAAAACAGAGAAGATAGCTCCTGTGTCCACAAGAAATGAGA
Source organism: Rhynchonycteris naso (assembly GCA_037038555.1). NCBI lineage: Eukaryota > Metazoa > Chordata > Mammalia > Chiroptera > Emballonuridae > Rhynchonycteris > Rhynchonycteris naso. The sequence continues at coordinate 202,764,168 of CM072999.1, forward strand.
TGGACTTACCAGTTTCTGCAGCATTACCCTGGGGTTTGGTGAGGATGATGGTGGTCTCTGAGTCCAGGCCGTCAGTCCTAGGAGTTCGAGCAATGGGCCCACCTGGCTGGCTTGTCCTCCACGTAGAGACATTGAGAATGAGCCTACTGCCCAAAGGGGCAATCACTCTGTCAGTGACCGGGCTGCTTGCAGTCAGGGCAGGGCTCAGTGGGCAGCTGCGGGCAGGGGCACTGTTGGGCACAGTGGTCCTGCTTGCCACACTTAACACAAGCTCCTGGTGGGGATCCTCTTTGCAGCTTGGACTTGGGTCGGGCACTTCCTGTGCCTTTCCCCTGTTGCTCTGCTGGCCTCAGGATTGCCACAAGAGCCTGGGTTTGGAGAGTTACCTCCTGCTGCATGCGGGCCTGGAACAGCCTTGGCCTATTCCCACTAGCTGCAACCACTGAAAACTTTAAATGCCATAATTACAGGTCCCGGATAGGGGTCTGGGGGTTGAGAATAAGAGGAGGAGGGTTCCTAGGGAGCCCGGCACCCAGATCCAGCCAGAAACACTGGAGCCAGAGGCAGGACAGGGCCAGAACTTCCTGCATGCAGATTGGGGTTGGGCTGTGGGGTCAGTGCAAACTGGCATAAGAGCCAATGGCAGGCTGAGAATGGCCTGACGGAGGAGGGGTTTAAGCACACAATGGAGAAGGGAGGGGCCCCTGGCCAGCAGGGGAGGAGAAAGAGAGAGACTGGTATTTGCAGGTGAATGAGAAACAGGATCCTGCAAAGGGAGGAGAGGGGGCTATCTGAGGGGAGAGAACCGAGCGAAAGAGGTCCACAGAGGGACCAGAGAGGGGTCCCGAGATAGGGGCGCCCACAGAGGTCAGGCAGGAGGGGGAGAGAGTTGGGAGTCTGCAGAGAAGGAAAGATTAGGAGCGGAGGTTTTTAGGTGAGGTTTCTCTGGCCAAAACAGCCTGCATGTAGTACAGGCAGCATAGAGATTAGGACAGGAGTGCGAATAACTAGAAACCCTGAATGTAAGGGATCTCCAACCAGTTCCCAGCTTTTTTGACGATAGTTAAATTGATGAGGGTGTTAAAACTGAAAGTCCCTTCAGGAGGCTACCTGGTCCGATTATCCAGTGGGTTCTGTGGTCTGGCCACAGCGGAAAAGAACAGTTTCTTCTTCTTTAGGGAGGGAGAGATTTCAGATAAGGCAACTCCAGGAGTGTTTTTGGGTTAGGTTTAGATTCCTGTGTCCCCATAGCTGCCCTCAGTCCTCAGAGTGGTCAGAGTTGAGAATTGGCGTCCCAAAACTCAAGCTCTGGCCACCGACAGTTAAGTAAAGTGGGTGTGCTCAGGATGTCTCCATGGGCACACACGCACTCGAAATGGAAAAAAGAGTTACCTAACACAACTGCGGTTTTAGATAGAAATTTTTGTCGTAAAGAACTGAGGGGAGTTTGAAGGCAAAGGACTTATCACACCATGCGCCAAAGTGGGTGTAAGGTCGGAGGTCCTGGTTCTTTCTCGAAGGGGACGGGGAAAGCAGCAGTCCTTGTGGACTTCAACTCTGCTGGGTTTTGGCACCAAATGTAAGGTTCTTTTTTTCCCTGCCAAGGAAGAAGGAAGGCGCATAGCCAAGAAGTGTGGAATAGTAAAGGCTTTATTGAGTACAGAGAGCTTTCCGGATGATGTTCCTTGGTCCAGAGGACACAAGTCAGGGAAGTCACATGAGATGATCCACGTGGAAGATATTTAAAGGGTCTGTAGGATGGGTGAGCTAATATGACGTGGCGAAATCTCACTGGCTGATGGATAGTCGCTCTCTTCCCAAGGACTCCTGAGAAATTTCTTTTGGCATGCAAGAGTGTGGGCAGCTTTAGCCAAAGGTCCCGGGTCTGAGTTCCTCACGTGACCTTCCCCCATTATTCACTGACCTTACAATTATGTCTAATTGGTACAAATTCACAACAAAGTAACATGGGCAGCTACTATTTTCCTCTAAGTAATAATTTATGAGTAATCAGTAATAATAACACAATCAACTTAGAAAACCACTTATTTATAGTTTTAAGTAAAAATATGACAATGCAGGAATTTTATAAAAATAATGATCTCATTATTTTAAATTATAGGCATTTTACCAACAGCTATAGAAAGAAACAAAAAAATGTAATAGTAATCATTTTAGAAGGTATTAAACAATGAAAATTAAGGAAGAGGATATTACAGATAGATGTTCTTCTAAAAAATAAAAATTAAGAAAGAGGATATTACAGATTTTCTTCTGTATAGATATATATGTGATATATATATATACATACATATATATATATACATACATACATATATATATATATATATATATATATATATTGCATAGGATATAGCTCCAACAAATAAGCAGTCTGCAAAATAAAGACCAAGGATTAGTTTGATGATAACATATTTTGTCTTTTGGAGCACAGTTTGCAGCTCACAACATTAATTCTGGAGGAATAATGAAGGAAAATATAAATAAATTGTGTTATTCTTTAAAATAGGTCACTATTCAGTATATTCTGATCTCAACTATCTGAGGTAACTGTCTTATAGCAAATAGCTCAGTACCTTGTGAGCTAATACTGTGTGACATTCAACCAAAATATTTTCATCTCACAAAGCAATGTTTACAGGCAATAGACAAATCATAATAGTCCTGTTTCAGTATGCTCTCTGAAATGAGAACACAGAAAATAAAGTTTAAAAATATTCCAAAAAGCCAATACGTTGGCCTGTGAGTGGTTATCTTGTTCAAAGCACATCTAACAAGAGAGGGATTTATACTCTTACCATTATTAGATGAAAATAAGTGATGAAAATCTTGAAGCCCTTTTTCCTTCATTCTTTACAAGCTACTAACAGCTGACCCTGCACAGCTAGCTGGTCTTGCTTGAAGGAAAGTAAGTATGGCACTCTGGAATGGTGACACACGAGTCACAGAGATACTTAACAGGTAACTATTCCCAACTTCTTTCTTCCTAACTAAAATGATTCAAGTTCCCAACTCAGAGTATTGTTACTGCCCTTTCCTCCCTTACATTTGGATCCTGCAGTGTCCCAATACAAACTGCCCACCCCAGGTTAAAGTTCCAATACAAAGTCATATTTTCTTCCACCATTGGCTCATTTTCTGTTTTAGAATGTGTGTGCAGGCGTGATGTAATGTTAGTTTTTTAATTCTAAGTTGAAAATTAAAAAAAATATATTGAATTTGTTGGGGTGACATTGGTTAACATAATAAGTACATGATTTAGTTGCATAGTTCTGTGACATGTCACCTGTATATTGTATTGTGTGTTCACCATCCCAAGTCACATCTCCTTCCATCACCATTTATCCCCCCTTTACTTTCACCTATCCCCCTCCCCATACTGGTAATCACCATACTGTTTGTTTTTGTTTGGGGTTTTTGATTTTTTTTTACTTAATCCCGTCACCTTTTTCATCCAGTTTCCCAAACCCCTCCCCTTTGACAGCTGTCAATCTGTTCTCTATATCCATAAGTCTGTTTCTATTTACTTTATTGGTCTATTTTGTTAATTAGATTCTATGTACAAATGAAAGCATGTGGTATTTGTCTTTCTCTGACTGGCTTATTTCACTTAGTTAGTGGAACACTCTCCAGGTCCATCCATGTTCACAAAAGCTAAGATTTCCTTCTTTTTTACAGCCAAATAGTATTCCATTGTGTAAGTGTACCAGGGCTGTTTTATCCACTTATCTATGATGGCCACTTAGACTGCTTTTATTTTTGGCATTGTAGATAACATTGCAATGAACATCGGGGCGCATATATACTTCCGAATTAGCGTTTCAGGTTTCTTCAGATAGATTTCCTTAAATGAAATTGCTAGATCATAAGGCACTTCTGTTGTTAATTTTTTGAGGTAACCTTACACTGCTTTCCACAGTGGCTGCACCAATCTGTATTTTTCCCAAAAGCACATGAGAGTTTTCTTTTCTCAACATACTTGTCTTCACTAGTTTTTTGTGATTTACTGATGATAGTCATTCTGACAGGTATGACATGTTATCTCATTTTGGTTTCAAATTGCATTTATCTGATGATTAGTGACATTGACCATCTTTTCAGATGTCTACTGACCCTCTGTATGTCCTCTTTGGAGAACAGTCTATTCAGGCTCTTTGGCCATTTTTTATATTGGGTTTCTTTATCTTTCTTCTTCTTTTATTTTATGTTGAGTTGTATAAGTTCTTTATAAATGTTGGGTATTAACCCATTATCAAATGTATCATTAAAAAATATATTCTCCCTTTTCATTTTGTTGATGGTTTCCTTTGCTATGCAAAAACTCTTTAGTTTGATGTGGTCCTTGTTTACATTTTCTTTTCTTTCCCTTGCCTGAATAAATTCGTCAGAAAAAAATACTGCTACAATAAATATCTGAGATCTTGTTGCTTATATTTTCTTCTGGGATATTTATGGTTTTGAGTTGCACATTAAAGTCTTTAATCCATTTTGAGTTTAATCTTGTGTATGGTGTAAGAAGGTGATATAGTTTCATTTTTTTTGCATGTATCCGTCCAATTTTACCACAACTATGTATTGAATAGACTATCTTTACCTCATTGTATATTCTTGCCTCCTTTGTAATATTAATTGACCATAAAGGTGTGGGTTTATTTCTGGGCTCTCTGTTCTGTTCCAATGACCTATATGTCAGTTTTTATGCCAGTACCATGCTGTTTTGATTACTATGGCCTTGTAGTATAGTGTAGTATAATGTGATTCCTCCAATTTTGTTTCTCAAGATTTCTGTGGTTATTTGGGGTCTTTCGTGGTTCTATGCATTGAATCTATAGAATGCCTTGGGAAGTCGGGACATTTTAATGATGTTTATTCTTCCCATTCATTAGCATGGTATATGCTTATTTATATCTTCTTCCATTTCGTTTTTCAGTATCGTGTAATTTTATGAGTACGGCTCCTTTTCCTCCTTGATTAAATTTATTCCTAGGTACCAATTTTATTTCTTGCAATTGTAAATTGGATTGTTTTCTTAGCTTCCCTTTCTAATAGTTTATAATTAGTGTATAAAAATGCCACCATATTTGAATATTAATTTTTATCCTGATAATTTACTAAATTCATATATCAGTTCTAATAGTATTTTGGTGGAATCTTTAGGTTTTTCTATATATAGTATCATGCCGTTTGAAAATAATGTGACAGTTTTACGTCTTCCTTTCCAACTTGGATGTCTTTTATTTCTTCTTCCTGTCTGATTGCTCTGGCTAGGACTCCCAGTACTATGTTGAATAAGAATGACAAAAGCAGACATTTCTGTCTTGTTCCTGATCGTAAGGAAAATGTTTTCAGTTTTTCTTATTGAGTATTATCTTGGTTGTGAGTTTGTCATATATGGTTCTTATTATGTTGAGGTATTTCCTTCTATTCCCACAAAGTTGCAAATTTACATATGTTCACTTATATATCGCATGTGTGTTACTAAGCTAGTGTTCTAAGAATGCCAATCCAACAAACCATAATTTAATGTAATTTTTATTTTTGAAATTACAATGGCTCTGAATTATAAAATAATTATTACACTTTTCATCTAATTCCTTCAAAAACTACTACTTTAGCTCTTACCTGGCCTTAGCACTGGGCATAGTATAATGCTTACTAAGTTTTAGATCAGGGATCCCCAAACTACAGCCGTGCGCTGCATGCAGCCCCCGAGGCAATTTATCCTGCCCCCCCCCACCGCCGCACTTCCAGAAGGGGCACCTCTTTCATTGGTGGTCAGTGAGAGGAGCACAGGATGCATCCGCATCCATAGTTCCAATTGAAATACTGGTCAGTTTGTTTATTTAAATTTACTTGTTCTTTATTTTAAGTATCGTATTTGTTCCTGTTTTGTTTTTTACTTTAAAATAAGAAATGTGCAATGTGCATAGGGATTTTTTCATAGTTTTTTTTTTAATAGTCCAGCCCTCCAACAGTCTGAGGGACAGTGAACTGGCCCCCTGTGTAAAAAGTTTGGGGACCCTTGTTTTGGATAAAATATGTTGACAGTTTATGTGCTGAGTGTAAGTCCTGCATATTTTCTAATTATACTGTTTTCTTTCTCTGTGGAATCTCTGAAATGTGAACTTAGCATTTGGATCTACTCTTTTTTGTTGTTGTTGTTTTGTTTTGTTTTTTGGATCTATTCTTGACAATAATCTTGACTCTCTGTTTTCTTTGTAGCTGTTTTTTTTTAAAGCAATTACCTATATAAGTTAGAAACTTTCTCTTATTTTTTAACACCATATGTCATTTCTATGTTTTGATTTAATTTTCTGAGTTTGTCTTCAGGAAACAAAGAAAACACACACCAGAAATATAGACCTTAAAAGAACTATTTGTACCCTTCTGTCTTGGCAGACTCACCTGTGTAGGTCTACCAATCTTTCCACTTAAATGGCATCTCTCCACAGATGGCACCAACAACTCAGAGACATCAGTTATTACTCTCCAAGGTCCTCCACTACAGAATTCTTGGCAAGTTCTCTTTATTGTCATTATATTACTATAAACCTTTTGGGGACAAAGACTTTCTGTTTGACCATTTTATTCCAAGAGCTTACATTGTTCCAGATACTGTATTTCTTCAAAAATAAGACAGTGTCTTATATTAATTTTTGCTCCTAAAGACGTGCTAGGTCTTATTTTCAGGGGATGTCTTATTTTTCCATGAACAAGAATTCACATTTATTGTTGAACAAAAAAGCAACATTTATAAATATACTGTAGTCATGTCATCACAAAGTATTAATTTTTGCTCCTAAAGACACACTAGGTCTTATCTTCAGGGGAGGCCTCATATCTCTAAGCTTGAAAAAATTGCACTAGGCCTTATTTTGGGGGGATGTCTTATTTTTAGGGAAACAGGGTACCTAGCAGGTAGTAACTAAAGATGTTTAAAATACTTGGAAGACTAACATGGACAAATACAACTTGAACTCAGTAAGAAGGGTATTATTCCAGCTGAATGGAGATTATCTTTTTAAAGCGTAAAACATTTTATATTTGTCTCAACTACAATTGTCATGGGCTTCTCCACATTTTCAGAAATAGAGGTCTGTCTTTTCATTTTATTGTCATGACAAAGCAAGAATTTTATTGTAGGAGAGAGTTTTTAAAACTTTAGCATCATCTATCTCAGCATGTGGGTTATCCTTCCTTCATTCTGGAAATGACCTCACACCCCTTCACACAGCACTGCCCTCTGCCTGGAACAGGTTCTCTGCTCAAGAGCACACCTTCCTCTGAGAACTTGCCCATGAGAACTCTCACAGGTTATGTCCAGAATATGTTACCTTCCTTTGCTCCTATGGCAACTTAATCTTAATGTTATTATGGTATTTACCAAATAAATTTAATTCGTGTTTCTCTTGATGTCTTTACTATTATAAGAAGAGTGTAGGGTACTGCATGTATATTCCTCTTACTTTTATCTCTTTTCATTGCTGTGTTCCTGCTCCTAAAAGATGTGTTGAAATTAGGTTAAATTTACTACATATCTATTATAATATTCAAGCAGTAGAGGAATTTGGCTTTTCCTTAATATACACTATTTTAAAATCATGTCACAATTAAATGAATTAAATATTTTTCACTTGCTCAAACAACTATTCTAACAGCTGAATACTTCCCACTCTGGACCTGTTAGGTCAGGGTGCATTTAAACCAAAATACATGTAGGGTTTATAATTCTTCCCTATGCATGCAACAATTGAAATGTGCAATCACTTTTGAAAAAGAACAAAAAATACGTTGGGTGAATAAAAATATGTTCCCGCAACATTAACAATTTAAAAAGAACTTTCTTTTTTAGTCTCTTTTCTTCAAAAGATTACACTACATTAACATTTAAATTATTAGTCACAGTCAGGATTAAAACCTGCATCAATTATTTCTTAAGAAAACTGTTTATGATACACATATTCAACAGATGTCTATGTAGAAACACCTTCCTGTAGAATATTATGTGCAACAGGCTTTTAGATTTTCTTTAGCCTTTTGTACTATAAATTCAAGCACACCTAGCTGGTTTTAAGGTTTAAATTGGGCATTCAATTTAAGATGCAATAGCTCAAGTTTTCATTATCCTTGTAGGAGCAGAAGTCTTGTTTCTGCTCCCTGCCAATCCTATTGTATTTTGATAGAATTTATCACAGTGGATCACAAAAGCATAATCTTCTCAATTATCGCCTCCATCTCTGAGGCTAAGGACAGAGTGTTTCATGTTCCATTTATCCTCTGGTTGAACATTTGTTTCAGGTGGTTTATATTCATGCTTCATGCATTGTTAATTCCTCCCCATATTTCTTTTTGACACTAAAGCTGTGGACATTAATCCTGCCATGGCGATGTTTTGTTTCATTTTAAAAACAAAACACTCTTTCACGTGTTTGGCTTTTATTTCCTTTGGTTTCTTCTTTTTTAAATATTCTTATCTTCCACTGGAAAAATGTTCTTATTCATTCTGATGAAGAGAAATATTTTCTTGTAAAATTTACATGTTAATATTTAAAATTGTATACCACATAACAATATCTGCCCTCTCAGGTTTTTAGTCTAGATAGTATGTGTTCTGAAACTTTATACAAACAAAAGTGTATACATAGATACATATATGCTTTATATATACATATTTTATATATACTTTCATATATATAAATATTTAGTTTTTTTGGTTAAATACTTGAGAATGTTGTTTCTTGGGTCGTATAATAGGTTTATACCTAATTTAATAAGAAATTGAGAAATTTTGTAAGAAACTCTTCTCCAAAATTGTCATTCATTTTTGCTTTCTCACCATTAGTTTATTGGAGTTCTAGTCGCCCCATATCTGCATCATTTTTTAGGAAGCAACCACTTCTTTCTGTCCATATTAATTAGTTTTCTAATCCTAGAATTTATATACATAAATTCCTGTTATAATGATGGGTTATCTGGCTTCTTTAATAACCATAGTTATTGTGAGGTTCATCCATGTTGTATCAGTAGTTTATGTATCTTTAAGAATGACAGTGTTGCCTGACCAGGTGGTGGCGCAGTGGACAGAGCGTTGGACTGGGATGCTGAAGACCCAGGTTCGAGACCCCAAGGTCACCAGATTGAGCGCAGGTTCATCTGGTTTGAGCCAAAGCTCGCTAGCTTGGACCCAAGGTTGCTGGCTCCAGCAAGGAGTTGCTCGGTCTGCTGAAGGCTCGCGGTCAAGGTACATGTGAGAAAGCAATCAAAGAACAACTAAGATGTTGCAAGTGCAACTCCGTTCCTGTCTGTCTGTCCCTATCTATCCCTCTCTCTGACTCTCTCTCTGTCTCTGTATAAAAATAAATAAATAAATAAATAATGACAGTGTTCTCAGGAGCATTTGAGATCTTGTTCACAAGAGTATGTCATTAGTTAGGTTCAAATAAACTTATAAAATTTTTTTTAAAAAGAGTGATGGTATTCTCTTATGCAGAAATGAGTACATGTATAGCTTGCTTATCCCTTACCTCTTAAACATTTTTAATTCAGATTGTGGTTACTATGAATAATTAAAAAAAATATGTTGGTGAATAAAAATATGTTCTTGCAACATTAACAATTCAAAAAACCTTTCTCTTTTAGTCTCTTCTCTTCAAAAGGTTATATTACATTAACATTTAAATCATCAGTCACAATCAGGATTAAAACCTGCATCAATTAGTTCTTAAGAAAACTGTTTATGATACTCATATTCAGTGGATGTCTATGTAGAAACATCTTCCTGAAGAATGTCATGTGCAGCCATGCTTTTAGATTCTCTTTAGCCTCATCTACTACAAACTGAAACACAAGTAGCTGGTTTTAAGGTCTAAATAGTACATTGTTAATTTCATTAACAAGTTATGCACATATGGTTTCATTTCCCTTGACTAAGTGACCAAGAGTCTAATGATTGGATCATATGATGGAGATATGTGTGTTTGAAATACTGACAGTTTCCCAAAATGGTTAGATCACCATAGATTCATACCAGTACTTACTTCACATCTATGGCAGCATTTGCTGTGGCCAGTCTTTTTAAAAATGTACCCCCCCATTAGACGAATGAGTAGTGGTAGTTCATTATGGTTGAAATTGCATTTCTTCCTGTGGATGATGTTGAGCATACTTTCATGTGCTTATTGTCTGTCTGCATAACTTCCATCTTCAGTTTATAATTTTAGTTTAAAATTTTTGCCTTATTAAATTATGTAAGTTCTTATTTATGTCTATATATTCTATGTTAATATATATAATATTCTAAAAATAATTCCTTTGAAAGATATGATTTATTTTTCTTTTTCCTTAACCATTCTTTCCAGTGAAATTAGGAACAACCAGTTAACCTCAGTATATGCATTAGTTTTCAAAAAAGTCTTCAAAGTATCAGATGTATTATAGATTTACCCACTCGTTGCTCCTTATCAGTGGTTAATTAGAAATATCCAGTGGAGATGTTTTGCATATCCCTACTGCTAGATCACACCATGAATAATCAATGCTCTCTTTTGTACTGGACATAAAGTTTCTAAACATCATTAAATCTACTCAGGTTAGAGAGTTAATTCTAGAAACTCCAGAACAAACTCAAAAAACTCATGTTAAGGTAATCAGCACTATGAAATTTGCAAGAAACAAATGTTAATCTCATTCAGAAACACCCTCAGGCCCTGGTCACATAGCTTAGTTAGCTAGAGTATCATCCTGATACACCAAGATTGTGGGTTCGATTCCCAGCCAGGGCACATACAAGAATCAACCATTCATGCATAAATAAGTGGAACAACAAATCAGTATTTTTCTCACTCTCCATCCCTTCTTCTCCCTCTAAAATCAATAACAAAAAGAAAAGGAAAATGAAAAAAGTACCCTCATACACATACACAGAATAATGTTTAACAGAATATCTAGGTCCCTGGTAGCCCAGTTGAATGGATATATAAAACCAACTATTACAGTTATCAAGGAATTGTATGTACTGAATGTTATCAAAGAATCACTTAGTATTCTTCCCTGTAGGAAAGATCTTGAATTCATGGGAAACATTAATTTCGGTGAATAATGTAGATTAAACTTTTAATAAGATATTTCACAGGACTCTTATTTTGAAATCTATCAATTTGTAACTTTGAGACTTTAAGAGAAATAAAAATTGATTCTATGGACCTGCTCCTTTTCTGGCTAAATTATTCTTACCTAATTAAAAGGCCATTTTGTCATATGGACAGGGCAGGTAACAATGATGCTGTAAAATATCTCAAATTTTTCTATCTACTCTGATTCAAAGTACTCTATGTTGAAGCAACATTATGGGCAGTGAAACTTTGCAACTTACAAATTATGATTAGTTTGTTTTGGTCATGGTTAATTCAAAGAATTCTTAATTTATTGAAATATATTGGTAGGCATCAACAGAGTTCAGGAAAGCCACTTTAGCTTGGCAAAGATCCTCTTCAAATGAAAAGGAGCTCTTGATAGACATTTTTACCAGGACATAGTCCTCAGTACCTCTTTTACTTTCTCATTGAAAAATATTAACACATTTGAACTGGTATCTCTTTCTCAGAATTCTTTATTCTACTTTCTTCACATGGTTGTGTAAACTCCCTATATATTGACGCTTGTTAAACAGTGATCACAACAGAGTTTATGTGTAAGCACAAATCATACCTCTGTTGTGCGATCCGCACATTAAAATTCATGATCAGATTGATCCAGTGGAAATGCCACAAGCACCTCAAAATCAATAGGTTGAATTTCATCATTGCGTTGTCTTCAGAAAGCCTTGAAGAAAAAGGATTTATTTCCTCATCCTGGATACTTTATTGAAAAGCATCTATAACTTTCTATTTAACCACATTATTTAAATATAGCTAAGTAATGAGATTCAAATTTCTTTTTCCATTGATTTGAGGAAGAGAGAAAGAGAGAAAAAGAAGAAAGAGAAACATCAACTCGTTCCACTTAGTGGTTCTATTTAGTTGTGTGCTTATTGGTTGCTTCTCATATGCATCCTGAACTGGGATCAACCTGCAACCTCGGTGCATGGGGATTCTACTCTAGCCACTGAACAACCCTACCAGGGCCTCTAACTTCCTAAAATCTTTTATATCATCTTCTTTGTCTCCCCACTGAGTAAATTACGCCTCCATCATTTTCTACAGAACTTTTAAGTTTCTGATCCGACTTACACATCCAGCTTTGTTTCAGTTGGCCAGTTCGGTTTTTTCTGATTAGTTTTTTTCCTGTATTATATTTTCTTTAATACTCACAATAAATGTTTTTATTTTATATGGGATTAATGTAAATTATAGTAATAATAATTAAATATTATTGTGCTTTATGGTATGGCAGACAATTTAAATTATGCCATCTCATAGTTATTACCTAATAGAGATTTTCTTTAATTCAAAACATCAAAAACAAAATTCCACATTCCAGAAACAATAGCATATAGGTTATTATTACAGCTATGGAACCATTTAGTCATGAATCCCTGTGAAATTAACTCTCATGAACTTTAATGACCTCATTTGAACAATGAATAATTGTTCTAATGCTGTCAAATATTTCTTCTAAAGCTAAACTTATAATTCTGCTTATGAAGAGATTGGAGTCCAATCATTTTCGTTATGAAAAAAAAATCTTTCAAGTTTCCTAAAGAAGTCATGCTTGAATTTAATAATGAAATTATATTAATTTAAATGTTCTAATATTTTTAGTTGATTGAATGTGTGTGTAGACTGAAAAAGAAATGAATATATTTGGTTCTCCCATTGGAACCATTGCAACTTTACTTGTATATATTACATAGGTAAATGAGTCTCATCTTGTCTCCACATCTATCTAGTTAGAACTTTGCCTCCATATCAGCAAACTAGATGAATTCAGTACTTTACTGGTTATACTACCTAATATTTTAAAGTCAGCATGTCTCCAATGGAGTAAACCTGGATCACATGTAAAACCAATCCTATTTGAACTATTTTACACTGTCATGCTTGAAAGTGCAGGAAATAACCGAAAAATGAATGTTATAATTCACTTTTTCCCCTGGAAGATAATTTTAGCACAATCACTTATGAATATCATTGAAAAACTTTCCAATAATCCTCAGGTAGCTTCTGTGGTTTGACTTCTGCTCTCTATGAACACAGGCAAAATATTAAGGCATAGCAGTAGGTACCATCAACTAGTAATCTGCAAATTCACATGCCAGGGGTCCACAGATTCTACCAGAAGTAGGATGCAGTTTTTTCAGGGACCTCTAGCATTTTACTTTTCATTTCTTAATTTTTTTTTTTTTTTTTGTGTGTGTGTATGCATTTTTCTGAAGTGAGAAGCGGGGAGGCAGAGAGACAGAGTCTCGCATGCACCTGACTGAAATCCACCCAACATGTCCACCAGGGGTGATGCTCTGCCCATATGGGGTGTTGCTCCATTGCAACCGGATCCATTCTAGCAACTGAGGTGGAATCCGTGAAGCCATCCTTAGTGCCCAGGCCAACTTTGCTCCAATGGAGCCTTGGCTGTAGGAGGGGAAGACAGAGAGAGAAGGGTGGAGAAGCAGAAGGGGTTTTCTCTTGTATGTGCTGGCTAGGAATTGAATCTGGGACTTCCACACGCTGGGCTGATGCTCTACACTGAGCCAACAAGCCATGGCCAGGGACTTCTAGCATTTTAAAACTACATGTCAGGAAAAATAAAATGGTTAAATTGTATCTTTTTTAAATAGAAAAAGAGGACATGTAAGTGTGGAGTGGGTGAGAGAGAGAAAGAGAGAGAGGGAAAGAGATAGATGAGAGAGAGAATGAGGAACAGAGGACAGAAGAGGAGAGAGATACTAGTGAAAATATTAATAGAAAAAGAAGAAAATAAATATTCTAAGTCTTAGTGGCCAAAAAGAAAGAAAATGGATATCAATTTTAGGCAGTTCATTACTTAGAGAAGTTGTTATCTGTTTTCCAAGTAGTAATGTCTGGTTTTCTGGTCCTGGTGTATTCATATTAAGCAATAATGCATCCTTGTCTGACAAATAGGCAACTGTGTATGTTACTCTCACACATATACTGGGGTGGTCCCTTCAAATTCTTCATTTGTTCATTCAACCTGCTGTAGCTGGGAATGAGAATTATATTAGCTTAGACAGTGTATTCTGGTTTCTTCAGTGGCATTCTCTCTTAGGGACACATATTTAAAAATAAGCAGGCTATGTTTACTGCTAGTCCTACCATGCTCATTTATCCACACTGTCAATGCATGGAAGTCAAATGGTGGTAAATGTCATGATTAACTAGCGTATGTTATGCCATGCCTAAAACTTTTCTAGTGAGATCTATTTTTAGAATCATTAAGAAAACTTGAAGAAAAAACAAAAATAACTTTGCTCTCTTTTGTTATTTGAAAAGTAACACAAAGACTTCCTCTTCAAAATTTCATTCCCACTAGCTTTTAATAAAACTTTCCAAATAGTACACCTTGTATCATTGTGATGTGCTAAATTAAAAATAAAAGGTGACAGAGATTTTTACAGTATAAGAACTTGGGGAATACAGTCCAAATGCTGTGGAAATGTTTACTAGAAACCTATGCACTCTTATTGATTAATGTTGCCCCATGAAATTTGATTTCCTAAATAAAAATTTTTTAAAAATATTGTTAAAAATGACATTAGGTGTTAGAATAGGAATTAAATGGGATGTTAACCTCATGTTAACATCCACATAATAGGCTTGAGTGCAACCTTTACAAACTGTCATAATTTTTATTTATACATTCTAATATTATGTCAATAAATGCTATACTGTTTAAAAATATATATATTGTTAAAATCTATTCTGTTGTACTTGGATTTTTCCCTTTATTATCCCAATTTTAAAGGATTTTGCAAAGGTATCTAATTTCAAAAATACAGTGTTTATCATCCAGATATTTATGATTTATAATTTCTAACACTCTTCCTGATTTTATGCCAATAGATTTTGACATATTGGGACAACACCACACTCACACTTTGTCAATAGATCTCTGACTGGTCTAAGTCAACTAAGAGTCTGATGTTCTTTCCTTTCTTATTCCTGGCTGGTAAGAGTAAGCATGTGACCTGGTTCTGGCCCATGCCATATAAATGGAGTCTTTTGAAAAGAAAGGGATTATCTTGAAATTGTTTGCTTTCTTGGTAAAGAAATAGACATGCTGGCATTACTTTCTCTGAATACATTTTCTTTTCTTCTTTTCTAAGTGAGAGGAAGGGCAATAGACAGACTCCTTCATGTGCTCTGACTGGGATTCACCTGGAAACCCCGTCTGGGGCCGATGCTCTGCCCATCTGGGGCCAGAGCTCAAATCAGTCAAGCCATGGATGGCTGCAAGAGGAGAAGAGAGAGACAGCAGGAGAAGGGGCACACATGGAGAAGCAGATGGTCACTTCTCCTGTGTGCCCTGACAGGGCATCAAACCTGGGACATCCACACATGGGGCCGACTCTTGACCACTGAGCCAACCGGCCAGGGCCTCTCTGATTACATTTTATTCCCACCTTATATAGCTACACATGTCCTGGGCTTTTGACATACATCTTGCAAATACAGATTATATAATCTGAAGTCATTTGCAAAGACATTGTTGAATTGCTGACACCGACTACATTTAGACAGACTTCTTGATATTGGGAAATACTAAGCTTTAAAGCCACTTTAAATAGATTTTTTTCTCCTTTGTTTTCCAAAGAATTCCTCTCTAATTTAATCACTGAAATTTGGCAGAAGTGTCAGTATTACAGCATTGGAACTTGAATTTACATATATATAAAATCCCCTTTATCTAATATGTACACACCAAATATCTATCTCTAAATGTAGCTTTTCTTTTATCTCCTGGTATGAATCTTTCAGGCAGCTCCATGTCGTTCCAGGCTCAATCTTCTCACGTGACCTGATGTTTCAGTTCATCTCACCATTAATATGCATTTCGTTTCATGAGGACTGAGACGCAACTAAGCCAGTTTTTACTTTCTGTTGTGGGAAACATCATAGTTATTCGTAAATAATGCTGACACGAATGAAGAAGGCCAAGTGAATGGACAAGTTAGAACAGCTCTATCCCTCATGTGATCTCAGCACCCTCTGGGTGCCCATTTGATGTGGTTTGAGCTGTCCCCCGCCCTAAAAGAGAGTAGGAGGCAGTGACCATTGGAATCGCCAGTGGACCAAAGGACAGGCCACTCAACATTGTCCAAGAAGCTCAGAGGAAGTGCCCACATTCTGAGAAAAGGTCAGTGGACTGAACTGCTACCTGAAACATGAAAACAAAATTATTGGCAAGAAATGCCAGCTTGCAGAAGCTTAGGCTAAAAGGTAGAGAAAGGCTAAATGCACATCAGTGCTCATGGGCTATATTTGACCGGCATGTGAGTATGTGCATGTATGTAAGTATTCGTACTTGAGTGTCATCTGGTTAGTGAATATATTGGCCTTGCCTATTTCTTACCACTATTTCTAAAACATGACTGCATTCCAGTTTACTTGAGAACATCTAATATCTTGTCTAAATACTACACATTTCTTTTGGTTAATGTTCCTTTTTAACATTTCTGTGGTTTGATCATTTTAGTCAGTTATAGTAATTTTAATCTAAATATGCTAAATTTTATAATTTCAGCAAGCTCATTCTCTTTGTAGGTAAATATGTATAATATATCTGTTTCATTATTTAATCAATTCAGATCATTTCAGGAGTATGCTTTATTATAAAAACAAATTATGGAAATATTAATATTGATAAACATGAATAGTATCACTTTAAGGCCATTACAGTTTGAATTAAAGAACTAAAGACTACAAATTTTAAAATTTGGTCATGACCAGTCGGCTCAATGGATAAAGTGTCAACCTGACATGCCAGAGGTCGTGTGTTCAATCCCCGGTCAGGACATTGATGAGAAGCAATCAATGAGTTCACAAATAAACGGAACAGTTAAATGAAAGAATGAGTCATTGCTTCTCTCTCTTTCTCTCTCTTTCTGTCTGTCTCTCTTTTAAATCAATGGAAAACATTTTTTTAAATAAATTTTGAAGATTTTATTTTGACAGTTTTCTCAAATACATATAAGTTTTAGATAACTTTAGTTAAAAATTTCAAACTTTATTAAATATATGGATTAATACTATAGCATATTTAATTCAATAAATTTGTATTTCTCAAGAGAATGGGAAAACACATTTATGAAACTTAAATACACTTTGATTTCCAATGGGCAGATTAACAAAAGCAATAAATATAAAAACCATTTTGTCAAGGTCCTTAGACAAGATCTAATGAATTCTGTTTGTTGCACTAACTGTAGAAAAATTATAAAAGGATAAAATTGTATTGTAATCTTTGTGTATCAGGGAGCCTTGTTGATTTTAACTAAACAACGATTTAAAAAATGTTTATTTTGCAGAACTAAACATTGTAATTAAATCAGAGAATTGAATAAAATTATACTAATTAGGTGTGAATATGGATTACAGGGTCTCCGTTCTATTGACTTAACATCAAATCCTACCAATATTCAGGAAGAATATTTATTCATTAATGATATTTATTAATTGGTAGCTATAGGCAATACATGGTCATCACTGCTTGCTTTACTAAAATAATATTTCATGAACATTGATAGTCTTACCAGTATTTAGATACCAGTTCTGAAATTCCTTTTCAAAGAACAATTTAAAGATGAAGTCCATGCTGTCTGCCAATGTAAGAAATAAATTATTTTTTCGAAATCTATACTGTGACAGGCTTGTCTGTCTCTGAAGGGCAAAACTAGGATTTCTTATTCTTAAATCATCTAACTAACATATGTAATTATTGAATCTGTGCATTTTATTTCCTAAACATCTACAGAACAAAACCGCTCCATCAAAACAGAACGCCTCCATCCTATGCCCTTAAGCTTAACCACGTTGTCCTTATACTGCGGGATTGAGTGTTTTGGTAATAGGGCACTGAAGTCATAATTTAATAAAGTCAATTGTCAGAGAAAACCAATTCTATAGCCTATATTAAAATATAACAAACAATATCATTTTATCAAGGAGATACGTCATAAATAACTTCATTAAAAATTGGATAAAGCATTCCCAAATTGCAATAAACTGGAATTATTATTATTTTTTTAATTGCAAACTTTTCGCTGACCTTTTCTTTTTCTTTTTAAAGAAAACAAAAAATGAGTGAATTGTAAAATTTCCCTAAACATTCTCTGGGTGTGCATCATTTTAATTTATTCAACTCATAATTCAGCACCTATTGGTGAATTGTACATTGGAAACATGGTTAGGAAGTGTTGGGAATTATCCTGATCCTTGTGGGCTGAAAATCGAAAAAGCATAACTTCCTTTCAGATAGGTGTGAAAAAAAGGCTCCAGGGAAATTTTGCAGGAGCTAATTAATTCCACCTGCTGCAACAATGGTGCAACATTCACAGTATACGCCTTCTTTCTGAAACTTAGATGTTAGTTCTGAAGTGTTAATATATTAAAATGTATGCAAATTATCTGAAATAGTCACTAACTAGTATGAATTTCCATTTCATTACAAGAGTTGCAGGTTTTATGGAATCAAACATACAAATGCTGGGTGATTTTTTTTTTCTAAAGGGAAAAATATTCTTAGGCTAGAATAATTGCCAAATTCTTTTACCAGAAAAAAAAAAATCTAAGTCAAACTAGTTTTACTAAGAGCATTCATGTTCATTGAAATTGGTGCATTGACACACGTAATTGAAAATGAACTAAGGTACAGCAAAAGTGTTTGGGACGAAACAGTCACCTCCAGAATACACTACTATTTAAAGAACAGACGGTGCCCCCCTAAGGATTCATCATGTGTGCATAACATTTTGCCCAAAATGGCAAGTGACTAAACAATGAAAATATTGGACAGTTTAGCATACGATTATTTAACGACTGGATGGCGATAGGATGTAGAAAAGAAAGCACTGGCTTTTGAGTTAGACAAAATTTACTTTAAACCTTGATTCTTACTCAGTGTGCAATAGCAAAGGGGACAGTGACAGTCAGTGCCACTGTCTTACTGACCCCTTACTCTGTTTTAGCAGAGTCTGGTGGCCACACCTACAGTCTCTGCACACAAGCAGACTCCCTGATCCACAAGCTATGTCATGGTTGGATTAAGCCTCTGAATTTTGGAATGCTTCATTTCTCAGAATTATGATAAAAATAGTTGACTAATACCATATTTATCATCTCAACAGGGAAGCAAAATATGAAACTAATAAATTTCATGAATATCTAAAAGGTCAATGCTATTTTGATATGAAGAATAAGTACCTTCTTAAATTCTCCAGTTGCTCACATTCCTTATCTATACATTCAGGTGACAGGAATACCCACTTCAGATGTTTTATAGAATCATCTATTAATTTATGTTAAGTTCATAGTATAGTGTCCACCATGCACAGTGACAAAATGATCAGTTATATGGGAATTATTTTTGTCAGTGCATTGTGATCTCCATCTCAAAGTGTAGCTTATCTCTGATTTAGAGTAGAACCTTAGATTCCCGTCTTCAACCTCCTTATTTTCAATAAAATGTGAAAATCTACCAATATTAACACTTGAATAAATATGACCATAATATATGCAATTTCACAAACCACCAACTTAGAAGTCTTAAGTTCCTTTCTTTTTCTCATCTTTCTCATCACCAACTTTTTTTTCCCCCTCTGCTTCCAAGTCTTACTATCAATGCTAATACATTTGCATCCAAGACAACATCATTATCCGGAATATTTCAATAGCTTCCAAACCAATCTCCCTCATTTCTGTTGTTCGCTTCCCCACAGAAGTGCCTCAACTTTTGTATTCAGTGTTGACTTCAAACATAGCAGTCAGAAAATATCATACCTGTATATAAAATCATTACTAGTCCTTCCTGTCACTGCCAATAAGATTGGAAGTTATGACAAAGAATTTTAAGCTCTATGCACGCTGGATCCTCCTTATACCCATTTTAAATAGAAGAGGTGAGACAGATATTATGTAAATAATTACATAATATCTTAAAATAAAGACAGGTTGTAATAAATGCCATGTCAAGAAATACAGAAGATAAGGAAATTGGACCCGTGTGGTGGAGATGAAAAGTTATTTACATAAAGTGGGCAAGGGAGACCTTCTTAAGACCTGCTGATTGATAAAATAGTCTAGTAATATGAAGAACAAGAAAGAAACTAGCAAGCACTACTGTCTGAAGTCATAGGAACACCGAATGAGGAACAGCAGGGCAACCTGTAGCTGAAACAGGCAAGGTAACTTGTAGTCACACACAGTGAGGAATCGGGAGTAATAGGTGATTACAGAGAGACAATTGGGCTAAATGACACCCTGGGTGGTTCAATTCCACGTTCTATCCACTTTATGCCTGCAATGTTGTAACTTTAGGTATCTAGGGGGGAAAAAACCCACAGCATTGCTGACTACCTCACTTTAAAGTCATTATCATTAACCTTGACAGTGCCCACGATGCCACCTGCCATTCTCACACTATGGCCCTAATTCATTTGCTCTTTCCCTCCCCTGGTCATTCATTTCATCGCCTTTTTTTTTCTTTTAACTTTATTTTATTTGTTTTATTTATTTATTTTTTTATTAATTTTAATGGGGGTGACATTAAGAAATCAGGGTACTTATGTTCAAAGAAAACATCTCCAGGTTATCTTGTCATTCAATTATGTTGCATACCCACCACCCAAAGTCAAATTGTCCTCTGTCACCTTCTATCTGGTTTTCTTTGTGCCCCTCCCCTCCCCTCTCTCCCTCCCTCTCCTCCCTCCACCCACCCCATAACCACCACACTCTTGTCCACGTCTCATAGTCTCATTTTTATGTCCCACCTATGTATGAAATCATGCTGTTCTCAGTTTTTTCTGATTTACTTATTTCACTCCGTATAATGTTATCAAGGTCCATCCATTTTGTTGTAAATGATCTGATGTCATCATTTCTTATGGCTGAGTAGTATTCCATAGTATACATGTACCAAAGCTTTTTAATCCACTCATCCTCTGACGAACACTTGGGCTGTTTCCAGATCTTCGCTATTATCACCTTTTATCTCATCCAGTCCCTGGCATCTCCTTCCCTGTCTCTCTCTCAGCTCCCAACCTTGCTTTCTATTTCACTGAGGAAACTGGGAAACAATAAAAAACACACCCTCTGTACATCCTACAGCATGTCTACCTCTGCACTTGCGCCTGTGCTCATGGTCACTAGTTACTCTTATTACTATGGGTGGTCAATCATCCTTATTTTTTTTCAGCAAAAGCCAATCTCTTTATGAATAATTAATTCCATGGTGGCATTAGCTCAAAAACTTAATAAATGGAACTGCTTTATGACCCAGCAGTTCCACTTCTGGGAATGTATGTGAAGGAACCCACAACACCAAATCAAAAGAATGTATGCACCCCTGTGCTCACTGCAGTGTTGTTTACAATAGCCAAGGTGGGCAAGCAGCCCATGTGCCCATCAGTTGATGAATGGATAAAAACGCTGTGGCACATTTACACAGTTGAATAGGACTTGGCTGTAAAAAGGAAAAGGTTGCAATCATCTTTTGGGGCAGCATGAATGGGCCTGGAGAGCATTATGCTAAGTGAAATAAGCCAGTCAAAGAAAGACAAGTACCATATGATCTCACTTAATGTGGAATCAAGTGAACAAAACAAACTAACAAACAAAATAGAAATAGATTGATAGATACAGAAAAAGATTGACAGCTGTCAAAGGGGCAGGGATGAGGGTTTGGGTGAAAAGGTAAAGGGATAAGCAAAGGAAAATCTCAGAGACACAGACAAAAGTATAGGGATTACGGGAGGGAAATTGGGGCAGAGGAGCTAGAACGTGGAAGGGGGATAAATAGTAATGAAAGGAGACTTTGACTTGGGTGGTAAACACACGATACAATATACAGAAGACTATTAAAAATTTGTCCTAAAAATGCTACCTTGCATAAAATTTGTGCTTATAAGTACGTATTAAGTATTAAAGCATAATCAATATTCACTTTTCTGATACGTGTACAGTTACAAAGATGGATCGACCGCAACGTAAAGTCACTTGGCACTAATGACTCCTCCGTAATCTCCCCAGTTCCATGCCAGTAATGGACGCCCTCAAACTGAGAGTAACGTGCCATACAATTTAATTTTGACATCATTGTCCATTTAATTTTACAAATTTGCCATTTCGCAGACATTCATGACGTTAATGCATTTTTTATTGCTATATATGATGTGGTCTGTTGAATTTTAAATAGGACTTGGAACTATATAGATCACATATGTTCGCGGGGAAGCAGAAAGAAAAAAAAGAATGTGTGAGTTAATGATAAATTTCACCATTTATCAAAGTTATCTGAAAACTATTCAAAAACATGCCATTTTTATTTCTTATTATGGCTACAAGACAGTAAGATATATTAAATTCTGACAATGTCTTTTTTAATTAAACCACTATAAATTGTAAAGACAGAGAATTATAAAAGAGAAAGAGAGCCATAGATAATTTGAAATTAATTAGATATCCCCTTGTATATTTGCACGTTCTTATTTTTAAAGTGATAGCAACATGACAGAGTTGGACAGAGACTTTCCCCTGGAATAGTTTGGCTTTGTTCTTAATCATTTTACCGGACAATAACACGCACAGCAGAGTGTGCTCCTTGAGATAAATAAGCCGAGGGGTAACATGTAGCGTAAGGAAGGTCGTGTTCTGAGGGACTTTTCATCGGAAGTCTCTTTTTACTCACGTGAACGTAGCCATATCACTTAACCTTTCTGGAATGTGGTTCCCTCATCAATTAAAATGGCAGACTTAACATTAATTTAATACTTATTATATGCCTTTCAGGCTCCGTTCCAGATAGTTTACAAACGTTATTTCACTGGCGTACTGCCCTGATATGCCTCTCTTTTTATAGACAAAGAAGTCAGGGAAGATTCTAAAGGGTAAAGCAAACGGTGGGTATACATTCTGAAATATATAACCACACACACATATATATAAAGTAATAATTCTGGTAAAAATAAAAATACTACATATACATTAGTTTCTATATATACTTATCTATCGTATGTGTATACAATATCTGATATAAGTGTAAGATGCGTATGACTATAACATACTTATAATACCCAACACAGATTTTACTGTGCCGGATGGACAGG
Organism: Rhynchonycteris naso; assembly: GCA_037038555.1. Classification (NCBI taxonomy): domain Eukaryota; kingdom Metazoa; phylum Chordata; class Mammalia; order Chiroptera; family Emballonuridae; genus Rhynchonycteris; species Rhynchonycteris naso. The sequence goes on from CM072999.1 coordinate 202,787,461, forward strand.
AGATAGGATGTCATGAAGTAGCGAACATTAATTGGAAAGGTTCTGAAAAAAGCAGTTGCATTACTTAAAAAATTCAGTACGCTAAAGCTTCAGTGAAGTTTGTATGAAATTAGTTAGAAACCGGCAAAGAGGGCTCCCCCCTGCTAATCACAGCGGCCTCTCATGTAACACAGGTAGGGACTACCGGAGGGAATAGGACAGGCGCTGGGATTAGAGATTTCTTTGAACCTAGGGGAAATACAATTCTGAGAAACCCCGTTGAAAAGCTTTCAAAGCCCCGTGCAAGCCATTACCCTCTCTGGGAGCGTGCAGAGGCATCTTGCTTTCCCTCAGTAAAAGTGTGTGACAGTCACAATCTGGTTCTGGGAGCGACCTCATATTTTTGTTAGGCTCAGCAGGTAATTCAATTAAAACACAGTGTTTGGTTAAAAAGGGTCTGTTTCTTATGCAGCTGTGGCTTGTTCTCATTTATGGATATTTAACTGCAGTATTTACTATCTTTCTCTATTTACAACATACGCTTTTTTTTCATGAGTTATATTCCATTGTATTTTATAAGATGCATTTTTCTTAAAATAGCAACTTGTCAGTTACAAGACCATATTAAATATGCTACTCTGTTGTTCACAAAATCATGTCACTGTGATGGTCAGATTATTTTATGATTTTCTATAATTATGTCTCAAAATAGTCCTATGTGTGATATATTGAAGACAGTTTAAGATACAATGGATCAGAGAGAAGGAAATTAATATTTAAGTTTAATTACTAATACTTCATCCAAAATAATCTTTTAATTCTTATCTAATCTAGAATGGAGTGGTTATTGAGAATGCTTATCATTATATTACATCTCATGCTATAATAATATTAAGTTCGAAAGACCCTAAACATGCTGATTCATTTCTGAAAAAATATACATAAATTAATTTCCCTGGGTAATGTCTGGAGCCAGATTAGACTAGAGTCATAAGAAAGAAAACCTAAAATCTTGATATTCTCAAATTGATATGGGATACAAGTGGAGATTTAAATGAGTTTCACTATGTCTAGGTTACAAAATATATTGGGTAGCATGTGAAAACCTGAGCAAGCCAGTTATTAAGTGTATTCTTGGGTTTCCTCAAGAAGCAAATTAATAAAGATTTTCTATCTTACAGATTTTCATATAACATTGTAAAGTAAGTACAGAGGCCTAATTGACCTCAGCTCTCTTTATCTCGTCATTCTCCCTTGGTTTGTATATCCTAGGAAACAAATTGGATTACAAATAAAATGCCACACACCCTCAACATTACTAAAAACTAGGAAAAGTATATATAATATGTAGGTAGGACAATTCTTAATGGAAGACATGAGTAGTAGATTTATAATCAACCCCTCTGAGAGCAGTAAGGTCATTAGACAGTAAAAGGGGAAAATGCCATAAGAAGTCAACTAACATCCATAATATGAAAACAAGGGCTGGTGATAAGAACAGTGAGACATGTCAATGAAAAAGTCACAGCTCTATTATGCCATTTGACTTCTAGGTATCAGCCACATTGAAAATATTAGCAATAGGAATCCTTGTGGTTGAATTAAGGAACCCACCAAAGAGTTGACTCTATTCCACCATTTTCCTTTTCAGATATATCAACATATCATTGATAGATTAATGTAAATTTACAGCAATTGGTAGAGCATTATAGATTTCAGAGGAGATAAATAAAAATTATCAAGAATTACCAGAGTAAAATAAAATGAAAACAAAGGAAAACCTGCTCATCCCATTGATCAGCCAACATCACTCCAACACTGACTTTTTTCAGATTCGAAACAGAGTAAATAAACAATAAAATAACAAGCTAATTCTTATGAGAAGAAGCCACCAAAACAGAGTAAGGATGTAGGATTTCTTTCAGAGTAATGTATCCATGGATGCTCAGAATAAAGTAAAGTAAGAAAGAAATATTTTTCCTGGAAGAATTATTGGCATTACCTTGATCACATACAGCCTCCAAACATAGGTAATACCCCATTTCTAGCCCCAGCTTCAAAATTTAATTATAGCATTCCAAATGTCCTGCCACACCTAGTCATCAAAGGACTTACAAATGTGACAGGAGGAGATTTTCTATATCCTAATTTGTTCAGAGATCTTGCATTCATCAACAATGACTTACAAATAGAATGATCAAACCATCAGTTTCAGAAAAAGTAAGATGAAATTTAGTATAAACAGATGGCATTAACGCTTCATGAACCAAAACTGTGTACCTTTAAGATAAAATTTATGGGAGTGGGTGGCAGTGGGGAGTAAAGGGAGCCAAAGATATGGTGACAGAAGATGGTTTGACTCTGGGCGATGGGCACACAATGCGATGTATAGATCAAGCCCCATGGAGATGTGCACCTGAAACCTGTGTGATCTTGTGGACCAATGTTGTCCTATTAAATGTATTTTCTAAATTTAAAAAAAAAGGATAAAAAATAATAAAATTGTTAAAAAAAACATTTACCTGCCAGCATCCTAAAACAAACATCAAGGTTAATATTGAAACATAAAACCACCAGGTCTGGCCATTCCCTTGAAGATCAGCACCACCTTGGAAAGTAGAAAGATGAATCAAGTGAGGTGTGTTTAGGACTTGCTTGAACACTAGTTGGTTCTGTCCTAATGTTCACTCAATAACATCTATTCGCATGAAGGAGCACGAGGAAGGATGAGGATTTCACCTTTCCCGTCAGGTCTGAATGACTAGGTAATAATGTAATATATACTAAACATGACAACCTCACAGGAAGAAAGCAGAATATCCAAGGAGCACAAGCACCATGAAGAAAGGCAGCAAGGCTAAATAACTAAACCTACATACCAGGCAAGACAGCAGTATATATGTATATGTGTATATATATATATAATATACCTAGAAGATAAAGGATGAAGTTACAGACTTGCAACAGAAACAAGCACTATGAGACAGAGCCAATTGAAATTATTGTGTATAAAATGTTAATTGCTGAAATAAAGAGTTCAATAAGTGTGTTGGGTAGAAAAGATGGATATGGTCAATAGGTGGAATTAATATAAGGGAATGACCTGAAAATAATTCAGTTAGAAAGGTCAGCATTAATTTTATGAGTCACAAAATAGAAAAAAAACAAAGGATGAAACTATTTAATGAAATAAAAGTTGAATCTCCAGTTACTAAACATAGAAATGGAAGCAGGATATATAAGAACAAAATAAATGCACACACACACACACACACCCATACAAGCAAACAATTAGAAATACTGTTAAATTTAAGAACTTCAAGGAAAAGATAATAGTTGCAGAACCACCAGAAGAGAACAAATGTTAACCAACAAGAATCAGGAATCATACCAACTTCAAACTTCTCACTGGATGGTATCTAAAAGTGCTCAAAGATATTAATAGTTTTTGTTTTAAATCACTGAGCATCAACTTTTACAAATATCATTGGAATATCTTGGCCAATTTAATGGGTTTTCAGGAATATAAGATAACTTATATAGTATTTTTTGAAAGCACTCAATAAGAATAGAAATGACTCCCAGTAGAAGAACAACAGTAACATTGAAAGTGAAGACAAGTAAATAACAGTAAATTTTATTGTCTCCATCAATAGTGCCAAAAATGATGATATTGAGAAAATAATTATCAGAGGCCTTTAGTTGATCCTAAGAAACTTACCTTGCTCAGGATAGAAATATAGTTAATTAAAAGTATTAGAAATATAAACAAAATATAAATAACAGTAATAAACTAATGACTACTAAAAGAAGAAGAAAATTAAACATATGAGTAACAGAGAAAATATAGGTGATCCAAGGAAACTTAAGAAAGAAGAAAATATAAAATAAAAAGAATATAAAAATGTATAAAATAAAATCAAAATTAACAAAGAATCCTTATAAACCAATGATTGCAATATGCATAAATAAATTGAACTTGCTATAATATGGCAAATGATAAATTGTATTTAAAGCAAATCAAGATCAAACAATTATATAAGTATGAATAATATATATTTCATTTTATCTGACACAGATAAAAAGAAACTTGAAATAGCTTGTAGAAATTAGATTACATATAATTTAAACATAATTTTAAATCTAAAGAGAGAGTAAGGTGTGCTATGCACTAGTAAAAAACATATTTTGTCAAGAAGAGATAACAATCATATTAGAGCCAATTACCAAAATGTCTCTCTAGCATCCCCATTAAGATTTTCTCTTTCATGCCAAAACATTTTAGTAATATTGTGACTATGGTATTTTAATAAGTTCACTGAAAAGTTCAAAGGAACACAAAGTTGAAAAAAATAAATCAACATCACTATTGAATAAAAGGGAAAGACCATATCAATGGACCAGATTTGTGAAGATATTCTTGCTGTGAGAAGGTTGGTATCTGATAGAAGAAAATAAAAATTAGCTTCTGATCATAAGAAGAAGACAGTGAGTCATACAAACCCATAGCTGATTTTAGAGATAGTCTGCATCAACATTTCCGACAGTAAAACCCCTGTCCTCTGTCTAGGTAGGGCCACTACTTTGCTGGCTGTGCAGGTAGAGGGGTGGAATCAGGAAGTCTCGCTGATTATTTTTTAAATTTCAATGAAATCATTCGGTTTTCAGCTGCACCAAACCCTTGACTTTTGGAGATAATTAATGTCACCAATTCTTGAATATTTCTGAGAAACTGTATTATAAATTACTGTGCTTTTTGTTGGTTCCTCCTTTGAGGGTATTTAACCAAATGGAGAAAGCAGAAACATAAATCATTTAGAATTTCTCATCTAATTCTCAACATCACAATTTATGTTGACATCTCTTCCATTTTATTCTCTGTACTATGATTCTTACAGGTTTCAGGAAGGAATAAAAATAAATTCAAGTAAAAATATCCACCATGTTTAACTATAGCTTATTTTCTTTATGTATTACTTTAAGTTGGACACAATCAATTTCAATTATTTTTTTAAATTTCCTAATATAATTTATTATTACTTTTACAAAAAGAACTTTATCATACTTCTTCTAACCTGGTTATTTTGCAGGAAGTTTTATTTATTTCTTTTAAATCTAAGTTAATAGATTAAGTGGAAATGAAAGAATATATTTAAATATAATTATACATAAAAGTGATTATCAATTCTATTAATTCATTAGAATAACTGGTAATTAAAAAAATACATCCAAAAGCTCTAACCAAGATGGGTACACAACATAATCAACAGTTCAAATGCTACAGAAATATTTACCTGAAACCTATGCACTCTTATTGATCATTGTTATTCTGTTAAATTTAATTTTCTAAACACAATAAATAAAGCTCTAACCAAGAATAAATGAATCAAAATTTTATGATAACAGTCATTCATCTATTTTTAAAGCTTCAAATATTAAATTGAGTATCAGTGTTCTATAAATATATAACCATACGAAAACATTCCAAAGTAAGCATCTGCACACACATTCCTTCTTTGATGTCCATGGAGATTTAACATAGTCTGAAAGGAAGATGACTGACTACTGCCATCTCATCTGCTTTCACTGTATTGATATAAACAACAAAGCTGATCTGTAGAAGTCTTGATGCAGAAATATTATAGCACATGTTCACTTGCTTAAAAACACATTTTCTATCCTTGTAATTGACTACAATATTAACTGAGCATCATAAATTTGAATCAATCTGTGAATATATTTGAAGATCACTACTTACAGCAGCTTGAATCATTGCCAAAAGTCGTAATTCAAGTTGTTGTTTTATTTAAAATATGTTTGAGATCCCGTAACTCAGATGACAATTCAAGTTCATGGCAGCACCTGTGGCATGTCGGGCCATCGTGGTTTGAAAGCAAGACATGTTTACTTGATGTTGGCCCATCATTTATTTAAGTTTGTGGGTAAAAGATATTTTAAATTGACTCAGTGCTGTTTTAAAAATGTACAAAGAAGATTTCTTTTTCCCTCTCTCTGAATGGGGAACATCTGTTTGTCATGGGAAGTGAGAAAATAATATTTGATATGAAATTTGCACTCCAAGCCTGACACCTAAGTTAAGTGGAGTTTTGAAAATTAATTATCTATAACACTTCTAATTCATTTATATTTTAATTTCAATCTATCAATGTCAAATAAAATAAGTTATTTTCGGTTTCCATTTCTGATGATCTTAACAAGCTTCTGATGGCTGAATTGAAAGTTCTGTCCTGCTGTGTAGAGATGGCCCCTGGATTAGCACAGCTGCCAGGATTTCATTCCTTAAAAAAAATAGGACATTACACAAACTCAACTTCTTTAATTTTGTCATTGAAATAATGTCAGAGGCAACCTCATGAAAAGAAATATTTCTTGTTACAAATAAAATCACATGTAACTAAATGAATCGCAAAATAACATATTAATTCCAAATTAAAAAAATAATAGGTCAAATAATATGTCTAGAAAAACTGGTAGAGACCTAAACTGCCACGGAGTGATTTGATGCGGTGTTTGCGTGCAGGGAGAACACACGGTCAAAGGCACTCCGTGTGAGACGCACTTGAGACTCCTTAGCACCCTGTCTTTAGATCTGACATTTCAGGGATGCGTGCTGGGCAATTGCGAGAGGTCGAGATGTGAGGTTCAAACACCCAGCAGTGAAACACGTGACCTGATGTGGCGTCTGAGCTCTACATTTTGGAGAAATGTAAAGCAGCACATTAAATTTGTGATATGAACGTTACCAAGAGGCATCAACATAATGTCCATTGGGTAATGATGGTCATGATTCCTTCTGTGTAAATAAATAGACACAGGGCTCACATCATCAAGCCCCTGGATGATAACAGAAAACCAGCAAGATTAAAAAGAGGAAAAGTGAAAATAAAATGGAACTGGATAACTGAGGAGAGATCTGTCTCACCTTCAGGATTGAGTACCCATCCTCATTACCCAACAGAGGCAGTGAGCTTCACCAAGCTTTGTTCTTCATCACTGTGATGGTAGAATATAGCCGTTTCGTGATAAAAGGGCAATATCTACTTTGTTGACCATTATACCTCCAACACCGTTGTTGTGTGGGTGCATGGCTGCTAGCCAGTATCACATAAACCAGTGGAAGTCTGGATGAAATAATTAAAATTCTCCAACGAGTGGATGTCCGGGGTTTTACTCCCAGCCAGGGCATACAGGAGAAGCGCCTATCTGGTTCTCCACCTTTCCCCGTCTCCTTTCTTTCTATCTCTCTCTCCCCCTCCAGCAGCCAAAGCTCCATTGGAGCAAAGTTGACTCAGGCGCTGAGAATGGCTCCATGGCCTCTACCTCAGGTACTAGAATGGCTCATGTTGCATTGGAGCAATGCCCCAGATGGGCAGAGCATCACCCCTGGTGGGCATGCCAGGTGGATCCCTGTCAGGTGCATGCGAGAGTCTGTCTCTCTGCCTCCCCACTTCTCAATTCAGAAAAATAAAAAATATATATAAAAATTTAAAAAATCCTCCAACTAGAGAGAAGATATTATGTGTGCAACCTATAATCTTTAACAACTACTTTACATAAATTGGGAAGAACCTGTATTAGAGCAACATTGTTTTTATTCAAAGGGTAATACTTGCTGTAACTTAATAAGACAAAAAAAATAATGATAATGAAAAGTATTTCAAAGAAGATAGGAATGTATGCAAATTTTTAACAGAGTTTATGACATAAAAAAGTGTATGATTCACTCTAAAAAGAGTAGATAGTAATTGGCACCACTATTCTAGAGAATAAAATAATTATTTTTATTATAAAAGACAGTTGGGATTCCTCATGAAAACTTAACTGTTAATGAAAACCATAGGATATTAACTTAGCAGCCTGGTAAATTACCCAAGACTAAAAGCAGTGTCTGCTCTGTTCTGGAATCTTAAGAAAATGAAATATTCAGATATTTCATATATTTTCAATGTGCTAATCACATAGGATATTACGCTCACACACATTTTGCTTTTTGTTAAAATAAGTTGATCTTTAGAATTAAGCTTCTGAATGAGACTTATAATAATATATAACATTTAAATTGATACAATTATGAGAACCAAATGCATAATAATAAATTAAATCTTACATAGAATAGTTATTTAAACTACTACAATAATAAACAGCTATAATTTAGTAAGTTTTACATGTAACTACAGGTAATTAAAATAAAGACACAATATGTAGTCCAAGAGAAAAAGGAATTCCTTAACACATCCTTTTATCTTTGGCTCTTAACAAAAAGGTCATAACTCAATGGTCACCATAAAGAATGAAATTGTATTATAATTAATATGCAAGTAATCATCAGAAAACAAAATCTAGGCACAAAATTTAAAGTATATAGTGGTAACTATTTAATTTTCAATTGGAAGTCAGTTTTTTTTCAGACTTCAAAACATCAAATATTACCACTGTTCCCATTTTATTCCTCATAACCATCCCCTGACATTGTTTACTGAGGTCCAAAAAATAATCTGAAGTGTATATAAAGCATTTCCATTTAAAACATTGTACAGTAACAAAATTTGATGCTTTTTTATGAATGGTACTGAAAGAATAAGGATAATTTTTTTAAAAAAAAGAACCCTTTCTTGTCTCATAGCATTTTTTAAAAATCTGTTATTGTCTGAAGCAAAGCATATTGGATATTCCAGGCAGCGTAACGTCAGAACACTATTATACCTCTTACGGCAACTATGCTATAATATTTTTTTCCAATAAATACTGTTTATTTGACTTCTGTAATGGAAATGTTGAAACATTACTTCAAGCCACTTTTCTGTATGTCCAATTCTTTGTGTTAAGTGTTTTAGCTCCCTCCCATTTCCCCAGGTTTTCAAATTAAATGATAAAATATGTAAAGCTTGCAGTTATTGCATTATTCCACCCACCACTACATAATTACTCTTTAGTTTTTTACTGATTATGAAGGACACACCATGTGATAACTGCAGGTTTTCCATTTGTGTAATTATTTAATTTGAACATCTGGATTAATCCTATCTAATATGCAACGATCACTAGCAATCTATAAATTCCCTACTTGGCTTTTCTTCCAAAGCATCATACAGTTTGTGCTTAATTCTTTATAGTAATGGGACCTAAACCTGTCCTGAATTTACCTTACTTAGCTCTTGACTGGTTTATTTGTAAAAACTTCAATTGTTATTACAGTATATTACTTAATTTTTTATACAAAATGCATATAATGTCTCACAAATTCAGTGCCAGAAAATTATACGTTCCCAAAAATATTCCCCAATTACACTGGGAAACAATTTTCTTTCATTTTTGGTTGCATGAGGTTTGAGAACTTTTTCTATATACACCTGTATCTCTAATTCCAAATCTGAAATCCGTTTGGGGGTATATGCTCTACTTTTTATGCAATTTTAATTTCTTTTTGTTACAGTTAATGGCATGCATTGGTTTTCAAATTGGAGTTAAAGGGCAATGACTCTTGGATTGAACATAACCACAAGGCAATTAATGTTTAACAAACATCACTTTTACATAATAGTAGTTGGCTTTGTAATGTAAAAAATTATTATCTGATAAAAACACTCTTGTATTTTTTTTTAAGATTGAATCATGGCTTCTTCGAGTAGGCGTAAATATAAGAATAATACTGACACCTTCTGTTATATATGTGGCTGTTACACACTTCAATGTCAAAGGCGCAATATTTCATCATTTGTGACACGTGAATATATTGCCTATTTTCAAGTTCACCTTGGTGATTAAGACAAGAATTGGGCTCTTCATATTGTGTGTCATAATTGTGAGAAAATGCTTCATGACTGGACAAAAGGAAAATGCAAAGGAATGCCTTTTGGTATTCCCAGGGTTTGCCATGAACCTGAGGACTACATCAATGACTGTAATTTCTGTCTGATCCATACAAAGGGCATCGGCAAGAAAAAAATGGCAAATGATTGCATATTCTAATATTCCTTCAGCAATACGACTTATACCACACTCTGAGACACTCCTGGTTCCAGTTTTCAATGGTTTTATTTCTTCTAAGGACGAAGAAAGTGAACATGGCGATCAAGTGTATTTTGATAAAATGCATGAGGAAATGGTTGAAGAAACTGAAGGGTCTTCTGATGCCAAGCAGTCATTAACCCCTCAGCACTTTAGCCAACCTGAATTGAATGACTTAGTAAGAGATTTGGGTATATCAAAGAAAACAGCTGAGTTATTAGCCTCTAGGCTCCAAGAAAAAAATGGACTTCACCAGTCAGCTAAAGTATCTCATTTCAGGAAGCGTGAACAAATTTTTGTGGACTGTTTTTCCAAAGACAAATACTTTGTTTATTGTCATGATATCAGTAGTCTTCTCAGTCCAACAGAATCGCAGCTGTTTCTTGACAGCTCTAAAGAAAGTCTGAAATGTGTTCTCCTACACAACGGTAATGTTTATGCAGCAGTTCCAATTGGTTATTCAACTCATCTGTGAGAAGATTATAATGACATAAAAATTGTCCTCGACTTTCTGAAGTATGAGGAGCATGAATGGATCATTTGTGTGGATTTTAAAATGGTAAATTTCCTGCTAGGACAACAGAGAGGTTTCACAAATTATCCTTGCTTTCTGTGTTTGTGGGACAGCCAAGCTCAGGAGAAACACTGGACACAGAAGGAGTTGCTGAAACTTGAAGCTCTGGAAGTAGGGATGCAAAATATTTTGAATGAACCTGTAGTTAATCGAGACAGGATCATTTTTCCCCCACTTCACATCAAACTTGGCTTTATGAAGCAGTTTGTTCAGGCTTTGAATAGAGAAAGTGAATGATTTCAACATAGTATTTCTACTTTTCCTGCCTTGTCTTTTGAGAAGATAAAAGCAGGTGTATTCAATGGACCTCAAATTCGAACCCTCATACGTGACAAAGAATTTGCCAGGAAGATGAATAAGGAGGAGAAAGCAGCATGGCAGTCTTTTGTGGCAGTTACAAAGAACTTCCTTGGCAACAAAAAAAGCAGAAAACTATGAACTTCTGGTTCAAAGGATGCTATTGGCTATCCATGACATTGGATGGAACATGAGCGTTAAGATTCACTTCCTGAACAAGTAACCTTGAAAAGTTTTTCGAAAATCTTGGAACTGTTAGTGTTGAGCAGACTACTACTGGAGCATCAAACGAGATTGTCCTTAACAAGTACATAAATGCAAGAGCTACAAATGCTAATATTTTGCCTGAATAGAATTTAAATAAGTTTTGTGCCAATTTTATGATTAAAATAAGTGTTTTAATATGTTCTATTTCGAATTTGTAGAGAAATTTTGATGCAATCATATCTTTAATGTATTAGTGTATTTACTGAATTATATAAATTATTATATTTTCACAAAGATGATGCCCAAGAAGACATTCTACTTCATTATGTTAAACTAAATGTTAAAAATTTTACAATAAGATGAAAACCTAAAATCTTGAATTAAAAAAAACCTGTAGCTTACAGAGATAAACTAATGTCACAATTGAGATCAGCACACTCGAATTAGGTAAGAACAAGTGTTTTTGTGGTTGCAACAAAAATTTTGTTCCCCAGTGTTATTGAAATGTTGTGAGGTCACATTCAGCTGCAAAAAACGTGATCAGTATTTAAGTATACATCTTTATCTCTCTCTCTCTTTTTATTTAGAAATCAAATTTAATGAGTTGACATTGATCAATAAGAGTACATAGGTTTCAGGTAAATATTTCTATAATATCTGGATGGATGATTGCATTGTGTACTCATCAGCCAAAGTCAAATCATTTTCTATCACTATATATTTGTCCCTCTTTACTCCCCTCCCCTCAACCCCCTTCCATAAATCTCCTAAATGAAAAACGGCTGTTCTAATGATGTTGTTTCCCCCATTCATTTACTGAAGAAAACATATGTTTTTATTATTTTGTCTTTTGTTTTCAGTTTAAATTTTTAAAGCCAAAGTGGTCAAGAGACATTGATATTCATTCAAACTGAACATATTTATGTTACTTTATTTTTAGATTATTTCATAGTTTAATGTTCCTTTAAGAGCCGCTAGCAGATTTGGTTTGAATTCTTTAAAATTTCAGTTCAATTTAAGTACTACTTCAACCTTAAACATCTTAACTATTCATGTTTGGAGAGAATGTGTCGCTATATTAACCAGCAATTGTAATATAGTATATCCAAGTGAAACTTGTTGCTAAGTAACAAATACCCGTTATCAGGGAAATTATATTAGATCTCATTGAACACAGACAGAGCTAGGAAGTGATCTCTGAGGAAAGGGATCAGTCACAAGTCTGTCACCAAACTCCCATCAGGAGACGCTACAGGAAAATTAATGGTTTAGTTTTCCTGCCTTAATAGGTTTCTGTCCCCGTCTGGTGGAAAACATGCATTTCAATTTTATCTACTCTGAATCACCATGGCCCTTTAAAAGATGAAATATTAGGTGGTCTGCAGAATAGTAATTTAGAAATAAAATACTCCCGTTGCAGCTGCAGCCTGTCAAGTTGCTAACATTTAGTTTAGCTTTTACAGTCCACAGAAAAAGCTTTCTGGGAAAATAAAGCCAGTAATTGCGGGAGTCACCTCAAGCCATGCTCTGAATAATCCTCAGCGCCGTTGCGAATGTCCCGAGCACATTTATGATAACCTGTGCTCAGGGATATAAACTATGCAAAAAGACAATGAAAATAAAGAAACACCGATGCCTCATTCTCTTAAAAATTATTCTATGGGAATAAATTCAAATACATTTAATGTTCCTTTAAATATTATCTCTGCCCGTGTCAAGTATGAATCTGATGTAAGAAATAATACCCTCGTCTAACTCTTCATATCATTTGCTTCAAATGTTTGATCTTCCTGAAGTTCTTCCTTGTGTTTTGAACATGAGTCACTATTGTATGTGCCAAAATTCCAACAATTATTGTTCGTTTTTTTTTTTACAGGGACAGAGAAAGAGTCAGAGAAAGGGATAGATAGGGACAGACAGGAACAGAGAGAGGTGAGAAGCATCAATCATTAGTTTTTCGTTGCCGTCACAACACTTTAGTTGTTCATTGATTGCTCTCTCACATGTGCCTTGACCACGGGCCTTCAGCAGACCGAGCAACCCCTTGCTGGAGCCAGCAACCTTGGGTCCAAGCTGGCGAGCTTTTTGCTCAAGCCAGATGGGCCCGTGCTAAAGCTGGCGAGCTCGGGGTCTGAACCTGGGTCTTCCTCATCCCAGTCCGACGCCCTATCCACTGTGTCACCGCCTGGTCAGGCGCAACAATTATTGTTCTTAATGTTGAAATGGAAGAAATGTTCCCTTAAAAATAAAAATGCAAAGATACCGCTCTTATTTCTTCTTATTAACATTATTATATACAAATATTTGGATAGATAGATCACATATTCCTTCTGTTTAAGTTTTATTTGGGGTGATACTGGTTAATATAATTATACAGGTTTCAGAAGCCCGGTTCTACAATACATCTTTGTAAGCCGTATTGCGTGTTCCCCCCACCCAAGTCAAGTTTTTTTCCATAACAATTTTTCTTCCCTATACCTTCCTCCACTTCCCACCTGTCCCCCCCACAGTCATCTGTGTCCTTCCCCCACCTTCCACCTGTCCCCCCACACTGTCATCTGTGTTCTTGCCCCCACCCCACCTATTCCCCCCACACCGTTGTCTGTGTCTGTGATTTTTTGTTTTCTTTTGCTTTCCTCCATCCCTACACCTTTCTATCATGTATTCTTTACCCATATGATGGAATATTGTTGGTGATGGGGATGAAATCCTGTCATTTGCAACCACATGGATAGCCCTTAGGGATATTATGCCAAGTGAGATGATTCAGACAGAGAAAGACAATATTGTATATCCCTTGTATGTGGAATCTAAACAAGCCAAACTCAGAAACAGAGAGTAGAAGGATGGTTACCAGGGGCTGGAGGGTGGGGGGAATTAGGGAAATGTTTAGAAACTGGCAACTAGTTTTTGAGATCTAATGCTAACTATAGTGACTACAGTCAACAATACCATATTAAATACCTCCAAGTTTCCAAAATATAAATTAGAAATGATAATTATGTGACATGATAGATGTAACACCTAAAAGAGCTAATGTTTTTTAATAGTAATCATATTACAATGTATAAAGGTACCAAACTGACACTTTGTACACATTAAACATACACAATGTTGTATGTTAATTATATTTATTTATTTTGTTTATTTTTCTTTTCCAGGTGAGAGGAGAGGAGATAGAGAGACAGAATGCTGCATGCACTCTGACCAGGACCCACCTAACCATCCCCATCTAAGGCTGATGATGTTCTACCCTTCTGGGGTCGTACTAGCAACCAAGTTATTTTTAGTGCCTGAGGTGGAGGCTTCACTGAGCCATTCTCAGCTCCCAGGCTGATGTGCTCAAACCAATTGAGTCGTGGCTGCAGGAATGAGAGAGAGAGAGAGAGAGAGAGAGAGAGAGAGAGAGAGAAGAGTGGGAGGGGAGGAGAAGCAGATGTTCGCTTCTCCTGTGTGCCCTGATCAAGGATAGAACCCAGGACATCTACACACTGGGCTGATGCTCTACCACTGACTCAAGTGGCTAGGGCCTAATTATATTTCAATAAATATAATTATATATAACTTCAAAAATGTTACACTATATTTAATACAATATTCTTTTAAAATAAATTCAATAATATTCTTTTAAAACAGCCATGGCCAGATGAGTTGGTTGACTAGAGCATCATTTCAAAGCACAGAGGCTGCCAGTGTGATCTCCATTCAGGGCACATACAGGAACTGATCGATGTTCCTGTCTCTCTTTCTCACTTCCTCTCTCTAAATCAATAAAATAAACATTAAAAATAAATAAATAAAAATAAATATGTATATGTAGGTATCACTATTTTATATTGAGAAAACTAGTAATTTTGAAGGCATTTTTAGCAATAAGATTTCAGATAACTATTACTAATATTTTCTATTGCCTTATTTAACATTTTTAAAATCAATATTGAAAAACACACCTTTAATTAGGTAGTTTGAAGTTATACAATTCTGTAACTCAAAATCTCAATACAATATAAGTTAAAATATCAACTTGGCCTTACAAAGTATACCATAAAGGACTTTGAGAGGTCATATAAACTGTAAGTTCCACCAATTAAAGGATCCAAGTGTAGTTTTAAAGTATTGGAGATTCAAAAGTACAATAATTACATACTATCTTCCCATTTCCTATTTCCAAAGCCTCTTTGGCTGTTACTTAGAATGTCTTTGTTTCAGACGAATTGCAGCTACTTGAAATACACTTTTTTTTAAACCGTGGTCCTTGAAAGATCAATCTGCCAAAAATTATCTGGTGGTAAAGAACTGGGAACCTCTCTCTCCCTCTCCTGTCTGGTTTTATTCCATTTGTTAGAGTAACAAGAAAAAGTATCTTGGTAATTTATAATCCAGAAGCTATTTTTCTATATCAGTTGTGTACAGCAACTCTTATTTTAAAAAGCAATAGTGCCTGAATTATATTAAAATATAGTATCTAATGCCAAATATCTTTGAGTTATTATTTTGTATTCATAGCTATTAATGACACCATTACTACTTTTGATCATTTCTAAGTATATGAAATTCCAAGTAAAGAAAAGTATCTTTTACACCTGTTTAATTATCTTTTGTTTGTCTAGTTCCAGAAACTAATGCATGTTACATCACTTTGCATCCCAACAAAAATTTTAAGCAGTTTAAATGATTCTTATCCCTGGAAATTGTACTCTGAATACATATGTTTACTTTGAATGACAGAATATTTATATTAAAAGAGATCTCTGATATAATGTAACAGAAGAAAAATATGTTTATTTGAAAATCATGTGATTTTTTTCAAATTTCTTAGACCATCAAACTTTCCTTTTCAATCTAATCAGTTTGAAATTTTCTGCTTCTATTTTAATTAAAATTAATGGGTTTTTTTTTACAAAAAAATTGACATATGGAACAATCAGATATTTTATTGTTAATATTTTGGAAGTTTTGTATAATCATGCCCTTTATAAATCGATGTAATGACGTTCTTTGGATGTTGGCTGCAACATACATGTTATTTTCTTTTGGTTCAATGGTTATTCCCAGCCCTGACTTCAAATAGCTTCAAGAACACAGCAATTTTTAGAGCATCAATTAATAGTTTCTTTGCAACATACAGCAAGTAAAAGGCAACTGATTGAGAAGATGGTATATAGATGGTAGATAGGTGGAGAGATATAGAAAAGACATACATAATATATATATATAATTTTATTTGTCTATGTGAATGTTTTTTATCTATATATTTAAATTTCATTTCAGTAATTTATTTATAATAATTAGTGTACTTGGAAATAATGATACAGAATGCAAGTAGCTCTCTATCCCATTCTATCTTTACTGACCCATAGCCCCTTAAATTAAACTTTAGTCAATAAAACCTTGGTTAAGTTAACAGAAATTTTACATTTTTATGTACACATGTTAAGAATAGTAATAAAAAATAATACCAACACAATAATGTCCATACACTCACATTTTGTATTTTCTCTAAAGCCATTGGGCCTGGGTCCTCATTATCTCCTATTCTGGTTATTAGTGAAGCTTCTTAATTTTCCATTGCTCTTTGACACTGTTCACGTGAATGTCTTCAAAGACAATTTCAGATATACATAGAAAATAATATGAATATGTTTGTACCCATTTCAAAATAACGTTTGCTCCTTATTTTCTCAAAGTTAACCAGATTGAATAAAACTATCTTCCTAAAAGTATCAACTCACCTGCTGTAAAACCCATCTATTCCTCACTCAACTATGCTCACCATTCCCAGTGTATTCCATTATGTCATGTTCTACTAACTCTGTTTCTCCAGGCATCCCGTACATAATCTATAATGGCTACACCCTTTCCTCAAAACCCAGATTGGTGCTTACTGGCAACTTAAACTATCTGTAATTACATTCATTGCCATTTATTATTCAGCCAGTTAATCAGATGTAACTATTTATTGTGTGGCTGTTATATGGAGCAATTTGTGATACGACAAAGGATTTAAATTTTTTCCAGGCTTCATTATGCCTCTGTTCACACAGGTGAGTAAAAATTAAACAATAATTATACTTATGCCCTCTTCCTTTAAGTTTAGAGTCTTTATTGTCTACTCCAGGGGTCTGGAACCTATAGCTCGTGAGCCAGATATGGCTCTTTTGATGGCTGCATCTGGCTCGCAGACAAATATTTAATAAAAAATAATAATAACATTAAAAATATAAAACATTCTCATGTATTACAATCCATTTACTTCCTACCACTCATGTTCATGGTTGTGGGTGGCTGGACCAAATCACAGCTGTTCTCTGGGACAACACCAAATTTTTATTGGATAATGCATAATGTACATGGGTCATTGTAAGGTCAGGAAGTAAACTTTCCTCCTTTTAATCAAGTAGTCAGCTACCTAATGGCAGAAACCCTTTTGATAAAGAAGATGGCTAAAAGAAAAAATGATGAGTAGTATTGTACTTTTCAGCAAGAATGGACAGAGGAATTTGCCTTTGTGGAGAGAACAGGTTCTGCAGTGTGTCTAATATGCAATGATAAAATTGCATCGATGAAATGGTCAAATATAAAGTGGCACTTCGACACATGCCATACTACATTTACATCGAAATATCCAGTGGGGGACAGCAGGAAGAAAGCATGTCAAGAGCTACTATGCAGAGTGCAAGCTAGTCAGTAACAACTCCGTGTTTGGACCCAACAAGGTGACTGGAATTCAGCTAGTGGTGAATTTGCTGGTGCTTTAGCAATTGTGAGAAACAGAAAGTAATTCACAGATGGGGAGTATGCCAAAACATTTATACTTGATGTTGGCAATGAACTTTTTGACGATTTTTCAGATAAAGACAAGATAATCAAATGAATAAAAGGCATGACTCTGTCGGCAAGAACTGTTCATGATTGTACCATCATGATGGCAAATCAAATTGAAGCAACACAAGTAAAGGACATAAATGCAGCACCATTCTTTTCTCTTGCTTTGGATGAGTCAACAGATGTAAGAAATTTATCTCAGTTCAGCATGATTGCAATGTATGCTGTCGGTGACACACTATGTTGAAAAAGTCTTGCTGTTTTGCCTATGAAAGAGACAACAAGAGAGGACGTTTTATTCAAGTCTTTCACTGAGTTTGCTAAAGAAAAAACCTACCAATGGATAAACTTATTTTGGTGTGTAATGATGGTTTTACGTGCATGGGGGGGGGGGAAACAGAGGATTCCTATGCCTTCTTCTTGAACATTAAAAGAAACCCATCCTAAGCTTTCACTGCATCCTACATCAGGAGGCGTTTTGTGCTCAGATGTGTGGTGAGCAGCTTGATGAGGTGATGTCACTGGTCATTTGGGTGGTCAACTTTATTGTTGTCCAAGCTTTAAATGATTGCCAGTTTAAAACACTGCTGGAAGAATTTGGGAATAATTATCCTGGTCTGCTTCTGCACAGCAACATGCATTGGTTGTCCAGAGGAAAGGTGCTCAGCCATCTCGCAGCTTGTCAGAGCAAAATCCGAACTTTTCTTGAAATGAAAAATGTCAAGCATCCTGAGTTAGCTAACACTGAGTGGCTCCTGAAGTTCTACTATCTCATTGACATGACTGAACATCTGAAGCAGCTCAATATGAAAATGCAAGGCATTGGAAATACAGTCTTATTCCTTCAACAAGCAGTGTTTGCATTTGAAAACAAGCTGGAACTCTTCATTGCCGACAGTGAAACAGGTTGTTTACTACACTTTGAAAAACTAGAAGAGTTTAAAGATGCATGCACAGCAAGTGACCCTGATCAACATCTTGATCTCCAGCAGCTAGCGGGCTTCACATCTAATCTCCTGCAGTCATTCAAAGAATGCTTTGAAGAATTTTGTGAGCACACTCATCTTTTTAAGTTCATCACCCATCCACACGAGTGTGCAGTGGACAGTGTTGACCTGAGTTACATCCCCGGTGTCTCCGTCAGAGATTTTGAGCTACAAGCTGCTGACCTAAAGGCTTCAGACATGTGGGTGAATGAGTTCAAGTCACTGAATGAAGATTTGGAAAGACTTGCATGACAGCAAGCAGAGTTGGCAAGCAAACACAAGTGGCGAGAAATGAAAAAACTTCAACCCACAGACTACCTGATTGTCAGAACTTGGAACATGCTTCCCATCACATACCACACACTGCAGCATGTGAGTATTGCTGTACTGACAATGTTTGGCTCTACATATGCATGTGAACAGTCTTTCTCACATCTAAAGAACGTTAAGACCAACCTATGATCACATTTAACAGATGGAAGTCTTAACGCCTGCATGAAGCTTAACCTCACTACATATCAACCAGACTACAAAGCCATCAGCAAAACCATGCAGCACCAGCAGTTGCATTAATGGTAAGACGTACTTTATTCATCATTGGGTAGCAACAGCATAACAACATTATTAAAAAGAATTCAGAGACTTATTGTACTTTAAAAGTGTCGGTCTTACATAAAATGCACACATTTACTTGTATTTAGTGTTAAACATATTGTATGGCTCTCATGGAATTACTTTTTAAAATATGTGGCGTTCATGGCTCTCTCAGCCAAAAAGGTTCCCGACCCCTGGTCTACTCCATGCATTTACACTTTTCTTATAAATGAACTCTGGAATCCAGCATGATATCAATATACAGTATACACACACACACACACACACACACACACACACACACATTTTGTAATGTCTTCCAATGTTTAAAAAGAAAAATATCACTAACACATCACCCCCACTACTATTCATCTTCGTGTTACTCGTTTGACCCTGCAGGCTCATCTGCTGGTGAATAGGAGACAGTGTCTAATTAACATCATCCACTCTGACAGTCATTCCCATCATACAAGTCTTCTGAATGAGGACATCCTAGGCTAGTCAATTCCTAACTTACTTACCAGCAGAGCATGGATGAAAGGATCAACAGAGGTAGAATAATAGCCCATTACCCATGGATATGAGCTATGATAAACAGTTGTTGTGTTAAGCACTTAACTTTGTTGTTGTCCCTCAAAAATTGACACGGGAAAAAAATCATATTACCTTATGTTTATAATATTTCTCCCTAGCACCATTTACAATTATATTTTGTGTTTAATAACAATTTATCATTTGAATCTATTAATATGTGTATCACTAAGTTGCTATTTTAGTGATGTAAACAATTTAAATTGATTAAAATTTGATAGATAGATAGATAGCCAACTATATTATTATTTGAAGATTAATTTTATAATTGCTAGAGAAATTTTTGGATTATAAATTCCAATTGACCATATGATAGATACATATAAAATAAAATAAATAAATAGTATGAAAACCCAACATGAACTGAATAAAATACTATTCCCATGTGTCACCAGCAAGGTTAAAAAGTAATGTTTAAAACATTTCTGAGTCCTGAAACTGATAACAGCAAAAATCCCACAGCTAACATCACACTTAAAGGTGGAAGAGACTGAGAACTGTCCTCCAAAGATAAGGAACAAGAAGCAGAGGGGGTAGGCGGTTGGATGAAAAAGGTGAAGGAATTAAACCAAAAAAATAATAAACCCTCATAGACAGACAATAGCATGGTGATGGCCAGAGGGAAAGAGGAGTGGAGGGAGGTAGGAGAGGGTACAGGGGGAGGGGGGATAAATGGCCATGGAAGGAGACTTGACTTGTGGTAGTGAAAACACAGTATAACATATATGAGATACATTATAAAACTGTACCCCTGAAACCTATATAATTTCATTAATCAATGTCACTGCAATAAATTTAATTAAAAACTAAGGAACAAGAAAAGGAGATTCAATTTTATCATTTCTATTCAACATTGTACTGAAAATTCTAGACCAAGCATTTAGGGGGAAAAGCAATAAAAACATTCACATTGAAATAGAATAAATTAACTTTTTCTAGTTTCAGATGACACCATTCATTATGTGGAAATTCTAAATAATAATTTAAAAAAATAGATCTAATAAACATTTAGAAAATTTGCAGGATACAAGATTAATATTTAAAAATCAACCGTATTTCTGTGTACTAGTAATGAGTAATCTAAAGTTTGAATTGAAAAAATAATTCCATCTATAATAGCACTGAAAATAACATAATGATTAAGAGTAAATTTAACAAAGACGTGTGAGATGTTTACACTGAAAACTAACAATTAACACTGAATAGATTAAAAATGTGAATAAATGGAAATGTCCATGGGTGTGAAGGCGTAATATTATTGTCTTAGTCCATTCAGGCTACTATTACAAAACACCAAATACTGAGTAGCTTGTAAACAAAAGAAGTTTATTTCTCACAGTTCTTGAGGCTGAGAAGTCCAAGTTCATGTACCAATATATTTGATGTCTTCTGAAAGCCTGCTTTCTAGAAGGCCAGCTATCTTCACTATACTTTCACATGGTAGAAGATGCAAAGTTGCTCTATCAGGCCTCTTTTTTTTTTTTTTTTAATTTCTTTTTATTTTATTCATTTTAGAGAGGAGTCGGGGGGGGGGGAGAGAGAGAGAGAGAGAGACACGGGGGAGGGAGCTGGAAGCATCAACTCCCATATGTGCCTTGACCAGATCAGTGCAGGGTTTTGAACCGGCGACCTCAGTGTTCCCAGGTCGACACTTTATCCACTGCGCCACCACAGGTCAGGCCTATCAGGCCTCTTTTATGAGGGCACTAATCCCATTCATGAGGGCTTCACCACCATGGTCCAATCACCATCCTAAAGTTCCACCTCTAATACTATAAAGTTGAGGGTTGGGTTTTAACATATAATTTGGGGGGAACACAAACATCTGGACCACAGAAATTGTTAAGATGGCAGTATTCCGCCAATTGATGTAGATAGTCAATGCAATCTCTAACAGAATCTCATCTGTATTTTCTTTTTTCAGAATGATAAGCTAATTCTAAAATTCATATGGAAAAACAAGGGGACCAGAATAACAGGAACAATTTTTAAAAAGAAGAACAAAGCCGGGGGACTCAAATTTCCATTTAAAAACTACTGCAAAGCTCCAGTTACCAAAATATTCTGTTGCTGGCAGAAAGGTTGACACATAAACCAATGAAATATAACTGAGAGTCCAGACATTGAACCTCACATATATGGTCAACTGATTTTTACGTATTCTAATGGGTAAAGAATAGTCATTTTAACAATAGTACTGGGATTTCTGGGCATTCACAGGCAAAAATGAATAAAGGTAGACCTCTACCTCACACCATATATAAAAATTAGCTCCACGTAATTGCTAGACCTAAAACTACAAAGACATAAAGCATAAGTCTTTATGATCTTGTATTAGGCACTCAATTCTTGGAGATGATACCAAAATCACAAGTAACAACAGAAAAATTATATTTTATCAAAATTTAAAACTTTAGGCTTCAAAGGTCACCATCAAGTAAGTGAAAAGACAACCTTCAAATAATAAAAAAGGAAAAAAAATCAAATAACATATCAGATGAGCAACTGATATCCAGAATATGTAAAGACTTATAAATCAACAGTAAAAAGACAATAACTCAATTAAAAATGAGCAAGGGATTTGGATGGACATTTCTTAAAAGAAGATAATCAAATGACCGATAGTTTATGAAAAATAGCCCAGCACCATTACTTATTATGAAAATCAAAATAACAATGAGATACCACTTACCACTTCACACTCTCTAGGATGTCTGTAAACAAAAGATGAACACTAACATGTGTTGGCAAGAATGTGCAGAAATTGAAACCTTCATGCATTACTGACACAAAGGTAAAAAGGTACAAGTGTTTCAAGAAATAGTGTGTGATAGTTCCTCAAAAAGTTAAATTAAAATGTACCATATATCCCAGAAACTGTACTCTTTGATATATTCTCCACAGAATTAAAGCAAAACGTTGTGCATAAATGTTCATTCATAGCAGCATTGTTTATGATAGCTAAAAATTGGAAACAACTTAAGTCCATCAACAGATGAATTAAATAACAAAATATAGTATATCCATACAGTGTAATAATATCCAGCTGTAAATAAATGTTGAAGTTTAAGATGTTTAAAACATTATGCTAAGTTAAAGAAGCCAGACACAAAATGCCTCTTGATTCTACATGGCATTCTATGTCAAATATGGTTCTATTTGCATGATACTTATAGAATAGGAAAATCCATAAACACATAAATTAGTTCTAGCGATTGTTAAGGCTGAGGGAAGGGGAGAATGGAGAATGACTCCTAATGGGTAAGGAAATTCATTTGGGGGCAACCAAAAATATTTTGGAATTAGTAGTAATGGTTTCACATATATTAGAAACCACTGAATTTTACAGGGTGAATTTTGTGGTATGTGAATTATAGCTCAATGAAACATTTCTATGGTTGTATAAAATGACACTGAAGATCTCAATTCTGTAGATAATCCAATCAATTATCAATATATCAAATTTTTTTGAATGGAATAGACATTTGTCTGAATTAAATTATCAGTCAAATGACATAGTTTTATGTAGGTAAAAGATAAAATTATGATATCTTAATCAATTTTTAAATCAAATTTTTTACTGTTGTTTGCAAATGATATATTCTACAGGAGATTGATAAAAATTTTAGACCAGAATCTACCAGCATTGTTTTGATATCTTCATGCAACATATGAGAAGTCTGGCTGATGTCATCATAATACTTATTCCATTTGCTAATGATTATGGTATGTAATTGACCCTGGAGAAATACAAGAAGATATTTTAAACTTCATTCTGTAGATATACGTAACATTGTAATTTCTAATGCAAAGAATAGTTATATATGATCATATAAAAATGCAAAGTGCATAATTCTGATCTATGTTATATATCTATGAGAGAGAAAATAGGAATCGAAGTTTTACATTAGAAAAAGTGAAAATTTAAAAAAACTGCCTTTTATTCAGTTTTTGAAAGAAACCATATATTCGTTGGTCTTTGTAATAACTTTCCCATTTTCTTTTTTAAAGGTTAAATATTAAACAAAATATAAAATAAAAATAAAACAGAGCATATGGTAAAGTGAACACCATTGCACTCATTCAGACTTATCAAGCACTAAACACTCTGTTTATGCTTGCCTAAGGTCTTTCCTTAGAGAAAGGAAACACTACGGTTTCTAGCTATAGGTGCCACAACAGGGAAAATGCTGGGCTCCTGTTTCTTTTCTCACCAAAGCTAAACACTATTTTGAAGTTGGTGTAAAGCCTTCTCAACTTTTTAATAATATTTTGATTACATATATTAAGAATATTGATTACATATATTAAGAATCCTAGAGCCTGACCTGTGGTGGTGCAGTGGATAAAGTGTCGACCTGGGAACCCTGAGGTCGTCAGTTCAAAACCCTGCTCTGGTCTCGTCAAGGCACATATGGAAGTTGATGCTTCCAGCTCCTCCCCCCTTTCTCTCTCTCTCTCTCTCTCCCTCTCTCTCTCTCTCTCTCTCTCTGTCTCCTCTCTAAAATGAATAAAATAAAAATTAAAAAAAAAGAATCCTAGACATATTAATGTAATTTTCTTTATAGCATTAACTAAATGATCACGCAGAAATAGATTCATTTTAATTCATTTAAGTAGTTTCCAAACTTTGTCTAATTCACTTATGTAGGAGCATATATTTCAAAGTTTCTCATTCTAGAGAATACCGTTACCCCTGAAATTTCTCTGTGGCATGGACACACAGAGGGGCTCTGGTGTTCTGCTTAGTTCAATGTCCAATATATAGTTCTGCATCATCATCCCTGTGAGGAGCACTGCTCGATGATGTGAATGAAGGCCACCACCCTCTTTGGTCTACTTAGCAGACCTACTCAGACATTGCAAATTTGCTTTTCAAAAATGTTTGCAAGTAAATATAGCTCCCCTAGCTGCATGAGCTCCCACTCCCCACGTCCTCTGCTATTCCTAACTTCAACAGACTTTGAAAAATCTCTGCCAACCTGAGGGTCATAAAATGATATGATTCCTTCAATTTGTGTTTAACCCAAAGCTAGCAAACGTTTAGCCTTTTCCTATTTCAGGGAAATCCTAGATTCTTCTTAAATATCTTTCTAGAAATTTTTATATTTTGGATTCAAATCCCTTGCCTAATTTGTAAACTGAAAACATCCATTAATGTAATTGTCTAATAAAATAAATACAAACACTTTATAACTAAAAACTAATACTTACCATTTATATAGTTTTTCCAGATATCACAGAATATATTAATAATTTGATGATTTTCTCAAACTACACTGATTAAATTTTTGTTTGAATAAACTTTGGTGTTTCTACAAAACATTTTATATGATTCTACATATTCATATATTTGAATGCAAACACATCAACTAGTTCAGGTTTTAAAATTATTGTTGTGTCCTTCACGAAGGACTTTCAAATTCTTTGTAGCCCTGAGATTTTGAAAGAAGAAACAAACACTTGTGACAGACAGGCAGACAAGGTTAGAAACAAGTGACCAGCGGCTTCATTGCCCCTGGATATGGTAAACGGAAGCTCAATTATAAACAAAGGGTATAATATTTTGTGGTATATTAAAAATGAGAATTCAAAAGAAAATGACTGACTGACCAGGTGGTGGCGCAGTGGATAGAGTGTCGGACTGGGAGACGGAAGACCAAGGTTGGAGACCCCGAGGTCGCCAGCTTGAGCATGGGCCCATCTGGCTTGAGCAAAAGCTCGCCAGCTTGGACACAAAGTCGCTGGCTCCAGCAAGGGGTTGCTCGGTCTGCTGAAGGCCCGTCATCAAGGCACATGTGAGAAAGCAATCAATGAACAACTAAGGTGTTGCGACGGCAATGAAAAACTAATGATTGATGCTTCTCACCTCTCTCCGTTCCTGTCTGTCTCTCCCTATCTATCCTTCTCTCTGACTCTCTCTCTCTGTCCCTGTAAAAAAAAAAAAAAAAAAAGGCTGAACAAGAACGTTGTATAGTAAACAACAAATTGGTGTAACATGTAGGTAGGAAATGGAATTTTCTCAAGAGCACTGTAAACCTTGCTTGAAAAACATTCCCTTCATGTTTTTTAAGGAATACGGTTATATTTGGCCTCTGTTACGAGAACCTGGTCATTTAAAAATGTTTCTGTGTTATCCAGTGCTATAAAAAAAATGAACTATTGAGCCAAAAAAAGACATGAGGAACCTGAAATATGAATAAATTAGTCAAAGAAGCCAAATCTGCAAAGGCTCCATGTTATATATGATTCCAACTATGAGACATTCTAGAAAAGGCAAAAGCAAAACTATGGCGACAGTGAACAGATCAGTGGTTGCCAGGGGCTGGGCAGGGAAAGCGATAAATAGATGAAGCTGAGGACTTTTAAGGCAGTGAATCTTCCTTTATGGATACCTTATAGGTAATAAATACCATAATGGTACCTTATAGGATAGCATAATAATGGAGACATATCAGCATACATTTCTCCAATTCCATAGAATATACAATACCAAGACTAAACTATAATGTAAACTATGAACTTTGAATGACCAATTAATGTAATTATGCAAAACTGTTAACTACATGGTTTTGCATCTTCAGTTAATTATTTTAGTTGCTGGTATATCGTTTTAACATCTGCAGAAACTTATTTATATTTTGAAAGACTAAGCAACACTTTTTTTAATTAAATACACCTGCATGTGCACAGAAATACAAAATATCCTAAAATTGGTTTTTCACTGAGAAAAGCCAAATATATGTATTTAATTTTACATATATACTTTATACACAATGTGTAGATATGGGCAGTATTATAAATGGTCAAATATTGGAATAGGTTATTATGATGAAGACAGATATTCTAAATTTATTGTTGAATAATTCACATATT
Source organism: Rhynchonycteris naso (assembly GCA_037038555.1). Lineage (NCBI taxonomy): Eukaryota > Metazoa > Chordata > Mammalia > Chiroptera > Emballonuridae > Rhynchonycteris > Rhynchonycteris naso. The sequence continues at coordinate 202,814,419 of CM072999.1, forward strand.
TGACTGGATAGAATTCAAACATTATGTAATCATACCTTTATCTTATACAAAAATTTTAAAATTTTTTCAATACTTTTGTGGAATATATTTCTATAAAATCTTAATATCAAACAATGTCGCTAATATTCTGACAATATTGCCATATTAACAGATTAAGGAATAATTATCAGTGACTATCAATATATTTTAAGTATGTAATAAAAGAAAAGTTTTTTTAAAAAATTCATGTATGTCTTTGAATTTTGTATTAAAAATGAACCATATCAGGTTATGTGTCCATTTTAAGCTGTTGTGACTAAATTGCCTAGAGAAAGCACCTTGAAATAAATGCACAGTGATGGGCAATATCTAGGTGACTCAATGGATAATGGCCAAATTAAAAGAGATAGTGGGGTCATGCAACTTATGTAGTAACATTTTGCAATTTCTTGTTTTTATTGATTTTAATTTATTGTGTTCACATAGATTCTAGTGTCCCCCCAGTACCCTCCCCACTTCCTTCCAGGATTTGCTTTTCTTCTCTCCATAATGCTGTGTTATATGTATATAATTTCACCAATCTCTTTCCCATCTCTGATCTCATCCTCTCATCCCCTTTCCCTCTGTCCACTTTCCCTCTGGTTCCTTTGATCCGCCTCTGCCTCTGTTCTGTTCCTCAGTTCACATTATTCATTGGATTCCTCAAATGAGTGAGGTCATATATTTTTCTTTCTCTGCCTGGCTTATTTCACTTAACATAATAGTTTCCAGGTCCATCCATGTTGTTGCAAAAGGTAAGATTTCCTTCCTTTTCATGGCCCCATAGTATTCCATAGTATATATGTACCAAAGCTTTTTAATCCACTCGTCCACTGATGGACACTTGGGCTCTTTCCAGATCTTGGCTATTGTAAACAATGCTGCCATAAACATGGGGGTGCATTTCTCTTTTTGAATCAGTAATGTGCTGTTCTTGGTATATATTCCTAAAAGTGGGATAGCTGGGTCAAAAGGCAGTTTCATCTTAATTTTTTGAGGAATCTCCATACTGTTTTCCACAGTGGCTGCACCAGTCTGCATTCCTACCAGCAGTGCAGGAGGGTTTCCTTTTCTCCACATCCTCGCCAGCACTTATTCTGTGTTGTTTTACTGATGAGCGCCATTCTGTGACTGGTGTGAGGTGATATCTCATTGTGGTTTTAATTTGCATTTCTCTGATGATTAGTGATGTTGAACAGTTTTTCATATGCCTATTGGCCATCTGTATGTCCTCTTTGGAGAAATTTCTATTCATTTCTTTTGCCCATTTTTTATTGGATTGTTTATCTTCCTGGTGTTGAGTTTTACAAGTTCTTTATAAAGTTTGGTTATTAACTCCTTATCAGATGTATTGTCAAATATGTTCTCCCATTGTGTGGTTTGTCTTTTTATTTTGTTCATATTGTCTTTAGCTATGCTAAAGCTTTTTAGTTTGATATAGTCCCATTTGTTCATCCTGTCCTTTATTTCACTTGCTTGTGGAGTTAAATCAGCAAATATATTTCTGTGAGAGATGTCAGAGAACTTACTGCCTATGTTTTCTTCTAAGATGCTTATGATTTCATGACTTACATTTAAGTATTTTATCCATATTGAGCTTTTTGTGTGTGTGAATGGTATAAGTTGGCGGTCTAGTTTCATTTTTTTGCAGGTAGCTGTCCAATTTTCCCAACACCATTTGTTAAAGAGGGTATCTTTACTCCATTGTAAGCTCTTACCTCCTTTGTCAAATATCAATTGTCCATAAAGGTGTGGGTTTATTTCTGGGTTCTCTGTTATGTTCCATTGATCTATACACCTGTGTTTATGCCAGTACCAAGCTGTTCTGAGCACAATGGCCTTGTAGTTTAACTTGATATCAGGAAGTATGATACCACCCACTTTATTCTTCTTTTTCAAGATTGCTGAGGCTATTCGTGTTCTTTTTTGGTTCCATATAAATTTTTGGAATATTTGCTCTATATCCTTGAAGTATGTCATTGGTATTTTAACAGGAATTGCACTGAATTTATAAATTGCTTTGGGGAATATAGACATTTTAATGATGTTTATTCTTCCTAACCATGAGCACGGTATATGCTTCCACTTGTTTGTATCTTCCTTGATTTCTTTTATCAATGTTTTATAATTTTCTGAGTACAAGTCTTTAACTTCCATGGTTAAATTTACTCCTAGGTACTTTATTTCTTTTGTTGCAATAGTAAAGGGGATTGTTTTCTTAAGTTCTTTTCAGACAGTTTATTGTTGGTGTATAAAAATGCCTCTGATTTCTGAATATTAATTTTATATCCTGCCACCTTGCTGAATTCATTTATCAGGTTCAGTAGATTTTTGACTGCGACTTTAGGGTTTTCTATGTACAATATCATATCATCAGAAAATAATTATAGTTTTACTTCTTTTCCAATTTGGATGCCTTTTATTTCTTCTTCTTGTCTGATTGCTGTGGCTAGAAATGAAGAATACACTGGAAGGAATTAAAAGCAATTTTTGTTCTACTAAATTCCATGTGATTATTACATCTTGACAGCAAGTGGGTTGGTCCAATACTTTGACAACTTTTGATAAATATAATTAGAAATATGTAAGTTCAAATGATCTTCTATATTCTGTTTTCATTGTTTTAGAAAATAAGGTTAAATACTAATGCAAATGTTTATTTTTAAATATAATAATCTCATAAATTCAAACTTTCAATTGGTTTATTTATTCCTTTCTATTCTATATATTTAACTAGACTAGGTTAATTTGTATTCCATTTCATTTCTCCAGTCAACACCCACATTTTTTATATAGCCTTTTATTTTTTTAATTTTTCGATTGACTTGAGAGAGAGAAGCACTGACTCATTGGTCAACTTGGTTGTGCACTCATTGGTCACTTTTCTGTTTATGCCATGACCAGCGATGGAACCCGTGACCTCAGTGTGCTAGAACTATACTCCATCCACTCAACCACATGCCCCAGGCCTTATGTAATCTTATTTAATCTTGCATGATGGAATTATACTCCTGTAGAGGACACTTTTGAGCTATACAACAAACAGTGAGATGTAACTTGGTAATTGTTTTAATCATGACCATGATGCTTATAAAGTTGCTTCTTCCCTCATGCTATTGCTGGCTGATACATCCTCAGGTCTTGTACTCTCTTTCTTTCTACTGAGATTTTCTGTTCAGTTCTGTTCTTTCCTCTCCTACCTTAAGAGGATTGAGTCTTTCAGTTTGTCTATAATTCCCCCAAATTAAGCTAAAATTTATAAGTTTTAAAGTATATGTCTGCTAAGAAAATTTGATCCATTTTCAACTATCTTCTGGAGACTTATCTTGTGAAAAAAAATCCACATATTATTCTATATGAGGTCAAATTTGCATTACATTGAAAATTTAGCTGATTAAAAATATTTGTTTCTGAGTCAAGAACAAGGCTTGTGTGATAACTATATCCCCCCCAAGCCCACCTTTAACATCTTTGTCACTAGTCCCTTAGAAAGAATGAGTAGATTTAAAATTAGAATGATGCCAAAGGGACTATCATTTAATTATTTTTACTGAAATTTTTAACATAGACCTATCAGGCATCCTTTTTGTCTTTACATATTTTTTCTTTTAAGTTCTCAAAGTTAATCATAATATTTTATCCATTTTTACTAGATTTGAAATCCTTTTAGATAAAGAAAAGATATTGATAAGAATGATAGTTTAATGGCTTAATATTTAAACAAAAACAGAAATATGAATTCAATTTCTTACTTAAATATTGAAATGTATAGATAAAAATGGGTAAAGTTACTGTGAATAAAAACATGTTCTAACAACTCTATCAAACATAGCATCAATGTAACTGTCTCTACTATTTCCTGTTCTTTATCTTCATAACACTTAATATATTACTCTTTATCATAATACACACCTATCTATCATCTCCTTATGATCTGTCTTTCCAGACTCTTTACCAGAATGTAACCTCCACAAAAGTAGAGACCCAGCACAGTTCAGAACTTTATCTTCTGTTTGAAAATCGTGTCTGACACATTGAAGGTACTTAATATTTTTTAATTACTAATATTCTCTCTCATACAAAAACATTAATTGTTGAATCAATTTTAATTTTAATTAAAATAATATTTAATTTAAAGAGAGTCAGAAGGTATCATTATCAAATAGTGAATATTTATTAAGCACTTGTTATCAGCTAGAAGTTATATTGATACCTTTACATACATAATCTCATTCAATTCTTGGGGTAGTTGATAATAGTAATGTTACCCTTGATTACCTCTATTGTGCAAATGTGGAAACTGAGATTGGCAGACAAATGCCAGAAGTATGAAATTTCAAAAGCTTTTTGTTTCACAATAGGTATAATTAACTTCTCACCATATTCCAAAATCAACAACTTATTGTTACTCAACTTCCCTGCCCAGTTTTATAATATGCATAAAAAATTGATTGTATTCCATACCCATTTTTAATTCCTGGAAAAAATTTTTAAAAGAATATATATTCCATAAAATCCCAAAATATTTTTTTGGCCATGCACCTAAGATATCCAAGTTCAAAATAGTAAACAAGATCATCAAGATATAGTTTTCTCATTAAAATATTTTAAACTGTTATTGCAATAATTGGTCTTCCTTGGGTAAGAAAAATAATAATCTGTAGTTGAACAAAATTAAATATGATTTTAATTAAATATGATTTTAATTAATATGATTCAACAAGTAAGGTTTTCATATGAGAGAAAACCCATGTTGTGTGTTATATGTACATATGTTTATATATCTAAGCATTCAGTGTTTATCCAATCAAAGACTGTTCTCTATTTATATTTTATTCTCATATTTTTGTTGTTTTAAGTGGCACCCCTAAATACCAGTTCTGCATAACGTGCCATATTATCGGAATGTAAAAGAACTAGGAAACAAAAGGCAACGTACGTGGTAAAAGTGTTCAATGTGAAACAACCATCGCTTTGAAACCAAACAAGTTTTATCATCATTTATAATTCATTAGGACTCCCGTTTAAACACTGTTTCAAGCATCTCCTCAGTTATTTACGCTGCAGAGATGCACGTGGCTGACCAATAAATCTCTTTCATGCCTTTCACGTGCAGTAACGTAATAACCTGACCTTGGAGGAGAGCTGTCACCCAGCGTCTTTATAGACAGGAGGGAGCGGCTTTGGCAAGAAGAAATTAAAACTAGATGGTCTAGAACTCTCTTACCGTTGCTTAATCTTCTTGATATACTAAAGCAAATCCTTTTCCTCATTTTTATATTAACATATTTCAATTTTATCGCCTACTTTTTTAACTCCTAAGTAGAGCAGTGAAGGGTATAGGAAAAGGCTAGGCAAGCAGGACTAATGGAGAACTCCCTTGCCTACAAAAGCCACAGCAAAACTGATTTTAAATCAACACAGAATTACAAGAGGGAAAGATTAGGGCAGCAAGAACAAACCCATAAAACTATAAGAGATGAGGCAATAAAAATAAAGCAGTGAGGTGAAAAGTAATGTTTATTAATTGTCTAGTGACTTTTCTTCCTATTGGGTCTTATCTTTTCTTTGAAAGGCATCTAAATAATAATCATAGCATCTGCCTTTTGTTTTTTTTCCTTCTTCTTCTCCAGAGGCATCCAAGGGGTCATATATTTGCAGCTGCCTTCCTGAATCACGGGGGATTGTTGTATGTGGGTCCTCATTTACAGCAACAAGCACAGTCTTGGAAGGAAACAAGAAATGTAACCATGGTGCTTCTTCAACGAAAGCCACAGTTCTAGTCACCTAGACTTTAGCAAGACACTTAAAGACACTTAGTAGTTTGTCTTCCCAACCCCCAAATATTCTCCAAGTAGCACAGGTTATGCTCATTACCTAAAATTCTGAATAGATCCTATGTGCATGCTCACGTGATCAAAACGTATTTTAAAGAAATAATTCAATACGTTTTAAAACTTTGTCCACTATAACTTTCACATGGTGTTTTAACTTTTTACTCTGTTTCAAAGTTCCAAGGGAAATCTTCAGGTTGCCATAATGAATAATTTGGTGGGAAGAAAAGACAAGGCATCTCCCCTACCAAAGCATTGGGTTGTTTTCTGTTTGTACTGGCGTCTCATGTAATAACACATTAGGGAAGATCTCCCTGTTAAATAATTCAGAAAAAAATGTATTCAAAAGCTTTACATTTTAAAATGTGCAGTGTGGGCTGAAAGTAGGTCTACAGCTGTGAGTACGGGAAACCCAGAGTTTATCCCGGTATCATCATTTATGACTTTATTGAATCATTTCCCATATGAACAACTGTAAAGCTACTTTTGTCCCAGCTTGTATACTCATAATCAGCTTCTGTTTCTAATGCCTTTCTCTAACACACTGTCAAAGACTTGGCATCTTCGCCACTTCATGACTGCCCCGGGATTGCTTCAACGTTGTCATACACATTTTATGAAATTACTGACGACTCAAAAAAGAATAACCATTACTACTTCCCCACTTGAAAGAAAGAGAAGCGAAGAAAAATGAAACGTCTGGTTAATGACATTTTAGGTGGTAGTACTACAAAATCTAAATTGATCTGACCAGGAAGATATATTATTCCATGTTATAAGAAAACTAAAATAATAACCAGCACATTCCTTTCTGGTCTTTGCTTTTTTAATGGAACTCTATCACAAGATTAATTTCTCCCAAAAGCAAAGGAGATCCAAAGTTACACAGGCTGACACAAGACAAAAGTATTTGTATCTCATAAAAATATGGAGGCAGCCAGTGCAGGGCTGGTGTGCTGGCATGATGTCTCAGAGTCCCCAAGAATTCAGGTGTCCCCCATCATTGAATCTGCCATCCCCAGAATGATGATCTGGTCCCCAAATCCAAGATGGTACCTGGAGCTACAGCCATCATATCTGTACCCTTGGAAGCAAGAAAAATGAGGACAACAAGAAGAAAAGGGGGAAAGATTTACACTTGGCTTGCAGAAGATTCACCCAAGCTGTCAAATGGCCAACCCTTCTACTGCAATTCCTTGGGCTAGTATTTGTTCATATGCTCATATCAAGCTAAAAGCAGAGTTTATTCTAGGTGGCCATGTGTCTAGATAAAAATTCAAGTTATACCCCCTTTCTTGCTTCCTCTTATGCTTAAAAAGCTCCAGAGGGTTAGGGTGTTAACATAAAAATTATGGTCGGGGTGGAACACCAACATTCATAGCATACTGTTATTTATATGTTACAGAAGGCAAAACTGAGACGCAGATTTGCTAAGTAATACAGTACTTAATTTACCCAAGAACACTCGTGTGTCACTTGTAAGTGCATCTCCAATCCCACATTGTAAGTACATCAGGTTCTAAAATCTATGTCCCTTCCTATATTTTTGCCATGTGCCACTTTGATCCATCGGTCTCTTATATTTTTCATATCTTATGGCAAGGTCACAATGTTTTCATTTCTATACTGTTATTTAAACAACAGCTGTCACCATCACATCTGGGTAATTTGTTCTTCTCTTGTTGAGTACTTTTACAATTCTTTTCTCTCAAATGTCATATAAATTTTAGTAGCACCAGGTTAGTCTTAAACACTATACAAATGAAATGGATGGAATTCATAAATAGAATTTAGGATATGACATTGCTTAACAAAACACTTTACAGCTGAAATTATTGAACATAAAAGGTATGCTTGGATAATAAGTTCTTGTGTATAATATTGTGATCTATAAGAGATATTTGTGTGTTTATGTATACATGTGGGTGCGTGTTTGTGTGTGTGTGTGTATTTAGTCATTCGGATGACCAAAATAGATTTCTCAAATATGTTGGTCTTCCACAGTTTATGGCTCTCAGCTCCCAAAACCCTTGAAGCTTCACTGATTGATTTGAGAGAGAGAGAGAGATTAATTGGTTGTTCCACTTATCCATGCATTCATTGATTGATTCTTATATGTGTTTTGACCAGGGATTGAACTTACAACCTTGGCATATCAGAAGGATACTTTAACCAACTGAGTTACCTGACTAGGGCTGGATCTTTTTAAGTGATAAAATCAGTGGGAGAATATTTTGTTATAGAATTTGGTCTCTTGTCACAAGCTTCTCAAAACTCTTCAGAGCCATAATGTAAAATGTGTCTAATTTGGTTATAATGAGAAGCCTCCTTCCACCACAACTGGCTTTGTGTTAATGAGGTGACATTTGGGAAGCATCTAATAATGAGGGCTGGTTATTCAGGGGAACAAACCAACCATGAATAGAGGATAGAGGATTTTAAGGTTCAGTTTCATCCCCTGACTTCCAGGAAGGGGAGAAGGTCAGGAGGTGAAATCAATGACCAATAGCCAACAAGTTAATCAATCTCCATATGTAATAAAGTTTTCATAAACACCCAAAAGGACAAGATTCAGAGAGCTTCCACTCTGGGAACCAGAATGCTTCTATGTGCCATGGTACTGAGGTCCAAGCTCCACGAGGACAGAAGCTCCTCTGTGTGTGACCTTGCCCTGAGTGTCTCTTCATCTGGCTGTTGATTCACATTCTTTAATATTCTTTGTAATAAACCACTAATCCAGTGAATAAACAGGTTTTCTGAGTTCTGTGAGCAGTCCTAAAAAATTAATTGAGGGAGGGGATTGTGGGAACCTCTAATTTGTAGCTAATGGGTCAGAAACAGGGGTAATAGCCTTGGCTTGTTATTGGCATCAGAAGTGGAGTGATATTATGGGACTGAGCCCTCTGTCTACAGAATGGTAGACAGTGTCAGAATTGAGTTGAATTCTTGGGCATCCTATTGGTATCTGAAAATTGCCCCTTGGTGTGGGGAAACCTCTGTACACACACAAATTGGAATGAGTGTAGGCACCTAATATAGGTATTTATAGACAAGAATATTAGATCTCATTTAGATTGCAAAAACATTAAAACAACTTATTTATCAGAATTAATCCATTGTAGTTGTATTTTGTACATTTGTATGTTTTATGCATTATGCTGGTGTTATTCAAATAAAAAATTAAGTTTCTAATAATTTCAAAATTAACCTTACAGTGTGCTTAAAAAGTAACTTTATTCTTTAAAATATGTGTTTAAAAGTAGTGGTACTGCATTGTACAATATTCAGTATCAGGCCAATATCATACCCTCATGGTAACTATAGACTATTCACTACTCAGGATTTGCTATATTTCGAGCTGTCTAGAAGATATGGAAACACATATGTATAAACACAGACACACATTAACACATGGATATGTATATATGTTTGCATATGCATGTGTCTGTGTGCATATATATATATATATGTTTAGCTATAAACCATCAACTGTTTAGAACACTATGCCTTTCTTTCTTCTATTGCAGTTTAATATGAAGAGTTGGGATCTCACAGATATGTAATTTTCAAAAACACGAAACTCATCAGGTTCATCATGTACGAGAAAGGCTTGATATTGGTGTCTGCTTTTCTGCAAGGACAAGCAGGCAATTTCCTACAATAAACTTCTCAGTCAAGAGAAAATGGGCTTATTTGCATATCACCATGCACATAATTGGGGATTTGAATATGCAAATTGAGCACTCCATATTCTGGCCTTGTTTCTGGGTTTTCCAGGGCTAATTGCCCTGAACAATTTTAAAAGGTTGAAAAGTTTAGAGGTTTCTTTTACAATCAACAAACAAATAAACAATAAAACTTGCCAATAACAGTACATGACTTCAGCTGGCAAAAATATTAAAAGCATAAGGTGTGAATTTAGTGAATGGGGAACATTTCAGCTATAGGACTTTTATCTATCTAAATTTGCTTATTTTGCTGGGTAATTTGAGTTCTTTCTTTAATTCGCCTTACACCAGGTGTGTCAGTTTGCATTGATTAGTGCCTGTGTATAACATGACACCTCATGACTGAAAGACGTCAGATAAATGAAGCTGCAGGCAGTATTTGAGACCCTAGTTAAAAGCAGGTTTATAAATGGTAGCTTATTACTGAACAAAGGGCAAAAAATTGAAAGAATCGACATGATTTATACCACGGGTCAGGAACCTATGGCTTGCAAGCCAGATGTGGCTCATTTGATGGCTGCATCTGGCTTGCAGACAAATATTTAATAAAAGAAATAATAAGGTTAAAAATATAAAACATTCTCATGTATTACAATCCATTCATTACCTACAGCTCATGTTTATGGTTGCGGGTGGCTGGAGCCAACCACAGGTGTCCTCTGGGACAACACCAAATTTTTATTGGATAATGTGTAACGTACACGGGTCGTTGTGACATCAGGAAGTAAACTTCCCTCCTTTTAATCAAGTAGTCAGCTAGCTAATTGATAATTGAAGCTAATCAAATAGTCTTCTTTGATGAAGAAGATGGCTAAAAGAAAAAAAGATGAGCAGTATTGTACTTTTCAGCAGGAATAGACAGAGGAATTTGCCTTTGTGGAGCGAGCAAGTTCTGAAGTGTGTCTAATATGCAATGATAAAATTGAATCAATGAAACGGTCAAATATAAAGTGGCACTTCCACACACGCCATACTACATTTGCATCAAAATATCCAGTGGGGGACAGCAGGAAGAAAGCATGTCAAGAGATACTGTGCAGAGTGCAAGCTAGTCAGCAGCAACTCCATGTTTGGACCTAACAAGGTGACTGGAATTGGAATTTGGCTAGCTTTGCTGGAGCTTTAGCAATTGTGAGAAACGGAAAGCCATTCACCGATGGCGAGTATGCCAAAACATTCATGCTTGATGTTGCCAATGAACTTTTTGACGACTTTTCAGATAAAGACAAGATAACATAACGAATAAAAGACATGCCTCTATCAGCAAGAACTGTTCACGATCGTACCATCATGATGGCAAATCAAATTGAGGCAACACAAGTGAAGGACATAAATGCAGCACCATTCTTTTCTCTCGCTTTGGATGAGTCAACAGACGTAAGCCATTTATCTCAGTTCAGCATGATTGCAAGGTATGCTGTCACTGACACACTACATAAGAAAAGTCTTGCTATTTTGACTATGAAAGAAACAACAAGAGGGGAGGATTTATTCAAGTCTTCCATTGAGTTTACTAAAGAAAAAATCTACTGATGAATAAACTTATTTCTGTGTGTACTGATGGTGCTACATGCATGGTGGGGAAAAACAGAGGATTCGTAGCACTTCTTCGTGAACATGAAAAGAGACCCATCCTCAGTTTTCACTGCATCCTACATCAAGAGGCACTTTGTGCTCAGATGTGTGGCAAGCAGCTTGGTGAGGTGATGTCACAGGTCATTTGGGTGGTCAACTTTACTGTTGCCCGAGCTTTAAATGATCGCCAGGATAAAACACTGCTGGATGAAGTAGGGAATAATTATCCTGGTCTGCTTCTGCACAGCAATGTGCGTTGGTTGTCAAGAGGGAAGGTGCTCAACTGTTTTGTGGCTTCTCTGAGTTAAACCCAGACTTTTTTTGAAATGAAAAACATCAAGCATCCTGAGGTAGCTAACACTGAGTGGCTCCTGAAGTTCTACTATCTCGTGGACATGACAGAACATCTGAACCAGCTCAATGTGAAAATGCAAGGCATTGGAAATACAGTCTTATCCCTTCAACAAGCAGTGTTTGCATTTGAAAACAAGCTGGAACTCTTTATTGCCGACATTGAAACAGCTTGTTTACTACACTTTGAAAAACTGGGAGAGTTTAAAGATGCATGCACAGCAAGTGACCCTGCCAACATCTTGATCTCCAGCAGCTAGCCGGCTTCACATCTAGTCTCCTGCAGTCATTCAAAGCATGCTTTGGAGAATTTTGTGAGCACACTCATCTTTTTAAGTTCATCACCCATTCACACGAGTGTGCAGTGGAGAGCACCGACCTGAGTCACATCCGCGGTGTCTCCGTCAGAGATTTTGAGCTACAAGCTGTTGATCTGAGGGCCTCAGACATGTGGGTGAATAAGTTCAAGTCACTGAATGAAGATTTGGAAAGACTTGAATGAGAGCAAGCAGAGTTGGCGAGCAAACACAAATGGGGAGAAATGAAAAAACTTTAACCCGTGGACCACCTGATTGTCAGAACTTGGAACGCGCTTCCTGTCACATACCACACACTGCAGCATGTGAGTATTGCTGTACTGACATTGGCTCTACATATGCATGTGAGCAGTCTTTCTCACATCCAAAGAACGTTAAGACCAACCTACAATCATGTTTAACGAATGGAAGTCTTAACGCCTGCATGAAGCTTAACCTCACCACGTATCAACCAGACTACAAAGCCATCAGCAAAACCATGCAGCACCAGGAGTTGCATTAATGGTAAGAAGTACTTTATTCATCATTGGGTAGCAACAACATAACAACGTTATTAAAAAGAATTCAGAGACTTATTGTACTTTAAAAGTGTTGGTCTTACATAAAATGCACACATTTACTTGTATTTAGTGTTAAACACATTGTATGGCTCTCACAGAATTACATTTTAAAATATGTGGTGTTCATGGCTCTTTCAGCCAAAAAGGTTCCCGACCCCTGATTTATATCATCAGTGAGTGTTGAAAACTTGATCATAAAGATACACACCAGTAAGTAGATATATACTGCACAAAAATTAGGGGGTAGTTCAAAATGAAAACAAAGCGATAAAAAAATGAAGCATTTGATTTTTTTTATTAAACAAAAACATCAGAAAAGCCAACGGCAAGTCAAAGAAAGTTGTTTGATTATGCAAATAAGGTGCAAAACCAACTTTTATTTCATTGGTGAAAATGCACTAGACACAAGGCTGAAAGTACTGGAGTATTGGCATGTTCCCTGATCCCCTAACTTTTCTGAGCAGTGAAGATACAGATATTAGCTATAGATCTACATATACATATAGTACATAATTGTAGGACTGAGCATGCTCTCCTCTTTGCCCTATTCCCCACACAACTTATAGTTTACCCAGCCCAATAAGCATTAATATGATAAGCCTAAAACCTTCAGACTTTATATATCTTTTTTAAAAGATTAGATTTAGGTCTGAGCATGCACTAAAGACATGAAGTGTTAGGTATCCAATACACCATGCAGAGCACAAGTGATTTTAGTGGTTAAAACTGGGGACTAGAAAATGTTTAGAAACATCCCAATAAATCCAAGAATTTTGAAAAGAGGTCGGCCATGGATAATAAGAGTCTGTCATCAGAAATATTTCAGCAGGTAGAGGCAACAGCACTTATCACCTTCAATATGAGAACAAGAAAAAATGTAGAGATACAAGCCAGGGCAATTGAGACAAATGTACTGTCATTAACGAAGGGAATGGGGAAAGGCCTTAATTAGATAGATTTAATTGTTAAAGGGACATTGCATTTATGCTTTAAACATATGTATCCAAATTATGGAGGTGATCCAATATATGAAAGAAATTCAAGAAAACTTAATTCCAATGTATATCCCTTATGTTTAGCTTTTAAACAAATATTTCCTTATTCAGGCACTTCCATTTACCTTAACTGCTACAACCCTGAAGATTAAGTCACCACCAAATTGCCCTGAGATGACAGTATAAACTTCCTAATCGCTGCTTCTGCGTCAACCTTACCCCTCTACGGTCTATTCTGAATAGAGTGTTCAGAGTGTTTCTGTTAAACGTGAGTCACACAATGTTACCTGTTTGAAACCTAATCATTGTTAATGCCCCAAATCCCTGAGTGCTCTGCTCCCTGTTATCTTTCTGATGTCCTGTCCTACTCTCTTTCTCTTAATTTTTCTAAATTTTATTTAGAAAAGTTAAATTTAACAGGGTGACATTGATCAATAAGAGTACATAGGTTTCAGGTAAACATCTCTATAGCATTTGAACTATTGATTATGTTGTCTATCCATCATCCAAAGTCAAATCATCTTCTGTCACCTTATATTTGTCCTCCCTCTTTACACCCTTTCCCCCACCCCTCCCTTATTCTACATCCCCTGCCCCCTGGTAGCCACTTTACTTTTATCTAGGTACATGAGTCTCAGTTTTATATCCCACCTATGTGTAAAATGATACAGTTCTTAGGTTTTTCTGATTTAGTTATTTCACTCAGTATAATGTTCTCAAGGTCCATCCATGTTGTCATAAATGTCACCATTTCTTATGGCTGAGTAGTATTCCATCATAAAAATGTACCACATCTTTTTTATCCGATCCTCTATCGAGGGACACTTTGGTTGTTTCCATGTCTTGGCCACTGTGAATAATGCTGCGATGAACATGGGGGTGCATGTGTCTTTACATAGCAATGTTTTTGAGCTTTTGTGGTAGATACCCAATATAGGGATTGCTGAATCATATAGTATTTATATTCTTAATTTTTTGAGATAACACCATACTTTCTTCCATAATGGCTCTACCAGTTTACATTCCAATCAGCTTTAAATGAGGGTTTCTTTTTTCTCCACAGCCTCTCCAACACTTGTTATTACCTATCATGTTGATAATAGCTAATCTAACAGGTGTGAGGTGGTATCTCATTGTAGTTTTGATTTGCATTTCTCTAATAGCTAGTAAAGATGAGCATCTTTTCATCTATCTATTGGCCATTTGCATTTTTTTCTTGGCAGAAGTGTCTATTTAGGTCCTCTCCTCATTGTTCAATTGGATTGTTTACTTCTTTGTTGCTGAGCTTTGTAAGTTCTTTGTATATTTTTAACATTAACCCCTTATCTGAGCTGTTGTTTGCAAATATCATCTCCCATTTAGTTGGCTGCCTATTTTTTTTGCTGTCATTTTTGTTTTGTTTTTGTTTATGTTGTTTTTTTGTTTTTGCTTTTTTTTGCTGTGCAGAAGCTTTTTAGTTTGATATAGTCTTGTTCATTTATTTTTGCCTTTAGTTCTCTTTCTTTTGGGGTCAAATTCTAAATTGTTCTATACAGCCAAGGTCTATGAGTTTAGTACTTATGTTTTCTTCTATCTAATTTATAGGTTCAGATCTTATATTTAGGTCTTTGATCCATTTTGAATTAATTTTTGAGCAGGGGGACAAACTGTAGTCAAGTTTCACTCTTTTGTATGTGGCTTTCCAATTTTCCCAGCACCATATACTGAAGAGGCTTTCTTTTCTCCATTGTGTATTTTTGGCTCCTTTATCAAAGACGGTTTGTCTCTATATACGTGTTCTTATTTCTTGGCTCTCGATTCTGTTCCATTGGTCTGTATGTCTGTTTTTCTGCCAATGCCATGCTGTTTTGATTATTGTGGCTCTGTAGTATAATTTAAAGTCAGGTAGTGTGATGCCTCTGACTTCATTCTTTTTCCTCTCTTTCTCACTCATCCACTTTCAGCTACTAAACACTCTTTCTAAACTCCAACATCATTCTCTCTGACAGTTTCTATTACCTCTTGCATCCTTCTTTTTCTCTTAATGCTATTATTTTCAAACACACAAAGTATCTTATTGTGTTATTTTTCATCTCCCTTATTAGAATATGAACTTCACAGGTCAAGGATCTGTTTTGGTAGAGACTGTAATCTTGAATCCTTGATGCATATTGGGTGGTACATATTTGCTGAATGAGTAAGATAAATATTTGTTGCTCAGTGAGTTTTAAAAAGTATTATGTGTTATTTTTAAAGAAAGAAAAGCAGTATGAAAAAAATGGCAAAAATAATTTAAATCAAATTTCTAGCAATAAAGTTATAATTAATATTAACAACTAAAAAGGTACTTTAAACATGTTTTACATAAAGTTTTTTCTATATATCTATTTCTAGTAATCTATTGAGCTAGTATTTTAGTGACAGCACCACTAAAAACACATTAAGTATTGGGGATATATGGCCAAAGAAACTCTTTAAAAGCATCTGAATGCTGACTATAGAGTCAAAAATTGTCAGAACAAAATATAGACATCATCAATAACAATAAACTGAATGTTAAAATGGATTTTGAGGACACTTCACAAAGGTAGTGAATGAATATGAGATTTGTGTTCACAAACCTAAGAGACATGTAGGAAAAAGATATTACTCACGACTTGTTATTGTATTGCAGAATCTAAGACACTCTCAACAAGAGTGGGAACTGAAAGTACTATGCACCCTTTAACAGTGATGCAGAAATAAGTACACTTCATCCCCTATCTTCAGGAGATTTCATGAAAAGTTTTTTGGTGCTAATGAGAGCACAGTGAATAAACATTTGAAACTTTACATCCGCAAGTTGGCCACTGTGTGGTGGATTTTTAGCTCACCCTCACAATTACCTACCTTGACCAATAAAACTCAAGGGATGTATTTAGCTTGGTTAAAGAGAAGTACAAAAGGTGAGGCTTCATAAAGTGGTAAAATCAAAATTTAGTCCTTTGAAAATATAACCAAATTGACAAACTTTAGGTAGATTAAGAAAAAAGAGAGAATACTCAAATTACTAAAATTGGGAATGGAAGAAACATTACTATTGATTCTTTAAATATAAATAGGATTATAAGAGAATACTGTGATCAATGGGATGACAACAAATGAAATAACCTACATGAAATAGACATTTCCCCAGAAAAATATCCATTACCAAGCTGACTCAAGAAAATAGCCTATCTATCCAAGTAAAAACATCTGCACTCAGAAACTTCCCAACAAAGAAAAATGTGAGTACACATGAGTTTACCGGTAAATTTTACCAATTGCTTCAAAAAGAATAGTGATCCTTTTCAAATTCTTCCAAAAAAATAGAAGAAGAGGGACCACTTCCAAGGCATGCAATAACACCAGTTTTACCCTGATCACAAAAAAAAAAATCATGTTGTCATAATCCTGTAAAGTTATTATAAATTTTGAAATCATTAGCTCTTTGACTTTGTCCTTGTTTTTTTGAAAGTTATTTTTGGCACTTCTAGGTCCTTGAGGTATCTGGATGAATTCAGAAACAACATGTCAGTTTCTATAAAAAGCCTACTGAGTTTTTAATAGGTTTTCATGAATTTATAATTTATTTTAAAAATATTTGACCTTTTCAAAATATGAAGTCTTCTGAGACAGGACTAAGGTACTTCTTTCCTTTAATTTAAGCCTTCTTTAATTGCTAAATAACAACCTGTAATGTTTTTAGTTCTCAGTGTGATCTAACACCTTTTAACATTTATATTGATATAATTTAATTGGTATTAATTTATACAGGTCTTGATATAATTATTTGATATTCTTCTAAATGTTATTTTTATTTCAATTATATTTTAATTTTAGATGGTTTCTTACTAATGTAGAAATACAATTGATTCTTTATATTAATATTATATTCTACAGCCTTCATATATGAATAAGTTTGTTCTAGTGACATTTTTGAAAATCTGCTGGATTTTTTATATATGTGATCCTGTTGTCTAGAAAATAAGATAGTTTTACTTCTTTTTTTCCAATATGGTTACCTTTTTTCACATCTTATTACACCAATTAAAACCTTCAGCACAATATTAAATAGATGTTGTAAAGGAAATATAATTGTCCTCTTCCTGATTCTAAGAGCCAAATGTTCATCTGTTGTTATTCATTATGATGCTTGCTATGGAGTTAATGTAGATGCTTGTATCAGGATGAAGAAATTTCCCTTTGCTCCCACTTTGCTCAAAGTTTTATTTTTTTTTAATCAAAAGATTTTGTTCAATTTCTCTTGCATAGATTGAGATGACCAATATTGGCTATAAGTATGGGAAACAGTTTCTGGAACTAGATGTGGGATCATCTTTACCCAATCACAGGTTAGAGCAGTGGCACCTGGACAAAATCATTGGAGGTAATGGATTCTGGGTGGGAGCCAACAGCATCCACTCACCTGCCTTTCAGGTAGAACTGCTTTCTCTTAACCCCAAAAGCTATTATCCAGACACAACTGACGGGTCCACAATATATTCTCTTAGGCCTTTCTATCTTTTCATATTGATTAATATTTCCAATTTTTACATATTCAATGTCTCCATGTATATGATATACTGACAACCATACTTTAAGTAACAAAAACTATGCTCAATTCATTAGAAAAGTTTTTATACAGAGAGTAGCAACTGACCTTTCAGGCCTCCACATGGCATGCAAACACAGTGCTGTACTCTTAAATATAGAACACTAATACTATTATATGGGTAGTATTTTGGGAGTTGGGGCCACAGAAACACAGCATCAACAAGGAGCGATGTAACATTGTTCAGAGTGTTGAAATTTTCTCATAATGTAAATGACACGCTCTGCTAGGTCATTCAGAACCAGAATTTGGACTAAAAAGAGTCTCATTAAATGCTATCGCCAAGTAATCTAATTTGTGAGAATACAAACATTTCTTTCTGGATTAAATATTGAATGGAATTTGCACATCAGAGTAATGATAAATACCTACAGCAGAGAGTTTACCTGTTTACCTGTAGGGAAGTGGTTTACCTTTAGTAATTAGATTTTAGTTCTCTTTTATTTAACATTTTTAGAAATTATCTAAATAATGACATGAATAGTTTAATAATGTGATGCTTATGTGACTTGAAAATACAGAATTTCTAAGGAAAATAAACAAAATCACAATAAAATAGGAAATACAACCATGGATTTTAGAGACTATGTTGTGATCAAAAATGGAGATTAGAAATAATGACATATAAAAAAACATTTCCTAAAGAAAAATGCTATACACATTCAGCAAAGAAATAAAACTAATGACTGTTACAGTAAATACAGAAGGAAGAAACATCCTGTACTCAGAGTGGAAACTGATTCTATCATTGGTGAGACGGCCACTACTGTGTTGTGTTAATTCTCAGGAACTTCAGTGCCACGTATACGTAGAAATGATGAAAAGGAAGAGGACGAGAGAAAACAACTGAATAATGAGAAGGGAAGGCTGATTTATGGGATGGAGAAAGCAGCATAACATTTATCGCTGGGCTAAGGGAATAGGACAATGATCTGCAAATATTTGAAGGATGTCGATAACAAGTAGAAAAGGAATTCTCGAGGAGGGAACAGAATTACGTAGAGGCAATGTAATCCAAATGAAAAGTGGCAAGGTTATTTGTGCCGGGTCAAGATTAAAACACACACACACACACACACACACACACACCCCTTCCTGACCTGACTACTAAACAAAGGCAGAGTCTTTTTCCTTAAGCATCAAATGCCCTCCCACACAAAGCAGTAAAATGTGCTATTTTATGGATTAACCATGCATTGAGCGGCAAAGAGTGTCAATTATTTTATCTGAACCAGGAAGGAAAAATACAGGAGACATTGTCTGACTCGCTGTTTGAATCTACCGAGTAGGACTGCATTTTTTTGTTTCATGGATTTAAGTATGTAGAAATTTGTTTTCTGATTTGTTTAAAGCATTCACCTAAGAGGTTATCCGAGGTGATCAGACAGCGCTCATTACTAAACTCACAAGCAGGCGAGGGGAGTTCACAGAAAGAAGCTGTGTGCGAAGACCCTTTGCCAGGAGCAGAGGATGAAGGATGGGCATCTAAGTGGACCTGCAGTGGGTGGGCTTCCTGGGGCAGCGTGTGAACGTGAGCTCTCTGAGTCCGGCCTCTCGGCTCCTTGAATTTCTCTCCTTCAATGATCTTGTCTAACAGCCGGGTTCCTGTGTATATTCCTTAGAACATCTCATGATTTACGCACCTCTAAAACAAGTCTGATTTGAGATACTGCTTCCCTCTTTTAAAATGCATCCCATATCCACACCCACTTCCTATAAAACTGCATTGCTCACCAGCAGCAGCAGCCACCTCCCAGGTCACATCTTTATGTCACTGTTCCCTACGTTTGGGTCCCTTTGCCCAATGTTATCATTGCTTCTGGACATACACCCTCAAACTCCTTGCAGAGCCCGTTCTGTACTCTCCGGGACAATAAAACTCTGTTTATATACAACCTTTTACTTATTTCACACCTGAGTAGGGAGAGACTGAATTGTCTGTGTCCACTGTCCATGGAGGACACTGGCTGTTAGTATAGATCCGTGGTCCTCCCACGTCTGTGACAGACAGACACGTGTCCACATAGACATGGCATTTTAAAGCATTTTACCCACCCTGGCGGGCGGTGCCCACGTGACTAGCTCTTCAGTCAGTGTTGGAAGCAAACTTCCCATCCTTCTATTTTTACTTGAAAAAACGGAAGCAAACGAACTTCCTCTCCTACAGCCCTGGAATAAGTCTGTGAGCCCCGTTGGAACACCCAGATACAATCAGCCTTCAGAGAGGGGTCAAGATAAGGTCTGTAAAGAAACAAGGTCATTTAGTGATCTGTGGGAGCAGAATTAGTCCCTGCCATCCCGTAGCCACCGCCTTAGATCTGTTTCTCGAAACAGAGATAAACTTGTCACCTTTTAAGGTGCTTTATTTTCAAGATATATCCATTAAACTTGCTTAACGCTTTAACTGGAATGACTCGCCAGGGTCCTGTTAGATCCGCTACTACCATCTCAGTATGCCTCTAGTGCAGTGGTTCTTAACCTGGGTTCTATCGAATCCTAGGGGTTCGATGAGTGGGTCTCAGGGGTTCGGAAAAGCCTCTGCTGCGGAGGTAAAGACACACTTGTATAAAGTCGTGATGACACGCCCCACTTGGCCATCACTTGCTGCAGAGGATCACGTTACATTGCTTGGCCAACCAGTGCTGCGGGGAATTTAGTGCGCGCAGTAGTCAATGGCTGTCGTAGTTGTATGTCGTGGGGTTTCTTTCTTAATATTTTAATCCATACTAAATATGTTGAGCAAAAAAGAAAGTGGTCGGATGAATATGTACAACATGGATTCACATGTATCACGGAACGGGATGGGAGTCAGCATCCTATCTGCATGATATGCAATGCCAAGCTGAGCAACTCTAGTCTCACACCGGCAAAACTAAAGGAACACTTCTTGAAGCTGCATGGAGATGGTGAATACAAGAACACAACGCCTGCTGAATTCAAGGTGAAACGAGCCAGATTCGATGAAAAGGCCACTCTGCCTGCTCTTGCATTTGTACCCGTTAACAAACCGATCCTCACAGCATCGTACGAAGTTGCTTACTTGATCGCAAAGCAGGGTAAGCCACACACCATCGGTGAAACACTCATAAAACCAGCTGCGTTAAAGATGGTGAACCTGATACTCGGAACAACAGCCGAAGGTAAATTATCCCAAATTCCTCTTTCAAATGACATCATCAGCGACAGAATAGAGAACATGAATAAAGACATCTTCGCTCAAATAGTTGCAGGTCTAATTTCAAGTCCAGAAAAATTCAGTCTTCAACTTGATGAGACCATAGACGTTTCTAATCTAAGCCAGCTTGCTGTTTTTGTGCGCTATGTGAAAGAAGACATGATAAAAGAAGATTTTTTATTTTGTAAGCCTCTTACAACAACAACTAAGGCAGCCGATGTGAAGAAGCTTGTGGATGACTTCTTCAGAGACAACAATCTTTCATGGGATATGGTTTCTTCATTTTGTACGGACGGAGCTCCAGTCATGCTGGGAAGAAAGTCTGGTTTTGGTGCGCTAGTAAAAGCCGATGCACCATACATCATTGTTATGCATTATATTCTGCACAAGCATGCATTGGCAACTAAAACCTTGCCTCCAAAAATGGCAGATGTATTAAAAACTGTGGTGGAATGTGTGAACTATATGCAAAATAGTGCTCTGAGGCACCGCATCTTCAGTGAGCTGTGTAAAGAAATGGGCTCTGAATTCGAGGTACTCCTGTACCATTCTAATGTTCAGTGGTTATCCCAGGGACAGGTGCTGAAACGTGTTTTTGCCATGCGTGTGTGGAATTAGCTATATTTTTGCAAGAGCAGCAACATTGTCATGCAGATTGCTTCAAAAATCCTGAATTCATTGTTATTTTAGCGTACATGGCTGATATATTCGCAGCTCTCAATCATCTCAATCAGCAGATGCAGGGTGGTGGAGTCAACATCATGGAAGCAGAAGAAAACCTGAAGGCTTTTCAAAAAAAACTGCCATTATGGAAATGATGAATAGAGAACAATAACTTCGCAAACTTTCCCCTTCTGGACGACTGTGTAAGATCGAAGATGTGTCTGGAATCAGAGACGTGTCTGGAATCATGAAACTGAAGCAAACAATTGCCACGCACTTAGATGAGCTTGCAAAGTCTCTCAATGGATATTTCCCTACAAGAGAGTCATATCCAGCATGGGTGAGACAGCCATTTACGTTTACTGTTGAGACAGCGATGTCAATGATGAATACCTTGACGAAATCATTGAAATTCATCAGATTGAGGTTCAACTGCAGCTCTTCAGAACAACAACACTCTCAACTTTCTGGTGTTGACAAATGGAAAAGGACCCACTTATTGCTAAGAAAACCCTGGAATTTTTTATACCATTTGTTACAATATATGTTTGCAAGCAACCCTTTTCGAGGATGCTGGACATAAAAACGAGGAAAAGGAACAGACTTTGCTGTGAAGATGACATGAGAGTAGCACTTGCCAAGGTGAAACCATGCATATCTGAACTGGTCTCCCAAAAACAACAGCAGAAGTCACACTGATTTGCAGGTATGTAATTTGGGCAATGCTTTATTCTGTCCCCCAAAAAGTATTTTTTGGATTCAAAATGACAAAAAACAAATTAAATTTAAAATTAAAAAATTAAGTTATTAAAAAAATGTTAAATTCTTTAAAAAATCCAAATTTATTTTTAATTAGTAAAATAGTAAAAAAAGTATTTTGGGGGACTAAAATTCTTTTATGGGGCTGAAATATTTTTTGGGACCAGAATAAAGTAATACCGTAATTTGTTGGGAGTTCATGCACTTTCTTGATTTTGTTCTTTGAGCAAGGTGATGTTCATGCATGGCTCATTTTGTGCACCAGTAAAAAAACATATATCTGTGTCTTGAATTTGGAAAAAAAAAATCATATTTTATTTATCACTAAAGAAGGGTTCGGTGAATGCGCATATGAAACTGGTGGGTTTGGTATCTCAAAAAAGGTTAAGAACCACTGCTCTAGTATTTCCAGGTGGTTTTTCCTGTATTTTGATTAGTGCATTCATCTTTGCATGCTCCTAAGTGATCATTCCAGACCATATCCCTCCTCCTAAAAAAACAATGAGGGAAAATAATTACTAATTCAATAAGTGAGAGAGAGGTTTAAACCTATTTAGTTGTGTTTCAAGAAACCAAAATTAAGACTGCAGGTTGATATTAGAGCCCAGAGCATCTCTGCCTCACTCTGCACATTTACTAATGCTCTCTGCAAAGTATGAGATGGTTTCCCGTTCCACAAGAAAAAAATATAATCATGGCTGCACCCAACTTTACATGTGAAAATTTAGACCATGTATAGAATATAAACAATAGCTACTAATTCTAAATCTTGCCTGGAAGTATCTTTTTAAAACCTAGCAAATGTTTTTTAAAAAGTCAAAACTGGTTTCTGACTTATGGACAAAGCTCAAAACCTGGAGACTATAGTTCAAAATTCATCTAATTATCTTAATAGCAAATACTAGATTAAAGAGGGTTTAAGAGGGTTTATAATTTCATATACTTATATGAAATTATAAAACATAAAGTTAAAAATTCAACTATGAATAATATATTCAAAATATAGTATTTTTGCCTATGTGAGGAATATACTAAATATATTGCATTTTTCTAACAACTTTACGTGGACTTTGAGAACTTTTTCTTTAGTTTCACCTTTCAAAATTATATTATTATCTTAAATGTCTTAGATTTAGAAATATAATATTATAAATGTGGAATTGAATGTACAAAGAAACCTATCTAATAAAATAAAATGTATTTTAAAATGATCTTGTCCATATAGTATATATTGTGATTGTTCAAATGTGTTTTTCAGAAAAAAAATAAAAATTTTAATTTATCTGCCAGTTGATTATAACAGTAGTTTGATTTATAGTTAAAAATTATTCTCATATTTATATTAGAAAGAAATTTTAGCTTGAGAAATTAACCAATTCCCTAAGTATGAAAAACATATTTTTCCCACTGCCTTAGGTTATAACCTTGGTGCTATAAAGCTTTGGCTTAGATAAATTACTTCATAAAATTCACTCTAGATGCAGGCATTCAAACACCATATTCGTCTCTGTATTGGCAAAATATTTGAAAGGAAATTATGTTATTCTTAGTAAAGCCTATTCGGGATTTCGGTAAAAGAGAAAGACAAAAGAAGGTGTTGGACAGCATTCTATCACCATGCACAATTTATTTGTATACTATCTCAGGCTCACTTATTCCAATACTAAAATGCTCCTCCTGTCAATATGACTAGTGATTCCTGTCTTTGTCTCACTTTGGACATTTTCAAATGTAAATTTAGAGAGTACCTTAATGAGTGCTAGATACTGTCATTATCGTGTGGAGATATTCTTGAAATCATATTAAAAATCCCATTAAACTGGGATTATCAATAGTTTTAAATAACATGGAATATATTATTAGAGCTAAATTTTCTCAGAGTAGAAAGAAGTCAGAATTGGATGAAAATTGAGTGCTGATAAAGCTTTTATTGAAACCAGACCTGATTTTATATGTGGTTAGATACCAGTCTGTGTACCTCTTTGATGTGCCAATGCAGCATAACATCTTGCTTATGTGATTGCATTATTTGAGTGAACAGTTATGTGTATGGACAATAAAACGTAATGTAAAAAGACAATTCTAGCCTGACCAGGCAGTGGCATAGTGGATAAAGCGTCAAACTGGGAAGCAGAAGGACCCAGGTTCTAGACCCGGAGGTCGCCAGCTTGAGCGCGGGCTCATCTGGCTTGAGTAAAAGCTCACCAGCTTGGACCCAAGGTCCCTGGCTTCAGCAAGGGGTTGCTCGATCTGCTGAAGGCCCGCGGTCAAGGCACATATGAGAAAGCAATCAATGAACAACTAAGATGTTGCAACGGCAACAAAAGACTGCTGATTGATGCATCTCATCTCTCTCCATTCCTGTCTGTCCCTATCTATCCCTCTCTCTGACTCTCTCTCTGTCTCTGTGAAAAATAAAGGAATAATAATAAAAACTAAATAAATAAAAGATAATTCTAAAGTCTTCTAAAGATTATACATTTATTTAACAAATGCTTTAATGCTGTGTACCAAGTACCAGGCACCATGGAATGTTACCGAAAAGGCAGACAAAAGTCCACTCCTTCATGGATACTAAATTATAATGAACCCTGGGCCCTCCAACCTTCCTGTTCTTAATTTAACACAGGGATCGGCAAACATTTTTTTAAAAGGGCCAGATTTTAAGTATTTTAGGCTGTGCAAGACATAGGATGTCTTCCATATTTACAGTTTTCCCCAACAATTTAAAAATGTAATGAACATATTTTAGATCACGTATCTTAAGCAATAGTTTGCCAACTCCAGATATAAAGAATCATTCACATACTTGTTTAATGACACCAGTAAGATGAACTCCCCTCATATGATGAATTTGGATGCTAGCCTTTTCCACTCCAAGGATAGTCATCCTTTTTTGTAACTTTATGTGTATGACCCATACAATATGCTGGCCTTTAAGGTGGCCTAGATATAAGTGAGATTGGTTATTGTAATAGGTAGCATGATGAGAAAGGTAACCCCCCAAATAACCTTGATGTTGAATTGATTTTCAGGTACATATAAAAGATATAGATGAGCAATGAACAAAAACTCTATCATATCTATAAATCAATATCTACAACAAAAGCTATATATGACAAAGAGAAGCTTGGATCACTACCATGATGATGAGCTAAAGCACCTTGAACAATACCATCACAAGTTTTCACTAAAATTATTCCTCCCTGCCTTCTCCAAAGGTAGTTAATAGATGTCAGTGATTGTTTTTTGAGGAGGGTGACACTGGGGAAAAACTAGTCCCTGGCTCTGAAGTATTGCTAATAATTTATAATGTAGGAAATGAAAATGGACCTTCAACTCTGAATGGGTATCATGAAAATAAAAAAAAAAATGAATGCAATTTGGACACAAGTCTGTTTTTCAGTACACTCTGGAGTGATGATATAAAAATTTACCCACTCTCTGGACAACCTCACACTTCTGAAATATGTGTGAGACGAGAATGTCCCTGACATTAAAATTCACTAAACCTGTATTATGACCTATAAGACTGATGAATTTTGAATAAATGACAATATTACCATAAATGTTACTCAGTGATACAAGCAGTGGGAAATGTTTTCTGGTGTCACATTATCTTGGAACAAGTCTACCTACAACCTCTTATGGGGTTCTCTCCCATTGAGCCTAGCGGTGTTGTTTTTCTCTGTCCCAATGAGCAGAGACCAACAGAACAAGCTTCAATGTGGAAGGCACAGGAATATAATCGCATTCTTCCTCTTCACCATGTGGCCCTATTGTCCTTTAGTTCCAGACTTTCTTATACTGGCCTCAAGAAGGATGTGACGTGAGGACAAGGAGTATCCTAAGAGCCTCAGTAATATCTATACCTGTTAGAAGGAGGGAGGGAAATGTGGTATATAGTTCACAGACCTATACCATCAGTGCAGTTGTGGAGAGCCAGAAGTCTGGAGCACATCAGATACTCCTTCTAAAATAAAAATAAAAATAATAAAAGAAGAGAGAATTTACTGTTCTCCTATGTATCCTGGCTCAATATCTGAAGTCTCCAATGAATACGACAGGCTAAACATACCACTTTATGCGGTCTGATCTCCCTCATAAGTTTCCTGGGCTTTTTTTTAGAAAAAAATTCCTAGAGGAGACTAAGTCCTTTCCTCCCCTCAGGCCACAAAGCGAGTGATTCTGACCTTGAGCAGATCAAATGTTGCTTGAAGTGTCTGTGTCAGATCCAGAGGCTCTGTGGAGACTGAAAACATTTCTGAAAGGAGAATCACAAAATTCACTTCTAGAATTGTATAATGTATCTATTTCTTCCATTGGAAACTTACTATTGTCTTGTTGAGAAAGAGTTCCTCCACTGTTTTTTAGACTCACTGAGCACCTAACCTTGGAGCAGCAGAACCCACAAAAAGGGCCCTAACTCATCATCACTGTTGCCAAATCTAGCAGATCTCAAAGCTGCCTGTGTGTGGCCATGTCCCTGTGGCACGGGAAGGACACTCCAGATTAGACATAAGGAGTTCCTGAAAATACAAGTAATCACAGGAGCATGTGGTCAATCCAACAAATTCATTCATTTCTATGGTAGCTTCACATTTCCCCATCTACATTACCATAACCCTGGAACTGTCACAGATGTTTATTTCATAAAAAGGGGGGGGGGATCCTGGTTACAGTTGGTTCCACATGCCATTCTGGCACTAGCAAGAAGCGATCAGTGGCACAGCGTTACAACCACACTTGGGGTAAAAATTGGGACAGAAGTCTTTACAGTGAGGAGAACTTTTAGACCAGTGGTTCTTAACCTGGGTTCTATCGAACCTTAGGGGTTCGATGAGTCGGTCTCAGGGGTTTGGAGAAGTTTCTGCTGCGGAGGCCAGAATAAAGTAATACTGTAATTTGTTGTGAGTTCATGCACTTTGTTGGTTTTGTTCTTTGAGTAAGGTGATGTTCATGCACGGCTCATTTTGTGCACCAGTAAAAAAAAAAAACCATATACCTATGTCTTGAATTTGGAAAAAAAATCATATTTTATTTATCACTAAAGAAGGGTTCGGTGACTGCACACATGAAACTGGTAGGTTCGGTACCTCAAAAAAGGTTAAGAACCACTGTTTTAGACCTTCAACTAAGGGTATTATTTGCCTTTCTCTGCGTATTTTTTTCTTTTATAGGCCTAATAAAATTGGATAGTGATAAACCACTTATTTTTATCTTGGATTTAAAGGTGGAAAACTAAATGTCTTAAATGAAGATTTAAACTTTGCTGACATTAATATCTAAAGAGGTACTTTTATAATTGTGACTGAGAAAATGGTGTTAAAAGTTGATTCCTCTAGCTTAGGTATTGAGACAAATTAGCCATAGTTGCATGGAAATACTGAGGTTGATTTAGGGACAGAGACAGAGAACTCCCTTTTGAAAAATATTACAAAATAATATATTAATACTTTATACCATTTTAAATTCAATATATTATAGCTCTCTTTCTGTGATAATTAGTGCAGATCTAATTCAGTCTTATTAATAGTAGTTTAATGTCTAAAAATAAGAATATTGTAGAACATACTTATTCTTTCCCTGTGATGAGGTTAAGAATCTTTGTGTTGTTTTGTTCTGCCAAAACAAATAATGTTACAAAAAATATTTTACCCATGTATCTTTATATACCATTATTTTAATTTCTGTATGGAAATAGGTTTCAAATTGTAATTATGAAGTAAACGGTCAAATACATTTGAAATCTTAACAACAATGGCCAGATTAATTTAATAAAATTTTCAATTTCTTTTCTTAATAAATATGAATGAGTATAGTCATTTCTTCACATTTTTGCAATCGCTGTATTCCATCAGCCTTTAACCTTTGCCCATTCGATAAGTGAAAATAGTATCTCATTGCGGCATACTTTTAAACAGCATTGGAGATAGGTCTAATTACATCTGCTTTACAAAAACCCTCATTTTCTAATATACTGAGCCAACAATTACCAGCATTAAAGATTAAACTTGTCCTTTAAGTTAAAATTCAAGGGTAGGTTTTCCTTTCCAGAACTCATTATTAAAATCAACACCAATTATTTGTGTGTGAGAGCAGATTCTTCTTTGATTGTCAGTAACGGGAGATGTTCAGTAGGCAGATGGATTATTTAAAGGATTGCTTGCATCTGATGAAAACCAGAGACATGATTTTAAAAAAGGAAAACTAAGGGGACAATAAGAGAACATTCAGTCAGAAGCATTCATTGCAAGTGTACTCTACACACAAATAGATGTGCCAATAGGCAGAGATTATGAGGTTCATAAAGGAACCACTGAAAGCTGTTCAGACAGACATTATCTGAGATTTCCTCCCAGATATCTCTTGTAATGTCAGGAAGAAAAATAAGGAATTAAAGCAGGTGATTGTCAGTGTAGCGATACATGGAAGAGAGTCGAGACTCGGCTGTTGTCATTCAAAGACAATAAAGCAAGACAGAGATCCATGTAAGTTGCTCTGATCTGAAAGTTTGTGACCTCCCAAGTCTCTGTTTTGAAAACCTGATTCCCAAGGTGACAATATTAGGATGTGGGACATTTGGGAGGTGAGTAGGTCACGAAGGTAGAGCCCTCATGAATGGCGTTAGTGCCCTGAAAAGAGAGACTTTAGAAAGCGAGATTGATTTTCCATACTGTGAGGATACAGGAAGTCTGTGACCTGGAACAGGGCCATCCCCCAACCACGCTGACACTCTGATCTTGGACTTTCAGCCTGCAGTACAAGGAGAAATTAATTTCTGTTGTTTATAGGCTATCCAGTGTGGTGTTTTTTAATAGCAGCCTGAAGCCATGGAGGTATAAAGCCGTTCAATTTTCAGAAACAAATCAAGACAGGAAAGTTCCTATTGAAACAAAGGTAAAATTTCATGGCCTGCCCATAAGTAACAAGTGAAACATTCAATTTTTGGAATGAAGTTCAAAAACAGGAACTTTATCATCAGTCTGGGCTGTGCCAGCTAAAGAATTATATTTTGTATTAAATATAGAATGAGTCTGCCTTATGCTTCTTAACAAAAAAATCCTGTTCCCCAGGGGAGCACACTTAAAATAATTAAAAATAGCATAAATTGCAAAGAAATTAATTAAATACATTATTCAAATGGTGCTATCTGCTGAACAATACTAACAATGAGAAATTCAAGTAAAAGGAAACATAAGACTCACTGAATTTTCAGATACATGAGAGTGTATAATGTACACCAAGAAAGTAAGTAAACATTTGGGAGCATCTGTTCTACAAATGAGTTTCTCAAACAAATATATTTTTGGGATAATTATAATTTTTTCTAAAAATATACCACAATTTGGGGAAATTATTGTGAATGAAAAAAAAAAAATTTTCCCCTACAATATAATTTTTCCCTCTTATCATACCAAAACAAACTTCTAAAATTATTATTTTCAATATTTATCTTAATTAATATATGTATATGCATATTATACAATCATGGATTCCACAAGAGAACAAGGAAAAGGGAAATAAACATAATTCCAACATGGGATATAACAAAGCATTTAATTGTATAAAGTCTGATTTCAAAGCTTTATCACCACCCAGATTTTAAAGAAATATATAGAATTATCTCTATTTGCAGATGATATGATTTTACATTAAACATGGTAAGAAATTCCCTCAAAAATGTTTACAACTAATAAATAAGTTCATTAAGTTAGAAAAAAGATCAATATAAAAAACTCAATTATACTTCTAAATATTGCAATGAACAATCCAAAACTGAAAACAATTTTAAAATCCATTTGTACTAGCATTAAAAAGATTAAATACTTGTAAATAAATCTATCCAATGTTTAAAATTAAACTCTTAATACTGTAAAATATTGTTGGAAGAATTTGAAGAAAATCTAAAGAACCAGGGGAAATACCCTATGTTCATAGATTGAAGAAGTTTACATTCTAAAAACATTTTATACCCTAAATTGATCTACAAATTCAAGAAAATAGCTATCAAAATAAAAGCTAATTACACTGGGGAACAATTTCGTTTTTCATTTTCTGTTGCACGAGGTTTTAGAACTCTTTCTATATATGTCAGCTTCACTGACTACAAATCGAAAATCAGTTTTTTGGTGCATGCTCAAGATTTTATGCAATTTTAATTTCTTTTTGTTACAGTTAATGGCATGCATTGGTTTTTAAATAGGAGTTAAAGGGCAACGAATCTTGGATTGAACATAACCACAAGGCAATTAATGTTTTACAAACATCACTTTTACATAATTGTAGTTGGTTCTAAATGTAAAAAATTATTATCTGATAAAAACACCCTCTTATTTTGTTTTAAGTTTGAATCATGGCTTTTTTGAGTAGGAATAAATGTAAGAATAGTCCTGACACCTTCTGTTATATATGTGGCTATTACACACTTCAATGTCAAAGTTGCACTATTTCATCATTTGTGACACGTGCATATATTGCCTATTTTCAAGTTCTCCTTCGCTATCAAGACAAGAATTGGGCTTCTCATACTCTGTGTCATAATTATGAGGGAATGTTTCATGACTGGACAAAAGAAAAATGCAAAGGAATTCCTTTTGGTATTCTCATGGTTTTGCCTGAAACTAAGGACCACAGCAGTGACTGTTAATTCTGTCTGATCCATAAAAATGGCATCAGCAAGAAAAAATGAGATATGATAGCATATCCTAATATTCCTTCAGCAATACGACCTATCCCACACTCTGAAACACTCCTGGTTCCAGTTTTCAATGGTTTTATTTCTTCTAAGGACTAAGAAAGTGAACATGGTGATCAAGTGTATTTTGATAAGATGCGTGAGGAAATGGTTGTAGAATCTGAAGGGTCTTCTTCTGATGCCAAGCAGTCATTAACCCCGAGCATTTTAGCCAATTCAACCTGAATTGAATGACTTAGGAAGAGATTTGGGTCTATCAAAGAAAGCAGCTGAGTTACTAGCCTCCAGGCTTCAAAGAAAGAATGTACTTCACTGATCGGCTAAAGTATTTCATTTCAGGAAGCGTGAACAAATTTTTGTGCACTTGTTTCCAAAGACAAACACTTTGTTTACTGTCATGATATCAGTAGTCTTCTTAGTTAGCTAGGTGTTACCACTTACAGTCCAACAGAATGGCGGCTATTTCTTCACAGCTCTAAATGGAGTCTGAAATCTGTTCTCCTACACAATGGTAATGTTTATGCAGCAGTTCCAATTGGTTATTCAACTCATCTGTGAGAAGGTTACAATGACATAAAAATTGTCCTCGACTTTCTGAAGTATGAGGAGCGTAACTGGATCATTTGTGTGGATCTTAAAATGGTAAATTTCCTGCTAGGACAACAGAGAGGTTTCACAAATTATCCTTGCTTTCTGTGTTTGTGGGACAGCTGAGCTCGGGAGAAACACTGGACACAGAAGATGTGCCCAAAACATGAAGCTCTGGAAGTAGGGATGCAAAATATTGTGAATGAACCTGTAGTTAATTGAGACAGGATCATTTTTCCCCCACTTCACATCAGACTTGACTTCATGAAGCAGTTTGTTCAGGCTTTGAATAGAGAAAGTGAATGCTTTCAACATATTATTTCTGCTTTTCCTGCCTTGTCTTTAGAGAAGATAAAAGCAGGTGTATTCGATGGACTTCAAATTCAAACCCTAATACGTGATGAAGAATTTGCTGGAAGATGAATAAGGAGGAGAAAGTAACATGGCAGTCTTTTGTGGCAGTTACAAAAAACTTCCTTGGCAACAGAAAAGCAGAAAACTATGAACTTCTGATTCAAAGGATGCTGTTGGGCTTTCTGAGACATTGGGTGGAACATGAGCGTTAAGATTCACTTCCTGAACAGTCACCTTGATAAGTTTCCCAAAAATCTTGGAGCTGTTAGTGATGAGCAGACTAGTGCTGGAGCATCAAACAAGATTGTCCTCAATAAGTACAAAAAAGCAAGAGCTACAAATGCAAATTTTTGCCTGAATAGAATTTAAATAAGTTTTGCACAAATTTTATGATTAAAATAACTGTTTTAATATGTTCTATTTTGAAATTGTAGACAAATTCTGATGCAATCTTATCTTTTAGTGTATTTACTGCATTATATAAATTATATTTTCACAAAGATGATGCCTAAGAAGACATTCTACTTCATTATGTTAAACTAAATGTTGAAAATTTTACAATAAAATGAATACCTAAAATCTTGAATTGCAAAATAATTGTAACTTACAGAGAAAAACTAACATCAGATTTGAGTTCAGCACACTTTATTTAGGTAAGAACAAGTATTTTTGTGAATACAACATAAATTTTGTTCCCCAGTGCACTGGGGAACATTTTTTCTTTATTTTCTGTTGCACAAGGTTTTAGGTCTGATTGGATATACACCTGCACTGCTGATTCCAAATCCGAAATCCTTTTTTTGGTGAGGTTCTAGTTTTTATGCAATTTTAATTTTTCTTTGTTACAGTTAATGGCATGCATTGGTTTTTAAATTGGAGTTAAAGGGCAACGAATCTTGGATTGAACATAACCACAAGGCAATTAATGTTTTACAAACATCACTTTTACATAATTGTAGTTGTTTTTAAGTGTAAAAAATTATTATCTGAAAAAACACCCTCTTATTTTGTTTTAAGATTGAATCATGGCTTCCTCGAGTAGGCATAAATGTAAGAATAGTCCTGACACCTTCTGTTATATATGTGGCTGTTACACACTTCAACGTCAAAGTCGCAATATTTCATCATTTGTGACACGTGCATATATTGACTATTTTCAAGTTCCCCTTGGTGATTAAGACAAAAATTGGGCTTCTCATATTGTGTGTCATAATTGTGAGAAAATGCTTTGTGACTGGAAAATGCAAAGTAGGAGCATAACTGATCATTTGTGCGGATCTTAAAAGGTAAATTTCCTACTAGGACAACAGAAATGTTTCACGAAGTATCCTTGCTTTCTGTGTTTGTGGATCAGCCAAGCTCAGGAGAAAGAACAATTGTTTTTGTGGATACAACAAAAATTTTGTTCCCCAGTGTTATATGATTCCATTCAAATGAAAGTCCAGAACGAGAATACAGAGGCAGAACGATTAGTGGTTGTGTTTGGCTGAAGTGGGGAGATGGAGAAATAGGAAGGTAGCTAAAGAATACTGGGGTCCTACTTCTGGGGCTGAAATCCTTGAAAATTGACTGCAGTTATTATTGTACTTATCTGTTAATAGATCAAATATCCTTAAAACCATTGAATTGTGTACTGTATATGAGGGAATTATATTGTACGTGAATAATATCTTAATAAATATTTTTAAATAACAGATTCAACATTGAAAGAAAAAATTGCAAGGAAATTAGAAAATATTTTAAACTGAAGAAAAGTTATGGTCTTAGCTGGTTGCTCAGTGGATAGAGTGTCATCCCAGCATGCAGGAAACACAGAAGAAGAGACCATCTGCTTTTCCTCCCTTTCTTTTCCCCCTTCTCTCCATTTTCCCCTCTCTCAGCCAGTGGCTTGATTGGTTTGAGTTTCTGTCTCAGGCACTAAATATAGCTTGTTACTCAATTGTTGGCCCTAGACAGAGGTTGTCAGGTGGATCCTGGTGAGGGTGGTTATGGGAGTCTATCTCACTATCTCCTCTTCTCTTACTTAAAAAAAAAAAAATCATAACCTAGCTTATCAACATTGTGTAGCCAAAGAAGTACTTAAAGTGACTTTTAGAACAGTATACAAGTATCTTAGATAATTAGAAAAACTTTAAAAATCAATCCAGTCACCATCTGAAGAAACCAGACATAGAAAACCAAACAACATCTAATACAAATGAAAGAAAAAGACATCATAAAGAAAAGAACAGAAATCAATAAAATATAAAATAATTAGAGTGAAAATCCATGAAAACAAAAATTGCCTTTTTAAAAGATCCAATCACACAAAGGTTCTTTGCAAACACTCATAGCAGCTTTATTTGTAACAATCAAAAACTGGAAAAAAATATCTAAAGTTTATCAGAAGCTAAGTCCACAAATTGTGATACATACATTTAATATATTTAGCAGAAATAAATGAACAACTAATTGATGCCTAAACCAACAAGTAGTAATCTTGGAAGCTGTATTTTACTGATAAAAAGTAGCCACATTCAAAAGAGTACAGACTGTGTTACTCCACCTAGATAACATTCTAAAAATAGAAACATATCTATAGCCACAGAACAGGCCCCATGCCGTGGACAGAATGTAGAGAGGAATTCATTACAAAGGGGCACTGAAGACCTTTGGAGAGTGATGGAAATGCCCACTATTTTTATTGTAATAACAGTTCCACAGTTGTATTTATATGTCAAAGCTCATGAACATGTACCATTTAAATGCATGACTTATAGTACATTAGTTAAAAAAAGAAATTTGAGATCTAGTGAAGAGAGAGAAGGAAGATTGCTCTATTTAAAATTCCTGAACATAGGTCACACTTAAAAAATATTTTTTAAAAAGTTAAAGAAAATAAAGGAAGAAAAGTCATAGAGAGAAACACCAAATGGTAGGAAGTGTCACAGTTATGCTGTTAAGGTTTTCCATGTTTGTTGTGACGAAGTTAGTTGGTAACACTTCTATAAGCCACCCCCATCCTTCTTTTAAATTTTTTTCTGTAAATGATGACCTGAGACTGTGTGTGTGTGGGGGGGGGGGGGGAGCCAGTTTGCTTAAGAAGTCTAGGAACTAACTTCAAAAGAAGCAGACTGCAACCTGCAGACACTCCGACTGCAGAAGATGGGCTGTTCTTCAGACAGTCATCTGAACGAACCCGAGCTGGCTTGCACTCGTCCCCTGGGTGGACAACTCTTAACACCCTCCTTCCAATTCCTTAGTTCTGTTGTTTGTTTGTTTTCCCTCTTCCCTTTTTATAAAACCTCCTACCTGTGTCCAGTTGTTAAGATGGTCTTTGCAATGTTAGTCCACCATCTTCTCAGGCTACTGGTTCTTAATTAAAAAAAAAAAAAAAGAACATTTTTTTTACATCTATTTTATTGATTTTATTTTTATTTTATTTTATTTTTTTATTTTTTACAGGGACAGAGAGAGAGTCAGAGAGAGGGATAGATAGGGAAAGACAGACAGAAATGGAGAGAGAAGCATCGATCATCAGTTTTTCATTGCCGTTGTGACACCTTAGTAGTTCATTGACTGCTTTCTCACATGTGCCTTGACCGCAGGCCCTCAGCAGATGGAGCAACCCATTGCTGGAGCCAGCGACCTTGGGTCCAAGAGCTGGCGAGCTCGGGTCTCGAACCCGGGTCTTCTGCATCCC
Source organism: Rhynchonycteris naso (assembly GCA_037038555.1). Taxonomy (NCBI): domain Eukaryota; kingdom Metazoa; phylum Chordata; class Mammalia; order Chiroptera; family Emballonuridae; genus Rhynchonycteris; species Rhynchonycteris naso. Next base: position 202,850,328 of record CM072999.1, read on the forward strand.
AGTCCGATGCTCTATCCACTGCGCAACCGCCTGGTCAGACCTATTTATTGATTTTAGCAAGAGAGGAAGGGAGAGAGAGAGAGAGGAACATCTATCTGTTCCTGTACACACACTGACTGGGGATTGAACTAGCAATACTTGCACTTAGGGGTCAAGCTCTAATCAACCAAGCTATCCAGTTAGGGTGCCCTTATTATTTTTTTTTAATGTATTGATTTGAAAGAGAAAGAGAAACATTAATTTGTTGTTCTTACTTATGGTTCATTGGTTGAGCCTAGCATTCTGGCTTTTGAATAAACCAACTTTCCTTCCGCCGACCCTTGGCTCTCAATTATTACGTTTTCAAGTGGCAGGCAGCCAAACCTTGATTTGGTATCACTTCCTTTCTTTACACAGTCATCTGCCTTTTATCTAAAGTATTATCTTTGTAGTGTTCAGACTTGTGTTTTTTGTTTCTTTTTGTTTTTGTTTTGTGTGTGTGTGTGTTGCAGAGACAGAGAGAAGGACAGATAGGAACAGATAGGCAGGAAGAGAGAGAGATGAGAATCATCAATTCTTCATTGTGGCTCCTTAATCTCATTGATTGCTTTCTCATATGTGCCTTGATGGGGAGGGCGGGCAGGGGGGCCACAGCAGAGCAAGTGACCTCTTGCCAAGCCAGCATCCTTGGGTTCAAGCCAGCAACCTTGGGCTCAAGCCAGTGAGCTTGGGCTCAAGCTAGCAACCTTGGGCTTAAGCCAGCGACCTTGGGCTTCAAGCCAGTGACCTTTGGGCTCAAGCCAGTGACCATAGGGTCATATCTATGATTTCATGCTCAAGCCAGCAACCCTACGCTCAAGCTAGTGAGTCCGTGATCAAGTGGGATGAGCCCGCCCTGAAGCTGGCAACCTTGGGGTTCTGAACCTGGATCCTCTGTGTCCTAGTCCAATGCTCTGCCCACTGTGCTATCGCCTGGTCAGGCAGACTTGTGCATTTTTTTTTATTTTTGAATTGGCATCAGTTCTTTAAATCAATTGTAGCATGGCCACCCTGCTTTACTACTTTCCCTTCTTATAAATTTCCATCTCGTGTATTTCTCTTTGACACAATTGGTAGGATAGTATACACTTCCAGGGTTCGGCAACAATTCCACTACATTTGTTAGTCATTATGGAATCACCTCTAATGCTAATTAATACAGGTTTTCCCTAAGAGTTTACATAGCATATTTTGAAGAAAAGTAAGATCAACTAGAGCAAGTCTGAAGTTGACCTTGATGTTGAATTTTTACTTCTTTGTAATAATACTCCAACTCTACCCCTAATTTATACATCAATGAAATACACTCGGGTTGTGCTTTGGATTCCACAGACCACTAATGATGCCATAAGACAGCAGACTTGATTATCAGAGATGAAGATCATCTTTGGCTTAGAACTGCAGGACCCCTCAATGCCTCCGTGCATATTCATTACCTTTTGTTCAAAAGAAGTAAAGGCAATTTACTAACGCTGAAACATGTTAATATGCTTTTATACTTCTGCAACTCTGCAGGAAAAATAACAGAGCTAGAGAAAATTGTTATTTTGATTTCACAGTGTAGCAGAGGAGATGATGTTCTTTTGAAGCTCTAAGATGAAGCCTGAAGATGGAAGCGAAAGTCTATTACAATGTCAGCAGGGTATAGACATAATATTTGATAGGGTTTTTATTGGAGCTGCCAAGAAAGAAGTTTTTTAAAGGCATCTATTATATTTGGAACATTCTAAAGTTGGAAGAGTTGCCAAAAATATTCATTTTCACCAAAGCTAGTTGTATTATAGCCTTATTCACCATAGCAGCAAAGTGAAGTCTCACTTTTAGGCTAGGGGAAAAAAACCTGCCAATGTGTTAGAGAAGGAATTGTGATGTTATGGGGGGGGGGAATCAAGGGAGTTGGGGTCTAGCCTACTGTTTCTGACTAAACTTTAAACTTTGACTAGCTATTTAAATTGGACTATTTTTTCACAGTCATACAATGAAGACATTATACGTTTGTCGAGTCCCTTTGAGCACTCATAGTCAGCGGGACTCATTGTCGCAATGGGCAGAGGTAGCGTGGTATCTCCCTCCACGGATGGTCATGTAAATCTGTTAAATCCAGATGTGGTTACAATATACGGGCGTCTGTGTAAGAATCTTGTAACCAGCTGCTGCTGATCCACTGGACTGATACTTCCTGACTTTGGTCCCACGGATGCTCCCCGTGGGACGGCTTACGTCAGCTTCTCTGAGGTGGAATCGTGCTTCTCAAACAGTGTAGATCTTCACAGAAGCAAGCTCTGATTGATGTGAAGGGCTCCTCGGGAGGCCAAGTGAGGCCTCAATCAGAGAGCGGGTGTGGGTCCTTGTCACCACACGAGAAAACATTTGAGGTCGAGATTGAAAGACTCAGCAAAGCATAGTGAATTATTAAAGCGAACTTACACCTGCAAGAAGGGAGAACTGGCGAAGAAGGAGCTGTCCCCATGGGGTCTAGGTAGAAGGATTTTATTAAATGTAGGCACGTGTGGGGGGTGCAGATTGGGTGGTCCTTGACTTCTGACGCTGGTGGGGTGACTGCTGTGGCTCCCTCTGTGTCCTCTCCGGATAGTGATTTCTGTTTTGGTTCTCCCAGAACTGTCATGGATTTGGGGGGGAACAAAGTGGTCCCAATACCACAGTGCAAATTTAATGTAAAGATATTATAATGGCTCTGTTGGTTACGTGCAGGTCAATTTGGCTGCTCAGTCTGAACTGGTTTTTGTTTGTCTTAACTAAAGGAGATTGGGGAGGGCGAAAGCTAGGGACCAGGTGGTCAGCTAAGGTCACATCCTCAATGTTCCTTCCTGCCAGGACCGGTAAGGGGAGGGGTCGGGCTAGAGGCCTGTGCTCCCTATTCTATCTTTTCTGCCTCGTGATAATTTTTATGGTGGTATGTTCTTCCTGCTGGCAAATGTTTGTATTCACTTGTTTGCTTATTGTTACACAGCCTCCTGAGAGTTGCTCACTTCACTTCTGATTGCTTGGGTTAGATCTGGGGGTGCCCCCTGCCCACATCTTGTTTGTGGCTTCCTGCTGCCAGTTTGTCACCTCATTGTTGTCTACCTGACTCCTGGACATGGGAATTTGCACTTGTCCTGTTGTTCCCGTCTTAGATCCTTGTGCTGTGGTATGGCTTTTAATCCCATTATCAGAAAGGTTCAGTAGAGGGGCATTTTTGTAATGGATCCACTAAATGGTTACTTGATTTTCAGACGAGTTGGCACAAAATCTTCAATGAGACACCCAGAGGCTACATTTTGCAATTGACAGAAAATAGCTGCATCAGCCAAATAAATAATGATGGAAATAACCAAGAAAATAGACGGCTTGGCTTTAAGACACTCAAATGAATCAAAAGGTATGGTCGGACATTAACAGGGTTGTGACTGTAAACAAAATTATCAAGGATAATAAAATAAGGCTCATGAAACTGCTATGCCTTTAAGCAAATAATGTTGAATTTTTACTGCATTTGTTTTCTTAAATTTTTGTTTAGACTATGCACTAAACTTTCTTTAAAATTATTTTTATGCAAATCATAATTCATTTTAATTTTCTTTAAAATTTTTATCTACTGCCTCATTTGTGCTTCTTATTTTCTGGGAGATTTAGTCTCTAAATATTATGCTGGCTTAGAATGCCCTTTTCAGATCCAAACTTTTCATTCCAGGGTTTAACAAGTGAGTGTAATCCCACACAAGGTTCAATAAATTTTTAGAACTTCTTATTGGTTAATAAAGTTGAATGATTACTGGAAATCTTCATCAGATATTTTTTTTTGTTTAAAATATCTATTTTAAAATGATTGCAAGTAGATGAAACAAAATGTATTTCTAGAACTGATGATCTTAAATTTGAAACATGTATCATTTTAGAAACCCTAAAACTGTCATCCTGAATAAGCTTCCTATTGTATGCTGTTGTTAATTGGTGCAATACCCCAACTCTTCATTTTAAATGGTAAAACAGCAAAGCCCTAAGAGACAAATTTTCCCTCTTTCCATATTTTTAATGTTTGTGATTGACAAGAGTTAATCTTTATATGTGTGTGTGTGTGTGTGTGTGTGTGTGTGTGTGTGTGTGGAGTTTTCTCTCTTTTACACTAAAATCTTGAGTTAAAGAATCCTTTTTTTTTTTTTTTACCACAGTGGAATCCAAGAGCAGTCTAACTGCTTTTATCTCCTCTGCTTTCCACTCAGCATGAGGAAGAGAGTCAAGATTTCACAGTGGGTAGAAAAATTAAGCGATGTCCACTGGAATGATGTCACCCTTCTTCCTTTAAGTGTTCCTGTCACACTAAAAATAAAGGAGCAAGGCATTGCTCTCCAAAGACACCTGCATATAGTTATTCATCATGGTGCATTTGGAGATGTATAAATCATGGTAGTGATGAAATAAAAATCCAGGAACAGACATGATGAAAAAAGTTTTGTAGGGAATCACCCCTCTAACTTTGAACCTTCCATGACTTGGATTGGGGACCTTTAGTTAAAAACCCCGAGTGAGGGTCTCTTGGATGCAAACACCAAGAAACTGTGTGAGTGAGTGACCTTGTGCAGACACAAAGGAATGCATGTGAACGGGCTTTAGAAAATTAGCTTAGAGGTTCTAGATTGTCCCCTTCCTTTGTGCTTGTTAATTAGCAAAAGAAAAGAAGTGTACTAATCAAATTAGCCCTTTCTCCATGTGGGCAAAAGGGCCATTTGGCATTCTTTCCCCTTGTCACCTGGCCTCCCTCCCCTGTAATCCTGTTGCCTCTGTTCTGCTTCTGATCAATAAAAGCAAAGGGAGAAGGAGATTCAGGAGGTCTCTCTTTGCCTCCCTTGGCAGGCCTCCCCCTCTCTTCCTTTTGACTTAACTTTATGTACCGAGGAGGTTTCTTCCATGTGACACTGGTAGTTCCCAGTGGGCTGGAGTACTACAGTTTAAGGTACTGATCAGATCGGGAGCTGGTGGATGTGCATAATGAAGCAGCCTGCAGTCCGAACTCAACTGCAGTATTCGGGATCAACTGTGGTGGGATGATGTGAGTGGGTCCTGGCTGCTCATGGAGGGCTCTCGGCAACGCGACATCTCTCTTGTTGTTTTGTGTGTTTGTTTTATAGGCAGAGCATTTGGGACAGCCAGGGCAGGAGAGAAAAAATAGCTCATGGGTAGGGAAAAAACAGTTCTTGTCAGGGATGGGAAAACTTTTTCCTGAAACGTATGTTTCTGTTAGAAAGTGACATTGGATATGTGATTCCAAAGTATGTAAAGCAGAAGGCAAATTAGGTCTAAAGTCTTAATTCTGATGTCCTAAAGCAATGGTTCTCAAAGTGTGTGCCAGGGTGCACTGGTGCACCCTAGAAGATTTCCAGGTGCACCCTGTGGTATTCCAGAGGAATATGTGCCTGTTGGAGACCAAAAAACCAACAAGCATTTTGGAGTTTAGATTTTGGGGGGACAGAGGTGTGGGAAATTGGCTGTCAGCTGACAGTCTATCCAACCCCCCACCTCATTTGCTTGATTAGGTTGCAAAAGGCTGTTAAGCTGTGGTGCTGTACTGTTTACACTACCCCCCATGTTCCCTGGAGAGACTGGAGGCAAGTTTCTTCTATCCTTTGTTTGGTGTAAAGGTAAGGTGATATGTATTGGTGGGGTTTTCTGCACTCAACACAATTAAGAGTAAAAAGAAAGGAATTATTCAATGTATTGACAAGGAAATGAGAGTTTGCCTTTCAAATATATGCCCAAACATTGAAAAAATTGCTAGGACACATCAGGCTCCTGTTTCTCATAAACACAAGAATGAAAAAACTTAAACCATTTGCGCTGGGACCTGCTGAATTTACTAAATCTTACTAAGAATGTATTTATATATATAAAAAGATAACGTTTTTGTCATTTTTTCATTTTTTAACCTCTCTTTTTTATAAATTCTAAAAAAGTGTAACAAAATATGTAACATAAAAACGTTTTTCAATGTCAGAATAAATTTAATTTTGTCATATTTATTTTGTTTAATTACCATAAAGCATGCTTGGACTTTATATTTTTTCTTTAATATTTGACTTAATTATTATAACATATTTCTCAGAAATTTATATATAGTGTGCCTACAATTATTTGTAGGATTTTAAATGCTCCCCAACTTCAAAATGTTTGAGAACCACTGTCCTAAAGGAACATCAGAGCGCACTCTATTGGGGGAACACTGAGTAATGCAGAGGTCAGAGTACTTTTATGGAGTCAAATCGGAGAGAGCTGGCTGATTTACTATTAAGCCACAAGAAAATAACAAGCTCTTAAACGTTGCTTAGCTAATTAATATTAAAGACATCACTGCTGCAGTTTTTATGCCCACTTCACAAACATCAATTCTAATGCCTCCACGCCCCAGCAACACACAGGAAATGCATTACCTTGAACAGGACCACACTGACAGTCCTTATAAAGAGGAGAGGATGAGTATCTGTCAGTAATTGATCTTTGTTCGTTCTCCAGTTTTCTAAATAACAGTACAAGAGCTTCGACGGGGGGTGAATGACACCTGATGTCTCATTGAAGACATAGTATAAGACATGGCATGGCAACTGAGTACTTTCTTATAAAGGGGAGCAGGCCTTGCCACCCCCAAATATGCCCCTGTCCTAGGACTGTCTGCAGCTGGTTAATATAAGAAACAGCAGGTATAGGAGAAGCTCTGAATGATGAGATAGGGAGACGCTTTCTTTCTGTAATTAGATATTTACATTTAAAGGGAGATGTGCATTTGGAAATGTGTCTCCCTGGCTGTACCAGGAACAGGGGAATGACTAAATCCCTAGACACTCTTATTAGCCCTTTGAGTAGTGAGTTTTTTTCATGCTCGCTGACTGCTGGGAGTGAGTTTTTTTCCCAAAAAATGAAATGAGTTCCAGTTCCAGTTTTATTAACTCAAAATCATGTTTGCTTGATAACCAATTTATGGAAACAAGAAGAACATACATGTGCCTTTTCTTCATGTTGCCTTACACATGTTTAAAATAAGTCAGTAGCACTCTGGATGGTCAGGAGACACAAGGACGTGCATGAACGTTCGCACTGCTCACAGGGTTAGTGGAGAAGGCTAGGACTTATCCTGCCTCCCTTACTGTACTACACCTAAAACCTCCCACCCACAACATCTTTTGTCTTTACTGTAGATGGTATTTAATGTAACTTGGGACATTCTGGAGAGTTTGGAGAGCTACTCAGTTTCCCTGGGTATCTCCCCTGTATACAAGAATTTTACATGTTAATAAACTTCTGTTTCTCTCTTTCTTTCTCTCTCTTTTTTTTTTTTTGTTGTTGTTGTTAATCTATCTTTTATTACAGGGGTATCTCAGCCAAGAACTGAGAGGCATAGAGAGAAAATTATTTATTCTCTCCTATACTTAATTGTAAAATAGTATCTGATTTCTGTTTTCCAAATACCTGAAAATAACTATTTTTTACCACACCAAATATTGTCTAAATACCTCAAATACTGATTCTATTTTTCTCAAGTCCATAAAAAGTCTGTATCTGAAAGAAAACCTCTAATTCTGTGACTAAATTAAGTATGTTGATGTACAATGATGAATGTCAGTTTTAACTTAGAACTCCCGTTGTAAATGTCTCCTCTGCCTACTCACTGTATTTGCTCACCTAAGCAGGTTGCATGTGCCTCTCCATTAATCCTAACTGATCACAAAGGTTAGTCTGGACCAGGAATATTGTGCTACTTTCCACTGACACTTCCCTACCCTACTTTCATTCTCCTATATCCCGTTGGACATATTGTTCCCGCCTCTAGGTGATTTACATCCTTTTTATTCCGAGAAATATATATTTTATATATCACAGCTTTCTAGTTTTTTCCTTTTCTTCTTTAAAATCTATATGAGGACATTTTATACATGCTATTTTTAATCACGAATTTTCCTTTTGTTCTAATACAGATGAAATCCCAAACTGACCTGCTAGACTTGCTGATGTTAAAGATAGACTTTTACAATGATTCAAGTTTCATCGATACTTATGCTATGTGCAAAATGTATTGCATCCCCACTGACAAAAATATGTGTCATAATTGTGGGCTCTAAGAATGGCAGTATTGAATTGCAAATTTAAGTAATTTATGAACCCATAGTGATGACAAGAAAATAATATCTGAGTTGCTTAACCTAAATTGCAACAGGCAATGGGAGAGCCAACAAAAGTTAATCAGTTAGGAGCTGCGGGCTGACTTACTCACATTCCTGAATGTATGTTGAAATTTTGAATCAATTTCCAGAAGGCTTTCTGAAAAAACAAACATAAAAAGAAAACCTGACCACCAGATGCCAACTGGGTTTTCCCCCTCTAAAACACTCATAGTACAATTTTTATGATTGATCTAACTCCTTATTATACTCCATATAGAAGGATAATTACACTGGGGAACAATTTTTTTTTTGTAATTTTCTGTTGCATGAAGTTTTAGAACTGTTTCTATATATATCTGCATCTCTGATTCCAAACTGAAATTCCATTTTGGATGCATGATCTAGTTTTTATGCAATTTTAATTTAAAATAGTTACAGATAATGGCATACATTGGTTTTTAAATTGGAGTTAAATGGCAATGACTCTTGGATTGAACATAAAAACAAGACAATTGATGTTTTACAAACATGACTTTTATATAATTGTAGTTGTTTTTAAATGTAAAAAATTATTATCTGATAAAAACACCCTTATTTTGTTTAAGATTGAATCATGGCTTCTTCAAATAGCGTAAAGATAAGAATAGGCCTGACACCTTCATTATATATGTGGCTGTTACACACTTCAATGTCAAAGGGACAATATTTCATCATTTGTGACATGTGCATATATTGCCTATTTTCAAGTTCCCCTTGGTGACCAAGACAAGAATTGAGATCCTCATATTATGTGTCATAGTTGTGAGGAAATGCAAAGTAATACCTTTTGGTATTCCCATGGTTTGGCGTGAACCTAAGATCCAGAGCCGTGACTGTTATTTCTGTCTGATCCATACAAAGGGCATCAGCAAGAAAAAATGGCATATGATCGTATATCCTAATATTTCTTCAGCAATGCGACCTATCCCATACTCTGAGACACTCCCAGTTCCAGTTTTCAATGGTTTTATTTCTTCTAAGGACGAAGAAAGTGAACATGGTGATCAATTGTATTTTGATAAGATGCATGAGGAAATGGTTGTAGAATATGAAGGGTCTTCTTCTGATGCCAAGCAGTCATTAACCCCTCAGCAGTTTAGCCAATCCGAATTGATTGACTTAGGAAGAGATTTGGGCCTATCAAAGAAGCAGCTGAGTTATTAGCCACCAGGCTGCAAAGAAAGAATGTACTTCACTGGTCAGATACAGTATCCCATTTCAGGAAGCGTGAACAAATTTTTGTGCACTTTTTTCCCAAAGACGAACACTTTGTTTACTGTCATGATATCAGTAGTTTTCTCAGCCAGCTAGGTGTTACCACTTACAGTCCAACAGAATGGCGGCTATTTCTTGATAGCTCTAAACAGAGTCTGAAATGTATTCTCCTACACAACAGTAATATTTATGCAGTGGTTCCAATTGGTTATTCAACTCATCTGTGAAAAGATTATAATGACATAAAAATTGTCCTCGACTTTCTGAAGTATGAGGAGCATAACTGGATCATTTGTGTGGATCTTAAATGGTAAATTTCCTGCTAGGAAAACAGAGAGGTTTCATGAAGTATCCTTGCTTTCTGTGTTTGTGGGAGAGCCGAGCTCGGGAGAAACACTGGGCACAGAAGGAGTGGCCGAAACTTGAAGCTCTGGAAGTAAGGATACAAAATATTGTGAATGAACCTGTAGTTAATTGAGACAGGATCATTTTTCCCCCACTTTACCTCAAACTTGGCTTAATGAAGCAGTTTGTTTAGGCTTTGAATAGAGAAAGTGAATGCTTTCAACATATTATTTCTACTATTCCTGCCTTGTCTTTAGAGAAGATAAAAGCAGGTGTATTTGATGGACCTCAAATTCAAACCCTCATACATGATGAAAAATTTGCCAGGAAGATTAATGAGAAGGAGAAAGCAGCATGGCAGTCTTTTGTGGCAATTACAAAGAACTTCCTTGGCATAAAAAAAGCAGAAAACTATGAACTTCTGGTTCAAAGGATGCTGTTGGCTTTCCACAACATTGGATGGAACATCAGCATTAGAATTCACTTCATGAACAGTAACCTTGATAAGTTTCCCGAAAATCTTAGAGCTGTTAGTGATGAGCAGACTACTGCTGGAGCATCAAACGAGATTGTCCTCAACAAGTACACAAATGCAAGAGCTACAAACGCAAATTATTGCCTGAATAGAATTTAAATAAGTTTTGTGCAAATTTTATGATTGAAATAAGTGTGTAATGTTTTATTTTGGAATTATAAAGAAATTCTGATGCAATCATATCTTTTAGTGTATTAGTGTATTTACTGCATTATATAAATTATTATATTTTCACAAAGATGATGCCTAAGAAGACATTCTACTTTATTATGTTAAACTAAATGTTGAAAATTTTACAAGATAAAAACCTGTAATCTTGAATTGAAAAAGAAACTGTAGCTCACAGAGAAAAACTAATGTCAGACTTGAGATCAGCACACTCAAATTAGATAAGATGTGGTGGATGCAACAAAAATTTTGTTTTCCAGTGTTATTCTAGCAAATGTACCATGAGCTTGGTTCCTGTTTTTAAACAATGGTATATTTTAAATTCAACAAATAACTTTTATAAAATTATGAAATATATTTTATTATAGATAGTCAATTGAAAATACTGAAGATAGATGAAAACAACATGACTGAGATTCAGCAAGATTTTTTTAATATACAGTGTGTCCGTAAAGTCATGGTGCACTTTTGACCGGTCACATGGTCTTACGTGCACCATGACTTTATGGACACACTGTATTATTCATAAGTCATTATAGTAGAAGTTTTTTATAGTAGAAGTTTTTATAGAAAAGAAACATTTTTCTACCCATTACTTAGAAATGCATAGAATTATAATTTTAAACAAAGATAAGCACAACAGCAGAAAGAAAACTTAGTGTAATGTCCCAATTTAAAATATATTCTATTTCTTATAGTTTTCATGAATGTTTTTCTACCAAATGTTGTTTTGCAAATGCCATAAATACTAAAAAGAAACAAAAAACCACCCTGCTGTCCCTTAGCTTGTATTCCACACTGTACAATAGGTCTCCATTATAATAACCTACTTTATGAAGATTAAATGCTTTTGCAATTCAAACATTGGAAAATTGGCTTAAAGAAAAATCAAACACTAGTTTGCTGGTTCAGGATTTGAATAGTGGAATGAGAAATCTCTCTTATATTGCTATTGTGCACTGGTCAGCTAAGAAGTGATTGCTTTTTACAAGGCAAATTTGCTTTTACTTTTCTAAGGTAATGAAATGAACCTGAAACATTTCCTTTGAAATCAAAGTCACTATCCTCGAAATGTCACCAGACAAGTTCCATCATATACTTTCAGCAAACACATAATGAGAAAGTTGGGCCAGGATGTGATTGACAGAATTCTATTAGAAAGCCTTCTTGCACATTCTTCTCTAATTATCTGTGTTGTAAATCAATGCTGGTTTGATTTCTTCATATTCATGTGCCGCTAAAACGGGGAAAACCAAATCATTCATATTTCTGAGAGAGAGAGAGCAAGCTCATGCAGAAATGTACCAATGTGCTGAGATGCCTGCCTCGTTTGGGATATATATAGCACATAAATGTGAAATGGTCCAGTGTGACAAGTGGTTTAAAAAAGCGCTTAACAATAAATATTATTATTAATTATTAAATGTGTAAAGAGATGGGCAATTCTTTAGCAGTTTCCATTCACATATAAAATAAAAAATAGAAGTTTCTTTCCAAGTGAAATGTGGCAGCTCACACTGATTATACTGTCAGCTCAAAAGGAAATCATAATAATAATGTGACCTTCTCAACTCTCTCTATATGCTTAGTATAAGTGGTATACTAATTTACAGCGGTATTTAGTGGGAGTAGAATGATTTATAATGTAAATTTAGTCATAACAGGTGCATGGGTAGGACTGAATAGCTAAAAATTGAAAACAAAATATAGATCAAATGATACAAAAAGAAGAAATTTTGGATATATTCTATATTTAAATGTTCTTCTGAAGTATCTGGAAAGTTATTCATTTAATTTTTCAGTTACATCTTCTTTTTCTGAAAAGTATATACAGTTTATGATAACTGTATTACACAGATTTAAAAAAATACATAAACTCCATGGATGTTTTTATTTAAATAGCTTTTCAGCATATGATTTTGAAATAACTTCTTTATCTGAGGCTAAGTTACAACATATAATGACATAATAAGTTAGTATATACTTTCTCATGGTTCTTTGCAATGTTACAATCTTGAACTATTTTGTAAAAGTATGACATGAGTATCAAAGGAATCTTTGAATGGAGTAGAATAAATCAGTATAATTGAAAAGACATTAAAAAAATGACATCAGGCATTGTAACAACTTATTTAGCTAATGTCAAATCATTACTCCAGTCACATTTAATATCCTGATTGAATTTTCCATTACCTTATGTTACACACAACTCAAACCATATGGCAATGCAGACATCCCTGGGCACTCAGTTGGCTACTGGGATCCAAAGTCTATAAATTACATATTATTTTGTTTGACCCCAGCACCCCTGTGGTATTCAGAAAGTTCTACTTTATTGTTTTAATTCACCCCATGAAATATGAATTCTTTTTTCCAGCTCAATGCTGAGCAAGGTGTAATCTCATATACCCAAAAGTGATGTTTATAATCACATGATTTATTGGCTACAAGCACTTTATATCAATTATTATTTTTATGGTCTAAATATATGCAGCCCCTGTAGAAATAATGCAGCCATATCAAAGATTATTTCCCCTTGATAACTGCTCATAGTAGAAATTTCTTCAAAATGCATATGTGCCTAATTTTCTGGTATCTTTCTAACATCAACTTATTCTTCAGTATGTGTATTTATATGGAATAAACGCTGTGGTGTGAGGAAAAAAGCCCTGACAGGACAGTTGACAAAGGCTTCCTAGAGAATGATATTATATAACTAACCGTGTGGTGGTGGTGATATTGACCCTGATATGCAACTTCACTGAATCACAGTCTATATTTAAATTAGGAGAATAGGACTGACAATAGTCTCAGTTCCTTTATTTATTTGAGTCGCCATTACTTTAATTTGATATGTGCTCTTACTTGATATGTCTGGGTGATACTTTTCCATTTTCCAAAACAAATTATTCAGCTTCTTGGTTTCACCTTACCAGCTACAAGTAAACACTGAAAAATGAATGCATATTATTGGAAAGGTCTATGGCTATGTCTACATGATGAAAACTAATTAGGACAGACATTTTGAAGAACTGACTTAAGATGATTTTTTCAACCAAAATAAGGTCATCAAATTTAGCTCTAAAAATTAATGAAACATCCACTGTTTGGATAATTTCTACTAATTGCTTATATAAAATGTACATAAAATTATAATACCACCTATCTCAGATCTTACTGTGCCTGAAAGTGTTTGATCTTAAATATAATCTCTAATTTTGTAAATGGATAAGTGCTTGCTATTAGGCTCCCAATAAGCTTAGGCATTTTTCTATGAGAAACAAATTTCTAGACAGCTTAGTCATTTTTGTTCAGGTCAATTGCATTATTAAGCTGCTGATTCCCTTTAACAAAAGGGCACTCACTCAGCATGTTGAGTACTTTTCTCCAAAGGGTCATTTTGTGTTGAACGTAAAAGTATCTCCTGTATGTGCTCAGGTGAATTGCTGAAAGGAATAACCTCATTTAAAACACTTGCCTCTCAATTGTGTTTCCAGATGATATCAATCGTCAGTATTGTCTAATACATTGATCTTAATTTGGCTTTACCAAGTTGATATTTAAAAAGACAAAGATGGTTAGACTACCTGCATGGAAGAAAGCTGAACTGAAAGTCAGTTTAGTTCTAATTGCAATCTCCAATCACTGCACCATGCTTTCAGGGTCTAAGGGGTTCTGTGAAGATCAATTAATTGCTATGAAGTCCTCCTAAGATAGACAGGGTAAAATTGACCCAGAAAGGAAAGGGAACATTAGCCTAAAAGCCATCTTGAGTGAAAAAAATTAGATTTCTCTAAGCAGGAAGCACTTTCCATTGTCTTTGTTCAATGACCTCTCTGTAGAGAAGTTGTTTTTTTTTGGTCAGACTTATGTCACATTTGATTTTTGACTCTAAGTGAGTATGTTCAGGATTATTTGTTTAAGAAATCTCAGTAGGTAGGCATTCAATGGCATACAGCTTCCTCAGCACAGTTGATGTTAATATCATATAGCTTTAAAATTTACACTCTGATTCTTTGCTAAGAGAACAAAATGATATTTCACATGATAAATAGAAAAATAATTATACCATACAGACATTTTCATAATAAAGCCCATTCAAAATGCATTGAAAACATTTATATGTATGCCTTTATGAACAAAATAGATACTACTGGTATATTATTTTTCTTTTCTGTGTGTGTCAGAGACAGAAAGAGTCAGAGAGAGGGACAGATAGGGACCGACAGACAGGAAGGGAGAGAGGTGAGAAGCGTCAATTCTTCGTTGTGGCACCTTAGCTGTTCATTGATTGCTTTCTCATATATTTCTTGACCAGGGGGCTCCAGCAGACCAAGTGACCCCTTGCTCAAGCCAGCGACCTTGGGCTCAAGCTGGTTAGCCTTGCTCAAACCTGATGAGCCCGCACTCAAGCTGGCGACCTCGGGATCTCGAACCTGGGTCCTCCGCCTTCCAGTTTGATGCTCTATCCACTGGCCACCACCTGGTCAGGCACTACTGATATATCTCTAATATTGTAGTCAGCTTTGTAATTGAAGTAGCCATTTGAAGTAAAGTGCATATAAAATAAAATGCATTCTAAGTGTGAAAACTCCAATAAATTTGTAATTATAACTGTTATTCTTTGATTGCATGATTGAAATTAATTAATTGCCCTAAATACCATTTTTGAGAATGATTTAAAACTCCACTTCAAAGACAAACCAATTCACTGTGGTCCCAGCCTTGAAGGTATTTTTCTGTGACAGTTTACTTAGAAAGGTTGTAATTTAAATTAAATCAGACATACTTTTAACACTAAAGATTTTACACTAATCAATAATTTTCTATTAAAATGTCTAAAGAGAGCCTGACCAGGTGGTGGCACAGTGGATAGAGCGTCGGACTGGGATGCGAAGGACCCAGGTTCGAGACTCAGAGGTCGCCAACTTGAGCGAGGGCTCATCTGGCTTGAGCAAAAAGCTCCCTAGCTTGTATCCAAGGTTGCTGGCTCGAGTAAGGTGTTACTTGGTCTGCTGAAGGCCCGCGGTCAAGGCACATTTAAGAAAGCAATCAATGAACAACTAAGGTGTCGCAACGAGAAACTCATGATTGATGCTTCTCATCTCTCTCAGTTCCTGTCTGTCCGTATCTATCCCTCTCTCTCACTCTCTCTTTGTCCCTGTAAAAAAAATAAAATAAAAATATAAAAAATAATAAAAATAAAGAGTTAGAGAAAAACATTGTTGATAAGTGCTTAAAATAATTTTTATGATGGTTATTACACATTTTACAATGTGCCAGGTTTTAATTAGTTTATGTGGTTTTGATAAGGGAAAAAATACTTTTTATTTTAGCACTGGCTATAAAAAACTGATTATGAGCAATGAGTTGTTTTTTCCTTAATTGTCTTTTTTTCTAACTTTAAGAGTTTATAAATAAAAATGCAATAATATTTGAGAGTTTAGATAAATTTGCCAAAAATCGTAGATGGCGGAAGCAGAGAAAATGAGAGAATGAAGCAGTTATATACAGGAGTCACCCATTTCCCGTCTCTATCTCTAGGGTGATGAGAACGAGAGCAGAGAGTCTTCACTCTGGGTCCCTCAATGGGGACTCTGGGAAGTGGAGTACTTCCCAGAACCTAGATCCCAACAGGAAAGGTACTCCTGAGCAGTACTTCATTCTGCAGCACAGAAAAGAGGTGCTGGTGACAGACCAACCAGGGACCAACATGGAAAGGAAACCGTGCCTCCCAAGCGGAGGAAGGTAGGAACCAGCCACCCAGAGATGACTGAAGACAAGTCCATACATACGAGAGGGCTGATGGGAGCCGTCCTGAGTTAGTATATCGATTCCCGAGGGCTGTTGGATGGAACATAGTGCCATCAATTTAAAGGCTTAAACCAACAGGAATCAATTCTCTCATGGTTCTGGAGGATAGAATTCTGAAATCAAGGTGTTGGCAGGTTTGATCCTTTCATTGGGGCTCGAAGAAAAACCTGTTTCCTGGCCCCCTCCTAGTTCTGGTGGTTCCTAGACAATAAAGCGTTGCTTGTATTGTGGCAGCCTAACTCCAGACTCCGCCTCCATTGTCACATGTTCCCCCTATTTCTGTGTCCAAATTTCCCTTCCTTTACAGTCATTGGCTTAGTGTTGTTCCTGGTCCGGTATGACTTCATCTTAATCTATTGAATCTACAAAGATGCTATTTCCAAATTAGGTCGCATTTACAGTTCTAGCAATTAAAACTTCAACATACTTTTTTGCGGGGAGGGAGGACAAAATTCAACTCATAAGAGAAATACTGGCATTTATATTAAGTGAAAATGTGCTAAGTGCTTGAATTAAATAACTGAAGTTGTAAGATGTGAACAAAACCATATTATATATATTATTTATGATAGGCATATTATATATGTGATCATAGTAAGGTTGAGTGAGAAAGGAAGAAATTAGTTATACTATGTAAATATTGACTCAAGAAAGCAATGTAGCTATGGTAATATTGGTCAAGGTAAAAAAAACGTCAAGATATACAGAATATTTCAGATAGATAAACATATCAATTCACAAAAAGATGTATGAATTATAAATTTGTATATGCACAATATCTTTAAAATAATTAATTGGAAAAATAAAACAATTAAGATAAAACTACAACCATAATTCAAAAATTTCCTCAACAGCTACAGCAAAAATGGACATGAATTTAATAAAAATAACGTATCTGAGAACATGATGAAATGAGCAACCCAATTGAATCAAATACAATACTAGAATCCCCAAATAAAACAATATAAATTTGCTCTAAGTATAAGATTTACTACTGTTATCCATATGATGAATCCTAAAACAAGCCATCACAAATTTTATTTATTCAAAATTAGTGACTATAGTGCAATTAGGCTAGATATTAAGCAGGAAAAAACAACAACAACAAAAAACCCAGAATACCCCCAACTGTTTGGAAATTACCAATATATTTATAAATAATATATGTATAAAAGAAGAATTTAAAGAAAAAAATAAGTACATGAACTGAATTATAATAAATTATTAACAAAGGAAGGCAGCCAATGAAAACATAGCAATATATTTTGACAATTAAATAGGCACATTTCCAGAAAAATAAGCATAATAGGTGATATATTTTATTTTTATTAGAAATTTGAATTGCTATGAAAAATCATGTTGTTAAAGAAATATTCACATCTAAATGGTCTCATGGATAATTTCTTCCAAACACTAGAGTAAAAGTAACAGTAATTTTACACAAATTCTGTGGGAAAATAGAAAATGTGAGAAAAAATTTTAACTTATTTTATAAGACCATTATATTGGCAACAAAACTTTACAAGGATATTAAAGGAAAGAATCCAAGCCCATCTTTATCTTAAAACTAGAAGTCAAAATACTAATTGAATTGTTACAAATCAAATCTCATCATATAAAGGAATAATTTTGTGCCTTGACCAAGTGGGTTTTGATTCAGGATCACATGGTTGCTTTAACATTAGAACATTAAGCAGTTTATTTCTCCTAATAACAGCTGTAAGGATAGAAAACATTTTAGTAGATGCATAAAAAAGCATTTGACAAAAAACAATTTTTAAAAAACATTAAAACAACTCTCAGCAAACTTGAAAGAGTAGGGAACATTCTTAATCTGAGAAAGAGAACCTGCAGAAGAAAAACCAACAGAAACAAAACCATACAGAAATTGCATGCTTATAGGTATGTGTATGTTTCTATATCTGTTTGCTCTGGGAAATTTTCACACATTTAGCTCTTGATTAATCATGTCATTGTGAAAGATCAGGGGTTGGTCTTACAGTGACAATGCTGAACACACTTTCTATTCCTTCTTTAAAAATTTGTATACCACAGGGGACCTGAAGATAAGCTACTCCATAAATACCAGTGAGGTCGTAGGCAGCCTGCCACTGTGACAACATATTTTATAAACAACCATAAATAATACTCTGGCAACATATCTGAGACAATTATCCCACAGCATCGGCCCATTGTTTTTGATTTAGTGGGGTCTTGGAGGTGAAGGCAATGCTTACTTGTCGCACCTAACTGCACGACGCTAATACGTCTGATATTTTTCTCAGGGTTCATTACGTTTGGCTTTGTTTCTATTACTTCAGTGCTTGTTTTGTACTTCGAAGGTGTACACATAAAATCATAGGGATTTTCTGTCTTTTTGTGAGTAAAAGCATCTGAAAAAGGTGCTGAATTTGCTAACTCATGTTTACAATCTGCTCCTGAGTCAGGGAGGTGGGCGGGGTCTGGGACAAGTCAACAGCTCTTACTCACTGTAGCCACAATAAAATATCTCTAAATAATTTCCTGCTTTAAATATCCAGCCTTTTCCCCTAATTTTTCTCCACAGGGGACAATTTTGCATCCCAACCCCATGCTCATCATTTATAGTTGTTCAGTTTTTCTCTTCGGCCCCTGATGCATTTTATATTTTCAAGCAACTGGTTTCTAAAATCCCCATAGATTCTTACATGCCAAGTTCACTGTGCTCTTTGTTATGCTGGGAGAATAAAAAAGAGTTTAAATGTCAAATGATAGAAGCAAAATGAAGTTCCATATAGAATGCAAAAGTCTCTTTCCCTGTCACACAACACTTCAGCTATTATTTATCCAGAATCCCTGAACACAAGCCATGCCGTATTGAAGCCAGACGGCTCAGCACAATATCCCCAAGCTTTTGTCAGGATTCAAGGGATAGAAGGGAAAAAAGAAACCTTCTTTTCTAAAAAGAATAAATTTTTATTTTATTATTTATAAAGTGGCTCCTTTTAAAATAAAACTTAGTGTCACATTTAAATGACTATGGTAGCTCCTGGGTGAATTACGCACTTCAAGTTTGATATGTCAAAATAACTACTAATTTGTCTTTTTATGAGTGCAAAAATATATGCAATTGAAAATATGAAGCTATATTCCTAACACATTCTTCAGAGATATCCTAAAAATATATTTTTTTTCATTGATTTGAGAGAGAGAAAGGAAAGAGGGGTGGAGAGAGAGAGAGAGAAGCTTCAACTCATTGTTTTACTTCGCTGTTCCATTTAGTTGTGTACTCACTGACTGCTTTTGGACATGCCCTGATTTGGGGGTTAAACCTGTCACATCTGGTGCACCAGATCAATGCATTGTTCACTGAGCCACCCGGGCCAGGAACCACAGAGATATCATAATATCTATCTATATCTTTAAAATGAAAGCTATTGTCTTTCCTGGTTGTCATATTATTTTTCTTTTCTACTTTCCTTGCTTTTTCCCTCCTTTCTCCCTTTCTCCCTTCCTCCCTTCATCCCCTCCTTTATTTCTGAAAATAATCTTGCCTGGATAGTTATGATCCTCTAAATGAAGAACATGCTGGAAAATGAAGGATAGAAAATGTTTGTTCATCGATCTATATTGCACTCAATTAAATACACAGCATGTGGTTGGCCTTGAAGCAGGTGTGAAGATAAATCAGACTTGCTTTCTGCTTCTCCACTTATGACCTGTGCAAGTTCATTGGGAGGCAATATATTCAATTGACCATAAAACAGAATAAGGGCTATTCAAAGAAGAGAAGCTTTCTTCTAAGGAGGACATCAGGAAAAGTTTCATACAGAAAGTGGTATTGAAGTTGAGCTTTGAATAATTGGCAGGGTATTGGAGGGAATGGTATAGCTTTAGGGACATAAGAAAATAACAGGATAATAATATTGAGTATAAAACCATTGAGGAATAGCTTTAATTATCCAAGCTGGAGATAAAAGGTCACCATGATATGTTAAATTTGTTGAAAATAAGACTTATTTAGGTTTGCAAAATTTTGAATATTCCTGATAGTTTCACAGGTGAATACATATGTCATCTTATCAAATAATATCTTTTAAACAGCTGCAGTTTCTTTTATGTTAATTATACTTTTTAAAAGATATTTTTCAGCCTGACCAGGCAGTGGCGCAGTGGATAAAGCACTGGACTGGGATGCGGAAGACCCAGGTTCGAGACCCCGAGCTCGCCAGCTTGAGCGCGGACCCACCTGGCTTGAGCAAAAGCTCGCCAGCTTGGACCCAAGGTCGCTGGCTCCAGCAAGGGGTTGCTCAGTCTGCTGAAGGCCCGCGGTCAAGGCACATGTGAGAAAGCAATAAATGAACAACTATGGTGTCGCAACGGCAATGAAAAACTAATGATTGATGCTTCTCACCTCTCTCTATTCTTGTCTGTCTGTCCCTATCTATCCCTCTCTCTGACTCTCTCTGTCCCTGTAAAAATAAATAAATAAAAGATATTTTTAACCATTAAATATTTGTTCAACATAAAATTCCAATATTTAAAATATATGAGTTTAATGTGGGCTTATACTGTTGCGTTCCACATTGACTCCCGAAGAAAAGTCTGATTTTTTGACAAATGAAAAGATTGGTAGTTTTCTAGCCTCAGGTCCTGTGTTTTGCTTTACTGAACTGATGGATCTAATATGACAATACAGGATGTTTTTAACTGTCAGGATTTATTAATAAATGATTTATTCCTTAATGTCTTTTTTACCACCCTGCATTTGCTGCATGCACTCCAAGCATCTATCCCAACAAGACAAGATTTTCCCAGGGGAATTTCCTTAGCTTGCAGAGTGTGCTGATTGCATCAACGACTCTTCCTACAGATGATGTCTATGCTTTTGTACTTTGTGATTTCTGTGTAAATAAAACAGGAGTTTTTATGTACGTGATGAAGCTAAAGATTTTCCTGCCTCTGTGTCACGGATGCTTTCCCTTCAGTGAGAACATTTATATTCTAAGAGCTGGAAGGAACGGGTGCTGAGAAACGCTTACTCCAGGCAAGCTGTGAAGTGAGATGTATCTAGTCTCCACGCTCAGAACGCTTTTCTTCTTACTGCACTCACTTCAGCTCTGCACCGCTCTGCCCTCTCTTTCCAGAACCCTCGCTCTCCTGAATTAACTGGTTCCTGCAGGACCAAAGTTCCCTTGCTCTTTGCTCTGTTACCCATAGAACAGTTGTGAGGGGAATTTAAAAAGTCAGCTAGCTAACACCATATTAAGCACCCTTTTATACATTAACTTTTTTAATCCTCACAGCCACAAAGGCTGGTAGTTACTTTTTAGCCCTCATTTTATAGCTAAGAAAATGAAGGCACCCGGAGAATTTAGGTAAGTTTCCCAAGGTCACAGAGCATGTTCAATGAAGTGCTAAGGGTCAGAGTCAAGTCATATACTTGATCACAGACTATATAGCATCTTTGAATAAATCACAAAAACATACATCAATATATTAGTATCTCATATAGTTTTTTACATTTAACATGATACTTTAAAACCTACATAAATATAATTTTTAGAAGCTTAGTTAATAAACACTATGGCAATAACAATGGGGAGAACTGCTGTATTATGTAATGTCTATAATTAGGGGGCATGCTTCTGTTGACCACATAAATGTAAAATAGTTTCTTCAGCCTAAAATGGACTCACCCAAAACTCTGATATATTTCTTCTAATTTTCTAATTTAAATACATCTGTACTGAAAATCATTTATGGACCATACTGTATATTTTAACCAAACAGGAAATGGTGTTGTGATTATAATTACTATTATTACTGCCAGGTATGCTACATCACCAGCCGCTTACCACATTACTGATACCTCCTGCCGGCGTTTGCTCAGTCTCTGCTCCATGCACACCATCACCAAATGTTCTTTACAGTCAATCTACGCAACAGTCACAGCAGTCACTTATGCTTGATGTTAGCATCGCAAATTAAATAGATAAGGAATTTGAGGTTTCTACATGTTAAGTACACTTTAATGTCACATAAGCTACTTGGGCTCATTCGAGTAAAAGAACTAACCATTAAAAAATTTTTAAGTCTCAGCATTTTTCACCTACCTGTTGGCTGTTTCCACGTCCTCTTTTGAGAAGTATCGATTTAGCTCCTTTGCCCACTTTTTAGCAGTTACTTGGTTTTAGGCTATTGAGTGGTCAAATTAATAATCATCATGGAGATGCCAATCAAAACTGCAATGTCCTATCACCACACACCTGTTAAGGTGGCTATTATCAAAATATGTTGGTCAAAATGTTGGAAGAGAGAATCCCTGTACACTGATGGTGGGAATGCAAATGGGTGCCACCACGAAGTAAAACAGTGTATAGTGTCCTCAAAAATTAAAACCAGAACTACTATATAATGCAGCAATTAAAATTCTGAGTATTTATCCAAAAGAACTGAAATTGGGACCTTGAAGAGGTATCTGCACTCTTGTGTTCGCTGCGGCATTATAAAATTTGAGCACTTGTTTAATAATAAGCCACACTTAAGTAGCACGTCATTTCAGCCATTTCCTTATTTTTAGATCACAACTGTTAAGTCTATATAAGACAAATCAACAGTTTTATTTCACTTACATCTTATTTGAAACTGCTCCTCCCCTAAGTGGTAAGACTGGTTATACAGTATTAGGAGAAAGGAAACAATTAGAAAGTAATATTTTACTTTACAAAGAATGCCAACCAGTGGTAGAGAACTGTGACATTTCTACAGGAGCAAACTCTATTGCGTGACTCATATGCTTCTCAAGTAAGATAAAGTGTGGTCCTTTGCAAGTTGCTGAATTTGGCATTCTTAGGGGCAGCTTTTCTGCCACTGATGATTAATGTGTCTAATAAAGTCACCTTTTGCTCACTGCAGTTTGGCACAATATCAGTTGCTTGCAGGGAGAAGAAGAAAACAAAACAAGGAAGAGGAAGCAATTGTTAGAGAAAGAAGAAGAAAGGAGGAAAAAGCGATGGAGAAAGCCGATGACATGATACTAAAAGCTCATGGTGACAGCAGCAAAGTGACTTGGGTGCAGGAACCAAGTAACACCAGGACAGTGCACATTCAGAAGGAAATAAACGATGGCCACTCCCTAAAGAAGTATTGGTTTATGGTGTAAAATTTACCCTACCCTTTGTTCCGACTTGAGAACGAGAGTTAGATGGCAGTGGAATGTATGACAGGGTTCTTGTCATAGAGGAGTTCACTCTCTCACTGAGGGGACAGAAACATATATGATAGAGTGAAGGCATCGCTGCCATCCCCGCAGCAGTTTGGTCAGGGAGGTACCATCACTTTGCGGCCTGCTACCCCCAGCCCCCCCATCACTCCTGCCCTCGGCGGGCATCCTAAGCTCTTCCTGGGCTGCGTGGGATCCCTGAGACCCACAGAACCCGTGCTTCCATCTGCCACCCCACTGTCTCTTCCCTCTCTGGCGCTAGACCTGAGCTGGCCTGTCATTGCTACAGATCGACTGACCCTGTAAAAACCCAGTCTTTGCAGTGTCCTCTGAGCATCCACCCCTCCTGTTGCTCCAGCCACAAAACCTTTCGTTCTTTTAATAACTCAGGCGCGTCCTCATCTCATAGTCTTTGCTCCTATTACTTCCTCTGCCTAAAATGTTCTCCATGCAGCAAACTGCCAGACCTCCCTTTAATGTCACTTAGGTCATCTCACTGTACATTTACAGTTGAGGGAAACGTACCAAGTGACAGAAACGACATGGAAAGCTGTGATACAGGCTGAGCTAAAACACAATTTTCCCAGACCAGTAAATAATCTACCCTAACAACCTGTGTCATAATATGTTTATTTGTTCAACATATTTATCTCAAGGTCATTTACAGTCTGAATTTATCTAGAACTACATGCGTATTTTATGAACAGTTTCATTTTTGTTTGTTTGTTTGTTTTTTGTAATTGTTGCAGGCCAGCTTAATTTTGATTCTACAAACAATAATATTTAATGATTGGACAGAATCATAGAGATTAGCTACACCAATTTACTCCAAAGTTTAAAATTTGCTCTAAAGCAACTCCTATAAATATCACAGAGCTCATCATGAAGAGCATCAGTGATGGGAAAATCACTACTTCATTAAAAAGCTTCTTTTTTCCTTTCTTTTAAAAAAATTGCTGATGCACAATTCTTCCTTATATTTAAGTAAAATCTAAAGTGCATTTTTCTTCATGAATGTTTTTGGAGTTTATAGTATAACTCTCCCCGTTTTCAGTTATAACAGTGTGTACAAAACATGCAAATATTTTTAAAACCCAATTTTATTAATTATTTTAACTTAAAATAAACACTGTTGTTACCTCTAAGTTCTCTCATGACTATGAGAACTTTTTCAGATTTATTTATTAGTTCTTCTTTTGCCAGATATTATTTACATACAACATCAAGTTATCTAACAATTCTTAAATCTCTAAAATTCTACCTTTCTACAAATATCCTGGAAGATAAGATGCCACGTGGAAGAGAGACAAGGATACTCTTTTTTTTTTTTCTTTTGACAGAGACAGAGAGAGGCAAAGAAAGGAACAGATAGAGACAAACAGTCAGGAAGGGAAAGAGAAGCATCAATTCTTCGTTTTGGCACCTTAGTTGTTTATTGACTGCTTTCTCATATGTGCCTTGACCAGGGCAGGGAGGGGCCACAGCAGACCGAGAGACCCCTTGCTCAAGCCAGCGACCTTGGGCTCAGGCTGGTGAGCCTTGCTCAAACAAACCAGATGAGTTTGCACCCAATCTGGTGACCTCAAGGTTTTGAATCTGGGTCCTTCAGGTCCCAGTCTGATATTCTATCCACTGCACCATCGCCTGGTCAGGTGAGACAAGGACATTCTAGACCAAGCTAACCAAAGCTGGGCTTTCATCTGACTGACCTCCAATCAGGGGAACTGATTCCAAATCAAGAGAACTACCCAGTCTATCTACAGACCTCTGGGAGTGTATGTGTGTGTGTGTGTGGGGGGGGGTACTCTTGTATGTCACTGAGGATTTGTGGTAGCTCATTAAACAGCATTACTGTGAAATAAATAACTAATGTAAGTAGTTAAAAATTCAGTTGGTAAATAAATTTGAATGTGATATAGAAAAATGTGATTTTATAACTAGACTATAAACACATATTTAGTGAATTTATGCTAAAATGATCACTGTTCTTATGCAAAATTCAAAGCCATTCAGTAGAATGCAATACATTGGAATTCATGAGTAAAACATGGGTGACCCTTATGTGCAGAAATTATTTGAAAGTTTTTATGCTTCAATTTTTACAATAGATATTTATTATCAAGCAGGAGAGCTACAGAGATGCTGCCAACATACATGTCAGGCAAAGGCATGGGGAGTGGGTCAATTCATTTCATCATCAAAAGAGCTTATTATCCAACTTATTTTGTATAAGCATCAATACGATGCTTGTCCAAAGTTGGGAATATAATAAACTATCTTTAGACTCAAAGGACAAAAATAGACAAACCTTCATGCCCTAATCCCAGAAATGTGACAATGATGAGATAATCACGTTTGTAATGTTTTCGATGTAACTAAAATTGCCAATCTTTGAGTCACTAAAAAAGGAAGATTCTGCAGATGGGTCTAAACTAAGTGCATGAGACCTTAGAGAGCTTTTTTTCTTTTGATAGCAGAATGGGAAGTTAGAGAAGCAAGTCAGAGAAAACTAAAGCATGGTAAGGATTTGTCACACTGTTGCTATTTGGAAGCAATGACCTTATAGGTTAGGTGTTTGGGGACATATCTGACTAAAACTCCTGCTACAAAAATTTTTAAATGGCAAATATGTTTTAAATCATGTTTTTAAAAGCGGGAAAGAACCTTGGTAACAATAATTTTAAAAAATAAAATAAAAAGAACTAAAAATCTGCAAATCCAAGGAGTTGAGATGTTTCCCAAGGTGAGTGGAGAATATGCAGCCACAGTTTTTTACTGAAGGCGTTTTCACATTGTGAGCAAGGACAGAGGATCTGGATAAAAGATGGCAAAGAGAAAAAGAAAGTAGCTGTTCAACAAGGTTGTGAAATTGGAAATTGAGCAGACATAAGTGAAAGGCTGGCTGCACAGGAGACTGGGGAAAGAGAATACACATTTTCTAATGACAGTGAAATCACCCTCAGTCTTATGACAGTTAGGAAACCAAGACTTGACAGAAAAGAAACATTTCAAAAATCCCGTCAGCTTCCTCAAGACTTGTACATGATTGAGAAGCCTCATGGGGGCAGGGAAAGGCTGGAAAGCCAGGTCCAAACCCTACTGGATAGAACTGCATTCTTTTCAGTCCTTTGGGACAAAGGATATTGAATTGGAAAGCTCTCAATAAAAAGCTTGGGGCAGCCATATTTAGGGAAAAGGGAAATAAGAGGTATAGAGCACCTATAAAGGCCAATTAATTACTAATTAGATTTTGGTGATTAGCTCCTCATGTATTTTCCTCATAAACAATGTGGAAAAGGTAAACTTTATTATGGGCAATATTACATCATCCAGTACCTTTATAACTATTTTATTACACACTAACTGGCAAACATTTTTTAAAAGAATGAGAAACAGGCTTAGAAAAAATAGAACCAGTCATCATAGAATAAGGCAAAAATATGACACCGATGAGCCATATACAGTGGTACCTTGAGATACAAATTTAATTTATTCTGTAACAGAGCTCGTAAGTCAGTCAATTCGTATATCAAACTGCTGATACTGGACCCGTGCACCAACGCGCCAACTAGTGGCAGCTTCCTGAATCATGACTCGTATCTCGGAATTTCGCTTGGATCTCAAACAAAAATACGGACCAAGTTGCAGCTCATATCTTAAAAAAAAAAAATCTTGGTCTGATTGTATCTCAAGTTACCACTGTATTAGAATTAATAAACACTTGAAAATAACTACAATTAATATGTTAAAAAATACTGAAAAATATAGAAAATACATTAAAAGTTAATAAAATTTACCAAAGTATGTAGGATCTATCAAAATGAATTAAAAAAATCAGTTGATAATGTAAAGAGAAAATAAAATGTGATATCTGAAAATACGAATAGTGGAGAGTTTTAAATGAACACATCAGAACAAAACATCAGTTATTGAAAAGAAACTCAACAAAGAATACACTGAAGAACTGAGAAAATGTAGGCTAGAATAGAGCATAAGAGATATTTTAAACTCTCTCCAAAATTTAGCATAATTATAATCAAAGTCTTAGAAAGAGAGAAATGAAATCATGGGGCAGAATCAATATTCAAAGGACTAATGGCTAAAAATTTCTAAAAATGATGAAAGATCCCCAGGGACAAGAAATCTAATTATACCTTAAGCAGTACATAGAAAAAGGAAGTGCACCTAGGCACTTCACAGTAAAACTGCTGCAAAGCAAAAAAGAATAAAGTAAATCATAAAAGTCAGCCATGGGAAGAAGGATACCTTCTCTTCAAAGAACAGCCGTAAGAATAACAGCTATCTTCTCAACACTAATGATGGAAGTCAAAAGGCAGTGGGATGACATCTCTGTATTTCCAAAGAATAAATACTGACAACTTAGAATTCTGTAACAAGTGACTATGCCCTCCAAAAGTAAAAGGGAAATGAAGATGTTTGCAGACATAGACTGGGGGAAGTTGTCAGTAACAGGGACATAGTTAAAAATAAAAGTCTACAGAAAAGCAAGTTCTTCAGGCAGGAAGCAAAAAAAAAATAATAAAAAAAAAAACTGATCTAAAATGTGAACACAGAAATATAGAATCAAATTAAAATACACCAAAACAAGATAAATAAATGGACAAATATAGATGTGTTTAATGCAAAAAGTAATTATTAAAATGTGGAGTATAAATTATATGTAAAACAGAACACCATGACAATAATAATGCAAAGAAGAAATGGCTTCAAAGATTCTTCAGCCTGACCAGGCGGAGGCACAGTGAATAGAGTGTCGGACTGGGATGTGAAAAACACAGGTTCAAGACCCCGAGCTCGCCAGCTTAAGCGCGGGCCCATCTGGCTTTAGCAAAAGCTCGCCATCTTGGACCCAAGGTTGCTGGCTCCAGCAAGGGGTTGCTCGGTCTGCTGAAGGCCCGCAGTCAAGGCACATGTGAGAAAGCAATCAATGACTAACTATGGTGTTGCAACAGCAATGAAAAACTAATGATTGATGTTTCTCACTTCTCTCCATTCCTGTCTGTCTGTCCCTCTCTCTGACTCTCTCTTTCTGTCCCTGTAAAAAAGAAAAAAAAATTCCCTGTAAAAAAAAAAGAAGATTCTTCACATATAGGTGGAAGGAATTAGGGTCCAGTCATGAATAGGCACTAGCTGTAACAAATTCTAAGAACTTCCTCCTTGGAGACAGGGTTATTTTAAATGGGTCATGGGTAAAGAGGAGCTCAGTCTTTCCCACATTACATTACTGAAATACTGACTCCTCCATACCTACATTTGAACCATATCCCAAAGTCTTCTCCTAGATTGCCATCTTAAGACTTAAAATCTTTAAGACTTTAAGTCTTAAAATAGGGGTTTTTAAGATTTAAAAATTATATTGTATTTTTCCAGTGTAGCCTCAACAAATCTAATATATTAGTCTCTGGTACACAAGGAACAGTAAAAAGATCTACTGTAATTTATTTAACTTTCTCTTTTTCTCCTGTCTGAACATAAATGGAAGAGAAAACTCCAAGAAGCTTTTTTTTTCTTAGAATGTGAATGGATGACATGACTCACTTGGGTTAGATCAGTGTTTCTTAACTTTTTTGAGGTACCAAATCCACGAGTTTCATATGTGCATTCACCGAACCCTTCTTTAGTGATAAATAAAATATGATTTTTTTTCCAAATTCAAGACATAGGTATATGTTTTTTTACTGGTGCACAAAATGAGCCGTGCATGAACATCACCTTGCTCAAAGAACAAAACCAACAAAGTGCATGAACTCACAACAAATTACAGTATTACTTTATTCTGGCCTCCACAGCAGAGGCTTCTCCAAACCCCTGAGACTGACTCATCGAACCCCTAGGGTTTGATAGAACCCAGGTTAAGAACCACTGGGTTAGAGGCTATGCTTCTTAAAATCATGTTGCATAGATAATTTCTATGATACACTTCTTTATTTCACAATTCCCTGCAAGATGGCTAAAAATCAAAATACCCTGCAAAGAATATTGTATGTTAAGTACCACATGATTATGAGAAATATAATCATACATTGCTTATACTGAGTCTTTTCATCTTTTTTTTTTTTTCTGTTTCATTCATGACCCATGTTCTTGTTCAGGAAAAGAATAACAGATAACAGTAATTAAATGTAGGTATTAAACTAAATACATACAGTCAGTCCCCTTTGTCTCAGCAAATATTTTATACTAAATTATCAAATTAATTCAATTAATTCACTTTTATGAATCCCCTTTGTGTTAAAAGTATCACATAAGGCCCTGGATACACAAAGGAGAATTAGAGGACATGTTACCCGCCACCCTGGGACTTACAATACTTGAACCACCTAGAACCTACTCTACCATTATAGTGGGCATCTATTTTATTATTACTTTTGCAATTCTTCCATATTTCTATGTATAAAATCTTCCACTGGGGAATTATTTCATTCCAACTCCAGTGCTCAGTAGGAGCTACTGATTGGTAGCCATTGCATCACTGGAAATATGAATAGCTATAGAATCTGACTAAACACAGCCAGAATTCTTGTCAAGGACTTCCAAGTTTATACTAAAGAAAAATAAACTTCTTCTTTCTGGAAGTAAAGCTAGAAATATGTGAGCCTAAAAGTCACTGGTGTTCATGATTCTAGCTTAGCTGAAAAGTCAGCAGAATTGAAGGAAACCAAAACACAAAGAAAGATAAAAAGGGTTCCCTGGTCAGTTGGTTCGATGGATAGAGCGTTGGCTCAGTGTATGGGTGTCCTGGGTTTGATTCCCAGTTCAGGGGACACATGAAAAATGACCACGTGCTTTTCCTCCCCACCCTCTCCCCCTTCTCTTTCTCTTTCCCTCCCACAGACAGGGGCTTGTTTGGTTTGAAAATGACCCCAAGCACCAAGGATAGTTTGGTTGGTCTGAGCATCAGCATCAGGCCCTGAAGATAGTACTGCTGATTCGAGCATGGGCCCCAGATGTGGTTTGCAAGGTGGATCCCAGTCAGGGCACATGCGGGAGTCTGCCTCACTGTCTTCCCTCCTCTCACTTAAAAAAAAAGAAAAAGAAAAAGAAAGAGAGATAAAAAGGAAGAAATAAAAATAAAGGAGTCCTTCTGGAATTGTACTGGCTGAGGTAATCTATATTCGTACCCTTTCACTGTTGAATATGTAAGCTATAATCACTTATTTGTTTTATTTTTTGCTTATTTATTTCACTTTGTGTTTATTTCTCATCTCAGCTGACTAAAGTTTAGTTTTAGTTTGGTTTCTTACAAAATGTGCTGCCTATTAAGATTTTTATAACACATGTGACTTGAGACAAAAAATTCAATGTCTCATTTCTTGTAATTTTTATTTATTCTCTAGTCTAGGAGATCACAATGATCTAATTATCATAATGAACAGGAGGGTTAGAGTGGCAGCCAGGCGTTTTCCACTCATAAGTAGTTACGAAGATGGTTCATAGAACACACTGCCTCTGGGAACAAAACAGGTGGTCAGTTAGCAAGGGTACCACTTAGCCCATGGTCAGAGGAAATAAAGGATGGTTGACCAGGTGGCTGAAAGCAGTCAGTCAGCCTAGTAGAAATGTTCTGAAACCCCCACCCCGTTTCTGGACATTAGTCATTTTCAGATTCAGAATCTATTGACTAAGCAGGTGGCCAAGTCTTAGGGAAGAAGGTTGCAGCAATATCATAGCAAATATGGCATTAATGAATATACAGTTTTCCTGAGAGATGTATGGTCATTTAGACAAAAAGGATATTAATATTTTGAGGCCTGTTAGACACAGAGACTTAAAGCATCATTATGACTCCCTGGTAATAATGGAAAACTGACAACATTCAGCTTACTGGAGATCCACTCAGACCCATGAATCCACTTAGTGGTCACTTCATGACCCCTAAATGCCCAGCTGCAACTTGTATACTTAATATTGGGCATAACTCCCACATTGAGTCCTTGGTCTGTGGGGGGTAGGTCTCTCATATGAAGAAAAGTCTTGTTCTAGTAAGACAAACACAGTCCAGAGGGTAGCCCATATGCCACATGTGGGTACAGAGCCCTGCATGACGCGTCATATTTAGTGAAAACAACAGCATTTCTGTTCTCAAACTCCACAATCAAATAGAGGATAACCAGACATTCTTAGGTTCAGATGTAATAAACTCATATTTGAAAAATTAAGTTTCAAGAGAGAATGTTTTAAAACAGGAGCTAAAATAGATCATTTAAAATCACAACATTTGCATAATTTGTTGTTGTTCTAAACAGAAACATTAGATTGAATATCTTTGGGTTCCAAATGAATGCATATAAATACACATTTTAATGACTTAGAGACTCAGGCCCTTCTGACACTTGAGTTTGATTGTGCGGTATTAATGAATGAAAGCAACTTGAAATTCCATGTAATTAGAATTGCTTGAAGAAAAAACATTCTTGGAATTAAAGATTCTCCAACAAAAAAATAATTAAACTGTTAAAACACTTTGGCATAGGGAATTAGCATTGTGAATTATTCTAACTTTACTGACAAATTTAATGACAGCTTTTTTGGGGGTAACAGATATGTGAACCACCATGCATAGAATATATATGTATGTGTGTGTGTGTGTGTGTGTGTGTATTGTTTTTTAAACCTAATTATTGTCAGTTTTGATTAACTAGGCTAGTTGCAGAAAACAGTAAGATCAATACTTGAAACCAAAAATAATTCTCAAATAATATTTTGCTTTCCAGAGAACCTTTGCTCTATAGATTTAACTTTCCAATTATATCTTTCTACCCTTAAGGTGAAAGTAATACTAATTTACAATTTAATTCAAATGACTTGACCATTATCTCTTTTTCAGCTACTTTATTTAGAAATATTTTTTTCATTTACTGTCACCTATCTTCAAACACACAGAACATTTTACTTTTTTGTCATTTATTTCAATGTTAAAAAATATTCTAATAACACTGATCTTCCATTATATATTTGTTGGCAAGGACCATTAAAATTTTTAAAAATTAACACTTAAAGTAAGAATAAAGCATGTAAATTACAGTAGTAAAAATAGATAATACACTCGTTGATTTTTGAATTACATTAACATTTTCAGAACTTAAGTAGTTCTTTTAGGAACTGAATGTCATTGGGATTCCTTATGCATTAACTTCCATAAGAATATACTATTAACAATTCCTAAAAGAACAGAGAACATCCAGTTTCTGAAGAGTATATTTATCACGTTAAAAATACAAAAAGGAAATGTGCATTCTAATTGATATATGGAGTTTTTAAAATTAATATGAATTAGCTAAGTAAAAACTGTTTCCATAATCTGATTTGAGTCCACTGTAATCTGTGATCTTTAAACTATGAATCATTTGTTTGGAAAGAACAAAAAGACAATCACCAGACATTGTCCTGTACACATGAAATAATCTCCTTAATGAGATTATAAGTGTTCTTTTTCTTTTTTTATTCAGTGAGAGGAGGGGAGGTGGAGACAGACTCCTGTATGCTCCCCAACCGAGATCCACCCGCATGTCGACTAGGAGTTGATGCTCTGCCCATCTGGGGCATTGCTCAATTGCTCAGCAACTGAGCTCTTCTTGGCACATGAGGCAGAGGCAACAGAGCCATCTTCAGAGCCTGGGGTCAACTTGCTCCAATAGAGCCTTGGCTGCAGGAGGGGAAGGTGGGGGGGGGAGAGAAAGAGACAGAGAGAGAGAGAGAGAGAGAGAGAGAGAAGTGAGGGGGGGAGGGGTGGAGAGGCAGATGGTCACTTCTCCTAAGATCCCTGGCAGGGAATGGAACCGAGGACATTCACACTCCAGGATGATGTTCTACCATTGAGCCAACCAACCAGGGCCTATAATTGTCTTAAGTGATTTTACTTCAATAAAATAAAACTTCTAACAACAATAATGCCAATTTCAGTGTTGAATAGTCTTTAATTTTTTCCTTTTTTTATACACCAGGTGGGTAAAACAATAGATCTCATGCTTCTCTGCAGTGTTTGATGTCTGGGTATGTGAATTTTCTGAAAATATCTTCTCTGTTCACAACAAATTATGACTTCTTTATAAACCAATTAATTTTGTACTTCAAAAATTTTTTAGAGTGTTTATGTTTCACATGATATAATCTTAATTTTCTATTCTATATTGCTATTTTTATATGTGGGATAACAATAATTAGTAAAACATTTCATTTCTGTTTATGGCAACTGTTTCTCAAAAGAAACAATATGAACTGTTACTGTCCTTATGCAAGCATTACCTGTTAACTTAAAAGGGCAAAGGAAAGGACAACTCTACGTACCTGAAACAAGACTGTTGGAAATTCAGAATTTTAAAAGTTGTTAAATGTTTTCATTGGTTATCGCAATATATAATGGCACTAACCTTATAGGCATAGGTGATTTCATTGTATGTATGTATATATATATACATTATATGTGACGTATACATGTATATATAATATGTAGGACATATATCATATATTTATAATATACACCTGCAATGGATTCAATAGCATAACAATTTTAATTATATGACCTAAGAGTTTCTAGGAAAAGTTGAAAGAAACCCAATATTGACACTGTTTGTTATTGTTGTTTCTCTCTACAAATTCTGATAGAACACATCCCATTATGGTTAAAGTTCCACTTGAAAAATGAGCTCATTACAATTTGGAGCATTATGATTCATTATAAAATGTTCTTAACTTACAAATGATGCAAAGTGTAATATTTCCAGAAAACAAATGGAAAAACCTGCAAAAGTATTTCATATTTATATTCTTAAACACGAGTTAATAGAAGATTGATGATCTGGAATTAAATAATTTAGAAATAAAAATGTGACACTTTCTTTGACATAGCAATTATCCTTTTATTATTTGGGGGATTGTATGAGCCCAAAATACTTAAAAAATTTATTTTCACTACATGCCTAGAATAGTTTCTGTCATATTAAGGATACTGATCCTCAGACATTAGTGCTAAAAAAAAGTAGTTTAACATTAATGATAAAACAATTTGTGGGAAAGGAGAACATTGTTGTGTATGTTTTTCATAAATACTCCAAGTTTGAATCAATAAGTACAGTTCTACTAGGAAACCCAGGGTCAATGTTGTAGAAACTGAACAAGTAAAGGTTACTACAATAACAAGCTAGCAAAATAAAGTGTAAAAAAAAACAAGAAAAAAAAATAATAACAAGCTAGCTTTTATTCTTAAATAAAAAATTAAATGAATGGGCAATGCACAGCTTCCTGCACTTTCATTTTACATTTTATTTCTTAATATAAAATTTGGGAAAGCCTTAAGTCAAATAAATAGGCCACTAGCTGAGTTTCTTAGTTTCTGGTCCCACAGCCGCCAGTCTTCCAACAACACCATCCTGTCAAACGGTGCCTTTTTCTTGGCAAGTCTATCGATTTCCTGATTAATGTACAAACTCTTTTATTGGCGTTTACTACAGGAGACATAATTTTAATGTTTGTATGATCAATAGTTCCATCAACACTAAGAATTCCTACTGCTAGTCTGAATGGCTCTAACTATAGGGAATTGTCTATTTCTTGATAAATATGGGGAAACAGTGTAAATATCAGCAAACCAAAGAAAATGGATGTTCTGTGTGGTGCTCTATCATAATTTACCCCCAAAGTAAAGAAAAATAAAAACAAAACAAAAGAATAAATATTGCATGTGATTCTCCATAGAAGCAGAAAACCAGGAGAATAAAATATAGGAAAAACAAGTACTTTTGTAATCTCCAACTTTTAGTCTTTCTAATGAAGAATGTATAAATACATATGGCAAAAAAAATCTAATCTTAATTTTTAATTGGACCTAATCAATTTATTCTCGTAATGGAATTCTGTGATAGTAAGTCCATGACAGTGTTGGCAGCAAAACAGCACCAGAATATTCCCAGCAATCGGACCTCATCTAGTAACCTCAGTACTTGAGTTCTGGCTGAGAAAGAATTCAGAGCCATGACTCAAAACTGTAAGATAAAGTTTATTTAGAAAATCACAGATGTAGAAGTGAGTCAAAGGAGAAATGGGCTCAGGAAACAAGTTACAGAGGCAAAAGAAGGGTCCTTGAAGCTTAGAATAGAGAAAGCAAGAGTACATGTGAGAGTACATGTGCCTGGGGTGGGGGGTGAAAGGTGGGGGTGGGGAAAGCATGGGCTTGCTTGAGAGAGGAAGCCAAAGCTATGCTAAAGGTCTTCTATCCTAAGAAGTTTTTTGTTTTTTGTTTTGTTTTTTTTTTACAGGGACAGAGAGAGAGTCAGAGAGAGGGATGGATAGACAGGAACGGAAAGAGATGAGAAGCATCAATCATTAGTTTTCATTGCCGTTGCAACACCATAGTTGTTCGTTGATTGCTTTCTCACATGTGCCTTGACCGCAGGCCTTCAGCAGACTGAGCCACCCCTTGCTGGAGCCAGTGACCTTGGGTCCAAGCTGGCGAGCTCGGCGTCTGGAACCTGGGTCTTCTACATCCCAGGCTGATGCTCTATCCACTGCGCCACCGCCTGGTCAGGCTGTCCTAAGAATTTTTAAGGGTGGAAATTTTAGGGAATGTCCCAGGGGAGGATCTTAATAGCACAGGGGTGCCCACACTTTTTCGGCTTGCGAGCTACTTATAAGATGACCAAGTCAAAATGATCTACCTACAATAAAAATGCAAAACATAAATTTATATCTTCTATATTATCATTATTTAAGTTACTATTATTACTATTTAATATTGTGCATTCTTCTTTCACCTTTCTCCTTTTCAGCTCTCTTTTTGGAGGAAGGTCGATGTCATAGTTTTTATGAACAGTCCGAAAAAGTAGCTCCACATTTCCCTTCTTTGGAATAGCAATGGCACACAGACAGATGAGGCAAACGCACTTAGAATATGACATGGTGAAAAAAATCCCCTCCCATTCTGTATGAAAGTGGTAGGTTTAAAGCTTCTTACTCGGACCAGCTATGGCACTCATTTTTATACCCTTTGTTGTATTTAGTTTAAATAAATTGAAGGCTAACTACACAGCAATGTAACTGAACAAGTTAGCGCGGTTTAACGCGCATGCATAGGGTGTCAAAAGTTCAGACATCAGATTGGCTACCCTGTATGCCAATCAAAAGACAAATGTCTTTTTATTGTCATGCGATCTACCCACACTTCCTTCACGATCAACCAGTAGATCGTGATCAAAGTATTGAGCACCCCTGTAATAGCATATCCACCACCTTCCCAGGTGTGTCCTTTCAGGGTCATGAAATCTATTGACTGGTCAGTGCCAGGCAGGGGGTCATTAGTCATCACAGCTGGTCCTGATGTCAGCCAGGGCATTGTCCCACCTGGCCTCACTGCCTTCTGGGCTAGAAGCTGAAACACAACTGAGGCCTAGATGTTTACTCTAATTTGTCCAGAACTCTGTCTCTGTGGTCAACGGACCTGAGGATTTGGTCCTAAGATTATATGATGCTGATCAGAACCTCATTGTCTTCAGGGCTTAAAGCTTGAGGGAGTAGTTGTGTTTGTATAGGGAGTATATGAAGCTGTTTTCCTGCCCCATGTGCCTCCTCTAAGGGGGGGTCTAAAAAATATGATTAGTGATAGGTCAGGGGAGGGTCCAAACCTCATGAGCAGCAATATGAACAACCCAGGGTAAATCGCATGACCAGCTATGTGTTAGGGGAGGGAAGGTTACCCTGGGAGCAAGGTCTTGTTTTCCAAGTTTTTCCCATTGCTAGGCACCCTGGGCTTTTCTCCAGGTGACCTTCTGTACCTGGCCTGTAATCCTTGTTCTGCTCATGTCTGTCTAACTTCCCACCATAATGGTAAAAAGGTTTAAATCTAAACCTTTTAGATTTAAAAACCCTATATATTAAGTGGGATACTTCAGAATGACAGCAAAAACATAATATAGTTATACTTTATTATAATAGGTATTATAATAGGTATTGAATTACATAATACCTATTATGTAATTATAATTATAATAGGTCTTAAATTACATAAATTTTGATGAATATATGTTTTTTATTATGTTAAAAATGAAATGAATGAAGACCATGTAAAATTTCTTCCAGGTACGCAAGGCTGGCTCAGTGCTCACAAATAAATCAGTGTAACTGAATATATGAATAGATTATTAAGTGTTTTTCAACAGCTTGTCCAAGGCCTGGTCCACCAGAAATTTTGTGCTGGTCGTGAAAGAGTTAAAACTACACTGATGCTGTATGAAGATTATAGATTCAATGATCTTAGTCAAATTTGCTTATGCTCAGGGTGATAATTTTTCTATTTTCACATATCTCCAAATGTAAAAAGGTTGAAAACCAATCATGTGATCCTATCAACTGAGATAGAAAAGCATGTGACTCAATCCAATATCCATCTATGATAAAAACTCTCAGCAAATTAGAAATAATTGGGTACTTCCTCAACTTGGTAAAAACCATCAATAAGTATGAGTAGCATACTTTCTGACAGGGTGCTCTTCATCTAAGATTATATCAAGGCATCAATATCTGCTATTATTCACCACTACTTTTAGATACAAAACCAAAAATACGATCCATCAGATAAAAAAAATTAGTTGGACTTTATTACAGTTAAACATTTTGATCTGTGAAGGATACTATTAACTAAATGAAGTCAAGCTATAGTCAGAGAGGAAATATCAGCAAAATATCTGCTGGTAGAAATGCAAAATGGTGCAGCTATTTGGGAGAACACTCAGTAGTATCTTACAAAGCTGAGCACAACTGTTGCACATGGAGATGCCCAACTATTTAAATGAAGACTTGCATGAAAGACTCAGGTGAGTCATGTCTGAGGCCATTTTTCACATTTGTTTATAATGTCAATTTAGAAAATAATGATTAAGTGATGGGGATAATATTAGGCACAAACTAGTTTGGATTTTTTAAAATTGTTTTATTTTGGTGATTAATCAAATGGGTGATTTGCATATGTATAATTACAAAAGAAATATATTGACATGCTTTTTAATGTTTGGTTAAGAATAAAAAGGCTACTAAATGAGCCCTTAATCTCCATAAAACTCAAGAAATGCTTTATATTTAGAGAATATTTATATTTAGAAATGTTTCATATCTAGGGCAGTCTATTTAGACATACTCCTCTAATTATGTATATTACAAAAAAGTAATGTGTTTCTTCTTTTAAGTTTATGGGGACTAGAGTGTTCTTGTAAAAAGGCAGCCTGAGCTTCTGCAAAGATAGATAAAAAGAAGACCGAGAAAGGACCTACGATTTCTTCAACTCATTTTGCCATTAGCCATGATTTTATTTTGCATATAGGAAAGTAAAGTCAATAGGCTTTATTGTTTTTTACTCTGACACTCTGTAAATTAGAATTGCACTATGTAAATAACACAACACAACTC
Organism: Rhynchonycteris naso; assembly: GCA_037038555.1. Classification (NCBI taxonomy): domain Eukaryota; kingdom Metazoa; phylum Chordata; class Mammalia; order Chiroptera; family Emballonuridae; genus Rhynchonycteris; species Rhynchonycteris naso. The sequence continues at coordinate 202,889,230 of CM072999.1, forward strand.
CTATGAATTCCCAGAATAATACTGAGAGTCCTTCCAACTTAACTTAGAGACCGTTATATTTTTATTATGTAAAAGCAGTAATGTGATGTTATCATTATAAGTTAGACTCACTTTACTATTATTTTAATGTAGGTAATACTTTATGAATTACCTATAAGATAGGAAATTTAGTAACTAAGTCAGAGGACAATAAAACAGTGTTAAGATGTCTTATCTGTCTGGGATTTATTTTTTACTTTATTTCAGTTGGGACTGTAATAGATTTAAAATTAAAGCTAACTGAGCTATGTGAGGTTTATGCTCATACAGGGAATAATGGACAAGCCACTGCACATCAGTCTCAGAAGTCATTAAAAATTATTCATTGAAGGGAATACTCATGAGGAGGCAGAGAAGAAAAAAATTTTTGTAAATTCAAATATTAGCTTTTATATATTTAAAAAAGAAAGAAGGCAGAAGAAATACAAATATTAAAAAACTGAAGAATGACCTTAACCTGGAGTTTAAATTTAGCCTGAAAAATCAAGTACAATGAGCTGTACTCTATGGAACAGTTGAGAGACAGAGAAACGTTCAAACTGGAGCAGGTGGCGTGGGGTTGCCGCCGGCACGGAATACTATTTCAGCTGCAGGCATTTGAACTGACAGCTGGGGAAGGGGAGAAGAAGCTAAGGTCATCTGTGGATATTAGTCAAGTTTTAAAAAGAAACTGGTAAAAGTTTCTGATGACTTGGGGATCAAAAAACCCTGACGAGCTAATATTTATTATTAAAAGATCAGATTGTAAAATTCAGGTTGTATCACAAGCTATAACCATATGCAGAGTTTGAGTGAGTAGTGAGCATTAAGTATATTATGTAAGCACTTTTTAACTATATAAATGAATTAAATTATATATACTGTCATATTATTATTATTATTTACATAGTTTCAAAACTTTATCATAACTTTTTAAAAAGCCATTATGCAATCAATTCTTCAGCATATTTATTTGTGTGTCATAAATTTTTTTAACACTCCCTCTCAACCATCTGTAGAAGTTTTACACATAGGTAATACTAAAAACAGTAATTTAGTAACAAGTATTTAAGTATTAATATGTGAAATTTAAAGCGAAGTAACTTTGAAAAAAAGTCTTTTTCACACAACAAAATGTACACAAAATCACAGAGCCCATAAGCTTTCAAACAAAAATTACTTTTAAAAATAAAATGCAAAAAATTTAAGAATATTGAATATCAACAGATAGAGACATTGTGAGGCATTTTTAAGAAGACCACAAATGTAGTTGTTGAGAGTGTCTACCAATAAAGAATGGCAACCATGCAACAAATAAAGGACTTTATAAAATAATATGATGAATGCATTGTGAGTGATTCCTAATGAGTTACACTTTGATATACTCTCTTCCTCGGGAGTTCAGGTGGCATCTGTGACTTCCTTCTAATCAACAGACTATGACAAACACTTTGACAAAGATAATGGGATGTCACTCCCATGATTGTATTTGTTAGGCAAGACTCTTAGCCACTGTAGGGGAGAGAGAGAGAAAGAAGGACAGAAGAGAGAGGCTGAGAAAAAGAGAGAGAGAGAGAGAGAGAAAGAGAGATTGATTCCCCTCCTGGCCTTGAAGAAGGAAGCTCTCCTGCTCTGAGTGGGTCTATGGGAGGACCATATTGCAGTGAACTACAGGCAGACTAAAACCTGGGGGGCCTCAAGTCAACAGTAAGAATAATCCAGGGACCTTGTATTTAGAATCACAAAAATATGAGTCCTGACACCAACTAAATGACGTTGGAAGCAAATTCTTCCCCAGTCACTCACCAAAAGAAAATCCAGCCTGGCCCACACCTTGACCATGACCTTTTAAGATCTGGAGTAGGGTCCATGTAAGCCAGGCCAGGACTTCTGTCTCATGATAATTGTGAGAAAATATACGAGTGTTGTTTTAAGCCAGTTATCTTTCATAATTTATTACACAGCACCAGAAAACAAACAAATAAGAAAGAATAAGTACAAAACTTATTTGGATATGAATATATTCAGATGCTTAAATAAAAATTCATTCACACAGCATTGATAATGATAAATATCAGACACAACACACTGAAAAAAGAAGAGTTAGTGAATTCTAGAATAAATATAGAGTCTAAAATGAAGCATGTAGAGATGTAACTGGAAAATGTAAAAAATAAGTTTAGAGATATTGTGGCTAGAATGAGTAGCTACATCACATAGTTCAAAGAAGTTCCTGAGGGAAAGAATACTGATAAAAATGAAAAAGGAACATTGTAGACTATATGAACAGCAGGCATACTATAACTGAAAATCTTCTAACATTAAACAATATGTAAGTCCTCAAACTAAAAGCATTTGCAGGTTATATTAGCAGAACTAAGTAAATTTTAGAAAAATCACCACTTAGCCATTGTATACTGAAATTAAAAAAAATGCTATATATAAAGACAAATAGGAAAATCAATAGAAGATGGATCTCCCGCAGAAGTACAACAATAAAATAATAGTGATGATAATACATAAGCAGGAATGAATAGAAACACTGGAGTAATAGCTTCAAAGCAAAGTGGGAAATAACAGTATGTTGGAATTCAATTACTATGTACTATTATTCAGGCAAAATGGTACAGTGTCAACATTTTGGGGAAATGATGAAGAAAGGTACCTCCTAGAGGCCATGAGTGGAAGTAACACTGAAAACTAAATGATTAAGATGAAAATTTAATTTAAATAAATTAAATAAATATTAATTGATAAATATTAATCAAGAAATAAAAAAGGAGGGGGGAGCTATAGTGAACAAATAAATTTGTACAGCAAATTGGAAGGTATAAATAGTTATTTATTGTATATATGGAATGAATAACAAAAAATAAAAATGCAAATTTCCCATTCAAAGGAAACAGGAATGAGAAGTACACAAATGAATTCCAGGAAAGGGGGTGTTTAAAGAAAAATCATTCCACTCTGATTTTCTTTCTTTTTTATAAGAGGCCAAAGATTGTTATTAATTTTAATGATAAATTACCATATTTCTTCTAATATGTTAAACATGCTATGGGAAGAATAAAATGTATATTTTATCAATTATTAGAGAAAACAACTATAAAAAAAGGATTTATCCACCCTACAAATCAAGAAAATTTTTAAAAGTAACAAAAAGCATGGCAAATAACAAGCACAACTTAAAGTGATAACTTCAAAATCTCCTCATAACTACTATGATCACAAGTTGATCTCATCTATTAAATTTTTTATTAATTTTAATGGGGTGACACCAATAAATCAGGGTACATGTTCTTTGAACATATGTACCCTGATTTATTGGTGTCACCCCATTAAAATTAAACAGCTTCTCTTGGAACTATGAACTGTTTTAAATAACAAATTAAGTTCAACTTTACAGAATAAGTGAAAATTATTGGATGGGCCTGACCTGTGGTGGCGCAGTGGATAAAGCGTCGACTTGGGAACACTGAGGTCGCCAGTTCAAAACCCTGCACTGGTCTGGTCAAGGCACATATGGGAGTTGATGCTTCCAGCTCCTCCCCCCTTTCTCTCTTTCTCTCTCTCTCTCTCACTCTGTGTCTCCTCTCTAAAATGAATAAAATAAAAATAAAATAAATTTAAAAAAAAAAAGAAAATTATTGGATGGAGAAAGATATACCTGGAAAAGAGAAAATCTTTTATCACCCAAAATTATTGTGCTTCAACATTCATATTAAAAAATGAGCCTATGACAAAATTAAGTACAAAAATTCACAGAAAGAAAAGTAAGGATATAAATAATATTTTAAAAGAGTCAAACAGATATATGTGTATATTTATATACACAGCTAAAATATAGTCAAATAATATATGAAAAAAATACAAACAAACCAAAACCAGAACAAAATCTTGGTATTTGCAACAACACGGATGGATCTCAAGGGCAAGAGGCTAAATGGAGTAAGTCAGACAGAGAAAGACAAATATCGTATGATCTCACTTACATGTGGAATCTAAAACAAAACAAGCTCCCAGATACAGAAAAGAGATTGGTAGTTGCCAGAGGCCAGGATTGGAGGGTGGGAGAAATGGGTGAGGGTGGGGGGTCAAGAGTTACAAATTACAGTTATAAAATAAATATGTCCTGAGGAAGTAATGTATACTGTGGTGACTGTAGTTAATAACACTTTATTGCATGTTTGGAAGTTGCTAATAAGAGAGCAAATCTTAAAAGTTCTCATCACAATAAAAAACATTTGTAATTTTGTAAGGTGGCGAACATTAACTAGACCTATTGTGATGATCATGTCACAATACCAATAGCAAATAACTGTAATATACCCCTGATGTAATGTTATATGTCAGATACAGCTCAATTTAAATTAATGAGATTATAAGCATAAAAAAATGGTTTTTAATCTAATCTAATTGAAGAAATTAAAGGTCCGAAATGATTGTGAATGATTATATGGATAGAAAAAGTTGAGGATTCTAATCCCAGGTACACTTGATCACAAAGCCTGAATTGTTTATAAGAATACCCGATAACTCTCAGAAGAAATTGATGATAAATATCACATAACATACAATCTAGGTGTTGTATTTGAAAAAAAGAGCAAGTAGAATTTAATCACCAGGGCTTACAAACTGTGTTAGCCTGATGAAAAATTGCAGTGTTATATTTCCAAAGGTTCCTAGAAATAACTGTTTTTGAACTGAGGGAATAAGATGAGAGATAAGAACTAATAATAAATAGTTTAAAGTTTGATTGAAGATGTTTATTTGGGTTCCTAGTCCTTAATTTATTAACTGTTCTATATTAAAGGAGGAGAAAGACAATATAAGCACAAGAGAGAAAACCTTACAGAAACTATCAATTGGAGAGTTAACTGATGGGTTAGGTGAGCAGTGTATGGATTGCTTTTATTTCAAGTTCCCAAACTTTTAAAAAGTTATTTACTTTTCCTTTTTATTGAATTTATTGGAGTGACACTTGTTAACAAAATTATACAGGTTCCAGGTACACAGTACATCTGTACTGTACTGTGTATTCACCACCCCAAGTCAAGTCTCCTTCAAGTTCCTGTACTTGATGATATCCAGGCTTTCTTTCATGAGGTTCCTAATTTCTAAATTCTTAATTTTTCATAGCTGTATTACTATGAAATATTTGATAGATAAAAAATATTGGTCATGTGGTGAGTGTGGTAGTATGTACCACACTACTCTTATTTTTAATAAGAGTTCTTTACACAACAGCAGAAATTGCACGATACATCTACTGAGCACAGATAAATTCCCATAAAGACTATATGTCTGTTTTCTCTGTCTCTGTTCAAAACTTTTAAGTTTCTTTTGGTGCTGCTATTAAGTCAACATGGAAAGGGCCTTGCATCTCAGCTGTCCTCTGAGGAAGAAAACCCTTCTAACTTTAAAGGACAATGTATTCACCTGGAATTCATTTCATTTATTATTTAAATGCTCCCTAGAATAATCCATATATTCCTTTATTTGATAAAATATCAAGTTAAGAATAGATGGGGAGTTATTTTTTTCCTTCAACTTGAATAACTGTGGTAAGATCATGTGCAAGTAGAAATGTGAATGATGCATTTAATTACTGTCGTTTGGAGAACTGCAGGTGGAATTTAAATTACAAAACAGGAAACAACCTAAACACTTCCAGATAAGCAGAAGTCCCCCAGTGCATTGCACCTACTGAGAATTCTCTTGCTGTGACTCATGTTAGTTTTCCAAAGACAAACTTTGGAATTTAAACTATCTATTTCTCTTATAATTGCATTACAATATAGGATCCTTAAAATATAGTTAAAAGGACAAAGAATGCTATATGAAGCAAAAATAAAAAGTTGAGTTTTTAAAAGGAAAACTAATGAGAATGCAGAAATTAGGTATGTACCACAGAGTGAAAAAACATGAAATTATCTGTATTAAATATTGCAAATTATAAAAAATATCATTTAAATATAGTGTATCTATAGTGGAACAGTATAACAGTTAACCATGTTATTTCCTCTAGCTCTACTTCCTATCATAATCTGTACCATGTCTCACTGTGTTTTGTTGTGTTTTCATTGTTGCATACATCTAGATTACCTTGGAGCATTCTCTACATGAGATTAGCACAGTATAATAACAAACTAATGAAAAACCATAAAACAAGATAAACAATCAGGTGTCTTTATCAGGTGTCTTCATCTTGTACCTTTATTTCTTTGAGGACATTTATTTTTGGGTTTATATATGATGAAACAGAATAATAACTGCCATAGAGAGGGAAACACAAGGGTGAAGTGGGTAAACACACCTACACACCAGTTATTAGAAGTGGTGCCAATGTAGTTTTTACAAAGACTCTGTGACCTTTGTAATGTAAGTATCAGAGTAAGTCTATCCTGGCTGAGGACTGTAATTTAAGTCTCAGACTAGGCTATTTAGTTGATTATTTTTCTCTGATCAGTTTTGTGACAATGAACACATATCGACATGTACCATAATCCGGCCAAAGAATGCAAATGTGAGGGAAGGAGGCCTTCACCAGAGGTCAAGCATTGGATTCCACAGAAGTCATCAGCAGAACACCCAAACTGGGTAACTGTTCATCTGAAGACCCCCTACTATTGTGGGAAGAACAACATCTCAGGCAGAAGGCCTACCAGACAGTATACAATTATGCACTCTCAAGGGCCTCAAGAATTGTCCTTTGTGTAAGGGTTGATGTGTGCAACAGTCAAGATTTACTAGACTTCACTCTTAGCAATCATGTTTGTTCAAAATTCTATACCAAATCTCCTATCATCCGGGCTATTTCATATTTTCAGAATTTCTTAGGATATGTTTCAGTTTCATCATAAAACTAAATGTTATAGATATTTGAATCTAGATTGACACATCATTACCAATCACTCAAACTCACAGTTGACATTATACATTCTATGGGTTTGGTCAAATAGTGACCCATAACCACCATTATAGTTTCATACAGAGGATTTCTATTACCCTAAAAATCCTCTGTGCTCCCTTATTCACCCCTCTTTCCCCCCAGTCGCTGGCAATAGATGATCTTTTTACTCTCTAGTTCTACTTTTCACAGAATGTCATCTAGTAGGAATCATACAGTAGAGATTACTTTTTTGGAAAAAATAAAAATATTCTCCTATTCTTTGTCTAAATAATCCTATTTATTTGCATTCATTCTTAAAGCAAAGCACTATCATGAATTTGGATGTATGCAGCCATTTAAAATATTTGTGTAAGTGTGGGTACGAATATATATCTACAAATAACATACACAATATTTTAATTTTTAAATACATCTTAAAATGGTACTTTCTTGAAATGTATTTTCATGCAATGTCATTTGCTTTGAAAACTCTCTAGAATGAATAAATGAATATCTAAGGTTATTTAACCAGTTCCATCATACGAATATTTGGATTCCCTTCAGTTTCACCATGACCAAAAAATCTGAAATGAATATCCTTATATGTTTCCATATTTAAATCTGCCAAATGTCTCTAGCATATGTTTGTAATTTCAATCAGTGTTTATGAGTTTGCAGAATTGCAAAATAGCATTCCATGGTGGGGAAGTGGTTTTACAAAACCTGACACTCCCACAAGCAATTTTCAAGTGTTCCTATTTTCAAAAGCTTTTCATGCTCCATATAATTTTCTCTTTTTCTTAGCTCACCTTTTGATTAAATTGTAGATTTTTCCTTACAATATTTCACTAGATGTGTTTATTGTGGATTTTAATCCTTTGCCTGGTATGTGGGCTACTACCCATAACATAGCTTATTTTTGTCACTTATTTTTGAATACTCTTGTCTTGCTATACAAATGTCTGTATTTTCTATTGTTTCCGAACATCATCTTTTGATATTTCTGACCCTATTTTATTCCATTTCAATATTTTTATTAGTGCCTTCTACCTACATAAGGTTAACACTGTTATTACTTTATAGCCTATGATTTAAAAAGTGAGCTCATTTTAAATACCCTTTTTTAACATTAATGAGTTTAAGATTAAAATTATAAATTATTTTAGGTTCCATTTATGTTGTAATATATGTTTATACATATTGTAATACACAAGTTTATATATTATATATTGTCTTCTTTGTTATTTATTTGTAAATATTTCAGTATCTAGTGTAAATTTCTATTAATCCATGAGGTATTTAGATTTTATTTAATAGTTATTTCCTGCATATTGCATGTTTAGTCAGAAAATATGTCTTTCATGTATTGTGTCTATTGTATAGTCTATTTCATAGCTTGATTTTATTGATGTTCAATTTGTAGTATTTTTTTATTGAAGAGAGAGAGAGAGAGAGACGGAAGGACAGACAGGGACAGACAGACAGGGAAGGAGATAAGAAGCATCAACTCGTAGTTGCAGCACCTTAGTTAAGTTCATTGATCGCTTCTCATATATGTCTTGAGTGGGGGGCTCCATCTGAGCCAGTGACACCTTGCTCAATCCAGTGACCTTTGGGCTCAGATCAGCGACCTTTGGGATCAACCAGCAACCATGGGGTCATGTCTATGATCCCACGCCAAGCCAGCGGCCCCACGCTCAAGCTGATGAGCCCGCTCTCAAGCTGGCGACCTCGGGGCTTTGAACCTGGGTCCTCAATGTCCCAGGCCAACACTCTATCCACTGCACCACTGCCTGGTCAGGTCAACTTATAGTATTTTTTAATGAAAGATTTTAAAGTATATTTAGGTTAACTTTATTCATTATAGTTTACAACTTCTGAATCTTGGAAAAATTTAGAAAGCTTTATCAATCAGTTTCTGATGGAGTTCATTTAAAATCTATTACGTTCTTTTTTGTAGTTCTTTTGTGGCTTATGGGGTGTGCTTTTTATATTTCATGTCTTTCTTTTAGGTGAATACAAGTTTATAACAGCTATATCTTTTTTATTGTCTGTCTTATTTTGTGATATTCCTCTGACCTCCTGTGAATTCCTTTTCACTTAAGTGCTAAGGGTTTATGTTTATAGGATTGTTAGGCCAACTTTTATTGATCCAAGTTCATTCTTAACAGTTAGTTCAATCATTGGCCCATTTGTAATAATTTGCTGAATGGCCCATTAGTTGAATGACCATTTCTCTGAACATTCTTTCATCTAACAATTTAGTTTTAGTTAATCAGTTTTAATTTTTTCTTCTTGATGGAATATCAAACACTTTTCAAATGATCTATGCAGGCCTCCTGCTGATACCACATTTAGAAAAATATAAATTCAATCACTAAATTGCTACACTCTTATAATAAGAGTTTTCAATTGAACAATTAAATATTAAAAATATTTTATAAAACCCTAATATATTTCATATAATTGTTTAGAAACCTTTTGTAAGTTAGACAAATAGAGATGTTAAAATGACCTAAACACAGATGATAGCCACTGAATTAAAATGACAATATAGAAATAACTCTTAAAATAGACCAAAAGACATGGAAGAACCTTAAATGCATAGTGCTAAAAAAAAAAACAACAAAAAACAAAAAACAACAACAACAAAAAACAAAAAACAGCCCTGACCGGTTGGCTCAGAGTTAGAGCATTGGCCCAGCATGTGGAGTCCAGGGTTCAATTTCTGGCCAGGGCACACAAGAGAAGACCCATCTGCTTCTCCACCATTCCCCCTCTCCTTCCTCTCTGTCTCTCTCTTCCGCTCCTGCAGCCAAGGCTCCATTGGAGCAAAGTGGCCCGGGCTCTGAGGATGGCTCCATGCCTCTGCCTTAAGTGCTAGAATGGTTCTGGTTGTAACAAAGCAATGACCCAGATGGTCAGAGCATCACCCCCTAGTGGGCTTTCCGGGTGGATCCCGGTTAGGTACATGTGGGAGTCTGTCTCTCTGCTTCCCCGCTTCTCACTTCAGAAAAATACTAAAAAAAAAAAAAAGAAAACAAACAAAAAAACATTGAACATGGAAAGGCTATATATACTCTATGAATCTAGTTCCATGACATTCTGGAAGAGCAAGAACTGGAGAGATTGAAAGGCTTCAGAGGAGGGAAGGAGAATAAATAGAGCACAGGGGAGTTTTGAGCAGTAAAACTGTTCTGTATGATACTGTAATGGGAGATTTAGAGTGTTGTTTAAGTCATTTGTTCCTTATTGACCTTTACTTAAGATGATCTATGCATTATTGAGAGTGGGGTTTAAAGCCTCCAACTGGATTGAGAAGTGTCTATTTTTTCTTTCAATTCTGTCAAAGTTTACTTTATATAATCTGAGACTCTCTTTTTAAATGTGTATATGTTTATTCTTGGTAGATCATCTTGATGATTTGATTTTGTTTATCAATATGAAATGCACTTCTGTAAATCTCCTAATGCTTTGGGACTTAAAATTGATATTTTTTTATATTAGTAGAGCCATTCCAGCTCTCTCTTGGTTACAATTTGTATGACATGTCTTTTTCTAACTGTTCATTTCCATCCTCTTGGTAGCTTTTGGTTTAGTTAGTCCAGGGGTTGGGAACCTATGGCTCGTGAGCCAGATGTGACTCTTTTGATGGCTGCATCTGGCTCACAGATATATAATAAAAAAATATAATAACTTTAAAAATATAAAACATTCTCATGTATTACAATCTATTCATTTCCTACCGCTCATATTCATGGTTGCAGTGGCTGGAGCCAATCACAGCTGTTATCCGGGACAACACCAAATTTTTATTGGATAATGCATAATGTATACGGGTCATTGTGAGGTCAGGAAGTAAAGTTCCCTCCTTTTAATCAAGTAGTCAGCTAGTTAATTCCAGAAACCCTTTTGATGAAGAAGATGGCTAAATAATAAAAAGATGAGGAGTATCATACTTTTCAGCAGGAATGGACAGAGGAATTTGCCTTTGTGGAGAGATCAGGTTCTGCAGTGTGTCTAATATGCAATGATAAAATTGCATCGATGAAATGGTCAAATATAAAGCGGCACTTCGACACACACCATACTACATTTACATCAAAATATCCAGCGGAGGACAGCAGGAAGAAAGCATGCCAATAGCTACTGTGCAGAGTGCAAGCTAGTCAGCAGCAACTCTATGTTTGGACCTAACAAGGTGACTGGAATTCGGCTAGCTTTGCTGGTGCTTTACAATTGTGAGAAACGGAAAGCCATTCACAGATGGCGAGTATGCCAAAACATTCATGCTTGATGTTGCCAATGAACTTTCTGACGACTTTTCAGATAAAGACAAGATAATCAAATGAATAAAAGACATGCCTCTGTTGGCAAGAACTGTTCACAATCATGATGGCAAATCAATTTGAGGCAACACAAGTGAAGGACATAAATGCAGCACCATTCTTTTCTCTTGCTTTGGATGAGTCAACAGACGTAAGCCATTTATCATGTTCAGCGTGATTGCAAGGTATGCTGTCGGTGACACACTACGTGAGGAAAGTCTTGCTGTTTGTCTATGAAAGAGACGATAAGAGGGGAAGATTTATCAAGTGTTTCACTGAGTTCGCTAAAGAAAAAAATCTACCAATGGATAACCTTATTTCAGTGTGTACTGATGGTGCTCCATGCATGGTGGGGAAAAACAGAGGATTTGTAGCGCTTCTTCATGAACATGAAAAGAGACCCATCCTAAGTTTTCACTGCATCCTACATCAGGAGGTGCTTTGTGCTCAGATGTGTGGCAAGCAGCTTGGTGATGTAGCTGGTCATTCAGGTGGTCAACTTTATTGTTGCCCGAGCCTTAAATGATCACCAGTTTACAACACTGCTGGATGAAGCTGGAAATAATTATCCTGGTCTGCTTCTGCACAGCAATGTGCATTGGTTGTCAAGAGGGAAGATGCTCAGCCATTTCACGGCATGTCTGAGCAAAATCTGAACTTTTCTTGAAATGAAAAACATTGAGCATCCTGAGTTAGCTAACACTGTGTGGCTCCTGAAGTTCTACTATCTCATGAACATGACTGAACATCTGAAACAGTTCAATATAAAAATGCAAGGCGTTGGAAATACAGTCTTATCCCTTCAACAAGCAGTGTTTGCATTTGTAAACAAGCTGGAACTCTTCATTGTGGACATTGAAACAGGTCATTTACTACACTTTGAAAAACTGGGAGAGTTTAAAGATGCATGAACAGCAAGTGACCTGCTTAACATCTTGATCTCCAGCAGCTAGCGGGCTTCACATCTAATCTGCAGTCATTCAAAGCACGCTTTGGAGAATTTTGTGAGCGCACTCATCTTTTTAAGTTCATCACCCATCCACACGAGTGTGCAGTGGACAGCGCTGACCTGAATTGCACCCCCAGTGTCTCCATCAGAGATTTTGAGCTACAGGCTGCTGACCTGAAGGCCTCAGACATGTGGGTGAATGAGTTCAAGTCACTGAATGAAGATTTGGAAAGACTTGCATGACAGCAAGCAGAGTTAGCGAGCAAACACAAGTAGGGAGAAATGAAAAAACTTCAACCCGCAGACCAGTTGATTGTCATAACTTGGAACGCGCTTCCCGTCACATACCACACACTGCAGCGTGTGAGTATTGCTGTACTGACAATGTTTGGCTCTATATATGCATGTGAGCAGTCTTTCTCTCATCTAAAGAACATTAAGACCAACCTACAATCACATTTAACGAATGGAAGTCTCAACGCCTGCATGAAGCTTAACCTCACCACGTATCAACCAGACTACAAAGCCATCAGCAAAACCATGCAGCACCAGAAGTCGCATTAATGGTAAGAAGTACTTTATTCATCATTGGTTAGCAACAACATAACAACGTTATTAAAAAAAAAAATCCAGAGACTTATTGTACTTTAAAATTGTTGGTCTTACATAAAATGCACACATTTACTTGTATTTAGTATTAAATATATTGTATGGCTCTCATGGAACTTCATTTTAAAATATGTGGCATTCATGGCTCTCTCAGCCAGAAATGTTCCCAACCCCTGAGTTAGTCTTTTGAAGCATCATGTGCTTGGATCATGGTTGCTGTTTTATTCCATTCTACCAATCTGTATTTTAATTGGTGACTTAAATCCCTTTATATTTAAAGCGATGACTAGTAATGAAGTACTCACTTCTGCCATTTATTATTCTTATGCGTATCTTACATTTTCTATTCTTTAATTTCTCCAATTAATTTCCTTGTGTTTGATTCTTTTTCCCAGTGCATTGTTTTAATCACCTTTTTATTTCTTTTACATTTTTCAGTTATATTCTTAATGGTTACCATGGGGATTGCAGTTCACAATCTAACTTTATAACAATTTATTTTGAAATGATACCTAATTATTTTTAGTAGAATACAGTAACTCTGCTCCTCTCCAGCTCTGCTACCCCTTTATGTTATTGTCACAAGTTACACCACTCCACTTTTGTGCAGTTAACATATTTGCTTTGTGCACTTGTTTTTAAATAACAAAGGAAACAAAAAGAAGAGATATATATCAAAAAGAGATTATACTAGTGCTTATATTTATTTAAGTAGTTATCTATACTGATGATATTTATTCTTTTTTCTTAAGAAATCCTTTATTATTTCATATGATAAAGAAACATCTTTTCATATACTTTTATGACATCTGTTTATCTTCTTTGCTGAGGTGTCTATTAAGGTCTTTGGTCCATTTTTCAACTGGGTTCTTTCTTTTTCTTACTGTTGAGCTTTAAGAGTTCTTTAGTATATTTTGATTAACAGTACTTTATAAAATGTGTGTTTTGCAAATATTTTCTCCCAGTCTGTGGCTTGTCTTCTCATTTTTAAAATTCTCTTCTGACAGTTCTTGGCAGCCCAAAGTTGGTCTGGTGAAGGAACTGATTCCTAGTGCTCCCCATTCTGTTCTCTTCCATGATGTTCTGTTGTCAGAATATCTTTTTCTTTCTTTGCTAATGAACAGCACTCATTCTCCTAATGTACTATACAAGTCTCATTGTGCTAGTTGTATTAATTATTTTTAATAGTGTGAAGTTTTAAAGGGAAAACACACTTAGTTATTTGTGCAGTCTCCAATAACTTTACAGAAACACTTGTTGTTTTAACTGCAAAATATTCACTGCGGCTACTCTTACTTTCTTTAATCAACTTTTGCATTGGCTTGTGTAACCAATGAGAAAAAGTCAAGTCTACATTTCCACGTCTGGTAAACAACTCTTCCCCTTAGCTGGGAGAAAAATAATGTATTGAGGCCAAAAGAAACAGAACACTTTTAATTTTCATAACGACTCCTGTTCACAGGTCTTAGACGGTTTACACTTCGTCAAGACTTGAACAAGCCCTCTAGCCATTCCTGGGTTCCTGTTTCTCAAAGTCTGCTCCTAACTGAAACCAAGAGATTTAGACTTAAAAGGTTCCCAACGGTGAGGACTGGCCTCTCTTTCGTTCCGTAAATCTCTTCTTCCCAATCATATGGATTATGCACTTGCTTTTACCTGTGCTCTTAATATCAGAGAATGATATGAAATATAAAATATTTTCTAATAATGGAAAATATTTTAAATATTTTTAAGAGAAATTTTTTACATAGAATTTCAAATTACATGCTTATGTATAATTATTATGAGTCTGTAAATGTAAATGTGGGTGTGTGCAGGTGTGCAAAGAATGGGCTCTTCAGATAACAGAAGAGCCCCACTCACTCACTCTCCTGACCCACTGAATCCCTTCAGGCAAAAATAGGGATACCTCTGTGAAACCCTATGATGAGTCTAAACACACTGAAACTACTTGTAAAATGTAAAATCTACTGGTTAGTTTAGAAAACTAACATACAAAAAGTGGTAAAGCCTGACCAGGTGGTGGTATAGAGGATAGAGCATCAGACTGGGACATAGAGGACCCAGGTTCAAGACCCTGAGGTCGCCAGCTTGAGCGCGGGTTCATCTGGTTTGAACAAAGCTCACCAGCTTGAGTCCAAGGTTGCTGGCTCGAGCAAGGGGTCACTCAGTCTGCTGTAGCCCCCTGGTCAGGGCACATATGAGAAAGCAATCAGTGAACAACTAAAGTGCCACAATGAAAAACTGATGCTTCTCATCTTCTTCCTTCCTGTCTGTCTCTCCCCACCTATCCTTCTCTCTGACTCTCTATTTCTCTCTGTCAAAAAAAAAAAAAGAGTGGTAAGTGACTTATTAAAGATCCCAAATACATATTTTCTAGGATTCTTTAACATTCTGTCTCCATTGCTGCTTTTTTCTTTATATACATGAGTATATGTATATAATTAAGTGCCATCTACTATGGGACACAGAGCTCAATAACCTGAATTGAAAGGAAGACTGCTGTATTTATGTATATGGACACACACACACACAAACACAGCTAATCAAAACACCAGCTTCAGGAAAAGTTTTGTGGACTACAAACAACAGAATTCAGACTGATGTAAAAGGAAAACAGAGCCCTGTCCATTTGGTTCGGTGGTAGAGCATCAACCTGGTGTATATGTGTTTGGGTTTGATTCCCAGCCAGGGCATATAGGAGAAACACCTATCTGCTTCTCCACCTTCTCCTTCCCCTTTCTATCTCTCTCTTCTGTTCCCACAGCCAAGGCTCCACTGGAGCAAAATTGGCCCGGGGTACTGAGGATGGCTCCATGGCCTCTGCCTCTGGCACTAGAATGGCTCCAGTAGCAATGTAGCAATGCCCCAAATGGGCAAAGCATTGCCCCCTAGTGGGCATGCCAGGTGGATCCCAGTCAGGCACATGCGGAAGTCTGTCTATCTGCTTCTCACTTCAGAAAAATACCAAAAAAGAAAGAAAAGAAAAGAAAGAAAGGAAAAGTACAGCAGTCTCACAAGTGACAGGAACTATAAAAGCATCAGAAATCCAAAACACGAGCCGACCTGTCTTTATGCATTTTATTTTTGCTTCTCTTCTGTAACTCTGCTTTATGATTTCTCCCAGCATCCATGATTTAATTCTGCTTCTTGCACACAGGAAAAACATAAAGAGGCCACAGCATCTCGTAACAACCCGATTAGTTTTCACCCTCTGCTCTTGCAATCTGTCCCAAACCAGTTCCAATTTTCTAGAAGAAAATCTGATTGGACAGGCTGAGTGAGATGACTTTCCCCAATCCAATCAAGTGTCGCTAGGGAGTTTGCTGTGAGGTCTGACACAATGCCCTGAAAATCTCTAGTTTGCAGTCTGGTAAACAGTAAACACTGGGGTGCAGGAATGAGAGACGAATAGCCAAAACATGAAGGATCTTTAGCGCAATGAAAATATTCTGCCTGAAATTCTAGCGATTTCCATTCCACATCTGTCCACATCCATAGAATTTTCAACACGAAGAGTGAACCCTGAAATAAATGGGAAACTTGGAGTGATCATGATGTCTGAGTGTATGTTCATCTGGGTGAAAACGCATCATTCTGGTGAGTGATGTTGATAAGGGGAGGCTGAGCATCTGAGCGGGTGGGTGCGTGAGGAACCTCTGTTCCTTCCTCTTCATTTTGTTATAAGACTAAAGCTAGGATAGGAAATACTTTTAAAATAGAATTAGAAATAAAGTAAGCCATAAATCTTCACTTATCTTTATTATTGCCAACACATGCATGTCAATGATTGAGGACAGTGCTTCTAACTTTTAACTTACATATTTCTTGTCACACATGTAAGCAAACCCCACATTCTAAAAGGTCTGAGCAATAGAAACATCCAAAAGATAATACTCACATATAATGCTCCAAAAAGTGAACTTTTAAAAACATGTTCAGAAAAGAAAACCTCAATAATCATCAAACATAGATCATTTCAGTTCACAAAATTAATGCTGGTTACAGCTAAGATGCTATGGAACCAATAATATCCATAACCGCTGAGGATAAAGTTCAATTTTTTTTTTTTTACAGTTTGTTATTTGGATCCTGACTCATAAGTGCAATATTTGGCAAACACTTAGCAGAAGTGTTTGTAGTTTAACCCCCCAAAAGACCTGCGTATTCTAAGTGTCATGGCAATGGGCTATTTAAAAGATGAAGGATTGCTAATCGTTGGGGGTGCTCACAAGGTAGAGGTGAATGTGAAAGTCAGGGACGCTGCTCAGCAGAGCACTGAGACAGTCTGGACAGTTTTGAAGGGTAAAATTGGAGGACTCGGAGCTTTTGTAGCCTGAGGCTACGGCATGAAGCCGCCACAGTGTTCCCTTGCCTAGAAACCACGGAGCAGTTGGAAGTATCATTGTGGGAGTAGGGAAAGTGCTCAGAAGCATTTGAAGTATTGTATTTCTGAGTACACAAAAGATAAAAAGCATTGCAATGCAGCATTACCATATCTGAATCCATCCGGTGTCTATATGACAAAATCTCTTTGGGTTTTTATAACAGAGACACGAGAGGAAACAGCAAGGGAAAATAGTATCACTTTATTTCACATGAGAACATTGGAGACTTTACAGTGAAATGTTTCTTTATTTTAATTCAGAGACACATAGGAATAGGCATAAAGACTGCTTAATGCCTTGCTTTCAGATGTAAAGGCATACTTCCTACAGTCATCCCCAGAAACACAGGCTATGAAGGCTGGCTCCCAGTAACTGTCCACCTCATTGACCCATGGGGCCCAGCTGCACTTCCTTAGTATTTATGGCTCTGGTCTTTCCAGTGAGTTGGCATCATATGCTGTCAGCCAGGAAGTTTTCTTAAAATAATAGCCCTCCTATTGGAGCTGTTTACTGCCAATGGTTAAAATCAAATGTAGTGCATGTCAGCCAGAAGAATCGAAATGTGAAAATTAGAGCCTGAGCACTTTTCATGTCTCATGGAGCCCTCACACTAAATGTATTCCTGATGAAGGTGGGTAGAAGGCATCGAATAATTTCAATTACAGTCAAATTTTAATACAATACTATTGCCGTCTCCTTTCTGTAAGTAAAACTTCAATGGAAGAAACAAGGACAACATGAAAACCCAACCTCATGTGTTAATTAATATTCAATCTGGTATGCATTCTTGATCCTCACAAGGTAGAAAACATTATTTTTTAACTGATAAAACAATTCTGGCAATTTTTTAGGCTAGACTAAAAATAAAACATTATGCAAGATTTGATGGGGAGGATTAGATGTAGGTCCCCAAGTTTATTACAGAAAAAAAATTATGTGGGTTCAAGGGGCCAGTTTTATTATCCTAGAGCAGGGGTCCCCAAACTTTTTACACAGGGGGCCAGTTCATTGTCCCTCAGACCGTTGGAGGGCTGGACTATAAAAGAAATCTATGAACAAATCCCTATGCACAATGCACATATCTTATTTTAAAGTAAAAAAACAAAACAGGAACAAATACAATATTTAAAATAAAGAACAAGTAAATTTAAATCAACAAACTGACCAGTATTTCAATGGGAACTATGGGTGCAGATGCATCCTGTGCTCCTCTCACTGACCACCAATGAAAGAGGTGCCCCTTCCGGATGTGCAGCTGGGGCAGAATAAATGGCCTCAGGGGGCCGCGTGTGGCCCCGCGGGCCGTAGTTTGGGGACCCCTTTCCTAGAGGAAGATATGCTGAATATATCATGCAGATCTTATATTATAATCTGAATCATTACTAAAAAATACAACATGTCTCTGGCAAGATAGCTTGGTTGATTAGGGCACTGTCTTGAAGCTCAGAGGTTGCCAGTTCGATCTCTGGACAAGGCACAGACAGGGGCAGGTTGATGTTCCTGTATCTCTCTTTCTCCCTTCCTCTCTCTAAAATTAATAAGGTAGGTAAATCATTTACCTACCTTATCTCCCTTGGCTCTAATTCATTATAATGGGGTACATATTATTACCTCCATCCTGTAGATGAGAAAACTATGGTAGAGGTATTAAATCAGTTTTTCCAAGGTCAGAAGCTGTGACTTGAACCCAAGTCTATATACAATTTTAAAGCCACATACCATGTTTTCTCTTTTTAAGTCAAACTATTTTCTAACAAACTTTCCTATTAAAATACCTATGTTCTGACAATTTGACAAATTTAGTATATTTGTAGAATTCTAAAAGTATCACCGCATGTTATCCAAATCAAATTTTAGAACATTCCTCTCATCCCAAGAAAAGAAACTTTGAGCCCATTTTGAGTCACCCTTCATGGCCACCTCTCTTGTTAGGTAGCTGCTGGGCCACCTTCCATCTCTGTAGGTCCGACTTCCCTGGTTCGTGCATATGAGATCACACACGATATAGTCTGCCATGCCTGGTCTCTTCACTGAACACAGCACCCTAGCAGTTTTTGAAAGATAATTTATTTTTAATATTTCTGCTTAACTATCTCAAAGAGAAATATTCAAAAATTATCAGTTAAAAAATTAGAGTTATAATCCTTGATGTATGCAGTTTAATCTATCTGGGGAGTTACTATAATGTGTAACTTTAAAATTTAAAGAGAGAGGTTAGTTAACGATGGAAGTGTACTGGAGACCAATGAACCCTACAAAAATGAGGATTACCAGGATATAATGAACAGAAATCCAATAAAACAAGCCTTAGGAAGTTTCTATTACAATAACATATGTGAAGAAACTTTCTAATCCTAAAATGCCATATTTTCTCAAAAGCCTTTTTTTTTGTTATCAAGCTTTTAAAGTTATAAAATCTGAAAAAAATCTTTCAGCAATGGCACGTTGTAACAAAATTCCATTAATTTATTTGATATGTAGGTGGGTGGTATTAGAAATTGACAGTAATAGCTATCTAATCAGAAATAAAAAGGACACAATTATTTTAGTCAACAATATTGGCTAATTGTTATTTAAAATTTATGTGTAGAAACCTATTGGTTGCTTCTAATTTTCAATTCAATGACATTTCAATTTTGTAGAGGCTGTGATTCTGATAACTACAAGCCAAAAAATAATCATTGTTAAATACAAAAAAGATCTAAACAAACCCCAAAAAAACTCAGTGGCCCTGGTCAGTTGGCTCAGTGGTAGAGTGTTGGTCTGGGTGTGGATGTCCTGGGTTCAATTCCCAGCCAGGGCACACAAGAGAAGCGTCCATCTGCTTCTCCACCCTTCCCCCTCTCCTTTGTCTCTGTCTCTCTCTTCCCCTCCTGCAGCCAAGGCTCCATTGGAGCAAAGTTGGCCCCAGTGCTGAGGATGGCTCCATGGCCTCTGCCTCAGGCACTAGAATGGCTCCGGTTAGAGCGGAGCAATGCCCCACATGGGCAGAGCATCACCCCCTGGTGGGCATGCCAGGTGCATCTCAGTCAGGTGCATAAAAAAAAAGGAAAGGAAAAAAAGAAATATCACTGATAAGTATCAATATATTCCAAAGGAAAACAAAAAATAAAAGAGAAGATACAAACATTTTCCAAATCAAGAAAAAATACCTCTGCCATAAACAGAAAGCAATACAAGTCAGTAGAAATGAAGCTTAGATTTGCTGAACTTCAGGCCTGGAAGCAAAGAGACATAGCAGAGGGCTAGATGCCTTCAAGGCAAAGGAAAGAAATGCTTAACAGTGATGGAGGCTCCAGGCAAGGAGTCGGGCAGGACTCCTCACCAACGAACCGAGGCTGAGCAAAGCAGCCACCATTGCCCGGTTAGGGGTTACATAATGCCACCACATAGGGTGACACTGAGAGTCTGAACCCAGGCCCTCCGCCGGAAAGCAATCTGATGGGAGGTGGGTGGGTGTCTTGTTTGTGAAGTACCAGGGTGTGGGTATTAAAGGAGGGGACAGTTTTTGACAATCGAGGTTTCCAATGCAGGAGTGACTCCTGTCGGGAAGTCTGCTGAGCTGGCGGAAATGGTGCCGCCCATGAAAGCAACAAGCCAAACCAAGAGGGGAGCTTTTCATCACTTATTTCAATGGTCTGAGCACGTCCTAAACCCCAGGAGGAGCTGACAGCCTGGGCCATTCCCCACACTTCCCCCTCCCTGCCATGGCACTGCCCTCGGTCCAGGTGCAGGGGGACCAGCCGAAGTGGAGGTCGGGGTGTTCCCATGTACCCCACACCCAGTTTCCCTTATTGTCTTCTCAGCTTTATTGAGGTATAACTGACAAATAATAATGTATGTTTGATATGTAAATGTTATCATTTGAAATTCTACCTGTATGTTGTTAAACGAACTCGCCAAGCTAACACATCCATTACCTTGCAGTTTCCTTTCTCTGTGAGAAAGAAGGCTGAAGACGCACTGTTTGAGCAGATTCCAAGCAGGCAGTACAGTCTGATTAGTGCTGGTCACTGTACCAGACGCACTGAAGTTTGGATCCGGGTGGCTACGTCATCCTTTAATAGTGGTAATTCTGACTTCAGGAGTTCTGTTGTCATTATTTAATCATCTCCAAAAATATTTAAGAAAATATTATGTGGTTTCCTTGTTTTACATGTACAGTTTTTGTATAAAGACGGAAATAATATCACTGAGACTCAAATCTCAAGTCATTGTCCCCTACATACATGTTTTTAAAAAATATAAAACAGTTTCCTACAGGGCGGAAATTGTCTCCAGGTACATACAGGGGGTCCTCGGGTTACGACACAGTTCTGTTCCTATGACAGTGATGTAACCTGAATTTTGGTGTATGTCAAAACACACCCTAGCCTAACACAAACAAAGCACTTGCTCTTTTAACATTCCAGAATGACATAGGTAAGCCTATGGGTAGATGCCAATGCTCTCATTAATATGCCGCATTACTACGTGTTCTTCTGCTGCATGCAACCAAACTAGTTCACCCAGGAGTCCGTAAGTACCACGCTAACGGCATAAGCCGAAACACTCATGTCTTCCTTTTTTAAAGTTTTTATAGGAGTGAGTGTCATAAACTCAAAACATCATATGCCGAGAATGTGTGTGTAATTTCCAAGTGTCCATCCCCTTTTTCACAGGATGCTTCACTGGCACCCCCGCCCAACCAACATTACACGGTCACAGCCAAGCAAGCGGCCCGGAGAGGTCTGTGATGGATCTGAGTGAGGCGCTCACCCAGAATATTTCAAGCAGCACATGTCTGATCGCTTTTTGTTGTCTCCAAGAATGCAGTACTATGTTTCCATATAATTAAGCTGTAAAGAAAAACTACTTACATTTTATTTCCAAATTTTGGGAGAAGAGGGTGTTAGGAGAAGTGTGAGGCTTTGATTAATAAGCACCATGCTTGTGATTTGGTATAAATAGGGACCGTTAAGACAGAAAATGACCTGCTATGGAACACTGAGCATCGCAATTCGATTGCCATCAAGGCTTTCTCTCTTTCCTTAAAGCACCTTAAAAAAATTCTGGATGCTGTTTATGTATGCTGTTTCATAAGGAAGAAACTGGTACATTCTTTATTAAAAAGTCATGTTGTCTGACCAGGTGGTGGCGCAGTGGACAGAGCATCAGACTGGGATGTGGAAGACCCAGGTTTAAGACCCTGAGGTCGCCAGCTTGAGTGTGGGCTCATCTGGCTTGAGCAAAAGCTCACCAGCTTGGACCCAAGGTCTCTGGCTCCAGCAAGGGGTGGCTTGATCTGCTGAAGGCCCGCAGTCAAGGCACATGTGAGAAAGCAATCAATGAACAACTAAGGTGTCGCAAAGGCAATGAAAAACTAATGATTAATGCTTCTCATCTCTCTCTGTTCCTGTCTGTCCCTATCTATCCCTCTCTCCGACTCTCGCTCTCTGTCCCTGTAAAAATAAAAAAGTATTATGTTATGTCTCCTTTCTTGTGTGTTTGGGGAGAAAAATGTTCACGGTCAACACAGTGTTTCATAATTTTCTCCACAAAGAAAGGTTAAAGATAAGAAACACTCAAATGACCAAGCCCGAAACAAAGAACACCTCTCCCAAGCAACCCCCGACGAATGAGTGCAGATTAACAGTTCATTGTGTTAGTGGAGTCTCCTGGTTAACAATCTCTGTGTGTGGTGTATCAGACGGACCCACAGACGACTACGCAGCCTTGCCCCGTCAGCCGCGTGGGGAGAGCTGCACATCCCACAGCACTGTTGAGATGAAGGCCCCAGGGCCCTCTCTGCATTTGTACAGATGATGTCACACTCCTTGCCTAGGCGCCTGATATTCCCAGATCTGCATCTGGGACCTCTGGCGGCTTCCTTAGGCCGTGAGGAAGGTGGGAAAATGTGAAGATACTTCTCCCCTCTCTGACTCAGTACCAAGTCCCTTTTCACTCCTGGCCTTCCTTCTCATCTCACTGTCACTGACCCAGCATCCACGCAACTGCAGGTGTCCTCTGTTCAGAGCTCTCTGGACAGCGAGGAGACCCCATGCCTGTGCTGATCCACCGGCCTCACCTGGTGCACCAGGTCATGTTCATGGGGGGGGGCAGGAATGGAACAGGGGAAGGTCACCACATCTCTCGTTCTAACCTGTTCCTTCTACTATTGCAGTAACTTATTAATGGTTTGCTTGTTGCTTTTATTTGAGGTCTTCTGCTTTGATTACCTACTTGAATACTTGAGAGTTCAGCTCTCTCCTGTTCAGCTGAGATTCTCACAGTTATACACATTTTCTTCAAAGGTTTCAAAAAGCCATTCTAAGTGTGTCCCTACTCGTTTAAATGTCCTGTCTTCACGGAGAAGTATTATGGAGCTCCGCTGGGGCCTGCACTGTGCTAACAAAAGAATCCAATGTTCTCTCTATATAAATAATATATATAATATATAAACAATATATATACACTTAGACATAAATATTCAATGACAAGGAGCCATAAGGTTTACAAGGAGATCTACCACAAAATAGCAGTATCATACCAGTGCCTTATTTTCCTTACTTATAAGGCAGACTCTAATTGATGAGTCATAACCTGTTAGAATTCTCAGTCTAATATGATCCAAGAAAGTTTTCTGGAGTTATGCATTTGGGTGATCACATTACCAACAATCAAAACTCCTGTTATAGCTGGTATACCCCTGCTCACCCAGGTGTCCTGTCAAAATAATGAGATGGTCAAAATGCACAGTGCTCATCTCATGTTTGAGGCCCAAACCAGGCACCTGAGTGTCGCATATGTCACGGGGAGAACATGTCAGCAGAATGATTTTGATTTGACAGAAATCTACTGGCTTACCCATCACAACTTCAGAAGTACCAGTCCATTCAAATGATATAGTTAAAACTTCTTGGTCAAAAAATACAATGTGGGTTTATTCTAATGTGGACTCTATGTTCACAATTTACCTAATAACTGATGTATATTTAAATAACAGTGAGACAACAAGGAAAATGTCACCCATCACTGAACATTCTGGGATGTATTACAGACCTGGATAGTAGAGGCCAGATGAGTTTTGCTACCCCCAATTCTCACTCTCAAGAAACACGTTTCCACATCATCCAAAAATATTCACCTTAACGCAGGAATTATAATATTAAAGAAGATTACATAACATTTCTTAAACATTCAAACATTTGCTTCTCTATTTCCTTCTTTAAAAACTTGGACAAAGAGCTGTAGTCTAGATGGCCTTCCTTCTTGTGTAATAATTTTAAATGTCCCTCATATAGGTCTTGGTTATTCCTACATCTACCTGTTCTGAATTCCTCCTGTTTCTTTCACAATTTTCTTCCATCAAATTACTTCACTTTCGTATATTCAACACACACAGAGGTACTTAGAATAAAATCTTCTCCAACAAATTTGAAAAATTTGGTTTTGATCTTCTCAAATTTCTTACAGCAGGAATCTATTCACTCTTGGTCCACATTTGCTCATTTTCAAAACTTTCCCTTTAAAATTGAGATGATATTCTTAACACTTTGATTGCTTTCTTGATAGCTACCTTTATAGCTTTTCCATAGTAATTGATAACATTGAAGTACATCCAAGTCTTCTGAAAATACTATTTTTCCCCTTTCCTTCTACTTTCTGCTGATTCTCCTTTTAGGTAGATTCTTTTATTTATATTAGTGAAGGATTAGGTCACTGCTATTACTCCAAGTCTGACCATTGAATGAGTCAGTTATTCTATGCATGGGGTTTTAGTAAAAACCATCCAGTCATGAGATGTTTATGTTACTTTCAAGTCTTTCTAGATGATCTTCTTTCTTATTTATCTATTCCAAGCCCTGGAACAAGCCCTGCCTCTCTCTCCTCCAGGCCCCAGTTCTCTAACTCACTAGCTACATTTCAAGCCACACTGTATACTGTCTTCTCTAGGTTACCAACCATGGTATTCTCATTTAACTTGTGGGTTCTTTGTTTTCTCAAGGTTTGCCTCATACACAGGTCAAGGCAAACCACTCTTCTTATATAGACTTGGTTTAAGAGATCAAGAGAGTGAAGCATTTTTTGGATATTGCAATGAAGTCCAGAAGTGATATTTATCCTCAATGAAGACTGCTTTCCTGTTCACTAATATGTGGCCTTAAAGAACTACTACATCTCTTAAGAGAATACAGCCGCTAATCTTAACAGGGTGTGCTACACAGAATGAATGATTTAGCTGTTGTTGCTTTCAAGATTGTCTTTTTCTTGCAATGGTTTATGTTGTGATTGCGGGCCTCTTATGTTTAACCTAGTGGTTCTTAACCTGGGTTCTATCAAACCCTAGGGGTTCGATGAGTCAGTCTCAGGGGTTCGAAGAAGCCTCTGCCACGGAGGCCAGAATAAAGTAATACCGTAATTTGTTGTGAGTTCATGCACTTTGTTGGTTTTGTTCTTTGAGTAAGGTGATGTTCATGCACGGCTCATTTTGTGCACCAGTAAAAAAACATATACCTATGTCTTGAATTTGAAAAAAAAAATCGTATTTTATTTATCACTAAAGAAGGGTTCGGTGAATGCGCATATGAATCTGGTGGGTTCTGTACCTCAAAAAAGGTTAAGAACCACTGGTTTATCCTAACATTTGCTGATCTTAGCTGTATAGATTGTTTTCTTCAGATTAAAAAAGTTTTCAGTCTCTATTTCTTCAAATACTTTTCTGTCCTTGTCTTTTCCTTCTGAACTATGTTATGTGTGTGCTGCTGTACTTACTGGAGTCCCATAGATCCCCGAGACCTTATCTTAACTTTTCCTTCCTGGTCTTCATATTGAATACTCTCTTTTGATGTCTTCAAGTTTACTGTTTCTTCTGCCAGCTCAAATCTGCTGTTGAGCCCCTACAGTAAAATTTTATTTTCAATTTTTCAACTTTAGAAATTTCATTGGGTTCTTTAGTATAATTTTTATGTTTGTAATTTTTATCATTAATTTTTAATAATTATCATAACTACTAATTTATAAGGAGTCACTGTCTTCAAACTTTCCTTTAAATCTTAAACATGGTGTTCTCTGAACATAATTATATACTTTATACTATACTAGTACTATAGTAATCATACTTCAAACACATTTATAATTGCTGCTTTGACTTTCTGCTAATCAAACATTTTGTTCCTTCTTGGCAATTTCTCAAAACAAGCAAACAAATGTTTAATTACAAAAGTGATTGTGGTAAAAGCAAAATAAAAATCAAGTCATCTCTGTTAAGGGTTAAGATAGAAGAGTAGTGTGTTTATGGGGACCCTTTTTATTTAAACCATTTTAGGAATATTATTCTAAGCATATTTTATGTGTCCACTCTCCTTTTGTGTACTGTTAAAATAATCAGAATACAAAATATCTTCTGTAATCTTCATTCTCCTTTACAAAACTGTCCCCATGATGCCCTTTGCTCTTTTTCCATTCTATTTGGTGAATAATGCTATAATTAAATATTACACTGATTTATATATGCCCACAGTTTCCAGATACATTATTTTAGATCAAGCAAACATATCACTAAAAATAAGAAACAAACTTAAAAAGTATAGAATGTATAATGAGTGGATACTGAATGCTTTATATGTTACAAATTAATTAAGGGCAGCCATGTTTTTCTGGAAGTTACCTTATATGACACCTTCTCCACAGGAATTCAGGAAGCCAACACTTTTCAATTGTGCTTCATTATGTACTGATGAGCTGCATTACAATCCATCCTCTGGTCCAATGCGTGCTTTCAAGTACAAAAGTTACAGAATTTTTTTCAGAATCATTGCTCCCACTAAATTCAACTTCTCTTTTTTAAGCAAGAGAGACAGAAAGAGAGACAGAGAGAGGGGCAGATAAGGACAGACAGGTAGGAAGGAGAGAGATGAGAAGCATCAAATTTTTGTTGTGGCACCTTAGTTATTGATTGTTTCCTGATATGTGCCTGGACCGGGGGGGTGGTTACAGCAGACCAAGTGACCCCTTAATCAAGCCAGTGACCCTGGGTTCAAGCCAGAAATCTTGAGCCTCAAGCCAGAAACCTTTGGCCTCAAGCCAGTGAGCATGTGGTCATGTCTATGATCGCATGCTCAAGCCAATGACCCCATGCTCAAGCTGGTGAGCCTGCACTCAAGCTGGTAACCTCAGGGTTTTAAGTCCAGGTTCTCTGCATCCCAGGGTGAAACTCTATACAATGTGCCAGCATCTGGTCAGGCAAAGTCAGTGTTTTTGTTTGTGCCTCAGTTCATCTATTCATTTCTCCATGAATTAATTTCTGCCAAGTCAGCTCTAAATTTTTTTTCCCCAAACACTGAATCCAAGTAGTAGATATCTTATACTCAGATTAAAACTACCCATCACACAAGCCTTTTTATTATAGTTATTATTTTTAACAATGTTTCTTAAACCTAAATTTCTAGGCTAATGGCATGATTGTACACTACATAAATTTAAAACTGTTGGCTTTTTTGATGTATTCTTTATAAATATCTAAAAATATATTATAAATTAAGCTAGAGCAGTAGAGAAAATGGGAGTTTATAAACATGGATTAACTCATTGGCTATAATGTTTATTTAATACATGTATATTTTATAGTTATTTTAAAAACAATCTTGACTGTTATTAAAATTTTGCGTATTTATGTCCAAGAATTATTTCATTAATATATTTGTATGTATGTATAGATATATATGCATATGTATATGTCTTTATCTTATAAATATAGATTTATATTTATATAATTGAAAATAAGCTGAGGCCCTGGCCAGTTGGCTCAGTGGTAGAGTATCAGCCCAGTGAGTGGATGTCCTGGTTTTGATTCCTGGTCAGGGCACACAGGAGAATTGAACATCTCTACCCACCCCCTCTCCCTTCTCTCTCTCTCTCTCTTCTTCTTCCACAGTCATGGCTCAATTGGTTTGAGCACATAGGCCTCAGACACTGAGGATAGCTCAGTGAAGCCTCTGCCTCATGCACTAAAAATAGCTTGATTGCAAGCATGGCCCAAGGTGGGCAGAGCATCTTCGCTGGACAGGATTGCTGGGTGGATCCTGGTCAGGGTGCATGCAGGAGTCTATCTCCCCTTCTCTCACTTGGAAAGAAAAAAAAAAGTATAAACTGAATTTTATGTAGCTCTTTATATCTTTGCATTTTTATCTTATTTGCCCTTTAATATTTTGCTTATCATTAAATATTAACCAAAATTCAATTCCTACTTAATATGTAATTGTTCATATATGCAGCACTTTAGTCAAACATTTCCACATTGTTCATTAATTTGTTTCCTCCAGAATATTCATCCTCGTATATAACACTTTGATGAACAGCCTTAGAAACAAACCTGAGCTTGCATTTCTGATTATTTATGGCACTACTTCTAGGAAAAGTCTTGAGTGGCTGAGCAAATGGAATTGTTTGAGGGCTAAATAAAAGCTTCTAACACATATTTTAAACTTGGTCAGGCACTATTTTATACTCCCAGCAGAACAGTACATAGGGACTCCCATCCTCTCCTGATTTTCCAAGATGTCTGGTTTTTATATAATAAAAACTAAAAACAATAAAACAGATCTGTATACTTTGCACTTGGATTAACTCCTGCTTTTTTAAATGACCTCTGTGCTCTCAGTGAAAAGCATGAGTCCAAGAGGTGAAAAGAAAGACATTTAAGCTCAGATTATTAATAATGCTTTTCAAAAAGGCACTTAAAACTTCTGCTCTTTGAGTTTATATTAGGAAACATTCTTCTTAAATGTCAGTGAGCTTGCTTTCCAAATGCATTTACTTAACCATCCTTATTAATAATTCTGGTCTTATTTTAATAAAACATATCTAATCAAAATGCTTTATATTTCATTTAAATATTGCAGACGAATCAGAATATATTAATCATGTACATGCAATCAGCACATTAGAAATTTTAGAGCTATATCACTATTGATTTATTGAGATATGTCAGCTACCAAAGGTAGCAAGTAATGAAATGAGTACAAATAATTTATACTGGATAAAGTCTAATATTTCTTAAGAATTTTTGTGTAAGAAAATGCTCATGCTAAACTATAATGAACTAATTATTTTAACTAGAACAATCTCAGATAAATTTATATTGAGATTTTTTTTTAAAATCATATTTATAGTCCTTCATAAGAAAATACTTTTTAAAATATTTTGGTCCCCTTGACAAAGGGAAGAGAAAAAATATCCATCACATGAGATTTTAATTATTGTTCTGTTTTCCTGTTAAAATGACAATAGGTAGATTGAGTTTAACAAATATCGTAAGAGTCCATGCTTTTTGACCAAATAAAGATATTTTTGAGGTCTGATCTTTTTCTCTTGGTTACTAGTGAAGTATCATTTTGGAAAATGGTCTTTTTTTATTCTGGGGGTCTGGTCTCTTCCAAGTTCACCATTACGTTGTTATCTTCCTAATTTTGCCAGTGAGAAGTAATCAGCCAAAATTCGTCTACTAGGAGAGAAGTGACGCTTGAGGAGTTACAGACGCGAAGTTCACGGTTGGCTACCTGGAAAACTGCGTTTGTGCCGCAAAGCAGAAATTTTGTGAGGATAGCTCAAAGATTTTTAAAATTGCAGCAATTTTTATACTGCAGGCTGCAATTGCTGGAGGTGGATCCTCTGACCTCCGCTGTTACTGGGATATATGAAGAGGCTTCCATCTTCCTGAAGAAGCCTTGACCGACTGTAAATGCTGCATCTGCCCATATAGGTACATCTGCACCTATCAGGGTTACGTATGAGTTACAGTTCACATTACAACAGGTGCAGTATTGGCAGCATGTTGACTTTTTATGAAAATTACTGAGAAAGTGAAAAGGAAAACTATTCACAGCTGTTAGATCTTGTACACAGGCTTTGTTACTGTAATTGCTTTCTGCTGTATACATGTATATATTTTCACTTTATTGTTTTAGCATTAAATGTACCAAATTAGCTTGAATTTCATAGTTAATAATTGCATTGAAAATGACTCTTTACATCTACAAAAGACTAGGATAGCATGTGTAACTGTCAACATAAAAAATGTTAAATTAATTCCTGAGATGTTTCTTCCAGGGAAGATGTTTAATCATGTAACATAAAAGCCTTCTTCGCATTTATACATCTTGCACGGGAGATTCATTTCGACTAAGACTCGTTTCAGAAGCCATGGGAGGGAAAGTACTTGCTCTATTGCTTCACCACCAGGAAAGGTGTGAGGAAGAGCACAGAGGCAGAGGTGACCTGCAGGGGCAGCTGATGAGAGCGTGGTGGAGCTGAGAGACTGAGGCGATTACCCAGGACGCCCTTCTCAGTGAACAAGCATGGGGCAGCTGCTCCGGCTACTGCATTTGCAGCAGAGGGAACCTCTGTAGCTTTGAATTGTAGAAGAAAACGGTAAAAGTTAGCAATGACTGTATTTTAAAAGTTTGATCATTGGTTTCAGAATAGAAGAATGAGACTCAAATGAGTTAATCAAAAGGACCTAGCATGAAAAAGAAAGCACTGTAATTTTTTAAATGCAGAAACAAAACCTGGAAATAGGTTTAACAG
The DNA here is from genome assembly GCA_037038555.1 of Rhynchonycteris naso. Lineage (NCBI taxonomy): Eukaryota > Metazoa > Chordata > Mammalia > Chiroptera > Emballonuridae > Rhynchonycteris > Rhynchonycteris naso. Next base: position 202,919,980 of record CM072999.1, read on the forward strand.
AAACAATGAAATAAAAGTAAAAAGAGACAATAAACCTACTTCTGAAACTACTGGTTAAGTGTTTCATTAGTTTGAGAATTAAGTAGAAAACATAAGAAACCCTCTACATACATTAATGTATTATATAACATTAAGCTTAATATCTGAAACAGTATAATATATACAGTGGTACCTTGACATGAGTTTAATTCATTTCATGCCCGAGCTCGTGACTCAATTTGTTTGTGTGTCAAATCGAATTTCCCCATTTAAATTAATAGGAATGTAATTAATCCATTCCAGACCCAAAACTACACAAATTTTTTGTTTTATATGTTTTTAAATAAGAAAAAGTACTTTATAAATAACAAATACATACACACACACACACACACACACACACACATATACACATAAGAGAATGTAAAGAAACTGGTTTATGAAGTGTATTTACCTTCAAGGTCAGGGAAAATGCTGGCAGAGGAGGAGACTGGTGGAAGAGGTTTTCATTTCGTGTACTATTGCTTAGCATAACTTACTCTCTACACACTTAACGCTCCATTTAATTGCAAAATTTAACTTACACATTACGTATAATCTGTAACTTTATCACTAAACTTACTTGCTATATTGTTACTTTGCTTAATCATCATTATTTTCTTCACTGACTTTAGGCTTTTTTGCCACACTTTCCTCACTTTCACTTAGAGGCCATTTCAACAAAAATCTTTCCATGGAAGATTGTTTCTTCCTCCCTTTCAGGATGTTCAGCAAACCATCTAGTGGAGGGTGGCAGAAGTTTGTGATTCAAATATCCACTCGTGACTTAAAGCAAAAAGTCCCACGAGTGACTGCTCGTCTCTCAAATTGCTCTTGATTTCAAGTGCTCGCATGTCAAGGTACCACCGTACTGCATTATTTCATCTGCATGTGGACTCCAAGAAAAAAACAACAACAAAGTGATGGAAACAGAGATCAGATTTGTGATTGCCAGAGGTGGGGGGTGTAAAGTGGGGGGGCTGGATGAAGGCGGTCAAAACGTACAAACTTAAAGTTGCACTGTAATTATGTTCTGGGGATATAATATTCAACACGATGACTCTACGTAGCAATACTCCTATCTATTTGATAGTTGCTAAAGGAGCAGATCTTTCATTTCTCATCATAAAAAAAAATAACTGTAACTATTGAGAGGTGGTGGTTGTAAACTTCTTATGGTAATCATTTGGCAGTATGTATATATATATATATAATCATTTAGTTGCAAACCTTAATCTTCCACAATGTTATATGTCAATTATAGCTCAATAAAACTTGGAAAAAATGGGAAATAAAAATGATGAGTTTTTTAACAGTTCCTAACCATTTTAATTCATTTGACTGTCTTCCTACATATGGTGGGTACCTGTTATATATTGTCACTTTCAGAAATATTAAGTATTTTCAAACTCGTTACTTTATATACCAAAAGTCTATAGTCTGGTTCTATGAAAAACCCATAAGAAAGAGCATGTACTGTACCTCCTAAGAGTTCGTTCTGTTATAGATTCACTTAGAAAGTCTCTTTATATTAATAGTGGCAAGAGTTGTTATTGTAGGACAATTGAACTAAAACGGCAGAAGTCAAATCTTTTACTTAGTATTTGGTATGCAAGTCAAGTACATAGTCAAGGTTATGGAAGTGTCCTTCTAGCTTCTGAAAACTATTTCAAAGGTTGTTTATCCCTTTCTGGTACATTAAGGTTTGAGAATTCACTGTCTTTGTACTTCTGACATCAAACTCAGCCAACATTACAAGATACTGAAAACATCTTTTTATCAATAGTTTAGGATTAGTTTAAATTGAAATCTTCTATGCATTTGCTATAAATACATGATAGGTTAACATTGAATATAGAATAATTATTTCCCTTTTTATTCACTTTAGATTTCTATATGATAATTAATAAAGACATGTTTATAAGATTTGAAAACAATTATTAAAAATCGGTCTATGCCTGACCAGGTGGTAGCCCAGTGTATAGAACATCAAACTGGGACGCAGAGGATGCAGGTTCGAAACCCTGAAGTCACCAGCTTGAGTGCAGGCTCAACTGGTTTAAGCAAGGCTCATCAGCTTGAGCCCAAGGTCACTGGCTTGAGCAAGGGGTCACTCAGTCTGTGGCCCTCCAGTCAAAGCACATATGAGAAAGCAATCAGTGAACAACTAAGGTGCCGCAACAAAGAACTGATGCTTCTCATCTCTCTCCCTGTCTGTCTGTCCCTATCTGTCTCTCTCTCTGACTCTGTCATAAAACAAAAACAAAAACAAAAATAGTCTGGGAGTTAAGGCTTTTTAATAAATGAAAATTCACCATGGCAATAAAAATTCAACTCAGAAATGACAATATTTAATTATGGAGGATATTTTTACTTTTATAAAATGAATTAATCAAAAAATTTCCACTTTTATGTAGTGGGACTAAATATTCTGCTTTACTCTAACCTGGGGAATAAGAGTCTTAATGCTTTCATGAATTTCTAGATTAAAAAAGGATTAACATTTAATCAAAAGTTTATGTTTCCATGTAATACATAGGATGACATTAAGTAAAAGAAAATTATCAAATAAAAATACTATACATGAAAAAATATACATGTAACAACAACAAAAAACCCCTCAAAATACATAATTCATTCCAGGTTAGTCAGATGAAAAGATATACAGAAGAAAAAAAAGTGTTTGAATTTTTAATGTTAGGAATAGAAACTAGTAACCATTTTATAACTTCTATATTAATAACACAGACATTTGCTTTATAGCCTTAGAGGTTGTATTTAAGGTTTTAATCCCATTTAATTTTGATGATAAGACCCCTTGAATTATAACCAAAACTAGTACCCCATTTCAACCTAGGTTCTCTTCTGAAACTTCTCACTTGAAGAAATAGCAAATGTAAACAACAGAATCTACTGGCATATGCTATGGGATAACTCAAGATTTTCCTTTTCTTTTGAAATGTATATTTCACAAGTTTTACATAGCTTTGTGAGTGGGAGGCATCACTCTTCCTGATGTCCAGTTATACTACAAGGCCATTGCACTCAAGACAGCCTAGTACTGGAATAAGAACAGGCATATAGATCAATGGAACAGAACAGAGAACCCAGAAATAAACCCACACCTTTATGAACAACTGATATTTGACAAAGGAGGAAAGAACATACAATGGAGTAAAGACAGCCTCTTTAACAAATGGTGTTGGGAAAATTGGACATCTACCTGCAAAAAAATGAAACTAGACCATCAACGTACAAAAACAAAATCAAAATGGTAAAATACTTAAATGGAAGTCATAAAACCATAAGCATCTTAGAAGAAAACATAGGCTGTAAGCTCTCCGGCATCTCTCGCAGCAATATATTTGCCAATTTATCTCCACGGGCAAATGAAATAAAAGACAGGATAAACAAATGGGACTATATCAAACTAAAAAGCTTTTGCACAGCTAAAGACAATAAGAACAGAATAAAAAGACAAACCTCACAATGGGAGAACATATTCGACAATATGTCTGATAAGGGGTTAATAACTAAAATTTATAATGAACTTGTTAAACTCAACACCAAGAAGACAAACAATCCAATCAAAAAATGGGCACAAGAAATGAATAGACATTTCTCCAAAGAGGACCTACAGATGGCCAATAGGCATATGAAAAATGCTCAACATCACTAATCATTAGAGAAATGTAAATTAAAACCACAATGAGATACCGCCTCACACCAGTCAGAATGGCACTCATCAGCAAAACAACACATTATAGGTGCTGGCAAGGATGTGGAGAAAAGGGAACCCTTCTGCACTGCTGGTGGGAATGCAGACTGGTGCAGCCACTGTGGAAAACAGTATGGAGATTCCTCAAAAAATTAAAAATTGAACTGCCTTTTGACCCAGCTATCCCACTTTTAGGAATATACCCTAAGAACACCATAGCATTGTTCAAAAAGAAGAAATGCACCCCATGTTCGTGGCAGCATTGTTCACAACAGGAAAGATCTGGAAACAGCCCAAGTGTCCATCAGTGGATGAGTAGATTACAAAGCTTTGGTACATATATACTATGGAATAATTACTACTCAGCCATAAGAAATGATGACATCGGATCATTTGTAACAACATGGATGGACCTTGATAACATTATACTGAGTGAAGTAAGTAAATTAAAAGAAATCTAAGGATGTATGATTCCATACATAGATGGGACATAAAAATGAGACTCAGAGACATGGACAAGAGTGTTGGATACTGGGGGGAGGGGTATGGGGGGTGAGGTGGAAGAGATGGAGGAGGTAGGGGGAGGATAGGGGCACAAATAAAACCAAATAGAAGGTGACGGAAGACAATTTGACTTTGGGTGATGGGTATGCAATATAATCAAATGTCAAAATAACCTGGAGATGTTTTCTCTGAACATATGTACCCTGATTTATCAGTCATCCCATTAAAATTAATAAAAAATTATTTAAAAATAAAATAAAAGATTCCTCATAAGATTTGATACTTTAAAACATTCCCAATTCTCTTAAGGCTACAAATTATAGTTCCAATATGCAGTCACTGTCACCTACACTCATAAGTGTCCTCAACTTTTGAGATACTGAACACAAACACAAAGCTTCCAGTCATGTTTAAATTTTTTTTACTAATCAGTTTGTATCAACTATGCCATCCTTTTCCTGTATTATGTGGTTGCTACAAACATTTTAGGGTTTCGGAATTAAATACTGAAATTATTATTTTGAAGAGACATGTTCCATCATCAACAGTGCTTAAAAGAAGTTATGTTTAACTGATGGAATAACAGTGAATACAATGTTTTGCTATATCTTCACCCTCAAATTGATAAAATTTTTTTAAGTAATTGATCGCTTTGAAAATAAACATTTTATGAGTATTACAAGTAAGCATTTAAACCATGTCTGACTGACTCCAATACCTTTAGGGTATAGGTAGGTAAAAACTGGGTGCAGAAATTATTCATAATGAAAGCCATGATATTTAAGTGTGGCAGTGTCATCGTGGGACTGTGAGTCCAGTGGCAAAGGCGAGTCAAGGTCTCGCAAGAACCACTGCAATAAAGGCATCAGATTATGGATACAGATTCCCCTTTCCATGGAGCTCTGGCTGTTGTTGGTCTTCTTTGTTGACTTGGATGGACTACTTTAATGAAGTCTATTTTTCCCACAGTGCAGAGCCACTGATGTCAATTCTCAAAGAGTCCAGGCTTGTGCATGCACAAGCTAACCATGGCTCTCTTTGTCTCGTTTTTTATCTTTCTCTTAGGCTGTCTGCTTCTGTTGGCTTCGCATCATTCTGTTAGGCTCTGTTAACTGCCAGCTGAGCGCTGTATTGTTTTTGACACATGGTTGGACCTGAATTAAACTTTGGTGCCTTTGCATGAATATTTTGAGATCCATTTTAGTTCTGATCACGGGGTTTCTTCTCTGCTGTTTCTTTCCCTAGTTCTCTCTGCTAAACTAGCTGACTTGTGACATTGTTGCTCTTACGCATCTACTAGCTTTGTCTTAATGGCTTCCAACAAAATCTTCACTGTTTTTGTTAATAGCATCCTTCGGCTTGAACTTTCCCAAACTATACTCGAAATAATGAGTTCCTTTGCAGTGAGTTTTGGTGTTGTTTTTATAGCTTTCTTCTCTCTCTGAACAGAAATCTGAATTTTGGCTCTGGAGCTGGGGTAGGAACAGTGGCCCACTTTTGTTGGAATGGCTGCACTACTTTAATCAGGGTGTAGGACAGGGTGGTTACTCCTGGCCTTCTCCACCTGCCTCTCTTCCAGTGGAATCTCTGCAATATGAGTGAGCTGGGATAAAAGAAATTGGGGCCACACCTAGGAAAAGGTCCTTTCCCTACAAACTGGGGCAAGGTAGAAGAAGGGAGCCCCTCATTGGTCGACTGCTCCTAACTGAAGTTGAGCCCTTCTAGTTAGCCAGTGATGGCAAAGCTAAAAACATATTAACAGCCTGACCCTTCCAGAGCCATTCACTGTGACCTGGGGGCGGAGGAGTTCACCCCAAATACTACAAGCTTGAGTAGATTTTATTGAAAAAAAAGTTTTTCATTTTATGTTCTGACAATTTAAAGAAACTTTAAATGGTCATTTATTATATAAATTCTTATCTCTTATGCATATTCTGCTAAGATGAAGAAGACCGAGGTTCTGATGCAGGTATTTTGAAAGTAGAGCTCCCACCAAAGCAGGTTTTTTTAAAAAACACAAGAAATTAATTATATGTTTTGAAAAATACCACAAAGTTTGAAAGAGTTTCTAAATTTCATAACAAAATTTAAAATGCTTACATCCATGGCTCAAATTATAGTATCTTTTGTGACATGGCACATACGCCTTTCCCAAATAGGCCACCTTGGTTTATCAGTGGTTTTGCGCTGAAGGAATTTGAAAAACAGCACGTGCTACTCTCCACAATGAACTCCATTGTCATAAATCTCCCCAGGAGAATCATCCACCAGGGAAAACAATTCTTAGCCCGGGAGAGCAGGCTGGAAGTTCACAGCGTACCCAGACCGATTGTCACAAAACATCACACCCGCCTTCAGTTCCGGTGGCTCAGGCCAGCAGTTCCAGAGAAGGCTACGGGGTCTCGAGGGTTAGACGCTTTCCTGCAAGAAAATCACACACAGACGGACCTATCTGCTAAGGCGTTTGGGGGCAGGGGGAGGTCTGTTTCTGGTTCAGAGTTGCCAACTGTGCCCCCCGCCTGGGGACAGGGTCTGAGCTGGTGTCAGAAGCTGGAGGTCCCAACCTCACGCTCCGGAGATACACCCCGGGCATCCCACGGCCCGGTTTCTTCCAGACAGACATGCATCAGGCGTGCTGAGAACCTCCCTTCCACAGGTTCAGGGTCCCAGAGCACCTGGAACCTCCTTTCTAACTGCAACCCTGGGAACCATCCTGTTTTCCACCTTCTGCCTCCGGGACCTGCCAACACGAGCTTTTTCGTGGTTCCCTCCTTGCTGCCCACCAACCCTGAGCTCCCGGATTCATCATAGCTACTCCCCAAGGGCCACTGTCACTGGCCTGATCACTCCGCCTGCACTGCGAGGCCTGCTCCACCCAGGCCTGCTCCACCCACCTCCATCCAGGCCGCAGTCTCCACCGAGAGCACCTGAGCACGTGAGCACGTGGCCGCAGCGCACCGCCACCTCTCACCTCCCCCTGGAGGAGCATGAAGGCGCCAGGCTCCCGCGAAAACGCACACCGTGCGTGGCCACGCCCCCCTGTGCGACAGGAACGTGGGGCGCTTACGTATGCCCCACACCACGTGCGTGGTGGCAAGGCGGGAGCCATTGCAGCCCAGGCAATGCTGGAGCCGCGCCACTTCCCAGGTGAGAAGGTGAAACCCAAGAACGTGGGATTTCGAGCAGCTAACGCTGGCTGTCCCCAGGGTGCACCCTTAACCCTCGGAGCGACCCTCTGCCGCGTGGCATCGGGGCGCCGGACTGGCCACTGCCGGCCAGCAGGAGGACTGTCCACCACACTGCAGGCCCCTCCCAAGCCGCGGATCAGAGGAGAATGAAGTGTTTGCAGCCAGGGTGGCAAGCTGCCTTAGAAAGGCCCCAAACGTTTTTTTAAACAAGTGCCATATGACTTCACTCATCTGTGGAGGCTAATGAACAAAATAAACAAAATAGAAACAGACTCTAGAGGACAGACAGACAGCTGTCAGAGGGGAAGGGGACAGGCTGCAGGGCTGGGTGAGAAAGATGAAGGGACTAAGCAAAAAATAAAAGGCGCCTGTGTGTGTGTGTGTGTGTGTGTGTGTGTGTGCGCGCGCGCGCGCACACAAACACACAGGGAAAAGGAGGTGGGGAGTAGAAGCGGGTTGTGGGGAAAACACCTCAGGCTTGCACTTTGACTGATGAGCATGTGAACACGTGGCAGCGCCACCTGTGTACAGTCTATGTAAGGCTATGGATGCTTGTGACAGGGCAGATGGCAGATTGTGCATTGCCTGCCCACGACTGTGAGGGGCTATTTTTGCTGTTTGTTTGCCTGAGAAGCAGTTTGCCTGAGAAGCAGTTTCCCTGTCTGCGTGCTTGCCGGGTTTGCCCGCTGTTGCAAGACTCCACTAAATGAGAATGGCCCAATGCTTTCTGGCTCCGCAATTCCTCTACTGTCTGCCAGAACTCAATGAGGACCTGCCTGGCCTCGGCCATTGGCATTACAAGGGCAAGGGGGAGATAAATACTAATGGAAAAAGACTTGACCTGGTGTGGTGAACACACCATACAATATACCGATGATATATTATAGAATGGTACTCGGTTGGAGCATCGTCCAGATATGCCAAGGTTGCAGATTCAATCCCTGGTTTGGGCACATTATAAGACTCAACCAGTGAAGGTATAAGTAGAACAACAAATAGATATTGTTTTTTCTCTCTCAAATCAATAAAATATTTTAAAAAGTAATTGTACATCTGGAAACCCATATAACTGTTAACCAATGTCACCCCAATAAATTGAATAAAAAAGTAAATAAAAGAATTAATTTACTTCCAAGTTGCCTACATTACCCCACCCCTTTTCTTACTAAGTTGGTATGTAAACTCAAATATCACCACTTTAGGGGGGTATCTACCTTTTTTCCTGTGATACTCCCACATAATGTAATATTAAAGATTAAGTCAGGTGTATATCTTTTTTCCTCTTAATTTGCTGCTTATTTTATAAACCCAGCTATCAAACTGAAGTAAAGGAGGATCTATCACCACTAAATATGTTATTGAGACATAAGAATTACTTTGCACTAAAAGTAATTAGGGTATAAATTTTCAAAGGTGTCCCACTTCCCATCTCTACCTGGAAGGAAAAAAATCGCCTCATCAGTTAGACACTATCAACCTGGAAAAGGTACCAGAAGGATCTACGTAACAAACTTGACTGACTGGTCTTTGTCTCAGTCCTTGCAAGCCTGAAACTACTTTTCTTTGTCCTGTCATTTTGCCCAAAATTTATTCTTTGCTGACGATGCTGTGAAGCTGGAGTTCTAAGCCACGACTTTGAGTCATTCCCTGGGTTTGTCCCACATAAAGAGGAAATACACATGTTAATACACAGCTGTTTGTTTTTCAATTGTTAGCCTGTCTTCTATTACAGGGGTCTCAGCTACAGACTTGGAAGGGAAGAGGGAAAATTATTTTTTTCTCTCTTAGAGAGCCTGGAGGGTAGAGGAAAAGTCTTCCCTACATCCTCTACATCTAAACATAAAAACTACAGTTAAGCCACAGCTTTTCTTTTAAGATGCACAAAGCATATACCACTCACTAATCAATATGTGATTTTTTTATGCTAACTATACTGAAGATCTGAAAAGTGGACCCTGTGAAGGTTACCAAAACCTTCAAGAGAATGAATGATATAGTGGAAGAAGGCAATGTGAGACTCGAGCCCTCCCCACCTTCCTGCATACACACAAGCACACAGCCACACGTAAGGCGCATGTGGGCAGACAGAGACACACAGGTTGTTCCACTGTGTTTGTGGCACAAGGGGCATCTCTACGAATTTTTTACTATGACAAGTATTAGTCACTTTCAGAAAATGCATGGTTTTTGGTTTTTATTTGTTATTTTCCTGCTAAGTAGTGTAATAAATATTGTTTCTTTCTCAGGGTTTTTTTCCATAACTTTTTAAATACATAGTCTTACCACAAGAGAAAAGTAAAAGTCAATGTAGGTGATACATAAAAATTCTGGTAATACAGTGATACCTTGAGATACGAACAGACCAACATATTTTTTGAGATACAAGCTGCAACTCGGTCCATATTTTTGTTCGAGATCCGAGTGAAAATCCGAGATACGAGTTGTGATTTGGGAAGCTGCCGCTAGTTGGTGCATTGGCGCACAGGTCCAGTATCAGCAGTTTGATAATATGAGTTGCTGACTTACGAGCTCAGTTACAGAACGAATTAAATTCGTATCTCAAGGTACCACTGTAATGGCTTTCCCGTTTTTTTTTTTTTTTACAGGGACAGAGAGAGAGTCAGAGAGAGGGATAGATAGGAACAGACAGACAGGAACCGAGAGAGATGAGAAGCATCAATCATCAGTTTTTTGTTGCAACATCTTAGATGTTCATTGATTGCTTTCTCACATGTGCTTTGACCGTGGGCCTTCAGCAGACTGAGTAATCCCTTGCTGGAGCCAGCGACCTTGGGTCAAAGCTGGCGAGCTTTTTGCTCAAGCCAGATGACTTTTTTTTACGCCACGCTAAGCTGGCAACCTCGGGGTCTCAAATCTGGGTCCTCCGTATCCCAGTCCAACACTCTATCCAGTGCGCCACCGCCTGGTCAGGCTGTAATGGGTTTCTGATTAAATTATTTGCCTAACTGACATGTAAAAAGAAAAACATTGCAATTGCTGTTACTGTTATTTACACAATAACATCAACACAATTTTAGCAAAGTATTACTAAATTCTCTCACTGTGTTAATTTTCTAGGACTGCCATCACAAGGGATCCCAAACTGGACAGTTTAAACAATTTACTGTCTAACAGTTATGGAGGACAGGAGTCCGAAATCAAAGCGTCGGCAGGATTGGTTCCTTCTGAGGGCTGTGTGGAAGAATTTGTTCTGTGCCTAGAAAGGTAGATTCCATCCCTAGCTTTGTAGTTTGCTTGCGATCTTTGGCGTTCCTTGACATGCGGACACATCACTCTGATCTCCGCCTTTATGTCCACATGGACTTCTCCCTGCGCACCTAAGTTTCCCTCTTCTTAGAAGGATCCAGTTATATTGGATCAGGGTCTGCCCTAATGAGTTCACCTTAACTTACTAGATCATCTGCAAGGACCCTATTTCATAACCAGGTTATATTCACAGAGACTTGGGGGTTAGAACTTCAAAATCTTTATGTGACACTATTCAACCCACAACACTCAAAATCTTTGGCATCAACATAAGTGAGTTTGCATTTATTTGTAAGAGAAAATACAAAGGAAAAGAAGCACAAATACCATACATAGATACTTGGGGCTCATGTACCCAATGATGCTCGTGTTTTCTTTTTTTTTTTTAATTTTTTCATTGATTTTAGAGTGAGAGAGAGAGGGAAGAAGAAAGAGAAGCATCAATTTATTGTTCCACTTAGTTGTTCCATTTAATTGTGCACTCATTTGTTGCTTCTTATGTGTGCCCTCAATGGGGATCGAACCCATGACCTCAGCGTGCCAGGACAATGCTCTATCCATTGAAAAAACCTTCCAGGTCCTCTCATGCTTCTTTATTGGTGATACAGAAACTCTAATATTAATTCTAAGATGTACTATTTTTACACCTTAAACTGTCTTAAATCATGATGTATATTAAAACCTGTGACAATTTACAGCTATAATTTTTTTATTAGTGATATGTAAAAGGTGACAAATGTATTTTCTCTTATATGTATACTAAACCTTATTACCATTTTGTATAACTTGTATTTATCCAGGTCATATCTGTATTCTTTTTTGACACAGTTTATTTTAATTACATTTAATATTCTTAGGAAAGGGAAGACATAGTCTTTAACAGAGAAACATGAAATCAGAAATCTACATGTTTTTTGTCACATAGTATTTCGACTGAAAATAACATTGAATCAACTAGGTATATCATCCCTGATTAAAAAAAAAAACAATTCTAACTGCTTTAATCATACATTTGTTATTTTGGTCCCAAATCTCCAATAACCTTATTTAATTTTAAAATGTTATTAAACTGGATTAAAATTCTCAGTATTTAACCCTTTAGTAAATTTTCAGCACCAGAATTATGACCATACATCAACCCTTTATACAAAAGTTTCTTCAACAATTTGTGGAATTCTTATTTTTTAGAATTGTTCTCACCATTTGAATTCTGTGCATTATGAAAGCTATATAAAATGCAAAGACGTAGCCATTATTTGTGGCCATTTTTATACAATTCTATGTTTTACAGATATAAACTTTGTTCCCAAACTCTCACCTCAAAAATATTTAATTTGACTTGCAAAATTTGGAAATAACAGCATTTTCTCAGATAGATTACCTGTTGGCATAATTTTAGCCATGTGTTTACCATCTGCCATATTTCAGAAATGTTTTCAGTCAGATTGGTGAATATTATTTTAACAAACACATTCACGAAAAAGCTTAGGCAAAGCACATGAATTATAATTTTCACTCTAACATTAGCATCCATATTTATTTACAGAAACGTACATGTGTTTACCTTACCTTGTTCTGGTAGATTAGCACCTTAAGAGGATTGACTAAGGAAAGGCTAGGGTATGTTTAGTCACCCCATGTCTCTCAGGCCCACTTTGCTCTTAGCTAAGTAAAGAAAGACCAAGAGCACTCCATTTTTCTGTGTATTTCTTTGTTTGGGAAGGGTTTAGCTGTGGTTGACTATTGTTCCACGGTAGTCCCATTTTTATTTGGGGCAAAATTTTAATTAATCCTTTGAGTTTTATCCGGTTGTTTTTGGCAACAGAATGCACATGTCCCTAGTCACTTTCTTTGACACCAACTTATGTCCTGATGTTCTCTTCCCTAATTAATCCACTTCCGTATCTTTAATTAGCTTATTACTGACATGAGGCTCTTTTTAAAAAATGTTTCAGGATATCTTAAAATTAGTCCTCTAGCTATTATTATGACTAATTGCTTTTAAATTTTGCTGAATACAGCTCATATATGTCATGCTTCATCATCATTATTCAGTTAAATATTATTTCATGAAGTACTGTATTATTATTAAACTTATTTATATAATTTCTCTTTGTGATTAATTAATGGTATAGATTAACCACAATGTCTCAATTAGGAAGGCACTTTTAAAGCACTTTACATTAATTGTTACTATTCCTAATAGCAAACAACTTATTATTACAATATTTAGTGTAAATAAATAGGATTTTAACTTCCAATAGAGAGGTTTTGGTTTACTGGAAGTTGCATAAGTATGAGAATTTAAATATTACCATGTGGCTTAAAAATTTCCAGATTAGGCCAGTTGGCTCAGAGATAAAGCATCAGCCTCGCATGTGGAAGTCCCAGGTTCAATTCCCAGTCAGGGAACACAGGAGAAGCTACCATCTGCTTCTCCCCCATCTCTCTTTCTCTTTACCTCCCACAGCCATAGCTTGAATGGTTGGGGCAAAGTTGGCCCTGGGCACTGAGGATGGATCCATGGCCTTGCCTCAGGTGCTAAAATAGCTTGGTTTCCGAGCAACAGAGCAGTGGCCTCAGACGGGCAGAACATAAACCCTGTAGGGGGCTTGCCTGGTAGATCCTGGTTGGGGCACATGCGGGAGTCTCTCTCTGCCTTCTTGTCTCTCACTTAAAAAAAAATGTTCCAGATTATTGATGTGATTAGGTCCCTAAGAAAAATGAAGGCTACTGGGTCAATTTCAGTATGAAATGGTATAGTAATTATCATACTATTCTGTTGTTCACTGAGTCTTGCTCAGTGGGAAGAGATGATTCCTTTAAAGGACATACAGTTGAATTGGTCTCCAGCCTTGGAGTAAATGAGTCAGTGCGAGGCAAGTTCCATGTCTGCTGTAGCAGCCTACCTGGAGATGCACCAGACAGAATCTGATTCTATTGCGCAGGAGAAGGGGTGTGTGCGCGCACACAAATCTAAGACCTACGTTGAGGAGAGATCGCTGTTCACAATATTTTACTTATTAGATAACACATTTTGATACCAAATTATGTACAAAGGCTTTCCTTGAAATAATGTATTTTAAAAAAATGGGTATAACTCAAATGTAACCTAAGACACAGACATACATACTAAGCACGAGTATCTGAAACATAATTATATCCTACCAGAGGGCAGTGGTGGGAAGAGAGAGGAATTGGTAATTTATACCAATTTTCTTCTCTGTTTTTGCCATGATACCCCAAATAATAAATTAGTAGTCTAATTTCTTTTCAATTATACATTACTCAGGGTTCTCCAGAAAAACAAGGCCAGTAGGACCTACCTATTTATATAAACGAGCATGTGATTATGCGGGCTGGGGTTTGCGTGTTGGCAAGTTCAAAATCTCTGTGATAGGGTGAGACCTCCTGGCCAAAGCTAATATTATAGTCCCAAGGAAAAGTTCTTCTTCAAGGTCGTGCTCTAAAGTTTTTAATTAGTTGGATAAGACTACCAAGATTATTAAAGCCAACCTACTTAAAGTTATCTACATCTACAAGATCCCTTCATGCACAGCAACACCTAGATTAGTGTTTAATTGAAAACTGGGTGCTATGATTTAATGAAATTCACACATGAAACTAACTATCACAGTTCACTCCTTGTCAACTTGGCAAACATAGACTGATCTTTAAAACATACCTGATCTGCAGATAAAGACGATGGCACAGGCATACTTGTACCTGACATGACGTACCTATCTTACCTGTGACAGAAAACCTGTTCTTCTTTTCTCTGGGAGAGGATGCATAGTCCTTGGGGGCTATTTACTTCTCCTTGGTAATGCTGTAACCTAAATTATGTGTTGTAAAGTTAAGTGTTCTTTTTTAATTTTTTAAGTTTATTGAATCCAGAGAGAAAGGAAGAGGGAGAGAGAGAGAGAGAGAGAAAATCGAGAAAAAAACATTAAATTTTTATTCATGTACTTATTAATTGTTCCCCATGTGCCCTGACCCGGAATTGAACCCACAACCTTGGCATGTTGGGACGATGCTCTGATCAAGTGAGCTACCCGACCAGGGACAAGTTAAGTAGTATTAATACATCTTATTTTGATGATAAGTGGATAAGAGGGTGAATAAAACTATTTGATGCATATATACTATATTACACATGCACATTTATAAGAAAATAAGGAAGAACTATTCATCACACAGAATTGCAGTACTGACTCTGTCCCCCCAATTTAGCTGGTGCTTTAACCACCTTCTTTTACCACCCGTTCCATAGTTTCTACGCTCTTAACAAGCACCTCAGCTGGTCGTGGCTCTTTGCCTGCTAGGTGACTTCAATGTTACTATTGAAGCGTTTGGGCTATTCATAAAATGGACTAATAAAAAAGACTATCTTAAATATGTAGCCAGAACATTAAAAGTATATTTACTATTATGTGTTACTGTTATTTTAAAATTTACCTGAGAGCCTAGGATGATTAGCTCAGTTGGTTAGGAAATCATCCTAATAGGCCAAGGTTATGGGTTCAATCCCCAGGCAGGGCACATACAAGAATCCACCACTGCATGCATAAATAAATGGAACAATGAATCAGTATTTCTCTCTCTGTCTGTCTCTCTCTCTCTCTCTCTCTCTCCTCCTTTCTCTCCCCCTTCCTCTCTCTTTCTAAAATCAATAAATAAAAATGTTAAAAAAACATTAAAATTTACCTTATTCATTTATTAAATATCTTAAGGGAAACATCTCTAGACACATATATGTATAAATGCAGCACTGTGCATTTCTGAATTGCAGTCATATTACAATCAGTTAACACTGTTAAGGAGATCCATTTCTTCTCATGAATAAGAACTATACATTTTTACTTAAGCTCACGGGAGCATTTTTAACTGGACAGATTACTTTGAGACTATTTCTGTGCAATACACAGAAAGAGCTCCTTATTGAAAAAATATATTAATATGGTATAAATGGATTTATTGTCACGTGGGTAAGGTGATAAAGAATCAATTTACATTAATTTTTGTAGCTAAGTAAAAGGCATTGTTCTCTATATAGAAATAGAAATGTTAATTTAAAACAGTAATACCTTTTGCATACTATATGAATATGCCCAAAATAGCAGTGAGATTTTTTGACTCTTCCTTTACTGAAAGAATAAGTCACGTTGTTAGCAAAGGTCCAGCCATTCCATCAAAGTACATGTGTGTATTAATCTCAAACTCCCAATGAATGTTTAACTTTGCATCATTTATCTTATTACTGAAAGTATGGTAAACTGAGGCATTTATATTTTGATCATTGGTTAAGTTTTTATTTAAAAAAATCAGAATATAGGGGTAGGCAAACATAGGTTTATAGCAATTAACAGAGTAGGTTTACAATAATTAATACATAATTATGCAAGATTAAACAGTTTCATGTGGTCAACTGAAACTGTCAACCCAGAGAACAATAGATAACTGATCATATTGGAAGACTGTTCCTGGACACTAGAGAGAGCTTGATTAGCAAGAGACATACAGAATAGATAACAGAGGATCTCTTGTTTCATAGGATTTAGTCTAAAATTATACTCCAATTCACAGTTAACAGTCATGTGAAATAATTTCAGCAGCACCTAAGAGCAGGATTTCTTTTGTCTTTTGATCAATTATATGCCATATAGCTCAGAACTTACTAGATTGCTTAACAGATGACTATGATAATACCACTTTATGACTTGACTGTTCTATTTTGTAAAGTTTTTCACCTTTATTTTGAGGTTCATTTACATACCAACTTTACTAATTAGTTTTGATAAATGTATACATTGGGCCTTTCACTGACACCATCAAGATAGAGAATGTCATCACAAAAAGTCCCTTTAGACACTAATGAAATAAACCCCACATCCCATTTTCCTATATTAGCATATTACATTAGTATAGTAATTTGCCACAGCCAATGAATTAATATTAATACAATATCATTAACTCAACTTCATAGTGTATTTAGATGTCCCTAGTCTTCACCTCATGTCATGTTCTATGCCACAATTTCATCCAAGATATCATATTTGTCAAGTTTCCTTAGGTTTCTCTTGGCTATGACGTTTTCTCAGACTACTTTTTGATGACTCTGACAATTTTGAATACTGGTCAGGTATTTTATAGAATCTCCCCCAAGTGGGAGTTGTTTGATGTTTTTCTCGCTATGTGAATGGAATGCTGGGTGTTGGGGAGGAAGAGCGCAGAGGTGAAGTAGCGATCTCATCACATCACATTGAGAGTGCAGACATGAACATCCTTTATGTTGATGGGAACTTTGATCACTTGGTTAAGGTAGTGTTTGCCCGGCTTCTCCTCTGTGTACTTGCTCCTCTTGTCCTCCTTTCTCTACTGTAATATTTGCAAGGAGTGACTATGCATAAGGAGTTGTTCTTTACTTCCTTCAGGATGGAACATCTACATACATAAATTATTTAGAATTCTTCTGCACAGAGATTTGTCTGTTTTCCCCCACTTATTTTTTAAAATTAATTGTCTATTTATGTCAGTAGAGACTGGTGGATATTATATGTTGGGTCATATTTCAATACTGATTTTTAGAAAGTTTTTATTTAGTGATATTAGGGAGAGGGGAAAGGAGAGAGAGAGAAAGAGAGAGAGAGAGATGCATTAATTTGTTGTTTCACATATTTATGCATTCATTGGTGGATTGCTGTATGTGCCCTGACCCCAGTGATCAAACCTGCAAACTTGGCATATTGGAATGACACTCTGACACAACTGAACTACCCAGCCAGAGCCTCTAATACTACTTTTTAATTTTGGTGTATAAACTTCTCCACCTTTGGCTGTTGGAAGTTCTCCCCATTGTCTCCTGTGTCCATTCGACATACCAACATTATTGTTTTTACTTATTTATGTGTGTTTGTGTACTGGTTGCCACTAGAGTCTTTTTTTTCTTTTTTTTTTTTTGTTCTCTCAACTGAAAGACCATGGAAATATATACATGTATATTAACCAGTACATGGACCTGTCTGTGTCTAT
Organism: Rhynchonycteris naso; assembly: GCA_037038555.1. NCBI lineage: Eukaryota > Metazoa > Chordata > Mammalia > Chiroptera > Emballonuridae > Rhynchonycteris > Rhynchonycteris naso. Next base: position 202,937,707 of record CM072999.1, read on the forward strand.
ATGACATTAACCATGAATTCACACTGTCTTCAACTCTAATCCATTACCATGTGGATCATTATTCTAGCTTTCTCACCTTGCTTGTCTCAAGCTTCCCACTCCAACAATGAGAACCTCTCAACATCTGCCACCCATTTATTTCATTTTTGAATTCCTAAATATATCCATATAAAATATTTTCAGAATTGTTAACCCATATCCCCATAGTAAAATAACTTCACCACATATAATGCTTATGTACAGCTTTATTTATTTTGTCTCACACCTCCACCCATTTCTAGCCACTGCCCCCTTAAATTTGGTTATTTCATACATTTATAATACATTTAGATCTTTCTGTTACAACTTGCATGCTATTCTGGGAATGCCTGACCTCCTAATGATTTTTTAAAACTTGCATTTGTTAAGGTTCACTCTTAGTGATGTAAAATCTAATGAGTTTGACACACAGAGTAGCGCAGACACACCATTGTAGTGTCATATAGATTAGTTTCACCACCCTGAAAATGTCCTCTGCCTCATCTATTCAAACCTCACCTTGAACTCGAGCAGCCATGACCTACTTATTAACTCTGTCATTTTGTGTTTTCCAGAAAGTCATATAAATGGAATCATGGAGTAGGTAGCCTTTTCATACTGGCTTTCACTGAGAAATATGCATTTCAGATTTATCCATACATTTTGTTTTTTAGTGGCTTGGATACTCATTTCTTTTTTTGCTCAATATTCCATTGTAGATGTACCACAGTGACCAGTGCTATCTTTGCAGGACATCTTGGTTGCTTCCAGTTTTGGGTAATAATAAATACAGCTACATTAACGTTCACATGCAGGTTTTCTGTGTGGATATATGTTTTCAAATCCATTGGGTAAATACCTCAGAGCACAAGTGTTGGATTGTATGTTATAATTATGTTTAAGATTTATAAGAAGCTGCCAAACTATCTTCCAAACTGGTTGTGCAGTTTGTATCCAGCAGTCAGTGAGGGAGGCTTCCTGTTGCTCCTCATCCTGACCAGTGATTGGCATTGCCACTTTTTTTATATCAACATTTTTAGGTGTGTAGTAGTATCTCTTGTTTTCATTATATTTTTGAAACAACTGTAATGTGTACAACAGGGCTAAATGGTCACTCGGATGCTGTTTGCTTTATAAATTCTCTTATGTTTATTATCATGAATGGGTGCTCCATATACAATAACTTTTATATGCCTAATATACACACCATTCAAAGCATATATTATGGTTACTGATGAAATACCTGAGTAGAATTTTATTAACTATAGTTTTCCTACTTGGTTCAACCAAATTTCAAAAATTCTGTTGCCAAATATTTTGTACAGCCACTTCTGCATTGAGAGCTTCCCAGATTTCATTTGGAAGTTCTTACAATTCTCCATTTCTAACATTGTTGTAAAAATAATTATCATGGGTTTGGTTACAGAAACCAGACAGTATTTCCAAATAATATATATAAAGTTTTCAGCCCTCAAATAAAATATGCTTAACTGACTAGAACCTTGAAATAGATTGTTTGAGCTTTTGCAATCTATGTGGAAAATCCCATGATCAGTTTTCATGCTAGATTAAAAAGAAAAATAAAAAACTAAAACTAAACTCTGTTAGGATTGCCCTAGTTTCCCAACCTCAGACATGTCTGTGTGCTAACCGCAGCACGTGAGCGCCTTTTATTCTGGGCCTGCGCTCTCTGGAGCGTTGTGGTGTGTATGATTGAGGTGCTCGCATAGGAGAGGTGAGAGACTTCTAGTAAATATAATTACTGTGCTTGACAAAGCTTGAAGAGCTCGAAAATGTCACGGTGCTCTCACCTCGGGTTGTGATTCTGACATCACAAATGCGTCCTGCGAGAGAACGGGAGAGCGCGTGAGGGCTCAGATACAGAAATTATATGAAGCTGTTGAAGGCTAGACTGCACTCTTCACCGAGTGATAAAAACCTTTCCTGGTGATTTCTGTGGTGCTTCAATTACTTACACATTTCAATTACTCTCTCTCTGTGCGGCTTTCCTCTGTATCCCGTTAAACACACGTTCAATAGCTGTCTTTTCCTCCTTAACCACGTGCGGCAGAAAGCAAAATATTTTCTCAAAGGCTCATAGAGCTAAGAGGATTGATGGTGGACTTACGCGACCATTTAAGAGATTATTGCAAATCGGTCACAGACTCATAGGAGTACTGACTAGCTATCATTGTTTATGGGAAAATTATTGTGAATGATTTTCCACGTAAAGTAGTTGTATTAAAGAGCAAGCGAGCACTTGGCCAAAGCTCATTGCCCTGCTAAGCACAGCAACATAAGCCCAGAGGGGATCACAGCGATGATCCAAAAACATTAAGAAACCACGCTCCTTATTTAAGCTTCCATTTATTTCAAGTTTTTTTTTATGTGTGTGTGTAATTTATTTTATTATTTAAATTATGTGGTCATATCTAATTTACATACCTGTGAAACGTGACTGATTATATCATACCTTTAGAAAGACACTTTCTACCTATTCTTTGTCAAGAATAGTCTTAGAAGCACCTACCTCTGAATCACCTAGGAGTATTGGCATAGAAAGACCTGGGCCTCATCCCCAGCAGATCAGAAGCAGGTACCCAAGCTCTTGGAGTCTGTGTTTTTACCGCTGCTTACAACCTTTGTTTGAAAAAAACAGTTTCAGAACCAGCTTCCTAGACTACTTTGTACTACTGAGAGCATTTGGCTAACCTGCCTCATGTGGCCGATTTAGTTGAGAGAAGATAAGTGAATTTCCAAAAGATTGTTACTGGGTTTTTTTTGTTGTTGTTTTTAATACAAAAGATATTGTCATCCAAGAGCATCACGAATACCCTGCCTGAAAGAGCAGATCCAACCTGGCATTTAGTGGGGGACCTTTCAAGCAGAAGCATATTGGAGGGCATGCAGGCCCAGAGCTCGCATTCCCCAGCACATGCAGCAAGGCCGGGTTGCCACTCATGGGGTCTGGGTGGGCTGCAGGTGGACCCATGGCAGAGGGCGTGCACCTCCAGCCTGTCCCACACTGTGTCACATAGTTACTGGTTAGCTTAAGCTGGACCACAGACCTCTGTTTTCCCTAAGGAACAAGAAAAACTTCAAGACAACTTGCTGTGCAGAGTCTGCATACTTAGGTCCAAGTGCTATGTACCAAGGGCTCCGGTAAAAGCGTGGCCTGCCAGACATGCAGACATGAGCCAGAGAACTCTCCATCGGACTGCCTCAGAGGGGAGGAAATGTTCCCCATATCATCCACACATGTCTGCCACCAGGGATGAGGTCACCATCAGACAGCAGAAGTGAGGTGCCATTGAGAAGTGGTTTGGGGCATGAAAATGTGAGGACAAATTTGCTAGGGAACTTGAGTGGAATAATTTATTAGTGCCAAATGCCAATACAAGACTACTAGTCGTGAGTTTAGAGACCAGCGAACACTGTTTTTGACATGCTTTTGGGTAATATGTAGCTTCTTAAGAGGAGATTGCTGGGCTTAACTAGTTAGGGGTTGATCAACTTGATATGATGGATTAGCAAATGTTAAAAGTATTAATAATGTTTGTTACATAAGCCTATAGAGATAGACTTTTAAAAATGACAAAAGGTAAAGCTCGGTCAATGGATACATTTTGATGGGGCATTCTACCAGGGCTAGAAATGTCTATGCACTATCAATAGAGGAATTCCTACAGTGATACAGATGTACGAAAGTAATTTCCCCAAAGCACATATTTTTATTATTTAGCAGACAATAGGATACTTTTAATACTTATTATCTAATTTAAATAACTCTTTCCTAAGAGATCAGTACCAATTTCTCCATCTTAAGGATAAAAAAACTGAATTTCCTGGAACTTAAAATAGTTTGGTAGCCTGACCAGGCAGTGGCGCAGTGGATAGAGCGTCAGACTGGGATGTGGAAGGACCCAGGTTTGAGACCCTGAGGTCGCCAGCTTGAGCACAGGCTAATCTGGTTTGAGCAAAACCTTTGGGCCCAAGGTTTCTGGCTCGAGCAAAGAGTTACTCAGTCTGCTGAAGGCCCATGGTCAAGGCACATATGAGAAAGCAATCAGTGAACATCTAAGGTGTCGCAACGAAAAACTGATGATTGATGCTTCTCATTTCTCTCTGTTCCTGTCTGTCCCTATCTCTCTCTCATTCTCTCTCTCTCTCTCTCTCTCTCTCTCTCTCTCTCTCTCTCGTTAAAAAAATAAAATAGTTTGGTAAAAGTCACACAAAGATGATCTCATCAGAATTTAAGAGAGTTAAAGTTAAGTTATTAATAAACAGACTCCAGGCTGGAAAAAAACACGTTTCCATGTGTTCACAAACATCCCAAATGTTAACACACATGGCTCAGAAGCTAAACAAAATAATCATAGGTTTAAAGGCCAGCAGGTAATGGCTCTGAAAACAAGTGTGCATAAGCTCATTTTTACTTTATTAATATGTATCCCTGTTGTTGACGTCTGTGCACCAAATTCTAGGATTACATTCTTTTATTTTAATGACTCAGTACCTAGGGAGAACAGGATTATAGTAAATACTCGGACGGAAAATGCTAAGTAATTTACTAGATGGAGCCAGATTCATAATACAGTGGTACCTTGAGATACAAATTTAATTCGTTCTGTAACTGAGCTCGTAAGTCAGTCATATATCAAACTGCGGATACTGGACCTGTGCACCAACTAGCGGCAGCTTCCTGAATCACAACTCGTATCTGGAATTTCACTCGGATCTCGAACAAAAATACGAACCGAGTTGCAGCTCATATCTTAAAAAAAAAAAATCGTATGTTGGTCTGTTTGTATCTCAAGGTACCACTGTATTCAATGATAACTGGCTTGGCACTATGTAGTGATAATAAAACAAATAGAAGTCAGTATAAAAGAATGCAGATGGACACAGTGGTCTTGGGGTCACAATGTCAAGATCTCAAAGATTTCCATCAGCTATGGGCACCAACCTTAGGGATGCCTCTGGTTTCTGTCAGATCTCCAGATATCTCTAAGTTCTCCAATATCATGTGACACTTTTGATAAACATTGTACCTTTTTGGGAGTCAGGATTCATTTTATTGCATTGACACTGTCAAGGTTTCTTTTTTTTATTTCTTTTAGTAAAAGCAATTTTACTTGCTATTTTTAGTATGCAACTGCAGGGGGAGAGATTAGAGTTTCAGCTATTTGTTGCTCTGACATGTGAACCCTTATAGCCTCTGAAGTCACCTAGATGAATTTTGGAAAGAAAACCACTATTTTCCTTGTTAAATTTTCTCCCATGTGTACCACCTTCCTGGCCAGCGAGCTCTGTGAGCCTCACTGCCACAACTTAGGTTAAATGTGAGTTGAGTTGTGGTGTTGCAGGAAAATTGTTCATTGCCAGACAAATTGGGAAAGACTCTTGTTTTATAAGAGGTGATGTAACTAGTATATGAAAGTCACTTTACTGTGGGCTTGAGTGACATTCTTTACAAATCTAAACAGTTCAAGTCAAAATTAGACAGTGAAACTGCAGATGCACTTAGAGTTATTGATTTAGCGTTCCTGACGTTGTTACAGTAGGGGAAGATTTGTTTTTCTTGATGAATTTGCTCTTATGTCTCCAGGTCATTCAACAGCCTGCCTTGGGATAGAGTTCTAATCTTTCCAGCAAAATTTAGTTTCTCCTGATTATGTTTGTCTGCTATTCTTTCCTCCCAGTAGGCCCATATTTCTTTTTAATCTCTTTCCACTAAGGTAATACTCCTCCTACTTAACTGAGTTAGACGATGGGTTAAACACATTATTATTGGAAAGATTAAAAAATATATACCACAAGGCAAACTAATTGCTTCTTTGTACAGTGAGAGGAATGCATGGAGTATGAGAGTCTAACAGCCCGTCCTCAATGGCGCTGGCGGGGCACATTGGTCCTCTGCCCCTGCGCACAGCCAGGGGGCGCTCTCCACATTCCTCTGCAGAGGGAGGGTGCGGCCCGTCGCCATGAGCCCACTCAATTGCCAAATGCCTTGCCAGGTTGAAATCAGAAATCCAGTGCCTCGCTCAGCCCAGCAACCTTGGTATATCTTCTCTCAGAAGCAGAGGTTGCTTCTGTCAAAACTTCCCTCTTGTGATGCTAGCAGCAGCACTAAATTCAAAATAAAACCAGAGACGTTTGCCTGACAAGGAAATAAGACTAAGGACCAGAGTCACATCTGGGAGCAAACTACTGAGGCCCTTTTCCTGAACTTGAGCAGAGCTATGTGCCTCCGCTCCCAGTAACTTCTTGTACAATGACCTTCCTTGCCAGAATTTCAGCGGTGTTGAGAGCATCAGTCTGTTACTATAATCATTAAAGTCTTCCTCTGGAGTGCAATTCATATGAAGGATATTCAAGTGTAGGATGCAGTCTCTATTCCTAATGACTTTGAAGTTGCAGCTTGATATTTCTGGATAAGATAAAACAGAGACAGGGGGAAGTAAACAGCAGTTTACTATGCAGGAAGAGTCCCACTCTACTCAAGGCTAGATTCTTCTGAGAGGGATATAGCAGAAGACTGTAAGGCTGCAATATATAACCAAGTCATAGACTAACTCGTTCTGTGTTATATGTGCACCCTTTAAAATCATTTGACCTTCATGGGGTCTAAAGAATTCCATGTCCTACAAGATAGGAAGATAAACTCTAATTGGTCACTCATTCTATTATTTATGTAATAATACTGCTCACTTCAGAAGGCCTTGTGAATCCCTGCGCTCAGAAAATAAAGCTTAAACTTATCAGTATTCTGCATGAAAGGCAATCACTTCTTTTTAATCCCTTTTTCCCCATTGCTTTTTTACACAGACCCCTTCTTCTCTCTAGGGAAACCGATCAGAGATATCACCCACCACATCCCCTTGACCCACGCCTCTCTCCTCTCTAAGGCGTCTTCTTTCAGAAATTTCCTCACCACTACCTTTGCTTTTACACGTGAGGAAATGATTAATGGGATCCACTGATTAGCAAAACTACACAGGTTGTGGCCGAATAGGGTGGGTCTGTGTGTCTATGGGAAACAGGTTGTTAATCGCAGTGCTGCTGGGCTCATCTTTTCTGCAAGAAGCACCCTTCACATATTGTTCACTTTATCATAACAATGTCTCTGAAAATGGAAATTGTTATCTTCATTTTATAGACGAAGACACCAACATTCAAAGCTTCTGCCCTGACCGGGTAGGGTAGCACAGCTGGTTGGAGCATTATCACCACACCCCAAGGTTGTGGGCTCGATCCCCAGTCAGGGCACATGAAGAAGTTAACCAATGAATGCATAAATCGGTGAGACAACAAATTGATGTCTCTCCCTCTCTCATTCAAACTAATAAATACTAAAGTTTTTTTAAAAAAGCTTTTAACTAGTAAGAGAATCAAAATTTGTATGCAGGGCGATTGGATTCCAAAATCTAGGTTATATTGGCTTGGATGCTGTACATCTCACAACTTAAAATATCCTGTGGTATTAAAACCATTCACTAAAAATCTATCATCCTATCTCTGTATGTTGACGCTACCTACGCACTCTGAGCAGAACTTCAGACAACCCAAGTGATGTTGAAATGATATAATACACAGGCTGTAGGGTAAACTATCACTCTGTCACTTTGTTGGCTTAGTGATCCAATCAAATCAGCTACAGAACTGATCACATTGATAATGACAAAAATAAGTCATTATGACAGGAATAATATTAAATAGCAAAAAATCAATTTGGCAGCAATGCAAAGATATAATCTGGGTCTTTTCCAATAATGTTTTGAGTACATTTTCCTTGCATTATGTATATTTTGTGACAATTACCTTGCTTATTGTGTCATTGGAATGAAAGGCATTTCGTTCTGTTGCCATGTTGCAAATTTCCTTAGTGAGTGATTAGGCTGATTTGCTGGTTATATCCTTTTGCTAAGTGATGACAAATGGTAAATTAGGCTCAGTGAGGAATTGGCAGTAAAATATGTTGTGTCTTATTCTATAGCTGAGGTAATCAAGAACATATTGTTGAGAAAACAACTAAATCATAATGTTTAGAGGAGAAATATTTTTCAGTAGTCTTAGCATTGATGCTTTTATCAACTTGGTTTTCATTTGTGAAATTAAAGTCTCTGAATAATAACAGATGGTAAAGGCAAAATCTGTTCCATTATCAATGATATAATTTCTGCCAACTGCCAGTGTAAAAGTTCATAGACCTAAATAACTTCATTTTATAGAAACTGCTGGCCCCATATTATCAAATACATATTCAGAGACTGTGTTATCAGCTGACATTCTGTCAACCAGTAATCTCAGATAATTGGCAAGAATGGATTGCTGTAATACATCATAAAATATTTAAAATGAAGGATCCAAGGCACTGGAAGAAGTTGGAATGCTTTCTGCCAAAATTGAAATTTAAAAAAATTGATTTTACGTTTTGTAAAATTGAACAGTTAATATTTTCTCTTTGCTCATATTCTTTGAAATAGGAATCTTATAATTCTTCCTAAAATAGTATAGTCCACCATATAGAATTAACACTGTTTGAATACCTGCCCTCTTAAATCTTTATAGTGTATCCACTGCAAATTCAAACATCTCTTATTTAAATAGGACTTAATACATACATATGAGATATCTAAATTGATAACCTCTGTTCTTATGTATTAAGGCTATAAATTTAGTCAAACTATTACCTTTAAAACCTTAGGGCATAAATCATCACTGTTAAGCATTTTTCTTTTTTTTTCTTTTTTTTTCTAACACCTTCTACAAGTCTCTTTAAGTGCAGAGACACGAAAAGCTGAGGCCCAAGTTAATCCCTGAGCTCCCTCAAAGATGAAACCAGAACGATCTGTTTGTTCTAGGTGGCTCCAGTTCTCAGGATACTTGAGTTGTCCTCCTTAGGGTTTTCATCTTCCTGACCTAGACCTTCAACCACACTGATTCTGTTTCACTACAGTATTACGTGGCTTCTTAGCATTAACTAATTCCCAATTTGATATTAAATCAACCAATTGAAAAGGACCTTCCTCCTTAGTTTATTTCACTCTTGTCCTTGGATGGTTATGATTAGCTCCTTGATAATTTTACCTTCTCCAGCTTGCATTCCCTCTAAAGCAGTTTACACTTGGATCTGGTCATGTCAGTACTTCGATCTCCTCTCCCTATCCTGAGCATGCAACACCTTCCTCTGGTTCAGTCCTCATTAGACTAATGGCATCCTGGAACTTGTGATTACAATGGTTCTTTTATCTTTGTGTATACGTCCAGCCACTGCATGGGAAATCACACAGATGTGACCTAGTCTTATTTATTGAGTTTGCATGTGAAGAGGAAAGGAAAAGCAAATATCTATAAAATCGCTAGCATTTTTACTTGAGCTGTTCAATAAATCAAGGTGCCATTTCCTGAGATGGGAGAGATTGAAAATGAACATATTTGTTGTTTTGAGAGAAAATCTAAAATACTTCTATGTTCATCCTGAGTGTGAGTTGCCTATTAACACCCAAGTGGAGATAAAGTTCAAAGATCGGGGTTGAGTTATCATTAGGATTGATTCTTCATTTATGTACCTGATTATTAATTGTTTGCAGACAGATATCCAAAACTTACTCTTTATTTTCTCTGTGTACAGGAGAATCCCTTCTCTGTTAGCATGTGAAAATAGTTTTATTCAAGGAAATGACCTTGTAACATATTTTGTGTTAAAATCAGCATTGTGCTGTGATTGTTCACCACTTGAATTAATTTATAGATCTGACTGCAATTCAGATTTTTACTGCATTACCCTTGGAGACATTCATTCATGTCTTTTTACTCGATTCATTCAACAATACATGTAAATATAAATAAGGTGAGGCTCTTCGTAGAGCCTCCATTGCTGGAGAACAATGATTGCAACACAGAGCAGAAAGAGGTATAAGAAGTGCTTTGGGAAATGAGAAAAGATGCCCCATTAAACAGATGTTAGTGGGGGCAGGCGTAAGTGGACAGGATAAACATTTACTTTCCAAAGAAAGATAATATCTGAGCTGAGTATTAATATAATCTTCAAAGATGGGAAAACTAAGCAAGGTAGAAAATATTTCATTTATAGCAAAACAGGTACAATAGACCTTGAAGACTAAAACAATTCACTTACAATACTTGTGTGACTAGACTACAGCAAAGCCACACCAATGGGAGAGCTGAGCCATCTATTCTTTCTCTTAAAAACTGTGGGGAACCGTGATGAAGTAGATCTGGGGATATATTTAATCAGATGTAAAGCTAAGAAAGATTACTGAGGTTGCAAAGTATAGAAAGTATAAAAGGAGATAGAGAGGCAAGGTAGTTTCTCAGAGTATTGCAATAATTATGGCAAGTTGACTTAAGAAAAACTGCAGTAGATGGGAGAGGTAATGGAAAGAGTGAATCTAGGATGATTATCTGGCTCAGATAAGTGCATGGGAGGAGCACCAGTTACAGGACACACTGCAAATGCAGGGTCAGATTTGGGGACGTAGTACAGGTCCAGCAGAAGGAAGGTGCCGCAGGATGGATTTAGTTCAGGTAAATTGAGATTGAAATGCCTGCGGGACAGTAAGTTAAAGATGTATATATAGTTGAATATGCATATAGATCTAGAACTCAGGGATAGAGATAGGAGTTTGGGAATTATCGATCTTTACTAGGAACATAACAACTAGGATACCCACTTCCAGTATTATATGTGCTAAGAATAAATAGAAATATTAATAATTCAAGATTTAGTATTTTTTGTTATCTATTATGTAGTATTTTAAATGTTTTCACCTGTTATGTATATGTGTGTGTGTGTATGTGTGTGTGTGTGTGTGTGTGTGTTTAAATTCACAGGAATTCTGCAGGGAGAGGAGAGAGAGGTTGCATTATAACTGCCATTCTATAGATAGATAAACTGAGACCCAAAGAGTTAATGTCAAAGTTACACTAATTTACTCCCAGCAGAGGGCGGAGGTGACTCAGACGACCTGACTTCAAGTCCTGTTCTCTTTCAATGCCATTAACCACCTGTCATGGCCATTGTTTATATTTGGACAGTGTGATAGAAATTATGCAGTGAATTTCTTATCAATCATGCTAATTATTGGATTTATGAAGAAACTAATTATCTTATATTCTGAAAGTAGCATCTATGTCACTTACTAATTTCAGGTTACAGCAACATGAACAGAAATGTTCAGTTTTCTACAATAAATTTGATATAGGCTATTCTCTTTGATATTTTGATACCAAACTCACTCATAATGTAACTTCTGGAAACATCACTTTTCAATTTTTTCAATAAACATCTAGCCTGACCAGGCGGTGGCTCAGTGGATAGAGCATTGGACTGGGATGCGGAAGACCCAGGTTCGAGACTCCAAGCTCGCCAGCTTGAGTGCGGGACCACCTGGCTTGAGCAAAAGCTTGCCAGCTTGGACCCAAGGTTGCTGGCTCCAGGGAAGCGTTGCTTGGTCTGCTGAAGGCCCGCAGTCAAGGCACATGTGAGAAAGCAATCAATGAACAACTAAGGTGTCGCAACGGCAACAAAAAACTAATGATTGATGCTTCTCACCTCTGTCCCTTCCTGTCTGTCTGTCCCTATCTATCCCTCTCTCTGACTCTCTCTCTGTCCCTGTAAAAAAATAAAAATAAAAATAAACATCTAATGTAGTGGTTTTCATCTGCCAGCCTTCCACATATTTTGAACCGGTCTGCAAAAGAGTTAACCACTGCATAACATTATTTGAAAATATTTATAATTTCAGCCAGTAAAACCACCTGGATCTGACTGCTCAGCACAATAGTGTCTGCTTGTTCTTGTTTGGGGAATAAATGTGGAAAAGATACTCTAGTTTGCCTGCGGTTGTTGGCAAGTATTGACAAGGAAGGAAGCAAGAATGACTTCTCTCCACTCTGAGCGGCCACCTTAATGAAGGCCAGTCCATAGGTACTTTGACCTGTTTGCATATTGTACCCTAACCACCTGCAGCCCGTTGATCGGCACTGCAGAGCCAGTGATGAAAGATACTCTGTCTGTCTGAAAGGTGTCTTTGTATGAGCTGTGAAAAAGGAAATGGGGACAATATGCTGTGCAACATATAAAGTCCCAATAGTAGTTTATATCAATATGTAGTTTAAAACAAAAAAGACAAATAGAGTAATAACGGAAACTCATGAAATCATGGCCAATAAGGCTATGAAAGTTGGTCTTCTGATACAGGAAGTGTAGTAAGGATATTGGGATGACTGAAGAAATCAGTTAAGCTGTGAGTCAAAATAGTTTATGGACAGGCACTGAAAGTGTGAAATCAACCAGGATGAGCTCCTCATCGTTGACAATATATCCCATTTAGCATAAATGCCTCTCTGTGGTTCCTTTTGTGCCAATACGTTCCTAGAGATGCTTTCTTAAAAAGAATGATAGCTACCGTAGTCCACGTGTTAAGTATCCTTCTTACCTTGCGACTGAAACAAATGTTAGCATTAGTGGTTCTATATTACTTAATGGCAAACATCTGTCAGTTTTCTCTGTAGTGGAGAATTGATTCAATATCATCCCTAAGCCTTTGTTTTACTTTCTTGTCATATTTCTTCCATAACAACACACACTCAATAATATCCACAACACAGTTTTAATAGGTATTTAAATGATATAGTTGTAAACCATTTTCCTCAGGCTGTATTCAAAATAACTAGCATTAGCATGCATGATAATTAGTTTCACCTCTTGAGTAAATAAACCGGATTGCCTTCCTTTCATTATAATGTATCTAAATAAAGAAGCAAATGAATTGCATGGTTTGAAAACTTTAATAACTTTTCTACATTGTCTTCACTGTATAATACTAAATTATTCAAAATTATGTGTCTAAGAGTGAGTTAAAATGAACAACTTTTATTCAGAGAATACCACTGACTTTAGAACAACATAGTCAGTTCTGTTAAGTATTAAATAAGCATACTTATTGATCAGACATGGGATCTTTTCATTTATTGAAATAGCAAATACCACAACCTGAATGTAGCATCTGAGTTTTAATATTTTTAAAATTTATTCTTTCAAAACTAATAGAAAACCAATTTCTGTAGTCTTTGCCATAAGCAGTGTCTGTCTGTGTTGAAAATCCAGTAGAGAAAGCAAGGCTCCTGGGAGAAATATCAGAGTTTGAGGTAGAATTGGTGATGTGATCATTGAAACCATGAGAGTAGGTCATTTTTTGTGTGTATAGAGAACAGAGAGAGAAAGGGGAAAAAAATAAAAGGAAAGAAAGGAAAAAAAGAAAACATGAAGGAAGGAGGGAGGGAGGGAGGAAGGAAGGAAGGAAGGAAGGAAGGAAGGAAGGAAGGAAGGAAGGAAGGAGGGAAGGAAGGAAGGAAGGAGGGAAGGAAGGAAGGAAGGAAGGAAAGAGGGAAAGAGGGAAGGGGGAAAGAGGGAAGAGAGGAAGAGGGGAAGGGAGAAGGAGGGAAAGAGGGAGGGAGGGAGGAAGGAAGGAAGGAAGGAAGGAAGGAAGGAAGGAAGGAAGGAAGGAAAAAGGGAGGGAGGGAGAGAGGGAAGGAGGAAGCATGGAAGGAAGGAAGGAAGGAAGGGAGGAAAAAGGGAAGAAGGGAGAGGAAGGAAGGAAGGAAGGAAGGAAGGAGGGAGGGAGGGAAGAAGGAAGGAAGGAAGGAAAGAAAGAAAGAGAAAGAAAGAAAGAAAAGAAAAGAAAAGAAAGAAAAAGGAAGAAAGAAAGAAAGAAAGAGGGAGGGAAAAAGGAAGGAAGGAAGGAAAGAAGGAGGGAGGGAGGGAGGAAAGAAGGAAGGAAGGAAGGAAGGAACGAAGGAAGGAAGGAAGGAAGGAAGGAAGGAAGGAAGGAAGGAAGGAAGGAAGGAAGGGGGAAGGGAAAGGAAGGGAAGGGTAATCAATCTAGGATGGATTTCTGTGCTTCTCAGTCCTCTGGGGGGTGGGGAGGAGAGACAGGATGGCTCTCTCCTCACGTTGCTCAGAACTGCCCATTCATGTCCAGAATTTACTTATCCCATTTGCTCTCACTGTTAGGATGTGGTGATGGCATCTTGCCGCATAGCAATCATACCACAAACCGGCATCATAAACAGCACATACTTGTTATCACACAGTTTCTGTGGATCGAGAGCACAGGCAGTTTAGCCAGGGCCACTCCAAGGCTGTCTGTCAAGGATGCAGCCTCTTTGGCTTCACTTGTGATGGGGAATTGGCCTCCTAGGTTGTTGGCAACGTTGTTATCACTGGGGTGGCTGGGAGTCAGAGGTCACCTCCCAAGCCTTTCCCACATGGGCTTTCCCGGAATAGCTGCTGAGGGTGACTGAGATCATGAAACGCAGGTGCACGGGTGTGTGTTAATGTAAACAGATGTGGATGTGGATATAGAATTTATGTTTTTATTTGTGAAAGAGCTCTACTGAGTTTTAAATACAAATATCAACATAACCAAATAAGGATTTGGAATTTCTCTCTTCTATATTTCTAATAGAGAATAAAAAGAAAAAGCTTATTAAATCCATTTCCCCAAAAGTCATTCTACTAATTTATTTTATCCATTCAAAATGACATACATTAAAATGTGTTTACCCATGGTGGAATGGGGGAAACACTGTAAACTCTCAGCTGATAGAGTCACTTTCTGGAGCATTTTTCTCTCTGAAGTAGAACTTAACATTAGCAATTTCTAAATCTTCAGTGAATTCATTTTCCGACAGACATCAGTACATAAAGATATAATTCATAAAATCCAACATAAGTGAAGGCTTCTTATATCCGAAGTCAATTTCTCCTTTGTCATTTGGAATATCATTAACTTATTTTAACATAATTTTGATGATACAAGACTTCCATTTAATGATTTAAAAGATGCATGGTTTATTTGTTATCTACTCGGCTAAAGGTTTAACAGAAAAAGAAAAAGAAAACCAACCCAACTTGCCCCTAAATATTGGCTTACAAATGCCCCATTTATTTTTCGCGTGGAAGACTGATGCTCTGCCAGGGCATGGGAGGCATTAACGCCAGGCCTGATGGGTCTTCCTCCCTTGCCTTGCGGCCTGATGGTGTGTTCTGTGTTCTTCCGTTGAGGTCTGATGACTGGTTACTGCACTGTTCCAGTTGTGAACTGAATGGACTTCTTGGCCTTTTCTAACTAATCATCTGTCTTTTTGCTTTTCAATTGTGATTTTCTTCTGTGTAAAATACTTGGGACTTATCATGGTGCTTATTATTTATGTTTTTATTTCCTGCAAAATAATAAATAGGGCATGAGAATGCCATCCGCTTGTATTAGAGGATTTATAGAAGACATTTGCTTATACCTATGAAATACTAAGCATATCACACCACACAACAGTGTAACACAAGCAGCGATACGTAACATATTAAATAATCTGAAGTACAGAATTCAGATTTCTTTTTTGAGACAGAGAAGTTTACAAATTTATCCAAACAAAGGAACACTTTTTAAAAAATTATTTTTCTTTTTTAACTTATATAATACTATGTTTTGGGTCCAGATTCATTTGTCACTTAAAACTTCTGATATTTATTATTTTATAGTCTTTAAATCCCAAAGAGTCTTTGAGAAGCACTTACTGTAAGGTGGCTGCACTTTGATAACACTCATGGACTTCCAGCATGAACAGAAGGCACTCTGACTTCCTAAGAGGTTAGAAGTTTCCCGTCAGTGTGTATGTGCCCTTCTCCTCAATTTTACTGTCCCTTTAAAACAGACTAGTTCATGACTTCAGTAGGACACAAAGGGTTTTGAAAGAGTTGCGCTTTCCCGTGAGAGTACTTTTGATACTCTGAAGCACCCTGCGCCTACCGCACAGCTCTTCGGCTTGCAGCCCTTTAGGGGACATCTGTAAGGACGCACTCCCCCAGGGGGCTGCTTCCTGACAGGCAGGGACATCTCAGGCAGCATGGATGCCGAACCAGTCAATAGAGCTTAAACAGTATAAATATTTGTGTCATGTGTCAGTATGTGTGCACGCAAGTCACACACGTATGTACTTACATATATATGTATGCATGCCATTGTAATAGCCTACACAAAATAGATTTTAGTAAGCTCACTGGTTGTGCAGATAATATAGCAGGTATGTAATTTTGTCATTGATGTGAGACTGAGGGCAAGAACTAATTCGATTGCCATGCCATTTCCTCCTGATTCAGGATTTGTATGGTCCTCAGGGAACACTGGTAACAACCTTTCAGAAGTACTGATTACAAACTGAGGTGCTGTGCATATTAACTACACGATTTTACCCAAGAGGATACAGGAGAAAACTTACACTATTTAAAAAAAGTGGAGGAAGGCCAAGATTGTTTTAGGGGTGGGAGAGGCAAGGAATAGCCTTTGAATGGAATGATTAAGATGCACTTGGGTTGAAGCAAGCAAGTTAAAATGCTGACATTTCAAGGCGGAAACAATGATGAAATCAATTGCATCACTTCTCCTCGAACAATTAATAGTTCTCTAAGTGAAAATGTTGGTTCTGAATAGTAAGATTTTTATCAATACACACTGTCATTGTTGAGCTATAAAGCCTAAGGCCTATTGGTGCTAAAATATGAAGACTGTGTTTTAAGAATAAAGAGTATTTTAGATAAGAATATTCCTAATGGTAAAGAGATAAGCACCTAATTTCAAAACCATATGAAAATTTTTTCTTTTTTTTTTTTACAGGGACAGAGAGAGAGTCAGAGAGAGGGATAGATAGGGATAGACAGACGGGAATGGAGAGAGATGAGAAGCATCAATCATTAGTTTTTTATTGCTGTTGCAACACCATAGTTGTTCATTGATTTCTTTCTCACATGTGCCTTGACCGCGGGCCTCCAGCAGACCGAGTAACCCCTTGCTCGAGCCAGCGACCTTGGGTCCAAGCTGGCAAGCTTTCACTAAAGCCAGATGGGTCCACGCTCAAGCTGGTGAGCTCGGGGTCTCAAACCTAGATCTTCCGCATCCTAGTCTGATGCTCTATCCACTGCGCCACCATCTGGTCAGGCAAAACCATATGAAACTGTTGAATGCAAAATTATCAGTAGGAAAAAGTCAGGTTAGAAAATGTTGGATATATGTGAAAGGTAGCATTTCTACTTTAATGTGAGTACATAGCACTTATATTTGAAAGATAGATATGGCAAAAACATACCTTTTCTGTTATTATATATTTATTTTAGTGAGAGAGAGACAGACAAATAGATAGACAGACAGGAAGGAAGAGAGATGAGAAGGATCACCTCTTAGTTGCTTCACTTTAGTTTTTCAGTGATTGCTTTTCATATGTGCCTTGATTGGACAGTGTGGAGGGGGCTCTAGCTGAGCCAATGACCTCTTGCTCAAGTCAGCAACCTTGGGCTCAAGCCAGCAACCTTGGACTTCCATCCAGTTATCTTTGGGCTCGAGCCAGTGACCTTAGGATGATATTGATGATCCCAAAGCTGGTGACTCTGTGTTCAAGCCAATGAGCATGCCCTTGAGCCATAGACTTTGGGGTTTCTAACCTGGGGCCTCAGAGTCCCAGGTTGATGCTCTATCCACTGTGCCACCACGAGTCAGGCATGTTATTATTTATTTTGATAATTGTTTAACATAAAATGTAATTATGTGCCCAGAGTTTTGTATTGTACTTAAGAACTAAGATATTTAAAAGCAAGTTTTATGCATGGAGATATGTCTTATTATAAGTTCCTAAAAGATCATTGGTCACTATTATCAAAAGTTAACAAAACCTAACTTTCAATATAGTTTGGTGTTTCTTGATATATCAAAAAAATTTATATTTTGTAATATGGAATAAGTTTTTCAAAAAGGATATTTACATTTATGTAATAAAATACTATTTATCCAAATATTATTTTTAACAAATATTTACTTATCACAAAGTGCTATGACCATCAGTAAGTGTATATTTGATACTCAAGAGAAAATAAAATGTTTGGATCTTGTTCTCTGGGCTTTGGGGTTTCCAGAGAGAGATGGGTAGCCAAACAGTATGGTGGATAAATAGTGAAAGATTTCCGTATTCTGATTCTGGTGCTGGCCATAATGTAAACTTGCATTTCATCCACACAGTAATATGAACCATAAATACTCTATTTTATAGAAGAGAAAACATAGGTAATTAGCTGTTCAAGGTCATTCAAGTTTCAACATTGTGCTGATTTTGGATTCAAACACATGATTAAAAAAATTTCTTGGTAACATGGACAAATAGAGGACTTGAACAGACAACTTTCCCAGATTTAAAATAGAAAAAAATATCAAATAATGAAGTAGAAATCCAGAATTAATGGGGGTGAGTGGTTGTATTTATTAAACAATATTGGAAATATTGCCTTGGAATTTGAGAAAATGCATTAAATAATTATCTCACATAATTCAACAAAAATAAATTTCAGTTTGATTCAAGATTACATTTTAAAAAAACACACAAATAGAATTGTAAAAAAATGCTATATATCTCAAATATTTGGATGAGAAGATATTGAAAACTAGGTGTGGTAGAAATTATACAGAAAAATACAAACAAGTTGGACATTTATCTTTTAATACTTGTTCTATTCATGTTTTTAAATAAAAATATTAAAGAGAATATAAATGCATAATTGTAAACATGGTACAAAGATGCTGAAAGAGGGTATATTCTCTATTCATTAATTTAGATGTGTCAGTATGTTATTGGGAAGAAGCTTTACCTGAGCAGCAGGAAGGACTGTAAGAGCCAGGGAGGAAAACTTGCAATGGGCAGGTGTCAGTGGGCAGAGCTGCCATGCTGTGCAGGTGTGTGAACCAGTCAGGAAACAGCCCAGGTCACCAAGTCATTAGTGAGAAAAGGAAGTATCAGGACCCAGTTTTAAAAATTCTTGTCTTTGTGGAGAGGTTTAGATGTATTCTGTATACTACATGATGGAAAAAGGATATTATGAACGTTATCATTACAAACAACTAAATTCCTACACAAAAACAATTAACATGAAGACAAATGAAAATTGGGAAAATAAAAATGAGAGATCATATAAAGAAAATGGATATAAAGATGTCAAGAATGAAGGATGAAATATGTCATTGAACAATGAAAATGTATCCATGAGAATCTGCATTGCATCATATATTATTTGTGGAGTGTAGGCAGAAGGGAGGAAGGATTACCCACATTTTTATAAGTGGGTTCTTGAATACTATTCAAATATTCTGTGTTTTCTGATATACAATTAAATGAAACATGAAGATATTTTCCCTGAAAATAAGACATACTGTTGTTATCAGTTCATATATCATCTCAAGTTCTTGTAAGCAGTCAGAGCAGAAAATCTATATCTCTCTTGTGTGAACCAAATTCCTCCAACCTCTGTCTTACATTGGGCTGAAGTCTCTGCAAATTCTTTTGAAGAATGGGTTTGTCAGTTTCACACTCCAGTTCTGCGAACTGCTACTGTCAGAGAACAGGTCATTTGCTCAGAGCAGTGCGACCTGTGGGTATTAACGGCCAACTCAGGAAATCATACCATACGTGCAGCAAATAAAAGTTCCTGGTATGTACATGTATCTCATATCTCATATGATGATATAGCTATGTCTGACATATATGTCTGCATCATCTTATTAGGAGTAAGTGAAATGAAATGGAGAACAGATGTCAGAGTTTGTGGTATCATTTGATATTCTGACAAAATATCTCAGGCTTTTTTTGCATGCCTCTCATGCTTGTTTAGGTCATGTTCCTTAATGAGCGTCCGGAAGCGGAGATTTAGATGCAGAGTCTATTGGAAGTGAGTGCCCGTGGGATCAGTGTGTGGAAGCACCAACGAGGGAGAACCGAATAGAGAAATGTGGTGCATGCAGCAGACCTCACCAATAACACAGGTAGATCTCAGGCTGGTGTGGCCTCTCATAGCCATTCGTCCGGAAGGAACCGTTCTAGTCCTTCTATGAGACATGGGCAGTCTTTGGATGTAGGCAGCTTCTGAAATGTGAGAGGGACTGAGGAGAGCCACTCTCTCCTGCCAAAGACAGATCTGGACCGGGACTCAGCTAAGTGCTCTGAGCCTGCTCACTCCCAGCATCTGGGGAAGTAGCCTCTCCATCCCAGAGGCATCTGGGTGTTTTACCAACGCATGGGCTTCACTCAGCCTTTCGTGACTCATCCGTTATTTAGTCTGTCTTTAGAACCTACCAAAGGCCAAACTGTGAGCTAGATGTTGATACAATCATAGAAAACTAACAAAGAATATATTTACCATGTCTGTTTAGACCAGTGGAGGATACATTCATTTCAACACATAATTTTCATATAAAATTTTAAATGAATGAAAATGATAGGTACAATATATTTTGAAAATAAAATAAAGGGTCCTTGAATCCTTTGCTGAACCAAAGTAGCCTTGCTTCAATGTTA
Source organism: Rhynchonycteris naso (assembly GCA_037038555.1). Lineage (NCBI taxonomy): Eukaryota > Metazoa > Chordata > Mammalia > Chiroptera > Emballonuridae > Rhynchonycteris > Rhynchonycteris naso. The sequence goes on from CM072999.1 coordinate 202,958,140, forward strand.
GCCCATGACTGGCTCCCAGTGTCTCTGCAACAGTATGATGTCTGAGCTGCACTAGTTTGGATCAGGCCCACCTTTTGGCTTCTGCATAATCATTATTGCATCTGTCTCACTCAGCTCAGCCTTCCTGGCACAGTTTCCTGCTTGGCACTAAGTCTGTCTCATCTGCAAACAGGCTCTGTGGGCATCTTGACAGTAATTATTACTGTGGGAGTGGATGAAAAGATATAGACTAAAATAAAGACAAGGAGATTATGGGAAGTAAGAATAGAGTAGACTGACGCCAGAACCCTGGGGGGAAAAATTTAAGGGATGCATAGAGAGAGAAGAAAAAAAAATGGGCAAAAAATGAGAAATGTTTTGAGAGATAGGGAGACAACCAGGACAGAAGAATATCCAGGTGGTGGGGGGAGGGGACTTGGGTTCACGAAGCTGATGTAGTTTGACTCCCCTTTGGAGTGGCACTTCCCAGGTAACTTAATCCACCTTAAATCAATTGACTCCTCTTTCTCCATTTGAATGCTTTCTCCAGCCCAGACAGCTCTTTGCTGCCCCCTTCTGATATTTGCCTGCTTCTTTCCCAAATTTATGTTCCTCCTTGGGGTCTTTGGTGGTTCTATATGAATTTTAGGGTTATTTTTTTTTTCTGAGGAAAGTGCTCTTGGATAGTTACTGCATTAGGTCTATAGATTGACCTGGGTAGCATGAGAGTTTTAGCAATATTCATGTCTCCAATCCATGAACATGGATATCTTTTTATTTATCTGTGCCTCCTTCAATTTCTTTCATCAGTGTCTGACTGTTGTCAGCATACAGATTTTTCCTTCATTTCTGTTAAATTTTCCACACCAGCTGAACATGCTACAAGAAGGACTCGACCCATTACATGTGGAATAGAAGGTGTGGATTATTTTATGACCTGGATTGTATAGGAGGCTGATCGTAGAGCTTCGGGTGACCTCTCGATGAAGGAGGCCTGGGACATGGCACAGGCAGTCGATTCCTGTACCATCATTGGCCAAGTCCCCAGCTGCTAACTAACATCGTGTGCATGTGATCCTGTTGCTATGGCAGCAACAGACACAAGTGCACGTACTTTGAAAGAGATGACATTACTGAAAACGCGGATAAACTAAAGGAAAATTTTTAAGTTGAATAAGTTAAAGATTTACGAGAGTTTCCATGATAAAAGTTATTCTTTACGAGTAGGTCAGAGGAGGTGTTTTAGTCCATCTGGATATATGCTGAGGGTGTACATTGGTAAAATTTTGAGGTTCACATTTTAAAGTAATCAGAACAAGTGTTACCAACTAAAGAGGGTGATTAGCGCTCAGACTTCGCTGGTCTCTGACTCGTTCTCACTGCTTACTAAGTTTTAAATTGTTTTGTGCACAAGTGGAGGTAGTGTCTTATACTATTTTATGGATACAGGGTGGGACAATTGTATGCGTACAGTTGTGAGTATGAGAACTATAGATTCATTCTTACATTATTATTTATTAACTATTGTATTATTTTTCATACAAACAACTGTACACCTACTTTTTCCCCACCCTGTATCTGCCCTCACATCCTTGGCACTTTCTTGTCTCTTTGAACTTGAACCTTCACCTCTACGTTTAGTGCTAAAAGAACAGGCTGTCTTAAGTATTCTAACACTGGCTAGCACTATGACCATGTCTCTCAGTAATTCACCATCAGCATGATAACACAGCACACCCACACAGGAAAGGGAGCAATCTTTGCTGATACATGGATTGACTCTGACCTTTGAGGATGACCTTTGAAAATAGAATTTCTGGAAACATCCCAGAAGATTTGTTAAAAACAAAACAAAAAGAATAACAATAAAGTAAAAAGGAGAAATACCCAACCCTTACTTTATAAAACAGAGCTTTATGTCAGTTCATGTACATCCATTGAGTAATAGGCTGCAAAATTTTTTTAAAAAAATGTTGCCTAATGTCACCCAAAGTCAGAATTCTATCTGTGGCCATTACTGTGTACTCTGTGTTTTAATATTTTGATTTCTTATTTAATGGTGTTTTAAAAAATAAACAGGATATGAGTTTTCAAATACTGCTTATACTAGTAATAGTAATAATGATAAACATGATAAAAACAATGATAAAATTATATTTTAAAAGATAGTTATAATCGACACTGTATTAAGATATTTATGTATATTATTATTATGTAATTATTTCAGATATAATTATGGTCCCTTTTAAAACAAGGACAAATGTTTTTTGATCTTCATAACTAAAATAACTCCCTAATAACAGAAACAACCTTATTAATATTTATTACTATGTATTTGGACTCCTACAGTTGTCACCATTCACCGCTTACCCAAGCCTCACTTTCAAGATTACTTTTCCTCAGTGTCCCTTAATCTGAAAGAGTAATAACATTAACACTTGACTACATGAGGAACAAAATAAGAGACTTTCCTTTTTCCCTAGTATTTTCAGAAGTTTCTGTCACTTTCCCAGAGTGAGAAAACTAAATTAAATTTTCCTTTTTCCCCAAAAGGCACAGATTTGTGAGACCAAATTTCTGAGTTTTCTCTGACCTTCTTTATCTATTGATCACTACAAGCACAGTTTTATATATTTTAATAATAATAATTGCTAATATTTATTAATGATATTTAGAATTAATTTATACCAGCCACACTAATGGTTTTATACAAACTTATTTGTTCACAAGAACTCTAAGAGTTAGATATAATTACTGCCCAGTATGAGGCTCCGATGTCACTGCAGAGCTAGAAAGTGGGTAATTGGAAGGCTCTGACCCCAGAAGGCATCTGATTCATTGAGATTTAGAACCGTCACAAGGGGCACGGAATGCACTTGAACTTGAAATAATAACATTCTGATGTTTCTGTGCCACCCACTGCCAACAACAATGAGAAGTTAGAGACCTCCTACCATTGCTATGACTACAATTACTGGTTTATTGAGATTAAGACTAGCTGTGATTCGTGAATCTCCACAGATTAACAGCATTCCTTTCTCATCCACTAAACTTAAACTGGATGGTAAGAGGGTGTTGCTTTCGATTTTAAGTTGAAATATATTATTTGATTTTGTCTAAATCCTAAAAATATTTTGTCAGACCTACTATTTTAATAGACATTCCATTAATGCCCCTCTTATTTTAAACTGCCCTTGAAATATCATCAGCGTCATCATCATCACTATTATTTGTTTTTATTTCTTCTTTAAGCTCACAGCAATGTTTTTCTTAAGGGAAAATAGCCTCTTTGTCAACTTGAAGGGCAAGTGCGGTGGAAAGACGTGACAGACTATGCGGCCCACTTCCCCTCTCTGGGCTCTCTACAGACATTTTTATGCTTCTTTTTGGTTCTCGGAACCAGCAGACCAGATTTTTAAATAGTCTCTCTCCAGCTGTCTCCTTGTTCGGGTCCCTGGATGGTTTCTCTATGGGAATGTCTTTCATATTTTTTTTTCAGGTGAAAAATTTACTCCTAGCTTTTCTAAAAATGAAAGTCTCCTAAGCTCAGAAATGAAGCTTAGCATCTTTTTGAGGGAGGCCAGCTCTCAGCTCAGCCGCTCAGCTGCAGGGCAGTCCCGGCGGCTGGGCCGCCTGCCAAGCAGACAAGGGCAGGAGCCAATTAGAAGGAAGGCAAGCAAGCAGGACCCACATAGGCAGTGAGGTGCCTCTCCCTTTTTCCTTGTCAAAAAGACACAGTCTGACCAAGGAAAACATGTTAGGTCAAACTGTGACGCCTCTTCCTGGGTTGTCAGGGGTTGCTGGACGCGACTGAGCATGTGTGACCTGTTTTACCTCCGGTCCCCGGGATGCTTCCTAGCTCCCTCTCTGGACAAGTGCACATCTCTGCCCCTGAGACGTCTTCCACCTTACCAGGCACTCATCATTTTTCTCTGCCATTCTCATTACAGCCAGTGATCAGTAAAAAAGAAAGAAAGAAAGATGATATATAAGGTTGAATCTCTTTTATGATAATATATCATTTTGTATGGAATAATGTCTAAAGCCAAAGTACAGCATATTTTATGGTGGACTGGCAACAGGGACAAAGTTGAGAAGAATATTTTGGAAACATTGTGAATTCTCCAGCATTTAAGAATTATTACTATATTCTGTACATAAATCACCTACACACATATACATAATGCTACGTAGTAGTGTGTGTGCATGTTTGTATATTTGCATGTGTCTCTGTGTGCATATGTGTGTATTTGTGAGTGTATATGTGTACACATGTATGTGTATATGCATGTGCCTGTGTATGCATGCGTGTGCATGTGTGCGAGCGTGTTTACGCATATCTGTGTGTGAGTTTGCATGTGTGCTTTTGGTATATGTGTGTTCATGTGTGTGTGTGCATTTGTGAAAGTGTATATGTGTGTGTATGTGTGTGTATATGCATGTGCTTGTGTGTGTGCCTGCATGTGCATGTTTACGCATATGTGTGTGGGGGTGTCTGTGTGCTTTTGGCACTCATGTGTGTCTGTGTGTGTGTGTGTATACGGCAGTGACATTAGTTGTGTGTGAGATTCATGTTTGACAATTTACTTCCAGTGAAGCAATTCTTTATATTCTGATAAGAAAATAATGACCTACTTCTATATTTCCACTTCTCTCTTCTTGTAGTGTTTTCTCTCACTTTCATCCCAGGCTGTGTGACATATCAGACACACTGAATGACCTTTCCTCTGAAAGCACCTCAAATAGCTCAATAAAATATTTAAAAAATATTTTTAAATAAAAAGCTGATCACGTCTGACCTGTGGTGGCATAGTAGGTAAAGCGTTGACCTGGAATGCTGAAAGTCGCTGGTTCAAAACCCCAGGCTTGCCTGATCAAGGCATATATGGGAGTTGATGCTTCCTGCTGTTCCTCCTGCCCTTCTCTCTCTCTCCCTCCTTCCCTCCCTCCCCACCTCTCTAAACTGAATAAAACAATAAAAATTAAAAGCTGATCAGGCAAAAAAATAGATTCTCAGAGGTTGAAAACAAAGGGAGCAGGACACGGGAGTTGGCAGGGAGGCCCACCTGCTCTGAAGGCCACTGTGCCCTAGGGCACCTGCCACAGGCTGGAGCAGCGAGTGGGGTCAGCTATCGGAGGGCAGTGGCGCTCTGCAGGGTGTCCTGGAGGGGTGCAAGGGGGGGAGTGCAACAGAACAGAGGAAGCACAGCCCCATCAGATGCCCGTGCACATGTGCGGCTCCCGGAGCCCTTTCTTTGCTGCAGAGCCCACACTTGGTCTTCAGGTTGTTGATCAGCACGTCGGATTGGGCTGGGTGCCTCCATTGCAAGGGCACCTCTGCCTCTTTGAACAGGGATGAACTTGCATACCCCTCTGTTAATGTAGCCCAAACAAGTCTTCATTCTGTTCCCCACAGTGGGAAACAGGAAAGCAAAGCAGAGCCCAGGTACATGCTGTTACTCTACTCATTTTCTATGAACGGTGGTTATAGGCTGTTGCAAGTTGCCTCCTGGTCTGTCTGGAAACCTAGTACAGGACTACACTGGCCAGTAGAACAATTTATTCAGGTGTGGCCAAGGGTCCCCTAAACCCTGAAAATAAGCATGGGTTTGCCACAGATTCACGGAGATCAATCTTATGTTGACACAACTTAAAATTATTTGAGGGCTCCGTGGAAATCAAGAGGAAGAAGGTGAAGTCTTGGGCTAAGCAAGCTTGGTGGGAACTTAATGGGAAACATTGTACACTTAACCTAGAACCCAATGGTGTGTTCTCTTTATATGGACGAAATAGAAATGCATCTGACAGAAACAGCAAAAGACGTTTCTCTCTCAATCTGGGTGCCTGGAAGAGGGGTCAGCATCTTTGCTGAGGATTCCTCATGCTACAACCTTCATTTGAATTCGGGGTCCAAACTGGTGAAACAAAACTTATTTCTGGAGGAACAAAAATAATCCTTTATACGTGAATCATTTTTTAATCCAGGAATCAACATGTAAATCCCAGCCCTATTAGCTCTAAAATCAGAAAGCACACGAAGAAACAAAGAACACTGAGGTCATGGCCAGTTAGCTCAGCGGTAGAGTGTTGGTTCAGTGTGTGGAAGTCCCAGGTTCGATTCCTGGCCGGGGTACACAGGAGAAGTGCCCATCTGCTTCTCCACCCTTCCCCCTTTCCTTTCTCTCTATCTCTTCTTCTTCTGCAGCCAAGGCTCCATTGGAGCAAAGTTGTCTCCGGCCCTGAGGACAGCTCCATGGCCTCCGCCTCAGGTGCTAGAATGGCTCTGGTTGCAACAGAGCAATGCCCCAGATGAGCAGAGCGTCGCCCCCTAGTGGGCATGCCAGGTGGATCCCGGTCAGTCACATGCAGGAGTCTGTCTCCCTGCCTCCCTGCTTCTCACTTCAGAAAAAGAGAAAAAAGAACAGTGAATGTTGGCCAGCATAGATGACAGGCAGCAAAGACACAAATCCTGAAATGACTGCAGGTTAGCAGGTGTAGTCCAAAAAGTCAATGTTTAGCTTTCAAGAACCAAAATACAGCTGTTAGTTTTAAAGATAACATGTAAGAAACAAAATGCCATCAGTGAAAAGAAAGTAAGAAACTTCCAGATGTGCCAGTGATGGACACCTCTGTATGGGGTTTCAGGAGGGAGGAACTAGAGAATGGGGGAATGTTTATAAGAAAAAATTAGAGTATTTCAGAACTGGGAGACATGTCCACCATTTGGACATCCCAATGCATGGCAAGTAGAATGAATAAAGGCAAGTATCCCTCATGAAAATGTAGCCAGAGTAGGTGTTTGCTGTTTTATCAGAACACTATAAAAAACGTGCAGGTGATGCACACGTTGGGATACTGCAGCTGATCGTAGTGTAAAACACATATATCTCATTGGTCTTGGCTGGCCATTTTCCTGCTCACTGTTTGTGTGGTTGCCCCTAGCAGCAATCACTTGTAAACAAAAGCCAGTATCAGAGTTTTCTGAAGTAAAAATATTTCCATTACTTCCTTATCAATATTTCACTTCTCTGTAGAAGGGTCAGAATCTCCCATTCACTCACGGAGCCATAACTCTTGTTTCTCTAAATTCGCACAGAAGTGGAAATGACTGACCATTTATCTCCTCCTCAGAACCAGTTTGATTTGGAGAAGAAATTCAAGCTCTCCCTAAATTCCAATAAGGAGGTTAGATACAGACCCCAGCCAGTGGGATGGGGGGAGTCCACTGCCAGAGGAAGGAAGGGGTCTAGAATGGAAACGATTTTTCCCAGGACTCAAACTCCTTCCAAATGTCCATCTGGGAATTATAGACCTGAAGCCTTACAAACATGACAGCTTCAGAGCCTCCAAACCGGGCCTGATGGGTCTTAAGAATAAAGCCGCTCTGCTCTCCGAATGTCATCCTCGGACTGGGCAAATGAAGAAGAAGCCTCAGAAAGCACTAATCTTTTCCATCAGTGCCCTTTCCTTAGCAGGTAATGTCATTGTCTCACATCAGCACCAGAAACAGAAATGATTAGCTTTGCATATTACACACTGTTACCATCCTTTGCTTGTCAAGTCTACAATTGTGTCCATGGTCCTGTCACCATTTATCAATTTACCTTTCAGAAAGACCACATCCCACGTATACTAAACACAAAGCTAACGTGACAGAGTCCTTTTTGCAACCCAAATAAATACATCAATGTCATTTAGCTGGCCTCTGTGTTCAGCTGAATTTTTTTTTTTCCAGCACTACTGGAGGAGGTGCAAATAGAGAGACAGCTCATTGACTCCCTGCACAGATATCTATACCACTTTAATCTTGCACATGAAAGGTCAAGCATAAAATTATTTGCTTGGAGCAGCTGTCCTTGGAGATTTGAATTAACATAGATGGAGAGTACCACAAGGAAAAAAAAAAGTTAATTTTACCTTAATTGGATTAAGCCAGGTTCCATCCATACTGAGAGAATGAGGTTACAAAGGACTAAAAACTGCTAGGTTGACAGAAAGGGATTAATTCATGGGCGAGTGTCAGGTTGTTGACTAATAGCATATTGATTGTATCTCTAAGATATGCACAGAGTGTCTATCAGGAAGAGAGACACTTTGGAATTGAAGATCGCTAGCCTATCTGACACGATCAAAGTTAGATTAATATTATTAAGGAGCTGCAAGTGAGCTGCATATTGCCTTAGCAACCACAGAAATTCTCTCCGTGTGTCTGGGCTGACCATCATGAGCACGGGCGGTACTTGTCAGTTACAGGGAAGTGACTGATTTGTGGGCTGTGTCCCCCCTTCTTTTCTTTAATGTGTTCCCACAGACATATTGAACCAACACAGTTTAATCCCAGTGGAGCCTGCAGGTGGTATTGCCCTTGTATTGAGGAGTTATTAAATTCTTAAGGTCACCATCCAAAAGGTTCCATTAAATTGAGTTAATAAAAACATTGGGCAAAGGTTTGCAAAGAGCACAGATGTCAAAGCTTTGGGAATTGGAATGTCTCTAATGATATCAGGCTAAAAGAATAATTTAAATCACACTATAGTATAAAGAAGATAAAAATTCTGCATTCTTCAGTAAATGAAATGTTTGCAGCTAAGATATGGGTGTCTCTGAATGCTCATGGAAGACCTTCATTTCTTTGGATGTTTTGTTTGCCATTTTATTTTAGTTTACTTTTGTTTGTTCAGTTGAGGCAGAATTTGATTGCTTAAAAATTGAGTCACCTAGGAAATAGCACCTGAGAGTAAAAACCCAGTGAATTTCTGGGAATTTGTGTATGTGTGAAAACTGATGTCTTTAAGGAAACACAAGAGATAAAAGGAGAGAAGGCACTTGATTTAGGACAATGACCCTGGATCTCGCCTGGATGAAGGATGTGGAAGGGAATCGGAAGGTGTGAACAGTGCAGCTACCACGGTCCTCATTATCCGGGCTCTCCACAGAACGGCCCCAATGACACGGAGTGTGTGGGAGTCAAATTACCTCCCATGAGTCCCTCCTGACCGTGGGTTTACAGTAGCCTCCCCCATCTTTCACTTCCTATGGAAGAAGAAACAGGATCTAAATCAGCATGGTAGTATTGTGAAAACACTCTAGAAACTGAGGGGTTCACTGCTCCATCTGTCTAAGTGTAAAAATAGTATATTCTAGTTTTTCCGAGAAACTTAAAGGAAGAATTTTTGTGGAGAGTATATGACTTGCTAGAATAAATTTACCAAACTCTTTTGAATGGCCCACGCTAGAAGTGAATGCTATTTCTTAACTAATCTGATCTCCAGTGTTTCTGGGACACAGAATTCCCAAGTGGTCTACATTTTCTAGACTTCATTGCAGTCTTCAGCCATGTGACTGTGACCCCATTCAGGGCCCAGGGTAAAATGAAAATATGCAGGGATATCAGGGGAAAGGGCATACTCAAAAAGAAGAGAAAATGTGCTATTAAAGGTACAATATACTGGCCCTTGCTGGGTGGCTCAGTTGATTGGCGTGTCCAACATGCCAAGGTTGTGGGATCGATCCGCAGTCAGGGCACATACAAGAAGCAACCAATGACGACATGAGTAAGTGGAACAGCAAATCACTGTTTCTCTCACTTTCTGACTTTGTCTCTTTCCATAAAAATCAATGAAAACATAATACTAATAAAGGTACTATGTACAAAGTGTTTTCTTTTTCTGTCTGTCTCAACTTACCATGTTTTTGTATTTGCTAATTAATGTTATTCTAAATAAAGAAAGTAAAAAATTTCAGTTATTAACCTAGTTTTACTGTTCACAGTTATTTTGATCACTAACAGCTTTCAACGCTAACATGGGGGCCTTGACTGTATGAGGAACAGCAGGGGTTACAGAACCGCAGGGCGTGCATACATGATTCATTTTTTCCGAAGCAGTCCGCACCTCACAGAACTAATCCCACTCCTTGTTTCTCGTCTTGATGTGAACACATTCTACCAATCCTCTCTACCCTTAGCTTATGGATGAGTCAGGGAGGCCAAAAGGAAAGAACCTGTGAGTGGTTCTCTTTCCCTTTCTGTTGTGTCACCATTTCAGCAAGAGTGAATATAGGAATTAGCAATCATAAGAAAGGAGAAGGTAGATCTCTTGGTTGTTCTGATTAATTTTCTGAGAGAGCAGAAGGGACAGAGAAAAAGAGGGAGAGAAAGAGGAGGAGGGTAGGGAGATAGAGAAACATCAACTCGTTGCACTTAGTTATGTACCCCATTGGTTGCTTCTCATAAATGCTCTGACTGGGGCTCCAACCAGTGACCTTGGGGTCCAGCCGGCATCCTTGGGATCAAGCGCACAACCCAGGATCAAACTGGTGCTCCAGGACAATGCTCTGTCCATTGCGCCACCAGCCAGGGCTGTTCTGTGTTCTTAAAACACCATTGCCTTGTTTGTGCATCAAAGGAAGTTTTGCTTCAAACATAAGGTCTGGCCTCTCCGGGCTGTTAGCACCGCAGCTGCTTGCTTCCAGAAGCACATGCTTACCTCGAACATGCTTAGGGCTTGCTTGCTGAACTCCATGTGTGGAGGGGCCCCCACAATTCAGTGTGACAGGCACACGGTGCAGCTAGAAACGACAGACACAAATTGTGTATCTCTTCTGCTCACTTTCATACTCGATTGTCCCACAAAACTTCATTAACAAAACCGAAAGTTTCAAAAGAAAAAGATTAAGAATTTCCAAACGGTGACGTAAGTTCATTAGCACAGATGTGGGGAGATTCTTTGACTTCTGTCCCTCCACGAACGTTTGATTTGAGTCCTGCGGTTATTGACACAGTACAGTAAGTAAGTACAACAGTCACTTTTCCCCTTTGCTGCACTTTCGTCATTGTTGGCCAGGCCCCACCCGAGGAATAGAGGTGCAGAGACCAATCAGCAACAGACTTCCAAAAAAAAAAAAAAAAAGTGACATTGATTAATCTCTGAAAGAGATAGCACCTCTTATGTTTACAAAGAGATTTATGGGCTGAAGAGCTAGCAGTGAAATGTTTGTACATTCTTTATTTACTCGTTTTTAATGTACTAAAGTAACTGTCATTTAAACGGTGTTCTTGGGGACTAGTATAACTTAAACAACAGAAACTGCTATTTGTGCATGTTGGCACCAAGCAAAATGAGGACTGCCTGTATTTATTGTCTCATGCACTTTCAGGGTGTCTTGAACTGAGGTTCCTCATGAGGTTGCAGTCAGGATGTCACCTTGGGCTACAATCATGTGGCTGCTTGACTAGGCCTGAGGAGTCACCTGCAAGGTGGCTCACTAGCACGCCAGGCAAGTTGGGGCTGGTGGTTAGCGGGAGATCAGTCCCTCCTACTCCCCCCAGGGAGCCTGCTCATAGGACTACTTAACTCTCCTCACAGTGTGGCAACGGGCTGCTCCAAGGGGAGGTGAGCCCAGAGAGAAAGTTGGAAGCTGTGGTGTCTTTATGACATGCCATGAGAAGCCACACCCTCATTTCCACAATGTCCCATTGGTTATAGATTAGCCCTATTCAATGTGAGAGACAAGAATGGGGGCCAGAGTCATTGAGGGCCATCTTGGACACTGAATACTACATTAAGCAACAACAAACCTGGGAGACGATAAAAAATAAAAAACAAACAAATTCCCCCAAAACAAAAAGGATAAAGCCCAATAAACCCATGCATGACTCAGGTGGCTAGACCAGAAGTTATTTTTAGAGTATTAATACTCCTCTGATGCTTTTAGGAGACAGACACCTCTCTTTAGAGTAGACAGTTAATGAACTTAATTATGATACTACGGACTTCCCACAACATGCACACTAAATTTGAAAGCCCCTCAAAGCACACATCATGTCCTGTCCATCTCCCTATGTACAGAATTTAAACCAGGGCTTAATTTACAAAATAAGCCTAATAGGTGCTCTTCTACGAGTAAAACGATCCAAGAACTTCAAGTTCAGGTGATGCTGGTGATTTTGTTTTTCCTTTGTTTAATGTTGTCTTAGAGTATCTTCCTACAGGAGAAATTTGTAGGTAATAAATAAGAGTAAGAAAATTTTAAGGACATGAATATATTTCATTTAAAGGTGTTTAATTAAAGAAGACATGAACCTTGAAGAAAGAATTCAACAGTGTCTATTTCAGGATCAGTGACACATTAGCGAGGGAGAAGTACTGTTGATTTTTAGTTTGTACCTGCGGATGTTACAACAGTTGCCAGCTATACCCATAAGGCTTATTAAGCCTAGACCTAATTTAGAAAACCACCAATTAAAAAAAAAACTATAGTCAACAATAACTATATAAGTGTGACACTGATACAGAGCAGACAGTTCAGATCAAGATTCCTACCTAAACCTGTTTCTAATGTAATCAAGATTGTCCTTTAATCTGTGAGAAAACTGACTAACATTCTAAAAAAGTGTAAGTTTATATTCCAATTGAAAAGCATGTATTCTTGCTGTACGAAAACTTATAAATATAAAACTGTAAAATATTTAGATGGAAATATAAATATATATTAATTAATCTTGAATGACAGCTTTGTAAGAATGATACAAAAGGTAAAATTTTTGAAACCAAAAATATATTGCATTTATAGAAATTAAAACAAATTCTTTAATCATCTTTTGTAAGATTAAAAACACTATAAATAAAAATTAAACTGCAAAGTAACACTATTGTGTACTAGAGACAAAATTTTTATATCTTTAATATGTAAAGAAAATGAAATAGGAAATATAAAACAGGATAATATTATTGGGCCAGTAAAATAATATAATATTATTAAGCAATCATCTTTTAGGAAACTAAAACCTACCTCTGTTGTAAAAATTGAATAATTTAATTGGTTATAGTATAATGTACTTCCTGCCACAGACACACCAAATTTTAATGTTTCTCAAAGCACACACCAAGGCATCGAGTCTTATGTTTTATGTAAGAATTTAAAATAGGGTTTAGTTATTAAACACGCCTCATAGATGCTCTTCAAAGCACTAGTAGTAGAAAAGTATGAATAGGTTAAATGTTATTTCCCAAACCACAAATCAGAGAGGTTGAGAGCTCTGAACACCCAGCTGTTCGGGTCCCTACATCACAGTGGTAGTTTTAGTTTGCTTGCATTATTTCCCGTGTGATTTTCTTTGACAATCTTTTTTTTCTTTTTTCTTTATCTCTCTTTTCTTTTGTGGGCGGAGGAGTATATCTTAAAATGAAACAAGAAAGGAAAAATAGGCATTTCCAAACATATCTTAATTATAATTGAATTTATTGTGTAAACCACTATACCTTAATAAGTACTTATGTTGTATAGGGTAGGCAACTATAGAATTATTAAAGACAACATATGGAAGGTGCCTTAAAGCTCCAGGGTGACAACAAAAACATGACTTCAGCTAATTATAAGTAGTTTCTAAGATCCTCTTAATTGCTGTAATAATTAAAATTTACCAATTTTTGTGAAGATGCCAACTGACTTATTACAAAAGAGTGAATATACGCTTTACATAATTTCATTTACAGAAAAACACATTTCAAAGGGAATCTCTTCTCATATATCAATACTTATATCTATTATCCATATATTGATATTTCTCAATATATGGTAAATAGATAGGTAGGTAGATAGATAGATAAACAGAGCCTGACTTTATATATATATATGTAAATGTTATATCTTAAATCCATCTCTTGCAAAGTTGCCATGTCTCTTTTTTATTTTCTGTACATTTTAACCTTGTCCTTCAGTATTTTATGATAAGTAATATATATAATGTGTGGTGTTTGCAGTCTGCTGGAATAGAGTAATAATTAGCATTAAGAGAAATCATTAATTCAGACCAACAGGACAGCTCAATCCCCAAGATCACACGGTGCTACTGGCAACATCACTGTAATTAAAAGAAATGTTTGCTGGGTAAAAGTACACATGAAAATATAATAATATGCATTAACATTTTAATCCTGGGATCCCACACAACAGGTAAAAAAGCTTTCCAAGAGAAAAAATTATTTTAACTATAAAGCTTTCGTGTTGTTGGATATTTCAGGTTATTGGATATCCTTGAGAAGAGTTGTTTTAGCAATAAAATTTTAATTTCATGACAACATAACCACTCGCAATTGCCTTTTAGGTAAGGGTTTAGTTGTTTCTGTTTTTGTTTTGTTTTAATTAATTTTAATGGGGTGACATTAAGAAAGCAGGGTACATATGTTCAAAGAAAACATCTCCAGGTTATCTTGTCATTCAATTATGTCGCATACCCATCACCCAAAGTCATATTGTCCTCTGTCACCTTCTATCTGGTTTTCTTTGTGCCCCTCCCCTCCCCCTTCTCCCTCCCTCTCCTTCCTCCCCCCACACTGCAAACATCACACTCTTGTCCATGTCTCATAGTCTCGTTTTTATGCCCCACCTATGTATGAAATCATGCAGTTCTCAGGTTTATTTCTGCTTTACTTATTTTACTCCGTATAATGTTATCAAGATCCATCCATTATGTTGTAAATGATTCGATGTCATCATTTCTTATGGCTGAGTAATATTCCATAGTATATATGTACCAAAGCTTTATAATCCACTCGTCCTCTCAAGGACACTTGGGTTGTTTCCAGATCTTCGCTATTGTGAACAATGCTGCCACGAACATGGGGGTGCATTTCTTCTTTTCCAACAGTGCTATGGTTTTCTTAGGGTATATTCCTAAAAGTAGGATAGCTGGGTCAAAAGGCAATTCGATTTTTAATTTTTTGAGGAATCTCCATACTGTTTTCCACAGTGGCTGCACCAGTCTGCATTCCCACCAGCAGTGCAGAAGGGTTCCCTTTTCTCCACATCCTCGCCAGCACTTATTCTGCGTTGTTTTGCTGATGAGCGCCATTCTGACTGGTATGAGGTGATATCTCATTGTAGTTTTAATTTTCATTTCTCTAATGATTAGTGATGTTGAACATTTTTTCATATGCCTATTGGCCATCTGTATGTCCTCTTTGGAGAAATTTCTATTCATTTCTTTTGCCCATTTTTTGATTGGATTTTTTGTCTTCCTGGTATTGAGTTTTATAAGTTCTTTATAAATTTTGGTTATTAACCCCTTATCAGACATGTTGTCGAATATGTTCTCCCATTATGTGGTTTGTCTTTTTATTCTGTTCTTATTGTCTTTAGCTGTGCAAAAACTTTTTAGTTTGATATAGTCCCATTTGATTATCCTGCCTTTTATTACATTTGCCCATGGAGAAAAATCAGCAAATATATTGCTGCTACAGATGTTGGAGAGCTTACTGCCTGTTTTCTTCTAAGATACTTATGGTTTCACGGCTTACATTTAAGTCTTTTATCCATTTTGAGTTTGTTTTTGTGAATGGTGTAAGTTGGTGGTCTAGTTTCAGTTTTTTGCAGGTAGCTGTCCAGTTTTCCCAACACCATTTGTTAAAGAGGCTGTCTTTACTCCATTGTATGCTTTTACCTCCTTTGTCATATATCAGTTGTCCATAAAGGTGTGGGTTTATTTCTGGGTTCTCTGTTCTGTTCCATTGATCTATGTGCCTGTTCTTATGCCAGTACCAGGCTGTCTTGAGTATAATGGCCTTGTAGTAACCTTGATATCTGGAAGAGTGATACCTCCTGTTTTATTTTTTCTTTTTAAGATTGCTGAGGCTATTCGTGTTCTTTTTTGGTTCCATATAAATTTTTGGAATATGCGTTGTATATCTTTGAAGTATGTCATTGGTATTTTAATTGGTATTGCATTGAATTTATAAATTGCTTTGGGTAATATAGACATTTTAATGATGTTTATTCTTCCTAGCCATGAACACGGTATATGCTTCCACTTGTTTGTATCTTCCTTGATTTATTTTATCAATGTTTTATAATTTTCTGAGTACAAGTCCTTAACCTCCTTGGTTAAATTTACTCCTAGGTACTTTATTTTTTGGGTTGCAATAGTGAAGGGGATTGTTTCCTTAATTTCTTTTGCTGACAGTTACATTAAGGGTTTAGTTTTTTATTTGTTTAATCAATCCAAGCTTTATGAAACTTGAAGGGCTATAAATAGCTAAAACCCACTTTTCAAGATAATGATATTTAATATTGTAAAGAAAATGTTTTTTCATAAATTTTATAAAATTTGAACACTAGTTATCTTATAAATTACAGTTCAAATGGGTCATATAAAATGTATAATGTTTTAAAGTGTAATGTAAAATGCATTATCTTAACTGAAGCTTAATTTTATACTTTTAAACATGCAGGTTGTACCAATTAGGGTTCAGGACATGAAGATGGTCCATTTTAGTTTTAGCTGTTGTTTAGGAGTTTTATTTTTTTTAGGAAACAGTGGAAATGCTGTAAATTCATGGATCGGCACCAGAAATAGTGAGTTGGAGGCTTCAGTGCCTGAGCTGTCTTGTGTGTTTCTGAGAAGTAGAATCAGGAAAGTACTGCTCCAACTGTATCCTATCAACAAAGTGGCAACTAGATCCTGGAATGCTGAGTTCAGCTAGTTCAACAGATGCTTGATATAAATATAACTTTGACCAGACTCTGAACACTGAGTCTAGTGTAGCAACATTAATCTATAATTCAGAGACCTTGTTGGAGAACAGACTGTCCAAAGTATTTCAGTCAGTTACCAGGAACACAAAAATCAATGTCAGAATTTAAAACAGGGAATTTAATGAAAGCAATTAGTTTTTTTCGAAGCCAAAGGTGAATAGTGATTCCCTCCCAACTATATTGAAGGGCAAGAAACCTCTGCCATGCCTATTAAGGAAAAACAAAGTGAAGAGGAAATGTCACCAGAGTTCGGAGACCATAGTTACCCAAGAAACAGAAGCCATGGTGCGCATTACATTTTGGAATGGGAGTCATGGAGAAGTTATATTGGCTCCTCCAGCTATAGTTTGAGGCAGATAAAAAGGATGAAATGCCTTTGTTCTTCCTTCCTTGTATCATTCAACATATCTTGTCTAAGCACTGAAATTTTGAATTCTGATAAATTCTAATTTATTTATTTTCCTTTTGTCACTTTTGTAGTTGGTGACATACCAAAGAAATTATCGCCTACCTCAACATCACAGATACTTACTCCTGATTTAGAACTCCTACGTTGTAGAATTTTTTATGTTTCGCTGTTGTACTTTATGTCTATGATTCATTTTGAGTTCATTTTTGCATAGTGAAGAGCATGAGTATGTCATAATTTTGCATGTGAATATTCAGTTGTTCAACACCATTTTTTTGAAAAAAGTAGTTTTACCCCCTTGGGTGTTCTTGATACCTCTTCTACCATCAATTGTTCACAAATGTAGGGTGTACTTCTTGACTCTTAATTCTACTTTATGATCTATCTATCATTAGCCAGGATAATATTGCCTTGGTTATGGTAGCTTTGTGGTATCAATTGGGAAGTGTGAGTCTTCCAACTTTGTTATTATTTTTTTAAAAGATAGTTTTGGCTATTCTGGGTCCACTGAATTTCTATGTGAACTTCAGGGTCAGTTTTCCAATTCCTGCAAAACACCAGCAGGAATTACATGCTTACAAAAACTAGTGGATATTTTATCATTTTATATTCATTTTGAAATATCCCCTAATTTTTGTGAGCAGTATATAAAGGGGTTGCATTGAATCTATTCATTAATTTGGGAGTATTGTGATTTTAACCATGTTAAATCATGAGACATAAAAGTCTTTCCATTTGTATGAATCTTTCATTCTCTCAATATGTGTTCAATTTTTTGGTTGTTGTACAAGTCTTGCATTTCTTATATAAAACTTATTTCAGTTTATTTCATTTTTTGTTTTTATTTTGATTAGAATTGTTTCTTTATTTGATTTCAGATTGTTCATTGCTAGTATATAGAGACAAAGTTGGTTTTTCTAAATATATTTTATATCCTGCCACATTACTGAATACTGTTGTTAGTTCAGATTCTTGTTTAGTGTGATGTGTGTGTGCGCGCGCGCCTTAGGATCATCTACATCCAAGATTATGTTGGCTAACAATAAAAATAGTTTTACATTTTCATTTACAGTCTGGGTGCATTTTAATTATTTTCTTACCTTAGCTATTGTCATGGCTAGAACCTTCAGTACATTGTTAAGTAGAAGTGGCAAGAGTCAATTTCTTTTTCTTATTCCTGATTTCAGGAGGAGACATTTGGTCTTCATTAAATATTATGTTAGCTTTGGGTGGGTTACAGATATTCTTTCTCAGGCTAAAGGAGTTTCTTTCTCTTTCCAGTTATTAAATAACTTTGTCAAAACAATGTGTGCTCTGGGTCGGGGGACGTTGGTTCCACCTCATGGCTATTATAAACATGGAAAACATTGAGCCAGTAATAGTTTATCAAAGAATCTTTGTAATATAAGAATATGATATTTAAAAATATCTAAGAAAAAGGGCAATTAGATAATCATCAATGCAAAAATAAAATATACAACACCTTTAATTTTATCACAATTTAAATTTTGCAAAGAGGGAGAGCAATTAGATAAATGATTAAAATCCTCTTTATACAATTTCAAAATTGGTCACAAATATTTGATCATCTGAGTTAGCCTAGTAAATATCTATAGTTATGATATGTGTTTTAAACAGGTGAACACCAACTTATACTAACACTGAGGGCATCAGCTTTCTAAAGCAGATAATTAATTCAGCTTTTGATTCCAGGTTTAATAATTTACTTGCCTATCAGTGCCACTATAAAGTCCCAGAAGCGCTTTACAAAATCTGCAATCAGATAGAGCGAGCAGGTGTTATTAAGAGAATATACAAGTTTCCTTAACAAAATGCCAGAAGCTGTTTGTCGACCAACTGGGGAAGACCTGTGAGAGCCTTCCCGTGTACACAAAAGGAATGCATCCCTAATTAAATTACAGTTAATCACAGATGGTTATTTTGCAGCAGGTGCTCAACTTTGAAAGTGTGGCTCTGGACTATTTTTGTTCCAACATAGAGCTCAATCCCTGTTGGTTATCTGGCAATATTAGTGGTTAGAAAAAAAATGTTGATTGTATGGTGGAAATTGTCTTCCATATATTTCTGAAATATATGAAGTGTTATTTCACATAAAACTTATATAAATTTGGTTATCATACACATTCTGTTAGTTTGGTATTTTTTGAAAAGCACAGAAAAAAATATAATCTAAATATTGTTTGTCATAAACATCAACCCCCTTGATTAAAAAATTATTGTGATACAAAGGCATCAGCAGAAGCACGTGTAAAAACAGCCAGATGTTAAGAATTCTAAATTCCTCACCTGATGAGGCAGTGATGCAGTGGATGGTGCATTGGACTGGGATGTGGAGGACCCAGGTTCAAAACCCCGACTTTACCAGTTTGAGTGCAGGCTCATTTGGTTTGAGCAAAGTCACTGGCTTGAGCAAGGGGTCATTTGGTCTGTTGTAGCCCCCAGTCAAGGCATATATGGGGGAGCAGTCAATGAACAACTAAGGTGCTGCAACGAATAGTTGGTGCTTCTCATCTCTCTCCCTTCCTGTCTGTCTGTTCCTGTCTGTCCCTCTCTCTGTCTCTCTCTGTCTCTGTCACAAAAAGGAAAAAAAACACCTAAATTCCTCAAGTTATAAATATGTAATGACTTATATGGTCAACACCTTCAGTGAAAATATAGGCTTATTTCCATCACATTTCACTTTTAAACATTTAATAAAGTAAGCGATAGTGATAATAACTGAATTATTGGTGATCATCAAAATCTACAAAGGGAAGGAATAAAATAAATAATATTTTTAACATATTTAAAAATAGTGCTAAAATCCCATGAGTAATAACTACTCAGCAAAGCAGGTTCTTTTTCTGAATGTCTGAGTTATAGAGCTGATCTAGATACAGCTACTCGAGGGTCTGGTTCTGCAACATCTGTGCGATGCAGCACACTTTGATAAATGCAAGTTACTGTCAGCACCTTCAGTTTGGGGTTTCATTATGAAAATTAGTATTCCACATTCTTACAGGAAGCCACTAATTACCCATTTTTTCCATGACTCTTCACACACCTCTCCAAACCCTCAGTTTGGGAAAAAGAGTAGAATATACCTGTTCCTAATTGCTTTGGCATTGTTTTCTGGCAATGCTCTTCCAATCTGTTATTTTCTCCAATGATCCAATGAAGTGTTTCTACACACACACACACACACACACACACACACACACAAACACACCATCTACAGCATACCAGTATAGAAGGGCCTTCCAGGTTTCTGAAAGGAAATTGGAACCCTCATTCTGGGTCAGAAGACATAGTAATGATGAATATTTGGAACTGCTACAGGTCTGTAGCCTCATAATGAAGACCAACTGTGAGGCTTTGGCCAGACTTGAGTTGAATAAACAGAAAAAGATCATGTCTGTGATCAAACATGTAATTCAGAAACCACAGAATTAAATGAAGAGTCACAAAACCAGTTAGGAGTTTTCAAATCAAGACTTTAGCAAGAAATATGAAAGTTTAATACTTGTGTCAGGGTATTGACCTCTGACTTTTTTTTCCCAAAGAGAACTTGCCTGTACTAGCTGAACTGATCACTCTATTAAATATGCTTCTTTTCCTGCTCTTCCCTCACCACTTAGCCTTTGCAAGTTATTCCTTCTTCCTGGAATGACCTCTTTCTTCTTCCGCCTACCACCTGTCTGTCTGCCCCAAATCAGGTAACACCTCTAATTCCTAAAGTAAGTCAGATACAAGTTATACCAGGGAAGCATACGCAGGTAACATCTATCCAATATTCAACCATGTGCCTTTCTTACATTATTTTTTAGGACACTCTGTATTTGTACCAGAATTACGCTTTTGTTCAGTCTTGAAATTTTCTTTATATCCAATGAACTGTGTGCTCCTGATCTTGGGAGTGATCACAATGACATCCTTAGTCCCTGGCATGGTATCTGTCACAGGGTTGCTGGGACTGAGTACTTCTTTTTTAATGAGTAATTATTTTAGGCTAAATAGCAACATTTTTATGGTTTGGAAGATTTTTGAATGAGACATCTCAATTACAGTCTATATTAACTATTAAAGAAAAACACAAAGTAAGAACAATGCAATATTAGTTATAAAATAAATACTGCTTTAAAGAATTAGAGGCCTTGAATATATTTTTATCAGTACTAACTAACCATTGGCTGTATTACAAATACAGAAAATATTATACTTTAAATAAGAAAACATGCTTATTGCTCTTTTGAATCTCTAGTGTATGGAAATAAACATTATGCACATTCAAATTGGATCAAAATGTTGAGATGACAGTTCTAGAGTCAAGATATTAGATACATTACATAACACTGGGGAACAAAATTTTTTGTTGCATGAGGTTTTAGAACTGTTTCTATATGTGTCTGCATCACTGATTCCAAATCTGAAATCTTTTTTTGATGCATGCTCCAGTTGTTATGCAATTTTAATTTCTTTTAGTTATAGTTAATAGCATGCATTGGTTTTTAAATTGGAGTTAAAGGGCAACGACTCTTGGATTGAACATAACCACAAGGCAATTAATGTTTTACAAACATCACTTTTACATAATTGTAGTTGTTTTTAAATGTAAAAACTTATTATCTATAAAAACACCATCTTATTTTGTTTTAAGATTAAATTATGGCTTCTTTGAGTAGGCATAAATGTAAATATAGTCCTGACACCTTCTGTAATATATGTGGCTGTTACACACTTCAATGTCACAGGTGCAATATTTCATCATTTGTGACACGTGCATATATTGCTTATTTTCAAGTTCCTCTTGGCGATCAAGACAGAAGTTGGGCTCCTCATATTGTGTGTCATAATTGTGAGGAAGTGCTTCGTGACTAGACAAAAGGAAAACGCAAAGTAATGCCTTTTGGTATTCCCATGGTTTGGCGTGAAGCTAAAGACCACAGCAGTAACTGTTATTTCTGTCTGATCCATACAAAGGTCATCAGCAAGAAAAAACGGCATATGATTGCATATCCTAATATTCCTTCAGCAATATGACCTATCCCATACTCTGAGACACTCTCAGTTCCAGTTTTCAATGGTTTTATTTCTTCTAAGGACGAAGAAAGTGAACATGGCGATCAAGTGTATTTTGATAAGATGCATGAGGAAATGGTTGTAGAATCTGAAGGGTCTTTTTCTGATGCCAAGCAGTCATTAACCCCTCAGCAGTTTAGCCAACCCGAATTGAATGACTTAATAAGAGATTTGGGCCTATCAAAGAAAGCAGCTGAGTTATTAGCCTCCAGGCTTCAAGAAAAGAATGTACTTCACTGGTCAGCTAAAGTATCCCACTTCAGGAAGAGTGAACAAATTTTTGTGGACTTTTCTTCCGAAGACAAACATTTTGTTTACTGTCATGATATCAGTAGTCTTCTCAGCCAGCTAGGTGGCAGCTATTTTTTGACAGTTCTAAACGGAGTCTGAAATGTGTTTTCCTACACAACAGTAATGTTTATGCAGCCGTTACAGTTGGTTATTCAACTCATCTGTGAGAAGATTATAATGACATACAAACTGTCCTCAACTTTCTGAAGTATAAGGAACATAACTGGATCATTTGTGTGGATCTTAAAATGGTAAATTTCCTGCTAGGACAACAGAGAGGTTTTACGAAGTATCCTTGCTTTCTGTGTTTGAGGGACAGCTGAGCTCAGGAGAAACACTGGACACAGAAGGAGTGGCCGAAAGGTGAAGCTCTGGAAGTAGGGATGCAAAATATTGTGAATGAACCTGTAGTTAATCCACACAGGATCATTTTCTCCCACTTTACATCAAACTTGGCTTAGAGAAGCAGTTTGTTCAGGTTTTGAGTAGAGAAAGTGAATGCTTTCTACATATTATTTCTCCTTTTTCTGCCTTGTCTTTTGAGAAGATAAAAGCAGGTGTATTTGATGGACCTCCAATTCGAACCCTCAAATGTGACAAAGAATTTACCAGGAAGATGAATAAGAAAGAGAAAGCAGCATGGCAGTCTTTTGCAGCAGTTACAAAAACTTCCTTGACAACCAAAAAGTAGAAAACTATGAAATTCTGGTTCAAAACATGCTGTTGGCTTTCCATGACATTGGATAGAACATGAATGTTAAGATTCACTTCCTGAACAGTGACCTTGATAAGTTTCCCAAATATCTTGGAGCTGTTAGTGATGATCAGGGAGAACGTTTTCATCAATATCTGAGGACTATGGAATAGCATTATCAGGGGCGATGGGACAGAAATATGATGGCAGACTACTACTGGAGCATCAAATGAGATTGTCCTCAACAAGTACACAAACGCAAGAGCTACAAACGCAAATTTTTGCTTGAATAGAATTTAAATAAGTGCTGCACAGATTTTATGATTAAAATAAATTTTTTAATATGTTCTATTCCAAAATTGTGGACAAATTATGATGCAATCATATCTTTTAGTGTATTAGTGTATTTACTGCATTATATAAATTATTATATTTTTCACAAAGATGATGCCCAAGAAGACATTCTACTTCATTATCTTAAATTAAAAGTAGAAAATTTTACAATAAGATGAAATCTAAAATCTTGAATTGCAAAATAAACGGTAGCCTTCAAAGAAAAACTAATTTCAGATTTTAGATCAGCACACTTGAATTAGGTAATAACAAGTGTTTTTGTGGATGCAACAAAAATTTTGTTCCGCAGTGTAATTCATATATGTGGAGAGGAAAATAAAACAAATGGAACAGAAAAAAATAAATGATACAACAGAAATGACTAAAAAATTCTGTTCTGAAGAAATGTTTACCAAAAACCAAAAAACATTCAATAAAAGCATTTATTAAGAGAATATACCTATACATATCTTAAGAACTAACATTACAACCATTTTGATATAAAATTAAGTCTAAGAAATAGTTATGAATGGTGATAAAGTCATATATGCATGTTAAAAACATGAACACACACATTAGAATCTTTAAAAATGATTATCAATAACACACTGTTGGACTAAATTAGAAATTTGATCATTAAAAAAAAGGTTACTTGGCTGCTTTCTTCATGAGCTAAGCTCACATGCAGAAAACCATCCTGTCTAGAAAGGGAGACCAGTTTTATTTTTGGAATAATGTCTGCATAATCTGAGCATTGGACAAAAAACCAGGAATCAGGCCCCTTCGGGGTGTCTATCACATCATCAAACATTAGTGAAACTCCTAGTATGCTCCAGGGGCTCACTAGTGGGGGATATAATGTCGAATAAGAGGTGTATATTTTCCTGTACCCCAAGAAGAAAAGCAATGCAGTCTTTGCCAGAGACTGTAGTGACAAGATGTGTTGTCTGCTTGTTAAATTTTTAAATACGTGCGGTATTGAAGTGTGTTTTTATGCTGATGAAAGCAAGCGATACAGGAGGGTAAAAATAATGTAAGACAGGGAAGGGCTTAACCCAGCAATGAAATCCCTCTGGAACTTGATTGGAAGAGCAGAAGAAAAACATACCTCCAGTTTTTGGAAATGTCTATCACTAGGTTCTACCCAATTTTATCCATAATGTCAGATCTCTAGCAGAGAAGGGAGGGAAGGCAGGAAGGAATAGATCAAAGACTGTAGTGTGTATTTCCGTCCACACAGAATCTTTATGAAAATCAATCTGCCCTAAAACTAACAATAGTGCTCTTTCTAAACACTGCTGCTAGGTATGCAAATTGCCTAAAGAAAATTGAATATGTTCTGATGGTTGTCTTCCAAATTATGCATACGTTATGCTAAATATCATTTTCATAAAATCCTCCAATATGCTATTATGTAAATACCTATTAAAATAAGCAGTATATGGTAATGCAAATGACCATCAAAGAAATATCAATTTCATAATTATAAACTGTTTTCTAGTTGTTTGGGCTTTATTTTCCTGTAACAAAATATTATTACCAAAAGTTTAGTGTCGTTTCTTTATGTGCATTAAAATGTAATTATAGAAAAGCAATCATTTACAAATGTAAGAGCATGAGTAAAACACTTAGTACTGTGAACGGTTCGTAGAGAACATTTATTACATGTTATTTCCTTTTCCTGCTACTTCCTGAATTCAGCAACCACAACCGAAACACAGATTAAGCCAGAGAATAAATCAAAACAAAACGTCAGTTTTATTTAACAATGGTAATAAAGTATGAATTATAAAAAGTGACCTGGGATATAAATATTATTAATTATGTCCAAGGCCACAGGTTTCTATGATAAAATTATTATTGAATTTACCTGGTTTCTAATCAGCTTGTTTTTGAATATTAGCCTCAGAATTCTTAATGTGAAATCTGATTGCCTCTTTATCTACACATTTTGTTATTTTTTCCCTCATATTTTTATCTAGCCCAACAAGACACATACATGATTATGAAATAAATAAAATATCAAGTTTTGTGATATAAAATTAATGTCTTGAGAGTACAGATGTTAACAGAAATATTTTAAAAGGTATTTTAGGGATCTGATGTTGGTTCTAATGATAACAATGCCTCATTCTTGAGCTGATCAGTGAAGCTGACATAACTGTATATGCAGACGTCCTCTAATATCTTACTTTAGTTATAGCGTAAGTGGCAGAACTACCAAAGTAAAATTATACCCGGGCACATTATTACTGATTATATTGTCTAAGAGATCGATGGGACAATGTTACTCTCTCATTTATGAGAGAAGAAGGAGAAAAGGAATTCTTTCTGTTCTTTAAACGTGAAGAACATTCTTAACCAAAGGATGACAAATGTTTTTAGAATTTCCAGGAAGCAAAGGAGCTGTGTGTTTGAAATGCATAGATTAGACACATATGGACACCTGTAAACAATATATTATGATTTATTAAACCTACTTCTTTTCTAGAGGAGGTAAACTTTTTATCAGAGCTTAATAGCTTGTAAACTTCTGTTGGCTTCTCACAATTCCGCATACACTTTTTCTTGATCATTATATTGTATTAGAGAGGCTGTATTTATGTGTACATCATTCTCTGTTTGGTATATTATGGTATATAACAAGATGTATGCTCAACAGGGGAGTCAAGAACATATGCATAGATATGGCACAGAGATCTAACAAGCTGGAGTTAGATATGTACACCTGGCAATAGCAATAGGCCCACTAAATTTTCAGCAGACATAAGTGGCCACAATACAAGCAATCAAACATCTCATCAGTCCAGATGGCAGACAATTTTGGGTACAGGTTAGAATTTCCTGTATTTCTGGTGCGAAGGGGTGTTGATATCAGTCTTTCGATTCATGTTAGAGTCTTTCTTCCCTCTGAACTGCAGTAATTAACATTTTCAAGGATCAGAAGAATTGAGGTTTATATATAATAAAAAATGTAAAAGTCTTAAAGTGCTGTGTCCACACATCATAGGTAGGGTTACCATAGACTTTATCTTCCAAATTGGAATGTACTTTCTGAGCAAGAAATGGATGCTATTGATAATCATAACAAGAACATTTGCAAATGTGGACATCCTAGGCAAACAGCCATGATCTTCCTCTCATATGTTACCCCACAGGGGTTAAGAACAGAAATCACTTTTTAAGTTTGCCTGAGAGTCTAGAGTACATCATGCTGCTAACATCAAGTCTCTCTGAACATAGAGCAGGTATTATTTTTGCATCTAGTAGAGAAAAATAAAGGTAAAGGGAGTATTAGTTGAAAGTTCATATTAGGCATGGTGCTATTTGTTTTATAAACATTATTATAAACTAGAGGTATATGTCATAGTATCTCAGAATCCACTTCAGGATGGCACAGAAAATCCAACATGTTGGTTAAGATTATAAATCATGAGAATGCACTGCTTGGATTTAAATCATAGCTATACTTCTCACTATTGTGCAACCTTATTCTAAATCAGTGGTTCTTAACCTGGGTTCTAGTGAACCCTAGGGTTTCGATGAGTCAGTCTCAGGGGTTCAGAGAAGCCTCTGCCGCGGAGGCCAAAATGAAGTAATACTGTAATTTGTTGTGAGTTCATGCACTTTGTTGGTTTTGTTCTTTGAGCAAGGTGATGTTCATGCATGGCTCATTTTGTGCACCAGTAAAAAAACATATACCTATGTCTTGAATTTGGAAAAGAAAATCATATTTTATTTATCACTAAACAAGGGTTCAGTGAATGCACATGTGAAACTGGTGGGTTCGGTACTTCAAAAAAGGTTAAGAACCACTGTTCTAAATACTATGTAACCTTGACAAACTACCTTTATTTTTCTGTGCTTCAATTTCCTCACTTCTAACATATGGGTAGTAACGGTATCTATGTCATAGGTTAAATAGAAATGTTTGTGTGTGTGTGCGCACACTCAGAAGAAAATCCGATGCCTGAAATAGATGTTTCCTACAAAATTACTCTTCTTTCTTATCTTTCTACATTAATACTGATAATACATTGAAATATAGAGAAGTTAAATATAGAAGGCTTACAGATATAGATCCATTGTCTCAACATACAAATTATCACACACACACATACGTATATATTGTATGGCCTCATATTCATTAAATGGAACAGGAGAAGAAAGACAGATATTGGTTTTTGAATGTTGATGTTTCCAAAATCTTGATAGTATTACAGTCCATTGTGTGATTTCATAAGACTGTACTTTCAAGGATCATTTCTATAGTTTGTTTGCTATTCATATAATATAATATAGAATCTTGAATATGTATGGTGTATAAAAAAAAGAATTGGTTTATTTGTATGTATATGAATTTCATATATTTAATTGTTATATTTGTTTCTTTAAATATTTACACAATTATGCTTGGAACAAGTACTAAATAATACTATCTTTTAATAGTGACTATTATATTACCTTTATCCAATATTTTTTTGCATATACCTGAATCTGAACTGGTCTATACCATTGATTTATGCTTTTAATTGTAACATCCTGTTCTTCATTTTAATTATGAAATAGTTCATAGTTACAGAACAGAACAGGTGAAAATATATCACAAAATTAATATGCAGCACATAAATTATAATTACTTTTTTAATATCTGGAAAGTAAATCACTGCCATTATTCTTTTCCCAAACTGTGTTGACCAGTATCACCTTACTATTCTTCTATTAAAACTTTAGATCACTTTCATTTTATTTCCAAAAAATATATAATGCTGGATTTCAGCTGAGCATAAAGAAACCAGAAATATTCTCCATCTTTCTCAAAATCAATGTTGACTGTAATTTCTTTAAGTAATGAGTCACAGTGCAAAGGACATTGCCATTGTTGACTTGCTCGACTGATTTAAGTTACATGTTTGGGTAAGTTTAAATTTTCTTAGACATCTAGATAGCACATTGCAGGTAAAAACAATTCAGATCAACTTTCCAAAGCCATTTCTCTGGGAAACTTTGCCTCTCCATTGCTTTTCAGACAGGAAAGGCCACAAAAAGAGGTGATTGGCAACTGGAATGCAGACATACAACTCACACTGTGTGTGCATCTGTTGGTGAGAGGTCTGGGAGCCTTGATTACATAGGAGTTCTGGAGTACAAAGACCTAGAAATATTATTCTTACCTAAATCTCCAAATTCCTCTCTCAAAGTCTTCTTTATGCTCTTTGAAATTTCCTTCTGAACTTCTCAATTTTTCCTCGAAAAGTAATTTAGTTGGTCTTACCAGTGATTCCTATTTACTGTATCTTTCATAGTGTTATAAATTATTCTGCAGAAAAGATTATTAGAAATGACATATAACTTGTTTTTGTTTTGTTTTGTTTTGTTCTTGAGATCTTTGCCCGGCATATTTGGTATCTAGATTTGTTCTTTTCTGATTCTTGTTTCAGTAAGAAAAATGCTAGACAACATATTTTATTCATATGAATTATTATTATTGTTATTTACCTGTAATCAATCTCCAAGTTTTTTTTCTCTTTTTCTGGCTGATCAATATGTGCCCTTCTGAGTTCATGGTCTTAGCCCATCTGATTCTACTGATGAAACCTAATGAAGTTCCCTGTTCTGATACCATAGATTTACCTATGGATAAATGTCACCCAATGGAATAATGATCGACTATAAGGGTCTATATTTATTTAATCAAAAATTTTTTCGTTCTATGAAATAAAACAAACGTTAATCTCAGGTGATGGAGATCAATTGTAAGATTATTTGTAATGAAATACTACACTTTCGTAATACCATTAAGGCACTAAGCTATTTATTCTTGTGGTTTGATAGTTTGGGTTTATGGAAATCCACAATGTCATTAATGATGTAGCAACAGAGCGCCAACAGCTGTAGTAACCCGACATCACACTGAATCAGTTCTTCTGTCTCTGCCTCTCCCTCTTGACGTTGGCACCTCCCCCAGACTCCTCCTTTCCAGTCTCCTCTCCCTCTCCATGGGAAGGCTTTCAGTGCTGGCTGCATCCATGTGTCCTCTCATCTCCGTTTCCCCCATTCTGCTCCAACATAGCCAATCTCTTTAGCTATGGTATCTGGAAGAGCTCTTCAACCCTTCTATTTACCAGTTTTTTTAAAAAAACAAAACACTTTTAAACTGATCTCACACGGGGCCAGCGATTCTCAAGATGTGGGCTATGAAGTCCCAGCGGTCCCTGAGATGCTTCCAGGGAATCCGGAAATTCAAAACAATTACCGTAGTAGCACTGAGATTCCATTTCCCTTCTCCACTGTGTTGACATTTGCGCTGAGCATGCAAAGGCAGTGATGTGTCAGACTCGTGCCGTGCCCTTTCTGGTGCTAGGGCTGGCGCTGCCGCTGGGACCCGCCCTGCCGCTGGACTGGTACTGCTGCTATATATCCGTGATAGTCCTTACAGCCGCGCTTTCTCAATAAAAAAAAAGCTCTCAGTGTCACTGGAAAATGCCCTTGAAAAGGGGGAATAATGTTTGATGTTATTAAATCTCATCTCTGAGCACACATGTTTTAAAAATTGACAAAATGGAAGTCATTTATAAAGAACTTCTGCTGCATTCTAATTTGTAATGACTTCTTGAAAAAAAAACACATGTGCAATTGAGTTACATCCTGAATTTGAGGCTTTTTCATTGAACATTGTTTTTACTTGAAAGAATTAATAACAGGTCAGTAATGATTATTCAAACTTGAGTGTCTTTCATATGTTTTCTGGAGAGTGCATCAAGTCAACCTGCTACAGGAAGGAAAGCAAGCAGTGACAACCCAAGGATGAGATTTGAGCTTTGTTTGTGTATCCCTTCAAATCCGTATGTTGAAATTCTAACAGCCCCAAGTGATGGTATTAGAAAATTGACCTTTGGGAAAAACTTAGGACTAGATGATGTCATGAGGATGGTGCTCTCGTGAATGGGATTAGTGCCCTTATATAAGTGTCAGAGAGTTTACTGCTCTCTGCTCCCTGACATGTGAGGATACAGGAAGCCTATGCCTACAGTGCAGTAAAGGGCTCTCACTAACGCTCGATCATTTTGGCATTCTGATGTAGGGTTCAGCCTCCAGAATTCTGAGAAAATAGGCTTTTGTGGTGTTAAGCCACCCAGTCTATGCTGCTTTGCTATACCAGCCCAAATTCAGACACCAAAGAAAATCAGAATTTGGGGAAATTTTTGTTCACTACCATGACACTGACAGCTCCCCAACACCTACAGAAATAGCTGATGCCATTGTTTATGTTGTTAGTGAATGTGATTTTTTTTGATATTGTATAAAAAACGTGTCAACTTTGGAAAATGCACATCACTCAGTGAACCAGCATCTTCTGAAATCCCAATTAGTTGTGTTATAAATTAAGCATGAGCAAAGCAACCATTCAAAATACAAGAAAAACCAATTAATTTTAATGTAATAAAATATTTATTCATATTGTTTTACATTCCATATATTGAAATGAACATTTATGAAACTCTTGTAGAGTTTTGGTGTAATATCAAAAAATATCTTCAATTGTATATAAAGGCTATTAATACACTGCTCTTATTTTCTACCTACATATCTGTATGAGGCTGAATTTTCTTCATGTACATTATAGAAGCTAAAAATCACAACACTCTGAATTCAGATGCAGACATGAAAATTCAACTGTCTTCTGTTATTCTGGACCTTAAAGAGATTCACACAATTGTAAAACAATGCCACTTTTCATTAATTTTTGTTTGTTTTGGAAAATAGTTATTTTTTTCATTAAAAAGTGTTAACTTGCAATGAGTTTGTCAGTTTTTAAATGAAAATAAATATTTTTTAATTTCTCAGTTTTAAATAAATATTGATAGTTAAAACCCCTATAAACAAAACCCTTTTCGTGTGCCATGCTGTGCTGACAGCAGCCTCATACATCTCACTTATCCGCTTTTTTTAAATCTTTGTTGACATTCAGTATTGTTTTATGTTAGTTTCAGGTGTACAGCATGGTGATTAAACATTTATATAATTTAAGAAACGATTCCCAAGAAATATCTAGAAACCATGTCTCTTGATTGCATAATTTTTGTGTTTAATTTAATCTCTTGTTTTGCATAGCAACAGGCTACAAGTTCTAGAAGGTGGAAAAATTAGGTTCATATTATAGATCAAGGATCAGAATGGCTTTGGAAATCTCAAAACCATTTCAAGGTATAAAAAATGTAGATAATTCTTTCTGGCTCTCTTCTCTGTCTCTCTCTCTCTCTCTCTCTCTCTCTCTGTCTCATGCTCATGCACACACGAGCGTATTCTGATTACTCAATTTGTTTTCATTGTGAAATAGACTTTTACTATGCAAAATGAAAATATAAAAGTCTTTCGTATAATTGAGCCACATAGATGAGCCAGAATAAGGACAAACAGAGGGAGAGAGAGAGAGAGAGAAAGAGAAGAGAAAGGAGAAAGAAACTAGACCTTGGTAACATTGGCTTTGGTAACAGAATTGCTGCTTCTCAGTCACACTGAGTCAAACCAAGGCCCATTCCTTTACATTTTAGTTGAATTAATCAATAAAATTAGCATTATTAAAAGCAATTTGGATTTTCTGTTAATTGAACACAAAATAATCCTAAATTATGTTATAATTTTTGTTAGGACAACTCAACTTGAATCAATATTATGATGCATCTCCTAAGATGATAATAAAAATAACAATTAACTGGTCAGTCATGAGGGATAGTAAATGCACACCTGAGATCCTACAACCAGGTTTAATCACAGAAAGAGGGACAAAAATGGATAGATAGGCAGGAAGGGAGAGAGATGAGAAACATCAATTCTTCATTGCAGCTTCTTCATTGCTCATTGATTGCTTTCTCATATGTGCCTTGACCGGAGGTGGTGGGGGCTACAGCAGAGCAAGTGACCCCTTGCTCAAGCCAGTGACTTAGGGCTCATGCCAGCAACCTTGGACTTCAGCCAGTGACCTTTGGGCTCAAGCCAACAACCCTGGGGTCATGTCTATGATCCCATCCTCAAGCCAGTGACCCCGCACTCAAGCTGACAACCTCAGGGTTTTGACCTGGGTCTTCCACGTTCCAGTCGGATGCTCTATCCACTGTGCCACTGCCTGGTCAGGCTAGGGCATATTTATTACATATGAGGCTCTGGACTAAATTATTTTTACAAGCAACATTTTATTAAATCCCCAAAGCAAGTGGCAATAATGAATGTATTATAATATTAATATAGGGCAATACTGAAAGAGCTAGACATCTATTGCTATGAAATAATTGTCACAAAATGTTAAAATGTTTTGACATTGAAAATTTGTTTTGTATATCTACAGAGTCCAGGTCTGGGGCAGTTGGGAAGCAAATTTTGAGTCAATATTACTGGCAATAGGTATAGTTAGACAAAATGGAATGAGCTGTTTTTGTGAGGCAGTGAGCTGGAAATGCTCAGGTTGTGTGTTAATTCCATTTTCTCAAATTATAAAAGTGCATAAACTAGCAAGTAATACACACAGGGTAGGGCAGTAGATTAACCTGTATGACATCTTCCAAATGGACAGTTTACTTGATGAACACATATAATCATATTAGTAATCTTACTGGGAAGTTATAGTTATAGTATGAGGGTTAATGTGCCCTTTGGTATCCTGAAATGGCCGAGTACTATCTATGTAAATTGATTTATTTGTGATTTTATTTATTCCATACCACTGTTTTTAAGGTATTGGTAATACTTTTTAGATAAAAAATGCAGATAAGCCTGACCAGGCGGTGGTGCAGTGGATGGAGTGTCGGACTGGGATGCAGAAGACCCAGGTTCGAGACCACTAGGTCGCCAGCTTGAGCGCGAGCCCATCTGGCTTGAGCAAAAGCTCGTCAGCTTGGACTGAAGGTTGCTGGCTCCAGCAAGGGATTGCTCGGTCTGCTGAAGGCCTGCAGTCAAGGCACATGTGAGAAAGCAATCAATGAACAATTATGGTGTCGCAACGGCAACAAAAAACTAATGATTGATGCTTCTCATCTCTCTCCGTTCCTGTCTGTCTGTTCCTATCTATCCCTCTCTCTGACTCTCTCTCTGTCCCTGTAAAATAAAAAAGAAAAGAAAGAAAAAAAAATGCAGGTAAGAAAGTGAAGAATTTTCTAAGTTCAAAAACCTAGCCTGACCTGTGGTGGCGCAGTGGATAAAGCGTCGACCTGGGAACACTGAGGTCGCCAGTTCAAAATCCTGCACTGGTCTGGTCAAGACACATATGGGAGTTGATGCTTCCAGCTCCTCCCCCCTTTCTCTCTCTCTCTCTCTCTCTTCTCTCTCTCTCTCTGTGTCTCCTCTCTAAAATGAATAAAATAAAAAGAAATTTAAAAAAAATCCTAATGGTTGGTAGAACTGGTATTTTGAACTCAGGATTTCGCAAGGATTTTTCTTTTCACTGTTATTCATATTTTCGGCCAAAGAAGCTATAGCCAATTTTTTTAACATAAGAAATTAGTTAGCACAGTCATGAACTTACCTGAAGGAGAGTTCTGATCAAATCTCATGTAGTCACTATATAGCAACTAATATACATTGCATATTCAAAGGAATAACAAGAATCTCCTATTTTCTTCTTAAAGAACAGAGCACATATGTAAGCAGGTTTACATTCATATTGTGTGTGTGTGTGTGTGTGTGTGCATGTACACACACATCTTATGTTTTTATTTTTGGACATATTAAATGAATATATATTCTAGATATTCTACCTTACTCCTGGAATGTATTTATAAAGTTGTTAATCTCATAAATATCTCACACCACTGATCATTCCAGAAAGTAAGTGCTTTAAGTATTTAAGGATGAAGGATTAACAGATGTTGCCCATTATCAAACTCTAGTTTTATAAAAGAAAAAACAACACAAAAACAAAATCTAATATCACAGATTGTAGCTTAATTTTCTGGCTACTCTCATATCTTCTAAGAGGAACAAATGGCGTGAATCATCGGTCTAATTATAGCAGTATCAGGGCTTGGTTTAGCTTGCAGCAACATTTATTCTCTGTGCTTGGTTACAGCCCTGTAGTAATTACCGAGATTTGGCAATGCTGCTGAATAACCGTTGACCATAAATTACAGTTAGACCAAACAGCTTTGGAAACTGATGGCCCGGCTGCTGACACTCTTAATTTACGGACCCTGTTGTCATTAGTGTAAAGTAGGTGGTAAGGTGAAGAGGTTCAGGGTTAAATCCTTCTCATGTTGAATATCTGCCCACAACCATAGCCGACAATTACCCTTCCTGAAAGATCATTCAGACTGTTTTTTCGCGAGAGCGCCATCTCCTGGCCCACAGGTATAATTCCAATCACACCTCATTTGCAATCCTTTGCAATAGCCTATAGCTTTATTTCTGCAGATGGCAAATCAGCTGAGGTTATAATTACAAAGGACAATATTTAGCACAATGGAGTTCTATATTCAGTTATTTTGATTTTCCAGTTTAAACAACACGACTCTGAATGTCTCTTTTTTGTTGTGACATTTTGCTTGCAGTGTTTATATTTATCTGTTTTTTTCTTTCCTAGAAATGCTAGACTTCTAAAAAATTTGAATATAGTATCCTTATGGTTCAGAAACGTTAGTTTTGAGCATTGATTATGAAAATCCAAGACAACTTATGTTAAATGGAATCATTCAGTTGCAAAACTATCACTCCTGTTGATTTGTGAATGATGTGTTAACTTTTCAGTCATACTCAACCAACAACACTTGTGCGTTGTTCTCTTGATCAGCTGTTCTCTCCTCTGCACGTGAGTGTGAGTGTGTGTGTGTGTGTGATTTTCATTTTAATTCACTCAGTCTGCAAATATAGTGCCATCTATTCTGAATACCTCCTATACTTTGTATCTTTTTCATTAGTTGCTTTTATTTTTAGTAATCATGACCAAAGGATATTTCCTTTTAAATCAGGTTACTATTTATACATGCAGTTTGTACTTATAATTATTATGATGAAGTTATATTTCAGACAAAATTATATCTTTCAGCTACTATATAAAATATCTGTATATAAAGAAATATATATGCAAATATTTTAAATAGTAAAATACTCATTTTATGAAAAATAAGGAATGCCCACTATCTATATATACCTCATTATTTTTTATTCCAGAATTTATTCCAATGTAAAATTATATGTTAGACTTTTGAGTATTTATATTACAAGATGGAATCATAGTGCGCTATAATTTATTTTTAACCTGAATGAGACTAAATTAGGTTCATAAACATTAATATCTTTTGTGTGATATAGATCTAAAGATACTCTATAGAACAATGCAATTATCTTTTAAGCAGAACAGATACAAAGGCACTAAGAGCATTGGGCTTTTATACACTGATTGTGTCCTGGTCCCTCCTTCCTTAAAAACAGAAACAGCATCTCAAAGATTCTTAACATCCATATATCACATTCTTGAGCTTCTGTTTATATGCTCCGTCATTTCTACTAATCTCAGCACCTTTCTGGAAACATGAAACAGGGAAGTGAAAGATTTTCATTGTATCCCGAAGTCACTATTAATTATCTGAAACCTTTTATGATCATTTTCTTACCTGGAAAGTTCATAATATCTACGAGAGACAGCTAATACTTGACTAAATTTTAATATATATGAAAAAGTGTTCTGTAAAATATAAAACACTTTATAAAGTTAATAGTAATTATTAATGAATCTCATTTTGACCTATATTTCCTCATTTAATCCTCCAAAAAAAACATTGTGGGATAAAGAGATCTACATTTTACGGATGGATATAAGAGTTAAAGAAGGCTAGATGACGCGCTCAGACTGCAGATCCAAATGATGGACTAGGACTCACACCCAGTCCCTCTGTCTTGAAGGTCAGGAAGCCGCAAGGACTGATCATTACTGTGCAGACTCACCCGCTCAGAAAGATACAAACAGTAATGAGAAAGAACTTACTTTTTAAACTTTTATCCTTGAATAAGTGAAATGTTGTATTCAACACAAGTTACTCTAAAGAACCATGTTTTAGAGCATATTTTCAGCATCACAAAAAAAAATAGTGTCTAAACATTTCAAAGGTCTATTTTATTATTTTTAATTGGATTTATTGGGGTGACATTGATTAACAAAATTATGTAGGTGTCCAGTGTACAATTTTATAATATTCCATCAGTGTATTGCATTGTGTGTTCACCACCCCAAGTCAATTCTTCTTCCATCACCACTTATTTCTCTCTCTACCCTGCCTCAACCCCTGTCCCTCTTGTAATTACTGTACTGTTGTCTGTGTCTAGGAGGTGTTTATTTTTTGTTTGTTTTGAGCACACAATACAGTGTACAGAGATGTGTTGTAGAATTGTGCATCTGAAACCTGGATAATTATGTTAACCAGTACATTCAATTAAAAATGATAGAGAAGCACTTCCACTTTTACATACAAAACAAATATCGTAATAGAAACAATGACAATATGATTCAGGCTTCCCATTGATATCTGCAGTCAAATTTGTTATATCTCTGGGTCATAAAGTGAAGAAGTTTCTAGTAACTGAAAGGGCTACAGTTAATATGGGGTTTAGCTTCTTACACTTTGAGAACATTTGCAATGAATTTTGTATTTGTACAGGAGTAAAAGAACCTATCATTATTTTTAGGCTATATCTTTAGAAATGGTTTAAGCAAGCTATTTATTATTTATAGTATTGTAACTGTGAAAGGGAAAACAAGCAGAAGAAACATCCTGTTGATGTGTGCTGTGTCCAGCATAAAATGTGGTCTTATCACTTCCCTCTGTGTAACTTTGGCCACTGGTACCCCCCAGGAAAAGAGATAATATTTGTGGAATTTCTCTTCTGACTTGGTTTTGGACATTTCTGTTAAAAATCTCAGAAGTAATATTTTAATTTATTCTAATGTTTTCAATTATAAAATAGATAAGTGATTTTCCTGCCAGATTAAAATAACTTTGATAATAACTTTAAATGTATTTTATAAGCTAAATTTTCAAACTTAATGTTTCACTAAGTCAGTACTAACCTTTACGATACATAGGAAGATTGAAAAAGTATAAAATGGTCCACTGACATAAAATGACTGAGCTGTTTCTAGACAAAGAAAATACATTGTAACCCAGCCATCCTTTCCCTTACTGCTCCCTCAGGTAATTGGCTGGGACTTGGGTAGCTTCTGAGAGGTCATTGGAGGGAGAGGCACCTAGCAAGTGTGCGGTCTACTTCAAATACCTTTTCATCTAATTTTTAAACCATTATTTCCTGAACTTCTGTACTGTTTCCTCCTAAAATCTCTTCTGTTCCTGGATTTTAAAAAGAAATTATATCTAGTTAATGACTTATGTTTGTTTGGTTCCATATGAAAAAGATTCTACTTTAAAGGTACTTTCTAAATGATAGAAATGTACATTCACCCAGCAAGTTGGATCTTTCTTTACATAAATTTTCTTGAGTTAAGTTCATGACTGTTTTCAACTGTTACCGCCTAAATTCTCCCTGACGTGCCAAAACTAACTGCTGTAAACTTTGATATCGATAGTTTTCTAATTAAATTCATTGATGGTATGTATGGTCTATAATATATTTACTGTTACATGGAAAAACAAAACAAAAAAAAATACTGTACTTCAGAATGGTCTTGGACTTGGTTAATTCACTAATAAAGGTTAAGACATATGGTTTCATTCTTAACCTTCCTGGGACCCCTTAAATCACAGACTCATGAGATTCATGTGGCTAAACAGGAGGCCATTTGCAGAGAAAGAGAGATCTAGGAGGACCCAGGATAGAGCCCTTCCTTTTACCAAAGCCTCCAGCCTCCTCGCTTTGTTTTAAGATCAGGGACCTTTTCGTCAATGAGCCTGACTAGAACAGGAGAAATACTACTGCAATAACTAATATCCTCACCACAGCACAATTTTACCACTTAGCTTTAGAGAATTTTATGTTCTGATGCTCACTTATTCACATGTGACGTGAAAATCAGTTTCAAATGGTTAGATTCTTGGTAAGGCCATGTATCCGTTAGAATTTAGTTACAAGCAAAAAAAAAAAATAGTGTATCTCGGTTTTATTTTAGCAGAAAAAGGATTCATTAGATACTGAGGGCTATTGATTCACCAAAGGGCTGTAGGACAGGCATAGAGACAAGGAGAGAAGCCCAAGTCCCCCCTCAGAACGGGTGCAGACAGCAATCTGCTCTGACTGTCTCCCAGGGCCAGCTCTTGCAGTTCCAGCACTTGATGCTGTTGGGAGGAGAGGCTAAACGTTTTGTCTAGGGCTCCCGCCACCATCATCTTCGCACTGTTTCTTGTTGCAGCCAGCACCCCAGGGACATCACTGCATCTCTCATTCTCTGCTTCAGTAGTCCTGTGTGTGTACACCTGATGGCTACTGTCAGTTCCGTGGTCAGTTGCTCGCACACTAGTTTCATAGGAGGTTGGAAAAGTGACTGGTTATCATTTTCAAAAATCACAGCAAAACACAAATCTGTCTCTGGCCAACACTCAAAAAGAGCAAAGTTCTCAGGGACTAGCCTCCGGGGTTGGACAGCTAAATAGAATGACATGCATTTAATACAGGCTGCGGAAGGACATGGCACACTGTCCCAGATAAGAATATTTTGCTATTGCATAACAGAAATCTTGGGCTACTCATAATGTTATAACTGCATTCTTCCATTTTCCACCCTCTAATCCACACTCACATATTTTATGTTTTTGTTACAATGTGTTAAATACTTTATTAATAAGTATGTGTTAAACTGTGCTGCATTAACAAATACTACAGTAACAAAGATTAAAATCTGTGATTTTACCCCAAAATAATTTATATATAATGCTTAGCGAATTATACATAAATTAATGAATGGGTTATTTTTTTTCAGTTATGTATACTGTATCTTCCTCCTTGTATAGATCCACAATGCACTATTATTTATTGAAGTTCTGAAAACTTCTGTGATATAAATTAAAAAACAAACATTTGTTTCCCAAAATTAAAAATATAGTCTAACTGACTTATCTTCTGCAGAATATACCTTAGGATACTGTGGATTGGTGAAGAATTTCTAATATAAAAGAGTAAGAGCAAGGATTGCTGCTTATACTAATATGATGTTGCATCATTAATATCTCTGGCCCTTGAAATCTTCTAAACCCATTTCCCCGGAAGAACTTAGGAAAAGAAACATGTTAAATGGATGTATACGGTCAGAAGGCACGAACTCAGTGATATAAAAGTTCTATTCTCACTCCCATTTAAAAACGAATAAAATCTACTCTGCCCAATAACATTGTGGGTGCAATCATCATAGGATATTCTGAGGAATCAAAGAGGTGTCCCATGTGCATGCTGGTGAGCAGGTAGAGTCATTGTACAGAGGCAGCAGAGTTATGAGTTAAACATAGAAAATGAATGACATACAATATATCAAAATATAATCACTCTCATCTCTATGAGGTGAAATTATAGATGGTTTTGAATTTCTTCCTTATGCTTTTCCAATCATTCTCTTATGACAGGAAGGAAACAATGTATTTTCTATAGAGGGAAAAAGAATATCTTGAATGGAGATATGCATATTGGTTGTGGAAAGAATGACATGGCCACTATTTACAGACTAAAAATAAACATTTCTGTCACTTGATTCTGGTTTAGAACAAGTTCATTGTTTGTACACTCTGTAAATTCTCAAATGTTGTAGAGTCATTCCGATAACCACTACCTCAAATTTAGAATTACAGCATACAAAATTATCTAGTTAGAGATTAAGAACACTGGAGTAAATCTCATTTCCATTTTCCAATTTTCCTGCAATATAGCTTTGCTTTACTGGTTGGTTTGATTAGAAGTAATTAACATAAGAAGTTCAGTTACCATTCTACCACTACTTGGTGACCGGACATAGTATTTTTGGTTCATGCGAAAAGGCTCTCTCAGTTAAAGACCTGAGCTAATGGATTAAAGCACATGTGGAAATATATATATTATTTCTCATCATGATTAGGAAAATATAACCACCAGAGTGAACAAGAAATTTCATTTAAAAAAAAAGTCAAACTTGAAAAATCCTCATGGGAAACTGTATCACAGACTTAATTTAAAATAGGACTGAGCTCTTTCCTCCTGGGGGCAAGAAAAATAGGAATGCTGGCTTAAAAGCTAGTCTCATTTCCAATTTCAAAGTTGCAAGTTTTACACCACAAAAGTAACTTTTTGGTTAAGTATCCCAAGACTATTCTACATTTTAAAACACTAATTTGTTATTCATGTAACCTCCTGAAATTGCTAAGCTACTTGCTAGCTTTTTACCCCAGTGACATAGGAAATTTAAATACCTACTGAGGCAAGAAAAGAAACATTCAGGGAAAAGAGCAAGGCAGTTGATCGATTACAGAGGCTAAGCTAAGAGTCTTAAATTGAGATTCATGTGTGTTCAGCCGTTCTCCTCAGCAAAGAAAAAGATCTGTATAGAAGAAAACATTAATGATTCAACAAAATTGCCATAGGTAGTTAAACCAATAATTTGAAAATACAATAGTGACAGATTTAGTTGAATTCTCTTAAGGTAGAGGCACTCAATAGCTCTAGAAGTTATTCTTAAGATCTGGGGATTTTTTAATTTAAAAAAATAGACTCACTTCTATGTATCAGTTTGAATCAATAAGACTTTGCGATTGTGTGCATGTGAATATTAATGGAGATGAAGGAGTGAACCGTGAAGGTGAGGTGGAGTTTTAGATGCTCTGAAATAATTTACCTCCTTGTAGAAAAATATTTATTGAATGCCTTCTCTGGGCCAAGCATCGTTTCAATGGCGGGGGAATACCGTTGTGAACTGGACAGACTAATTAAGGGAAAACATCGGACAGGGATACATGCTACAGCCTAGGTCAAGACGTTTGATTGTATTCTAGTGAAAGTCATTGGGTGGAATAGAGCGATGTGATCTGATGTGTGTCTTAGCCACCTGTTGTGCTTTGGAGAATGACTTGTTGAGAGGCATGGACAAACGCATAAAATTAATAATGAAACTTTTCTTGTGATCCTCAAGTAATCTGAAGGACGGGAGACATTGTGCCAAACATTTGTAAAGTCCTCCTATCTACAGAAGAAGTCCACAGATGGGTCAGAGAAGTTATACAATGTATGCGAGGTCACAGAGGTCATGTTTGGGGTTACTGTTGAATCCTGGTAGGGCCTGCCTTTAAATTCCAACATTTTACCACTCACACTGTAATAATGAAGAAAAAAACAACAACAAATGCTTATCACTATGTTGATTTAAAACTTTTGGAATATGGGTAAAATGGAATAATTATCAGCTAAAGAAATGAAGAAAAGACTAATAATAAGCAATGACATTAATGAGATTGAAAAGCATGAATGTGTGAAAAAAGACATATAAATAGTGCATTCTCTATGAATCTACACTGCTCACAAAAATGAGGGGATATTTTCTAGCTTCATATTCACTTTGAAATATCCCCTCATTTTTGTGAGCAGTGTATATGAAGTTTAGAACAGTGAGCTCTAATTTGTAGTGGTTTCTATAGACTGTGCCTTCCCAAAATTCATATGTTGAAACCTAAATGTCCAATGCGATGGTATTAGGAGGTGGAGAATTGGGGAGGCTAATTACATCATAAGATTTTTGCCATTATAAAGTAAGCTCCCAGACAGTTCCCTTGTTCCTTCTGACATGTGAGGACTCACCCCAACAGGTACCCTATAAACCAGAAAGTAGGCTCACACTGGACACCAAACCTGCCAGCACCTCGATCTTAGAGTTACCAGTCTCCAAAACTGTGAGAAATAAATTTATAGGCCGCCAGTCAATGGTATTTTGTCATAGCAGCCCGAAGGGACTAACACAGGGATAGAAATCATGTCAGTCCTTGTTCAGTAGGGGTCTTAAGGGGGGGGTTGCTATAAAGTAGTAGGAGAGAACCTGTGGGGGGATACACAGCTTAAGTAATGCTTGCAGGGTTTTATACATTTGACAAAACTCAAAGAACCTTGTACTTTTAGTAGGTACATCTTATTTAAAGTAATTTTACCAAATACAGTTACTTTTTCACAATGACTATCAACATGTCCACCCATCATCTGCCATATGAGAAAAAAACTTTTTCTAAATTTACCATTATTTCTTGGCCAAAATTCACTTTTCTCTCTACTATTTATATTCTTCTTTGTTGATCAGTATTAAATCTGTATAAATCTATCTTTATTACTTGTAAGAACCAAGCAAATAACAAAATATCCCAGTATTGTGAGAAAGCTGGGCAATCTCTGTATACGACAGAAAGCGTAAGTGTTGTTTTGACCTGAAAAAGGAACAAGATTGTGGCTCTTTGAATACATCTGTAGAATATATAATGGAACACAGAGCCAAGGAAGCCTAAATTCTTAATGACATCTAATTCAGAGGTATACATGGTCACAGCCAACCAAGCTTATGCCTTCTTGTTTAGATACAATTCTTGTCCTTTCTATCCCTCTCATTACTTTATAGTCCATGGCTTTTCATGCATTTAAATTTATACACACCTTGGTTTTTATCATTTATTCAAGAGAAGCAGTTATTGATTGATTACATTTTATTCCTCTGAGTCTAATCTCAGTTGTTTGCCAAGATGAGGTCCAATGTAAAGAAAGTATGAGTAGGCATCTCTAGATTGATCTATATAAACAGCCTGAGAAATGGCTGAAGATGCCAGGAAATCTCACTGCCTCTGTCTACAAGCAGAGAGAAAACCAGAGTGCAGCACCGGTTATAATGCCAATCAGTTACCTGAGTCTATAATAGCTATGGTCATCATGTTCACTGAACTGTATCCAGTTGGCAGAAGTTAATCTAGAGGGAAGAGTCCAAATATCAACAAAATGTGTTTCTGGTTAGATAATAAAACCTTGGTGGGGCTGATCAGTTGGCAGTCTTCCAAACCAGAGTTGGTCTGGCACCTGCACCATCTATTTGTTTTCTGTGACCTCTGGTTTACACGCTGTCATCATTAGAAAAAGCAAACTGTTCCAGTAATCTAATTGCCGATCCCTGTTCCCTGATTTAGTTTAAGGAATTCCAGTGAATAAGGCCAAAGTTCCTCATAGGAATTTTGATCCACTGCCAGGACATGCAATGCAATTAGACTTGTACCAATTTTTCAATCGAAGTATCCTCTTTAAAGAAACTTGCAAACGTTTTTTTCCGCTAGAGCCCAAACATGATTCCATGGGTCTGAATGATAAAAGTCGGCAGATCTGTGGTATCAAAGGGGAGTATATCATAGGGTGTAGATTTGGCCTTTTATTATCTTTCATCTTTTGCATCTATTTTATTTTATGCATGTATTTTAAAGCATATAAAATATAGTCTAAACTCAAGGGAGTAGGATGTAAATATTTTATTATTTCAACTAAATAATTTATTTAAAACTTATTAGCAGTAGGCAAATATCCTATACTTTTCCAAGTCAAAATAATCAGGATGCAAGAATGTATGGTAGGGGAGACCAAAGCTGCACAAGACTTAAGGAAGTAAATTTTGACACTTTGCTGAATTTGACTCATAACATCATTTCCATAAAATATACCCAACTCTGCTTGAGATTTTTTAAAGATGGGGAAAAAAGTATAAACTTTGGAACCAGACTCACATCCTGGCTCTGTCGTATCTGCGAGATTAATGACAATCTCTCCTCTGTGAACTAGGGGTAATAATATTAAGTT
Organism: Rhynchonycteris naso; assembly: GCA_037038555.1. Taxonomy (NCBI): domain Eukaryota; kingdom Metazoa; phylum Chordata; class Mammalia; order Chiroptera; family Emballonuridae; genus Rhynchonycteris; species Rhynchonycteris naso. The sequence goes on from CM072999.1 coordinate 203,002,218, forward strand.
GACAGTAGTGTTTCAAAAAGAAAAAAATTAAAGCTAACTATCAAGTAACAAGGATAATGTATATAAAATAATTTCTAAACTAAACATCAGTATTGAACTTCCCACACACAGAAAAGTCTAGAAAAAAATTGTAATTTGTAGATATGTTTATAAATTATTTACTCAACAAAATGCTGTCTCAAAATCCCCTCTACATGCTGCTTGGATAAAAGCAACATTGAAAAGGAGAATTACGGTCTCAAGGCTCTAAAGCCAGTTCTTTGAATCCCTTTCTCTGGACTTTGCTGCATCGTCTCTAAAAATTAATCAATGAGATAAAAATTACCTAGTTCTTAAGTGTGCTTATCCAAATCTCCTTCTTTAAGAATGTAGCTCCAGAGGGGAAAGATAAGAAGAAATAAAATAAAGAAAGGTAATTAAACAGTTGCTTATTTCTTTTTATTCTGGCTCCATTTCTAGTCCTAGAATATTGGTTTATCAGCATTCAAATGAGCACTTAGAGGGTGCTAGATTTCAACGATGAAGACCGGAGATAAAAATGTGAATGGAACATGGTATGCGATTTAAGATGTTCTCTGTCCAGTTGAAGACTCATACATTAATGGGCAATTTTAGTATAAAATGTAAGTGGAGAAATCAGATTCCCATGGGGTACTACAGGGCATAGAGAAGGTAAATTTCCCCCCAAGGATAATTCAGTGTCACGAAGTGTGCATTGGTTGTCATTAATGTTTGACATCACCATCTTCTTTGAGATTTTTAAGCTGTTTTTCTTGTCAGAATCGAAGTGCCCAATGGTATGATCCTCATCAGTTTTCTTTAAAGTTTATAGGATATGCTTGTCTCTGTGAATCTTAACATTCGACAAGAGAATGATTTTCTCTTTGTTCACTATTTTATATACTGAAAAGTTGCATAGAGGCGAGCAGCTGAGTGAGGAGACACTTTGGATATCTCTCAGTGTAAAATTATTTGACCTAAAATGTCAATTAATTTATATATATATATATTCCTGGGAGATACTGGAGAGATATTGAAAAATGACCTTCATATGTTTGATCATTTAGTTTCTTCCTTGATACTAGAATAATGTAGATCATAAGAGCTAATAATTTGGTGAAATTATGAATAATTTAACAAATAGAAGCTTTGGATTTCTAAAAATCAATACATTATTACCAAGTTCTTAAGATATGCCAAGAAATTTTAGATTTTAAAGTGAAAAGACAAATACAGTGGTACCTTGAGATATGAGTTTAATTTGTTCTGTAACTGAGCTCGTAAGTCAGTCAACTCCTATATCAAACAAATTTCTCCCATTTAAATAACTGAAATAGATTTAATCCGTTTCAGCCCTGTGAAACATCCCCAAACCATCCTAAATTGTGAAAAAAAATTGTGAAACACACATTTATACTTTACCAATGCATAAAAAATATATGAAATAAAAGAAAGAAGTGTTATTTAGTACTGTATTCTTACCTTGGAGACAGACGAGTGTGGCTAACGGAGGTGAATGGCAGAGGAGGAAAGAGGGAGGAAGGGATGCAGGCACTGTAGACACGTAAACTAAAACTGCACTTTCTCAACACTAAATGTAACCTAAACTGCATTTTCTTTACTTTAAACAAAACTAAAACTGCACTTTCTTTACTTAAAATGAAACCACAAAAACTTAATTGTAAAAAAAATTCACTTTCTTAACTTTAAACTTAACCTAAGCTGAACATTATGTATTTTTCATTTAGTCATCACCTGTTTTTGCCTTTTTAGCTGCACTTTCGACACTTCCACTTGCAGGACTTTTGAATAAAAATCTATCCAAAGAGGTTTGCTTTTGCTTGCCTTTTTAAATGTTACGGAAATGTGACAAACAAGTGTCATTAAAAAGTGCTGAAGCACAACCAGTTGAAACTTTTTCTAGGTGTTTCTTTTCAATGAAACTTGAAAGCTTCTCCCATATTGCCAGTACAGTGTATGTCTTTAATTTCACTTCTGGAAATCACTTTCTCCGACTCTACCTCATCCTCACTACTAATCTCTTGCAGAAGCTCTGTATATTGTATCATCTGTAGCTCCTTCAACTTCTCAGTTGAAAGTTCCTCCTCATGTTCCTCAATGAGCTCATTTATGTTACCCTCATCTACCTCCAGACCCATCGACTTTCCGAGGGACACAATCTCCAATGCTTCTACCTTGGTCTCGGTCTCTGGTTCAAATCCTTCGAAGTCCCTGTCTGCAACATCAGGCCATAACTTTTTCCATGCCGAGTTCAAGGTTCTTCTTGTAACCTCTTGCTATGCAAGTCAATAATGCATAAACATATCACGATGTTGTAGTGATCTTTCCAAAACTCTCAAAGAGTTAGATTTGTATTCTCAGTCACCTCAAAGTAGCGGTGGAACAAGTGCTTTGTGTAAAGCTTTTTAAAGTTGAAAATGACCTGCTGATCTATAGGTTGCAAGATTGAAGTCGTGTTGGGTGTGAGGTAGAGGACTTTCACGAATATGAACTCATCGAGAATGTCATCTTCAAGACCAGGTGGGTGGACTGGAGCATTTTCAAGGACTAGTAATCCTTTCATCAGGAGTTTATTTTCTTGAAGATATTTCTTTACTGTAGGACCAAAGATGAGATTTACCCATTCAATAAAGAACTGCCACATAACCCATGCCCTAGCATTGACACATCACATAACCTGCAGTTTTTCTTTAAGAATCTTGTGAGTCTTAAAGGCTCGAGGATTTTTGGAATGATACACTAGCAGTGGCTTTACTTTACAGTCGCTGTTAGCATTTGTACACAATGCAAGGGTCCTTCATGGGTTCTCCTTTGCAGTGATGAAAGTCCTCCGGGGCCTATTTTCCCAAAACAATCCTGCTTCATCACAGTTGAACACTTGTTGGGGGATGTAGCCTTCCTTTGTGATAAGCACAGCAAAACATGCAATGTACTCCTCCTCAGCTGCCTTAAGGTCAGCACTCGCAGCTTCACCATGCCTCACCGCCGAGAGGATGCCAGATCTCTTCTTGAAAATTTCAAACCAGCCATGACTTGCCTTAAATGTATCTTCTGCTGCCTCTTTTGAGGTTTATGGTTCTTTCTTCTTCAAGTTGTCATAAATAATACGTGCCTTTTCACATTACAGTGTCTCTCACTGTATCTCCTGCCAGCTCTTTCTCTTTCACCCACACCAGCAGAAGCTTCTCCATTTCTATATGGATATTTGTCCTTAATTGGGACAGAATTATAGTTCCTTTCGCTGGATTTGTGCTTTTGATGGAATCCTTTTGTTTAAGGATGGTACAAATTGTAGATGTTGTGGTCGTACAACCTTGCCAGTTCAATCACTCGTACACCACACTCATTTTTTTCTATTATTTCTTGCTTTACTTCTATCAACATCATTCTCTTCTTCTCACTACAGTCCTTTGCACTCACTTTCATTGGCCCCATGATAGCACACAAAAAAAATAAAAATGCGAAAATGATGCAAGAATGAGTAGAGCACACGAGATTCAACTTGATTCTACGAGTAACACATGAGAAAGAACAAGATGCTGGTGCTGTGCTGTCAATATTGGACCCGAGCCCCAACGCGCCGTCTAGCGGCAGCTTCCTGAATCACGACTCATATCTCAGAATTTCATTCGGATCTAGAACAAATATATGGACCAAGTTGCAGCTCATATGTAAGAAAAAAGAAAAATTTGTATGTTGGTCTGCTTGCATCTCAAGGTACCACTGTAAAATGCGCTTTTTACCTCCAAGGAGTTTAGCTTAGTAGTTGGGAGGGGATCCATTTTCTCTGGGTGAGAGCAGTTGGTATTGTACAAAGGCAGTCAGACTGCTTCCCTAATTTTCATAAGTGAAACAAAATGTTACGGTTCTGAAGTATATCAGAAACTGATGGCTAAGGCAAGTGAATGATCTGATTTTTCAATATCACAGTGATTGCCTTTCAAGCATAGTCTAAGATTTACCAAAATGGACATATTAATATATTGATCCCTGGAAATTTCTAGAATTTTTGAATTTTCAAAAACTATCCCATTTATAGGAAGCCATGGATCTATTCTTAAATTGTCACTGATTTTAGTATTAATATTTAATTTTTAAAAAGGATTGATTTTAGAGACAGACACATCAATTTATTGTTCCACTTATTTATCCTTCATTAGTTGCTTCTTTCGTTGGCCCCAACCAGGGATTGAACCTGCAACTTTTGCATATCAAGATGATGCTCTAACCAACTGAGTTACCTGTCACTGATTTTAGTATTAATTTTTAAATCTTATCCTTCTTGGTAGGACTCGGTATTACCCCTCAGTCTTTCTAACTAGATAAAAACTATCTTTATATGCCTCGTATACATATTGTGATATGTGTGCATCTTTATACACATGTGGCTTGTCTTTTACCAAATGTCAACCTCAGTAACTGTTGGACATTTAGTCACTATGAGATACTACCCTGATCAGTATCTGTTAGCATCTCCGAAGCCACCACCCTAAGACCAGATATGATATCTAATGTGCAAAGTCCTGTGACAGCCTCACACAAGCTGCACTGCAGTGGAAGGAATGTGAAGACAGTACTTCTGTCCCAATAGCTAGCACAGGAGCTGGCACATTGCAGACACCCAACTAGATGACAGACTAGAGCTATAAGAAAACATGACTCTGCAGCTCTACATATACGACACTCCTTTAGAGTACTAGAATATCAGAGAGCAGAGAAAGAATTCACACTCCCTTGGCTTCCTTTCAGAAAATAATAAGAGAGCATGGGTAATGTTAGAGGACTCTAATTATGTCAACAAACCAGCTGTGCCTGTCTTTTGATGCATACAGTAGTTTTAAAGGTATGAGAATCCAAGAGAAATAAAAGGCGAATGATTCAGATTTGTCCATCCACTCTCTGTAACGTACCTAGGTGGTACTAAGGCAACTTAGTATACAGGGTGCATATAAAACCTATGAAAAAATGTCATTGCCCGAAGTTAATGAGTATGGAAATTTCCCAATTCCTCTAGCAAAACCGATTTTTATGCAGCTGCTGGAAGACTTTTAAAGGTTAAGGTTATGATGTGTGGAACTTGAGGCTCCAGTCTGGAAAAACAGCAGAGGCTCAACCCCAGCTGTTGAGAATCCTTCACTAGAAACATAATTACCTATATTTCCTTATGAACAGCATACGCCCCCTCGAGTGCTATCCTTCTGCCTCTAATGTAGTGCCATTTGATCAGCACACACAGACTGTGTGCTTTTATAGCAGTGTAACAGAGATTAGTGGCCCGATGTGTAGTTACCAAACAGTCAAAGTATTGCAAGCAAAGCATCCTGTCTGACATTTATCTCTGAAAATCTGCCTCAGTAGATGTATTCGTTAGGAGTGGAAGCCGTAAACTTGGAATAAAACTGGCTTTCTGTAGTTTGCATTTTAGGAGGCAGATGTCAGTTAAGTTTTCGAACCAGCGACAGACACTAGGATTCAGTGGTTCCTGACTCCATCATCTGCGTCATCAGAATCAATCCGCCTGCACTTCACCGGGCTGCTATAAAAAAGACAGACAACAACAAGTGCTGGTGGTCGTGAGAAGAAATGGAAAGCACCATGCATTCTTGGCTGGGGTGAAAAGGGGGGCAGCCTCCCTGGAAAACAGTTTGAATGGTTTGACATTTGTTTAATATGTTAAGAAAGTATCACCGTAAAACCTCAGAATTTCCATCCTTAGTATCTATCCAAGAGAAATAAAAATGTGTGTCCCACAAAAACTGGGATGTGAGTGTTCATGACAGTTCAGTTTATAATAGACAAAAAGTGTCAGCCATCCAAATGCCTTTCAGTCAGTGAAGGGGTAAATACCGTGTGACCTATTCATACAATTGGTGTATGCTAAACAATAAGATGGGTGAAATTACTGGTACATGTCAAAATGAATGAATCTTATCAACTTGATGTTAAGTGAAAGAAACTGGTTGCAAAAGACTGTGTCTGATGCTTTCTCTATATACATGATGGGGAACCTATGCCACGCATGTCAGCACAGACGCGTAGCCATTTTCGATGACACGCGGCCGCATACCAGAGACGTATGGGGCCGCATGCCGAGAAGGACGTTTCATCCTCGGCTCCTGCACGGCCAGGTGCAGTAGCCGAGGGTAAAACATTTGCTGTAGTGTAGACACTGTGTGCCGGAGGTCTGGAGGCCAAAACATTTTTGTTATTTAAACTATAAATATCGCGAAATTATGGTGTTTTTCTCGAAGTGACACACCACCCGAGTTATGCTCGGTTTTATGGCAAATTTTGACATACCAAGCTCAAAAGATTGCCCATCACTGCGCTATATAGCCAGGAGTGACAACGCTATGGAGAATGGCCAAGGCTGATGGCCAAGGCTGAGTTGGGAATAGGGGTGACTGCCACTGGGCATCAGGTTTCTTCTGGGGGTTATGGAAATGTTCTAAGTTCCAGTCATGAGGATAGCAGCACAAGTCTGTGCATTGACTAAGACTTGAATTGTAAGGTTAAATGGGTCAGTTTTATGATTTCTAAATCACACCTCCTTGCTCCATGCAACTTTAAAAATTAGATACTAGCTATTTCCTTTAGCTCCTTTCCAATTTCCTACTTGTAGTCAATTATTTGGGTAGTATCATAGTATATTTATTTCTTTAACTTTATTAAAAAAATTAAAAAATTGCTCGTTTTAGAGAGAAAAGGAAGTTTTTGGGAACGAGAGAGTGGGAGAGAGAAAAACATTGATCTGTTCTTGTATATGCCCTGGCCGGTAGCAAGCCTGCACCCTTTGTGTATCAGGATGATGCTTAAAGCAATGAGCTATTCAGCCAGGCTTTAACTTTCTTCATTAGTTTTCTTCGAGAACAATATGTGTGTGTGTGTGTGTGTGTGTGTGTGTGTGTGTGTGTGTGTGTGTGTGTGTGTGTTTGAGAGAGAGAGAGAGAGAGAGAGAGAGAGAGGTGAGAGGTTAAGATTTAAATATATAATACAGTTTTATGGTATTCCAGAGGATATAATGGAAGTTAAATATGTAGAATTTCTAAAAATTCTTTTTTTATAATTTCATTTTTTTATAAAAAAAATTTGTAGAAAACAGGAAATGCTGTCAGTGTGGAAAGAAAGACAAAATTTAGTATGTCAAAAAAATCCTGAATAGCTGATAATGAAACATTTTATAAAGTTGTCATCGGAGTGGCTGCTTCTAGTTCTTTAGTGGACTGTGTGCCGTCTGGTTTAAATGTCACTTACCCATCTACAAAAGCCAGAGACAGTGCCTACTTATGTTTGCATTTGAAGACAGCTCTGGGAAGTGACATTCTAACTGCTCAAGCAATGCTCTCACTTAAATAGTATGCATTAGTTTTCTTTAATGACCAAAAGTATACAAACAATATGACCTGCCAAAATTCTCTATGTTAATTGGATGAATCCTTACATTCTTCTAGGTCCTAACCAGGTATATTTAATACTTAGCTTTGTAGAAATGTAACAAATACAATGAGATCATTATATGTGGTCATTGGTATACAAAATAAACAAAGCTCTGTGGGAACTGAATATAGTTAGGACAGAATCAGGAGTTATGCTTATGGTTTCTGCAATTCTTGACCTTGCATTTTTTATTATAATTGTTCCACATTTTATTTCTATGGCATATAACACTGATGTCAGATGATAATCTGATTTTACTGCAGTTGAAAGAGGGCATTATTAATACCATGGTCATAAATACTTTGAATTGTTTGTCTCAATTATAATATATTATTTTTATGTATTTGTATATCAGCTTTGGTGAGGAAAGTGAATTTTTAGTAAATTTCTACTGGCAGATTTTGGTTTTTGAAAGTAATTTTTAGAGGGTCTGATTTGGTGAGAACCGTGGTAATTTAGTTGCCATGGACTCTTTTTTTTTATATATATATATTTTTTTTATTAATTCTAATGGGGTGACACCAATAAATCAGGGTACATATGTACAATGAAAACATCTCCAGGTTATCTTATCATTCAACCGTGTTGCATACCCATCACCAAAAGTCAAATTGTCCTCTGTCACCTTCCATCTGGTTTACCCTGTGTCCCTCCCCTCCTCCCTATCCCACCCTCTCCTCCCTCCCCCCATCCCGTAACCACCACTCTCTTGTCCATGTCTCATATTCTCACTTTTATGTCCCACCTATGTATGAAATCATGCTGTTCTCAGTTTTTCTTTTTTTCTGATTTACTTATTTCACTCCGTATAATGTTATCAAGGTACATCCATTTTGTTATAAATGATCCGATGTCATCGTTTCTTATGGCTGAGTAGTATTCCATAGTATATATGTACCATAGCTTTTTAATCCACTCGTCTTAGCCATGGACTCTTTTAAACAGTGCTTTGCAAAAGATTCTGAAATAAAAAACAGTATTGAAAAATCCTACTCATGATTCTCATTAAATTACTGTGCCTTGAAAATGCTTAATAAACACTTGAGCATTACAAATATTTATGTCATAATTGTAAACTGGAAGGACAATTTGGGGAGACAAATTCTACGGACCAACATGAAGCATTTTAGTTTCCTGCTGTCCAGGCTATAGTTCTGACTTTTCCTTTTAATTGCAAGGTTTTCAAAAAGAGAGTAGCAAAATATAGAAACGTTTGGCGACATACACAAATGTTTTCTCTCTCAAGCAGCAATTCAGACATCAGGAACAATACCTGGTGTGTAAAGAGTGAAAACACTTGCCAATATAACTAAAATGGCAGGACTGGGACTCTCACAAAAGCTTAGAAACCATTCAGCCATTATCCCGTAACAGTCTTTGTATTGTCTCCAGTGTTATTCTTACCAGGGAAAATATTATGTTTGGCATTTATTGACTTCATCTTGGGGATTATTTTTCTCAAAGTCACCGAGTCAAGACTTCTATTTGTTTCAATGACCTTTTAGTTGAATTTATATTATATACTAGATAAACCTGATCCATACCTTTTTTTAAACAAGTGATCATAATGTCAAAATGGTTATTAAATCAGATATTATGAAATTTATGAAAAAGAAAATTCAAATAAAATTAATGTTTAAACTGACATTAAAAATATCAAAGATATACATATCTGTAGATATATCTATAGATATATATAGAGACATATATATATATATATATATATATATATATATATATATATATATATATATATATATATATAGTTATATATCTAGAGCAGTGGTTCTTAACCTGGGTTCTATCAAACCCTAGGGTTTCAATGAGTTGGTCTCGGGTTCAGAGAAGCCTCTGCCGCGGAGGTAAAGACACACTTGTGTAAAGTCGTGATTACACACCCCTCTTGGCCATCACTTGCTGCAGAGGATCACGTTACATTGCTTGGCCAACCAGTGCTGCTGGGAATTTAGTGCGCGCAGTAGTCAATGGCTGTCGTAGTTGTACATTGTGTGGTTTCTTTCTTAATATTTTAATCCATACTAAATATGTCGAGCAAAAAAAGAAAGTGGTCGGACAAATATGTACAACATGGATTCACATGTATCACGTAACGGGATGGGAGTCAGCGTCCGATCTGCATGATATGCAATGCCAAGTTGAGCAACTCTAGTCTTGCACGGGCAAAACTAAATTTGGAAAAAATATCATATTTTATTTATCACTAAAGAAGGGTTCAGCCTGACCAGGCTGTGGCGCAGTGGATAGAGCGTCAGACTGGGATGGGGAAGACCCAGGTTTGAGACCCCGAGGTCGCCAGCTTGGGTGCGGGCCTATCTGGCTTGAGCAAAAAGCTCGCCAGCTTGGACACAAGATTGCTGGCTCCAGCAAGGGGTGGCTTGGTCTGCTAAAGGCCCGCGGTCAAGGCACATGTGAGAAAGCAATCAACAAACAACTATGGTGTTGCAACGGCAACGAAAAACTGATGATTGATGCTTCTTATCTCTCTTCGTTTCTGTCTGTCTGCCCCTATCTATCCCTCTCTCTGACTCTCTCTGTCCCTGTAAAAAAAAAAAAAAGGAAGGGTTTGGTGAATGCGCATATGAAACTGGTGGGTTTGGTACCTCAAAAATGGTTAAGAACCACTGATCAAGAGAGAGAGAGAGAGAGAGAGAGAATGTCTACTGGAAGCCAAGCAGTGTTACGGGCTAAAATGTGAGACCAGTATTATGATTACATTCAACTAAAAAATAAAAGCAATAAAATTTATGAAAAAACATTTTGTGAGTATATGTGAAAAATATGATGCATTTTTGTCCTTTAGGTAATTTTACTATAAAAACAAATCAAATACAATATTGTGCATGTGCTACTGTGTATTGCAAATTTAAGAATTTCACTTATTTTTCTTGCTTTTATTTTTCACACAATTTTACAACACTGCGTTTTAAACTTTCTTCCCTTGTCAGCATTCCTCTTACATCATTCCAGTACATATATTCAGTAATTTCACCTTTAAGTTTCTTTCCCATAACCCCTTATTTTACCCTTAATTCTATTTCTATGTGATATCTTCCCAATTCTTTTTTCACCCTCTCTTTGCCTTCATATTTAAGTGTGTTTCCATAAACAGTATATAGTTGTCCTGCTTTTTTATCCTATCTGACACCCTCTCCCTTTTACGTGATTTAGTCCATTTACATTTAGTAGAAAATGTCGACATGGCCATGTTACCTTCATCATCCCACTATTTGTCCTCTCTATATTTTGTTTGTTGTCTTTTTTTGTCTTCTTTCCTGTCTTACTGTGGGTAAAGTGAGTAATTTTAAGTATCTGTACCCTATATTATCATCTCTATTAGCTGCTTTGCTCCACTTCTTTTTACTAAATGTGAAACATCATACTTTAATATCACATTACTATTTAAATAATATTCTCCTCTACAATGTTAAAATATTACAAGAGAATAATCCTGTTTACCTTCAAGCATTGTTTGTGTTCTTAAACTTTTATATGTGTTCTAAACCCAAATGTACATTATTATTATTTTTGTTTTAAATAATCTTTTAAAGAAAACTGTGTTTATGTATCCACAGACATTTATATAATTAAGATATTTAAATGTCTCTTTATTTTTACTCATAGGCCTTTAAGATGCTCTTTTGTCCTTCCTGCACATCCTGTTCTGATCTGTAATGTGTCTCTTCATCCCAGAAACTGTTTGCTGTTCTTATACCATAGATGAGCTAGAAATAGTGCCTGTCAGTTTTTATCTGGCAAAAAAAAAAAAAAAAGTCTTCATTTTGTTTTCGTTTTTATAGCATTTAATTTTTTCCTGGTATAAAATTTTAATTGGCCAGTTTTGTTTTGGAGTGTTCCCTCCAATTTCCATTTATTTTGGAAGAGATTATATAAAATTTGTGTTAATTCTTATTTAAATATTTGGTAGAATTTTCTAGTAAAATTGTATAAATCTTGATATTTCCTTTGGGGAGGTTTTAAATTAGGGATTAAACGTTACTAATGGTTATAGTGCTATTCAGATCTTCATCTTGGTAAGATATGAGGCTATGATTTTTTACTAATTGGCCTATTTTATCTGCATTTCAATAACCAGACAGTTGCTCACAGAATTCCTTTTTACATTTTTATTGACTATGGGACCTCCTTTTTTTTAGTTCTCATATTGGGAATGTGTCTTCTCTTTTTATTTTTTAGTCTCACTATAAGTTTGTCAATATTTATGGATTGTTTTGAAGCTCCACCATTGCATTTCATTCATAGACTCTACTTTTTTTTTCAATTTCATATATTTCTTATCACTGTTTTTCTCTTCTGCTTATTTTGGATTTATTTTGCTTCTGCTTTTCTAGTTTCTTGTAGGTTGGAACTTAGATTATAGATTTAATACCTCTCCTTTCCTTTAATGTAAGTACTCAGTGCTATAAACTGACCTCTCAACACTTCTTTAGCTGTATCTCAAATATTTTGACATATTATATTTTTATTATAATGCTGAGCTATGTATTTTCCATTTAGAATTATCAATTATTTTATAAATCAATTATTTATAATTGTGCTACTTAATTACCAACAAGTGATTTGAGAGTTGCCTGTTGTCTTCCTATTATTGACTTATATAGTTGCTTGCATTTGGGTCCAAGAACATATTTTGTATGATTTGATGCTTTTAAATTTGTTAATATTTGTCTTATGACATAGGATATTGTCCATTTAGAAGAATATTTCATAGATGCTTGAAAAAGATATTTATTCTGCTATTGTTAAGTGCAGTTGTCTAAATATATTAGATTCTTTGTTTTTATTGTTTTGTTCAGATATATATCTATCCTGATTTCTTTCTATTAATGCTATGAATTTTATTGTAGCATTAATCAGTCTGTGTTTTTAAATTATTCTTTCAGCTCTGTGTTTGTTTCAGGTATCCTGAGGCTCTGTTACTTGTTGTGTACATATTTAAGATTGTTACGTATTCATGGTACAGTTTATTTTTATGTAGTGTCCCTATTTGTCTCTAGTAAATTTCTTTGCTCTGAAGTCCACTTTGTCTGATGTTAATACAACCATTCCTATTTTTTAATGTAACTTTTTGTATGTATACCTTTTTTTCCATGTTTCTAATACCCACCTACCTATGACATTGAATTTTAAGTGTACTTCTTAAAAATGGCATATAGTTGGGACCTTTTTTATCCACTCTCAATCTCTGTATAATAAATATTTTTAGCCATGTACATTAAAGATATTTATTGATATATTAGGGCTTAATCCTCTATTGTGTTATTTCATTTCTGTTTGTTTCCTCTGTTTCCTTGCTTTTGTGTACATTACTTGAACATAATTTTATACAATTTCATATTGATTTAATTGTAGTGTGATTTAGTATATCACTTTTCTTAGTTCTCTTAGTGGTGACTACATATTTCAGTACACATAATTATCAGTTTACTGGCATATTTATCTATTGTAAGTAAAGTGAAAAAGGCTTACTTCTATTTTGGCCCCTTTTTCTCACTTACTTTTAAATACTATGAGCATCAGATGATGTTATAATTTCTACTTGAATTACTATATGTCTTTAGAAAACTCATGAGGAAAAGGATAGACTATTTTGTTAATCATATTTGTATTCTTTCCAATTTCTCTTATTTCCCAGCATTCCAAGATCATTTCATTTACCTCTGGTTGTTTTTAACATGTTTTTCTCACCTTTAGTCTTCAGACATTAAATTATGATGTACCTTAGCCTAGATTACTTTGAGTTTACCCTACTGGATATTTGGCCAATCTGGTAAGTTTTGAGTCACTAACTCTTTTTTTACTGAGTTGATCGGGGTGATGCTGGTCAAGTGCAGGTTTCTGGAGCGCGGCTCTGCAGCACATCATCTGTGCAGGTTCCAGGAGCGCGGCTGTGCAGCACGTCATCTGTGCAGGTTCCAGGAGCGCGGCTGTGCAGCACGTCATCAGTGCAGGTTCCAGGAGCGCGGCTGTGCAGCACGTCATCTGTGCAGGTTCCAGGAGCGCGGCTGTGCAGCACGTCATCTGTGCAGGTTCCAGGAGCGCGGCTCCGCAGCACGTCATCTGTGCAGGTTCCGGGAGCGCGGCTCCGCAGCACGTCATCTGTGCAGGTTCCGGGAGCGCGACTCTGAAGCACGTCAGTCATCTGTGCAGGTTCCGGGAGCGCGGCTGTGCAGCACGTCATCTGTGCAGGTTCCAGGAGCGCGGCTCTGCAGCACGTCATCTGTGCAGGTTCCAGGAGCGCGGCTGTGCAGCACGTCATCTGTGCAGGTTCCAGGAGCGCGGCTCTGCAGCACGTCATCTGTGCAGGTTCCAGGAGCGCGGCTGTGCAGCACATTATCTGTGAGGGTTCCAGGAGCGCGGCTCTGCAGCACGTCATCTGTGCAGGTTCTAGGAGCGCGGCTCTGCAGCACATTATTTGTGAGGGTTCCAGGAGCGCGGCTCTGCAGCACATCATCTGTGCAGGTTCCAGGAGCGCGGCTCTGCAGCACGTCATCTGTGCAGGTTCCAGGAGCGCGGCTGTGCAGCACGTCATCTGTGCAGGTTCCAGGAGCGCGGCTGTGCAGCACGTCATCTGTGCAGGTTCCGGGAGCGCGGCTGTGCAGCACGTCATCTGTGCAGGTTCCAGGAGCGCGGCTGTGCAGCACGTCATCTGTGCAGGTTCCAGGAGCGCGGCTCTGCAGCACGTCATCTGTGCAGGTTCCAGGAGCGCGGCTCTGCAGCACGTCATCTGTGCAGGTTCCAGGAGCGCGGCTCTGCAGCACATCATCTGTGCAGGTTCCAGGAGCGCGGCTGTGCAGCACGTCATCTGTGCAGGTTCCAGGAGCGCGGCTGTGCAGCACGTCATCTGTGCAGGTTCCAGGAGCGCGGCTCTGCAGCACGTCATCTGTGCAGGTTCCAGGAGCGCGGCTCTGCAGCACGTCATCTGTGCAGGTTCCAGGAGCGCGGCTGTGCAGCACGTCATCTGTGCAGGTTCCAGGAGCGCGGCTGTGCAGCACATCATCTGCGCAGGTTCCAGGAGCGCGGCTCTGTAGCACATTATCTGTGCGCTGGATCGTGTGCTCACCCGCCCGCTGTCTTTCTTTCTCTTTGTGTCCTTGGACTGTGATGATATAAATGTTTGTTTTCTTTTTTTGTGTTGTTTTTTTTTTCTGTATTGATCTACAAGTTCCTGAGGTTCTGTAATAAATAATAAATGACCTTTAAAAAAAAAAACGAACTAGAGGTAGAGAGTTAGCCAGATAAAACGGGGGGTGGGGGGGTGAAATGGAGGGATTATCATATAAAAAAGCTTGAATGCAATAAACAGGGTAAGTGAAAGCTAATGTAAATGGTGAAGTGCAAATTAGTGGAGCATCCTGTTTGAAGAGGATAATGGAGGCGGAGGGCGCAGACCCTGGTGACCCTTAAAGAGCGAGAAGGTAGGGACTGCTTTTAAGAAGAGAATGAAATGGACCTAGCAAGATCACGCGGAATACCGTGTCAGCTGCTGCTGCTGAGACAGGGAAAAGGAAGGGAGTCTGGAAGGGAACAGATGATGGTGGTGTTTTGTTTTGTGTCAGGAACTTTAAGTAGATAATTGGGAATATTCAGTACCTTTGTGACGCTGTTCATCAAAAGCTTCATCCTGAGGGAGTGTTCCTAATGCCTCTACTGAGCCAGAACCAACCCCCTGTCATTAGCATTTTCCATCACCAGCACCTATCCATCTTCCCAAAGAGAACGCCCACCCAGCTGCATTTCTCAGCACTGTAGGTGCAGCGCGGGCAGAGCTGTAATGACCGGAGTCAGCGGCAACAATGAACAACACCGTTTTAAACTACGCGTTTCATTTCAAGTTAGTAGAAGAGTTCGTCTATGCTAAGTATGATCATGAATATTAAGGAAACTAAAGAAAGCATTTTGCAAAATATAAAACTTAAAATCAATAAGAAGAGACTAAAAATACATTAAAAATGGGTATTCAAAAGACTGATTGTCAACAACATGATGAGTAGGACACATTCTCTTTTTTTTTAGTTATATAGTCAGTAACTAGATTTTAAATATTCTGGCCGAAGAAGAGTTTTTATGCTCTTCGGCAATTAATTGCCCATTAAAGAGTTACAGAAACAGCAGTTTTTGATGAAGCAGACTAGATAAAAAAACAATCTATATTTGTCTAATGGGCACTATTTGGCGTCACACCACTTGATTTTCCAACCCTATCGAGGATGAAATCTGCAACTGACTACATGATTTGGTGCAGAAGGTGGCAAGAGAGGCAGACAGAGGAAGAAAATTGATGCTAGACAACTAGTGTTTGTCGCATTCATTATTTCTAATAGTATGTCATTTATTGTATTTATGGAGTTGAAATTAATCCTTATGTGAAATAATCATTCCTAACTTAGACCGTTATATGATCTTGGCTTTGAAATGAACACAAGCCTTATAATCCGCAATTACTATGATGTTGCCTTTTGAATTTTAATTTATACTTTCATTCCTATATTACTTCTTGCTAGAGGTTTCCTCCACTGTTTATTTTAATCAAAATTCTCAACTTCTTTTTTTTTTTTGCTCTTCTGAAAAATCATTCTAATATCTACACAGTTGCTTCCTCTAAGCCCCTAGGTCCCCAGCACAGAACCTGGATGTAGCAATGTGTTGAGCATCCTGGTTCACCGTGCACATGTGGGCGTGTGGATGTAGGTCAAGTTCACAAGGCAGTCAGCAAGTCGTGACAGTTCAAACCAGTGTGGCGAGGACTGTGAACGCCGCTGCATGCATACCATTTAAAAAGTGTATAATCTTTTCATCCACCACTTTTCCATTTTTACATTTCCTATCTGTTCCAGTTCAGTTGTGCAGACTGGAATGTAACATATCCACACTGCATTTAATAGAATTCTCAAAATTTTTCACAAAAATGATTCTTCACACTTGGAATACAGCACTTAATTTTGAATGCCACACCTCTCCTCCCAGTCTCTTTGAAAATAGGTAATGATCGATCAAGATGCATCACACTTCTAAAACTGACTTCTAAAGACTCTCAGACATCATGGGCTCCAACCTCCTCATTGACTTCTACATCTACATTATACAACAACCTCCACTACCTTTTCCTTCCCAGTGAAAGCATTACAGTTACCTTACATGCAGGGACTTGACAGGCAGATTGTAAATGCATGAAAGTATCTGATATAAATAAATGTAAAGGATCCTAATTATTTACTAGGTAAGTTCATTTTTTGCGGAATCAAAAAGTTTATACTTGCATTTCCTATTCTGGAGAAACTCATTATAGGGTAGTAAACAAATTTTGTGTTCTGCTTTTCTCATTGACTACTGATTGTGTTTTGTTTCTTTTAACTAATACAGTGGAGCTATTCGCATTTGTAAGGGACCCGTAATTCTCTGACCATTAATGCGGAACACGTGACATGGGCTGAATGTGTTGAAATGATCACTGATGCGGCATCGTTCCCCCAGTGGTAGGATACAGGACGCAAAAAATCTGGTTAGTCAACCATGACAGAATGAACCTTTGATATTTACTGTTCTTTGCGTATCATTAAAAAATCAATTAGATGACTGCTTGGAGAGCAATGTTATTGGGTGAGGATAACAATTAAAAAGAGCCCAACTTTGCCAACCATGAGTTCCTAATTTTTCCCTTCTGGCCTGGCAATTTTGGGAGAAGTCCCTTAGAAAAAGTTGTAGAAAAGGTCACCTTCAGCTGCTAGAATTGCCCTTTGGCGCCTTTTCAGATGCTTGATGCTATCAAATCCAATATATAGTGAAAAAGTACATCGTTAGATGATTGTGATGTTTTATAAATACAATTTGAAATTTGCTTTTTGACAATAAGCCAAAAAAGGAATATCTTTTTGTGTATTCTTCTTTTTTCTGTAACCTACCATTTGTCTTTTTTTTCAAGTTTTGTGGTTGCTTGTAAAATGACAATCCCAGCACTGTTATTATTTTCGAGACCTATGAATGCCACGTGACAAGGTATTGAATCTGTATTTTAAAGCCCCATGATTTTATATGTTTTTGAGGAGCTCAGGAGAATATTTTTCACCTGTATTATGAGGCATAGTCTAATGGAACACTATATAAGAAGTAAATCTATAACTTTCCTATTAGAAGCAGCATTATACAAATTTATACAGAAGGAATCTCACGTGGTGTGTTGATCCTAGCTTATTATTTAAGTTTTGAATAATTCTCTGACAATTGGCTTTTGATTTAATTGGGGAATGTATGATCTTTTGATCAAATATACTATAAATTATTTTTTTACTATAAATTAATTTTTAAACAACTAAAAACATACAGAAGAAAAATCAAAGGAACATAAATCCCATTTATCTGGATATGGTTATACTGTAATGAGATGCCAAGGCCTCATTTGGAAATATGTAAACAGGGTGAGCTCTCTGTCTTTGACATTGTTGCGCTTCTTTCTCACCCTGTCACTTGTTTTCCTTGGAATGATTTCTATGAATTTTCAAAGATCTCAGACCAAAGTCCAGGTCACCTCCTTATGTGGTGTTCCTCCCTCCATAATCCTATAGCTCTGTAAGTTCTCTTCATAATGCTTGTCAGATTCAGCATTTTCTGTTTACTTTTGTGATTGTTGGATTGATGTTTGACTCTTCACTAAACTGAAAACTCGAGGAAGAAGGACTGAGTTAGTTCTGTTGACAGTGGCCTTTCCCTCACCAAGCACAGTGTCAGTCATACCACAAATGCCTATGGAATGTATGCATTAATCAATGAAAGAGCCAACCCTTACAGCTAATGTGGGAATTCTCTGTGTTCAGAAACCAGACTCACCTTTCAATGGAAACATTAGCTTTACTTGTTTCTGGGTAATATTCTGTAAAGGATGAGCACAGGTCATTGCACTGGAATCAGAAGATTATGAAGTAAGAGCTTGCTTTGTGACTTGTGTGCAAACACTAGAGTGGGAAATATTTGCATTCTTGTTTACTGCCAGTCTGACTATTATCAGCTGCGCAGAATGTCTACAGAGTTTACAAGCAGACTTCACACAAAGAATACCAAAGGAAAAAATATAGAGGGCGCGTAGTGAAAGAATATGTCATGCTTTATTCTGCCAAGCTCTGACTAGAATTTGACAGACACACTTATCTATCTAGGACTTTGAAAGAAGCACAGGTATTTCTCTCCCAGAAACTTTAATAATGAAAATAGACTGTAACCTTTGTGAAAGGCCTTGGGAAACACAAATATATAGCATGTCCCCCTTCATTTCTGCTCAATAAGTAAAATGTGGCTTTTAAAAAGTTCACTGAGTCTATTATTGATACAGAATATTTTCGAATTCTTTCAGACTATCTCCAATGTATAAATACAATTCAAAGATATTATATGTGTAACTCTTGCCTACCTTAATAATGGTGAGTGTTTGTAATCATACATATAAAAATATATTGCATATAATTATATCTATCAACTTATTCATATGCTATGCATAGATGTTAAAAGTATAACATTATTTAGCTTACATTTTTGCACAGTATAAGTTGGAACTAACTATTTAAAAATACAAATCTATCAGTTATTGGTTAATGGTAATGTGCAGTGTGTATTACAAAATATATTTCAAATTTATATCTTTACTGCATGATTAGTTGAATGTAGGGATATTAAATACTTTTATGTTTATTATTTGATACATAGTCTTAAAGCTAAATTTTGCTTAACAAGCAATGTATTTTAAAAGTACTTTAATGTTTACAATATTTTTGTGTTTCAGTAGTGAAGACTATTTAGTTAAAACTATATCTCAGAATATGAATTTTGGATATATCTCAAAGAGGAGATAATGTTTATTGAGTTCTAGATTTAGCTGTTGTTTTAATTATGGTTGTTTTTATGTCTTTGATGTTATTTAATATTGTTTCAGTGTCTTAGATTGTCTTGTGTTTTTCTGTAGAAAAGCTTGAGTAATAGACTCTGTTAGTGCCACAATTAACACATTTCATATCAAAAGAAAGGAAGCCTCCTTGGCTACTTGATTAATGGAGGTTGGCATTGGGTAGTCATTAAGGTAAGAGAGAATGGGACAAACTGAGAACAGGAAACAAAAATCACTAAAATAAAAACAAAGAAACAAAGAAATGTAAGCACAAATATCTTGAGGGCCAAAATTAAAAAAAAAAAAAAAACAAAGACAGAGGGGAACAAAAGTAGCACAAAGTGAAGGAAATAATTTAATGAGATACATTGCTAGAGAGAAGAACCAGTAAATCTAGCTAAGACTCAGCCTTGACCTTCCTGTCATCCTGACTAAACCTCAAACCGGTTTCTTACTGATTACAGGCCCCTGACTTCCCTCTTTTTAGACTGTTTAAACTTGCAATTATGAATTCCTCCTCTGTTCCTTGAAATGTAAATCTCCAGCCTCTTGCCAGTTTTATAACCCAGCAATGTCCTCTTCCAGGATCAAGTAGATGTAAAGTCTGCTGTAAACTCTTTTGGGAACCATGCCTTTGAAAAGCAAACATTAAAAAGATAGTGCCTGGGCTGGTGGCACAGTGGATACAGCATTGTCCAGAACACTAAGGTTGCTGGTTTGATGACAGGGTTGCTGGCTCGATCCCGAGGTTGGTGGTTCAAGCCCTAGCCAAGGCATGCGTGAGAAGCAATCAATGGCTGCACAACTAAGTGGAACAAGGAAGTGGAACAAAGAGCTGATGCTTCTCCTTCTCACCCCATTCTCTCTTCCTCTCTCCTCTCTCCTATCTCTCTCTCTAAAAAAAAAAAAAAAACCACATAAATAAATAAATAAATAGTCCCTCTATGTCTCAGTATCTGTGGAAGAGTAGAAACCTAATTTTAGGAATCATAGATGTCCTATTCTTATTAATCAGCTTCTTTCCCAATGTCCTCCACTACTCTCCCCCTCATTCTTCCCAGTAATTAAAATCCCCACCTTTTATTTTCATGGAGTTTAGTTTAGTTTCCCCTATTGCAATAGTCTTGACCTTATTGCAACATTCTTGAGTAAGTAAGTCTTCTTTGCCTGTTAATTTGTCAGGTACAAGTTGTCTTTTTTTTTATTTTCTTTTAGATTTTATTTATTCATTTTTAGATAGAGGGGAGAGAGAGAAAGAGGGAGAAAAAAGTTAGGGGGTGGAGCAGGAAGCACCAACTCCCCTATGTGCCTTTACCAGGCAAGCTTGGGGTTTCGAACCAGCAACCTCAATGTTGCAGGTCACAGCTTTAAACACTGCGCCACCACAGAGCAGACCTGCAAATTGTCTTTGACAAATCTTACCAATATTATAAATGAAAGAATCTGATTTTTTAAAATAAAACACCTAAGAGGCATTAATTTCTTTTATTTTCTTCTTTCTCCTGTAGGTCAACCCTCCCTTCCTCCTTTCTTTTCTTATTTAAATTTGGTATATATATATATATATATATATATTTAGCAGCCACTCTCTGGCTAAAAAGATGATTGACCCAGTTATACCAAACAAATCAGCTGGAAACAAGAGGTGGCCTTCAAAATTCTCTGTTTGCTCATTCTAGCACAGCTGAAAAAGATGAGCTTTTCTTTGTAAATATTCTGTTCTAAGGTAATAGAAGTAACAGTGATATTGAATAAAGTCATAGTCATTACCTTATTTTTAGAAATAAAAAAGTGGAAAAATATACACATATTTATAATACTTTCTTAGCTATTCAATACTGTATTTGAAGTAAATTTTTTTAAAAAACATTTTACTCCTTGTTAATTCTACATTCAAAATAGCCTCACTGTGCCTAATTGCAGTTTCCCCAGATTAGTTTGAAGCAAACTGTTCTTCCTAACTCTGTTTATAGTTTTCTCTTCCTAATCCTGAATGAGCTCTCATATTCTGTATTACTCTGTGTTTCCCTGGAGTGACTGTTTTCTTGAGAACAGGCCCTGAGTCCCTGGAAGATCACACTCCCTGAAATTAGACTTTCATCCTGATTAGCTGTCTGAGACTCACACTGCAATCTTTGTTGAACAATGGGCCTACCCAAGTCCACCCTGGTGAGCTGAGGTCAGAAGCTATTTGTTAGCTTAGTTAAAATGCAGTAATAGATCCACTGTCTAAAGCAATGGTTCTTAACCTCTTTTGAGGTACCGAACCCACCAGTTTCATATGCGCACTCACCGAACCCTTCTTTAGTGATAAATAAAATAGGATTTTTTTTTCCAAATTCAAGACATAGGTATATGTTTTTTTACTGGTGCACAAAATGAGCTGTGCATGAACATCACCTTGCTCAAAGAACAAAACCAACAAAGTGCATGAACTCACAACAAATTGCAGTATTACTTTATTCTGGCCTCCATGGCAGAGGCTTCTCCGAGTCCCTGAGACCGACTCATCGAACCCCTAGGGTTCGATAGAACCCAGGTTAAGAACCACTGATCTAAAGATTCCAGTTAATAGATAAGTCCTTGAAAAATAGATGTGCAAAGTAAAAGCAATTCGCATCAATATATTCTAAATTATTAAAACGGACAGTTGTCCTATTCCTTTTAGAGCCTGTGAATGGGTTACTATAATAAGTATGCTAATATTTTCTGAGTTTTTCAGATAAAAATATATATTCAAAAAATTTTAAATGGCTAAAGTAGGCCTCCAAATATGAAGAAAAACATAAGAAAAAACTCTGCAAACCAAGCATAATTTTTATCCCTTCAGAGATCAGCTCATTAAAAATTAACAATTCCTTATTATACCCAATTTACTTCTAAATTATATTGCCTCTTCAAATTATTATTGACTTCCCCTGACATCTCAATCAACCACATGATTAAATCTATTTTATTCACTCTATTCTCCTTTTACAATTTGAACTTAATGACTTTTATTTTCATTTTTGAAAATTTATTGAACTATGTCCTGTTTTAGTGTCTCATTATATGCTATAAAAAAGTATTACCTTAACCTAGACAAATATTGTTGAACTTTCTATAGACAGGTTAATTAGTCTATTTATTTTCAGATACTTCTTTCATTATTAATAACTTTATCTTTTATTGCGTTAAATTTTTTTCTTCTAGATTTTATGTTTATGCCTAACTATGAAGTCAAATTGGTCATAGAGAACTTAAATTATTATTTAAAACATGATTATTGCTGATTTTAAGATATTACACTAGCTCTATTGCTGAAATATTGTTTGAGAATTTGCACATTTTGTGAGAAATAGCTGTCAAAAATACTCAACTCAATAATTGAGAATGTAAATACTATAATGTTTATGAAAAAATAGAAAAAACTTTAACCACTCTGAAAATTTTATTGAGATAGTTTTACACAATAGAAAAAGGTAATATCATAATAATAGTTAAATAATAATGATTAAGCACAATACAAATTTCACTATGTACTGAGAACTTTTATTGTTTTGTATATTTAGACTTATTTAATCTTCCAAATAACAAAATTTGTTACCTTCTCCAGCACATAAATATGAAAACTGAAGTATAAAGAGATAATTTTATGTTTATATAGTATTAACATGAGATATAAATTTATTATGAAAGAGATTGATGTTAATCCTAAAAGATAAATACTAGCCTTGTTTAAAAAAATAACTACCTAATTTTCTATATACTTAGTTTAAAATTTCTATTAAGTATACCTGGAGTAAAAAATCATGATTTTTATATATTTTCCACTTTTATAATTTTGAAGAAAAATAAGTCCCAAATAAGTTAGAGGCTGGACGGTAGTTGTTTGTTTGAAAGCAACATGACCTAGCAATACAACAGGGTTTAATAGCCCACAGAACCCTGTTTAAGTACACGTCCATTGCTTACTAAGTCATTCAATGCTATATGCCAGTTTCCAAGATCGAGCGCGATATTAGTGTTTTCCCTGGTAAATAATGGTGTTAGAAGATGTGAATTTTAAATAAGGTAAATTTAAATATGTTGCTACCCAAAAGAAGATATTTTATAAAACATGCCTTGTCTTTCTCTTCTACTCCTTACCTGAAGTGTGAACACTTCCTCATAACCTGACTTTTTTGGGTCTTTAAGTACATTTCATGCCGGAGGAAGTCCTTTCCTCCTCTTTTCATTTTGGGTGGCGTGACATGTATTTGAGTTATTAGAGCTACTGTTACAGAAACCACTCATTTTTATGACCACAATTAGTGTAAAATATGTTGGTGAGCACGGGAGCTGAGGTGAGACACAAAGCTAACTTGAGGTTCGCAAATGCGGCTAAAAGAATTGACAGCATGACTGACTTACAGGGAAGGCTGGAATAAACCGCAGAGAGAAATGTGGGTTTCAAGAATACTTGGAAATGCGCTCAGGGCTATCACTAATCTCTCTCTGATACCATGGCTGTGTCTAAATGTGTCGAGTTAAGAATTTAACTTCGCCCAAAGAATGGTCTGGCCTTTGGCCTCTTTCTGGGATGTAATCTCTAAGCTTTTGGAACACAATGCTTGTTAGAGCAATTTCGTTTGCCTTGGGACTTGAATCACCTGGGTTGTTTTTTTCCCCCTTTTCTAAATTTAAATTTTATTTTTCAATTACAATTTGGATTCAATATTTTTTGTATTCTTTTCAGGTGTACAGCATAATAGTTAAGACAATCACATACTTTACAAAGTGTTCCTCCTGATATTTCCAAGTACCCACTGGGCACCAAACATAGTTATTAAAATACTATTGACTGTATTCCTTATGCTGTATCCCCATGACTATTTTGTAACTACTAATTTGTACTTCTTAATCCTCCCCCTTTTTCACCCATCCCTTCAACCTAACTTTATTTTAGTACAATTATAGTTTAATTTTCTTTTCAGCACAGTCATAGTTTAATTTTTACAATTATATTTTTAATTCTTTTAAAGTTCATATTAAGGTTCTGATAACCCTCCTGTTTCTTTCTTACTAATCCTCTTTCTACTGACTTCTTTCATTGTAGCCATCTCCTATTTAGTATTCTTTCTTTTTCTCATGTCTAACTAATATTATAGTTAAATACCTTTTTAAAATATTTATTAATTTTTAACTTACTGTGTTTACATGGATTCAAGTGTCCCACTGAATATAACTCCCTCACCTCCCACCTCTGTGTCTCTTTTTATACCCCCTTTGCCCCTCTCCCTGAAAAACCCTCCCCCTTTCCCTCTGGGACTTGCTGTCCTGTTATCTGTATCTCTGTGTTATATATGTTTCATGTTTCACTAATCCCTTCACCTTCTCTGATCCCATCCCCCCAGCCCCCTTCCCTCTGACTGCTGTCCCTCTGGTCCCTGAGACCCCGCCTCTGCCTCTATTCCGTTCCTCAGTTCACTTTCTGGGTATTTTAACAACGTAATTAGGATGGCACTGGTCACATCAGACAATCTAACAATATTATTTAAGATGAGAACTTTTGGTCACATGATATTAGCTTGACTTCCTAAGGGACTGTAGGCTGAAATTGGTCACTTGGGGAGCCTAACTTGTCTAGGTGATGGAGTCCCAATAAAGACTCTGGATTTAACAGTCAGGTAAGCTTTTCTAGCCATCAGTACTCTGTGTATGATCACAATGCCAGAAACATGACATTGTCCATGACTCCTGCTTGGACTCTGCTATGTATGGCTCTTGCCTTGGCTGTGTTTTAGGTGTGGGAAGACTGAACCACAGTGTAACAGCTTTCAGAGAGCTCTGCAAGTCTTTCTAGTGAATCATCAAACCTAAGAATAGTCTGGGGTGTCCCCAAACATGCAGTTGATCCCAGAAGAGTGAGCAGTCTTTTAGTCTGTTCCATGACTTTAAATATGTCAATTTTATTTATTTTTTATCACCTTGGGGGAAGCATCCACCAAGGCCATTCAAGTGGTAGAAATGGGTTAGACATTCAGCAAACTCATTTCCTTCCCCTGCCTCACTGATAAACAGTTTTCAGCTTTCCTTACATCTTGGTGAGACCGTGTGGTTAATTCTCATCACGGGGCTATGTACACAAGTCTGCTATAACATCGAGGCTTAGACAGATAAAGATGGGAGTGTCTTCTTTTAAGTCTTTCTCACTTGACACCCAGTTGTCAGCTAGATGTCACCATGTTTAAAAACTACACATGAAAGAGTCTAGTAAGGAAGGAAGATCCTAGAAAGGCTAGGAAGATTCTGTATACTACATGTGGCAGTAGGAAAGTTGTCTGCTCCCTAAGTCACAACCATTTAATGACTTTAATGTGAGTGGAAAATATATATATTTTGTTAAGATGTTAGAATTTGTTTTTATCCAGCATCATGTAGCCCAGGGGCAGTCAACCTTTTTATACCTACCACCCACTTTTGTATCTCTGTAAGTAGTAAAATTTTCTAACCACCCACTGGTTCCACAGTAATGGTGATTTATAAAGTAGGGAAGTAACTTTACTTTATAAAATTTGTAAAGCAGAGTTACAGTAAGTTAAAGCATATAATAATAAATACTTACCAAGTACTTTATGTCAGATTTTCGCTAAGTTTGGCAGAATAAATCTTTATAAAACAACTTACTATAGTTAAATCTATCTTTTTATTTATACTTTGGTTGTTCCACTACCACCCACCATGAAAGTTGGAATACCCACTAGTGGGCAGTAGGGACCAGGTTGACTACCACCACTGACGAATCCATCAAACCCATGTTCAGCCAGTATAGACAGAATGACCACACTCTCTCTGCTTCTTGGTAAAAGAAATCAGGGAAAGTTACAACGAGTGGCTTAGTTTGAGTATTCCCTTCCCCTCCCACACTCCCCTTTCCCAAAAAACGGGTGCCAGGTCAATTTGTACTAACACAGAGAACTAAAATATTTATAGATATTAGAAAAGAAGACCTTAAAAAATGGGTGCCGGGCAGATAATCCTGTTTGTGTCCATTACAGTGGAGTTTGGAAATTCAAGTTTGCTTCTCCTATGATTTTCTGCTACTTAAATTTATGTCTACTGTGAATGTTCCTTTATTGTTATATGAAATATGCAAGCTATAAAGCCCAGCTATAGGCTTAATTTATTGTCAAAGTGAATAGTATTATTGTATGTAGTGTCTGTATGTGCACATGAAACTTTGGTCACCGATGTGTTAATTGTTCCCTATTTTACCCGCATTGATTGTCTTCAATTGCATCTATGTAGAGAAGTTAAATCTAATCAAAAGTAAAAGCTGTGATTGATCCAATCAGCCTGCTCAGTTGGTATTGCGCACTTTAGATCAAAGTGGGACTTTCAAATTTAATTAAATCCAGAGGTCTTGTACACTTTCAGTTTAGTATTTGCACAGTGTCCTGCCTATGGGCTTGATTTTCCTCCCCTCAGTATTGAATTTATTCACTGTTTCTAGCTTGCTTAGATACAACATTTGATACCGGATAGAAGCCAGACGTGGCAGGATTTGTTCATGAGGTACAAAGCTTTACTAAGATAATTACAAATATAAGAGGCTCTGCAAATCCTGTTAAATGGTCAGCAATATGTTTCCTATTTTCCCAGGAGGCAACGTGCAAATGGAAAGAAAATTGGTTCAAAAAATGTTGACATATTTCAACTATATAGAGAGCTGACAAAAATGAATTGCAGAGAGTTTTCAAGCTGAACATTTGGTGTTGGTCTTACATAAGTCTGACCCTGTGCTGGTCGCTCTCACTAGTTCCATCTCACATTACTGTCCCAACTTTGTAAAGTAGGTATTATTGGCTTGATTTTATCAATGGGGAAACTGAAGCCCAGATAAATTATGTAATTTAGCTATATTTATACTTTTAGTCATTGTGTCCAGATTCAAAATCTTGCCACTTGAGATTAAACCAATGGTTTCACTATATTTGATTTTTAAATAAATTTAAATGAACCTACAGCTGTTGGATTCATGAGAGATTATTAAATATGAAGAACCTTATGTGTTAAAATATTGATTTCCTCAGAAAGAGGGAAGCTCAGTAATTGTATTAGGTACTGGCTACGAGAAAGCCAACCCCAGAAAGAAGAAGGTTCAAATCTGAGGGCAGAGAATAAGATGGCATAAAGCAGCCTTCAGTTCACTTTCTGAATGAATATTTGCTGTGGCAGTTATACGTGAATTTATAAACTCTTAAGGAAGGCAGCCTGTAAAGACAGTAGCCACAGCCACCATCACAGCCGCCTGGCTCATGCAGGTTTGCATTTGATTCAGACAGATGGTAATGAAACAACGAAGCAAAAACTGGTGGGCCATTAGCTTTAATCCTAGCTTGCACCCGGTGGGCAAGAAATACGCACAGTGGGAAAACACTTCCCTTTCATTCAGAGCTCCCAAAGCCACTGACTTATCTGAGTTTCCTAGAATCAAAGGTTTATACCTCACCAGCCTTATTCACCTCTGTTCCCCACCTCCTTCTCTTTGCTCTAACTCTGCACAAACTGGCTTCTCCTTCAGCACTCCACCATCTTGGCTGCTTCTCCTCTCCTCCACGTGGCCTTTCTCTGCTCTCCTACAGCATGGGCTCCTCTGCTCCATTTTATAGTGTAGAAATCAAAACCTTTAATCCAATATACAAACAAGGAAGTCTCTGATACAAAGTCACAAAGGGTGGGAAAGGCTTAGTCTTAAAACTAAGCCTTAGGTTGTAACAACCCTGCCTACTTACAGTCTGTCCCCCGCACCCAATGCAAACTATAAGCGAGAAACATATATATCATATTTACAAACTTATTTGACCAACACGGCCATATTAACAAAAGATGCAGTTTAAAATATTTCTATGAGGGATGTAATGGTGCAAAGATACAAATCTAGCTGAAAAGAATATTTATTTGCTATTCAAATAAATTAAATTACAATGTGTCAAAACACAAATCCCATGCCCCAATGTTTATTACACATTAAAAAATATAAAGACCATCTTCATAGTTGCCTCCTCAATATTTTAGTATAAAATATCTTTATTTCCATTTAACAAAATTGCTTCTTATTGACAGCTTGAAATCTTCAGTTATCAGTTTAATTACTGTGCAGAAGAATGTTAAATTAAATATTAGACTTTTATTGATTTATTTTCTATTAAATTGATCTAATATTGAATATTAGACTATTAATACCTATTGGTATTCAATGCAATCAAGTACTTTCAGTGAGTCACGTTCTTTAATTTATTTATTGCATGACTATTTACTCCATTTTCTTTGTCATCACTATGAATGAATGCCTAACTGACTTTGTAATGCTTATTCAAATTAGAAATGATTCAGAATATGCTCCATTTCCATCCCAAACTTAAAGAAAACAAATGCTTTCTTATTTGCCTTTTTGTCAGCTGTGGATCAAAATGTGTACATGTCCTGTGAGCGGTGCTGCTTTCGCATGAACAGAAGTATATGGAATCCGGTCTTACCCATCAGTGCTTTTGTCCGCCTCCTTGAAAGCAAAGTGGAAGGCAGATCCATGCACATGTACACGCTAAGAGATTTTTCATGACATTCATAAATTCATGAATTTGACATTTCTCACCAAAACAAAGTGAAAGTCAAGCATGCTTATTATTTCAGTAAGAGATGAACACTGTTGGAGTAGTACTAGCACTGATAAGACTACAGAGCCTTTTCAGAGACTGCAGAGTTAACAGAATTGAGCTGGAATACTCAATTTGTATCTTTTTCCTGAGTTATTTTTATTTTGTCTGCCTTTTGGAAAACAGTAACATTAGAAAAAAAATCTACATCATTTTCTTTAGTTTGAAGATATGATACTTGCAACAACTTACATTTATGAGTTATCTTTTATTAGCAATGACTTGTCTATTTTGTTGTATTTTGCATATAACTAATTGATTTACCTATTTTCCATACCTAACATTTGTTTCTTTTTAAAAATACAACATTTTAAAACTAGTATTATATAGTATTTTATGCAATATTTCACTCTAAAGAAAAGGTGGCATGTATTTAATATTTTTTTTACTGAGCCACATGCTAAGCATAAGTCACATGTATGAGTGAAATAACTTAATTTTGAATTATATTTTGTACATTATAGATGAGGGATATTAATCTGTAAACAGAATGAGTTGATTTTGCAGTCTGTTGGATGTGAATCTATGTCTGTCTGCCTCCAACATTTGGATTTCCTATTCTATTTCTGAGGGAGTGGTTAAAAATCAAACCAGTGAACTCCTACTAAGAATCAGAACTAATGAAATTTTAAAATAAGATTCAGCAAACATGAAGTGATTTCAGCTGGGAAGAGTCTGCTGAGGAGTGGATCATTTAAAGGGTTTCTGGTAAATAAGTTGGTATTGGAGGCATTTTAGATGTCCCTGTATTTTGCCATATGCAATTAGACATTCTCTATGAAGTAATACTAAAGTACAGTAAGTCCTCACTTAATGTTGTCCATAAACTCTTAGAAACTGTGGGCAGATAGTCAAACATGCCCTATCTCTCCAATTAAAAAATAAATACATCATGTACTGTAAAGTTTGTACTTTAAATAGAATACTTAAAATTACATTAGGAAATATGTAAAATTATTTTAGAAGTTAGGAAACAACATTGGTGTTTTTTAAGATTGTGTGTGTTTGATAATCTATACCTATATTTATGCAGTTGTTTGGAAAGAATATATTGTGTATATATATATATATATATATATATATATATATATATATATATATATATATATATAATTTTCTACCTTTTTAAAATTAAAGTATTGTGGGTTTTTTCCTAACAATCTGACAACCCACATAAATTCTCAACTGTTTTTATGGTGCTTTTCCATTATTTTTTTGTGGCTTGCTAATTACTTTTTTTGCCCAATTTCATTTGCAGTTTGAATAAATAAACTGTTACTCTCTGCCTGTGGGTGACTGGAGGAATAGTCAATACGCCACTGTAATAAATCATAAATTTCTTTGAACAGGCAATTTCCAATGTATACTTCCACAGAGAGTTTTTAAATCTCTACTGTTAGAGAAATAACTATGAAAACTGCAAAGTTTTATGCTAATTTGTAAAGCTTGAATTCGATGAGGATTGAATCAAATGATTGGTCGTTATATCTTGACATTGCGAAGAATAATTTCACTGACTATAAATGTGAACCCTTTTTCTCATGAATTTGACATACATGCTTCTCAAATTCAGTGGACAGGCGAATTGGTTTGGGTAGCAATGAACTGTATTTTGTTAGGGTGTCATTCAACCAAAAGCTTTGATAAGCTTGGCTAATTTTAATAATTGATTCAAAGTCAAACTGCATTTGGTTGTTTGTTTTCTCATTTTTGTTCCATTCTACAGTAAAACGATAAAGCATGTCCACAATAGCCAATGATTTCAGCCTCTGGTTTTTCTTTAACAAAATTTGAAGTAAAATTTAAAACTTATGTCTATATTTCTAATTGAATTTGCTTAGTACTGAGATAAAAATAATATTGAGTATATAAAATCTGCTTTAGCCTAACCAGGTGGTGGCTCAGTGGATAGAGCGTCGGACTGGGATGCGAAAGACAAAGGTTTGAGACCCCGAGGTCACCAGCTTGAGCGCGTGCCCATCTGGCTTGAGCAAAAAGCTCACCAGCTTGGACCCAAGGTCGCTGGCTCCAGCAAGGGGTTGCTCAGTCTGCTGAAGGCCCGCGGTCAAGGCACATGTGAGAAAGCAATCAATGAACAACTAAGGTGTTGCAACGGCAACAAAAAACTAATAATTGATGCTTCTCACCTCTCTCTGTTCCTGTCTGTCTGTCCCTATCTATCCCTCTCTCTGTCCCTGTAAAAAAAAAAAATCTGATTTACAACCTGGTAAAATATATGTAGTATTGTATTAATATTACTATTTAAAACTCCCTAGGGAAAATGCTGTTTTATTTACACTTTTGAGTTTTTAGTGACATTTCTCTTGCAAATACTCCGCTTCACAAGGTACATATATCACAAGTATACTTTTACATAAATAATTGTGGAATATTCAAGAACATAGTCAAGTACAATTATGGTTTTTTGTTGTTTTTTAATTAAGTGGCATAAGGTCTTTCAAATGAAAGTTTTAACCTGTATGTACCTATGTTCCAATTATATCATATTTGTTTCTAAAATATTCCAGTAATACTATTTTCTTGAAATACAAAAGGAAAATTCTAAATAACCAATTTCTCTGAAATGATGCTAAAACAGTTGTATTCTGTGAATGTCTTAAGGGTCGTGGAAAGGACACATGCTGCCTGTTAAAACAAATGGGCGATATCTCCTCTTTTGGCAGATTCTACATTAGGTGCAACGTGGAGGTGACAATGTCCTAGACATTCTCCCTTATTCAACAGTTAGCAACTATTTCATCAGCCCCTGCTAAGACTCCCCACCGGTTCTGGTTTTTCATAATATTAAAGTGCACATAAGTTCAGCAATTTCCATTTCCACGGGCGGTTGAGAGGGAAGAAGAAAGAGGCTTCCAGAGCCCATTAGTACAGGATGATGTTTATGGAGAAGGGTCATACTCCTTGGGTCATCTTCTAAAAACTTTTGGATAATTAGACTAAAATTTGCATAAACATCAGAAATTTTTAATGCTCATCGGAAATGAGCTATTTGAAGCCATTTGCACAGTTTGACTGTGATGAGTATTAAACAGCTCTAGCTAAGGGGGTCTGCAGTATTTTATTGATTATGACAAAAGATCAATGAAGGGTTGACCAAAAGTAGAAAGCACAATATACAGAAAATGATTTTTAAAAAATAGAGGGGTTGTGAAACAGAGGATTGGAGGTGGACAGTAATCAAGGCATGAGGAAAAATGAAATGATTGCAGAGAACTATATTTGGAGAAATAATATGAGAACAGAAAATAAAATAGTTGAGGTAATGTGAATTTTCACATAGAACTCCCCCCTAAAAAAACCACTTTAAGAATTTTCTAATATTTACTTGTATTTAGAAAGATTTTAGAAATATAAAAAATTAGTATACTAAAATCTTTGGAAAGTATTGTTCTTTCACATATATGAAAGTATTTTCTACAAACCTCAAGTTAGGATTAATTTAGTAAAAATTTCAATTATTAGACAGCAAAGGAAGGGTATCATATTATAAAGGTGAAAGTATATATTTACAAGAATATATGAAAAGTTTTAATATACAAAAAGAAAGCTATCATATCTTAGAAAGAATTGTGAGCATATGTGGGTCAAACACTCTGTTTTAAAATTTAATTTTTCACAAAAGTTAAAATTAGTAAAAACTTTGTTGGTTTTTACAGAGTTAAGAAGAGTCAAGAGGAAAATTAACTAATCTCATTCTGCTGTAAAAAATCATTTTATTAGTAACAAATACTTCATCAGGCTTGAAAAAAAATTCAAACGTTTTGCTTGTTGACCATGCACCTAGGCATTTACACTATACATCAGGGATAATATTGTCTCTTTAATTATTGTGTAAAGTTGTTTAGAGTTATTGTAGATAGAGTGAAAGCTTCCCAAAGATGTCCACATTCTAATCCCCAGCATCTGTGAATATGTTGGGTTATACAGCAAGGAGGAATGAAGGTTGCTAATCAGAAGACTTCAGCATAATGTGAGTTATTATGCTGAATTAGCTAGTAGTGACACCAATGGAATGACAAAGATCGATGGTGTGGGGGAAGGTTTGGGGGGGAGAGGCAAATGGACAGTAACAGAAAATGATTTGACTTTGGGTGATGGGCACACAACACAATCAAGAGTTCAAATGCTATAGAAATATCTACTGAAATCTATGTACTCTAATTGACAAATGATACCCTATTAAATTTAATTTCCTTTTTTATACTTCTTAATGGTAGTATCTTTTTTTATTAATTTTAATAGGGTGACATTGATAAACCAGGGTACATATGTTCAGAGAAAACATTCCCAGGTTATTTTGACATTTTATTATGTTGCATACCTATCACCCAAAGTCAAATTGTCTTCTGTCACATTCTGGTTTTTTTTGTGCCCCTCCCCTCCCCCTCCCCCCACTCTCCCCTCTCCCCCACCTCTTTTTTCCCTCCTCCCACCCCCTCCCTATCCCCCCACTGTAACCACCACATTCTTGTTCGTGTCTCTGAGTCTCTTTTTTATGACTCACCTATGTATGGAATCATATAGTTCTTAGTTTTTTCTGATTTACTTATTTCACTCAGTATAATGTTATCAAGGTCCATCCATGTTGTTGTAAATGATCCGATGTCATCATTTCTTATGGCTGAGTAGTATTCCATAGAATATGTACCACATTTTCTTTATCTAGTCATCTATTGAAGGGCTTTTTTGGTTGTTTCCATGTCTTGGCCACTGTGAACAATGCTGCAATGAACATGAGGCTGCATGTGTCTTTATGTACCAGTGGTTTTGAGTTATGGGGTATATACCCAGTAGAGGGATTGCTGCGTCATACGGTAGTTCAGTTTTTAATTTTTTGAGGAACCACCATACTTTCTTCCATAATGGTTGTACTACTTTATATTCCCACCAACAGTGAATGAGGGTTCCTTTTTTTCCACAACCTCTCCAACACTTGTTATTACCTGTCTTGTTGATAATAGCTAATCTAACAGGTGTGAGGTGGTATCTCATTGTAGTTTTGATTTGCATTTCTCTAATAGCTAATGAAGATGAGCATCTTTTCATATATCTGTTGGTCATTTGATTTTCTTCCTGGGAGAAGTGTCTGTTCATGTCCTCTTCCCATTGTTTGTTTGTTGTTGAGTTTTATGAGTTCTTTGTATATTTTGGGTATTAGGCCCTTATCTGAGCTGTTGTTTGAAAATATCATCTCCCATTTAGTTGGCTGTCTGTTTTGCTGTCAGTTTCTTTTGCTGTGCAAAAGCTTCTTAGTCTGATGTAGTCCCATTCATTTATCTTTGCCTTCACTTCCCTTGCCTTTGGAGTCAAATTCATAAAGTGCTCTTTGTAACCAAGGTCCATGAGTTTAGTACCTATGTTTTCTTCTATGTAATTTATTGTTCAGATCTTATATTTAGGTCTTTGATCCATTTTGAATTAATTTTAGTACCAGAGGACAATCTGTAGTCGAGTGTCGTTCGTTTGCATGTGGCTTTCCAGTTTTCCCAGCACCATTTGTTGAAGAGGTTTTCTTTTCTCCATTGTGTGTTGTTGGCCCCTTTATCAAAAATTATTTGACCATATACATGTGGTTTTATTTCTGGGCTTTCTATTCTGTTCCATTGGTCTGAGTGTCTGTTTCTCTGCCAATACCATGCTGTTTTGATTATCGTGCCTCTATAATATAATTTGAAGTCATGTATTGTAATGCCCCAGCTTTGTTCTTTTTCCTTAGGATTGCTCTGGCTATTCAGGATTTTTATAGGTCCATATAAATCTGATGTTTTTTATTTTCATTTCTTTATAAAATGACGTTAGAATTTTGATGGGAATTGCATTAAATTTGTATATTGCTTTGGGTAATATAGTCATTTTGACTATATTTATTCTTCCTATCCAGGAACAAGGAATATTTTTCCATTTCATTGTATCCTTTTCGATTTCACTTAACAATGCTTTGTAGTTTTCATTATATAGGTCCTTTACATTCTTTGTTATGTTTATTCCTAGGTGTTTTTTTTTTTATTGCAACCATGAAGGAGATTATTTTTTGAGTTTGTTTTCTGATGGTTCATTGTTGACATATAGAAAGGCAATGAACTTTTGTATATTAATTTTGCAACCTTACTGTATTAGTTTATTATTTCTAGTAGTCTTTTTGTGGAGTCTTTGGGGTTTTCAATGTACAGGATCTTATCATCTCCAAAAAAAAAAACCTTTACTACTCCTTTTCCAATATGAATGTGTTTTATTTCTTTTTCTTGTCTGATTGCTCTGGCTAGAACTTCCAGCACTACAATGAATAAGAGTGGAGAGAGTGTACAGCCTTGTCTTGTTCCTGATTTTAAGGGAAAAGTCCTCAGTTTTATGCCATTTAATATGATGTTAGCTGATGGTTTATCATACATGACCTTTATTATGTTGAGATATATTCCTTCTATACACATTTTTTTTCACATATTTTTTTAACATTTTTTAAAATTTATTTTAGAGAGGAGAGAGAGAGAGAGAGAGGGAGAGAGAAAGAGAGAAAGGAGGGAGGAGCAGTAAGCATCAACTCCCATATGTGCCTTGACCAGACCAGTGCAGGGTTCTGAACCGGCAACCTCAGCATTCCAGGTCGACGCTTTATTCACTTTGCCACCACAGGTCAGGCCCTTCTATACACATTTTATTGAGTGTTTTAAACATAAAATTGTGTTGTATTTTATTGAATGCCTTTTCTGCATATATGGATAGGATCATATGGTTTTTGTCTTTGTTTTGTTGATATGGTGGTTTACGTTAACTGTTTTACGTATGTTGAACCATCCTTGTGATTCTGGGATGAATCCCAATTGATCATAATGTATTACTTTTTAAATGTGTTGTTGTATTCGGTTTGCTAGTATTTTAGCATCTGTATTCATTTGATATTGGACTGTAGTTTTCTTTTTCTGTGTTGTCCTTGCCAGGTTTCGGTATGAGAGTTATGTTGCCCACATAAAATGTGTTTGGAAGTATTGCTTCTTCTTCAATTTTTTGGAAGACTTTGAGTAGAATAGGAACGAAGTCTTCTTTAAATATTTGGTAGAATTCACTAGTATAGCCGTCTGGTCCTGCACTTTTATTTTGGGGGAGGTTTTTGATAGTTGTTTCTATTTCCTCCCTATTTGTGTGTCTGTTTAGGCTTTCTGCTTCATCATGATCAGTCTAGGAAGATAGTATTGTTCTGGGAATTTATCCATTTCTTCTAGATTGTTAAATTTGGTGGCATATAGTTTTCATAGTATTCTACAATAATTCTTTGTATAACTATGATATCTGTTGTTATTTCTCCTCTTTCATTTTGGATTTTGTTTATTTGAGTCCTTTCCCTTTTTTCCTTGGTGAGTCTTGCCAAGGGTTTGTCAATTTTGTTAATCTTTTCAAAGAACCAGTTCTTTGTTTTATTTTTTCTATAGTTTTTCTGTTCTCTATTTTGTTTATTTCTGCTTTGATTTTTATTATTTTCTTTCTTCTGCTGGTTTTGGGTTACCTTTGGTTTTTTGTTTTTTTTTTTCTAGTTAAGATGTGATGTTAAGTGGTTTACTTGGGTTCTCTCTTCTTTGTTCATATAGGCCTGTAATGATATAAACTTCCCTCTTATTACTGCTCTTGCTGCATCCCAGAGATCCTGATATGTCGTATTGTCATTTTCATTTGTCTGTATGTAACTTTTGATCTCTGCTTTTATTTCTTCTTTTACCCACTCATTTTTTAAAAGTATGTTGTCTAGTTTCCACATTTTTGTGGGTTTGTTTACCTGTTTTTTGCAGTTGAATTCTAGTTTTAAGGTTTTTTGAGCAGAAAATATGCTTGGTATAATATCAGTCTTTCTGAATTTGTTGATTTTTTTTTTCTGGCCCAACATATGGTCAATTCTTGAGAATGTTCCATGTACACTAGAGAAAAATGTATACTCTGGCACTTTGGGATGAAGTGTCCTGTAGATGTCTATCATATCCAATTGTTCTAGTGTTTCTTTTAAGGCCAATATTTCTTTATTGATTTTCCGTTTGGATGAACAATCTAAAGCCATCAGCAGTGTATTGAGATCTCCAAGTATGATTGTATTTTTGTCCATTTTTGTTTTTATGTCAGTCAGTAGCAGTAGCTGTCTTATATATTTTGGTTCTCCTTGGTTTGGTGCACATATATTAAGAAGTGTTAAGTCTTCTTGATTCAGTGTCCCCTTTATTATTATGAAATGACCATTTTTGTCTCTGGTTACCTTTGCTGTCTTGTAGTCAGCATTGTTAGATATGAGTGTTGCTACACCTGCTTTTTTTTGGATGTTATTTGCTTAGAGTATTGTTTTCCAGCCTTTCACTTTGAATTTGTTTTTATCCTTGTAGCTTAGATGTGTTTCTTGTAGGCAGCATACAGTTGGATTTTCTTTTTTAATCTATTCTGCTACTCTGTGTCTTTTTATTGGTGATTTCAATCCATTTACATTTAGTGTAATTATTGACACTTGAGGTTTTTCTATTGCCATTTTATATATTGCTTTCTGTTAGTTTTGTATCTTGTTTGATTATTCTCTTTTGATTTTCTATCATTTGTTTTTGTTTGGTTGTAATCCATACTTCTCTTCTCTGTTGCTTTTTTTTTTCAAGCCATGTGCTTCAGGGGTGTTTTTTTCCGGGGTGATTACCATTAAGTAATTGAAAGGATACCTATCATGTTCATTGTAGTACACTATCTCATGAGTGCTTCTGCACTCCATCCTCCTTTGCTAGTGTTAATCTTTGTCCTCTCCCCTTTTTTGTTTTTTTTTTTTGTCACAGATTAATTTTATTTTTATTGTGATCTTGATGCTTTTACTTATAGTTTTGTTTTGTTCTTTGTATCTGGTTGGAAAACCCCCTTTACTATTTTCTGAAGTGGGGGGTTTTCTGGTGATAAATTCCCTCATCTTTTCTGTATCTGTGAATGTTTTTATTTCTCCTTTGTATTTGAAGGATAGCTTTGATGGGTATAGTATTCTTGGCTGGAAGTTTTTCTCTTTCAGAACTTTAAATATTGGGATCCATTCTCTTCTAGCTTGTAGAGTTTCTGCTGAGAAATCTGAAGATAATCTAATGGGCCTTCCTTTATACATTGTGTTCTTTTTTTCCCTGGCTGCCTTGAGATTATTATTTTTTCTTTGTCATTGGTTTCTGCCAATTTCATTATGATATGTCTTAGAGTAGGTTTGTTAGGATTAAAATAACTCAGTATTCTGTTTTCTTCTTGAATTCGAGGCTTTAGTTCTTTCCATTAATTTTCTAAATTAAAAAAATTGTTTTTAAGTAGGAGAGGGAGACATGAGAGGAAAGCCACAGGCAGATGGGAATTCAGAAAAATGGTCAGAGAGCTGCATCACTGCTGGCTTTGAAGGGGGAGGATGGAGGATGAACCACAGCATGTGCAAAGGTCTCTAGAAGCTAGAAAAGGCAAGAAGGCAGTTTCTCTGAGAGCCTCAAGGAAGAAATGCCACTTTGCTGACAACTGATGTTAGCCCAGCAATACTTATGTCTAATTTTTAACCTACAGCAATAAATTAGATATATGTTTTTGTTGTTTTATGCCAAGAAGTGTGTGCTAATTTGCTGTGGCCACAATATAAAACTAATACAATAGTCTATAGATTTATTTAAAACCTTTTTTTCATTTGAAATTCACCACACATGTGTAGTGCATAAAACATAAATGTGCAATCTGATAATTAATTATATAATGGTAGTGTCAAGAAGTTTAATATTTCTAGGACCCCTCCCCCCCAAAAAAAGCCCATCTTTACTTCCCTTTTTGGTCACATCTCCTACTTTCTCATAGAATACAATACTCATTCCTAGCCTTTTGTATGATTTTTATCTGCTTTGAAATCTCGTATAAATAGAATTACACAGTTGCTAACTTTAATCGCTGAATCTGGCTTAGCATTTTTCAGTCAATATAGTTTTTACAATATATATTTTTCTCTGTGCATTTTATTCTTACTGTGTATTGTATTCTAGTTTAATGTAATTTCATAGTTTATCAACTCAGCTCTCAAAGGACAAAAGAGTTAACTCTAGTTTGGGATAATAATCTTCCACAACCACTTTTAAACACACATCAGAGTACAATATTTATGGTTTTGTTGGCCTGCTAGTCAGGAGTGAAATTACATTCAATGTGACGAAACTCATAATGTTTTTTGTTGCCTGAATTGAAGATTTCTGTGTTATTTTATTTTTAATTGTTAAGTTTTTGTCTACTATTTACCTCTATGTGTTTTTATTTGCATTTACATTGCTTGGTATCATTGAGTTCTTGAGTTTATGGCTCATTGTTATTATTTGTTAATAACTTTTCAATCAAGAGTTTGTTTTCAAATATCACATCTGACATACTTTTTTCCCCTCTTCATGTTTGAATACACTTAAGTTAAAACTTAGAGTCACACATTTAGGTAAATCAAATCTGAACTTCATATTGTGTTCATTTTTTTATAGCACCTCAGAAACAAATGACAGATTTTCCTTGACTGTCACATACTGTTTTGTTAAACATACCTTAGCCTACTAATTCATCACCATATTTTCAGCTTTTTTAATACACTTAAGGCTTTTAGAGAATATTTTGTTTTACATTTTTTAGTACTATTATATTTCCTGATAATATAGCTCTCTCAGAACTTGTATTATTAAACTATATTTTCCCTACTCTCTTTCTCTCTCACTTTTAATATACACATATTATTGCATACATAGGTATATATATTTTTTATTTTTTTTCATAGGTATATATTTTAATTTTATAATATTCCTCAACTTTATCCTGACCCTTAAAAATAGCCCTTAAAAGTGCTTAGCAAGGCCTGACCGGTCGTGGCACAGTGGATAAAGCGTCGACCTGGAACACTGAGGTCGCCAGTTCAAAACCCTGCACTGGTTCGGTCAAGGCACATATGGGAGTTGATGCTTCCAGCTCCTCCCCCCTTTCTCTCTTTCTCTCTCTCTCACTCTCACTCTGTGTCTCCTCTCTAAAATGAATAAAATAAAAAAATAAAAAGTCAATTAAAAAATAAAGTGTTTAGCAAGATAGACATAACTCATTATAATTCATACATGTGGAATTGCTCAATTTAATGAAAATACATACCAAACATAAAATAGAACTTCAGAGTTATGATTCACAACTTATGTAAATGGTTGTTCTGTTCCAAAAGATTTTGTTATAGTTTAATCAGTGGAAGTCCTGAGTTCTATGGTGCAATATATTTGAAATAAGATAGAAAAATGGTTTTGTTAAATATAACTGAGAAAGATTTCATCCTCAGTATTAAATACAAGAGATCCTGAAAAGTAGACATCCTAATATAATCACTATTTGCTGGGCAAATACTAAGGTAAAGAACTACTAAACACCACACACAATTA
Organism: Rhynchonycteris naso; assembly: GCA_037038555.1. NCBI lineage: Eukaryota > Metazoa > Chordata > Mammalia > Chiroptera > Emballonuridae > Rhynchonycteris > Rhynchonycteris naso. Next base: position 203,042,693 of record CM072999.1, read on the forward strand.
TAGGTGCTGGAAATTTCTTGTCTAAGAAAAGAGACATAAATCATGTCTTTAGAAGCATTCAGTCTAGGTACTAAATTTTAAGTACTTGTATTTCACTAGTTTATTGATATAATGCTATTTAATGGTATCATATATTTGGGAGTTAGAAAAAAACTTTTAGAATTATTAGTTCATGTTAGATTGACTTGGTAAAGTTTGATTCACCTTGGAGACCACTCATTTCATGTTTCACATGATGTTTTTAATACTCAGATCCTCAAAGGCTTACAACTGGATCACAAGGGGAAAAAAAAGGTGTCTCCAGGTGACTTTGCAGGCATACATTAAAAATTAATAAGGAATTGATTTAATTTTATCTAATATTTATATCATTTGAAGTTCCTTTGTACTTGAAAACAATGCAGTGAGCATAGACCAACTCTATTTTAGTATTTCAAGATTTAGAGAAGGATCATTTTAAAGATTGTAAATACTAAATATCAAGTATATCTAAATAATCATACAGATTAAAAAAAAACTGCCACACAGATGTTTAATGTTCTTTAGGGGTTTATTTCCTAAGCCATGTGCATTATTATAATTCACAGAAACAGTATGTAGGATCTGTGAATAATGGCATTGTATAAAATGCCTTATAACCTATAATAGCTAATAGGCCACCAGTGACTACCAGCTCAAGATTTAAGAATTGGATATCTCATCAAGAATAATTCACAACTGGTCAATGTTCTGCTGATGTAATAACATGGCCTTGATCTCTATACCAGATCATAACTGCAAAATAATTAATTACATTCAGTTAGTCCAAATTAGTGGTGATGAATGATTTCATTTATCAAAACATTGGAAGTTACTTAGAAAAATTCTTATCATTTCTTAACCCCTTTGCTACTTAAAGCAAAGGCAGATTTGTAAGGTTGGATTTTGCTATGTCTAGGAGGAGATTTATAATCATTGTTCTGTGCTGCCTGCATAATATATAAGCCTTGGGAGTATTCTAGCTATATGGTCTCATTTCTGCTAGAACTATAATATTAGAAAACACCGAACTGATGTGCACTTGGTCTGCTAGAGATCTCTGGGCAGGGTCACCTATGACCTTACAATTCAGCCACAGTGGGTATTGATTCATGGAAGAACTTATAATTTTTACTATTTGAAAGTAGTTTTTCTAAAATTATTAACCTATTACAATTCAATAGGCATTCCTTTGTGAAGCAGAAAGCCTGAATTAATTTCCTCTCTCTTGGAGTAGCTATAGCTCACAGTATGGCAGTATTGGTCCTCTTTAATGTATTAGAAAAAGAGTGCATGTCTGTCTCCATGTTTTATGTAAGACCAAGTGCAGGATTTTGAGACTAAAGAATATAGATCAGTGTAAGAGAACTAGTAATTGTGAACATTTGAAATCATTGTGCAGACTCATTGTCCAATGTCTGAGGGTCTGGGAATGAGTGTCCTAACGCTGATCCATTTTCCTTGTGATCATGTCTGACTGCGTAAAATGACTAGATGTTCTCTCTCTTTGTTGGCTTTCTAATATTTAGGTATAGTTTTGAATTTTAGGGAACTACACCCATTATGTAGCATCACAAAATACATTTTAGTAAGAAAGAGAACTATGCTTGCCACCTCACATCACACTATTTTTTAATCTCTTTTCTTTATGAGGGCCTCAGGAAGTTGGTTGTGATCATATTAGCCCAGCTCAAGGAGCATAAGCACCATTCTGAATTACTTATTTATTTACTCCCATTTATTCCACTTTCTCACTTCAACTTTCCTCCTCCACCACGGGCAACAATTCTAATATGGTTGATGCCACTTTGAACGTATATAAATGTGCTTTCATTACATACGTCATTCCTTCTTTTTCAATAAATAGTGTATTTTTAAGTCTCATCTGCTTTTTAATGCATGCATTTTCTATGTTCCTACTTGTTTATTGCATTCCATGGTGTTTGTCTTATATACCTACTTATTTGCTCTTTAATCAATAGACACCCAACTGTTCTACAAATTCCTGTTACCAGAAATACTACTGAAATGAACTCTTGCACACATGCCCCCTTGTGTGTGAGAATTCTTTGAGATAAAAACCCAGCAGCAGACCTGCTGGATGACATTGATTTTGGGCACCTAACCTGGTTGATTAGCCATAGTGACAGTCTGCCAGGCAGAATGGTTCGCCATGAAACTCACAAGTGCTGTGTGAAGTTTCCTCTACATCTGTATCCTTGGTATATATTTGCATCATACAGCTTTCTAATTTGTTCTTTATGATTGTTCTAAAATGAAACATGATATTCCACATTTTTTTTTCTTAGCTGACAAATGAGATTGAAGGTCACTTGATAGGCTTACTTAAGTTTGTGTGTTGCTCTCTGGCTTCCATTTCAGCCCATCCCTCGCCTGTATTCTGCTGGGCTACCTGGTTTTTGTTTTAATTTTGTTTATCTGCTTCTCTTATATTCTATATTGATTACCTTTGCTCAAGGTGTTCTTCACTAAACAGAGAGATCTTTAATTTTGATGTTATAAAATATTTTTGGTCTCAATCCTTGTATTCTTCTAATTTTAAGAAGCCCTTCCTTTTACTGAAGTTCATTTCATTGGTAATTATTAAAAGGTCATGCTGTAATCACAGTAATGCCTTTATCATTGCACTTGAATTTCTATATTGTTGACATTGTTCTTTTGGTTGGTGGTGTCTCCTTCAGTACAGGGTAGATGTTCCTTTGAGGATTAGCACTGTGTTGATCACATGCTTTGTCTTCCCAAGTGCCTGGCATATAGTAAGTTCTCAGTAACCATATTTCACAATGTTTATTTACAGCCATGGCACTGGAAAACAGACAGATACCTAAGGGCCAAAGAAGGCAAAGTGAGGCAGTTAGTAGTGACAGGAGCAGAGAGAGGCTGTGTAAAATCTTGCCCTCGGTGTAGCCTCCAGTCAGGTTCATGAAGGGGTTCATCCCTTTACTTCCAGAAGTTCATTGCTTCCTGCCCACATCTTCTATTGCATTTCTCACTCCTTCTTATGCAGGGAACGGCTTCCGGGCTGAGGAAGGAAACGATGTCTAAGGTGAGTCAATAATCTTATCTGCCTGCATGTTTCTTTGTAGTACTTAATTGTAATTAGCTTTAAAGAGACAACTTTTTAGTTCATTCTCTTAAGTATAGCTGAGAATTTCCTCAATTCTTTCCTTCCATACTTTATAAGAAACAGATTGGATATTCAGATTGTAGAGAAAAAGATTTTTGGGTTCATATTTCAAATCTACAATAAATTAAAGTATAACTTTAGACAGTTTTCTTAAGTACTCTTACCTTCGATTTTTTTTTAATTAGGGGATACATACAAAACCCTTAGCAGAGAGCCTGGGTACATAGAGAACTCATTATTAGTTACTACTCATCAATACTGCTGACATTTGAATTGATGAAAGTTAAAGGAACCCTGCAATATGAAATTGTCAGGGATCTAATACCATGGCTGCTTCTCCAACAGGTACTTCTAGTAGCTGTGAATGTAGTTCATTAAAAACAGAAAACTGAACAATTGTAAAACCTTTAATTGACCAAAAAGACTCTGGCTGCCATAAATCTTTACTGTTTGCCTTATATATTGGGTGTATAGCTTCCAAATGTCCATGATGAAGTACATTTAAAGTATTTTTTAATACTTGAAATTGAACTGCAGAAATTAAATGATTCTGTGTTATGGTATAATTATAAGATCTCTAAGAAGAGATAGTTGTGGTATCTAATTATTATTTTTTATTGTTTTCATTGATTTGAGAGGGAGCAAAGAAAAGAAAATAAGCAACAACTCATTTCACTTAGTTCCATTTAGTTGTGCACTCCTTGATTGCTTCTCATACATGCCCTGACCAGGGGTCGAACCCACAACCTTTGGTAAGCCAGGTCTATGCTTTATCCACTGGACAACCCTGCCGGGCCACTAATATATTTTATGTGAACACTTGTGTCCTCTCATAGCAGAGCAAACTTATTGTTAATCTTTCACTACAGCAACGCATGTATGTTTCAGGGACCCATTTTTTTCCTGTGACATTTCCCCCCATCTTTATTTTTATTCAGATAAACAGAGTCATTGCCTGTTTACTATTGCCTTTAATTGTTGCTCTCATTTCTGAACAGAATTTTAAACAAAGTTTCTAAGAATGAAATGTTATATCAATAATGTCATTCTGCAGTTGTCTACTGTATCCACGGCATTAATGTTGTCTACTGTATCCACGGCATTAATATATTTTCTATCTAAAATGGATCTTTATTATTATCATGGATATATTCATAACACTTCTCATGTAGTAACCTCAATTTGCTTTCCAGTTGTTTGTTCTTCTACATAACAAAGGTCTTCAAAGAGTTGTCTATATGCTAAATTCAGTGTCTTTATTTTCTCTCATTTTTCTCAACCCCTCGTGATTATCTCGACCTTTCCAACAAAACTGCACTTGTCAAGGTCACCAATAATATACAGGGTAATAAATCCAGTGATCAATTTTAAGTACTTGTCTGCATTTATCAGCAACTTTCTTAGAGAACATCACTCCTTTCTCTGGAGAAATCTTTCTTCACATGGTCTTTGAGGCCTTTTCTTTGGGGGGTGGGTGTTTTCCCTCTAATTCCCTGGTTCTATCTTAGTTCTATTACTCCTCTTTACTAATCCTGTCTCTTTTTAAATTTGATTCCTCTGCAGTTTCATCCAGTCCTATAAATTTAAATATTTTGTATAACCTGATGTTTCCAGAATTTCTATTTTTAGCATAACACTCTCTAAAGACAGATTATATATATATATATATATATATATATACACACACACACACACACACACACATTTGCCTACTTAATTGCTTAGTCTGACTGTCTAGAGATTATCTAAAAACTAACACATCTAATTCCAAACTTGTGTCTTTTGTCTTTCTCTTCCAAATCTGCTTCTCTCAGAGTCTTCCATCTTCATAAATAGCAATTTTGTTCTTCCCATTACTCAGAACAAAATCTTTGGAGTTTTTCTTAAGTCATTGGAATCATGGAGAACCTATCAGTACAAAACTACATGGAAGCTTTTAACAATAGCAAAATTAATGTTTAGGATACAGTGTATGTAATGCTAGCCTTTGTTATTTTTTCAATCTATTTTTCCTTAATCAGTGAAGTCTGATGTACATGCATGTGTGTGTGTGTGTTAACTAAACACCAAACCCAAGGAGACCTCTTTGAAGGGATTGGCAGTATCAGTCTAGAGATCTGTAGTTCATAGAACTAGACAGTGGCTTATGACAGAGAATGATGGTGGTCTGTGGCACAACAGAGAATCATTACATGAAACTCAAGGAACAATGGTTAAATGGGAGACATGAGGGACAATGATAGATTGAATTATGTTTACAAGATCTTTTAAAGCATTCTGAGATGATAGATATTATTAACCCCTAATTAACATTAGAGCCAGTATTCAAACCCATTCATTCATTCATTTAACAAATATTCATTAGGTAAATATTATATGCCAACCTTTCTATTAATTTCAGAGTCCCTGTTTCATTGATCTTACATGTTAATTAATTTTTTCATAGAAACATGATAACAAATATGACCAAGTAATAGAAGTGGATAATACAGTGTAATCAGCACTAATAAAATTAAAAATCTTTAATTAATTTGCATATTATATTACTTGAATAAAACAATCAGTTATCAAAGGACACAGTTTGCTTATAGAGAAAAATTCATTAAAGAACAGAAATGACTTAGGTCATTAAAACAGAGAGCCCTAAAAGTTTGAAATTACTGAACATTACTTTAAAGCCCATAACTCAAAGTTAGTTGAACATAGAATTTTTTATATTTAAATTCAATCAGTATTTTGTTTTACTAGGAAATAGATATCATGATATGTTTGAAAATATTTAATTCTGCCAAGTTCCACAATTACGGGACCAAAAGAATAGACTCCCCAAAATAAAAAGATTTGACTTAATCATTATTTTGTGTGAAAAAATATTAGTGGGATAGCTTATCAAGATGGCATGATGCTATTATTCAAAGTACTTTCTACTCATTTATTCATTGTATTTATAATGTGGGCTTTAATTAGGAAAAGTCAAAGGATTTTAAAGTGCTCAAATGTCTACAAACCCCTCTGGTTGCTGGTAAAATAGGATTTCTCATACTAGGAATAACAGAAAACTATTCAGAACTAAACACTCCTTGTATTATTTGTATGTAAAATGCCTCATTCATTTGTTTACATTTTATTTATAAATAACTTTTAGCTAAAAGACTCTAATATGACAGGTATAAAAAAGAATAATGAAGGGCACCTCCTTACTTGAAAATCCTTTTTTTTTTTTACATGTCTCACTGTTGAATGCACTTAATTATATCTTTTCTTCTGCTTATCTCGCTTTCGGTTTTATTATAGAACTACTGAGTGGGAACCCTGTCAGTGGGTGATTTATTGCGTACCTGAAATGTTGGTGATGCTCAATGAGGCAGTGAATAATCTGTTCCCTGAAAAGAAGTTACACACATTTAGACGTGTTAAATTTTCAGTGCAGTCCAGGGACTGGGCAGCAAAGGGCTATTACCGATAATGTAGTAGCGAGATAAGTACGGCGATCAAGAATAGGAACGGACAACATTTTATACACGTTTACCATTGTCATGACATCGACGTGCATGATCAGTGGTCTTACAAGAGGCAGAGATGGGTCAAAGTGTTTAACTTTGATGTTGAATCACTCACGGCAACTTGTTTGTCAACTGTCAGGTAAATGGGATAGAAATCTGAGTAAATGTACTATTATTGATTATACTGTTACTAAAAATGTATATATAAATAGTGAGGCAATAAAAGATAAAAACAAAGATGTTTGCTTGGAAATGTTAATAGATCTGTGATAATGAAACTAATGCAAGTAGCTTCAGTCCCATTATCTAGTGATGACAGATTCAGGAACTCTCAAAGAATTCTGTTTTGCATTTATTTTAAGAAATATACAATTTGCACATTACAGTAATGTAGGAAAAAAATTGCATTTTTAGCTTAATTGTCAAGTACAGTGGTTTACATAACATTATGAAAGATTGCCTTATCAATATAAGTGATTTAGAGTTTAAATTTTGTCTAAATTATGTTCTGATATTACAACTTTGATGGCAGCAATAGAAGCCATGGTATGTCCCTAGTAGTCACATACTTAAAAATTTCAAATATCACATATCAGTGTTTCAAAAAGGACCTTCATTAGACTTGATCCATTTGCTCACAAGTTTAAAGCATTCTAATGATGAGGCAGATGCCTTTTCTGAATGCACTGAGGTATATACAGCTGGGGCCATTGTGACTATCACTCCGAGTGAGCAAAACCTTCCACTCCTCTGCAGCATACTTCCTCCTATGCTGACAACTCTTCCCATGTATTAGAGAAATATTTGAAACCCTTTACAGTTATGGAATAAAAGAAATACAATTCTCTAGCATGGGATATATGAAGGAAGTACAATATACAATCCAAATCTGAAGAAAACCCAGAGAATTATTGAAATTTAAAGCAATCCATGAAACAATGGGTATGAGAAAATCAATTTAGTAAAAGTAGGTATAATTATTTAATAAATATGAAAATACCTGCTCTTTAGGAAATGAAAACAAATGAGAGAGTATGAATTATGGACAATCATAATTTATTGGGAAATAGCGAGAAAGGACTTTTATAATTAATGAGATAACCTTATCAATACAATTAATATTCAATTAGTCTTACCATAACAGTTTTGTAAGGAAGTTCTTATAAAACTGAATATTACTAAGTGAGTAACATTAGCTATTTAGTAGAAAGCATTCATGGAATATTTTATTTGAATGTTATTGAAATTAGCCAACAGTATACCCTACGATTCAATTGATGTTTTCTTCATTTGTGGTGTCTTTCTGCTTTAGTAATTCTGCAATTACTAATCATACATCTCCTGAACAAACCTGATTAGTGTGGTGGCATGCTACTTATTTTAATCATCACAGTATCTATAACTCAGAATAACTAATAGCCCTGAGCAACAATAAAATGTGACTAATAACTTTGTTCATTTGAACACCATAAGCAACGGACAAAATCACTCACAGAAAATCATGATTGGTGGAAAGAATAAGTGGTAATTGCTTCACATTAAAGAAACAAAAGACACTATCATATATTAATGCATTCACAGTTTATTACAGTTTAGAAAGATATTTTAATCAACACTGACAGCAATTGAATAGATTCGTGGTACCCAAAGGTGCTGTTTATTAATTTATCTTAACAAATAATGATGTGTCAAAGTAAATTATGCTTCTTTGTATTTGCAGGTTTTTGAATTGGAACTTGAACAGGATGATTATTCATTTGTCCTTTATTAAAAGTAAAATTATTTTAGATAATATTTTACTGCATTTTTAAGAGAGTGTTTTTGTTTTAAAATGACTTTTCACAAAATAGTAGTAAAAGATGCTATTTGAGCTTAGTCAAACTATCAGAAACTTGTCATGAATTATTTATTTTCATCTTTCTTATATATAAACTAGGAGTAATTATCTCTCACTTAACATTTAATGTTACTTATATGAACTGTGATATAATTAGGAAAAGTTTTTTAAAAAGTCATTATAATGATTATAATGCAAGTAGTTTAATTTAAGATGAAGTATTTTTAAGTAGAAACCAAAGGAAGTTTTACTAGTATGCACTTTCTTACACAGAAACAATTCCATATCAATATGCCCGTTAGACAGTCTGATGTCCCGCAAGCACATTCTTCTCTTCTCGCCTTTGTTCTTTATACATGCCGCTCAGAACAACCCCTTTGCATTTTTAATGTAACCAATATTTTTATTCATTCTATTCACTCATTTATTATTTATTTTTTATTTTTATGTATTTATTCATATGGCTTACTTAATATGAGATCTAGCTTCTTAAAATTTTAACAGAAACATGAGTGCTATATAGTAGATCTCTAAACTTTGTGTAACTGACACATTGTATCCATTGAACAGCAGCTCTCCGTTTCCCTCTCTTCCCAGCCCCTGACAGCCACAGTTCTACTCTCTGATGCTGTGAGTGACGATTTAGTGACCTGGATCGTGCGGTATTTGTCCTTCTGTGACGAGCTTATTTCACTCAGTGTAATTTCATCCAGGTTCATCAATGTTTTCACATAGGAAAGAATTTCCTCCTTTTTTAAGGCTAAATAATATTTCCTTGTATGTCTATACCATATTTGTTGTTGTTTACGGTTTGAAGGACTGTTAGATTGTTTCCACATCCTGGTTATCTTGTGAATACACTGCACTGAATGTGGACTTGAGGATATCTTTTACATTCTTTCACAAGTTTCCATGTTTAATGGAAGCACTTTAACAGATCTTATGATCACCTTTAATTGCCAAGCATATTGGAATAGTCATGTTGAGTCAGATTCTCTTTTTGTAGGCTGATTAACCAGAGAAGACAAATGCAATCAGGCTACTCCAGTACCAGACGTAGTGTGAGTTGTTTTTAAAGCAGATTGTATGACCTTCTTATCCTTTAATCATCTAAACCGTATAAAGTTTACTTTGTTACTTTCAGACTTCACAGGATGCAGAACTCACTTCTCAGCATACAACACAAAAAGACTAGATATCTGCATAGTCAGTCACCCTGGCATTTAGAACAGGGCCCTGGAGCCAAGGTACACTGCATCAGATACAGAAAAATAAAAAGTGAAAAATGAAACTCAGAAACTTTAAATCTGACATTAGTGGCAAAATCCAAAAAGTAGGAACAATGAAGAATTCAAACACTTCATATTTGTGACCCCTTATTCATGGTTTTACCTTCCATGGGGTATCAGTTACCGGAGGTCAACCAAGGTCTAAAAATAATAAAAAGAAAAACTCCAAAAATAAATCGTTCATAACTTTTACACTGTACGCCACCCTAAGTAGCGTGATGAAACCCACCCCATCCCGCTCCAACCTGTCCAGAATGTGAATCGTCTCGTCATCCCTCCACCCAGGTTGTGTACACGATCCCTGTTTGTGACTCAGCTGTCAAGGTTATCATATTGGCGGTCACGGTATCACCGCACTTGTGTTAAAAATAACCTGTACTTTACTTAATAATGACCCAAAAGTCTTCCACACAACCTGCATTACAATATAATGTTATAATCATTCTCTTTTATTATTAGTGATTGCTGTTGATTCCTAACTGTGCCTAATTCAGAAAGTGAATTTTGTCATAGAATAGCATGTATAGGAAACAACATAGTTTGTATAGGGTTTGGTACTATTATCCACAGTTTCTAGCATCCATTGGGGGTCTCAGAACAGACCCCCGTGGAAAAGGGGTACTATTGTAAGTGATGAGCTAAGGGCAGACACACTGACAGCCAGGGTTTAGGACACCAGGTAAGGATTTCCCATAGTGGAAGGTGGGGGCACCTCCCTGTTGGTCGGGTGACACTAATAGTGGCACTGTTGGGTTATTATTAGTGCCATCCTTATTTTACAAGTGAAGATGGAGAAGCATAAAGTGTTTACACAATTTGTCAAACTAATAGGCGGTGAGTGTGAAGCAGGTCATTAAGGTTCAAAGCTGTGCTCTTGATCAGCACACTGCATTGCTCTCCTCACACACATAGAAATAAATGCTTCCACCACCATTACAGAGCTTTCCAAAGATGCTGACACATTACTTGCTAATGAATTCCTCCAGGCTTGGGTGAAGTAGAAGTGTTAAGCCACCTGTAAGGAGATATAGCTGCAACATGGGTGATTTACAGGTTATAAACCGATGCTAACTTCTGTGTCTCCCTATATCTGGAAGATGTATTTCTGCCCCATTGGTTTCTAGTCAGTCACTGGAATAAGCCATCATTTGTTTGCTTGGTTGATTTCTGGGAAGGAATCTGAATAGTGGCCAATGATGAACACATATACTGTAAATCCCTTCATGTCATAGACTTGAAAGTTACTTCAGTTGAAAATGGCTCATTGATTTTAGTGGACATGGCGGGACCCTGTGATGGGAGAAATGATCAGACGCAAAGAGGGTGTCATCAACTGCAGGACCAGGGTGTTCATCAGAAGCATCCCACCTTCAGTAGTCTTCAGTAGTAGGATCACATCATTGTCAGCCTGCTCAGGTTCCACTTACTATTATTATTATTATTTTGTGTGTGTGTGTGTGTGTGTGTGTGTCAGAAACAAAGAGAGGGACAGACAGATCAGAAGGGAGAGAGATAAGAAGCATCAATTCTTCGTTGCGGCACCTGGTAAATCTTGCTCAAACCAGATGAGCCCGCGCTCAAGCTGACAACCTTGGGGTTTTGAACCTGATCCTCCACATCCCAGTCCAACACTCCACGGTGTCACTGCCTGGTCAGGCTCCACTACCTATATTTTAAAAAGAAAATACATTAGGCTTCAGAAATATAGGCCTGATTGAAATAAGAGAACCGTGACTGTCGAAGTAACACCTAAGTCAATGCAGTCCACAGACCCAGAAAGACCTAGAATAACAGGTCTCACAATCCTCTGTTTAGCCTTCTCCAAAGAAAACAGAATAACTATACAATCATAAAATGAAGCATGTAATTCCTTTGAGCATTTGTCAATGGTGGATCTAAATGTACGTTATTCATCTGGAGACTAAAATGCTCTTCTTCCCTTTATTGCAGTGGAAGCTGAGGCACCACAGGCTACATGAGGGCCTGAGTGGAATTCAGCTCATGGTAAGACTGCAGGTATTCTAAAAAGAATCCATCATTCATTCACAGCTAACTCAATTTATAGTTGATAAATAAATATGCTCTTTAATGATGAAAATTCCTGTATTATTGTTTGACCAAAGAGAAAGTCCAGATGAAAATTCCTGCAAGCTTTTATTCTTCCCTGACTGGAGTGGTGTACAGCCCATGCTCTGGGCCCCAGCTACTCAGGTTAAAATCACATTTCTGCCTCTTAGCATGATTTGTGTGTGAACTTCCGCAAATATCTCAATCGTTTTGGAGTTGAATTTTTACATATGTCCTTGGATATTATAATATCTATTGCACAAAATTGCTATCTATATTTTATAAGACACTCATAGTAATGTCTGGCACATAGTAATTATATATTAGTGTTTTATCAATCAATCAATGAAAACTAATACCACAACCTTGGGAAGCTCAAGAAAATTTATTCAACCATGTAAAATTTTGAACTGAAGAAATAAGTATTTCTTTAACAACCCCTTTTCACTATTAATTATTTCTGAAGGATTGCCTTTGAAAGTGAGTGCATTATCATGTGATTGTCACATAATTCAAATAACTCTGTTATCTGCTGTATTAGTAAGTAACTGGGACTCAAGTAGGCTTGGAAATTTTGAGGTTGTCAATCCACAATAAAGGGTGCATCTTTGCATATAATTTCTTAACCAACTAAAACAAGAAGTCAAATGTTTAGTGCGCTTTTCAGAAGCTCAAAGACAACACATGTTATATGTAGCACTTCCCTGTCCCATTTAGAATCAGAAAAAAAGCTAACTTTGAAACAGCCCAGACATCTTTCTGGATGTATAGGATACAGGGTATTCAGCTCTACTATTTCTCTATTGTAACCCCATAGGTCTCGTGTTGCTTACATATCTACTGCAAAGATAGGTTTGGTATAACTCTATGGCAATGACCATTAGAAGAGTCACAGTGATGTCCCCCATGGTTGGGGTGGGAAGGGGCTGTGCTATCTTAGCAATTATTTTCCCATTAATAATTGTTATTTTCGGAGGACACAAGATGGCAGCAGAGTAGGCAAATGCACAGGCTTCCCAGCTCACACCACCCAATTGGGTTACAAATTAATTTAGGAACAACCAGCATGAAAAACCAACTATGGACTACAAGAATTGCTCTCAAAATTCAAGGAGCAAAGAAGAAGCCATACTGAGCCTGATGAGGAGTGCCGAGGAGCAGTGAGCCTCCCCTGCTAACAGGAACAAAGGGGCGGGGGAGTGAGGCTGAGAGCCCAGAAAGGCTCTCAATCCAAGGAAAACAGTAGAAAATATCACTCACAGCCACTTGTCTGGGGACCTGGGAACGAGGTGTATTGAAAAAGCTGGCTTGTTTTCCAAAAGGAAAGGGGGAGAGAGAGACAGCCAGTGACAAACAGAGGAATGCATGGGAGGACCTGAGCAGTGGTGGACTAATCCAGTGCTGGAAGCAGCCATACCTGGGGAGGTTCTGGAGGCGGCCATAGCTGGGGGAGGTACTGGAGGCAGCCATAGCTGGGGGAGGGGTTGATCCTTCCACATAACACAAGACTAAAGTGGTTCCGGGTCAACCTTCTCAAGATATCTCTCCAGCTCCAATCAGTACAAAAAGACACAGCTGAGAACAAGAATTGGGGAGGAGGGGCAGTAACTCAGGTCTCCATGGAGATCTGAGATACACCTCCCCCTACTGAAGCAGAGAAAGCACCCCGCCCCCAGAGAGAGTAACTGGCAGATCAAGTAAGTCTTCAGAGTCTCAGGTTATACCCACCACATTCCTGGATACAGTTTAAAATAAGCCCCCTGCTGAGATCAGGAAACAAGACTACCACCCAGTTAAGAAAACAAACAAATCAAGACTTCAAAGGGGCTCTATTAGAAAAGCCAAATTCCACAGTGGATTACAAACAACAGCCCAAGCCAACCCAAGAAGACCTAGAATAACACAACTGAAAATTGGAGGCAGAAAACACCAAGCCTAGACTCAACCAGCTCTATAAACAACACACCCAAACACAGAGACATAATGAGAAGACAGAAAAGTGTAAATCAAATTAAACCACAAGAGAATCCTCCAGGAAATGAACTGAGCGATATGGAAATAACCAAACTTCCAGATGCAGAGTTTAGAATAATGATTATTAGGATGCTTAGGGATCTTAGAACAACAATGGATGGTCATTATGAACACCTAAATAAAGAGATAGCAAGTATAAAAAAGGACATTGAAATATTAATGTCAGAGATGACAAATACAATATCAGAAATGAAGACCAAAATGGAAGGAATTAAAAGCAGGATGGATGAAGCAAGTTGGAAGACAAGATGAACAAAGGCATGGAAGCAGAGCAGAAAAAGGAAAAGAGACTCAAAAAGTCTGAGCAAACTCTAAAAGAGCTCTGTGACAACATGAAGAGAAATAATATCCGCATAATAGGGGTTCCTGAAGAAGAAGAGAAAGAACAAGGGATAGAAACATTATTCAATCAAATCATAGCTGAAAACTTCCCTAAATTGATACAAGGAAGGGTCTCACAAGTTCAAGAAGCACAGAGATTTCCATTAAAAAAAAACCCAAAGAAATCTACACCAAGACACATCATAATTAAAATACCAAAGCTAAGTGATAAAGAGAAAATATTAAAAGCTGCTAGAGAATAAAAGGCTATCACCTACAAAAGAGCACCCATAAGGATGACATCCAACTTCTCAACAGAAACACTTGAGGATAGAAGGGAATGGCAAGAAACATTCAAAGTAATGCAGAACAAGAACCTACAACCAAGACTTCTTTATCCAGCAAAGCTATCATTTAAAATTGAAGGAGAAATAAAAAGCTTCCCAGACAAAAAAAAAAAAAAACTGAAGGAATTTATTACAATGAAACTAATGCTGCAGGAAATGTTAAGGAGCCTGTTGTAAACAGATCAAAGTGGGAAAAGAATATAGCAAAAGAGGAATACACCTTTAATATATAAAATGGCAATAAACAACTACATATCAATAAAAACCTTAAATGGAAATGGATGAAATGATCTATTCAAAAGACATAGGGTAGCTGCATGGAAAAAAAAACAGGACCCGTACATAAGCTGTCTACAAGAGACACACCTTAAAACAAAAGATGCACATAGACTGAAGGCAAAAGGATGGAGAAAAATATTTCATGCAAATGGAAATGAAAAAAAAAGCTGGGGTAACAATACTTATATCAGACAAAATGGACTTTAAAACCAAGGCTATAGTAAAAGATAAAGAAGGTCACTACATAATGATGAAGGGAGCAATCCAACAGAAAGATATAACCATCATAAATATCTACACACCTAATATAGGAGCTCCTAAATATATAAAGCAGACTTGGATGGATATAAAGAACAAGATCAACAGTAATACTATAATAGTAGGAGATTTCAATACCCCACTTACATCACTAGATAGATCCTCAAGAAAGAAAATTAACAAAGAAACAGCAGACTTATTTTTTTTATTTCTTTTTATTTTATTCATTTTAGAGAGGAGACACACACACACACACACACGCACACACAGAGAGAGAGAGAGAGAGAGAGAGAAAGGGGGGAGGAGCTGGAAGCATCAACTCCCATATGTGCCTTGACCAGACCAGTGCAGGGTTTTGAACTGACGACCTCAGTGTTCCCAGGTCAACGTTTTATCCACTGCGCCACCACAGGTCAGGCAGAAACAGCAGACGTAAAGGATACACTAGATCAACTCGATTTAATAGATACCTTCAGAACATTTCACCCTAAAGCTGCAAAATATACATTCTTTTCAAGTACTCATGGTACATTCTCTAGGATAGATCACATGTTAGGACACAAAAGCAGCCTCAACAAATTTAAGAGGATTAAAATCATTTCAAGCATTTTCTCTGATCACAATGGCATGAAACTAGAGATCAACCACAACAGAAAAACTGAAATATACTCAAACACATGGAAACTAAATAGCATGTTATTAAATAATGAATGGGTTAACAATGAAATCAAAGAAGAAATAAAAGAAATTTTAGAAATAAATGATAAGGAACATACAACAACTCAAAATTTATGGGACACAGCTAAAGCAGTCCTGAGAGGGAAGTTTCATAGCACTACAGGCATTCCTTAAGAAGCTTGAAAAACCTCAAATAAACAACCTAACCCTTCATCTAAAAGAATTTGAAAAAGAACAGCAAGTAAGGCCCAGAAATAGTAGAAGGAAGGAAATAATAAAGATCAGAGTGGAAATAAATGCCATGGAGGCTAAAGAGACAATACAAAGGATCAATGAAACCAAGAGCTGGTTCTTTGAAAGGGTAAACAAGATCTATTAACCTTTAACGAGACTCACCAAGAAGAGAGAAGACTCAAATAAATAAAATTAGAAATGAGAGTGGAGAAATAACAACTGACACAACAGAAACACAAAATATTATAAGAAAATACTATGAAGAACTGTATGACAAAAAATTAAATACCTAGGTGAAATGGACAAATTCCTTGAAACATATAGTCTTCCAAAAATCAATCTGAAAGAATCAGAAAACCTAAACAGACCAAATACAACAAAAGAGATTGAAACAGTTATCAAAAAGCTTCCAAAAAACAAAACCCGTGGACCCGATGGATTCACTGGTGAATTCTACCAAATATTCAAAGAAGAACTAATTCCTATGCTTCTCAAGCTATTTCAAAACAGTCAAGAGGAAGGAGCACTACCAAGTTCCTTTTATGAGGTGAGCATAATTTTGATTCCAAAACCAGGCAAAGACAACAGAAAAAAAGAAAATTATAGGCCAATATCCCCAATGAATTTAGATGCTAAAATCCTCAACAAAATATTAGCAAACTGGATACAGCAATACATGAAAAAAATCATACATCATGATCAAGTGGGATTTATTTTAGGGAGGCAAGGATGGTACAACATTCATAAATCAATTAATGTGATTCACCACATAAACAAAAGGAAGGAGAAAAACCACATGATAATTTCAATAGATGCAGAAAAAGCATTTGATAAAATCAACACCCATTTATGATCAAAACTCTTAGCAAAGTGGGAATACAAGGAACATACCTCAACATAATAAAGACCATTTATGACAAACCCACAGGCAACATCATAATCAATGGACAAAATTTAAAAGCAATTCCCCTAAAATCAGGAACCAGGCAGCAGTGTCCCCTTTTACCACTCTTATTCAACATAGTACTGGAAGTCCTAGCTACAGCATTAAGACAAGAAAAAGAAATAAAAGGCATCCAAATTGGAAAAGAAGTAAAACTATCATTATTTACAGATGATATGATACTATATATAGAAAACCCTAAAGGCTCAGTCAAAAAACTACTGGACCTAATAAACAAATTCAGCAAGGTGCAAGATATAAAATTAGCACACAGAAATCAGAGGCATTTCTATATATGAACAATGAAATGTCAGAAAGAGAAATTAAGGAAACAATCCCCTTCACTATTGCAACAGCAAAAAAAATAAAGTACCTAGGAGTAAATTTAACCAAGGAGATTAAAGACTTGTACTCAGAAAATTATAAAGCATTGATAAAAGAAATCAAGGAAGACACAAACAAGTGGAAGCATATACTGTGTTCATGGTTAGGAAGAATAAACATCATTAAAATGTCGATATTACCCAAAGCAAATTATAAATTCAATGCAATACCAATTAAAATACAAATGACATACTTCAAAGATATAGAACACATATTCTAAAAGTTTATATGGAACAAAAAAAGAACACGAATAGCCTCAGCAACCTTGAAAAAGAAGAATAAAGTGGGAGGTATCACACTTCCTGATATCAAATTATACTACAAGGCCATTGTACTCAAAACAGCTTGGTACTGGCATAAGAACAGGCACATAGATCAATGGAACAGAACAGAGAGCCCAGATATAAACCCACATCTTTATAAACAATTGATATTTGACAAAGGACGTAAGAGCATACAGTGGAGTAAAGACAGCCTCTTTAACAAATGGTGTTGGGAAAACTGAACAGCTACCTGCAAAAAAATGAAACTAGATATACCATGCACAAAAATAAACTCAATATGGATAAAGGACTTAAATGTAAGCCGTGAAACCATAAGCATTCTAGAAGAAAACATAGGCAGTAAACTCTTCGACATCTATCAAAGCAATATATTTGCTGATTTATCTCCACAGGGAAATGAAATAAAAGACAGGACAAACAAATGGGACTATATCAAACTAAAAACCTTTTGCACAGCTAAAGACAATAAGAACAGAATAAAAGGACAGACCACACAATTGGAGAACATATTCGACAACACATCTGATAAAGGGTTAAGAACCAAAATTTATAAAGAACTTGTAAAACTCAACATCAGGAAGACAAACAATCCAAGTAAAAAATGGGCCCAAGAAATGAATAGACACTTCTCCAAAGAAGACTTACAGATGGCCAATAGGCATATGAAAATATATGCTCAACCTCACTAATCATTAGAGAAATGCAAATTAAAACCACAATGAGATACCACCTCACACCAGTCAGAAAGGCACTCATTAACAAAACAACACATTATAGGTGCTGGCGAGGATGTGGAGAAAAGGGAACCCTCCTGCACTGCTGGTGGGAAGACAGACTGGTGCAGCCACTGTGGAAAACAGTATGGAGATTCCTCAAAAAATTAGAAATGGAACTGCCCTTTGACCCAGCTATCCCACTTAAAGGAATATATCCCAAGGACACCATATCATCAACTGAAAAAAAGAAATGCACCCCCATGTTTATGGCAGCATCATTCACAATAGCGAAAAGCTGGAAACAGCTCAAGTGTCCATAAGTGGACGATTGGATTAAAAAGCAGTGGTACATATATACAGTGGAATACTATGGGTCCATGAAAAAGAAGGAAATATTACCCTTTGCAACAATATGGAGGGACCTGGAAACTATTATGTTGAGTGAAATAATCCAGACAGAAAAAAAAAAAATATTATATGACCTCACTCATTTGAGGAATCCAAGGAACAATGAGAACTGAGGAAAGGAATTGAGACAGAGGGGGGATGCAGTCGGGGTTACCCTAGAATCTATGTAAACACAATTAATTAAATAAATTTAAAAAAAGAATTGTTATTTTCTTGATCTTGGACAGTGATATAAACTCAAATGCTTAACCATGGGACATGAGATGATCATCCAACCTGAATCACACATGGTGACTTAGGAGATATTTATCCTGTTAGCAATGAACTTAGACATCCCGTAGCACTTAATCATGAAGTAAGGCCATACGTGTGAGATTATTTCAAGCATGTCCATGATACACTTGTCAAAACACAGTACAATTATGTTATGAATAGGAGGTTGATTTCATATTTTAATTTTAATGGAGATTAGATATTTGAATTCTGTAGACATGTGTCTCAGTTTCATAACCATCAAATTCATGTTCAGATTGAAGGATTGAGTCAATTATTTCTCCAAAAGTATTTATTAAGAGAGTTTTAAATACAGAAGAATAGTGAGGGAACAACTCATGAATATTCTATGCTTGCAAAATTAATCACAAGTCAACTTTATAGTTTATATCTGTGGAATCATTATTATATGATTTGGAGTTGCTGAAGAGTTACCAGTTAATGAATGCTAATAATTCATGGAAGGGCCAAACAGTTCAAGGACATTAATAAGCCATGCAGTAGTTAGCAGAGTGATCTCAAGTGTTACGTACGGACCTCTGTTTTTCTGAAAGAGATCTGTTTCTATAGATTTCATATGTAATACTGTAAGCACAATTTATACAATGCCAAATAATATAAGCACAATTTTATACTTTGTACTTTTTGAGTAGTAAAGTGGTATTTAAATGCTGCTTATCTTTTCTGCAATCGAAAATTATTGGTTATTTGATGTTGGTGTAGTTCCCAATTACTTGGTATATTTCAAGCCCTTGAACAAGAATGGAGAAAGGCTAACCTGAATGTGTTTGCCTGCTTAGGTGCCCTACTAGCACCATTTTTCTCAGCATTCAGGTGCCACTGAGTTTAGATGTCACCACTGGATGCAGACAGGGAAGAGGTGGGACAATGAAAGGGGTAAGGGTAAAGAATAATTATAGTACAGCAACGTCCAAAGTTAAAGAAACATGGAGGAAACGTTTGGAGTCTGATTGCAGATTGTACTTCAGGAGACGTGCCAACCAGCATGTACTGGAATCTTGCCAAGATCTGCAGGACTGTCTAAGCCTACTTCACCAAGAAATGGCAGGGAGCAGGCTACTACCTGTGGGGCAATAGAATATTTTGGTGATAAAAGGAAATGAACAGCTATTTCTGTTGGAATTCAGAATAATTTGAGGGATGCAAATGATAAAGATAGCAGTTAAGAATAAGATTTTGCTAAGCAAAAATAGAATAGAAAAGCCAGGATCTAGTATATTGTATAGTATCATCTCATTTTAACTGGAGTATTCACTTTCTTTTATTCATTCTTAAACTTATTTATCCATGCCTCTATTGTTTCATGCATTCAATGAAAATTCAGTAGTTCTTATGTAACTATGTTTTAAATGCTACAAGGAAGGAAAAGAAACCCAAAAAAGATTAGTAAGTGTAGTTCCCAATTACTTGGTGTATTCCAAGCCCCTGAACAAGAATGGAGAAAGGCTAAACTGAGTGCGTTTGCCTGCTCAGGTGCCCTACTAGCACCATTTTCCTCAGCATTCAGGTGCCACTGAGTTTAGATGTCACCACTGGATGCAGTGTTGTATTGAAGAAACTTTCAGTCCCTCTGGGGAGTTACGAGAAGAAGGAATGATACAGTGGAGGAAATTGCAAACAGGAGTGAACTTGATGTCAGGGGACTGGCTGGGGAGACAGCAGAACAGGTTTGGAGAAGCGTTCCATGTTGCTGGAGTGGAATGGATGTAGGTGAGGACTGGCAATGCCTGCGACCCTAAAAGTGGTTCAGAGGGACTGGTCATGAATGTCCTGACCTAAAACATAATACTAGCACTTGTGTATTTTATTCAATAACTAATAAGAAAAGATTGGAGGATTCTGGAAAGATGATTTTACTGATGATGGGAGTGCACATATCTTTTAGTGTTTTTGTTTTCGGATAAATACCCAGAAGTAGAATTGTTGGATTCCATGATAATTCTGTATTTTAATTTTTAAGTGAACCTCCATACTGCTTTCCATAGTGGCTGCAGCAATTCACGTTCCGCCGGCAGTGCACAGGGCTCCCTTTCTCCACACCCTCACCAGCACTCACCTCTCATCTTCTTGTTGATGGTAGCCATCCTCACGGGTGTCAGGATATGTCATTGTGGTTTTAATTTTCATTTCCTTGCTGATTAGTGATGTTGAACATCTCCCCATGTACCTGTTGGCCATCTGTACGTCTTCTGTGGAAAAATGTGCATGCAAATCTTCTGCCCGATTTTTAATCAGGTTGCCAAATGAGTTCTTTATATATTTTGGATATTAGACCCATATCAAATAATTTATCTACAGGTCTTTTCTCCCATTCAGTGGGTTGCTTTTTCATTTTGCTGATGGTTTCATTTGCTGTGCAGAAGCTTAGAATTAAAGCTTTATTCTTCATTTCCATTGTCTGAAAACCCTGCCAGGAAAGCATAGCTGTGTATTTTCTCCTTCATATCATTCTCATGTAAATAAGACTAAAGTATAAGGGGACAGAGAGAACTCGATCACGAAAACCAGCTATTTTTGAAAAAGATTAATGCAGCACAGTTTCTTCTGCTGTTAACTTAGGTGTAATTTAGAACGCATTCTTGTGGTGTACCATCCATCAAATCCTTGGAAGATAGAAACATAAATAAGTAATTAAAAACACGTTTATTATGTTATGAACCTCTTGTTTCATTATCTTTATCTTTAGAAGAGTTGATAAAGGTGGGGGGGATTTGATTTCTTAGTTTGAATAATTTTATGTGGGTAAAAGAGCACATTGTCATCAAAGTTCTAAGAGTGTGCCCCTGCAGTGATCTAAGGTCAATTCATTGAAAAAATAAAATCCATTGTCCATTGTCTGTCCTAGTAGGGCGAGGGCAAGAATTTGCTAATCACTTTTAATTTTGCTACACACTCTACTAATTATTTTTGTAAATGTTGTTTTATTTAATTCCCAAAGAAATTATTTAATAGAGAAACTATTACAGCAAATCCCAGAGGGAAGGGGGGCAGGAGTTAGGGTGAAGTGGGCAAAGAGGGTGTAATGGGGGACATGGGAGTGGGGGTGAGAGTGTTATATTGAGTGAGAAACTTGAATCCATGTTAACACAATAAAATAAAATTAATAAAAATTAATAAAAAAATAAAATAAAAATAGAAACTATTGTCTCCATCTTTCAAATGAGAGAATAGATTCTCATAGATGTTATTTGCTCCCGGTAGTTCAGCTAGTAAGTAGCAGCTAGGATTTGAACTTAAATAATTCTAAATTCCATGTCATGTCCAATGAATAAAGATGAAAAATATGATTTTAAAAGATAATTTCCTAAGCAGCTAACATTTAATTTTTTTTCCACTAAAGCTACAAATCTGTCAGTTTTCCCTCTCTAATCTACTTTTAAGGCTCTGTTCTTCACTTCAGTTCCTTATTTGATCACTTTCAGAATTTTTCTCAATGACTTTTTCTCTTCTCTCTTACGTTTACAATTCCTCCCTTTTCACGGGACTCTGTTACCAGCTGAAAATCCGGTTGATGTTTGAAATAGTATATTTAAAACTAAAATAGCAAATAGTTACATGTCACTTGTTCATAAACTTTTCTAGCCTGTCCCCAGTCACCTTCCCTTTTCAGCCATTTTCTCTATTCTGGGCTCACTTTCAACTCCTAATATACCTGGGACATTTGGGAATCGGGCTTCTACCTGCAGCGCTTAAAAGTTTAAAAGGCTTCATAAACAATTTTTAATTTCAAGTTTGCCTACTTTATTTTTTATTAAATTTATTGGGGTGACATTGGTTAATAAGATCATATAGGTTTCAAGTATACATGTCTATGATGCGTGATCTGCATATTGCATTGTGTGCCCACCACCCAAAGTCAGATCATCTTCTGTCACCATATATTTGTCCCCTTTTACCCTTCACAACCCCCAACCCTTCCCTCTGGTGACCACCATACTGTTGTTTGTGTCTGTAAGTTTCAGTTTTATATCTCACATATAAGTGAAATCATATGGTTCTTAGCTTTTTCTGAGTGACTTATTTCACTGAGCATAATATTCTCAAGGTCTGTTCATGTTGTTGCAAATGGAAGTATTTCATTCATACTGTCTTACAGCTGAGTAGTATTCCATTGTGTGTGTGTGTATGTGTGTGTGTATATATACACACGCAACATATATATATATATGTATACACACACACACATGCACACAAATATACCACATCTTCTTTATACAACCCTCTGTCAAAGGACACTTTGGTTGTCTCCATGTTTTGATCACCATGAATAATTTCAGGTAGATACCAGAAGAGGGATTGCTGGGTCATATGGTAACTCTAATCTGAATTTTTTTTGGAACCGCCATAGGGTTTCCCATAGTGGCTCTATCAGCTTATTCCCAGTAAAAGAGACGTTCCCTTTTATCCACAACCTCTCTAACACTTCTTATCACCTGTCTTGTTGATAATAGTCACATTTAAATAGAACTATGGCCCCCTCTTTGTCTTAACTAGGCATTGAATTGTTCAGTCTTATTCTTATTTGACAAATATAAAGCATTTGATACCATGGACCATTTTCTTGTTGGAAGTTATTTTCTCTTTGGCTTCTTTGCCAATATTCTCCCTTAATCTCTGCTCCTCCTTCTGATTCTTGTACATTAAGTATTCTCTTTTTCAGGCCATATTTTACTCTAGGGTGCTTATAAATCTTAGTTTGGATTTAAGTTTTAATAATTTAAGAATTATAAGTGCTATACACTAGAAAAATTATTTGAGCATTTATTTTCATTTCTTTTAAATTTATTGTTTTGTGAATTTTAAATATTAAAATTTTAGGGTTTTTCAGTTACTCTGAATGATGATGTCAGTATTCACTGAGACAAATATATATACTTACAAATTTATTATTTGAAATAAATACAAGTAAGTTCCACTCCTGCTGATTAGAGGTGGAAATGATGACAAATGTATTTAAAGGAGCTCCATTCTCAAATATCCACTGAACTACTTGGAAACCTCTGTAAGGAATCACCCAGGCATATAAAAGACAACATGGTTCAAATCTTACTTACTGCTTTCTTCTTCATACTAGTTCTCCTCAACTGTTTCCCTTAAGTGATAGCATCTAACTATCTCAGTGAGAAACCTTTTTTTCTTTCAACACTAACATCCAATAAGCTAAAGTTTTTATAATTCTTCTCTTTACACTATTGTATATGTCACCTTCTTCTGGTCAATAATTCTAAGGTTTTAATTCAGACTCATAATCTATTGTCAATATTATTCAATCAGCTTTAAACTAGTCTTATAACTTTCAAATGCCATGTTATAAAATGCGAACAGAAGAATATTGAGTGCACACACACAAACACACACACACACACAATTTAAAGATTTTCACCTTCAGGTAAGGTGTAGGAGGTCAGAATATACGAATGCTTCAGCAAAAAAACAAAAACAAATAAACGACAAGAGGAGTCGATTTTTAAAGATCACATTTTTAGAAGGATTAGTTACATTGATCAGATGTTCATTAGTGGTTCCTTTGGGCTCTGGAAGGCTTCAGTGACAGCAGCTGTAATGATACTTTATTGTACTTGGAGTGTTTACCTAACTTGATTGACAAGGGTCTAAATGTCTTTAGAGGAGAGTTCATTTTATTTTATTCATACCACTCTATATAATATTTACATATATACTTTGTGAATAGTTCTATAGTGGTTTAACAAATAATTATTCAAAAAGAATGTGAAAACACATAAATGACAACACATCCCAAAATATAATTAGCAAATACTTTTCAATGTCATCTCAGTCACTGTGGCCACAAGATGATTGACACGGTACTTTCGCTGATTTCAATACAACACTCTGTCTGTAACATCAATGATCATAAGCTTTTGGTACTTTCTTGACTCATGAAAATAAAATATTGTATTCCATTGGATAGTAAAAAGAGTATATGTTACTTAAGATATAAAAAGCTTATTCTCTCTCTTATGCTAGGAAGAATGGGACACTTCTATATTTAAGTAAGCTTTTCCACAAAATTAGAGTGAAATCATTAGAAAAAGAAAATAGGGCTTAATATGTTGTGCATGGTACAAAAAATCCACTGTGACCTTCTTTTACTTAGCATGCCTTCGTGCAGTGCTGTTTCCGGATGGTAGTGTGGTTGGCTGCTGAGAGACAGACCTCCGCGTACCTACCTCAGTCAGTCACCAGCTAGAGATAAAGATAAATTCAGAAGTCTAGTTAGTTCTGTGACCTTCACTGGTAATGAGGCTTGTAGGCTCATTAGTTGCAATTTAAAGCATTTTATAATTAATTGCCTTCAGTTTAATGAAGTTTTTACTTACTTGGAAATCAGAAAAATGGTAAACACTTCAACAAACCCCTTAACAATTGTTTGTACCAGGCTGGATGTGACCTTGATGAGGCTTTTCTCTTTGTTTCCATTGTAGTGTCACATATTACATAGCATGCACGGGAGGGGTTTGTTTTAATTTTTACAACCATTCTTTCTACATTATAAACCTTAATATATTTGCAATCATGTATAATTCACTAATATATGTTATAATCTCTTGCAAAATTGCTTTTGCTCAGTTTCTTATTTTAATTTTTTATTTGTTTGGCTTATTTGGCCACATGATGGTCATATTGCTGCAGGCACAAAAGCAGCCACCTGACACAAATGTATCATTATTCTTTTTGAAGAACATTACCTTATATATACATATGCTTAACAGGATTGTAAATTGCAGCCAACATTATAATGTTAGCATTATAATGGAAAATATTTATGAAATGTAGTGTTAAATACAGGAATAATTTACTCTGGAGGAAACTGGAAGTTTTAGTTTTTATATTTTGAACTTCTATTTTTACCTGTGTGGAAAAACAGGTCAAAATATTTGTTCAATAGATCAATCATATAGTGCATATATATGAATAAAAATAGTCACATAATATTTTCATTCAGTTTATGTCTTCTGCTACTAAATTATTATGTTTTATAATTACATTGAGTCATATTTTTCTACGATTACAGAAGTCATTTACTTTCACTATTTGGACTGCATGCACTTGAGTTGTTTTCATAAGAGTGAGATGAATATTCACTGCAACATTTATATACTTGAGTGACCAAGGACACATAAAAAGCCCTGAAGTAAGAGCTAAATTCTGGACTTGCATTGGGCTTACCTGGCTGTTACCCAGGTATAACCACCTTTAGTTTTCAGTTTACCCACTGCTAAAACTGTAAAAATGAATTAGATTACCCAAAGGAGTCATTTCAGCTTTTATTACATTGGGATTATATAATGATAGAGATGATTAAGTAAATTATTAAAGTTAAATTAAGAAATGTTAACTGATTTACTCAAAGTCCAATGGCACGTTTGTTTCAATGCAGACAAAACCCCACGTTTCTGATTCACAACCAGCATCATTACCATGAGAGAAAAATGCCCTTCTCCCCCTACACATTATACTCAAAATTATTAAGTCTACATTTTAATTAGATTTCTGTATCATCATCACTGAGAGGGTTTAGTATTTGCATAAAAGTTCATATGAGATCATTTCTATAGCTGCAGAGCAAACGAAAATTCCTCCATTTGGGATATGTTGCTCTACACTGTATGTGAATATAAAAGCAATCTATTGTCAAAGCTATTTTGAAAACTAACCTCCTATCTTTCCATGAGTAGAGATCCCTTCACACAACAGTTAATGAATAGAATATTATAAAAATGTTTTATACCCCATGTTTTAAAAGTGTATATCTTTCCTGTAAGAGTGACTCTAAAAAGCAAAATGCTTCTAAAGCTTTGGAACATAAATATAACATTTTAAGAAAAATTTTGTTTGAAAATAAAATTTTCTTGATAAAGAAGTGGCAAATAAATATAAACCCCGGAATGGATTTAAAAGTTCTATGTTTTAAGTGAACACAGAGAATGAAAAATTCTCCATGTCTCAACAGTGCCATTATAAGAATGAAGTGAGCTAATGTCTATGAAACAATTAGAACAATGCAGGGACAAATTAGGTAATTAGCATATTAAGGAAGTCAATAGAAGGTAAATTATAGTTCAATAATATTGCTGTAATAAATCCCTTCTCTATGAGCAAGCAAAAAGTAGAATTTTTATAAAAGTGCTTCATTAAATTGGGATGAATTAAAAAGCCAGAATAAAAGCATCAAATTAAATGGACATGGATGTACTGAGAAACTTGCTAGTTGAGTTTTTTTATGGAGCCATGTTTCTTCAAACTGCTCCCCAAATGTTTATTTTTACTTAATACAATTATCAGATGTCATCACTTCCAAGGCATGGTCCTGCCATTACAGCATCAGCACTTAGAGAGGGAACGTTTTCCCAGATTTTTTAGAATATTTAGACTTGAGAGGACTTTAGGGATACTCTCCTGTCCCTTCTCAGTTAGCGTGAGGAAACTGAGGTTGAGTGGCATAAGGGTGCATCAGATGTCTCTTGCTTATTCAAATTTAAGTTTACTCTAATTCATGCGGTCAATAGAAATGGCATTTTCAGAAACAGAAACTCTTATTTATATGAATAATAAGGAAGTAAAGGAAGAAATAAAGAGGACTGAACAGTTGGAGTCCAAGTGGAAGAGAAAGAAGAAATAAGAGAAGAAAGGCAAAGTGATCAGGCTAGAAAAGAGATGCATGTCTTACAGCCCCAAAATATGATCACCCAAGAATCTCAGGATGTCATAGTATTCATGTCAAATGTGTATGTTCAGGCTGACTGTGAGTTTAGAGATTACAAATACCAACAAGGTCTCACATAAGTATAGATGCTTAGCAAAAGCAAACCAAGATGTAGAACTCCAGTGTGCTCTGTGTGAAAAGAATGGCTAATTTTTTAAATAGACTTAGTAATAATCCATATCTATTTTGTTATTTACAACTACTTTTCTACTTTAGTGATTGAAATGTTTACCTGTTTAGAGCATTGTTAAACACTCTTTGAAATACAAAAATGGTTACTTTTCTGATGATAAGAATTTTCTTTAACACAATTATAACAATCACTATGCCTTTAATTCTATATGTTGACCACATGTGCCCTTAAAACTTTGCTTTGTACCATCATTACCAAGGTCTCTAGAATTTGAACCCTTGTTGCAGTGTGTGAATTACTGCATTCTCTCTTGTTTTGTTCCTTGGTGATGACTTTTGTCCTAAGCACATCTGGGTTACTTATATGGAGACAAAGAGTTAGAACAATTTGGTCAGCAATCCGGCAGGAGGCTGCTGCATCTCGGTTCCTCTTCACATAAGAAGTAATCTTGGGTAAATAGACCAAACACAATTAACAGGAGTCTGAGTTAAGAATTAGTTGTTATAAGTGCAGCTCTAGTCTATGTGGTTACAATGCACAGCCCCATGAAGAGTCACAGAAGCTCTTCAACTTTCTAGGGAATAAAATAGGTTGTTTTATAACACAGACATTTCCCACCTTTTGATGCAATAAATCACATAATTTATTTAGAGATTGTGTCTCTCCTGGGACAAACAACATTTGATTAATACAAGAAAGTGCAGTTGTGTTCACCAGATCTTTCACTGCTCTGGCCCCTCGATTGCTACACTCCTTTCAATCATTAGCAGACCTGGAAGGAAGGTAAACTTTCTTACAAGACTCTGATATGAATATAGCATTTTTTGTGCACAAGAAATTAATTCAACGTCTTTTTAATACAAGTTTGGAAACTGTTGGCTCTCTTATACGTTCTTCCATTTCTTCTTCTCTCTTCTCTTCGACTCTGACTCCTAGTATTTACTACTTCGTAAAACTGGTGAACGTATATCCTTCACCATTTATCAGATTAGTTCCTCCCCGCCACAATTCTACTTTGGTCACCCTCTCTACAATGATGAATAAGGCAAAATATTTTTTGTCAAGGTGCTTATGATGCCAAGCAATAGCCTCTGGTTATAAGACCATCTTTAAAAATCTCTTCAGAAGTTTTATAATACAGACACTCATGCCCACCCCAGACTTACTGAATCAAAATTTCTGGATGGGCTGAATAGCCATATTTTCTGACAAGGTTTATGATGAATGCCAACATTCACCAAGGGATGAGAAAGGCTGGCAACTAAAGGGTATGAAAAAGGCATTTCTCTTTTTAAATTGGCATGTAATTGAGATACAATCACCTGTTAGCTTCAGGCATACACCACAGTGATTCAGTGTTTACATACACTACATACAATATGTCACCATACAAGTTATTACTATATTATTGACTGTATTCCCCAAGCTATATATTACATCCCCATGACTTACTTATTTTATAACTGCAAGTTTGTACCTTTAATCCTCTTCATGCCCCTCACCTGCCCTACCACCCCAACACCTAGGGCAGTGGTTGTCAAACTTTTTGAAGTCAGGGCACATTGAAAATCCTACAAATAATTGTAGGCACACTATATACAAATTTCTGAGAAGTATGTTATAATAATTAAGTCAAATATTAAAGAAAAAATATAAAGTCCAAGTGTGCTTTTATGGAAATTAAACAAAATAAATATGACAAAATTAAATTTATTCTGACATTAAAAAACATTTTTATGTTACATTTTTTGAGTTATGCATTTTAGAATTTGTAAAAAATGAGTTAAAAAATAAAAAAGACAAAAAAGTTATCTTTTTATATATATATAGATACCTTCTTAGTAGGATTTAGTAAATTTGGCAGGTCCTGGCACAAATGTGTTAAATTATTTCATTCTGTGTTTATGAGAAACATGAGGCTGATGTGTCCTAGCAATTTCTTTAATGTTTGGGCATATATTTGAAAGGCAAACTCTCATTTCCTTGTCAATACATTAAAGAATTCCTCTCTTTTTACTCTTAATTGTGTTGAGTGCAGAAAACCCCCACCACACATATCATCTTAACTTTACACCAAACAAAGGATAGAAGAAACTGGCCTCCAGTCTTTCCAGGGATCATGGGGGGTAGTGTAAATAGTCCAGCAGCACAGATTAACAACCTTTTGCAACCTAATCAGGCAAGTGAGGTGGGGGATTGGGCAGACTGTCAACTTACAGCCAATTCCCCACACCTCTGTCCCCCAAAAATTTAAACTATAAAATCCCTGTTGGTTTTTGGTCTCCAACAGGCACATATTTCTCTGGAATATCATAGGGTGCACCTGGAAATCTTCTAGGGCACACAAGTGTGCCCTGGCACACACTTTGAGAACCACTCCCATAGGGTAACCAATAACTGTTTCTTGTATCTACAAGCCTGCTTTTAATGTGGACTAATTTAAATTATACAACTAAATGAATGAATTGTGTGTTACATACAAACATAACATTAACAAATAAATGCTTAGATAAAATAAAATGTCTCTATAGAGGCTAAAGTAACAGCTTGCTCTTTCTAGGAGGCCATTAGAATGTTTTCATCTCATATGAGGTTATGAAGGGTCAAGTTTGCAGTTTAATTTTTATTCATTTTAATAACTCCATGTTTAATATTTTCCACTTTGGGGGGCATTTGATGAATGTGAAGGACTATACAATCACCCGTTGTTCTGAGTAGAAAATACTAGGAGTCAAAGAGAAGTGAGAAGAAGAAATGGAAGAATGTATAAGAGAACCAACAGGAATTAATGAATTCTTCTCTTTGACAGTCAACTGTATTTATTTTGCCTCTGAGTGAACTCACAGCTTCCAAAATTGTGTTAAAAAATGTTGAATTAATTTCTTCCTTGATAATGAAACCCTGCTGTGTGCCCAGTTAATTTCCTCGGTTCTTTTATAATGAAGGCCAGGGGCTCTGTCTTTTAAATTTATTTCTATCTGCAAATTCTGTATTTTCAGAAAGGTACTTAAAATGTAGGAAAAACTTGCTTATTCATTCATTTACTTCAACTTAGCCTAAAAGAGTAAGCTTAAAATTCTTATTTATCTAAAGTGTACTTAATATTAAATGTGGTGACCAATAAAATGAGAATATGGCTTAATTTTTTCTCATATTTTTACCCCCAGAACTCTTACTGGAGAGAATTCTCTTATATAAATTCACTAAATACATAGTTTTCTATTGCCAGCTGGATCTATTATGCCTTAGCTGCAAGTCAGTATTTCATTTTGCCTGTAATGCATGCAGGCAAAAAAACTGCACTCAGATAATGTTAAATTTTCATACACTTAAAATCAAGGCTTGAACCAACTCTTCTAAAAATATATTCCTAATTCATTAGAGTGATTGAAAAAGAAGAATGTAAAGTTAGAGAGAGAGAAAAAAGTAACCAAATTCAAAAACATTTTAGTAAAATTCACTGTCTTGAATGAAAATAATTCTGCCCACTTAAGTTGGTCTATTTCTACCTTGTGAATGTGCAAAATCAGATTATTTTCATTCTGTTACTCTTTTTACTCCCAAAAATATTTTTGGCTCTTAAATTTTGTTTGTGTGTGTGTGTGTGGAAATAATTCATTTCTCTACCTTGGAAAGTTTTTAAATGTTAACTTTTTCTGCCTGGCTCATCCTTACAGTAATTTATTTCAATTCACTTCAACAAAAGCATATTGTCCCTCCCAGTGTACATAATGCACTAAGTGACGAGAATACAATGATGAATAGAATGAATCCCTGTCCCGAAGAAACTTGCATTCCAGTGAGAAATATAGCCATATAGCCATGGAAACATCATAATTCAGTTCAGTTTAGTTACCGAAATGCAAATGAGAAAGAACAGAGAGCAGCAGGCCAAGGTGGATTCCTGAAAAGCTCACATTTAAGGGACAAAAGGAAGCCAGAGATCACCAACAGTCAGAGAGAATGACCCGAAGAAGGGATTGGGTAAGAGGAGAAAGATGCCGCAGAGGGAATTAGCACAGTTTTAATGAAGGGGGGACAGCTCAGCCAGGTCAAATATCACAGAGATTTCCTGCCATACATGACTCTCACCATCCATAGGTTGTGGCAATAAGACTGCTGTCGATAGCTTCTTACTAACAACTGTTCCCCAGATGGTGGAGACATCGTCGTATAGCTTCCAGTTGGGGTGAAATGTAAGACATCAGAGTTAAGGTGTGTGATCATAGATGCTGACCGATCTTTCCAAAAGCTGGATCAGGAAGGAAAATAAAACAAAAGAATTATGAGGGATATTATCTGCATTAAGGCTCAGAATTCGGTGTGTCAAATGTTCAGGGGAAATTGTACTGTTATTCTGTTATTCCCTCCTGAAATGGTCTCCAAACGTCGATGAAAATATTTTAGGCAGATAAGTAGCCTCTCTGGCTGTCCTGAGGGAAGAGTAAGGGGATCAGGAGAAAGGGGACAAGAGAGCCACCATGCATAACCTCTTTGCTGGCTCTAATTGAAAGAGCGCATCCCCGACCATGTTAGTCAGCATCACAGCCTGACAGAGGAGGGTGACACATCAGAGTTGGGCAGCAGGAAGGGATGTCTGACCTAGAAAAACTCTTCACAGAGGGGAAGTCTAGGACAGGCAGTAACCAAACTGCTTACTTAGTCCCAATGGCTGCAAATGCTGACCCGGGGGAGAAAGGTCCTCAGACTACATTCCACTTCTTTCTGTCTGTATCTCTCCCACTGTGCTGAATTACTTATAGTCGTGGACCCTTTCTAATTTATCTTCACTTCTTCATCGTTTTTATACGATAAGAAAGTGAGCATAAGTTGTTTAGTACTTATATTTTACAGCTAGGATTAAACTGCTTGTCTGATGTGTTAACAGGATGTTACCCTCAAAATAAATTAATTTAACTTGCATACTGTTATTAATAAGATACCATATGGTAGAGTTTGGCTAGACAAATTAGCAGTTATTTTAAAGGTTGAAAAAAAATCCTTAAAAATAAGCCTTGCTGATATAAAAATGGGTGACATTAATGAGCCTTTAACCAAAGAACAGAAAAGAATATCCATTAAAAACAAAAAGACATAAATACTGCTTTTGGCTTAAGGAAGTAATAATAAATAGGTAAGGTTGATTAAGTGCTTAGTATGTCCTAAGGTCTTTTATTAAACTTCCACTTAATAATTCTCATAGTCATCATAATAACCTGAGGTAGATATGACTTTATCTCGATTTATAAAAGAAGTAATTAAAGCATGGAGTAGTCAAGAATTATACTTAAATCCATGAGACTAATCAATGGAGCAAAATGGAGCAAAGCTCAGACCATTTAGTTCCAAAGCCTACAAAACAAAGCAATATATCAATAGAGTTAAACACATGAGCATTATAAATAAAATTACTTGGAGGGTGCTTACTAGTAATGTTCAACCAGAAATTATATACAAGTCCGAAGGCCTGAGACCCAGCAGAGCTGATGATGCAAATTTTAGTCTGAAGGCTGCAGGCTTGGGACTAGGGTCTAGCTGATGTTTCACTCTGAATCTGAAGACAGAAAAAGACCAGTGTTCCATCTCAGGAGTCAGACAGAAGTTTCTTCTTGCTCAGCCTTCTTGTTCTATTCAGATCTTTTATTGATTGGATGAGAGCCATGCTCTTAAGGGAAGACAATTTGCTTATTTAGTCTAAAGTGTTAATCTCAGGAAGAAGTACCCTCCCGAACACAACAGAATAATACTTGGCCAAATACCTGGGCACCTTGCAGCCTAGTCAAGTTGACACATAAAATTAGCCACCACAAATACATAGTAAATATTCATTTATGTAATTTCAGATAAAAAATAATCATGGCATGTTCTAACACTTTCTTCTTGTAGCCAATAAAACATTTTGCCTTTACAGTACTCCAGAAACATGTATACTGTGCTAGTCCACTGTTCAACAACTGTCACAGTAGAGACTGTGATGTGTTATTGATGAAGTAGGAGGAAGAGCAATGGAGGAAAATAGTACTTGGAAATTAGTGAAAAGGGACAGCTTTGAAAGCTTATAAACATCTAGCTTGAAAAAATGTCATAAGTTTCCTCACTGCATGACAGAAAACAACAACATGAAGAATTTGGGATATATAATAAAAATAATTATTGTATCAGAGATTGTGCAGAGAATATGAACCATAGAGAAAAACATGCAGCATTATTTAGTCTAGATTAGAAAGTTTGGTCAATAACCTGACCTAAAGGAAAAGGGCGAGGAACCATAATTACTTAAAAAGCTGGTACTAGAGATGCTAGGTACCTTAAATGAATCTCATCATTCATGTTCTGTGGATTTCTTTAAACAAGTAGGACCCATTAATTAAGGTGTCACTGGACACGGAAGAGCAAAATAAATTAAAGGCAATGGGGTCAGTAGATAAAAGCTAAGCTAAACGAGAGAAAGGAGGACCAAAATCAAAAATTAAATATGGAGGAAAAATCTAAAGTTAAAGGGACTTAACAAAAGGGATAATAACTTATATAAATATAGTTAAAATAAACATAAAATAATAGCACTTTTAGGTAAAGGACTGATGCAATAATTCCTACTCTTCCATTGTGACTATTTGGTATTTGACTACCATGTACTGATTTGAGCAGAGAACTACATTCAACATTGTGAGGAACTAAGAAATGTAGAGTATGTTATTTTGGTTCTCATAATTTTTTTATTTCACATAATTAGAAAAAATAAAAAG
The DNA here is from genome assembly GCA_037038555.1 of Rhynchonycteris naso. NCBI lineage: Eukaryota > Metazoa > Chordata > Mammalia > Chiroptera > Emballonuridae > Rhynchonycteris > Rhynchonycteris naso. The sequence continues at coordinate 203,077,342 of CM072999.1, forward strand.
GATCACCTACATAATTAGAATATAATTAGGTTGTCGGTAATAATAGCTGAGTACTGAGAGTATCAAATAAGGAGGGAGCGAATTCGTGGAAAGGAAATTATTTAACTAGGATTGGAAGAAATTAGCTGAGAGTAGGGGTAGAAGTCATAGCATAGAGCTGTTACTCTGATTATTAGATGGATCAGCTGAATACATGAGACAAATTATCATTAACGCATACTTATATCCAACATATAATTCAGGCTCAATGAACTGAAAGAAAGACTCCTTTGGGGTTGGCAGATATAAACTAGACTTTAGAATAAAGTGCAAGAATACATGCTTTGTCATCTCACCCCAGCAGGATATTGGTGTCCCTCTGCTTATTTGGGTCACCAGACAGATAAAAGGGAAAAGTTAAATAAAATTATGGGTTGGTTGTTAGGTTTAATAGTAGCTTGGATACAGTGGAAGAGAGACTACGCTGATTTGAGGGTCGGATTGAAATATCTACAATTAAGCATGGATAGTTTTAAAGAGTGGAATCTATAGAAAATGGATGGTATTGATGACGGATTATAAGATAAAGCAAATGTGTTCTAACTGGTGGAGTGAGGTCCTGAGAAGGGACAGCAGCAAAAGATAAGGAGATAAAGATAGACCTCCGGGAGCAAGTCACAGGCCATTTAGCCTGCCCAGAGTGGAAACCGCAGCAAAACATTGTCTATGTGTTCCTTTTTTTTTTATTATTATCAGAGCACAAATTAGAAGGGTGTAAAAACCAAGATATGTATTAATTAATTTAAATTAATTAATTAAAAACCAAGATATGTATAATTATATAGAACAGTGAAAAGAAGAAAGGAAGAGAGAGTGGGAGGAATGGAAAGAGAGATGGAAGGCAGGCAGGCAGGCAGGCAGGAAGGAAGGAAGGAAGGAAGGAAGGAAGGAAGGAAGGGGAAGCCCATGAACCAGAAGAAGTAAGGGAAGGCAGTGACAGTCCTAAAAAATTGCCAAGAGTGATGTTTTCTTTTCTCTTTCATTATCTCTGCCCTCCCTACCATTCTCTAATTTCTGTGTGATCCACGTGCCTGGATCCCTCTCTTCCTCTGAAGATCATCTCGCTGTCATTGATTTTATTTCTCCTTGTAACAGACCAGTGCACCTTTCATAGCTCCAGTTTAATATCCATTTCTAGTTCAGGAATACAGCTAGCATGTCTGAGCCACAAATCCTGACTGACAAGAACGCAGGTGTTACTAACCCAACTATGGCTGCAGTGTGCATGGGTCCAGTATCAGGCTGCCCAGTCAGCGGTGCTTAGAAAAGCAGACTCCCAGGAGGACACCGGCATTTCTCTAAAAAGAAATGTGAGAATTGGAGGGAAATGATGACCAGAGGGAATATTTTGCATTGTTGATAGATCTTTGTCTAACTACAAATGTTAATTAAATAAAAGAGCATCCCCTTTTCAAAAAAAATTATAATTTAGAACAATTAGTTGAGAATATTTGAATTTCACTTTCTGAGAAATTTTTACTTGGCATTGTATGGAATAGCCATATATACATATATATATATATATATATATATATATATATATATATATATATATATATATATATCTTATTGAATCTTTGTTATATTTAATTAATATTTTAACTAATATGAATGTGAGCCAGCATCTTTAATATTGGCTTTTTTAAAGAGAACCAGAAAAATGTGTTTTTGTGTGTTTTTTATGCAAGTATAATACTTCAGAACACATTAATAACTCTGTTATATATACTATATATATTTAAATCCGTGCAGAAAACATACAGCAAAAACACTAATATTACACTAGAATTTTAACAAAAAGAGACTGCTAAATTTCTTGAGTTACTCCTGACCCAAAATGGATTCTTTATAAGCAAAATTATATATGCTTTATGAATGTTGGCTAAAAAATTCAAAATTTCCTGGATGAAAAATTGGATCATCATTGTTTTACAACTACAGATTTTCCTGTTTATCTTATATCCCATTCCATCAGACTCCATATTTATTTTTTCATTTATTTATTTATTTATTTATTTTTTTTGCTAAAAGCAAGGATGACTGATTAACGGTGCTAGCAGGAAAATGTTTTCCTTCTGGAATTTAATTAGTTTGACTTTAACTCAAGAAAAGAGATTCAGCTAGCTGTCAGCTCCTCCTTGGATCTCTAGCTAATTAAAGCTCCGAGGAAGCCTATTAAAATTGTTAAAAAGCCAAGCCCCCTTCAAAACATCTCCAACAACGCCATACAAGGAGTGATGGCGATTTTATTGCTCACATATCTTGTTTATTGTGTTGGTGTGGAAAATGAGCCAAGATATGCCATCTATTTAACTCTTCCTTTTTTCCCCTTTTTCTTCTCTTTTTTAATGCTTGAAATACATCAACATTGGATGCATAGTGCTTTTATTAAGCTGATATATATTTTGATAAAACAGATGTAGCCAGAGGCGGATTTAACAGCGGGCGCCCTGGTCCTGACTTCTGAAGGGCCCAGCAAAACCCTAGCTGTACACTGTTTTCTAATGTAAGGGGCGCAATATTTTCTTCTGTGCCAAGGGCCTCAACCAACCTTAATCCGCCTCTGGATATAATCACAATTTAGAGTTCCCCCGCCCTGGGACAGTGGCCAAAATTTCTTTTGCATGTCTATGCTTTCAGAATACTGGTTATTGCTCTTATGAAAACACCTGTTAAAACTCCAAATGGAAATCATTTCCCTGAGTTTTCCTATTCAAGCCATTGCCAATGTGATCATTGGGATCTGCGAAGCTCTGAGACAGGACATTATCTAGAGGGGGCTTTTATGTGTAAAACTTATTAAAGAAATAAAAGGAGCTATTGTCCATGATTAATCCTATACTCTAAAAAGAAATCTTAGAAAAATAAGGCTTACTCAGTCTTCATATGTACATTTTATAATAAGGAGTTTGTTCTTTAATAGAAATGTCTGGTTTGCCCCGTGAGAAATAATGTGACAATCTCTATAGTAAAGATAAAAATATATCAAGAGTCAAAGTCACACACAAACACACCCACAGAGTTTTGCTTTGTGTTGGGCTGTCCGCTACCTACCTGCCTTAGGGACGTTGAGAATGTGTCTTTGTCTTTGTACTTGCAGTGCCCCAACTTCATTGTTCGCACCACGACTCTAAATTGATTTGTATGAGAAGCTTTCCCGTCTCCAGTGTTCCCTGCTGGACGGTTGCTATGACTTTGAGATATTGCAGCTCTCTTTCTCTCTCAACTTACCACCACATGAGCTGCATTGTCTCTGGAAGGAGAAGCAAAATTCATAAACTAGCACATTAGGAAGGAGACTGTAAAACACTTTCTGGCAGGAGGAATTCATTTCTATTTAGAGTGGCACCTGGAAACCAATGCTTAATGTTTCAGCAATGAAAATACCAATATATTTTTCTGGAAAAGACAATCAAACTGTCCCCAAGAATGCTAGCCAAAACTTTTACTTATTTATAACTCCATGTAAATCATTGCATTATTCCTAGTAGAGGCATAAGTATCAAAGTAGCAGGTTCATAAATGTTGTTTAATAAAGTAGCCTAGGCTCGGTGTCCTTACTAAATTAATGTATCATATTTTATTTTGAAATTTGTTTGAAGAATAAGCTTCTAATTTAATTTAAGAGGATTACATTTGGGAGTCAGTAGTTGCAAATTATATAACATTATGTACACAGAGGATTTTATAAGAAGAGAGGCAATGTTCTCAAGATTCTCAAAAAACACTTTGTTTAGGACTTTTTGTTGTTTTGTAGCATTATTTCTTTGCATGAAACAGAAACCCTATTCACAATCGCTTAATTGCAAAGAGATAACATTTTATTTAACAAATCAAGAAATGGGAGAAGCAGTAGTGACCAGCCACAGGGAGGGCTGGTGCCAGAGACTTCAACTTTTTTCTCTCTCTGCCATATCACCCCAACCTCTCACTCTGTATATTGCTTGTCCTAGAAAATCTGAGCTCAAAGTTTTATAGAATTTCATTCAATAAAATAAAAAAGCAACCCTTTCCTCCTATATCCAGTTTTTTAAAAGTCCCAGTGAAGATTTCTATTAGTTTCGTCTGGATCATTTATTCCCTACCCCCAATTTGGCAAGAATATCTAGAAGATGTGCAAAATCATAAATGTTCCAGACAAAGTCCAATACCAAAATAAAATTAATTGACTATTTGAAATGATGAGTGTAAGAGAAGGGGTGTGCTCTCTGGGAAGATATCCAGTTGCTATCAGTGGTGCAAATTCCAACACTCCGGAAGAATAAGTGTTAATTAAGAGGATGCTGAGACTCACAAATACAGTTATCTACAGACTGTTTTCAACCTAAATCTGGAAATTGGTTTGTAGCCATGGAGTCTAATGACTTGGATAGGAGTGACCTATGAAAGAAAGCTGGGTCTGAATGTCAGATTATTGAAAGCATAGTGAACAATTAGCGACACAAAGAAAAAATGGTGGAAGAAATAAGAGAATCAGGAGAGTGTACCATCAACGAAAGTCAAGAGTAAGATGAGTTTCAGGAAAGCAAGATAGTAAAGAGTGGTCAAATATTCCTCAAGAAATCCTCCATACTTAAATACTAAACAAAAAGTGTTAAATTCTCTTATTAGTAAGCTTTTAAGAGAGTATTTTGTTAGTGAGTGTAGGGGAAAGAAAATTAGGAGTAGAGTGAATGAGTATCTTTAAAAAGTGTGTGTGTTTATGCTGACTGGGTAAGACTTTTCCCCCCTGAAATTACACAGCCATGAAGAAAAATTGGTAAATGGGAGGGAATTTGAAAATAAAAGAATTTAAGAAAGAGAAATTAGGAAATTTAAGGCAGAGATTTTAGTAAGTAAAAGAGAGAAAATTTCAGTCAGAAATGAGAGACTACATATTAAAGAAAGCATTATCAGTACAGCAAACACTGTAAAATAAAAGAAGAAATTCAACCAAGAGAACAGATAAGAAGGTGAATGTTGAAAACATGCATTTTTTCTCAAACTTAAAAAATATATTAAAATTAATAACTATCTAAAATCGATACAATATGTGAAACCACAGATATAGTCAAAGCAAAGTATCTGAAGCAGAATAAAATAAATAAATCTACGTAAAGCTGCGTGGACATCAAATGTGGTGAGGAAAGACACACTAGTTACGAGAGAATCACAGGCCCAGATACAGAATCTGAGGAAAAACAAAACGAAACAAATATATTCAGTGAGGATTTTGCACTCTACACACCTAAAGTTAAGGACAAACATGAAAAAAAAAATGCCAGGTTAAAATAACAATGACAACATTAAAACTAAAGAACTCTAGCAAGAAATTTAAGAAATAAAAGTGAAAATAAAATAAATTCTAGGGCAGTCTACAAGGCATGAATAAATAGAATGGATGGGAATGATTAGAGCAAATCCAAACAAATACTGTCTATGTAAACCACAATATAGAAAATAGTAGACAATTTGTGGGTGAGAGGTAACAAGAAGCTGTTTTAAATTATTGTAAAATTAAATGATAAAAAGGAAAAAGATATATAAATTTATGATAGTTCTTATAGAATTCAAAATGAATAAAACTATTTTTCACTAAGTATATAGACTAAGAAAATATGTCACTAAGTTTATTGTGCTTACCTTTGCTAACAGGACTAAACACTATCGGTTACTTTTGTTTTTACATTTTTTGTGCATATCATACTTCTGTAATAAATTGTAATTTTTAAATTAAAAAGTACATTTATCATATATTTTGGTCAAAAGTTTACCAATCTCGGTGATATTTCTATCAGGAGCTCACTGTTCTATGTTTTTACATTCTTGTTGCTATTTCCCAAAGAATAGCAAACATTTTTTTCGTGTAAGAGAGATTGTGATCGAGTCCCCCAGGAAGCCGAAAGCTATATAAATTTCTCTGAAGAACATACAGGTCATTGTGGAAATGGTGCTTTTCCCAAACTGACTGTGATGGTTAAACCAAAATCAAAGGACATGTTATTTTTTTTCTTTTTCTTTTTACAGGGACAGAGAGAGAGTCAGAGAGAGAGATAGACAGGGACAGACAGACAGGAATGGAGAGAGATGAGAAGCATCAATCATCAGTTTTTCGTTGCAACATCTTAGTTGTTCATTGATTGCTTTCTCATATGTGCCTTGACCACGGGCCTTCAGCAGACCGAGTAACCCCTTGCTCGAGCCAGCGAGGACACAGTATTTCTGATAGACCACTCACCCTAAAATCTGATAGGGAAGGGCTAAGCATAACGATTATTATTATCAGTCATGATTATTTGCAGTCACATTTTAAACTAAAATGTCAATTATCGCGCATATTTATTTGTGGATTGACTCATGAGGTCATATGCCATGCATCAAAATTTGGAAAATGCTACTTTTAATATAGAAAATAAACGTAACATTGAACTAATACGTCAACATAGGTGTTACTAGACAATGAATGGCAAACTGCTGATTCATTTTGATGCAAACATGTAATTCCTTCATCTTTAATTAGATTTCTCAAGCTGAAAGGAAGCTTACTGGAGGGAGGGAGTTAAAAATAAGTAAGCTAATCACAGAGCCACCGTAGTTACATTGGCTTGGTAATATTGATTGATGGTGGCAACTATGATGAATGTATTGTTACTGATCACTGATATCTGAAGCTTTCATTGATGCAGTTTCTTCACATTGTGAGGTTTAACCAGCCTGTGTGCAACTCTGCCCCTCCTGCCCATCGCAGTGTGGTTTCTTCTTTATATCCTTAGTTGTCCTGTCCAGCTAGATTTCAGGCAGTTCTGAATGACAGTTTTTCTGTAGTTCAGTTGTACTTTTGATGTGGTTGTGAGAGGATTTGTATTTACCTACTACACCAACATCTTGACCAGAACTTTCCAATTATTTTTCTGTTATGGCTTTCAAACTTAATTCTACCGTGGCCAGAATATTCACTGAATAATTTTAATCCTTTGAAATTTACTGACAATTCTTTATAGCCCAGAATATTATCTATTTGATTAAATGTTCTATGTTATTTTGAAAAACATGTGTATCTTGAGGTGTATTGGGTATAGAGTTTCCTATATGTCACTTGTATCAAGTTTATCTATCATGTTGTTAAAATATTCTCTTGGGTGGGGGAATAAAGGGCATAAAGGAAGGACAAATATATATCCCACATAGATGAGATATAAAACTGAGACTCATGGACATAAAAATAAGTGAAGTGGTTACCAGGGGGAAGAGTTGGATGCGGGAAGAGAGTAAGGACGGACAAATATATGGTGACAGAAAATAATTTAACTTTGGGTGATAGGTATGCAACAGAATCAATGGTTCAAATGCTATACAGTTGTTCACCCTGAAACCTATGTACTCTTATTGATCAATGTTACCCCATTAAATTTAATTCCTAAATAAAAAATTCTTTTACCTCAAAAAAAAAATTGTGAGGTTTGTCTGCATATATGCAGGATACCTTTCTGTGCAGCAATAAATGTAGGTTTCAAAATAACAAAGTAGCAAAATAAGAGCATTTAAAATAATTTTTAGGTCATATTTGTGGTGTTGACATGCATCTTGGATAAAGACCGAGTTAGAAAATGAAGATAGCATTGGGATTTGGTCCTTCCTAAACATGTCAAATTGTTAAAATCAAAAAGTAATCCATGCCTGACCAGGCAGTGGCGCAGTGGGTAGAGCATCAGAGTGGGATGCAGAGTACCCAGGTTTGAAACCTCAAAGTTGCCAGCTTGAGTGCAGGCTCATCTGGTTTGAGCAAGGCTAACCAGTTTGAGCCCAAGGTTGCTGGCTTGAGCAAGGAGTCAGTCTGCTGTAGCCCCCCTCGTCAAGGCACATATGAGAAAGCAATTGATGAACAACTAAGGTACTTCAGTGAAAAATTGATGTTTCTCATCTCTTTCCCTTCCTGTCTGTCCCTATCTGTCCCACTCTCTGTTTCTGTCACACACACACACACAAAAAAAGTAATCCACATTAAAGAGCTTATTTTGAAAACTAGAAAGATATGGATTGAAATTCTATTTCCTGGTGTGGTAATATGATTTTCATTAGAAAACTATAGGAAATAAAATTTTGAGGAAAGATATCAGTTATGAACAAATTTAAATGTAGGTGCAATTTTCTTCCTTACGGCTCCAAACAATTACTTAAAACTCAGTTATTATGTCATGTGGAGCAGTCAACAGAAGGAAAATGCTATTAAGAAAAAGTTACATGTTATGAATTTGTGTGTAAAATTACTTGTCCAGATGTTAAACTATATAAAACAATGTTTTCCTGCATTCTAACAGTTTTATTTAACCTCAAATAAATACATAACATGATTCCCATTGTCTTTAAGAAACATTATAGAAATAGCAAAACAGTCCAATTTACTTCCAAATAGAAAATTTCACAAAATTTGCTGACTGAATATACAATGTATTTTAGCAAAATTATGAAAGAATTGTGATGAGAAAAATCTGAGAATAACCAAAACATCAACAGTTTTGGAAAGTTATTCTAAAATGCAGTTTCATGAAAAACAAATCTCAGTTACATGGAGGAAGCATCAGAATTTAATGGGACAAAATTCGGACTAGAAATATAAAGATCCGGGATGTTGTCTCAGCTCACTTTACAAGAGTGTAACTTCCTCAGTTTGCATTTTCAGGAGTACTCCAACCTAGTTCCAATTTACTAATATTCATATTTTTTTTTTGCTAGTATGTTTAAAAAATTTTAATATATATTAACTTTAAAGTATATATTGATAAATATTATATTAAATAATATACAGTGGTACCTTGAGATACGAGTTTAATTTGTTCTGTAACCGAGCTCATAAGTCAGTCAACTCATATATCAAACAAATTTCTCCCATTTAAAATAACTGAAATAGATTTAATCCATTCCAGCCCTGCAAAACATCTCCAAACCATCCTAAAATATGAAAAAATGCACATTTTTTAATTAAGAAACACACATTTATACTTTACCAATGCATAAAAAATATATGAAATAAAAGAAAGAAGAAGTGTTATTTAGTACTGTATTCTTACCTTGGAGACAGACGAGTGAGGCTAACGAAGGTGAATGGCAGAGGAGGAAAGAGGGAGGAAGGGATGCAGGCACTGTAGACACGTAAACTAAAACTGCACTTTCTCAACACTAAATGTAAACTAAAACTGCATTTTCTTTACTTTAACTAAAACTAAAACTGCACTTTCTTTACTTAAAATGAAACCACAAAAACTTAATTGTAAAAAAAATTCACTTTCTTAACTTTAAACTTAACCTAAGCTGAACATTATGTATTTTTCATTTAATCATCACCTGTTTTTGCCTTTTTAGCTGCACTTTCGACACTTCCACTTGCAGGACTTTTGAATAAAAATCTATTCAAAGAGGTTTGCTTTTGCTTGTCTTTTTAAATGTTACGGAAATGTGACAAACAAGTGTCATTAAAAAGTGCTGAAGCACGACCAGTTGAAACTTTTTCTAGGTGTTTCTTTTCAATGAAACTTGAAAGCTTCTCCCATATTGCCAGTACAGTGTATGTCTTTAATTTCACTTTTAGAAATCACTTCCTCCGGACTCTACCTCCTCCTCACTACTAATCTCTTGCAGAAGCTCTGTATATTGTATCATCTGTAGCTCCTTCAGCTCCTCAGTTGAGAGTTCCTCCTCATGTTCCTCGACGAGCTCATTTACATCACCCTCATCTACCTCCAGACCCATCGACTTTCCGAGGGACACAATCTCCAATGCTTCTACTTTGGTCTCGGTCTCTGATTTGAATCCTTCAAAGTCCGTCTGCAACAACATCAGGCCATAACTTTTTCCATGCCGAGTTCAAGGTTCTTCTTGTAACCTCTTGCCATGCCAAGTCAATAATGCGTAAACATATCACGATGTTGTAGTGACCTTTCCAAAACTCTCAAAGGGTTAGAATTGTATTCTCAGTCAACTCAAAGCAGTGGTGGAACAAGTGCTTTGTGTAAAGCTTTTTAAAGTTGGAAATGACCTGCTGATCCACAGGTTGAAAGACTAAAGTCGAGTTGAGTGGGAGGTAGAGGACTTTCAAAAATTTGAACTCATCAAGAATGTCATCTTCAAGACCAGGTGGGTGGACTGGAGCATTTTCAAGGATTAGTAATGCTTTCATCAGGAATTTATTTTCTTGAAGGTATTTCTTCACTGCAGGACCAAAGACGAGATTTACCCATTCAGTAAAAAACTGCCGCATAACCCATGCCCTAGCATTGTTGCGCCACATAACCTGCAGTTTTTCTTTAAGAATCTTGTGAGTCTTAAAGGCTCGAGGATTTTTGGAATGATACCCTAGCAGTGGCTTTACTTTACAGTCGCTGTTAGCATTTGCACACAATGCAAGAGTCCTTCATGGGTTCTCCTTTGCGGTGATGAAAGTCCTCCGGGGCCTCTTTTCCCAAAACAATCCTGCTTCATCACAGTTGAACACTTGTTGGGGGATGTAGCCTTCCTTTGTGATAAGCACAGCAAAACATGCAATGTACTCCTCAGCTGCCTTAACATCAGCACTTGCAGCTTCACCATGCCTCACCACCGAGAGGATGCCAGATCTCTTCTTGAAATTTTCAAACCAGCCATGACTTGCCTTAAACGTATCTTCTGCTGCCTCTTTTGAGGTTTATGGTTCTTCCTTCTTCAAGTCGCCATAAATAATACGTGCCTTTTCACATAATACAGTCTCGATCACTGTATCTCCTGCCAGCTCTTTCTCTTTCACCCATACCAGCAGAAGCTTCTCCATTTCTATATGGATATTTGTTCTTAAATGGGACAGCATTGTAGTTCCTTTCACTGGATTTGCACTTTTAATGGCATCCTTTTGTTTAAGGATGGTACAAATTATAGATGTATTACGGTCGTACAGCCTTGCCAGTTCAATCACTCGTACACCACACTCAAGGTTTTCTATTATTTTTTGCTTTACTTCTATCGAGATCATTCTCTTCTTCTTTTCACCACTGTCCTTTACACTCACTTTCATTGGCCTCATGATAGCCCACAAAAAAAGTTAGTGAAAAGTGCAAAAATGATTCAAGAACGAGTACAGTGCACATGATTCTACTTGATTCTGCGAGTAACACGTGAGAAAAAATGAGATGCTGGTACTGTGCTGCTGATACTGGACCCGTGAGCCAACACACCAACTAGCGGCAGCTTCACAAATCATGACTTGTAATTCAGAATTTTGCTCAGATCTCAAACAAAAATATGGATCAAGTTGCAGTTCGTATTGTAAAAAATAAATTGTATGTTGGTCTGCTTGTATCTCAAGGTTCCACTGTATAACATGTTATGTATCATAATATATATAAATTAGTATATAATATGTTGATATAATGCATGGAACTATATATCATGTAATTATATGTAATTACAATATTATATGTAAAAATATATTACTATATTCTATGTAATATAAGTTATATTGTATATTATTTAATAATGCAAAAAGAACAAACAACATAAACAGATAAAAAACAAACACAACTTAGGAAAGTATAAAAGTGAAATGATTCGATCAGTGAAAATGAAATTAGTAGGATAAAGAATAGTTTAGTTTTCAATGAGTGGTTGTTTTTTAGTGTGTTTTATAAAACAAATATGATGTTGATTAATCAGGAAAATCAGTTATCAGAAATTATTTAAGAAAACTTTTGTATAACTCATATACTTATTTATGTTATACAATACTTATTTATGTTATTTATGTTATATTAAACTTATTTAAGTTATATTAAACTTATTTATGTTATATTAAACTTATTTATGTTACATTAAACATATGTTAAAAAAATAAGTCAATTTATTCTCGTAAATCTCTATATTGTTAGGTCAACAGAATGTTAAATCTACAATGTTCTTCATTGCCACACCCAGCCAACTGTCATATACTGAGCAATGCCAAATTGAAAGTGATTATTATATAATAATACTCTATATATTATTTTTGAGCTCGTAAACAGTTTAAATTGGTGGAGGAAATAGTCTTATTTACAAATAGACTTGGTTTTGCAGAACATGGAGGCAGCATGTCTTATGTATAATACACACTTATGTTTAGGTATAGCAATTATTCCAGCAGAATTAACATTAACGTCTACCTATTCTATTTACTCAGAGAGTGAATAAGTATAGCTTTCTCTATTTATGGTCGTATATACTTCAACTTGTAGAATGTTCCTGACACACTGAGAGATATGCTCTTTTGAACTTGATTACAATAAAGATGAGAATTTACAACATCTATTGATTTTTTCCACTCATATGTAAGTTTAATATATTTATCATTAATAAGTATAATTCTAACATACAAAATTAATTTTAACAAGATTAATAATCTCAGTCACCCCAATGTTGATCAATATCCTTTTGAATTAAACACTAATTATCTCAAAAATCAATTTTATGTCATGATTACCTCACAATAACTATTAAATTTTGTAAGAATTCAAGGAATTTCTGATATCATGTTATTTTACATATACATGAGTGGCCTCAATCTTCAGATAAAAAATATCCCCAGATGATTACATAAATTTATGTATTGTAAAACAGCACTTTTTGAAATTAGCTATTAGCAGAATAAGTTTTTTGACTGTAATTTCATTACCTATACACCACGTTTGTTGCATTCTAAGTTTGTTAAGAGTAATCTGCCCTTGCATGAGTTGACTTCTTAAAAAAATATGATAAGAGTATTTATAACTGGGAACAGATAATTTAAAAGAGGATTCAGCCTGACCAGGCGGTGGCGCAGTGGATAGAGCGTCGGAGTGGGATGCGGAACACCCAGGTTCGAGACCCCGAGCTTGCCAGCTTAGGCCCAAGGTCGCTGGCTCCAGCAAGGGGTTGCTCGGTCTGCTGAAGGCCCGTGGTCAAGACATATGTGAGAAAGCAATCAATGAACAACTGAGGTGTTGCAACGGCAACGAAAAACTAATAATTGATGCTTCTCACCTCTCTCTATTCCTGTCTGTCTGTCCTTATCTATACCTCTCTCTGACTCTCTCTGTCCTTGTAAAACAAAACAAAACAAAAACCCCAAAAAACAAAGTAAGACATTTCTTTTAAAAAAAAAAACAAAACAAAAGAGGATTCATGTTTTGACCCCAAAGCTCTTTTTCAAGTACCAAAGTAAATTAGAAATAGAAATTAGAGAAGAGAGCAAGCAGGAGACACCTGTCTGAAACAGTGGGAAAGAAGAATGGCTGTTAGTCATATAACAACGTCTGTAGAAAATTTAGGAAAGGAATTGTGAAAGTTTGCATGTTAGTGAGAAAAAGGGCAAGAAAAAATAAAAATAAAGAATAATAGGGCCCTGGCTGGTTGGCTCAGCAGTAGAGTGTCAGCCTGGCATATAGAAATCCTGGGTTCGATTTCTGTTTAGGGCATGCAGGAGAAGCGGCCATCTGCTTATCCAGTCCCTCCCCCTCTCTTGCCCTCCATAGCCATGGCTCATTCAAGCAAGTTGGCCCGGGTGCTAAGGATAGCTCCATGGCCTCACCTCAGGAGCTAAATTAGCTTGGTTGCTGAGTAACAGAACAATGCCCCAGATGGGCAGAGCATCACCCAGTAGGGGGCTTGCAGGGTGGATCCCAGTAGAGGTGCAAGCAGGAGTCTCTCTGCCTCCCTGCCTCTAACTTAAAAAAACAAAGAATAATAGAATTATTGTTGTCTAAGGTAAAACATAGTAAATAATACAAATAGTTTCAGGATGTTATGAATGACATAGATATAAATTTAATTCTACATGACACTGCTACTTTAAATAGCTTTCAAAATGTCTCCTTTAGTAGTTCAAATAACTAAACTAATGTGACCCATGTACCATTGTCTCATTTATTATATTAGAATGTTAGTGGTATCTAGAATAGAGGGTGCAATGAGCAGAAATATGTGAAAATGTTTTAAATTAAAAAGTACCATGATTGTAAGCTATAATCAGCATGACTCAAAATTTATCAGAAAAAACATTCGTTTCCTGGAAAACAGTAAAATTAGAATAAATATCTAGACTATTATTAGAACAGATACTTATTTTTTATTCTTCTGACCTAACATACTCATTAAAAGTGAGAAATCGTTGCCTGACCAGGCGGTGGCGCAGTGGATAGAGCGTCAGACTGGGATGCTGAAGACCCAGGTTCGAGACCCTGAGCTCGCCAGCTTGAGTGCGGGTCCATCTGGCTTGAGCAAAAGCTCGCCAACTTGGACCCAAGGTCCCTTGCTCCAGCAAGGGGTTGCTCAGCCTGCTGAAGGTCCGCGGTCAAGGCACATGTGAGAAAGCAATCAATGAACAACTAAGGTGTCACAACGGCAATGAAAAACTAATGATTGATGCTTCTCATCTCTCTCCGTTCCTGTCTGTCTATCCCTATCTATCCCTCTCTCTAACTCTCTCTCTGTCCCTGTAAAAAAATAAAAATAAAGTTGTTTTTAAAAAGTGAGAAATTGTTTAAAACAATCTTTCAGTTCATTTTTTGTTTGCTTCATTATTTCTTGTTGGATCATAATTTGTTTTAATTGTTATGAAAAGATCTCTACAACACCTTACTTGGTAAAAGCTACAGGAACTCATTAATCCTTTTAGTTATTTTTTTAAGCAAGTTCCAGAAAAATTGGAAATCTATATCAAAGGTCACTTCACATTAAAGGTATTCCAATGAGTTAAAATTTCAGGGACTTACCCATTATACAATTCTTGAAGGTAAAACAGAATGGGCACTGTTCATATAAACATCTATGAGAAAATTGCCGTAGGCCTCTCTGTTGACAGTGTGCAGATTTCTTGTAAATTAACAACACAATAGAACAAACAAGGGTCAGCAGCTCTTGTTAGTATATTCATAAATGCAAAAACATTGATGACAATAATTGAGACCCTATTGTCAACATATCTTTAGCACTAATGAACTAGAATAAGAATTATCGTTGATGTAAATGACAGATAATACTGGAATCTGTTATCTGTAAAATGATGATTGCCTAGAAATTTTAGATACTTGGATGATAGCAAGCTTTGAAAAAGCTTATTGTTTTAGGAAGAGAGGTTTCTCGCTTTCACTTGGGATTGTGAGACTTCTCTAAGCCCTATAAGCACTGGTGACATTTGGAAAGGGAAGTCAACATAGCAGAATGGAAGAGCAAAGAATTGAAATAGCATCCACTCAATTGAATGACACGTATAAATAATGTACAAATAGTGAGATAGTAACATATATGCATGAGGAGAGAAAAAGTCAAAACACATCATCTATGAGTTCAAGATTTAGCCCCACCAGTCACAATCCATTGAGTTAAAGATATAATACAAAAAAATTCACCTTTGCACAATGGCAGTATCATAGCCAATGAGATTTATCCTAGGCACGATCATTGCTAATTAAAAACTTTCCCGCCCAACCTGTGGTCCCCCAGTGGGTAAAGCATTGACCTGGAATGCTGGGGTCACCGGTTCGAAACCCTGGGCTTGCCTGGTCAAGGCACATATAGGAGTTGATGTTCCTGCTCCTCCCCCCTTTTCTCTCTCCTCTCAAAAATGAATAAATAAAGGAAAAAAAAGAAAACTTTCCAAAATAATTTGAAATCCTAACCAAAGGTCCTAAATTATAAAATAAAGGCAAGCTGTCTCATTTCCAGCTTCTTTTTTATATTTCCAGGTTAGGTTTCCCATGATGGGACAGGGGCCTCAGAGAAAACACACAGAAAGTACTCAGTTTACATGTTTTACTATTTTGCAATTAAAATGTGTGCCAGACTCTCAAGCAAATGCTGACAATGACATTCGCCCAACCATGCTTTCCTTGTAGAGCAGCCGGAAGTGGCATTGTTGACGTAAACAACACAATCGTGATTATAGTTATTACTGTAATAAGCTAGCTGAGGTCAACCTGAAACAGAAAGAAATTCGTTATTGATAAATTGATAAACATGATCAAGATGAGAGAAGTCTCAGGCCTGAAATTAAGAACAAACACCAGAGAAATCTACCCACCTCCCATTTGTCACTGTCATAGTCCTGAAGCGAGCATCTCAGATTGAAGCGTTCAAAAATTTCAGGCCTCCAGACAACCCAACATGAGCTCTGCATCTCAGCCCAGAAGAAAGAGTTGTCAAAAAATAATTTTAAAAAGGACTCAGAGAGGAAAAAGAACAACACAGTACTCTGGTAGGCCAATGTCAGTTAGGGAGGTTTTGGATCCCCCTGCTGGTACCAGATGAATGGCCACAGGCACTTGAGGAGTGACTACAGTTTCTTGTTCACTTAACTTCCGGCCCCCTTCCAGTAAGTATCTGACCTCAGCTTCAAAAATGATTCTACAGTCTGTACAATTTAATCTTCTGCTCTTGACCTCACCTTGGCATTGTGTGTGTGTGTGTGTGTGTGTGTGTGTGTGTGTGTGTGTGTGTGTTTGAATGAGTCTCTGCCCGTGCCTAAAAGTACATTTTAACTGTCCTGTGGTTACCGTGTTCTGATCTCTCTCCCACTCTCCATCAGTCTGAGCTCCACACACGTCACTGAGTTAGACGATCTTTAGCCTCACTTGTCTACACCGCACAGCTTCTGACTCTGCTTGGAGAGTTCAGGTTTCTAAGTCATACCACCGCCTCGAAGGCTAAACAGCAAAATGTCTTGCCAGTGTTTGATTAGCTTGTGAATTCTCAGACCTTTCTTTTCTGGTTTCCCATGGCCTTCTTGCTTCTTACTCTGTAGCTACTAAAGGGATTTCCCCTGAATTCTCATCCCAAATCCGAATCCTGCTGTGGAAGCAGGCAAGACAGAAGTTGCCAGAAGACTGGAGCACAGCAGTCCTTCATTCAGAATTTGCAGAACTATTTATTACTGGCAGATATTCAGAAGTTTTCGTTTCTGTTAAAACTAGCTCATGACTCTTGGTTTCCTGCCAGTTTGACTTCAGGGCCAGAAATGGGGGGTGGGGAGGGTAGCTATAAAAATGAATATTGCTCCATATGTTAAAAGTCTAAAAGAACCCACAGCATCACAGACTAAATTAAATGCAAGACTTAGAACATCATGACTGTAAGAACATATATCAGACTCCCAGAGTAGATTTTTTAGGGAAAAAAATAGTTTGTTTCCATGTGTATCATTGCGACTCACCACTGTGTGGGGATGTCACCTCTGTTAGAATGACAGCTGCTTCAGCGTTTATAAACGGCACATTGTTATAGAAGTATTTTCCCCGTACATCTCCGATAGATCTTCTTCCATTTAAGGAAACATAATACCTGCCCGTCAGTCTCCCTTGGCACCTCCGTCTTGGATTGTTGTTGTCTTCTACACTATCAAACACAGCAGAAATTGCTCATGTCAGGACTTAGACATGTGCTATTGTAGCTCAGGATTAAATCATTACACAACCACCTCCCTCCGGAGCACATATCAGCTTCCAACTCCCATTATTTTCCACACAGGATTATGATAGTGTTACACGTTCAACACTTATTGAAGGCTTATTTACAAACTGTCATGTACTTAAAACTTCAATGTGTTTTTCTAAACAAAATAGCTGATACAGATCATTGTTACACACGGTTTGATGTTCAGAATACAGGGTAGGTCTTCACGCTTCTCTCAGAATTCTGAAATGGAAAGCCTAACAAGCCCGCCATAAAAGAGGCATGTTTTTTTTGGTTATAGAATTAAAACTATACTGTACCTTATATTTTCTTTTTGTGTCTGATAGCAGAGGAGCTCAGAATAAAATTCTTTTTTCTTTCTTAGCATCAGTGTTTTAGGAAAGTTATTTTTTAAATTCCCCTTCTCAATCCTCATTTTAATATGTAGCTCCTGGGTCTTATTTCACGGTGGTTTTTTAGTTTGGTGCATTTGTGACTTTTATTATAAATTGTATGAAATGATTTTTAGAATTAAACAGGCTACATATTTTTAAAGTAACACACTGATTCATGTTTGTGTAATTTTTCACAACACACTAAAGTTAACAGGGTAGGAAGATAGATGTTAACTGAAGGTAGAAAAAAATGTTATACATGGTAGACTTCTTATCTCTTTATACAAATAAATAAATGATAGCAGTTCAGTGTGTGCAGATGAGGGGAAAATTGCTAATTGGTTATAACTAGGGAAATGACCACATATTAGAAAGGTGTGTTTGGCATCATGAAAAGCAATTTGTGATGTTATTCTACCATCAGTCCTCTGAGATAGACTTTGTCAGTTGGAGAGTCAAAGGGAGGGAACACGAATAATCCTAACCAGTGCTAATTTTTCTTAAAGAATCAAAACAAAACAATTTCTGTCATTGAGAACGGTAGGGAAAGAACGGGCAGGACTGCTGAAGGAGAAAGGAATAGAGGACACGGAAGAAATCAATGCCGTGACCAATGTTTCTCTGTGTCCTGAAAGCTGGTTGTATGATGCCATTTGCCAGTGCTGACAAGCCATCAACACTCATTTTGTGGTTTAATATTTACTCATTAGCCAAAAAGAAAAGCTACATTGTTATCAAAAAGAAGAAGCACAACATCCTTAGGTAGTGGGGATAGGGGCTGAGATGTTAGAAAAGGCCACTCTGACTTTTCTAATAGTGATTACACTGTTACTCACATTATAATTACCATCATTTACACTGGCTGACAATCAGAGACGAGATTACCTTTATCAGAAGATATTGTTGCAAGTCTAATGGCTTAAATTATACAATTTTCCAACAATAAAAATGTCAGACACAAACATTTACATTAAGATATCCAATTCTCCTCATTTTTTGAACCCTTTATTATGCCTAAGAGAAATTTGTAAGAGACCCTGGTTGCTTTAAAAATCAAATGATGATGTCCTAGAAAAATGAAAATGTGCACATTAAATAAAGGCAGGCAAATGTTCAAAGTGACACCCAAAGCCTCTGGAAATGGCTTTGTGCTGCTGGCAATGGTGACATCCTCGTTTTTATGTGACTTCCAGGTTAACCAGACAGGTTGTGTCCATGAAGCTTACAGACACTTTGACGCATTAGGCATTTGTACATCACAAGACTTAATACATATTTAACAGATTTTTTCCATTGCTATATATGCTGTTTAAATTTTTGTTTTCAAAATGAAAATTTTGAGGACATTTTACAGTTTCACACACAAACGTTTTACATACAGAATCTCAGTGGAGATAAATAGAATAGCCATTCTTAAAAAGCAATATATCAAAGTCATCTGGCTGAAGCTCAGAAGACAGTGAAGGGATGAGGTAACAGGTTCACTGAAAGAAGCCCTGACAGTTCCCGTGAGGGACGTGTCAGTTGTAAAATAGGTGCTGAGATGCAAAAAGTGTGTCAGAGCTTCTGACGTCTCGTGGGCTCGGGCTGAACAATGGGAGTCCCATTCTTGATGAAGAGCCAAAGATGCCTTTTTTTAAGTGTACGATCACAACATCTGAAGCACATACTCCAGTCATCACAGTTTCTAATTGGATAAAGGTTTTCTGGGCTTAATCTACCACCAAAAAGCAAGAAGAATAAATTATTTCTGAATGAAGTTCTCATAATCAAGAGAGTCAAGTTACCATGATTTTTTTTAAAAATTCAATTTCTAGCATTCAATCAAGATATGCAAAAATAATTTATAAGAAATGAATAGGGGGGAAAATGATGGTGATAAACAAAGGTACCCAGATATGGGAGTTGTCAAACAAACTTTCAAACAAATGTGATTGACATGTTTAAAAATTTTAAGTGGCAAGTTAGAGGGTTTGAGAAAATCAAGGTATTAATGAAAGTATTATAAACAGGAAATGAAAGCTAACTTTCAGATACAAGATGGACTTAAATGGCAGGTTAGGCCAATGAGAGGAAAGACTTGTTGAGTTGTATCACATGTCAAACATCCATGAATCAATGCATGCCAGAAGGAAGCACAGAAAGAAAAGAATGATACAAAAGAGGCTTTCCTTTTCAACATGGATGTCTTTCCGCCCATCCTCACGAAAGTAAAGCATTGAACAAAACAGCAACCAATTACTTTTCTTGGCCCATCAGAAAACTGAGGTTGCAAAGGCAGTTCACCACCTTGAAATGTGGAATACTGGCAAACCCGGAGACACACAGCCAAGACCTGATTACTTTGAGCAGAAGCCACTGGAGCTACAAACTGATGGAAACACGAAGACAGTCATTTCACCCCTGGCCAATTGGCTCAGTGGTAGAGCGTCGGCCCAGCATGTGAAAGTCCCAGGTTCAATTCCCAGCCAGGGCACACAGAAGCGCCTTTCTGCTTCTCCACCCTTCCCCCTCTCCTTTCTCTCTGTCTCTCTCTTCCCCTCCTGCAGCCAAGGCTCCATTGGAGCAAAGTTGGTCCGGGTGCTGAGGATGGCTCCATGGCCTCTGTCTCAGGTGCTAGAATGGCTCAGGTTACAAAGGAGCAAAGGCCCAGATGGGCAGAGCATTGCCCCCTAGTGGGCATGCCAGGTGGATCCTGGTCCGGCACATGTGGGAATCTGTCTCTCTGCCTCCCAGCTTTTTTATTTTAGAAAAATACAAAAAAAAAAAAAAAGATGGACTACGCCAAATGTAAAGCCAGTAGCCAGGGTCACCATCACAGCAGCCTGACCCATGCAGGTTCGCATTTGATTCGAACAGTCGGTAATAAAACAACGGAGCCAAAAACTGGTGAGTCATCAGCTTTAATTCTAGTTTGCACCCGGCGGGCAAGCAAAAACACACACTGGGCTCCAAAACCCATACATTCAGTGCTCACAAAGCTACTGATTTATCTGAGTTTCCTAGAATCAAAGGTTTCTAGCTCACCAGACTTATTCACCTCTGTTCCCCATCTCCTCCAGCACAAACTCTTAACAAACTGGCTTCTCCCTCAGCATTCTGCCATCTTGGCTGCTTCTCCTGGCCTTCACGTGGCCTTAATCTGCTCTCCTCTCTAATACCTCAGGAACCAAGAGAGAGAGATCAAACTACTGGTCTCTCCCACTTTATAGCATAGATTCAAAACCTTTAATCCAATTATACAAACAAGGAAGTCTCTGTATAATGGGATTCCTCAGGAGAGTGCACCACCCTACATCATCCAATCAGTCAAGGGTGTGGAGAAGAGCTTACTCTTAAAACTAAGCCTTAGGCTATAACGACCCGGCCTGCCCACAGCCTGTTCCCAAACACACATTAATATCAACGAACTTCCATGTGGGCAGCGCCATCTTTAACAAAGTGTGCATATTATATTTTATCTGCCCAACAATCCACCCTTATGCTCACTTTACTACCCACAATCTACCAGATTCTAGCAGCGAAGACCCTGAACTCTCCTCCTGCAGCTCTGGCCTGGTGATAGCAAAAGTAAACTTTGTGAAACAGGTCCAGAACTTTCTCTATTGAAGAAAGGCTACTTTCTGGAAGAAAAGACATTATGAGAGCTTTACTTCAGTTGGGGGAAAGAATTTTTTCACACTCCTGCATTCTTTGCTTGAACAGGGTAGGGAACCATAGCACTGGAGAGACAGACACGTGTGGAAGCCACAACCTCAAGACCCAGTCCACTGATACTGACGTGTACCCACAGGACGATAGAAAACGCCCCCCTCCTCACACCTTAACACCACACCAGCAGGACTCCGGTATAGTAGCAGTAGCTTGTTGCTGGAGAACAAAATCCAAGAGGCAGCCATTTTTAGTAGTGTGTTGATTTATCTCCACGTACTTTCTTTTCTTTGCTTCCTTTTTGCAGTTAATTTCTAATTCCAAAGCATTGTAGTCAAAGAACATGCATAGTATGGCTTCAGTCTTCTTCAACTTGTTGAGGCTGGTTTTGTGTCCCAACATATGTCTGCCTTTGAGAATGCTCCATGTGCACTGGGGTAGAATGTTTATGGAAGAAGATTTGAACTTGAGTGGTAGGCCCACAATGCAATAAACAGATGATGTATCATGCAATTGTACACTTGAAACCTATATCATCTTATTAACCAATATCATCCCAATAATTTAACTTTAAAAAAAGAAAGAAACCCAAGAGGTAGACTTTCTCTCAGGAGACTAATTAGGGGAAAACAAATTTCTGAGTCCCACATCCTCTTTACTGCGAAGTAAGAGCCCAGTGTATGGTCGCCCCATAGCTTGTTTATCCATGCAGCTACTGAAGGGCATCTTAGTACACTCCAGATTTTAGTGCTGTGAATAAAACGCTGCTATAAACATTTACATTTTTATGTAGACATAGTTTAAAAATAGTTGAGTAAATACACAGGCGCACCATTGCTGAATCATGTGGGAAACGATGTTTAGCCTTGCAAGAAACTGAGAAATTTGTTTTCCAAAGTGGCTGCACAACTC
The DNA here is from genome assembly GCA_037038555.1 of Rhynchonycteris naso. Taxonomy (NCBI): domain Eukaryota; kingdom Metazoa; phylum Chordata; class Mammalia; order Chiroptera; family Emballonuridae; genus Rhynchonycteris; species Rhynchonycteris naso. Next base: position 203,099,739 of record CM072999.1, read on the forward strand.
TGCAGAGAAGAAGAAGAGTTCCTGTGGTCCCACATGGCTGGTCGTCACTGCTTGGCACAGCTGGCTTCTTTTTGCATAGCCATTGTCACAGGTATATGTGGCTTCTTGTTGTTGTTTTGAATTTCAGTCCTCCAATGACAAATGGTCTGGGATGTTTTATAGATGCTCATTTGCCATATTTTTTATCTCCGTGGGTGACGTGTCAATTCAGATATTTTGTCCATTTAAAAAAACTAGGTTAGTTTCCAATTGTAGAGTTTTAAAAGTATTTTCTCTATTTTAGGTCCAAGTCCTTCATCAGCTATGTCTCTTATATTTTTTTCCCCATTTTTTGGCTTGTCTATATTTTTAACAGCATTTTTCGCAGAGTACAGAAGTTTTGAACTTTAATGAAATTCAACTTAATGCTTTTCATGTATCCTTAGGCACGGGTTGTGCATAATGACTTCCAAAGAGGATAGAAAAGGGGGAAAATAATAACTGTAGGAGGGAACAAATGACGAACACTAATGCACCCAGAGATAAGTCATGCTGTTAAAATGCACTCTTGGCATGGACTCAGAGGAGAATGGCACTTTACCTCTGTGGTCTGACTCCAAAATCTTTATAACTTCAGTCACATCATGAGTAAAATATTATACAAATCACAGTTGAGGATCTTCCACAAAACACCTGACAAATACTTTCTGAAATTATCAAGATTATCAAAAGCATAAAAAGAAACTTTTTTTTAAGAGACTGGCACAGCCAAAAATAGCCTAAAGAGCTGTGACAACTATATGTTATGTGGTGTCTTGGATGTGGTCCCGGAACAGAAAAAAATACATTTAGCAAAATCAAAGGAAATATGAATAAAGTAAGGGCTTTAGTTAGAGTAATGTATTGACACTGGTTCATTAATTATAAAAAATCTACCACTCTTATGAAGATGCTAAAAATATAATAAACTGTGTTTAAGGAATATGGGAACTCCCTATACTATTGCCATAATTTTTTCTGTAAATCAAAAACTGTTCTAAAATAGAAGGTCGATTGGAAACAACCAAAGCAGCAATTAAGTGAGTAGACAAAGAGCAGAGAGGTCTTCAGTATTATCTTTCTCTGATTGGAATAAAGAACCCATGGATGTTTTTACTTGGTGAAAATTCATAGAGCTCTATGATTTTGTTATTTACCTCTCTCTGTCTCTACAGTACACCTCAGTTATGAGCTTTATCAATGAACAAAAAAGAAAGCACAACGATGATTGCCTATTGAATTTACAGAGCAGAGCCCTGTGAAACTAACTCTCTGCATTTTAAATAAATCACAGAACCAGTCCAACTTTCACAGAATCCCTAAGTTGTCAAACCGTTAAACAATTATCAGCCCCAAAAGTGAGGGTGCAATCTTCAGAGGATAGACTGAAAATATGAAGAAAACCCGTTGGAACTCCAGGGTTCTTCTTCCGCTCTGTATGTGCAGAGCACACCCACCCCACAACCTTTGAAAGTGATCATTAGTGTACTAGAGGTAAGAGGACTCTAAATTCATGTAGAGTTAAAATTTGAAAATACTACATTTTCTTTATTCCATTAAGCTATAATTCCATAAAATTATTAAATTTTCTCTAATAAAAAATACTAGAAAACCCCTTTGTGAAAATACTGACAAGTACAAAAACATAAATCAACAGACACTGATATTTTTGGATCCTCTCACAAATGAGCAATCAAATGGAAAAGCAACACTCAGTTTTAAGCCTGCCCACATTGATACTGGCCATTAGAAAATAGATCATGTGAGCACATCTGGCTCTGGTCAGCCTGAGAGGTGGACAGCAACCAGAAGCTGAGCCAGCCAATAAGTCACAGTAAAGCTAACATTAAAAAATGAGACTATGCTTGCCAAGATCCCTGTGGTAAAGGAGATGGTTGGCTTTGGAAATCTGTCTCCTGACATCCTTCCTGCTGAAGAATTTTCTGTATGGGGTTCTGATCATTCCCAGAGAAATTATATCCTGGATGCTTCGCTATAGGATACCTGAAATACAAAACAAAAGAATCTTCTCCATAAACGCAAACCCATTTATTTATTTATTTATCTATCTATCTATCTATCTATCTATCTATCTATTTATTTATTTATTTATTTATTTGGCTAGCTTACTGGTTGTTTTTACTGGGTGACAGTAAACTGGACGACCATAACCAATGGAAATAAGAGATCTAAGAAATGGATCAAGTGACTACAGAAATTAGTGAAAGTTTATTTTGTGGTAGAAATTCTATCTTATAACAACAACACCCTGTGCAGCCTTCTGTGATACATACTTCTTCATTGTCTGAATGTGCTAACAGGATCCCAGGAATAGTAATTTTGGCCTGAGGTTAAGCTTAACCATTTACATCCAAATATCCCAAATATGTTGATCATTTCAAGGAAACCTATTGGCCAATATGTCTTCTCTTTAATAACCATGTGCTCCTTATGGACCACAGACATTCATCAAAAAATAACCCAACATCCAAGATTAAACTAAAAATCTCTTCTGAGAATTTGTGATACTCTTAACATAGCACAGCTCTATTTAAGGAGATAACAACTAATTTATAAATGCAAAAGCACCATTTAAATTTAGAATCAACCTTAAGCAAGAAGGCTGGAGTTTTCTCCACACTCCTGATATCAACCTGACTCTCAACTTGGCCCTTAACAAATGTTTAAGTAAGGGTATATTACATAAGTGAGGTTAGACCATAAAGGGCTGGTACAGGTATAAGGGATTTGGGGAAAAAAGAAGTAGGTACAATTAATAGTTACTTTGATTCTAGTTTAAGAACCAAACTGCCTGACCTGTGGGGGCACAGTGGGTAAAGCTTCAATCTGGAATGCTGAGGTCCCTGGTTTGAAACCCTGGGCTTGCCTGGTCAAGACACGAGCAATCAATGAACAACTAAAGCGAAGCAATATTGTTGATACTCTCACTCCTCAACTCCTTTCTTTTGCAAAATCAATAAACAAAATCTTTTAAAAAAATAAAAAGAATCAAACCGAAAACAAACGATGCAAAAGATATTATCTATACCTCACAAATACAGGGTGGGACCAAAAGAGGCTTACAGTTGTGATACAAATGAAGACCGTGAAGCAGGTCTACGTTTGTGCCATATTCTATGAGGTTATAGCATTTACTTATGTTACATTATGTTTTCCTTTAGTTAAAAGGATAAAACCCATTGAAATTGTTCTCTAGACTTAACATTAATTGGGTTAGTTTTAGTTGAAATATGTTATCATTTACCTAGTGCAGCAATTTTCAACTGGTGAGCCACAAGAATTTTTAAAACATGGAATATGTGACTCTTTAGTTAGGGACTTGGACTTCTTCTCCCTTAGATTGTAAAATGAAAAAAAAAATGACAACAGCCAACACAATAGCCGTCTTGTATAAATAAATCAAAATTATACTTTTTTCTTTTTTTATATCAGGTGGGCAAAAAATATGCTAAATTTTTCAGTGTGCCACAGAATTATAGTCATTAGTTTATGTGTGTCATGAGATAAAAAAGGTTGAAAATTGCTGTCTTAATGTATAATAAAGTCGGAAAATAAGGCTGAAAATTTGACTTGAACAATATTCACAGCTTGCATATGCTTAAGCCAGTTGGCCTCTGAACAACCTCATCAGTCCCAACCGATCTTTCTGTGTGGATTTTTAGACTTAGTCTGTGTCATTTCCAATCACTGGGCATTTTTCATTTTAGACTCTATTAAATGAAAATTGATAAAACTCATTTTCAGAAAACGCAAGGTTTATAACAAAAGGTGTTAGAGGTAGAGCAGAAAATAAGATTAAAATGATGTGATTGTATCACAGAATTTTTTTTGATGATTATATTATCCATGGGCCTTCACTAACTTTCAGATGATATGTGATCGAGACTCTAAGTGTATTCAGGTTATTTTAGGAAGCTTTCAATATTCAATGGACTGTTCAGGATACAGGTGATTAATACTGCTAAATTATATGTCCAACTTATTTTATCAAATATACTGAAGATTATTCAAATTAAAATGAAATCAGGAATATTTTAAGATTGCTACTGTTAATTATATTAAGCATTTTTTTCATAGATGGTCATTTTATTATAAATTATTATATAATACTGGGGGAAAATTTTTTTTCATTTTCTGTTGCATGAGGTTTTAGAACTGTTTCTATATATACCTGCATTGCTGATCCCAAATATGAAATTCCTTTTTCGGTGCGTGCTCCAGTATTTATGCAATTTTAATTTCTTTTTGTTACAGTTAATGGTATGCATTGGTTTATAAATTGGAGTTAAAGGGTAACGACTCTTGGATTGAACATAACCACAAGGCAATTAACGTTTTACAAACATAACTTTTACATACTTGTAGTTGTTTTTAATCTAAAAAATTATTATTTGATAAAAACACCCTCTTATTTTGTTTTAAGATTGAATCATGGCTTCTTCAAGTAGGCGTAAATGTAAAAATAGTCCTGACACCTTCTGTTATATACATGGCTGTTACACACTTCAACGTCAAAGGCACAATATTTCATCATTTGTGACATGTGCATATAATGCCTATTTTCAAGTTCCCCTTGGTGATCAAGATAAGAATTGGGCTCCTCATATTGTGTGTCATAATTGTGAGGAAATGCTTCATGACTGGACAAAAGGAAAATGCAAAGGAGTGACTTTTGGTATTCCCATGGTTTGGCGTGAACCTAAGGACCACAGCAGTGACTGTTATCTCTGTCTGATCCATCCAAAGGGCATCGGCAAGAAAAAACGGCATGTGATCGCATATCGTAATATTCCTTCAGCAATATGACCTATCCCACACTCTGGAACACTCCCGGTTCCAGTTTTCAATGGTTTTATTTTTCCTAAGGACAAAGAAAGTGAACATGGTGATCAAGTGTAATTTGATAAGATACATGAGGAAATGGTTGTAGATCTGAAGGGTCATTAACCCCTCAGCAGTTTAACTAACCCAAATTGAATGACTTAGTAAGAGATTTAAACCTATCAAAGAAAGCATCTGAGTTATTAGCCTCCAGGCTTCAAGAAAAGAATGTACTTCACTGGTCAACTAAAATATCCCATTTCAGGAAGCGTGAACAAATTTTTGTGGACTTTTTTTTTGAAGAAAAACACTTTGTTTACTGTCATGATATCAGTAGTCTTCTCAGCCAGCTAGGTGTTACCACTTACAGTACAACAGAATGGCGGCTATTTCTTGACAGCTCTAAACGAAGTCTGAAATGTGTTCTCTTACACAACAGTAATGTTTATGCAGTGGTTCCAATTGGTTATTCAACTCATCTGCGAAAAGATGATAATGACATAAAAATTGTCCTCGACTTACTGAAGTATGAGGAGCATAACTGGATCATTTGTGTGGATCATAAAATGGTAAATTTCCTGCTAGGACAACAGACAGGTTTCACGAAGTATCCTTGCTTTCTGTGTTTGTGGGACAGCCGAGCTCGGGAGAAACACTGGACACAGAAGGAGTAGCTGAAACATGAAGCTCTGGAAGTAGGGATGCAAAATATTGTGAATGAACCTGTAGTAATCGAGACAAGATCATTTTTCCCCGACTTCACATCAAACTTGGCTTCATGAAGCAGTTTGTTCAGGCTTTGAATAGAGAAAGTGAATGCTTTCAACATATTATTTCTACTTTTTCTGCCTTGTCTTTCAAGAAGTTAAAAGCAGATTTATTCGATGAACCTCAAATTTCAACCGTCATACATGACGAAGAATTTGCCAGGAAGATAAACAAGGAGGAGAAGCAGCATGGCAGTCTTTTGTGGCAGTTACAAAGAACTTCCTTGGCAACAAATAAGCAGAAAACAATGAACTCTGGTTCAAGGGATGCTGTTGGCTTTCCACAACATTGGATGGAACATGAGCATTAAGATTCACTTCCTGAGCAGTCACCTTGATAAGTTTCCTGAAAATCTTGGAGCTGTTAGTGATGAGCAGACTACTGCTGGAGCATCAAATTAGATTGTCCTCAACAAGTACACAAACCTAAGAGCTACAGGCGCAAATTTTTGCCTGAATAGAATTTAAATAAGTTTTGCGCAAATTTTATGATTAAAATAAGTGTTTTAATATGTTCTATTTTAAAATTGTAGACAAATTCTGACACAATTATATCTTGTAGTATATTAGTGTATTTACTGCATTATATAAATTATTATATTTTCACAAAGATGATTACCAAGAAGACATTCTACTTCACTATGTTAAACTAGATGTTGAAAATTTTATAAGATGAAAATCTAAAATCTTGAATTGCAAAATAACTTTAGCTTACAGATAAAAAATAATGTCAGATTTGAGCTCAACACACTTGAGTTAGGTAAGAACAAGTGTTTTTGTGGATGCAACAATAATTTTGTTCCCCAGTGTAATCATTGAAATTCCCAAGGTAGTTATTTCCCTTTTAAGAGTGTCTGTCTTATAAATTAGTTTCACTGAATGGATCTAGGGAAATAAAATGCTTTCTGAAAGTCATCTCATTAAACTTCATACTTTCATGTTTTCCTTTCTATGCTACCACGTTGTATTTGCATGCATAGCAATCAATCCCACAAGTGTTTGGATTTATGATCCAAACCTGCTGCCGAAGACTGTTTCTAAAAATTGCCGCATATAAAGCATCTCCCCAAACTGATGTCGGCTGAGGAGACAATAAAGGTTGCGTCTGCCAATGAGGACTGGTAGGGATTGTTGTAACTAGGGTTCTGTTGGGATCTGGCTCATTCGGTCATCCACCAGAGCACGTGGGTTCCGCAGTGTTTATGATCCTCCAGGACACACAGTCTGACTTAAATGTGGCACTCTCGTGGATTGCCAGGGCTATCCCAGAGGCAGGGGGGTGCTCTGGGTTGACAGAGTTCAACATGTGGCATCCAGTTGGAGGCACCAGAGAATATCATTGCTTTTCTCTCTCACTTACAAAATAGAAAGACAGTCTCCAGCGGTTTGTTCTCGGGAGAAGAATGCAGCTAAGATTCCACCAAAACATTTTTATGGACTACTTCTTTTTAACGTACTTTATCACAGTAGAGTGCCTGAGTTATATAAAAGAGGTTTTTCACCCTGACTTTTTAAATGCTAAGAAATACTTACAGTGACCAGAGTACTGGATTCGGCACCAGACAATGCTGTTTACCATCAGTCTGGTCACTGGGATCATTCTCTTCAACTTTCCGAACCCCAGTTTCTTGCTGGTAAAATGATCAAGACAATCTGTGCCACAAAGCTTGTCTTCGTTTCCATGGGCTGCCGTGACAAAATACCACCAACTGGGGAGGACCCTGCTTGCCTCACTGCTAGCCTATGGGAGTTAGCCAGCTGACTGTGGCGTTCCCTGGCTTGTGGCTACCTCACTCCCACCTCTGACTCCATTGTCACATAGCATTCTCCCTGAGTGTCTCTGTCTCTGTGTCTCCTCCTCTTCCAATAGGACACCAGTCATAAAGAATTAGGGGCCCACCCCACCATAGTATGAACTCATTTTAACGGATTGCATTTGAAACAATCCTACTTCCAAGGAAGGCCACATTCTAAGATACTGGGGCTTAGAACTTCAACATATCTTTTGGGGAGCGCCATTCCACCCATAACAGAGTTGGAATAAAGATTTCAGGAAAACATGATAAAAATGTTCTTGCATAGCATCCAGTGACATAATTTCTCAATAAATCTTAGAAAAGAGTTGAAAAAGTTTAAAATAAATAAAATCTTCTAGACCTTGGGTCGGTCACGCAAGAGCCTCATGGTTGCAGTAAAGATAAAGTCAGATCATAGGACAGGACATAAATGGCTAAGTAAAGGGTTGATTATAGAGATTCAGTGACCTGTGGGATAGGCAGAGAACTATTATAAGTCAGCATTTACAGAGCACACATTGGAGCAGTCTGCATCTGGTTCAATGAGATAAACTTTTTTTAAAAATGAGATTTTAGACCTCCAATCACTGTGGTTCAGTAGATTTAGGTAGAAAAGGTCGCAAAATTAATACCCAGCTAGGTTTGAGAGCCGCTAAAAAATCTCCCGAAAGCAACCTTAAGTTAGTGAATCTGTTGTATTTTAAGTGAAGTGTTTTCAGTGTTAAGATATTTGTTATTTTTAGAAAGTAATTCTTTACTGGATGGTTAGCTCAATTGGATACACCTAGGTTGCAGGTTCCACGCCCAGTCAGGGCACATACAAGAATCAACTAATGAATGCATAAATAAGCGGAACAACAAATCAATGTGTGTGTGTCTCTCCCTCCCTTTCTCTCTCTCTAAAATCAATAACTAAATAAAAATTAAAATAATAAGAAAGCAATTCTCCTTTGGAGTTCTTTCTAGTTTTCATGTCAAGATTTCCATATTATTGAACTTCTCAGATTTCATGCTCTCTAATGAAGAACATAGAATCAAGCTAAAACAAGAGAATTCAATTTGTAGCTAGAGTCAGGGAGAAGTAACGAAAGATAACCAGACTTTAGTCAGGGGGGGGGGGGGAATTCGGAATCTGGATATTTTTACAGAAGAATGTAAAGGGGTATAAGCTCTTTGAGAAGTTTATAGATGTCGAGATTGCTGCTTGGTATCTGTGCCCCTGGAGACTGACACTTCTCTGCAGAGACCTGCAGTGGATTATGTGGACAAGTTACCATGGGGGTTAATAGGTACAGTTAAGAACTTGAACACCCTAAAGGTAAGGGCAAATAAAAAATTGCAGGACCAGAAACCTATATTATTTGAGGGGCATGTAAAATAAAAAACAACCATGTTAAATTATAAATAAAAATAGAATATGCACTGACTATTAGAATAATTAAATATTCACAATCTATACATTTTAAAATGCTGATAAATGCTAAGGAATCACAAAATTTAAAAAGTAATACATTTATAAATTGACTGCCTAACAAACATCTATAATACTCTTTCCCAGAAAGAAAAAAAAACCAACAGAAGTTAGGAATCTGAAATATGTATGTGTATAAATATATACACAATTTTTCATTGCTTTAAATATTGTGTAAGTATATAGAACTATAACATAAACATGTTTCGTCAGACCAAAATCAAATCAATCGATACAAAATATCCTTAAGTTTAAAAATCAATCAAGGTGACGCAGTGGGGTGGAGAGAGAGTCGACCTGAAATGCTGAGGTCGCCTGTTTGAAACCCTGGGCTTGCCTGGTTGAGGCATCTACGACAATCAATGAATAGCTAACGTGAAGCATCTGTGAGTTGATACTTCTTATCACCCTCCTCCTTTCTCTGTAAAATCAATAAATAATTTTTTAAATGAATCAAATACAGGGCATAAAAACCATTAATTAATGTAGTCATAGAGAAATTTTCGGAAGCTTGTATAAACAGCAAAATGACTGACAGTTGCTGCCCGCTGGCCATTGCTTTGGGTGATTTCCTGTTCCACAGAAGCTCTAAAAATAACCCTTGGCTACTGAGCCTGACTTTCTTCTCTGCGTTCAATAATGAAGTTGTCTGCTGAAGCCTCCCCGGCATTTCCCTTTATTAGACAGTTCTGTCCACAGCAAACAAGAATGTGCTTCGCTCAATGCCACAGGATCATCCATTTATTCCTTTTTCTTTTCTTGATTTGTCTGCCCACTGTACCATTCCAGAAGACCTTATTTTCATGAAAGAATCAAAGGAAGAGCTGTTGATAAACATTACAGAGTATTTAAAAATGGTGTTTAAATTCAGGGCACAAAACAAAAATAACCAATATTAGTAAACTATTTTTACAATACAACTTTTTGAATACAGCAGACATACTCCCTTATTATACATATAAATTTCCTCTAGAGATTTTACTTTTGTCATAAGTAAAAAAAAAAGAAAATATGACCTAATAAAAAACCAAAAGCAAATTATGAAGTAAGGGTTTCTTTTCTACAATGTATAAAACATTTTAGTGTTTGTAGATTCTGTGTGAAAATTCTTAAATCTCTCTCTCCTATGTATACGTCTGTGTGCTTCTCTATACATTTACACATTGTGAGTCTTCCAACAATTTGGTAAATAGCAAATTAACCATTTTAGAAGGCACGGTTTCAGGACACAATCCAGTGAAATCAAAGCTAGAAGAAATCACGTTTATTTGCAGGAGAATGTGGTTTGTACCTACTACGTCCATAGACATTGCTTTGGGTGATTTCCTGTTCCACAGAACATACACCCATCTCATCTCGGTTGTGCAATGAAATACATTGATGCTTTTGTCAGATCTGATACCAGTGGACATATAGGCTTTACCCAGATCCTCTATCAACACTTATGCTACTGTCACAGAATTTCTTTCTCCTACCCATTTGCTCCATCCTGCTGCATGGGGAGAAAATAGAAATTGTGCTATTGTTGTCTCACCAGCATGGAACAGAAAGTCCCAGGAGGGGTAGAAAAAGTGCCACATGGTAGTTATAGATTTGGGGGCTTTTTGTTACTATATAACAGAATTGAAAAGACCATAATTTTTATAGGAGGTAATTTCTATTTGGGATGGACTCTCTGTTAAAGTAATAGCCAGGTGGCTGGGTTGCTGAGACAGATTTGACCTGGTTTCTGTGGCCACAAGGGGTGGAGGCACGCCAGGTCGTAGGTGTGTCTGTCGTTGCTTTGATACATTGTGTTGAAATTATTAGTTTACATATTGTCTTCCACTGATTTTTGTCTCCAAAAGGGACAGGCATCACGTGTTGACTACCATAAGCATGTCTCCAACCTAGAGCACATGCTCAAAACTTAAAAAAGAAAAAAAAAAACGAATATTGAATAGTCAGTTACGGGTATAAATAATAGCCCCTGAAAGAATAAGAATATTGATGTGACTTTCAAAGGTGCTTCAAAGTTTTGTTTTGTTTTTAAAGGAAAATAACAGTGATTCCTATTGGTATACTTAGTCCTTAAATAAGTTCAACAAATCGAACTTCTGCTTTGGTCTTATTAAAATTATTTTCCACAGTTATCTAGGCATGAATCTGAAAAACTAACGAATTGATTTCAGCTTTCAGGGTAGTCATCTCTTCCACGATTGAGTTGCAGAGGTGGAAGTCATTCCTGGTGGCACAAATCAGAAGCCCTCTTTCTGTGTGGTTGCTCAGATGCCTTTTAGTTACTTGTGCCTTTAGCCAATGTTAGATTGTGCAAGATTAAGAATACAAATCATATTTTGGGCTCACCACTCTTTTGCTCTAGTTCAAACTCAAAATCAATAGATATGGGAATAGTAGATTTTTTTTCAGTTCCTAAAACTAAAATAATAATAATAATTGTAAGGTATTTTTCCCCGTCGAGAAAGAAGGAATGGGGCCGGAGCCACGAGGTGTGGAATAGCAAAGGCTTTATTAAGTACCGTGCATCCCGCCCGCCCGACAAGGTCCTCTGGTCCTGGGGGACAGAGGCTAGGGGAGTCGCACAAATTAAACTGCGTGAGAGGTGTTGAAAGGGGTCTTCTAGGGTGGGCGAGCTAATATGACGTGTGAAATCTCACTGGCTGACCGATGGTTGCTCTTTCCCAAGGACCTTTGAGAAGTTTCTTTTGGCACACTTGGTTGTGGGTGGCCCTAGCCAAAATTCCTGGGTCTGAGTTCCCACGTGACCATCCCCCATTATCCACCGACTTTACAATAATAATATCAGAAAAAACACATTTAGTAAAAATGCTAACCTTGAAGACATACACACGTAACCAGGTTCCACTGTGGTCACCGTGAACAGTCAGTGGAATTGGTCAGTGGTATTATGTGAGCTCCTCTGTGTCTGGCTGGCTGTCATTTCATGATTTGGGTCCATTCATTCATGGGAAGCAACAATATGCCAGGAAGCATGCTAGGTATTTATTTGTATTCAAAGACAAGTAAAATCTAAATTTGTAAGAAAATAAAGAGAAGTAAATAATTAATAATGGTATAGACTATCCTGAAGAATTGATATGTTCCTCAAATATACCTTTGACCCACCAACTCATGTCTCTAATGTTCACTAATGACCATTATTTCTCCATGCAAACTATGACTTACTTGAAATACTAAACTGTACCCTAGCAGTTTCTCTTACCCCGGCGGATTTTCTTCCATACATTTTAGCTAGAGTTATATTTTCACCTGAAAACTTCATGTAACTATAAAACTCTCCAAGTGATTTCTCATTGTTTTCAGATAAATTTCTAAGATATTTTAGGATTCTCTGTTTTCTGGCTCATTTTCCTCTTTAATCTCATCCTCTGGTGTATACGCGTCCGTCTCCTGTGCCTGAGCCCCTTAGGCATTCTCTCTGTTCCATGACATGTGAAGTGGCCTCCCACCTCTCAGCCATGGCATATGCTATTGCCCTGCCTCATAGAATTGTTGTGGGCTCTGAGGCTTCTAGTGGGTAAAGTGTAGGCACCCAACATAGTAAATCCCATCAGAAGATACTCATTAAATATTATTTTTGTTCCCTTTCATTCTATCCGTGTTGTATAGTCGAGATCTTCTGGGTAGTAATTTGGGGAGTAAGTCAATAATTGGCATTGGGACAGAAGAAAATGACAAATGACAGGTGGAGGATGACGGATAGGTATATAAACACAGTTTTTCCCAGGAAAATGGACAATACTTTGATTGGGCCCATGCTTTATTTTTTTTTAATCCATCAATCCTTTAAAAAAAATTCTAATCAACCTCATTTTGTCAAAGGTTGTGTTAAATACATTTTTCTAGGAACACTTCATGAGGACATCACTTTCCTATAAAGTTGAACTAAGTATGTTAAATGAGTCTACTACATAAAAATTACCAAAACTATATAGATTCTAGCTATTTTCTTTTCATAAAACGCCTTATCTCTTTACAATGTATTTAGATATAAGCATCATCTTGCTCTTCAAATTTAATTCGTACTAGAAAAATCTTTAAGGTTCTTGTTCATTCAAAGTATCTATAAAAGGGTCTAAAGCCATTAACACAATATGAGACTTTGTTTCAGATCTAATTGATTGTAAAGGAAGAATATTGCAGGGTTGTCTTTCTGTAAGGAGGTAATGTGCTAGACACAGTTTTCCCTGAGGGCTGCACAGCACTGAGATTCGGCTGCAAGAGAAAATAATGACCCTTGCTAAGCTAAGTGTTTGAATAAGAACCGTGTCATGCATGTAAAGATGTATTTTTTAACAAGAATCAAGTTGAAATTAAAAAGGAAAAAATGAAGTCAGATGCCATAAAATAATCTGAAAGCACCTCAGGCATTTGCCATAGCATGATATTTTTAAATACTGTCTACTTATGTTTTTTCTGGCTCTAATAAAAGTGTCTCGAGCATAAATTTAAAGCCAAGAGAGGCAAAGGCAGATGCTCTTGTTTCATGAGCTATGTGCTCCTTTCTGTCTTAGGAGGATTATCTCTTTGCAACACGAATACTGAATCACTCAAGAGGCTTATTAAGTGCACTGAAGTTCTTTTCGGAGGTCAGAGAACCAGGGGTGTTTCCTTAGACAAATTCCTCCCCTCAGCAGTGAGGGCAAGGTCTTCAACAGCTCCTACCCTGTCATGTAAGGTGTTTGCCATTTACACTGGGGTAAGCGCGTTAAAATACATGCTCACGAATCTATACATTGGGATGAAGGCACAATTGCTAGATGGAGAGTTTATCATGAATCGCTAGATGGCAATTCATCCCATGGTATGTTCCCATGCGAACAAGCAAAGGGGTTGGCAAGCAGGACTCTCCAGCATAAGTCCCTCTGTGGTGGTGGTGGTGCCCAGTACACTCATGTGGCTGTCACATAGGTAAGGCTTTGGGACATTGCATTTTCCTCTATTAGTGTCAAACAGCAGCCTCCCAAGTACGTAGCGGTGTTACCTAAAATGTGCATTAAAAGTAATTACTTTTAGCCTGACCAGGCAATGGCGCAGTGAATAGAGCATTAGACTGGGATGCGGAGGACCCAGGTTCGAGACCCCGAGGTTGCAGCTTGAGTGCAGGCTCATCTGGTTTGAGCAAAAGCTCATCAGCTTGAGCCCAAGGTTGCTGCCTTGAGCAAGGAGTCAGTCTGTCTGCTGTGGCCCCCCAGTCAAGGCACATATGAGAAAGCAATCAATGAACAACTAAAGAGCTGCAACAAAAAATTGATGCTTCTCATCTCTCTTCCTTCCTGTCTGTCTGTCCCTATCTGTCCCTCTATCTGTCTCTCTCTGTCTCTGTCACAAAAATAAAATTATCTCATTTTTATGTTTCAGTAATTTCCATGGGTTTATTATTTCTCTATTGGAAAGAATTTAAATAGTATTCTTGTTTATGTTTTCTAGTAATTATTATTAGACCGTGATGACAGTTTTCCAACAAAAGATAATTGGTGGTGGTACTAAATTAAAGTCAACATAGATTTTAATTTATTATCAAAGTAACTTTCATTAGTTATTTACAGCATGCAATGACGAAAACTAGTTTTTTCCGAAAATATTATGCTAAACGTTTAGGCTTGGCTGTGCACTATTCAAAATAAATAAATGAATAAATTGATGAGAATTTGTATATCCATGGGTCAGACTCTCTGCCATTATCTAGTTCCATGATTTAGAAATAATATGCATGTAAATATCTCCTCTTTAAGCTACTATTACTGTGCTATTTTATTTATTTATTTATTCATTTTAGAGAGAAGAGAGAAAGAGAGAAGGGGAGGAGCAGGAAGCATCAACTTTCATACGTGCCTTGACTGGGCAAGCCTAGGGTTTCAAATGGCTATTACTGTGCTATTTTAAAGGACAGAATTACATTATTTTTTTCATAGAAGTTTATCTTAATAATTTTTATCGCCTGACCAGGCGGTGGCGCAGTGAATAGAGCATCGGACTGGGATGTGGAAGACCCAGGTTCGAGATCCCGAGGTCACTAGCTTGAGCGCAGGCCCATCTGGCTTGAGCAAAAGCTCATCAGCTTGGGCTCAAGATCACTGGCTCCAGCAAGGGGTTACTTGGTCTGCTGAAGGCCTGCAGTCAAGGCACATATGAGAAAGCAATCAATGAAGAACTAAGGTGTCACAACAAAAAACTGATGATTGATGCTTTTCATCTCTCTTCGTTCCAGTCCGTCTGTCCCTATCTATCCCTCTCTCTGACTCTTTCTCTGTCCCTGTAAAAAAATAAAATAATAATAATTTTTATCACATTATAGACTTATTTTTTCATAAGTTAAAATTTATTTCTTTGTCCCAGTAAAACTTTGAGTATGGTAACTATTTTAAATGCATGTGAAGTATATAAAATTGAACCATCTGTATTTTCAAATACATTATCTTATTTTTATGTGACCTTTACAAGTTGAATAATAATTTCATAACACAAGTAGACACATTCACTTTAATAACATTAACAACAACAACCAAGACCACCATAAAGAACAACAAAGTTTATATTAAAAAACACTCAGGAAAATAAATTTTCCTAGATTTTATCTGGAAATTCCTATACCTGTGGAAGTTCCAAATTTATCTTATTAGATTAGAAACTTCTTTGGTTCTCTTAACATCTTTTGCCGGAGTTCTTAAAGCTTCTTACTGCAGTGTGTGTACTGACTCCTTGTGTGTTTTTTATATTCTAATCAGATATGGAAGAATACTAGATTTTGAACAGCAGATGCTGGCTTTGTTATCTGTAGCTCTATCATCAACACGAAAGAAAAATAGCCCCCCCCCAAAAAAAAAATGGAATTGAGATAGACTCCAGATCTTTATTTTGGAAAGTTAAATTATTTCTCATACACCTTTGCTGAGCCATAACTCAAGGGCTAGATAAAACACATATTCTTGGAGCCGATTCAGCAGGCAGATACAAGCATAAAGTAGCTTAGGTGGGAGATATTTATTAAAAGCCTCTTCTCTGCTCCTGAGCCAGCAGATGAGTCTACAGCAGAAGCTTTGTTCTTGTCCTACAGCCCGTGTAGGGTGCAAAAAAAGAATTGCTTTTCATCTGCTGCCCGGACAATTCAGAGACCCAGAAACAGGGCTTAACAAGTTTACTTTCCAGATCATAGTTACCCTCCTTGGCAGGCCTTAAAAGACTCTTTACAATCTGGTAACTAACGCCTTCATGTCCAGTTCTGGAATTGTCCCTAGTGACTTTGAACTTCTGACTCCTGAAGTGGTCCTGCCCGTGGGGTAAAAATGTCTTCTTACCCATGTCTCCAATAAGTAGAGCTTCATCTTTAAATCATTTAAAACATCTCAGTTTTTCCCCTCTGTCCAATGTTTCCTGAAAAACCTCAGTCAGTTAAACTTCTATTCTTCCTCCATGATTTCGTATCTGATTTGGATTTCTCATGTGGAACCCATTACCCTGAATTGTAATTACCTATTACCATGTCTGCCCTCTACACTTGATTCTGAATTGACTGACTGACACCTTGATGGGTGTCTGCTCTGGAATTGGCAGACCCAAAGCCCAGCGCTCTTCCTCCTGATGGCAGAGAGCTAAAGGACAGGGAGGGAATGGGAGGACCCACAGGACAGACCTTCCCTACAGCTTTGCCCAGGACCAGCTCTTTGTATCATGTGATGAAACCCAGAGCATTTGGACCATCAGACATTCCTTCCTAAAATAAGCGATCTCATTTAGGACACAGGCTTTTAAACTGAGCTTAGGAAAGATTGTGAAGTGAGGGTCATTAATGCAGAACCCAGTTACTTCAGAGCAGGCAAACAAGTGAATGCTTGTAATGGAGTGTTCAGTCATATGGCCACAGCAAAGCTCCTGTTTTCAAGAAGGGAAGGGATGGGAAGGGAAGTGGGTTGGAGGGGAGATCAGGATAGGATTTCCCTTTTTAATCCAGGATTAATTATAGGGTGAGGGCACATATTATAGCACATAGTGGATACTGACTCATAACCTTTTTAATGTGCTATGACATCCATGTTTAAAAGCAATTTATCTTAGTGGCTTCCAAGAGCTGCCTGAAATCCTATTAAGGAAGGGCTTTCTGAAGAAATACGTCCTCCTTGCTGTAACAGGTTTACAAATACAGGTATCTCCAAGTAATCCTGTCTACAACCAATGTTATCTCTAATGCAATGTTATGCTGAGCAGTCATAAGCTGCTTTGCCTCCAGTTCTACAGAAACATGTATTTGAAAGAACTCACTGTATCTGTGCCTGTGATACTTTTGACTAAGTAGAAAATTGTGTGTGGAAGAGAAGAAAGATCACTATCTGAAGTGATACTCATTCATCCAGAAAGTATTTACTCCACATCCCTGTGAAGCCAGAGACTATTCCAGGCCCCTGGGATAGAATGATGGCTACCCAGAAGCAGAAGTCTTACTCTCCCTGGGAGACAGATACTAAATAACAATAACAAAGGGAAAGGAGGAAGGAAAACAATGATTCTTTGAGGATGTCATAATGTGAAACTATTACAATGTTGGAGTCCTTTCAAGGAAAGGAATGCAAAGTAAAACAAAGGCTCAGGTAATGGAAATTGGAGGGAGTTCCAGAAAGGAAGAAATTCTGAAACTTAAGACAGGAAGAAGTACTCCATTTCCTGGTCACATCATTTATATGTTTTACGAAGGAGCCTGTGACAGTTAGGTAGGATATATAGTTCAAGGATCGGGTTGAAGCTGTGATATTCCAGGTAAAAAACGGGGAGGCCTAAACCAACACTGAGCTCTGACAGGCAAAGGAGGAGAGTGCAGAGATATTCTGAGGTCCATGCTGGTAAAGGTGTAGCTAGCTCCCTGCAATACCTGGTTTGTACTGTTGGCCACCTGCTGTGGTATATAAATGTCCCCACCAAGGCCAATTTAAAACTAGCTTATCCACTTCAAAACACATTACCAGCAAGCAGAACAGAGAAGCTAGGACCAGCCGGTACAATTAATAAAAGGTGTGGGTTGATGAGATGAAGTATATGATTGGGGGGGGGGGGGTGTTGGGCAGATGAAATATATTATGCTCACTTTGTTAAAGATGGCGCTGCCCACATGGAAGTTTCTTGATATTAATGTATAGTGGGGGACAGGCTCTAAGCAGGCCAGGTAGTTATAGCCTAAGGCTTAGTTTTAAGAGTAAGCTATTCCCCACACCCTTAACTGATTGGATGATGTAGGGTGTTGCACTCTCATGAGAAATCCTCCCATTATGCCTCAGATAAGTGACTTTGTATCAGAGACTGCCTTGTTTGTATATTGGATTAAAGGTTTGGATTTTTATACTATAAAGTGGGGCAGACAGGGAGCTTGCTCTCTGTTCCTGAGATTAGCATTAGAGAGGAGAGCAGAGTAAGGCCATGTGGAGGAGAAGAGAAGCAGACAAGATGGTGGAGTGCTGAGTGAGAAGCCAGTTTGAGCAGAGTTTGTTCTGGAGAAGGAGATGGGGAACACAGGTAAATAAGTCTGGTGAGCTAGAAACCTTTGATTTTAGGAAACTCGGATAAGTCAGTAGCTTTGTGAGCACTGAATGAGTGTGTTTTGGAGCCCAGTGTGTGTTTTACTTGCCCGCTGGGTGCAAGTTAGAATTAAAGCTGATAGCTCACCAGTTCTTGGCTCCATTGTTTCATTACCGACTGTCCGAATCTAACACGAAGCTGCGTGGGCCAGGCAGCTGTGGTAATGGCTGCGACTACTGGCTTTACAGGGGGAATAAAAGAGCTTGTATATAAATACCAGATCTCCAGCTTCCGACAGTAAATGTGTCAATATTTTATGGCTTGTGTTTTATTCTCACAGGGTTTTGCTCTCTTCTAAAAAGTAAAAACAGTAACTACAGTAATAATGATAATAATTGTAATGCTTGCTAAAAGAAACCTTTCAAATAAATATTTGCATTTAAACTGACATCCTCAGGAGACATGGCATCTTAGCTTTAAAGGTATGTAAATGGTGACATGAGGGATTTCAGGAAAGCACTTCCATGGAAAGTTGAGCTAAACTACTCCATAATGTTTCTGCCCCCTTGTGTACCTTGTGTGGGCATGTGGCTGCCAGTGTGCAGGGCCCTGGAGCTGACATGAGCCCCCCTCCCTCCCTGAACATTCACAACAGCCTCAGGGTCGCAAGTGAATATAAGATCCTGATACCTGTGCCTGCAGCGATGCCCTTGTGATAAGCATTCTCCCTCCTCCCAGGGCCTTCCCCAAGGGTGCCCCTTAGAGATGACCCCCATGAAGCTTACCAATGCCCTGATCTTTGTGGTTTGAGTTAACAGATCTGGCCTTAGTGCAGGAACCTCAAAGCACTGTACCTATGGACCCCAAGGGCCCGTGAGTAAAGGAATCCTCAATTTTACTTCCGTTTTGCTGTCTTTTGTTGAACCACATCACCCAACACCCAGACACACCTGGGCTGCACTTACCTGGTGTCAGTTTAACCATGGCAGGGCAACATCAGTGGGGAGAGTTTGGTGTTGAGGATAAGAGAATTCAGGCACACCTCCGTGACTCAACCCAAGTCACTAATTCCCACCACAGTCATCTCTACTTATCGAGGACATTAATGAAAGTTAAAAGAAGCTTTCTTTACTTCATGTCGTCTCTAAGATTTTAGTATGCTAGTTTGCTCTGTGAAACTAAGGCAGGAATAGACTCTACAGTATTTTCCTAAATAATTGGGGAAAGATTCTGTTTTTACGAAGTGTCTCGAAGGGCCAGTATCCTGGGTAAGAATTGATGCAGGCTCTTCTTCCTAGTAATGGAATCAGCATACTCTGCATTACTAATTTCAAAATGCCTTCCTTATCATTAAATTATAAATAAGTAGGAATTTATTGAATGAGTCCAGCAGCCTATAAATTTGGATACTTGCAGTTCTACATGAAACCCAATTGATGGACTTCTAGCTTGAACTACAGAAACGACATGTAAAATATTAGGCATCCTAATGTACATATTACCACTTGATGGGCAGATAAAATATATTATGCTCACTTTGTTAAAGATGGTGCTGCCCACATGCAAGTTTTAAAAGTAAGCGTTTCCCCACACCCTTGACTGATTGGATGATGTGGGGTGGTGCACTCTCATAAGGAATCCTCCCATTATGCCTCAGATAAGTGACTTTGTACAGAGAATTTCTTGTTTGTAGATTGGATTAAAGGTTTGGATTTCTACACTATAAAGTGGGGCAGGCCAGGAGCTTGCTCTCTCTTGGTTCCTGAGATTAGCATTGGAGAGAAGAGCAGACAAAGGCCACATGGAGGAGGCCAGGAAAAGCAGCCAAGATGGCGGAGTGCTGAGGAAGAAGCCAGTTAGTGCAGAGTTTGTGGAGAGAGAAGGAGATGGGGAACAGAGGTGAATAAGACTGGTGAGCTAGAAGCCTTTGATTCTAGGAAATGCAAATAAGTCAGTAGCTTTGTGAGCACTGAATGAGTGGGTTTTGGAGCCCAGTGTGTGTTTCTGCTTGCCCACCGGGTGCAAGCTAGAATTAAAACTGATGGCTCACCAGTTCTTGGCTCCATTGTTTCATTACCGACTGTCCGAATCTAATGCGAACCTGCACTGGCCAGGCGGCTGTGATGGTGGCCTTGGCAGCGAGTACTGATTTTACACCACTACAAAAATGTACCCTCCAGGGGGGTGGGGAGGACATATATGGTAAAGACATTTTCTCCCCAGACTACAGTATAAATGAGTAAATACGTGGACTTTAAAGATACATATGTTCAAAAACAAGTGACCAGGTGAGAGAGATAAAAATTGACTCTATCATTAATTCTAAAACTGTACCCATGACGACTGAATAGTACCTTGTCTGAGGAGATAATAAACGCTTAGAAGGAGGTGTGCAGCATGGAGGATAAAAAGTGCCCAGATATCATGTTTTTTTCTTACGGATGTCAAACAATAAGAGCAAAGAAACAATAATATGTAGTTATTAGGCACAAGCTAAGTAACTTACTATATTAACATTTTCTTGTCTAAGTTCACAGCACCCCTACAACTTACATGTGTTATTGTTTCTATTCTTCATATGAAGACATTCAATTTGGGAAATTTAAATTCTCGTTATATGAATTTATTTATATCAGAATCATAAATGTGAATGCTCTTAATCACTGTATTCTCCTTGTGTTCTTCTTGAAAGCTAGAAAAATATCACTCTGCATTCTTCTTTATGTTAGAATTAATCAAAGTCCAAAAAGATCAGTGTACAGGCTTTAAAGAAAGGATACCTGCTGGCTGGCTCGCAAGGGGAGTCACGCCAGGTACAGGGTCAGACAAGGCTTTAAGGGTCTTTTGGGGAGAGGGGCGTAGGAAGGGCTGTGGGGCATTAGTCAATT
Organism: Rhynchonycteris naso; assembly: GCA_037038555.1. NCBI lineage: Eukaryota > Metazoa > Chordata > Mammalia > Chiroptera > Emballonuridae > Rhynchonycteris > Rhynchonycteris naso. Next base: position 203,121,046 of record CM072999.1, read on the forward strand.
GGCTGCTGGACAAAAGATTGTGACATCATCCATTCCTTTGTGGTTGATCATCTGCTGCGAGCCCTGAAATGGGACTTACTAGCAGGGTTAAAGAAATGAAACCTAAGATTCCCAACTATCTGATATATAAAAAAAAGAAAGAGAGGTTCCTAGAGAGGCCTCAAGGGGAAAGGGACAGAGGTCATTATATTCTTTAACTTCTTCCTGCTGAGTAGAGGCGGTGAGGGGTTATAGCATCTCTAAGGATCACTCTCAGTGAGGGGTTGAAAGATGCATTGATGGCTTCTTGTCGGGTAGGGTTGTATTTATAGTGTTCCAGATTTTTTTGTTTTGCGAGGGCAGGTTTCAGGGTTGGTGAGGAGTGTTAGGTAGATTTTTCCAATTTTCTGATTGACGAAGGTCTGCATGTGGTTCTGTAAGAAACTAGTGAGCAAACGTAAGAGGCAGGGTCTGAAAGAAAAATAAATAGAAGAGTGAGGGGACCAATGAAAGGCAATATTCAAGACACCCAGTTTGTGCGAAACCACTGATTCTATGACTCGGTTTGTTTCTTACGAATTCGCTGGGCTTCAGAGAGAGAGAGAGAGAATGGGAATAAGACAGGGCAGTGGCCAGTCCTCCTGCCCCTAGACCTATTTTTATAGACATTCTTAAAGCAATAAGAAGAGGAATTACCTGTATATCTCATTTGGTTCTTAGATTGACGGGTAGTGTACTAGGAACTGGAAGAGGTTTATGGGGTGGGATTAGGTTGATATTTGGGGTGAGATAGATTAGGGTAAAGGTTTCTGTCCAGTTAGTAGGGAGACACATATAGGTGTTGGTCCCACACAAGTAGAAAGCCCCTGATTGGGGGATGCAGGATGAGAGGTGGATAGAGAATTTATGAACAAAGGGTCAGTTTCGTTTCTCTGTGTCTGAACTCCAGAGGGTCAGGGTGGAGGAAAGAGCCACCCCAATAAGTGGGGAGAGTAGAGGATTTTTAGCTAGGGTGACTAATTAAACATTCTTAGAAAACCACTTTTCTGACTGTTCAAATTCTTTTTTCTCTGTACAAACCTCCTACAACCTGCACAAACCTTCTACAACTTACATAAACCCTCAGCTTTCATGAACTTTCTTATCCAGAAATAACTGGCTTTCATAACAACTTGCTTTTTCCTTTTTCTTTCAAAAGTATTTCCATACCTTATATTTTCTAATACTAGAAAGGAATCATACAATTCCTTTCTAGTCAGAACTCTTGATTTCAAAAAATCTCAAGCTTCAGTGACAACCAAGCTGGCTTTCATTTTACCCTAGTTTCTCTTTTCCCAACATCTGATTAAAAGAATCCTTAGTTTCTTCATATAGTCGCCATACGTAGACCAACCAGCTTCTAGTTTGTGGTTGGAGTAAGGCATGCCATTTTTCTACTTTAGCAGCAGTGGGAGTTGTCAGGATTATGGTGTGTGAACCTGTCCACACAAAAGTCAGTCCTTGGTGATGTAATGCTAGAAGCACCTCTTGGACAGTCTTTGAACAGTTTGCTGAGTAACCTGTAAATCTTGCAAGTACTTAGGGAAAGGGTGGTTACATTTCTATACTTTGCAGCTAGAGTTTAAGTCCTAGTGACCACTGCTTCTAGCTGAAATTAACACCTACATTGGCATGAGGCATTGAGACAACAGGAATAAAGGAGACATTATACATTAAGTAAAGCAACAAAATTAGACTGTCAATACCCACAGTAGAGATATTCAAGGGATAAATAAAACTCAAATATTCAGGGAAGGCATAGTAGATGGCCCTTGTGTTTACAAGAAATGAGATTAGTTTATTAACTACTTGGAAGAAATACCTTAGGCTCATGAATGATGTCCTTGGGCCTTCAGTGGCAATTCCAGCATGCTGGGCAAGGTAAGGTCACAGGTAGCTGGAGCAGGGTTAGAAGAGACTGAACCCTCCCTCCATGGAGCAAGGGGGCTGCTTACCTTCTCGTGTCCCTGTTTCCACAGCAAAGATGTGTCCCTTGGTGGGGCCAAGAAGCCTCACAGGCTTTAGTTCAATGACCTTTCTTTCCACTCTTGAAGCAGGGCTATGATGGAATCCTATAAAGCCCTTTAGGGTGCTGGAGCCTTTAAGAGCATATGCCAAAAGTTGGTATTTCCTGGCCTCTTTTGGGCCTTATTTGCCTTTTCTTTTACTCCCTTGGCCATTATAGACCTTAAAAGCTGTGCTCAGAAGATCTCACTGAGGGGCTTGACTAAGAGAGAAAAATTGGGAATCCAGTGTCTAAAGAAGCCTATTAGACTGAGGAAAGAAAATATTTGATTTGCAGTGGTAGGTGGTTGAAGACTGCAGAGGGTTTGAGTTCAATCTAGGGTGAGACCTCAGGTGCTGGGGGTTAAGGCGATGCCCAGATAGACTATGGACTGAGAGTGAAGTTGAGCCTTAGCAGAGAAGACACAATATTTCGTTCATGGCGAGGAAGTTAAGAAGGGTGGTGGTGTGTCTCCTTGAGGCAGGCAGGGAGGGGCTTCAGAGAAGTAGGTTATTTACATATTGTAAGAGAATACTAGTTTTGAGATTTCATGCTGCTAAATCCTGAGCTAGTGCCTGCCCAAACAGGTGTGGGCTGTTTCTGAACCCCTGGGGTAAGACAGTCCACATAAGTTGTTGGGCTGCCTTAGTGCACGGGTCAGTTCAAATAAAGGTAAACAGAAAGTAAGAGTCAGGGTGTAGAGGAATGGTAAAGAAGGCATTTTTGAGGTCTAGAACCATGAAATGAGTGGTGTTTGAGGGAATGTGTGACAGTAACATGTAGAGATTAGGGACTACTAGATGGAGGAGAATAACTGCCTCATTGATTAGGTGTAATTCTTGTACAGGTGATAAGACCCTGAAGGTTTTTGAACAGGAAGGGTGGGGGTATTGCAGTGAGAGTCCATGGGGATGAGTAAGCCTTGATTTAAGAGGTGGGTTAATTAATGGTTTAAAGCCTTAGAAACAGACACAGTTACACATTGAACAAAGGTTTTACATATAAATTAAGAAATTTAAATAAGCATTTTGCATTTTCTGACAAACTAAGAGACAAAACAGATTACTTACTCATAGAGCTTAATAGACAACTCTGCCTTTTTAAGCTTTTCGAGATGGCAGGGAGTTGTCAGCATAGAGGGGAGGAAGAGAAGAAGCAGACAGATGGACAGCGTGAACAGCTGGATAGAAAGAAAGAGGGTCAGAATGTGCAGGAGGGGGAGGAGGAGGTTGAAGTACTGGTGGTGGCACCACATGGTCAGAGGAGTCAAAAAGATTTAGAGCTCTGAGGAGAGGGGGGAGGAGACTACGGGGAGAAAGACCTAGTTGCAGCCTGTGAGAAGAAGGGAGGGAATGAGGGGGAGACTAATACCCCCACACACACACCGCAGCCTGTAAGGAGGGAGGAGGAGACAGAGCAGCAGTTTGTAAGGAGAGAGGGTGGGCTTAAGAACACAGTGGAGAAGGGAGGGGCCCCTGGCCCACAGGGGAGAAGAAAAAGAGAGATTGGTATTTGCAAATGAATGAGAGACAGGATTTTGTGAAGGGAGGGGGCTTTCTGGAGGGAAGAGACCCGAGTGGAAGAGGTCCACAGAGGGCCCAGAGAGAGAGGCTCCAAGAGAGGGTCAAAGCTATCAAATGGTCAGAGAGTGGAGAGTGAGTAGAAGGTGAGGTAGAAGTTCTGGCCAGAAGAACCTGATAGGTAGAACATGAAGAGCAAAGATAAATTCTAGGCCAAAGATAGAAGAAGGCCTGCACGTAAGGAATTTCAGAAGCTTTTCCCGTTCGGTGGCAATTATTGTCAAGATATCTTAGGATATTGTAACCAAAGGTTCCATTTTCATGCCATTGGGAGCCATTACCTAATCTGTACTGAGGCCATGCTGTGTTAGAGAGACTGAGTTTGGTGAGGTTTTTTTAAGATGCATCCCAAAGAAGTTTGGTCTGATGGTCTAGATTGTGAAGAGCCCATCGTGGAGAACAGTGATCAAGAGAGGGCATCCCCGCCTCTTGTCACAGTCTCAAAAGGAGAAAACCTCCGAGTGGGGTGGGAATCCAAGTCAGGGGTCATCACCACCTGCCAAGGAGCCTGCGAGAGTGGAGAGGTTTGGCTAGGCACCTAGACTTTCGTAGAGGGTCACTAAGACTGAGTCGAGCAAACCCCTCAGAGCATGAGGGGTGTCACAATAGACCATCAGAAAGAGAGTCAGAGGTTGAATTTGAAAAGCCAACCGGAGAAGGAAAAGGGGGAGAAACTCCTTACCTCCTGGTCGGCAGGGGTTCAGGACAAGGTCTGACTGCTGGTCACTCAACCGCACTGACACAGTTGAACAGAATCAGAGAGTGAGCCCAGATGGGCTGCCACTGTCCACTGCTTCCCTGGTTATAAATTCGGCCATCAAGGGGATCATCCAGGCAGCCGGTACCCTGTCCCGGGTTTCAGCACCAAATGTTAGAATTAATCAACGTCCGAAACAATCAGCGTACAAGCTTCAAAGAAAGAAAACCTGCCGGGCTGGCTCGCAAGGGGAGTCGCAACAGGTACAGGGTTGGACAGGGCTTTAAAGGTCTTTTGGGGAGGAGGGATAGAAAGGGCTGTGGAGCATTAGCCGATTGGCTGCTGGACAAAAACTTGTGACATCAGACATTCCTTTGTGGTTGGTCATCTGCTGCGAGCCCTGAAATGAGACTTACTGGCAGGGTTAAAGAAATGAAACCTAATACTTTATATAATAAGCCATGTATCCAACCAAGGATACACAGTTTAACAGTAAAGCTGACCAATTTTCTTAATGAATGAATGAGTGTCCCAACACTTCTCAACCCAAACAATTTTTTTTTACCTGTCCAGTCCTTCCTTTTGACATATGTCTTTGAATTCTTTCGTTCCTATTTATTTTATATATCTCCTGCTTTGATCGTTCCTTCCTTTTTGTTGACTGTTAAAACTTTTCTATTATCTTTCCTTGGTTTTCTTCTCTTAAACCTTTTTAATTTCCTCTTTGAGACTACTAAATGTGTTGTTTGCTTTCATTTTTTTATTCCATGGGCCAAAGATACTTTGCGAGTATTCACAACAATAAAACACCAGGTACCCTAAATGTTGGCAAATGTGTGACCCTGAAGGAAATGTCTCTGCCTTACATAAAGCAATGTGATGCCAACCTTAAATGTCTTCCAGAAAAACCAGTTAGCAATGTTGAGAAAAGACAAATGTTTCCTAGCTGTGTTCATCAGCAGTGACATTATGAGATTGTTTTTCTGACTGTTAGCATGTACTGATTTTTTTTAAAATGAGACATAGAAAGACTTTTGAGCTAGCAGGAATGCGTTCAAGCCAACTCCAATTTGAGGAATTGTTTTCCAGGACAGTAAAACAGAACAGTGTCTAAATGCGACCATTTATAAACCCAGGTCCCACAGCCATTCCCAGAGCATTTAGAAAGAGCAGTGTCTACACATGACCATTTATAAACCCACAGCTCCACCATTGCCAGGTCATTTACAACACACTTGCTTGACAATAAATTTTCATGAGACTAAATGAATTCACTCAAAATTTATTAATTTACTAAACAGCTGAATTTTAGACTGAAATGATCATCTTTATCCAGATTTTATGCACAATTGAAGACAGCAAAGATAGAGTTAAGATGTTATTTACATATTTCCTGTCCCTCTAAGACATGGGATGCTGTCATTCTTGCTTTTGCCTCCGTCACACAGCAGACACGTGGTAGTTTCCTTAGAAACCCTCGCTTGCTGAAGTAACTCCGGTGTGGTCACAGTATATATTTGTGAAGTATGTGTACATATAAGAATGGTCAAAAATGCCTGACCTGTGGTGGCGCAGTGGATAAAGCGTCGACCTGGGAACACTGAGGTCGCCAGTTCAAAACCCTGCACTGGTCTGGTCAAGGCACATATGGGAGTTGATGCTTCCAGTTCCTCCCCCCTTTCTCTCTCTCTCTCCTCTTTCTCACTCTGTGTCTCCTCTCTAAAATGAATAAAATAAAAAGAAATTTTAAAAAAATACATTTTAAAAAAATGGTCAAAATATATAAAAGACACAAATCATGAAGTGAGAGAGAATACAACAATTAATACCAGCTGTTCCAGGGGGAGTTTTCAGTGGCATCAACAGGCACAAATACTTTGACATATTTTATCTCTATGAATTGATTTCTGTCCGTGGCAGCTTTTATGGTGGTGACAAAGACATAAGACAGAATTTAGAGAACTTGGAGAACCATGACACCATTTTGGAGACTGTCCTTACTAAGCAGACAATTTGTCAGCACAGTGGCCTTTTAATGGCTCTTTTATGTTATTTTTTTATGTTTGCTTTTTTAAACAATTCACCTAAAAGTGGCATAATATTTTTTTCCCAGGAAGGACCTCTATTTTCTTGATCAGGACTTTATCCAGAACATTTCATCTTAAGCCTACAAGGAAAACAGAGTAACAAAAGTAAAAATATAAGAGGCATGGGCTCTTCATTATGCTAAGAGTTCTGACCTTTTTAAACATAGTTCCTGTATTATCTTAGTCACATGCAAAATCTCTCTCTGGTCATAGAGCAGATACAACAAACCACATCCTGGATAGCAGATTCCATATGCAGTTAACGATGGGACAAATCTGAACATTGTTCTTAGAATAAAAATCTATTCACTTTATAAAAATAGTAAAATGGCAGTGTGCTAGTTCAGGAGCACCTTAGCCATATGAACATAATTATTTGGTGTTTTCACACCTAAAATCACACCCATCACTGATTGTCAGTGTTCGGTGCCTGTGGCTGTCCACCAACACAGGGCTCATCCTGCCTCCTTGTTAGGATGGTCATCCTGCAGGTGACCATGCCAGATCTCCTGGAAGATGTCCAAGTGTCAAATCCACACAGCCAGGACACTTCCGTTCAAACCATTAAAAACTTCCATTATTTGATATCACCATGAGGGTGCCTTTAAAAATAGATCCTCCCGGTGGCAGTCTGGCTTTTAAATTACCCCATGGCCAGTCTCTAGGGCGCTTCATGCCGCTGTACCAGTGAAGAATTCATAATTCTCTCTGTAAACATTGCAGGGAAGAGAAAAAATCCAAGATTCTTCTTCACTCATTTTCGGCAGGTGTCCGCCACCTTGACCTTGCCGTTTCGCCAAAAGACAGTACTGCGGGACCAGCAGAGACACACAGATCTATTTGCAGTCTCTGTGTACACAGGAAGCGCCTCCCAGGCAGAGGTTCCAGTTCAGTGCATTCATTACCTTTTAATTGCTTCTAAATTGCACTGTGACCTGTCGCATCAATAGCCAAATCTAACAAGCGAGCGCAGTTTGGGCAGTGTGCTGTGACACGTTCCTTCCTTGGGCGCTCTGTGTGAGCCTCTGTGTCTGGGCGGGCGCAGTGCGCTGCCGCACCTGTTATTATAAAATCAGGCAAAGATGCAGTGAAGGAAAAAGGCAAATGCATTGCTTGGATCATGGATAAATAATAAAAAGAGACAAATTTCACCCAAACATTTGTTATGTATGCATAGTTACATAAAAAAAGAAAAAAGAAAAGAAAAAAATTTTAACGGTTGAATGGAATGACTTGCAATGTCAGATGCTTTCATGTGTCAGAAAAACTGTGGCCCAGTCCCTGCAGAATTAAGCATCGCATTTAAGGTTTTAAGCTACGTGGGAAAATTCCAGCAGGAGAAAAGATGAGCTTGAATATTTCAGGCTGGGCCGCAGTGAGCACAATGCCATTTATTAAAAAAAAAAGAAAAAGAAAAAAAAAGAATGAGCTAGACGCGCACCACTGTGAGCACTGAGCTATACAGATGATCATGCTCCTGGAAGAGTGCCCGGAAGCCATTTCACAATCATCTGTACAATGTACACACTTCATCCTGCCTTCCAAAAACGTGCTCCAGGAAGCCCATGTTTCTGAGCCTCGGAAGAAAAATGCCCTAATTCAGAACCTCAAGGAGCACCCTCAGTTCACCTCACCACTTTTTATTTCGCCCATACATCCAGTTTATAGTTCAGTAAGAGAAAATAAAAATGCAGACAGCAAAGGAATTAACTCATTCTCTCTCTCTTCAGTTCTTTCGTCAGCTCCACCCCAATTAAGCAACTGTTTTGGGAATGAAGACGCAGCTTGTGCGGTCTGTCCGGGGCCCGCAAGGGAGGTGGGGACAGGAAGGTGCTGGGCCGAGCAGGCCACCAGGGCAGCAGGTTCGGTGTTGGTACCGCACTCGGCATCCCGTGGAGGCCTTCCGATGCAGCAGCCCTGCTCTTGGCATCTTGGGGTGTGCAGCCATGTCGGAGGGCATGGATGATGAGAAGGAGCCGCAAGCCCAGGGCATGAAGATAGATGTAAAGAAGAACCATGGAAGGACCCCCCATCGTCAGTCAGTGAAGTGGGAGGTGAATGAAAGAGAGTGGGGTCCTGGGGGCCAGGCCCATGTTGCCCCAAGAAGCTGGGACCACAGCCGTGTACAGAGAGGTCGAATACAGTGACCGCCAATCAGTCCTGGGGTTTTCCAACATCTAAGATAGTACCGATATCTGCAAAAAAAAATTCTTTTTTTGGTATTTTTCTGAAGTGAGAAGCGGGGAGGTAGTCAGACAGACTCCTGCATGCACCCAACCGAGATCCACTCGGCATGCCCACCAAGGGGGCGATGCTCTCCCCATCTGGGGTGTTGCTCTGTAGCGGCCTAGGCCATTCTAGCGCCTGAAGTGGAGGCCATGGAGCCATCCTCCACTCCAGGGCCAACTTTGTTCCAATGGAGCCTTGGCTGCGGGAGGACAAGAAAGATAGAGAGAAAGGAGAGGGGGAGGGGTGGAGAAGTAGATGGGTGCTTCTCCTGTGTGTCCTGGCCAGGAATCGAACTGGGATTTTCACAGGTAGGGCCAAACTCTACCACTGAGCCAACCAGCCAGGATCCTGATCGTGCAAAATTTGAAGGATATTCTTGAGTAGATACAGAGTGTGGGGATCGAGCACACAGAGTAGGGATTCTTCATATTTTGGAGAAATGTATCCATGGAAATCGAGGGATGGGTGGGTGACATGAGTCCAGACGCAAGCTGAGACTGCTGGAGGAAGAGTGGGCAGTGTCCTGACTTCCGTACTGTCCCCGTGACAGGGGGTGTGTGAACAGGAGCTGAGGATGAGGAGGAAGGAAGAAGGCACGCTTGACATGGGAGGAGGAACAGAGTAAGAAATCTTGTCTCTGAGAGGGGTGGCGTGACATTGCACAGGGCATGTGTAAGAGCACCCCTGGGCCAGCTTGGGCTTCTCCCTACGTTGACTTGTGGAGAATTCCCGGTTCCATCAAGCATGACGGTGGTATGTTTTCTGCAGCCAGATCTGGCTTCTGAGATGTAGGTCAAAGGTGCTGAAGCTGGACCTAGTGTGTGTGTGGGGGGGGAATGTTTTCTGGTGAGTGTGACAGAAGGTGTAAAGAAAGAGACTGCACGTGAGGCAGTGGCTGTGATACCAAACCCAGGCCTCTACGTCGGGGGAGGAGGGAAGGAAGGGAGGAGAAGAAGCATGGAAAATACAGAGAACAGTACACAGCAAGTCCCGGTGATGTCAAAGAGCCATGAGAGAAACGTAAGCTGGAAAGACAGTGGCTAGAAAACCTGAAAACCAGACTGTGGAGTGAGCAATGCTTTCACATAGCAATGTCTAGACCCTGCCCACAGGAGTAGGTGACAAAAATAGTGTCCAGAAAAGATCCTTGTAGAAGATGAGGTCAAGGAAATAAACGGCTGACCAGGCCGTGGCACAGTGGATAGAGCGTCGGACTGGGATGCGGAGGACCCAACTTCGAGACCCAAGGTCGCCGGCTTGAGCACGGGTTCATTATCATGGGTTCATTTCGTTTGAGCAAGGCTCACCAACTTGAGCCCAAGGTCGTTCGCTCAAGTAAGTGGTCACTCGGTCTGCTATAGCCTCCCAGTCAAGGCACATATGAGAAAGCAGCCAATGAACAACTCAGGTGCCGCAAGGAAGAATTGTTGCTTCTCATCTCTCCCCCTTCCTGTCTGTTTCTATCTGTTCTTCTCTCTGACTCTCTCTGTCTGTGTCATTAAAAAATAAAAAATAAATGGCCAGATAAAATATGTAGGTGGCCTTGGAAAATGGCAAGAATTATGACAAGAGTAAATATCTGTGTGAGTGACAGTGACAAAAGTGAGCCCTACATGGGCAGAGTGCTTAGAATGGTGGGCTGGAGGCAGGCTGGACTCTTGGAGGTCAAGTGCAGTTCCCAGACTTTGCAGAATTGATTACATTACTGAGCCTCCCTCTCTCCATCTAGTAAATTGAAGTAATGGCAATAGTAATAATATCTAGTTTAAAGAGTTTTGTGAAAATTAAATGAGTAAGACTTGTGTTTTTTAGTGGCTTCACAAGAATATTATATCAGAATTTTTGTCCTTTCTTACACAATCATTTTCTTATTCTGCCATTAGCTGACATGCATGTGTTTATTTTCCTATTAAAACAGAATAAACTCAGTCTGAAAGGCTATATTCTGTATTCCAACTCTCGTATTTCCCCATGTATAAGGCACATCCTTTTTTGAAAATTTGGAGTCTAAAAACTGGGTGCGTCTTATACAGTGGTTGTAGATATTTAACTTGCATTTCCTGCTCTTTTGAGTTTGTTTTTGAGCTCATTGTTGAAGACAATGATTTGTCATCAGACACAGATGAGGACAAGCTAATGGATGGGAGTTTTGACAGTGATGAGGAGTTGTATGAATTTTATGATGAATAAAACTTGAGTTCAATAACTTTACGTAATACTTTTTTTTCCAAATTTTGGACCCCCCCAAATAAGGTGTGTCATATATGGGAGCATCTTATACATGCGGAAATACGGTATATAACCTTCTGGAAAAGGCACAGTATGGAACCGATAGAAAGCTCAGGGGTCACGGAGGTTGGAGGGGCTGGGCAAGAGCAGGCAGAGCACAGAGGACGTAGAGGGCAGTAACGGTGGCTACAGGTCATTGTACCCGTATCTAGATAGAACACAACACCAAGAGTGAATCCTAACGTAAGCGATGAACTTTTGGGAGATGGTGTGTCACTGTAGACTTATAAATTGTAACAAATATCCCACTTTAGTGGAGGATGTTGGTAATGGGAGGCACGCACATGTGGGAGAGCAGGGAGTATATGGGAAATTTCTGCGCCTTCTGCTCGATTTTGCTATGAACCTAAAACTGCTCTTTAAAAAAAAGTCGTTTAAAAATAAGTCTTGACCGCTCTTCCCTGTTGGCCAGCACACAATTTGACTAACATCTGTACTTCTAGTCCATCTTTCATTCTTTTCGCTTTTCTGAGATCATTTTTTTGTTTGTTTGTTTGTTTCTCTCTTGCACAGAAGTCCTGTTGTGGTTGTCTATACTCACTGCTTCTAAATACCTCTTCATTCTTTCTTAAATTAACTCCAAATACAGATCAGTTTTCTTCTTAAAACTTCTTGTTTAATGAGTCATCAGTAATCATTATGCTTCTTACTCCAGTGGCTAACGCTGCTTTATTGTTGACCTAGGGAAGCCTCAAAGCAGCTCACTCCTTTATGGCTCCCTGGACACTTCATTCTCTTTCCCTTCCCCTCATCATTCTGGTCGCACCATCTCGGGCTCTGTGCTGAGTCATCCTTTCCTCCTGACTTTGGAATACTGGAATGTCTTGGGGCTCATTCCATGTCCCTGTACCATTCTCTCTGTGTCCTCACCTCCTTGGTGATCTTTTCTAGGTCATAAATCAATGGTCCCCATGTCTATATCTCTTCTTGAACTTCATTTGGGATGATTCATTCTCTTCTCAACATTTACAGCACTTGTAATTCCCGCAGCTCACTTCAAGACAAATTCATTGTTTAAACCTTTCAGTAGTATGAACATACATGTACATCCTCGTACCTCCTGACCATCCAGAGTGAAATCATACATGTGTAAGGCAACATTGAAAAAAGAAAAATGTATGTTCTTCTTGTTTCCATAAATTGATTATCAAACAGACATGATTTTAAGTTAATAAAACTGTAACTGTAACTCATTTCATTTTTTGAAAAAAAAAAACTCACTCCTGGCCTGACCTGTGGTGGTGCAGTGGATAAAGCGTTGACCTGGGAACACTGAGGTCGCCAGTTCAAAACCCTGCACTGGTCTGGTCAAGGCACATACGGGAGTTGATGCTTCCGGCTCCTCCCCCCTTTCTCTCTCTCTCTCTCTCTCTCTCTCTCTCTCTCTCTGTCTCCTTTCTAAAATGAATAAAAATAAATTAAAAAAAAAAACTCACTCCCAAAAGTCAGCAAGCTTGAAAAAAAACTCACTACTCAAAGGGTTAAGTGGTACAAGCCAAAAATCTTGACATCAACTTTGATTTTCTTTTGTCTCACACTTTGCATTCAAACCAGTAAGAATCCTTATGGGATTGCCTTAGATGTAGGCTCAAAATGGGCTTTTCTGGTGTATGAATAGGTAACCTATATCAGAAAACAACCCTCCCCATAGGAACAACTAAAATCTGAACAAAATGCAAAACACACACATGCATGCCATGCATACACATGCATGCCAGGCATACATATGCATGCATGCAAACTCACAGCTACTGTTGAAGGCATCAGAGAACAGAGTGGCCTAGAATCTGGGGGGAGAAGAGGGGTGTGTTACCTTGTATTGGTTTCCCTTGAGGAATTTGCCCACTTTCAATCATCAGCGGACTAAGAACAAACAGAAAGGGTGGATCAGAGCTGTTGAACATTTCATGGGTCTGGGGAGGAAAGTCAATAACATGGTTAGGGCTCACCAATTAGGAAATTGGAGACATTAGATTGTGATGTGAAAATCCTAGGGGAACTCTAGGAGGAAAAGCAAATGATAAACAGACAATCCATTCAGGGTGATTGAAATCCAGGCCCAAATCATATCGGACCTTATTGGACCAAGATTATCTCTCCTCTCTAACTTCCTGACAGAAGTTCTTCAAAAATTACCTTTTTTAAAGAAAAATACAATCATCCTGAATCACAGCCATTTTTTAAACACAACATCCACAATTTAGCTAAAAACCTAACAGATATTTTAAAAAATAAAAAAAAAACAACAAAGAAAAAATATGCAAACACAAAGAAACTAGGAAGAACTGGTCCAATTTAAGAGAAAAACTAGACCCTGAGAGTAAGTTCCCAGGTCATTCCAATATTAGAGTTACTCTGTGCAGACTTTGAAATGATTGTGATTAATATGTTGAATAATATAGACAAGATGGAGAATTTCACGAGAGAATGGAATCTGCACTAGAATATAAAATCCATTCTAAAACTACAGATTACAACATTTACAACAAATAACGGAAATAGCCACACATTCGACACAGCATAAAAGGAGTAAACTGCATTTTAGGTGAGTAGAAATGTCTGATGTAAAGAAGGGAGGATAGCAAGATGTGTGAGAAACACCTGATGTCGAAGATGTTCTTGAACATTGGAATAGATGTGTAACTACAGTCTTTGAACAGGGCGTTGAGAAGCAACCTGAGAAAAGTGACTGGGAATTCTCACAGCTGGCAAAAATAAGAAACTTCAAATTAAAGGAGCTCAAGAAAAGCGAGAAAGGGCCCTGGCTGATTGGCTCAGCGGTAGAGCGTTGGCCCAGCGTGTGGAAGTCCTGGGTTCAATTCCCAGCCAGGGCATACAGGAGAAGCACCCATCTGCTTCTCCACCCTTCCCCTTCTCCTTTCTCTCTGTCTCTCTCTTCTTCTCCCACAGCCAAAGCTCCAAGGCTCCATTGGAGCAAAGTTGGCCCAGGCACTGAGGACGGCTCCATGACCTCTGACTCAGGTGCTAGAATGGCTCTGGTCGCAATGGAACAACATCCTAGGTGGGCAGAGCATCACCCCCTGGTGGGCATGCCGGTGGATCCTGGTTGCTGCATGCGGGAATGCGGGAGTCTGTTTCTCTGCCTCCTCACTTCTAACTTCAGAAAAATAAAAAAAGAAAAGAAAAGAAAGAAAGAAAAGGTAGAAAGTATAAAAAGACCTTTGCACCTACTACTTCCATCATAATAAAACTGCTGAAAACCAGCAACAAACAAACAAGAAAATCTAAAAGCTGCCGCAGAAAACAAAGACATAATCCTGTTCAATAGAAAGCATCTCACCTAAGGCTAACTTTTCCATAAGAACAGCAGAAACAAAAGAAAATAGAATCAATGGTTTAGCGACCGGAAAGAAAAAAAATCTGCCAACTTAGATTCTAAAATCTTTAGAAAATATTGTTCAAAATGATAGCTATATGTAAAGATGTTTGCAGAAAAACAAAACCGAAAGACTTTTGCCTACAGACTTAAATAAAAGAAATAACAATGGTAACTCTGGAGACAAAAACAAAAGTATCCTCTAGGAAAATATGGCAATGCAGGAGGAAAGACTACTGGAAAGAGATTTGTGGGTAAATTAGAAGTAGCATTGATTAAAACAGTCTCAATTGTATGAAGCTGCTAATTATACAGGAAATTTCAATGCATGCATGTAATAAGAAAATGTGTGGGAGGAAATATATGTAAAGGTCTTTTAAGCCCTTGTTCTAAGTCTGGATGGTAGTCAAGAGTTGATTTACAGTAGACTTTGATAAATCCCAGATGTGCATCAGGGTGCCTAGTAAAACCAATACAAATAATGAAGGATGGCACATCAAAAGGTTAATTAAGGAGCAACATGGACCAATACATGCACAATGTATGCAGAATCTAACCACAACTCATTTATTCCCCTGCTAGCATCCTGACCTTGCCCCCCCAATGCGCTCACCAGGATTCCATAGTAACACTTGAACACCCTGTTGCCACCATTCTTCCATCGTGTGGTGTTCACAATATCACAGCCATGGAGATCCTTTTCAGTGTGTCAGATCCCGGCATCCCTCCACACAAGCCCTCCATGTGCACCCCATTATTGTACATCCCGGGTCATGACAATGGCCTCATAGTCCTATGTGGTTCTCACTCGTGACCTACGTGCTTTCCTGACTCCTGTCACTCTGCTGCTGTCTCCTAGGCCTGAGTGGCCCATGGAAGTGTCAGGTGCACGTCAGCTTTCATCCCCCTCAACGTTGGCTCTTGCTCTGGCTGGACTGTCCATCTCACATGGAGGTGGCTCTCTCACACCCATTCCCCCTTCAGGCCTCTGTTCAAGCACTTCTCAGTGTGGTTACCTGGGTCATCTATCTGAAATCGCGTCTCCTGCTTGCATTTCTGGTCTCTTTTTGTTTTGTTTAGTGCAGCCCTTACTTTCTTCCTAAATCAGAATATATCACTCCTCCTTTAAGGTACCACAGACAGGACAGTAATTCCACTGCACCCTGCTAATTATCTGCACATCTGTATTTTCTACAAGTTTGTACCACTTGCACAAACTTGTTCCTACAAGAAGGATATCTGCGTTATTCCATCTGATATTGTACTCAGTATATCATTTCTAAAGCAATGGAGAATACAAAGTATTCAGAACATAATTCTGACTTTAACATTCTTAAAAGATTTGTGAACAACTCATGATTTGAAGTTATTACTATTGATAAATAAGCCTAGTTATTCTCACAGTGGAATTCATATAGCGATGAAAATGCATGAATTATATACAACAGCAACATAGATGTATCTCAGAAACAACAAGCAAAAAATTAACTGGCAAATGTTCACATAAAATAGGATACTCTTTATAAAAGAAAAAAATAGATAAACCAAATAATATATCACTTGGGGATATATCCACATATATATCAAAAGAACGTAGACACTGGCTTCAGGAAGGTGGCTGTCTTCGTATTTAGACAGGGGATAGAATAAGATCAAATATATTCTTAGATATAATATGTTGTCAGTGTCCTTGTTCTCATTCTGGTTGCAAGTTCACAAAAGTTCATTTTATTTATTGCGTGATTTTAGAGAGAGAAGAAGGAAGAGAGAGAGAGAAACATTGATTTGTTATTTCCCTAATGTATGCATTTATTGGTTGATTCTTGTTTGTGCCCTGACCAGGGATCAAACCCCCAACCCTGGCATATTGGGATGATACTCTAATCAACTGAGCTACTAGGCCAGAGCTAAAAGTTCATCCCATTATTACATTTCATGAATCACCTTATATTTTGTTGTGGATATAGCAAATATTGTATAATTACATGATTTAAAATTTTAAATATTCTAGTGTCTTAATCCAAAGTCATGAATTGAGTTCTACACATTCAGTCAGAATTAGGTCTTCAAAATAGTTCTTGAGTTGATTTCTCCAAAATATTTTTCCTGGAACACTTGCATAGAGCTGTACTGTGATAAAAACAGAAAGTCACAAGGCCTAATCATTTTTTGTTAGAATGTCCAGCCTATCTTCCTGCTCAACATTTCTCAGTTTGCACCGACACATGGGCCTAGGGAAACCCTTCTGTAGATACATTTGTTTGATTTGTTTAATTCAGTGTTTCTCAGAGTTAACTTGACCACAAAACTTTTCCCATCATTTCTCATCATTAGGAATAATTACCCATAGAGCATGCCTTAGAAAATATTGCTGCCAAGTTTACCAAGATTGCTGTAAACCTGAAGCTACACATGGCATCCAAGACCTTGGAGAAAGGATGAAAGACAATGTGAATGACCATCTCGCAGACAGTTCTGTAGGCCTGACTTTGTGCAGAGGTCACATCTCTGCTCGGTGTCCCTTCAGCACACAGATTTTTGTACGTATGTAATATTCATATCGACTTAATCATATCCTGCTGTCTAAACTTTCTTAATTTTTTTTCACCCAGGAGTGTGCATAATTTATATTAGCTTTGTATTAGGTTGCTGGCTCACATACACCAAGGTCATTTCTTTTTCATCCCACAAAGAAATTGGAGGGAAAGAGTTTCTCCTGTACAAGGTAAGGTGTTTGAAATCTTTTAGGTCCATTCTTATATGTACAGGCCAATTTTTTATCCAGATTTAGTCTCCTTTTCACCTGACTCATTATTTGATGATATGGTCCTTTTAGAGTGTGGGCTATACTTATTACAAAGATTCTTCTTCAAAATCTGATGATGCTCCATCCACACTGCCTCAGATTAGTAGGTAATGTGAAGATTACAATTTATTCGACAAAGGGCAGTAGCAATTCAGGATAGTTTTGTGAATAAAGACATGTACTCCAAGAAGAAAAGTGAATATTTTTAATATTTCAGTTAACCCTTGAAAAGTTAAATGCTTTATTTCAATAAGCTTCTTCAGATTATTTAAATAACTCCTTTCAAATGGGAAATGTTATAAATTTTATATTTTGAAAATATTGACACTACAAGAATTGGAATTAATTATAAGCTTTCCAGCACCTTTTTATTGAGTTGAGGATTGCTATTTGTGTCATGTAAAATTTTAGAGTGTGGGTATATTCAATAAGTGATCTTAATCTCTGTCTTGAGAAAAATACCAGTTCAGTCAAAGCTATTTTTCCTTGAATGGTTCTTTGATTTGTTTTCCCCTAGACACGCGAGAAAAAACTCAAAGGTCAACACTGGCATTAATGTATATTAGTCACTGAAGTGGACCGTTTCCCAATTGGGGGGCACTGCATTTCCAAAGACCACCCAGTGAATGTGTAATTGACTTATCTGTAAATCTTACAAAGGAATACTTTTACCAAGTAAATTGTACCCACCACTGCAAAAACCCTGCAGGACTGAAGGCATATAATTAACTATACTGAGGCATACTTGATCTCCAGAGACCTGGGGATAATCAATAATTATGTAGTTTCATTCTGAGATGGGTTTGTTGCTATAACCATGACACAGTGTTTTCTGAATTACTGAAGTTTTGATGACTGTTGCTTATTTGGATCAAAATGGAAAAGCTGCAGCTCACTCAAGCTTCATAGCATAATAAATTTTCCCAAGTACCCTGGGATTAAAAACAATCAAAGTAAATGAGGCATCATGTACCATTTATCTTCCAGAATATTAGTGCTTACAAAAACAAAGGAGGCCACACTAACAACCACTCTGTACCAGTCACATTCAGTGTTATATAGCAGCACATCCCGTTTCATAAAACGAGGGAGAATATTAAGGGATTTGATTGGCTGATAAACATTCTAACTCTGGCTTTCTGGACAGTTCATGATCTGAAATTTATGACCACCACCACTTAATTAAGAGTAAAAATTCTGAGCAGAGACTATAATCAATACAATTCATGGGGTTCAATATTTATGGGACCCATCAGTTAGCAAAGTGGGCAGAAGGAAATGAACCCTCTGATACTCTAATAAGAACTCCAGAAATAGAATTTCTAAATGAAATAAATTCAGAAAACTCAAAATATATGCTCAGCACACGCTATGTAAATAGGCTTTTAAATACAATTTTCTGGCCTCGTGACCCCATTCTGCTTTGAAGTTAGAAAAAGAATTGTAAAATTATTGAAGCTCTCTCTCTCTGTTCTAATTTAAGATGATATTGAGGTAGATTTATCTTCCGGCTTCCCAGGAGTGAGGGAGTGTGTTCTGCCCATTGTGCATTAGCTGTGATAAATACTCTTCCAGGAACATGGGACATTTTATCCTGGACCTAAGTAGAAATAGTAATGAAAGAAGTGCACGCTAATAATTTTCTTAGTTACAATTACAGACACCCTGAGATATTAAAAGAGTAAACAAATCACATTATAACTTCAAGAATATTTACTAATACTAGATGGACCTAAAAAAAACTGGTATTGAATGATGTTAGTCTAGAACAGCAATTTTGAACTGGTATGCCACAAGAATCTTTAAAACATGCAATAATACCTGACTATTTAGTCAGGGGCACTGACATATTTTCCCTTAGATTATCAAATTTAAAAAATGACAACAGCCAACACAACAATAGCCGTCCAGTGTGATTACATCAAAATTATACCTATCTTTAAAATTTTTGTCCGATGCTCAAACAATATACTCTATTTTTTGGTGTGCCGCGGAAATTTGGTAACTAGCTTATGTGCATCATGAGATGAAAAAGATTGAACATCTGGGAACTTTCAAGTTGTGCAGCATATCGATTTTTTTTTTAATTATAAAAATGTATAACTTATAATTCCATGGGATGACTGTCAAACAGGATATGTAAGCAAATAAGGAGTATAGAAACATGTATTATACTCCTTTCTGTGTCCAAAAGGACAAAATGTCTAGCTTGAGGACGAACCTGTGTCATGCCAGTTGGGGGACCCTTCTCAGAAGTTAATTAGAGACTTGAGTGCCCCAGTAGCGGAGACTCCCGTTGATGTGTTCCTGCTTTCACCTGACTTTTCCACCTGGCTGTCCAGTATTCACGTAGCCACACAGCAAGCCTGTCTAAGTTGGGTTTCTTGACATGTTTGTCTGTTCACAGGTTTAAGAATAATGCTAGACAGTCCCAGAGAAGTCCTCATATAAAGGAGGAAGCTAGACTTTTCTCTCAATTGATGCATGAAGAAAGAAATACCTCTAACAATTTATGGGAGAAAATAACCTCAGTATGTGTCTGAAATTCAAGAGGAGAGAAGACCTGATGTGAAATATATAAGGAGTCATTTATTACAGCTCTTAAAGTGGATGGCCCTGCAGTCAGACTCCATAGGCTTATAGTATAAACTTCAACATTTACTAGTTGTTAAATTTTAATAAATTTTAATGCACCTTTCTATAACCTCAGTTTTTCCATTTAAAAAGTGGGGTTAGGCCTGACCTGTGGTGGCGCAGTGGATAAAGCGTCGACCTGGGAACACTGAGGTCGCCAGTTCAAAACCCTGCACTGGTTCGGTCAAGGCACATATGGGAGTTGATGCTTCCAGCTCCTCCCCCCTTTCTCTCTTTCTCTCTCTCTCTCTCTCACTCTGTGTCTCCTCTCTAAAATGAATAAAATAAAAATAAAATAAATTTTAAAAAGTGGGGTTAGGATTTAGAGTTATTATATGCTTGTTATTAGTTGTAAAAAATATTCATTTGAATATATAAAACAAAGATGACAATTATTATTCTAATTGTTCTTAAAGAAGATCATAATGTTTATAAATTAAATTGTAATATAACTACCATAATTACAGCCTCTCATCTATGCTCTGTCTAGTGTCTAACATTCTTGAATATATAAGCCATTTAATCCTTACAACTTCCATATATTTTCTGCTTCTACTAATGGAGACTTAAATAAGCCAGTTAATACACTTTTTATTATTTTATTTTATTTATTGGGATGACATTGGTTTGCAAAGCCATCCAGGTTCCGAGTGCACAGCTCAACAAATCACATTCTGCCCACCTCATCCTGCACCCTCTGCCCCAACAATGTTCTTTCTGTCCCCATTTTCCCCATTTCTGCCTGCCCCCACCTAGCCCTGCCCACCTAGCCCCACCTCCAGCTAGCCCCTCCCACACCTAGCCCCGCCTCCACCTAACCCACCCCTTTCCCTCTGGCCAGCGCGCACTGTTGACTGTTTCTGCGCAGTTAATATATCTTTTATGCCTTCTTATGGTTCCGGCAGTAAAAAAAAAAAAAAAAAAGAGTTGCCCAGCTTTTGTAAGAAGTTCCATTATATTAAAATAAGATAATGAGAATAAAAAAGAATATATTGATAAAATGGAATACATTAATATCAATTAGTTGGGAAATAATTATATAGTTTTATACTACCAAATTTGGGAGGGTTGCTGTAAGATAAATTTCCAGGAAGAATACATTCAAAACCTATTATTTACCAAAGAATATTTTGAACCTACCCTCTGAGCTACTGCTTTATTTTCAATTTTATTAAATGTCCTCCTGCCCAGGAGTCTTTTGCCTTTTTCAGCATAGAAGGTTACAGTAGACGTGACCTTAGAGTTTGTATGGAGATGACCAACAGTGCTCTACATAGCACTGCTTGCCAATTTGATATTCACATCCTTGTACCTTATTTTCAGTAATTGGTGAATGAACAGCATCTCAAAGACGTTGATAAGTTATACAGAAACTCCAAAGAGTTCACTGTTCCTTTATATAACACATTGGCATGGGTGGACCTGGAGACTACTATGCTGAGTGAATTAAGCCAGTCAGAGAAAGACAAGTACCATAGGATTCACTCATATGGGGAATTGAATGAACAAAATAAACTAACAAACAGAATAGAAACAGACTCATAGATACTGAGCACAGACTGACCACTGTCAGAGGGGTGGGGGTAGGGAACTGGGTGGAAAAGGTGAAGGGATTAGCAAAGAGAAAACATTCATAGTCACAGACAAGGGTGTGGTGATTACATGAGGGGAAGGGGGTGGGGGAAAGTAGAAGAGAGTCAAGGGGGGATAAATGGTGATGGAAGGAGACTTGAATTAGGGTGGTGAACACACAATACAATAAACAGATGGTGTTCTATAGAATTGTGCATCTGAAACCTATATGATTTTTTTAACCAATGTCACCCCCATTAAAGTCAATAAAATAACAAATAAATAGCCCACTGAAACTCTTGTACAAAAAGCAATATTGGCTACAATTTTTAAAGTTAACTTAAAATTTCTGAAGCTATTTATTTTCTATGGAAAACAGAAAAAACACATTTTTAAATCAAATAAGGCAAAGTGTATGAAGACAACACTATGTTGTGCTTAGACCAGCGATTTTTAACCAGTGTGCTGCCCGGATTTTTGAAACATGCAATACCTTACAATTCAGTCAGGGGCGCTGGTCTCTTTTCCCTTAGATATTATCAAATAAAAAATTGACCAGAGCCAACACAACAATAGCCATCTGGTATCAATGAATGAAAATTATACATGTATTTTTTGCCAGATCAGCAAAAATACAATATTTTGGTGTCCCACAGAAAATTAATAATTAGTTTCTGTGGGCCATGAGATAAAAAATTGTGAAACTCGCTGGCTTAGGGCACAGACTGCCCATTTTAGCACTGGCTGTGTTTTTCCTTTAAACAATTTATTTCCGCCCTGGGTCTGTTTTGTGCTGAAGACTTGAAAGCTAATTAAAGCCATGTTGAGTGGTTTAGACCAAAACTAAACAATGATAAATTTTCAGAATGTTTTTGTGTTCAAGGCTTAAAATTCTCCAAGGAGAAAATGTATCCCTCACCAACCCATCCTGTCCGGCCTTCATTTCTAGTGGGACACCGTCTAACACACTACAGGAAAACTTGGATGGAGGGTTTAAAATTAGAGCTTGAAACATAAAAAAATAAAATTTATACTTTTTTTATAATATATTTCCTAAATCAAAAGAAGGTTGGAATTTTGCTAAATTTAAGACAGTTGGTGACTTTATCTGCCTTAAAACTCATGTAAGAAGTTGAAATTGCATCCTGTTTATTAGGAAATGTAGATTAAGTTCTGTACACTTAAATTGTAGCACACAAGTTCTTTACATTTTACCTAAATTAAGTAAAATGACCATACAGACGGTTAGTGTCCAGGGGTACAGTCTAATAAAATAAGACTATCACTGTCAGAAATTATTAGTCTCCTAAATTAATTCATACTAATTCATTCTTCTGGTTTCAGAAACTACGTAGAAAAAAAATACCTTACTTGTTCATCCAAAGCGTCATGACTGTACTCCTTCATCTTATGATTTCAGCCTTTTCTTTTCTAAGTCTCTAAACTTCAGTAGCCCAGTAGCCCTCAGCCACTTAAAAGCAGAATGGCTGAAGCCATGTTCCAGTGCATCGCCCATGATCACTTAGCTGGAGGGGGGAAGAGAAGGCTGGGGAGAGCGGATACCAGCTCCAGCCAAGCTGGCATCTGGTCACAGTTGACAGCTGTCTTGGGATCTTCTCACAGAGCCTCTAGGGAAACTGCTTCCAGCTGAGTCTACAGGCTCCTTCTGCCGCTAAACTGTGGAACTCCTAGGTACTCCTCCCCTGCCAAACCATCAGCCACCAGAATTAGCTTAGATACCTTGACTTTTTCTTACTTTCAGATTACTGCTCGCCCATGCTGTATACTCAACAGTTCCTCTTCATGTCAACTTCTCTGGCCTTCACCACAGGGTCAGACAACATCTCAGATGTTTCCATTAGACTTCCTAATGGAAAACCAACTTAAGAGAAGAGGTCCCCACTCACTCACATCTTGCTTAAGAAAAGGGGGTGTAAATCATGAGTGTACAGCGAGTGAGTCACGAGGACTTTTCGTGAGTCCTCTTTTCTCTCTGGGCCCGGCTATTGAGTGAGTCACGTCCACGGCCAAGCACACGTTAATACAAAGAGAGTGAGACTCTCATACCCCTTCTCTCTTTCTCAAACCTTTCTGCCCATAGGTCTGGTTTAGTCATCTTTGTATCCCAAACACATTAAACAGATGACGAGCATTGCTGGCAGACTTGTTTAAGAATTTCCTATTTAAATGACGTCTTGTAGGAAAGAGGGGGAGAAGAACGCACAATACAACAGTTTTCTTCACCCCTCTCTATGTGCAGTCAGCCTGGGCTACTACAGCTACTTAATGCTGGACTTCAAAAATCTGGAAGGAACTAACTGCTCAAACCTGTGCATTACAGTTTTCATATCCAAGTCTCATAGACTGGCATCAAGTTAGCAAAAATAAATAATCACATGGCTGAAAAGATATATATTTTAAGTATAATGCTCATATAGTTTTAAAAACATTTTTAAATGTGCTGACACTAATATTAAAAATAGCATACTTCTTCAATTCTTCCCCCAGAATCTAGTTTATTGATGTTTAAATAAAATCATCATAGTATTTTATGTTTCCTATCATTATCTTCTTAAAGTTTCCCTTTCTAAAAGATAATTTCTAGCCATTGCAACTTTTTAAATAACAATTTAAAATCTCTATATATTCAATTATCGTCTGATAAAACAAATAGATTCAACTTTATTGTGCATACTGGAGTCTCTCTCTGCTCATTTAAGTCTTCATCATCTTTCAATTTAGAAGTAATAGATCATAAGTAACTCTTCCCTAACATTGTATTCCAATAAAACTCGGTGTGCCCACAGCCATCACACTATAATTTGTACTAACGAAAGATATAGCCATTTTAAAAGAACACTCAAAGAGGCGGATTGCTTGGAATATTCCCTTAATACAGTAGGAGGAAAAACACGTTTTGAACAATTGAATATCAGTTGCTAAGTCAGAATGCCCAAGCATCATTTTTTTTTTTCTATTTTGGTCTGTGTCTTCTTGAAAGTCTGAAATAAAAATGCTAATGTATTTTTAAAGGTTAATAGTTGCCTAAGTGGTCCATAAAATAGAAACTTAAACATAGCAGCTTGCAAAATTTAATGAGAGGGCAAACACAAGTTCACCTTGTCTTTTTATCTTCCTTAGCTGTGTCGTCTAGAGACCTGTAAGTGTCTGAAGATGATTATATCAACTGCAGGATTAGGTGACACAGGGCCCAGAGCAGATTAAACAGCTCAACCTCTGTGCACTTGGGGGTTTACGTGGCAGAGAGTGTAGACTTCCCTCCGAGGGCAAATGCATATTCCTGATATCGGCGGTACCATGAGAATAACCAGCAGGTTCTGATTTCCATCCATCATTTTTATATCTGAAGAAAGCCTGCCTCCAGACTAACAAATGCTCAGGCAACGGAAGTCAATGGAGCTGCTTGTCCTTAAACTATCAAAGCTTTAAATTCATTGAAAACTGAGACCTGACAATGAAACCAAGTGGTACCTTGTGCTTTATTTTCCCTTCTTTGAGATGTCTGAACCTACCAAAATAATTTCATTAATAATAACCCATTGAGCTAAATGCTTTAACACATGTAATGTTGAAACTACGCCTAAAACACTGTATTCTAATCTGTAATCCGATCCTAGATTAGTGGTTCTCAATTTGAGGCGTGGTACCTCTCCTACCCTCCCAAACTCAAGCAAAATTGCCATATTTAAAAATTAAAATGTAGGGTGCTTTAGTTGAACTTGAATTTCAGATAAAAAATTTTACTATAACTGAACTATACAATATTTGGGATGTGCTTAAATCAATTTTTAAAACGTAGTTTTTGATTTGAAATGTTTGAAATGCCAATGTAAGTGAGCATTCTGCATTTTTATCCAGCAACCCTGTGGGCCACAGAGGACATGTGACAATGTCTTCAGGCATTTTTTTCATAAATGACCTACAATGCACAAGACATCCCCCGCAAAAAGGATTATCCAACCCCAAATGTCACTAGTGCTAAGTTTCAGAAATCTTGACCTTGTTCTAACAGGAAATTTATTGCATGACCATCCAGACTAACTTTTGCTCTATTTTGGGTCTTATTTTGCTCTGCTCATAGATTCTAGCTACTTCTGGAAAGCAAGTGGTTATAAAGATAGTAATAAATAGGTGAGCAATGGTGCAGAAAGGAATGAACCATAGATGGGAATCTAAGATGTTTGGTGAGAGAGTTGGTGATCAAGGAAAGATGAGTGAAACAAAATTCATCTCCTGAAAGCATCTAGTATCATTGCAGAGTGGTATGACCACAGGAGGAATTTGTGAGCAACTGAAAAATGAACTCAAATGGAATTTATGGGACTATCAGGAGATTCATCATGCATGTTACTACTAAAACTTCTTTCTACAAAACTGAATTAAAATATTGTTGATGTGAGGAGAGAGAGAAAGAGATTGAGACTTGAGACGCAGAGCTGTTTCAGGGAAGAAGAAAAACCCAGGTAAACATTCACTGACAAGTTTAAGTTAGAAGTAGCCTCATCTGTCAAGAAAGACTTCACCTCCGATGTCCCGTTATACATAGTTTCTTTACTTAGGCTTTGCATATTACTATTGTTTTCCAATATGTAGAAGCATTACTTAACCATAATAGTTGTTTTAGGCTCAGTGTGATTTGCTAAAATGTGGAAATTGTAATAGCTACTGAATTTTGACGACATAATTTTATTATACTTTTTAACTATTTGGACAATCAAGAAAACATGCTGTTCAGTTTCACTGCTTGTTTTGAGGAAGAGATGCTCTCTATGGGGGCTTTCATTGTATTTCCTACCAACTCTATGTTTACTAAATGAATCACTGCTTACTGAGAAATAAACTTCTTCCCACTTCTGTTCGCCACCTACACCAGCCTCATGGAATCTGTTTTAACATAAGAATAATTTGTAACTGACAAAAATGCCCAGCGCCTTCTCTCAAGCACACGTGTGACCCCTTTATGGGTCATTTTCATTCACAGCCTCCTCACATCTTGCTTGGTTCTATTATGAGCATCTGCATTGTGATTTCCTCCTTACAAAGCAATCTCCTCCACCAAACAGTACAGTCCTCCAATGCAAAACCATCATATTTTTCTGGCTGTATTTATGACAGTGTCTTAATTGTTTTTTTTTTTTGTATTTTTCCAAAGTGAGAAGCAGGGGGAGGCAGACAGACAGACACCCGCATGCGCCTGACTGGGATCCAACTGGCATGCCCACCAAGGGGCGATGCTCTGCCCATCTGGGGCATTGCTCCCTTGCAACCGGAGCCATTCTAGTGCCTGAGGCGGAGGCCATGGAGCCATCCTCAGTACCTGGCCAACTTTGCTCCAGTAGAGCCTTGGCTGCAGGAGGGAAAGAGAGAGAGATAAAGAAAAGGGAGAAGGCGAGAGGTGGAGAAGCAGACAGTTGCTTCTCCTGTGTGTCCTGGCCAAGAATCGAACCCGGGACTTCCACACGCCAAGCTGATGCTCTACCATTGAGCCAACTGACTAAGGCTGTCTTAAAATATTTTGACTATTGATTTAATGAATGAATTTTGGAAAGTATGTAATTGTTATATATGTAGAATATAGGCAGATAAATATACTTTGGCTAATAATTAGGGCTTCAAGTGTTCATTACTTCTTCAATGTATACTCAGTTAACACTCAGGGATTTAGCTCCTACAAGTATGAACTAATAACCATGTACTATAAGCAGAAATCACCAAACAAGTAGGAAATAAAAATAATAAGAAATTACAGATATTGAAATGACAAAATATAAGAACAAAGTAATAGAAAGAATATGTTAGACTAAAAAATAAACGTTAATAGGGATTGGGGAGAGATTGTAAGGAATTGGATCATAGTATAAGGGAGACTGAGATGTTTCAAGACCTGCTGTCTGGAAGATGGAGATCCAGGAAAGCCAATGATGTAAATTCTGGTCTGAGCTCGAATGCCTGAGCACCAGTGGCACTGACAGTAGAGGTCCCAGGCCTCGAGCAGAGGAAATTAATGTCTCAGCTCATGCAGTCATGCAAAATGAGAGAGTAAACTCTCCCTTCTTCCACTCTGTTGTCCTATTCAGGCCCTCCATGCATTGGATAATAATGCTCCCCACGTTGGAAAAGGCAGTCTGCTTTACTCATTCTGAACTGCCCTTGCATGCCCACCCAGAAATCATGTGTGGCCAAAAGGTGGGCACCCTGTCTGTGATCCAGGCAAGTTCACACATGAAATTAACCCTCACATTGTATATCTACTGATGTTTCCATAGTTTATATTTAAAGACTGGTACATTCAGTGAACTCTTAAATGGCGTATCCAGATTGTTTCTCCATATAGTATCACCTAGATGACTTAGGGATATCTAAAGCCAACCACGTTCAAATTCTCTCTCCAAAACTAAAATGTTACACCAAAATATTCCCTCTTTCGTTTTTCCCAACTCAGATAATTGACGTTTCATTCTTTCACTTGAAGTAAGATCTCACAGTCGTCTGGTACTTCTTTTATTATTTTTCTTTCACATTTCATATTTCTTTTGCCTGTGATTTTAAAATATTTTCAGACTCTGCCACTTTTTTTATTACCTCTCTTTCTATCACAATGGCTCAAACTAGAATCATTTCTTGACCAGACTATTGAACATGCCTGGTAATGGGTCTCTTTTCTTCCGTTGTTTGTCCTTTCTATTCACACATTCACAGCCTTAAATATTTTTTTAAAAAAACATAAGTTAGATCATATCATTCTTATTACCCAAAATCTTACGATGGCATCCCATCTCATTCAAAAGTTAAAGCCCTCATGTTGGCCCACACAGCTCTGAGTGATCCTGTAACTCCACCCTCTCAAACATTCTCTTTTCCTGATACATCATGTCTTGTTCACTTGGCTGGGCCATACTGGATTCCTTGAGCATGACCAACTTGCTGGGCATATTCTTACAACAGGGACTGTAACTAGGTGACCCCTCATCCTAGGGAGCTTACAACTTATTTCTTTACCTGCCCTGGGCTTTTTTCTCTAATATTTTCTTCTTAACGAGGTCTACTGACAATATTATATAAAACTACAACCTACCTTACACTCCTGATTTCCCTAGCCTACTTTTAGCCATTTTACTTACCACCTGGAAAAACGTTAATATATAAATATATATTTCTACATTGCCTATTTCTTCTACCAGGAAGTATCTTCTTAAAGGGCTAGGTCTCTGTCACATACTAAATGTTCAATAAATCTCTCTTGAATAAATCCACCAACTGGAATCACCATTTTATTCCTCATAAAGTCCTTTTTTCTTTGCTCCTTACATTGGCAAATGATGATTTCATATGACAAGCATCAGAGTCAGAATATTGATTTCTCTACCTGATCTTAAACCTTAACTGAATCACAAAGCTTTTTCAAATTTATCTTTGAATACTCCATTCTCTCCATGATCATAGATATTATGTTTGCTTATGAACTAACAATCTATTGCCTATAAAACAAGAGATCTTTCCACTTCTAGTCTCACCTGCCTCAGTTACATCCAGGAACCATGTGCCAGTTATACCTCTACCGATCTGGTCACCCTTCATTAAAATTAGTATCCCCTTTGTTGTTATAAACTCCTTAAAATGACATTGAAAACATTTTACTGTAAAGTCTTGGGCTAGATCTCGTCTTGACTACTGCTGATGTTATTTCAAACACCCTAAATGATTTGCAGACAATTTCCAAAGAAGAAATGGCAGTTTCTTGATTTGAGCACATGCTATTCTTGTGAACCCCAAACTAATACCCCCCTTCACCTGACAAAATTATGTATTTTTTAAATCATCAGTCCACTTAACCTCTTGAAGAAAAAAAGCAACAGCACAATAAAGATATCCTGAGTGTTATTTTATCTAATCTCCTAGGCCATATTGTGAAAACGTATTTCATAGTATGTGGTGCATGGGTTTATGCTAACACACAGCGTGCTATCTGCCACATACCTGCTAGCCTCTCTGCTTGCCACTACCCTTAAAATGTGAATGCTTGTCATCAATGTCTCCTAAAGATCAGCTCAATGCCTGATGGTAGAGACTCACAAGTATTTTCAGATAGAAAAAAAAACCCACAAGAAACCTGCACAAAATTATATTATCCCTAAGAGACAAAGTGAATATATATATATATATATATATATATATATATATATATATATATATATATTCTCCCCATCTAGGATAATGACCAGGATGACCATGCTTACAATTATGTAGACTGTGGAGAGAATTATCTGGCCTCAAGTTGCTCAAATATAATGTAAACCGGCTTCGATACCAGAACTGGCTTAGAGATGCAGGCAATCAAAGAGCCTGTTCCTTTAGAGGATGCTTCATGATTTATGGAATATATCTTTGGGGCTAAATTTTCCAGAGGCTGTTTTAACTCTTTGTAGAAGGGAGATTGAGATAATTAAATAAACAAAAGAGATAATAAGTAAGCTGTCATACTTAGGTACCCTCCATTGACATCTCACCTAATTGTGATCCACTGTAAATACATGTTGTCTAAGGTATCTGTTGTTTTTTAAGAACTCATGCAATAAATTATTGAAGCTTTGAGTTGTCTTCTCATCCTATTCTTTCTCCTGAACTCATAACAGAAAGAGAAAACATTGCATCTTAGATTAAAAGCAAACTACCAGACAAAGCAATTCTGTTTTATTCTACTTTAATTTTCTTTCAATTTTGCTAAATAAATCGAATCATTCCATGGATATAAACATGAATTTGATTTTAAAAGCCTTTTTTTAAGGTCGTAGGCTGCACGCACTAAAAAATAGTAGGAACTGTTCACACAAACAATAAACTTAATTTTAAAACAGTATTGTTGAAACTTTAAGATAAATTTAATAATTTGAATAAAAATAGAAAACTTGTATAGGGTACTAATGTGTCAGTCCCTCCTCAAGAGCTGTATAAATAACAAAGTATAAGATATTTTCTATTTTTAGTCATTGTATACATAGGAAAACTGAGAATATTTTGATAACTATAACTTTGCAAATATTAAATTTAAAATTCCAGTTCACTCATGTCTAATGAAAATGAAACATACCACATATATACAAATGCATATTACATGGATATAAAAGAGAATGAGAGTCATCCTGAAGAAATACGTAGGCAAATGTTAAAATGCATTTCCCACCACTATATTTTAGTGTATTTAATGGCAAGAGTTTCTCCACTCAGACCCACTGTCTTTCGCTTTCCTGCTGAAATTGACGTTGACTAGCTATCTACTTTGAAATCCGCCAGGTTGCCAGCTTCTGTGAATGTCTTAAGTCATCTGTGAACTTTCTCCCTAGAGCTCTCTAAAGAGCAATTTCTATAATTTTTAAAGCATGACTGCAAAAATGCGAGGAGAGAAGCAAAAGAGAAAGCAGCAAAGAAACAGATGTAAACTAAATTTATGTTTGCCTACATTTACAACACAGCATTTCTTGGATTCAGTATCTCTCTCATTTTTGAATTGCAAAGTCTTTGATGTGTGAGCTTTTTTTGTCGACTGTCGCATTCATTGTTGATGCTTTATAAATAATAAATGAATGCAATAATAATGAAATAAAAATTTATGAGACTATCTACTTCTAAGCTGATAAAAAAGAACAACTTTAAAAATTATTTGACCCAACAGGAATATTAGAAAGAAAAAGACAACTTTATAGATAACTTCAAGGAGCAAAACAAAATTGCAAGATTTAGTTATTTTTTTTATATGAGCAAAATGTGTGTATGATGATGTGGTAGGTCTTTACAATTCAATGAGTCTTAATAAATATGCATATCTATACAACTGTAGCGGAGGAAAAATAATGTTCCTTCTACCTGTACCTTCTGTTTGAACTGGTAGTCTCAAATTAACAGGAAACAGATTAACATGAGGAAAAGATGAAATTTAATATGTATGTAATATGGGAGTGCCACAGAGTATAAGACCCGGAGATAGATCTGGTTGTTACAGTTAACAAACTATCTTGAGCTAAGGAGGGCGGGGTGGAATTGTGGTGTGGGACTTCCGTTAATGAGTATATAATAATTTACTGACTAAAAGCAGCACCTGTGCTTTGTTTGTGTGAGTGTGTTTGTGTGTATGTGTGTGTGAAGACAGAGGCATCTCTCAGTCTCAACTCTCCACTCCCAGTTTTATAAACAGGTTTTATTTATTTATTTGTTAAACAGAGCTGCCCAGTGTAACATGCACTTTCCTCTGTCTGATTAGAGCAGGTCTTCACCTTTTCCTTATTTATTAACAGGAATTTCTACACTGTTGCTAATTGTCTGTTGACATTGTCAATTAGTGCAGTGAACACACCTGATTTTCTCTTGATGGTACCATGGTATGCTGTGTGCACAGGGAGAGCTTCGTAGACTTGTGTGTCCCGTAATGAAGGCAGCCAAGATTATCTCTGTGTGGCCACTGAGGCACAGATTAATTAAACTCACTACTTCAATTACTTTGAGTGACATACACAAGCACAAATTGAATTCTGACTGGTTTTTTATTATAATATTGTGTGCACAATATAAAACAGGACAGCTTACTTTTTATTATAGTTTATATGTACTTTTGGGAGGTGGTGTTTTATCTACATGAGATAATGAATGTTGACTAAACTTTTTGTGGTGCCCATTTCACAATATATACATCAAGTCAATATTCTGTACTTCTGTCTTAAACTTATACAGTACTTTATGTCAATTATATCTCAATACAACTGAAAATTATGTATAATTTTATAATTATATATTACAGGTTTATAATTTAATTTACAGAATTTACTCAGACTGAACAAATACTGGACTTAAGGCCATTTTAAAGCATGCTGGGTAAACCACATTGATCCAACTTTGGACAAAGCAGAAGACATAAATCACTTGTGAGAAGAAAAAGACAGAGTCAATAGTGGAACGTTTTGATGACTTAATGTAATCTTGCTAAACCAAAACCAATATTCCACTGTCATGAGGAATTTAACAAGTGACTCTGAATGACAAGGAGACTAAATTTAGATTTTTGTCTATCTAATTATTAGATTCCATCATTTAGGTGAGATTTGGAGTTTTCTGATATCATCAGACCTTCTGATTCTTACAGTTACTGCCTTTGAAAAGTAATTCAACCAATGACTTCAAGAGAAATTTCTTTTCCCTTGATGCTAGATTATATAATACCCCTACTCCGTGTCTTATATGAAGTAACCAAATTTAGCACTAGTTCAGAAAAAAGACATATATAAATTCTCTGGAAACCATTATAGTTTTCTTACCAGTTAAATGAGTTGTGCGAATTCAATTACTCTACCAGTCACATTTCATGAATGTCCTATCAATATCTTTCCCTCTGTGTCATCTCTACTCAGAAAAAGAATTTTAGGAATTTGGGGAAAATAAAAGATAAAAGAGGACAGTAATGATAAAGAGCTGTAAAATTGATATCCTATATATTCATGACATATACATCAGATAATATATTTTCTTAAAGATTTTTAGTATAGCACAGCTAGATGCATATGCTCATCAAACATGGGGCTTTATGTATCACTTATACCCCAACAAAGCTGTTTTGAAAAGATAAATAGATTTTTCAAAACCATGTAAGTTTCAGTACTGTACTGAGTAGTAATAATATAGTAATAGCAGTAATAACAATCATGAGTAGTAATTATCAATTATACATTGATAAAAATTTAGAATTCAGTTTACAAATTAACCTAATCTCAACTCTGTTATCTTACTCCTGCCAGTAAGATGAAGAGATATATTTCTTCTTTACTAAGAATGCCCAAAGTATTGTCCTAACCAGTAACACCCTCGAACTTGAGGAGAACTTAGGAAACCCACTCTGGTCCTCCGGGGAAGTTCGACTCACCATGGAGCAAAGAGTCTCAAGGGCTAAGTATACTTCCACCTAGACCACTGCTTTTAGACATTGTCCTAGGTATCTGGGACCCCCAAATTCCTTGTCCAAATGACTCCACACCCACAATATGCCTACTTGCAATGTTCAGGTCACTGAGCATGAGGCCGGACAGGGGTTGTTATTGCTTGAGTACTGACAAAGCTTGGATTGCAGGACCAAGGTCGCCATTGATGTGCACTAATGTGTGGACATGCACATTCCTTCATGCAATCTTGCTGAACCAGAACCAATATTTTACCGTCAGAAGGAATTTCACACGTGAACCAGAATGCCAAGGAGGCTGACTGTAGATTCTTTACTCTAAATTCAGCTAGGCGGTCAAGGTTAAGTGAAGAGAGACAAGGGGCAGATTTCGCCTAGGGAACTGGCTCTCTGCATGCTAGCCCATCCTTTTAAGGAAAACTCAGGAGTTTGAAGTTCTGAACCTCACCTGGCCTTCTTCCAGATGTTAGGACAACCCACCTGCCAATGTCAGAAGGTTAGAACTTTGCGTGTTTGGAAATAGGGGGTGTGGGCTTTTACTGGTTCTCTTGCTCTGGGCCCTGCAAACAGGGGTCTGGATTTCGACCATCTCATCGGAGGGTCTATAAACATTCCAGGCTGTAAACGGTGAGTGGGGCGTTGTCCACACATAGGGAAGCCGACAGAACAGAAGTTAGAGCCGGTGGATTCTCTGAGTCCATCAAGCGTGCTTCATTCAGGTCAGCAGCAACACTCGGGGGTCCCACGGGGTGCAAAGGCAGAACGGACTGGCACCAGCTGTCTTCTGTTTGCATTCCGCTTCTGAGGGAGATAAGTAGCCTTTGAAAAAATAAAAGGATCCTATTTTATCATTTTAGTAATTCCCATCATGTTATGTGCAGTCTTTTCCCAAGTCAAGTGACTGAGAGTCGCCAAATTAAACTGCATGGAATAGAGTTCATCAGGTGGGGCGTTCTCGCAAGAGCGGGAAGCGAGTGCAGGGGACGGAAATGATGTCCGGGGGAGACTGAAGGTCAGCTCCCCAGCGCCCTGTGTCGGGGCTACCTCTGTCTGTGATGGTGCAGGCCAAAGCGGGGCGGGGGGGGGGGAAGCAATCCCACCCCCAGGATCGGGGCTTTGCCAGGGAAGTTACCGTAACGGTGAGAATGGCAGTGGGCTTGAGAGTGACGTGAGTTAAATCCGTGACAAAGGGCGTGATGGGGCTGAGGAATGATAAACTGTTATGTTGCTTGCCCTGCTGGGGGCAAGCAGTTGCTGAGAGGAAGTCACTGGGTAAGAGAGCCAATGGGAATCTGCTAGAAATTAAGATAAAGGAAGAGTGTGATGATTGCTAATGACAAATCTGGGACATCGCTTTAGATAGAAAGGAGTAACTCAATAAGGGTAGGGAACTAGGACAGAACAGAAAGAAAACGATGTCTGCGGAAACTGAAACAGAGAACTGTAGCGGGAACGGTGTTTGAGATCAACGTGGCCCAGCTACTAACTCTTCAGGGCATGAAGGGAAGCAAGCCCTGGGCAAGTAAGTAGTCAGTAGACAAATGCTACCGGAGAGCTAGTGGTGACATAGGCTGGTGATACAAATTCAGAGTGAGGTGACCTCATACCCCTCGCCCCCACCAGGAGACAGGTGCACAAAAGAGAACGAGAGAACCATATGGAGATTAGAACACAGAGCTGTTGGTAATAACTGAAGTAAATGGGAAACATACTGCAATATGCAAGGTAAACATGATGAAGTCTGGAGTTCTACAAGTAAAAGTGAGAATGAAAGAAGATAAAAATACTTAAAAATGTACTTGACACAATTAGGTGACACTGAGTATGGTTGAATGGAGGGAGATGGATAATTGGTTCTGTTGAGGCCTGTTGAGTGTGAGATGCCTGTTGCACATCCACCCGGTAACAGGTGCACAGCCTGAAATGTGTGTCTGGAGCTCAGACAGGTGGCATCCGGGTGTAACTGAAACTGTAGACATCCATGAAGAGAATCTTAAGGGAATCATGGCTCCAAGGCCTTAGCAGAGAAGAATGGCCCAGTAAAAACTTGGTTAAAGTGAAATCTTATTATTATAATGGTATCAGTAGTAGTAGGGGTGGAAGTGACCTACAGAGAGCTAGTGATAGCAGTAGAAATAAAAATAAAATACTAATTATAAGGAAACATTAAATCAAGAGCTATTATGTCACAGGTTTATTAAAAATTGTCCTGTATCTTCTATTTTACCAATTCTGTGAATGTCAACACCAAGCACCTTGCCTGAACTCCAAATAGGCATGCAATAAAAAACTGTTAAGGGGGGTGGGGGGATCAGAGTATTTCCCTGAAAGAACGGATCAAATCTGTGCATAAGTAGAACAGTCTAAATGAAGTTCAAGAATCTTTTACCTTGTCTCGGGTCCCAAAGTTTTGTCATTTTATGCTTTGAGTGGTTTAATGATCTGTGTACATCTCAGCTCTTATTTTCTTGGAGTGAATTGATTAGACTAATGTCAGGGGATCCAGACAAAAAGAGCAGCATCAAAACAATGAAGATGTCAAACCCCTCCGACTAAGGCTCTCCTAGGCTGTTTCCTCTCCCTTTCTCTCACTGGAATCCCCACACCTATGAAATCCCAGGGGCATTGAATATACACAGTTGTGGCTCAAACTGAACCTTTCAACCTTAGATTTTCCAAATGGAGAAAAGGAAATTCAGGAGTTGTTACTTGTAAAGAGTCAGGTGACAACAGATACATTGTAGAGCAGGGGTGCTCAATACGTTGATTGCGATCTACTGGTCGATTGCGATCTACTGGTTGATTGCAAAGGAAGTGTGGGTAGATCGCATGACATTAAAAAGATATTTGTCTTTTGATTGGCATACAGGGTAGCCAATCTGACGTCTGAAGTTTTGACACCCTATGCATGCGCGTTAAACCGCGCTAACTTGTTCACTTACATTGCTGCGTAGTTAGCCTTCAATTTATTTAAACTAAATACAACAAAGGGTATAATAATGAGTGCCGTAGCTGGTCCGAGTAAGAAGCCTAAAACCTACCACTTTCATACAGAATGGGAGGGGATTTTTTTCACTATGTCATATTCTAAGTGCGTTTGCCTCATCTGTCTGTGTGTCATTGCTATTCCGAAGAAGGGAAATGTGGAGCGGCTTTTTCGGACTGTTCATAAAAACTATGACATTGACTTTCCTCCGAAAAGAGAGCTGAGAAGGAGAAAAGTGAAAGAAGAATACACAATATTAAATAGTAATAATAGTAACTTAAATAATGATAATATAGAAGAAATAAATTTATGTTTTGCATTTTTATTGTAGATAGATCATTTTGACTTGTTCATCTTATAAGTAGCTCGCACGCTGAAAAAGTGTGAGCACCCCTCTTGTAGAACTTCGATTTTACGTTATACTTGCTGATGTCAAAGTTTTGCCCATATAATAGATGGCACTTGGAACTAATAATGTTCTAAAAATATAACCAATTCTCTCAAATAAAAATTTTTTTTTATTTCTTCTCAAACCCTATTCCTAGCCACTCTGTTGGCAAATATAGCATCATCTTAAATAATGTAAACTAAAAACAAATTACCTGTTTCATGATCCCAAGCTATTTTAGAAACACTGCATTTTGCATTGGATTTGTTGTACAAATTAGGCCCACAGTAGAATGTAAAGAGCTGACATCAATAATTAAGAAAAAAATAGAGTTTGAGTCATTGGTTCATGTTTTCAATGTTTTATAATGTTACTGCCACAATTAAAAACAATATATAAACTATGTTAATGTCCTATTTCAAATATGCTTAAATTTATACACTGCCAACATATACTATTGTGAGTGTGTGTATTGTGATAACTTTTCATATTGTCCAGCACACACATTATTTATCAGAGTTATGATTGAGATTGTAGTTAACTGGAACATGTTTTGGGTTGTTTTTGAGTTAGAGATGTTTGACAAATTAAAAATGGGAAAAGTGCCATTCATTGTAACAATATTAAAATAAGCACACACTATCTATAAAAAACACGTTTGAGATCTGAAGTGAAGTTTGTTATCTATTTGACATTTGTTTTATAATCACCTGTAACATTCATGGGAAGAATCTCTAAGCCTCTCCATGTATTACAATTTTGCTCCAAAACGTGCTCCTTTGGTTTTGATAAATTATTACACAAGCTCCTAGAACTTGGAGGAAAATATCCAAGGGAGTTAATCAAAATCAGTGAATTAAGTATTACCTATTTACTATCTAAGGGAATAGTAGATCAGTTTCATTTTCTTTATTCACTAGAGTGAGGTCAATTTTTCGTTCTCTTTTCTTAAAACGGTGACATGTCTTTTCTGGTTTCCATCAGCCAGTGCAGACAGTCTCCATGATCAAGGTGTCTCAGGCTAATGGGTAACAACTGGGTGGGTTGTGAGATAGAATGGGAAAAGGGACCTGAAAGGCCCTCGCACTTGATAGACGTTGGAATAAAAACCTTCTTCAAAGCCTGAAATAGGCGGGGACGGGATGTTCCAATGGAGCAGATGTTATAAATGAGTGTGGCAATCTGATTGAACAAGAGGGGAAACATTGTACTCTTTTTATTTTACAGTTTTCATTAAAAGGAAAAATAGCAAAGGCCATTCCCTGGTAAAATACCTCAAACCCGTGTGCCTCTGTTAAGTTTTGAAACTTGATTGTGGCGGGGGGGGGGGGGGGGGGGGGGGGAGAATATGTCAGTAACAAAATGAGTCTTGAATTTTGGTAATGAAGGTAAATTTGATGCTTTGAGTTAACAGACATCTTGTTTGACTAGGCGTGATCCTGGTACCAGATTCTTGTCAAACGCGTTCGTTTCTTCTGTCAGAAAACGCTATTCCATTTCTGAGAGTTCAACATCAGTCTTTCCCTATTACAAAACCAATGCCGTTGGCTGTCAGGACTTTACAGTTTCAATTGGCAGACTTATCTATCTTCGGCAGGATTAGAGAGAAATATTTCTTATTCAAAAGCTGTCCCCGCGGAAGACGGCGGCAGCCCCAGGAAATTTGAGTACATTAGCTTCAAAGGACCTATCTAACACCTTCAGACAGTCCCCGCTGCCAAATCCCTTCCTGTCGCAGGCTCCTTGGGCGCTTTCTTCTGCCTCTTAAATATGGATCCGTGGAATTACATCTAACCTTTTGCAATCTCGATGTTTTAATATTATTTACAAGCCGTAAATTATCACAAGCCAGAAATTGTCATTTTTTGGTAAACTGCATAAAAACCATGGGGGAAGATGATACGATGTGTCTCAGATAAAATTAATGTGTTGTTTTTTTTCAAAAAAAAAAATCAGAACAACAGAATGAATGAGAATTTAATACCAACAGCCTGTAACTTCAAAATAACACACTCCTTTAAAAACGGTGTTAACTTGTGGTTTCAGTTATAAATATTTACGATACAGATGAGTTGTCAGAGGTAGTCATGGTGCTTTTGTTATTTGGGGATAAAAAGGTGGCAATTCTTTCTGATGGTCCGAAAGGGTGCAAACTGCCTTCCAAGGATCCGATCTGCATTTCTCCTTCCTATTTGTCCCATCTTCCTCCTCATCCCACTCCCCACTTCCTCCCTGAAAAGACCAATGAAGTTTCTGGAGGTCAAGGGTATACATGAACACACATGCGAACTTCTTTTTCCCAACAGGCTATATCATCCGGTATTTATTTGCCTCTAAAATTTTATCAAGAGCACTATAACCTATGCATTGAGCATTTTATTACTTTGTAAAATCTGCAACTATCTCAACTCATAGAATCCCAACACATTCTCTAGCATGAGAAACTAACCTAGAACACTAAAAAATGTCAGTGACCACAGCTGGGTTTGACTATTTTTATGGAGACAAGTAAGATCTGTACAGACTATTTCTTTAAGTCTCATTTTTAACATGCCATGCTGATAAGTCACAGGGCCTCATTGGTTTATTTTATTACTTTTGCTGTCATTGCTTATCTACTTGTTTTTGCCACCACACTTTCCAGAGTGTGGTGATGAGCACATAGTATATCTCTCTGTCTTAATCAATGTCTTTGCAAGAAACAACCTCACTTGGATAAATTTTCAAAAGCCTCTTAATGCAAAATGATACAAAGCAGTTCATGGCACAGTGATAATCAGAAGCCCTTATAGACAAAAAAATAATAAGTTTGCATCCTACATGCTTTGCTTCAAAGAAAGATAAGAGATGTTCATTTTTAATCAACACACCATTTTCATGGCATAAGATAAACCACAATCTATGATTTTATAGCTCAAAGTAAATGGAACCCCCACAAACCACTGATTAATATGATCAATGAAAACAGCTACAACAGCTAAGCTTTATTTAATACATACTTATTTCTCACGAGGGGCCAGGGAAACACACAATGCAAACAAGTAGCCCTGTCTGTAAGGGGCGTGCTTCACACCAACCGATTGGATTATTACTAAGCACCTTGACCTTGTGCACGTTTGTAGTAACTCCCACCGAAACAAGGCTACTAATTATATCCAGCTTTTTTCATAGGCATTTGGTTTGTTACTTTATAATTCTTTAGCACTTTTCTCTGGCAAAGTCTTACATATGTCAGTCAGTCAAGCCGGAGAATCTAAATTGAAAACAGCACAGCGATGTCATTAGCCCATTGTTTACTCTGATGATTTCATATCTCTTCGTTTCACAGCAAGGATCCAAGGAACTTATTTAGAAAGTGTTTATTGAGGGCTTAGTTTCTGCCTGGAACTTCAGATCCTGTCTAATTCTAGGAGGAACTCACAATTTGTGAATGAGGACACAAAACATCTAATTTTAATAAGGTTTGTGTCAAATTGCCAGTAAGAATGAAGCATTATGGGAGTACAGAGAGAGACTGATTCATTCTCAAGGGGTTTGCAAAGATTTACAAAAAGTGCTACCTTAAAGGGAAAATACCAATGATTTCATTTAAAAGGCATTTTTCATCTCTGAGTGCATTTTTTTAAGTGGAGCTCCTCTTTTTCTGATTGTGTGTGCCTATAAACAGAAAATTATATTGCACAATATTCAAGGCAATGTTTAGTTTTCTCTATGAACTATAAACTATGGAGTATGTGCTTAGTATTGCAAGAACAATTACCTTGGGCTGCGGCCTCGCACACCCTTCTGTACGCCTAGACAAACTAGCGGAGGCGCCAGTTCCTGACCAGTAATTGGGACAGTGGGACTTAATAATGCACCGAACATTCTGGAAATGCGACATGGTAACTACTTTATTTATGTGTCCCTGAACCCACCACAAATATGTTTATTCATATTCATCATCAAGAGAAAGACACACATACACACACACACATGAATCAGGGGAGTTCTGCTTGTATGTTCATCTAAATGTTCTGTGCTTGAATATACAGAAATTCTAATTCAACAAAACATTGAAATATGTGTCAGCCTAAAAGTAATAATATGCAAATCGCTTAGCTTGCTATTCTTTGTAACAACCGCTGATATCCATTGCCTCTGATTTATATAATTCTAATTTATGTATTTTAAATATCAAAACTGCAGGGTAATGACATATCTGGGTAGGGGAGAATAAAAGCCAAAAAGGAGACAAAGCTCCAATATCATCATAGAAAATGATCTGTTTTCATTTTGGCTATGATGACCCAATCTTTTTTCTCCCTAAGTGTCACCCTCTAAATAGGGAAGCTACTTATCCTCTAATATTTAATGCCTCTCCGTTAGAAGTCGCATTGCTGAGCACCGATGTTTTCCTGAGAGCAGCACGGCCTCTCCCACATTTTATGTCATTTAAAATTATGCACGCCTCAACAATGGCTGATCCCAGTTGAGTCATATCAATGTAAATAAGAATGCAAAGAGGCAAAGTCGATAATATTACCAAAAAATTGGTGTTTAGGGTGTAATGTGGAGATTCATCCTGCACAGATGTTTGACAGAAATGAGCTCTGCACCTCAATTGAGGGATAGTATTACCTGTTTTATGGCCCTGTCTGTGTGCGGCAGGCGGCTGGGCGGGAGACCGGGACCACGACCTTGACTGCTTCGCAGGAGAACAGGCGGTTCTGGAAGAGCAAGCCACCTCTTAGAGGCAAGCACGTTCACACACAGGAAGGGGGAAGAGAACCGGTAATAAAGAAGTCAAAAGTTAAAGAAATTAAGCTGGCAAACATAGCAATCTCTAGTGTTTAGATCGAGGGCGGCCGCTGGGAATGCATACGTTTAAGTTGAGATAAAGGAAGTGAAAGATATTTTATTTCTTCAGTGAGACTTCGGATTCAAAGGACAACACACCATTCCCTGACGTTCCTGCCAGTGTGCACAGTTGTCCGTTGTGTCACTCAGGGGGACTTGATTTTGTGAAGTTTATAGCCAATTTTCTTTCTTCCTGAATGTGTCCGTTTATCTATATATCTGTCTGTCCATCTGTCTATCTCTCCATATATATTTAAAGTTTATACCTTCCGATTCCTAATGCTTTGAAAATAATGATCAGAAATGATAGTTACCAATTAGCTTCGAAAAGGAAAAAGTCAATTTCTAATACAATTTGGACACACACTCCTACCACACACACACACACACACACGTGCACACGCACGGCCTCTGGTATTTTCCTAAAGCAAGAAGAGCCCTCTCCTCATCTCCCTCCTTTATTTCATTTGACCTTCCTTCCAGCAGCCAGATAGCTAAGGGAGTTGTAGCATTAATTGGGTCTTAAAGAGAAACACGTCCTCCAATTTGGCATTTTCTTCCATTATGGACACAGGCTCTGTCACCAGTAGATGTAATGGCTATTTTTACGTTGCAGCATAGATATATCTCACCAGATAGAAGATGGGGACCCGTGTCTCTGCCAGCTAAAATCAGACTTTTCCTTCCTTTCAAAAGAAAATGTATCTCAACAACCACAGTTTTATCAGAAGGATCTCAACAAATATCTTACAGTTTTTATATTGGTGGGTTTAAATAATAGGGGATTTGTCGTGTCATCAGAACATGTAAGTGTAATTTACCACCACACATCCCAGTGTGACCATCCTCTACCTCATCTGGCCACATTCAACCTCCTTTGAATGTGGAATTGGAAAGAAGACCACTGTTCTCCAAGGTTCCTCTTTTCTCCTTTTGTTTCTATCATGAAGTGTCAGCAGACTTGATCCTCATTTTCTGGAACAAATCCATTTTCTTCTAATCTCCGGTAAAACAACATCAGCATTTCACTGAAGAGTAAACATCAGTGCTTTTATCCTATGATTCTAAAGGCTCAGTTCCATGTAAAGAGAAGCTTGTCAAGGCAGCTGTTAAAAGAGACACATCTCTTCCTGCCTAAAGTCCATATACAGCCTACTAAGAAACAGTTTTCCTCTGTCTTGAGCTTGATAAAATTTTATATATTTTTTTATTCATACAATAAGCATCTCCAAGATGTTATGGGAATCACAGAAAAATGAATCAAGGCAGGCTTCATGGAGTAGGCTGTAGCATAAGGGTTAAAAAATAAATATGCTTTCAATAACTAGGGAAGCAGTAGCCAAAATCTCAACTCTCTCTGGCAGAGAGTTTATGGAGAAGGATCCTAGGAAATATGTCTGAATAACATACCAGATTTTGAAGACATCTTTACCCTCAGGATGTGCAAGGCTAGAAATATATATGATGGTTATGTATATGAATATGTATATAGGTATGTGCTTGTATTCCATATATATACTGCTCACAAAAATTAGAGGATATTTCAAAATTAATATGAAGCAATAAAACATTCCCTAATTTTTGTGAGCAGTATATTTTATGTATTTGTGTATATATGATATAGGTACCTATATCATTATATACAGGTACATATATACATATATACATATATGCACATATATGATATATGTACACATCATAAACATACATGATAACACGAAAAGACAAGATAAACAGGAGAAAGAAAGGATGATTTCTGTTCCTTCTCCTGCTTTGAACCAAAAAGGAAAACAGGGACTGGATTTATTCTCCCACAAAAAACAATATAAAATGGGCAAAATATATAAAACATTGATTTTTCAATATCAAGCTTCAAAGCAGTGATGTCTGAGAGAAACATCTACATGAAGCCTGTAATTGCCCCAGCCTTGAGGAAGTCTCCGGGCCACAGCACTATAAAGAGGAGCTCAGTCCTAGGCCAGAGATCTCCTTGAATTAAGAAGTGGGAGTGGAGGACCAGAGAAGACCATGGCATCTAGATAGAGTCGACCAACGCCATCAGTTCGGAGAGTGACACAGAGCAGAGAGCTGCAGAGAAAGTCAACTCCGGATGCAGAGAGCCTGCCCCCTGCCCCAGGGCATTAAGCAAAGCCTGAACAGTGCAAGCAAGTGAGAACAGCACCCAAAGCTGGGGAAAACCACTGCGTCACATCACACAAAAACTTAATAAATTGAATTCTCTTAAAATCAAGCCACAGACTTGGAAAAGGTAGTGCCAGTACTTACACCTAACAAAAAAAAAAAAAAAAAAAAAAAAAAAAAAAAAAAAAAGATTAGTATCCAAGATACAAAAAAAGAAGAAAAAAGGAATCAATAGAAAAATAACAGGCAACTAAATTTAAAAAATAGATGAAATATTTGAACAAGGACTTTACAAAAGGAAGACACAAGCTGCAAACAAACATGTAGAAAACTTTTCCAAATAATTTGTCATCAGAGTGATACAAATTAGGATAGCAAGAAAAAAAAAAACTAAAAATCCAGCGGAATGTCTGAAGTCAGAATGACTGACAATATCAAGTGTTGACCAGGAGGTGGAGTGGCAGAAGTCATATGTTACTAGTTGGTACAATAACTTCAAAAACAATCTTTAGCAGTATCAGCTAAAGCTCAACATATGCCTACCTTATGGCCCAGCAGTTTGGCTCTGAAGTAGATTCCCAACACAGTTGAATACTAATTACAGATTTCTAGATGATTAGCATTCTTTGGGAGACTTTAACTTTCTGGGGATTTCTTTATTGTATAAGAAAAGAAAAGGATAATAATTACTTAGCACCTACTATGTGTAGTCACACTGATGTGTTGAATGCACTACCTTGTTGACATCATAAGTTGAAGAAAAATGCCATTGGGTTTTCTTCACAGTAGAATGTCTTTTATTTGTCATTTGTGTTAGCCAGTGGGTGTTTTGATGTGTCTTAGTAATGAGGAATTTATTTAAACATAATAGTTGAACATCACTTTGTTACACAAGTAAGCAGTTTCAGGATTCTCCATAATTCTTCATAGATACGTCTTTACTTTTTCACTTTTAGGTGCATTTTGAATATATTGGCAATATTATCCAATGGGTTTTAAATTTATTTTTATAGTTACACCGGGTTTTGTCACCAATTGTGTTTGTGTCCTCCATATTATAATTCAAATCATGCTCATCCATCAATGTAAGGAAATCAAAAGTCAAAACTGATAAGGTGAGGATTATATCAAGGTCGCTGTATTTGCACCTGCTATGAATTGCTATATAATGCTTTTGTTTTTGTTAGCATTTGCCATTTCGCTTTTCAATCACTGGAAACCACATTTCCTGCTATGTCACTGGCATCTGCAGTAATCTCTGTCTTATATTTGCATAGTCTTCTCCCTTGCTGTGCCTTTGCATAAAAAATACAATTTTTTAAATCAGGCAGAAATTAAATTCGGGCTTTGGAAATAATATCTGTGACTACACATTTAAAAAGCTTTATTAGAC
This sequence comes from Rhynchonycteris naso, assembly GCA_037038555.1. Taxonomy (NCBI): domain Eukaryota; kingdom Metazoa; phylum Chordata; class Mammalia; order Chiroptera; family Emballonuridae; genus Rhynchonycteris; species Rhynchonycteris naso. The sequence continues at coordinate 203,166,007 of CM072999.1, forward strand.
ATTTAAAACCATGCTTTCCTTTGGAAGTAAGACACTGAACCTGAAGAATGCAGTCACTGGCAAATACATCTCCACTTTATTTTAGACTAATTGAAGGCCTTGTATTTAAGTAGAAGAGAAAATTTATAAAAATATAATATCAACTGAATCTATTTTACAGAATACTCTATAAAACCTACATTAAATATATGTCAGTAATCATGGTTTTGTTCTAAGACAATATAAACAAGTTCAAATACAGCATTATTTGGTAAGTCTGTATTTGGTTTTGCTTTTAAAAATCAACATGTATAAGACTTAATGTCTAAGTTAAATCCAGATCTGATTAATCTGCACATATTTAATGAATCATTTCACATATGTACTCTATGAAATGTACATAAATACCTCAGTAAAAAAACCCACATTCATTTACATGTGTTAAACGTGTGTGTGTGTGTGTGTGTGTGTGTGTGCGCACATTTGTTCACGTTTGGTACGCATCCTAAAGAGGAAGGATTCGCACAGAACCGCAGGGGGAAGATGACCCCGCCCCTCCCCCCCCCCACCAGAAACTACAGACAAGGGTGGCCCTTGACTAATTACTGAATTTGTTGTACAAACAGCTATTTAAAGAAGCTGGGCAGGCTTTGTAACTAAGGGAACGGTTACGAGGAATTAATTTGACTCGATATGGGTTTGTATTTTCTTCTTCCCAGCACAGAGTCCAGGGCAACACAGAGTGGATTGGAGGTTCTGAGAAGGTAATTAGGTAGAGGAGGTCATTGGTACGCCTCACTCTAACGCCTTCCGGAAGCGACCGTATCCTACAGCCACCCCAATCTCACTGCTTAGTGGGCTGGCCGCCCCCACTGCCCCCGGGCGGGGTGGGTTGTCCAGTCTAAGAGGCAAGCCTCGAATGGAGCGATTGGTTCAGAAATCATGTACAGTCTGAGTAGGAATAATAAGAAATAGTTTAAGAATTTTTTTCTGGTGCGGTAAGAAAACACAATACTGACCTCCCTCCCTCATTATTCCTGAAGTGTTTTGTAATTATTGCTGTGTTCTGTTATGTGTTTTTTAAGATTCTGACGTGTAAAGATGACAAAAGTTTTGGTATTTCCGACGACCATAAAGCCACGATAAAGGAAAGAGCTTAAAAATTAAGCTGAACAGGAATATAAAAAAAAATTTTTGAGAGATAAACAGTTTCAATATTATTTATCTCATACTGCATCTTGCCATACTTAACCATATCCATCATTTGAATTTATCAATTCTAGATACATATATGTTAATAATTCTCTTTTGTTAAGATCTTTAAATGGTCAAATAATTGGAAAAAACTTGGTTATAATATTTATGATGTTCCATAAGTTCTGTGTGTATACTTTGCATGTGTGCACATGCATACGTGTGTGTGTAAGATGCATAATTTTGGCTTATATAGTTTAAACTTTGGCTGATCTTGAGTCCTGTTGTATCTGAAAGTATATGAATGAATATAAACAGCTATTAAGTTCAGTGAAATTAGGCAAGCAACACTCATCTGGTGAGGAAAGCGTAATATTTAAGTAAGTCGAAGCTAGCTTTCATCCCAGTTACACCTTGGATTACCTGTCTAACCTGAGGTTATATGGCAGTTTGGACCCTCCTCATAGAATGGTCCAAGCTGGAACTTGACTGGCATGGTTACTGCAGGAACCACCAAAAAGGAGGTGGAGAAAGGCTGGCAGAGCGGCAGGGGACTCAGACCGCATGCAGGTCTGAGACAAGGAGAGGAGCATCTGTGGCTCCATTCCATTTGCCCAGTAGTTACCCTGATATTTCTCTCTGAAAATGAAATAAATACAACCATCCTGTGGAAAAATTAAAATGCAGAGGAAAGTATAGAAAAGAAAAAGTATTTTATACTCACTGTACATAGCAATATGTACTAGTGGTATGTTTTACTCTTTATCTCCAAATTGGTTAAAATCTTAAATATATCTTTCTAACACATTTGTACTGATTTACTTTATCATACTATTACATCATATCTAACACATTTCTAATGAAGTCAACTCAAACTTATCAAAGTTTAGTTACATACTCATAATACATTGCCAAGAAAGACGGGCTACCTGTATGCATTGTATAAAATGCATGAATTGAGGATAAGGTTATAAACTATTCTTCTAATTCATGATATTCAACTTTCAAATCTTGTATAAAATCTAAATGGAGAAAAATGAAACGTTTTGAATGTTTAAAAATAAAGGACTTCTTTGAAAACCTTGCACCTTTAGGGAAAGACTTCCTATGAATTCAAATATTTACAAACCAATATTTAAAGTGTTTTGACTATGTACTCAGTTGGCATAGACTGTTAATTTTTAAGTACCAGCAAAAAACATTAGAAGTATTTAATTCAAATTAACACCCAAATAATAATTCTTTATAGAAACACAAATGCCAGATGTTTGAAGAGGCAGATAATCCCTCAAAAAGCAGATATCAAGTTATGAAAAGTCATTAAAGTTATTTTCTCAAGAGTGATTCTAGATTTTCTTCTCTTATACTACATTGATAATTGTTTTTGAATAAACATTTGTTATTCAAAGTAGATGTATTTACTTAATATGTAAATATCACTCAAACTTTCTTTGTAACTATAAATATCTGAGAAGGTCCCTTATGACTTCCAAGAACAGCTGACATTCTTCTAAATTTTTTGGCTATTGGACTCTGTCTGCTGAGTATATCACCAAATAGTCAAACAAGCAGAATGTCTACCTGTTTGAGTAACACTGGATTAGTATTTCTCTTGAGTGTATATTATGGAACCTTAAATACTTGGAGGAAGGGAAAATAGATGAGAATTTTCCATTTAAAAAATATGTACGCGCACATGGGAAAGGTGTCATCATAGTCTTTCCATTTCAAAGGGACTTTGAGCTCCTCCCACCACTAGGTGGAGGCCTCTTTGCTAAGCCCTGAATTTGAGCTGCTGGGTGATGTCCCTTGGCGGAGAGAACACAGCAGACATGATGGTGTGGCGTTTCTGAACCTGAGCCTCAAGAGGCTTTGTGGGCTCTAATGTATTCAAACTCAGCATTTGCCATGAGAACAAACCCAAGCTAACCTTTTGGAATATCCAAGAGTTTGTGTAGTGGGGTCAACTTGACCCAGTTATCCTAACCATGGTCGCAGACATGTGAGATAGTCTACCCAAGATTGGCAAAGCTTCCTATCTGACCTGCAGCTGACCGCAGATACAAAAGTTTGCCTCCTGATGATTGGCTAAGCCCATCTCTGTCTGGTCAGCCAAACTGCCCAACCAAGTCATAGATTTGTGTGCTAAATAGATGTTTATTGCTTAAGGCATTTAAACAAATGTTTGTTTGTTACACGACAAGGTCTGATTACGAGTATTACATATGAAATGTTTTACATTAAAATTTTATGTAAAACTCAATTTAATTATTTTTATAATTGTGAGTTCTCCTTGGAAGCACATTTTCAATGTTCAGTAAATATGTTCACGAAATAGTAAAGATTTATAATTGTTGATTATACATGATTAGCTTCTTCAGTCTTCTAAAGACAACATAACTGGTGTTTTGCATTAATATAGCCAAGTTTTTCTTTTATTTCTCCCCTCCAATAGAAAATGAATTATTTACCAAACATCTAAGATCTTGTTGGGAGAAATAACAGCCAGCCAGTTAAAATTATATAAAGTAACTGGGAATTAAAGTGAATTCAAGAGCATGGTAATTTGACGCTATGATAACGTCTAGGTTTCCCTTCATCAGTGAGTCTCAGTGGGAGGAGGGGTGATTTTACCCTCCCCCAGGGGAACATTGTCAAGTGTCTCAGGCTTTTTAAGAGGCAGTGACAATTATGCAGGTCAGATCATGGTGCTTTGAACCAATGTGGAATGAGCAGAATTAGTGGGGAGTGATCAAGTATATTTTGAATGTAGAGCTAACAGGATTTCGTGTCATATCAGATGTAAGGTTAGAGAAATACAGTAATGAAGAATGACCCCAAGGCTTCAACATCAAAGAAAATATAAAGTAACATTTTGAAACACAATAAACCAAATTTTGTGCAACATTACAGATACTTTTTTCCGGTATATATCTATTGGGCAGCCAGAGGCGTACTCTGTGGGAAGGCAGAGCAAAGCAGAGAGATGCTGAGCTTACCTTACCCTAATCTTAGATCAGGGGATTTTTTCTGTACTCCCCTAAACAGTTCGGAAGGTAATGATGGTAAACTTAATGCAGAGTTAGAGAAATTAATGACTACAATAAACAATAAAAGATTATTTCTTCTAGGGCAGGAATTAATTTTCATTACCCATATAATTTTATCTGAATCAGTTTCTTAACCCTGTTGGAATTCTAAGGAAAGCAGTACACTCCTGGTCCTTCACTGCTTTGTAAATCCAGTGAGCATATTTATCATAATATACCTCCTATTTTCCTCTTCTCCAAAGGAAGCATATTCAAATGCCCTCCACTATTCTCAGATTACACGATTTCTTTTGATATCGTAATTGCCATACCTGCAGGACAGCCTGTCCCCTTCTTGTCTTTGCGTCTGTTGAGTACGTGACTCCGTCTCACAATGTGACAATTGATGCTGTGTCCTGGGCTCACAGAGACACTTGTTCAGCATCAGCCACTTTCCTGAAGAAAGCTAAGCTTCATTTCAAGTGGTGGTTTCAGTGATGTGTGTGTAAATATCAAATGCACTAATTCGTCAGGAAAGTGTCAGAACAAGAGGAAAATACACCTTTTATAAAAGTTTATTGTTGAACCGAGAAAAATAGTATGAATGTTTGTAAGAAATGCATGATAATGCGGCATAAAGTTTTCAAGTTTCACTTTGCATTTTCCCCAGGACTTGTAGAACCTAAGATATTGCATTCACATCCATACTGTCCATTTAAATACACCAGCTGTCAGGCTCTTTGATTCTAAAATTCCAGATGAATAGGTGTATATCTACATGACCTTGAACTCAGTCATATTTTGGTGGACCACTCCCCCTTGCTCCGAGGCAGGACATCTTGCTCTGCATTATAGCAGCTGCCGCAGGAGGGCAGAGCACCCACCCAGCGCTGGCTCCGCTCCGCCGCGCCCATGCAAAGAGCTAGTGCTGATGTTGCAAGTCAGATAGACACCACACACTTTAAAATCATCTAAGTTCTGTATCCGAAATAAAAATGACTCACATTAAATAAACCCTAACCAAAACGAAAAAGTGAAAATGTTTTATTTGAAAACCACTGTGACATTAATAACAGTTTTAGAAGCCTTCTGAATAATAATACTATTTTTCAGATTTGTAATGTCTGATTATCCTGGGTGGTAAGCCAAAGTAAAGTAGTAAATGTTTTTGGTAATTATTCTGTGCCACAAGTCAAGTGTGGGCAAAATTAAGCAGAGCTTCCCTAATTGCAATAAAGGGAAGACAGCTAACTTTAAGAAAAATAAAATATGAATAAATTTTGCATTATTTCAAGTAGTATATTAATGTTTTCCTTGTGTATTATTTTGAATTTCTGAATGTCTCTACATCAACCAAGTTGTGCATGTTTGAGAGTAAATTTTATGGTTCCAAATATGTTGAAAAACCATAGTTGTCATATTAAGTTCATTTAGAAATTTGGAGATTTTATGTGTTTCTAAATGACTCATATTTAACTAATATTATGCTGTGAACTGCTAAGATAATATTATTAATATAACTGTCACTTACTGAACACCTGGCTATGCTAGGCTCTTTACTAGCTAAACATATTATCTCAACTAATTGATTTGGAAAATTAAAATATTTTCCATGGTTGAAAGAGCACCACATAAATATCACAGTAATAAAATTGAATTGACATTACTTTAAATATATTGTATATTATCAAGGTCTTCTGGACTATCAAGAGCCAGAGAGATGTGTTAGCAAAATTACTAAGTAAGCGCTTTTTATAGCTGCTATTTTATGAGCAAATAGCAACATACTCTCCATAGCTAGATGTATCACTCATATAGAGTTCTCGACCAATGCTGTAACCGCTGAAAAGACATAGTTTAAGGCATACAACGTAGAGACTGATGCAACTTGAGAGTACTCTGAAGCAACTACAAAATTCCTTTCACGTCATACACACGGAGAAGCGCAGTGACCTCATGGAGGACAGTTTCCCATGTTTCCCCTCCTTCCGATGGCTGCACGTACACATAATGGTGCACTGTGCCCTCAGATTTTGCAAAGTGGGAGTTATATGTGTGCATGCCCACTTTTCTGTATTCATAAGGAATATTAAGCTTTTATTGTCCAAGTTCTTTTGAAATTAGAAAGATAAATTTCTGATGAGCCCAAGCAATCATGCCATGTACAAGGATGCTATTATTGTAAGTCCTCTTCTCAGCAGATGTGTAAGAATTTGTTTAGTGTTAAAAGAACATTTTCAGCTCAGTTTTAAGCCTATTAGAGGACAGAAATGGCTGTCATGAAGTTTGGACCGTGCTTATCACACATGACAGATATCACTCCTGTCAAACAGGAGTCCCCTATTTGACACCATAGCCCATTCCCTGCCTGTTTCTATTTCACTTTCCAAATTGTTTTCCCTTGAACACTTATCCCCACCTAGCCTAGTATTTGTTTACTTAATCTATTTACTGTCTCTCCGCAATCATTAGCATTAAGCTCTATAAGAAGGGATGGTGGGGGTATTTATTTTTAATCCCCTAGGACTGTGCCTGGCACATAGTAATCGCTTAATCAATACTTTTACAAAGCTCACTGCTCAAGTACATCACTCCAGCAAATTTTTTCTCTTACCTTTTTCTAAAATTCCTCCCAGATCATTCCCATTCATAGACAACATATGCTCTTCACATATTAATATGCTTCCAAATAAGGCACACGTGCACGCCTGCGCACACACACACACTTCCAACCTTAACCTCTTTCTAGAGCTACCTCCCCATTCCTCATGCTCCTATTCAAAACATTGCGTAACACATTTGTCTACTTTGTTGTCTACAATTTCTTTCACTGTCTTCACATCTACTACCCTAGGCCAATAGACATTTTTGAGTTGCTAGATTACTCTAATTGTCTCTTAATTTCTCTTCCTTATTCAGGCTGTTCCCTGCCGTCTGTTCCCTTCACAGCAACCAAAGCGACCTTGCTATTCACTTAAAATCAGAGGTCAAGTCAGGTAGTGTATCCACTAGGAAATGCTAGTGTTCTCTTATCTCATTCAAAATAAAACAAAACCATCATCCTTTTCATGACTTGAAAGGCCGTACGTCGTTTGACCACTGGTTACCTCATGTCTGCTCCTTCCTAAGCTTGGACCAAGTCCTCTCCAAGCCAGGCAGACACTGCCCTGGCTTAGCTTTTGCCTCGTTCACTCTGTTCTCAAATGTCACCGTGTCAGAGATTTTCCCTGACCGCCCAGAATAACACAACAGTTTCTTCCCTAACGCACTGACTATCCACTGTCTGTATTCCCCTACTAACAAGGAGTTTTCTCTCTCCCTTTCTCTGTCTTCCCTCTCTCTTTCTCCTCCCTCCTTTCCTCCTGTTTCATAATAAACAATCAATAATTAGGAATTAAATTTTAAAAAGTATGTAAAAGGATTCTATCTGTTAAATCTCTTTGTATAAAACAGATGAAAGCAAATACGCATCATAGACACTATGTGCATGGATTTGTGTTTCCAGAGCTTCGGCCACCACCCCTAACCCAGGGACCCCTTGTCAGTCCTTTTTCTGTTAGAAGGCTGAAGTGCTCCTTTGGGCTCAGTTTCCTTATGTTCTTCTTTTACTCTGGGCTGTTCCATCACCTCTACTGACTTTACTGCTGCTTTCCTGCCGAATCTTTCTCGGTCTCCTTCCCAGTCTCCCATCAGCGACAGGAAGAGTGAGCACCCACGTTCCTCTGGGCAGTGTTTTCTCCTCCTGTCAGTGTCCCTTATCACAGTTGTCCAGGCCCAGAGCCCTCCTCTGAGCTGGACCTCTGTGTCCCACTGTCAAATGTTTCAACTTGGGTTTATCCAGGCTGATTCAAAATTAATCGCAGACCTATAATCACAGCATCCCCGCCAAAAAAAAAAAAAGACTCTTCTCCAGTATACAAAACTTCAACAAATAGAATCCATGTGAGGAAGAAAATTAGAAACTATGAATTTTTTCATTTTAATTTTATCTTTAATAGTGTATAAAATCTGCCTTTCTCTCACCCTTTGTTTCAACATACCATTTTTGGAATGTATTATTGGACTTGCCCTATTTCTTCCTCTTCTCTCCAAATTGTTTGTCTCCATGCAACTAAAGTCATTACATTTTTTTTCTTTTCAATAAAGGCCAAAATATTTAGCGTGGCCTACCATGTCTTACAGTGTTGGAATGTCCACTAGGTAGCTTGTCCTCAGGAAATCCTAAAACATTGTTACCAAAAGTAATTCTTCTAATTTACTTATATTTCAGAAAATGTATCCACCTATTCCCCTAAAAAGAATCCAGTGTTTGTTAATCTTACTTATGATTGATTTTATAATTATTTTTGAAAAGATTGAGTATTAAAAATACAGTGGTCCCTTGTCTATCATGGGACTTAGGTTCCAGAACCCCTGCAATAGGCAAAAATCCATGAAGTAGCGACCTTATATATGTTTTATTATTTATATATATTTTAAGGCTTTATAACTCCCCACACACTCTTGTAAACCTTTCCCACACTATTATAAACACTTTTTATTCTCTTAATCACTTCCTACACTCTTAAACCTATGTAAAATCCCACCATATAGCAAAAAAATCCACAATCCAAAATTAGATATATACAATTTAAAAATCCACGATACAGTGAGACTGAAAAGTGAATCACGGTATGGCGAGGGACGACTGTATTTCCAAATGTTAACCCAAATTTACTTGACTGCTTTTATTTTTCTCCCCTTTCCCTGTCCAATCGCACTAATTTTTTCCCACTACCAAATAGCAATCCATGCAACATTTACCATAGGCCTAGGTTCTCCTCTTCTCTCTGTTCAGACTCTCTCTTCCCTCCCCTCCTTAGATTGTTAGCTCGTAGAGGACTTCGATCACGAGCTCTTAGAGGGAATCACTTCCTTTGGCACTTTTTCCTCCCAGCCCTGACACAAGTTCCCCTCTAACTGCTCTCAGGTTGCATAGCATACATCAGAGTCTGCAGTCCTGCAATCAGCTGTTTAATAATTTTCTTACTCGCAATGGCTCCAATTACACTGCAAATCCCGTGAAGTTCTGTCACATGGTTGGCACTCCATGTCTGTCGCACACTCAGATGACCCTTACTTTAAAGAGAGGACAAACTGGATATACATTTGTCCAGTTGTGGGTTCTCCTAAACTTTTAAGGTTAACTATGGAGTTCATTAGACCTTCCTTTGTCCTCTGTCAATATGCTAATGCAGGAAAGGCGCTGCCCCCTCGCACAGAGCTGCATCCTCCAGGGCACGATTTATTTCTCTCTGCCAGCTGCAGTGCCGAGTCTGCGACCTTCCCTCTCCCCAGTGACGGGGACATTTATTTAGTCATTTGTGGTTATTTCAGTGTCATATTGTATTATTCCCTTTATTTGCCCCAGAGGACACTGCGTAGACACCTCGGAGCTGCGTGCTTTGAAGGCAGAGGGTCTGCAGAGGCGCGGGGAGCATGCGTGGGCAGCACGTTCCCATCCCACTCTGTCCTACACCTCCTACTAGAAGCACGATGACCTCTAAAACAGAACTTCAGTCTTAGTCAATATAGACTACTGAAACAAAATTAGGCACCTTATTTTTAAAAAAATGCAGAGAAAACTATATATTTAACCTCATATGCAGGGTGGGGAGAAAAGTAGGTTTACAATTGTGAGTCCACAAAACACAGTTTATTCTTGTATGATTATTCATTAAGTATTGTATTATTTTCCATATAAACAACTGTAAACATCCTTTTGCCCCACCTTGTTAATATTTTTATTGTACCATGTAAGCATCAATGAAATTTCTCATAGAATATAACAATAATATATAAGATAATAGAAAAATATAATCTCATAAAGATATATTCATAAATCTTAGCACTTTTCTTTCAGATTATCCAGCTGACTTAAATTAGTCTTAACGTTAAGCAAATAAATTTGATACTATACACAAACAACTCAACTCGATTTGTTTCTTATCATTGTTGAAATATCTAATATCAATGTAATACAGTAATTCCTGAAATAAACAAAGACCACAAATGCTTATATCAATCAGTATTGTAAGGATCAAGTGTCAAGAATTTCCCTTTATAGGGATTGTCTTTAGGAAATATTCTTTATGAAAGCAGGTGCAGCCCATCATTGCTTCCTAGGAAACAAACAGGACCACAGAGGGGTTCCTCCTGTCACTTGGTTTACGCCCGTTGTGTTGCAGATAAAAATGGGAGTCCTTGAGAGGTTCGGAGATCACAGTCTCGGGTCAGTGGTCCCCACTGCTGCCAAGGGAATGGGCACGCGGGTGTGGGGTGAGCAGTGAGGACCAGCACCACCCAACCCGCCGTTCTTGTCGTTTTAGAACTCACAACCACAGAGAGAAGGAAACCAGACAGAACTATTTATCATGTCACCTAAGTATGGTGTGAGTTTCCACTGAAATTGCAAGTAATAAGAATGGTAAGTAAGAATTTGTTTTAACAAACTCCCTTTGGGTGTCTTTGCTAATAAAGTTGCAGCTACACTTCAGTTTGAATGAGAAAAACTCTGTCGTTTATGAATTTACAGAACTGCTTTATATGCATAGTGATAATTACTTCATATAAAGAAAGTAATTACTAATAACCATCTTTTATATGTTTTTTAACAAATGTACATTGAATCCATACTAAGGGCCACTCTAAGAAAAAATGAAAACTATGACTTTGTGGTATGGGCGGGAGCTATATTACTATCCCAATTTTTTTAGGAGAAAGGATGCTTTGAAAAATAAATCTAGCAAAGGTCACACTGGTAGCAAGCAGCATAAATAATAGAGAAATAAGGGATGTCTTAAGTGATTACAATATGCTTTGTATTATGCAACACATCATCATCAAAATATAAAAAATATTCTACCAAAATTGTTGGAAGAGAGAAATGTGGTAGGCAGCTTCTGAATGACCCCCAACAACCCCTTATTTGATGTTACCCCATGTGTGACGCCTTTCCTCTGACCACCCCTAGTGTTTTGACTCTCTTGTGATGACTAACATACAGCAGAGGTCATGGATGGCACCTCAGAAATTCAGTCATAAAAAGACTGTGGCATCTATTAAGGTGCTCATCCCCCGCTCACTCTTCAGCTCACTCTCGCAGAAGAGCAGCCTGCTGTGTTGTGAGGTCCTCTGTAGAGGTTAAGGTGACAGAGGTCGCTGAGATTCTGACCAGCAGTCAGTGAGAAACGGAGGTTCAGAGTTCTACAGTTTGTGGCTTGCACTACCAGACTGACGCTCGTGAGGCACTGACTCCTGCCGACATCCCCAGGACACAGGAAGTAGAACATTCCCTAGTAGAACTTCAGAGACAGCAGACCAACTGAGCGCTGACTGACACCCACTGAGACACTGTGAGCCAGAAGCCTCCTGCTGAGTCATGTGGCATTCCTGACCTATGGAAACAGAGAGATATAATATTTGGTGGCATTAGGTTTTAATTAATTATGCAGAATAGAAAACTAATACAAGAAATTAACTTGATCCCATAGAAACTTATTAAAATGAGTGCATGAGCACTTACAAACTATAAGATATTTTAATTATTGCTATAATATTATCGAAAAAAATATACCTATTTGTGTTTTTAAAAATTATAAAAAATGAGACATTGCTATGATAGTTACAAATGTCAGAGAGTTATCAATTATATATACCTCCTCAGTAACAGTCACAAACTATGGAAGGGCAAGTATGAAGATGTTTAGGTCTTCCAGCGTTCAAAATACATAACATTTTTTGCTAATAAAGACTTTATTTCATAGTCGAATATCAGTGCATTTCATTCTTAACCAAACAAAGCATCTGACTGTCATTCTATCACAACAGAGATGATAAAAGTAAAGAAGGCAAGAATAAGATAGAAATAAATTCTCATATTCCCATAAATGTAACAATGTTCATGAGATTTAGTTCTCAAACATATAGTAGAAAAGGATCAGAGAAACCCATCCCTTAAAGAAATCTTAAATGACTGAGCTGGATACAATGTGATTTTTGAGGCCAGATTCCTTGGAATTATGCAAATTTTGAAGCTAGCAGCTGTCCTGGAGACAGAGCCCATTCGCACTTTAGTGCTTCATGCCTAGCATAAGGTTTGGTCCCATTTGTAAATATTTCACTGAAATGATGACCTCTGAAAATATCCCAGGGGAGATAAACATCTGTGCCAGTTTGCAATATTCAGGCATTCGCAACCACGAAAGGAACAGTACTTACAACAACAGTGGCCTACCTTAATAAGGAGTGTTGATGGCCCACAGAAGGATAATAAAAAACCAAGTGTTAAAGACAGAGAAGTATAAGAGACAGAGAGTCTTGTGACAGCTTACAAAGAGGCTGTTATCTCCTGCATGGAAGAGTTGTTGTAGCTGAGCAGCAGACTCAGATCTGCGAGTTGTAACTTCAGATCTCTAGAGATTCCAACCAAGGCACCCAGTCCATCATGCAAACATTAGTATTCGGATGGGGCAAAGCTAGTGTTCAAAAATCTGGAACAGCCTGGCCTGTGGAGGCGCAGTGGATAAAGCGTCGACCTGGGAACACTGAGGTCGCCAGTTCAATACCCTGCACTGGTCTGGTCAAGGCACATATGGGAGTTGATGCTTCCAGCTCCTCCCCCCTTTCTCTCTCTCTCTCTCTCTCTCTCTCTCTCTCTCTCTTTCTCTCTCTCTCTCACTCTGTGTCTCCTCTCTAAAATGAATAAAATAAAAAAAATAAAAAGTTTAAAAAAAAATCTGGAACAATTAGCCTGACCACATGGTGGTGCAGTGGATAGAGCTTGAGTGTGGGCTCATCCAGCTTGAGTGTGGGGTTTCTGGCTTGAGTGTAGGACCACAGATATCACCCCATGGTTGCTGATTTGAGCCCAAAGTTTGCTGGATTGAAGCCTCAAGGTCATTGGCTTGAGCCAAAGTCACTGGCTTAAGCAAGGGGTCACTGGCTTGGTTGGAGCACTTACTCCGACCCCCCCACCAGGCACATATAGCAATCAATGAACAACTGCAGTGCTGCAACTATGAGTGGATGCTTCTCATCTCTCTCACTTCCTGTCTGTCTGTCTTTCTCTCTCTTTAAAAAAAAAAAAACTGGAATAATTATATTGGATATGTTATGCAAGGTAAGCAGATCTATCAGAGGGTTATGTTCCAAAGGAGGGCCCTGAGGACACGCCGTATTCCCAGACCATCAGAAATGGCAGTGAAAGACACACCATTACCACTAGGAAGTTCCATGGCGGCTCTCTTCTACAGGCTAGAGATGGTAATGGAGGCATTGGGTCCCCAACGTACTAGAAGACAGGGTTTGATACATGGTCTCTAGAAGCCAGAGGCTGCAGTTACTCTTAACATTATAAGGTTGGAAGAGCAGCCACAGGACCCCAACCTGCAAGAAATTAGAGAGCTTGTTTGTTAGTAAGTCATGGAGCAAAATGGTGCAGTCTACATGGGTGCTGGGGATATCTATAACCACGAAAAGAGTAAGAGTTAAAAAGCAGGATACTGTGGGTGGTCGTTGCCCCTCCCCCAAATTATGATCTCTTGTTCAGTTCCTAGATAGTAGCCATTTTTTTTAAGCCCAGAATTCATGGACTGAAAAGGTGTTTAGGTTCCTAAGAAGGAGGACCCTCCAGTACTGCCGCGGATATATACTTTAATGACTTCCACAGTTATTTCCCTAAAGACATATAGGTCTTACTGGAGTGATTGAACATTGGGTAAGCGATGATGGTCAGAATTTTCAAGAGATTGAGTTGGTATTCCTGCCCACAGATCCAAAGGGTCTTTCCAGTTGCCTCTCTCCATTAAAGTCAAGGCTTAGGAGAAAGAGTATTAAATGGACTTCTTGCTAAAACTTAGCTCACAGAGGACTCATTGGTCATGTCTTCAGTCTCAAAGTATACTTCAGTTTGATATACTTAGCAGTTGGAGAAATTTCCATATTGACTCCTTGGCTAATGGGGTACAGGTTATCATAGGTAGGGAAGACCAAGTAGAAACCTCTGAATCTGCCCCAAACCCTGACTAAGACAGTAAATTGAAAACGATATTGCACTCCCCATGAGATGGTGGATGTGGTTGCCACAATTAAAGACCTGCAGTATGTAGGGTGGTGGTGCCTCCCATGGCTCTACCATCTACATCTCCAGTTTAAACCTACGGGAAGTGCAGGGACCATGGAGGGTGACAGTGGAATATCACAGCCCCCCTCAGTTGCATCCTAGAATGACTGATGAGCTATTATTGATAGCAAATTGATCAATCTTATATAGATGCCATGCAATAATTAATTTAACAAATGCATTCTTTTTAGATTCCAATTAGAAAAGAAAATCCAAGAGAATTTATATCCACATGGGTGAAAAACATTCATTTCTAGTTTTGCCTCTAGGCCATGTTAAATTTGCCCCCTGTGTCATGATGCAGTCTGAAATAATATTAATGGCTTAAGCATGTTACTGAATATTGTACTGATCCATTACATACTACTTGGTGACATCATAGTGATTAGACAAGACAAACTAGAGGTGGGTAAGATGTTAGATGCATTAGGGGGAAAACCATGCTCTAGAGGTTGAGAGGCAAATCCTATAAAAACTCAGGGACCTAGGACTTCAGTTTAGTCTGGAGACATCCAGTGGTCAAGGGCCTAGCAGCACACTTCCTGCAAAATCAAAGACAAGTGGTCGCGTGTTTCATCCCCTACCACAAAGAAAGGAGTCCAGCCACTCCCAGGTCTTTGGGATGAAGCCTAGGACTGCTGAATCCGACTGGCCTGCTACGTGGCTGGTGGAAGTCAGCCAGCACTCCACGGGGCCTGACCAGGGAGGTCTCTGCCGCATTTCAGTGCAAGCATCCCTGCTTCCAGGGCCATGTCATCTGTTGACCCTATTACATCAGAGACATGGTAACAAAAGATGCAGCCTGAGGCATGAAAACATGCCATAGTGGGAGAGTCACACACAGGTGCCTAGGTGTCCTCATTAAAGAATCATGCATGTTTAAAAAAAAAAAGACAATTATGTACAGTTTGATAAATGAGTACTCCGTGTTATGTGGCCCTGGTGGATAGAGAATGCTTGAGCACATACAGCATGAGTGAAAATGTGTGCAGAAGTGCTTATTACAAATGGGCTCCTTTGGACACACCAAATCATAGGGTAGAGTGGACTCAGAGAGGACCCATTACAACAGACGTGGTACAACCGGAAGAAAGCGTGAGTAAGAACAGAGGGCACAAGTGAACTGCATTAGCAGGAAGCCCAGACCTCCACGTTTCTAAATGCAGCTGTATCATGATGGGAGAAGCCTAGAGTGCCTTCAAAAGATAAAAGAAGTGGGGTAGGAAGGAACCCTCACTCACTGCTGATGGGAATGCAAATTAATATAACCGTTATGGAAGAAAGTACGGTGGTTCCTCAAAAAATTAAGAATAGAGTTACCATATGACCCAGCAATCCCTCTACTGGGTATCTATCCCCAAAACTCAAAAGCATTGGTACATGAAGACACATGCACCCCCATGTTCATCACAGCATTATTTACAAGACATGGAAACAACCAAAGTGTCCCTAGATAGAGGACTGGATAGAGAAGATGTGGTACATATATACAATGGAATACTACTCAGCCATAAGAAATGACATAGTAACAATTATGACAGCATGGGTGGACCTTGAGAACATTATACTGAGTGAAATAAGTAAATCAAAAAAAGCTAAAAACTGTATGATTTCACACATAGGTGGGATATAAAACTGGGATTCATGAACACAGATAAAAGTGAAGTGGTTACCAGGGGGAAGGAATGTGGGGGAGGGGAAGGCAGGGGAGGAAGGGTATAAAGAGGGACAAATATAAGGTGATGGAAAATAATTTGACTTCGGGTTATGGGTATACAACATAAACAACAGCTCAAATGCTGTAGAAATGTTTATCTGAAACCTATGTACTCTAATTGATCAATGTCACCCTGTTAATTTTCTAAATAAAATTTAAAAATGAAGAAAAAAATGAAATGTGGTAAGAGAGAGAACAGAAGTTCACAGACAATGAGGCCACACACACTGGAAGTCAGGTGGTGTGTGATGCAGTGCACAAGGGAATGGAAGTGTCTCAGACCTGCCAGTGTGGAAGGAAGTCACTTGAAGTTGCTCTGAACCCTTACTCAGGTTAAGTGGGGAAAAGGTAGCTATAGATATAGTGGAGAGCCAAAGGCGGGAAAAATGGGGCCGTATTAGTTAAAAAGAATGTATTTTATCCAGAAAGGAGTCGCTAGGAATCTCATTAGGTATCATTATTTCATTAGAGACTGTCATCTCCTTCTTTGATATTTCATTCTGCCAATATTGAATTATCAATATTTAATGAGTTCCATTTAATATAGTCTATCCCAGAAAATTTCATCTGGGGTTTATTCTCTTCCCCAATTTCAGTGACAATAAAGCACATACTTATTCTAGAAACTGATGGTATAGCAAAAAATACATACTAACGTAAGAATGGGTGAACCATAATGCTACCAGAGGTTTTTATTCATGCTCACAGCTCTGCATTTCTTTAAAAGAGTACCTGTTTACACTTCCCCTTTATGTATTTGTGCCTTTCTTATCTTCCTTGTCACCCTTTTTATGTTGTCGATGAGCTGACTAACCCTTTCTCCAAATGGCTGATTTCACATCATGTGAAACATTACACAAGGTCAAAAGGTGAACCAACATCAAATAAGCAACTGGAAAAAGCTATTGAACTCTACAGTCTCAAATCACATGTTATGTAACACATTGGTTAGATGAACTGGACAAAGAGATTTCAGTTGATACTGAAAAGGGAGGGGAAGGCCGAAATTTGAATATAAAGGACACCACAAGGAGAAAAAGAGAAATATTGCTTCAAAAGTATCAGTCATACTCTGGGTTTGTGATAGTTCTGGGAATCTGTGATTGGCTTAAACAGCCAAAATTCAATTTCCTTGGAAAGAATCCTCAGTGACTTGTTTCTTGTCCTGCTCTCCTTGTCTGTGTATGTATAACCTGTATATTTTCACGTGCTATATTTATAGTAGAATACATAGGCTGAACTGGAGTAGATATAATTCATGCCTGGTGGTCTCAAACGTGTGTCTGTCCAAGAATCTTTTTTTTAAATTGAAACCACATTCACCCCTCCACTGGGTAGGCATTAATCAACAAATGGCAGGATTTGTAAAGCAAAAAGAGAAATTACAAGTAGTATAGTTTAAGATCTTCATTTTAGAGATTGACGTCAGAGAAATGGCTCCATGAGGAGTGCTCCCAACACCTCTCCCTGAAACTTCAACAAATTCAACAACTAGAGACAGAAAAACAACCTCAGGAGCATCTGAAATACACATACATCAAACAAAGGTATGATTGGGTAAAAAGGTGGCTGAATATATAAACCACTCTGAAGGAAATAAGATGGAGAACAGAGTATTCTGCTTTCCTCACTGGCCTGAGCAAGGGCTGCTTTCACTTGGAACTGAGAAAAAACAAGGGCTGTGCGCACGAAAAAAGATAGGCTAGGGCAGAGACTTTCAAGCCGAGGAGAGAGTATGCTTGCGGCTCAGCACACGCGGAGCTAACACCAGCGGCAGACCCTGGCAGAGGTGGGCAAGCAGTGACTTGTTTACTCCTGGTATCCCAGTCAGTGAGCATGGGCAGTGTGCAAATGGATCCACCTGGCACTTCGGGCGTGGGTGCCCAAGTTCGCAGACACAGGGGCTGGGTCGGAGACTGTCAGTAGTGACCTTCTCTGTGGGCTGTGACTAGAGTTTCTGAATAATCTCAGCTTCCCAAACAACAGCGCACAGGAAGTGCACAAAAGCCAGCTTTCCTACACCCGGACCTGTCTGGACACGGCATCTCTGCCAGCTATACAGGCTAACAAAACACACTCCTGGGAAAGAGAACTGTGGAAGTGGTTGGGGGAAGGGTGCACAGGTGGCTTGCAGACAGCCCCTGAAGAGCAGACCTGCTGAGTGCTAAGGCATACTAGACATTCCCAGAGGCTCATAGAAAGACACCTGAAAGGCAATCGGATCCCAGCCCTGCCTGATTACACTGGCAGCTCTGGCTGGCAAACCCTTACCCAGAACCCTGCATTGAGTGGAGATAGAGGGGAGATTTGGCAGCTTTTAGAGCCTTTTGCTCTCCAGGCAGTGGCTGGGGCAACTTCACAGCTGGGTCCCAGGCTGCTGGTTCAGGAGGGAAAGATTTGGGGAGAGGCTTTGGGAAAATGGACTCTCACATTGTCGGAGCCTACAAACACTAACAAGCCCCGCCTACCAATGGGACTGAGACCTAATTTATGTCATCACCATAGCAACACAACAGCAAATCTCTGCCTAAGAGTGCCACAGGAGCAGAACCTGCTGTGTAGTGCCACTGGCCAAAAAAGAGAGAGAAGAAAAAAAGGAAGAAGATAACTTCTCAAAACCACAAAAAATTCAGTCTTTATAACTTTTTCCACTTTTATCTTGTATTTTTATTCCTTTTTTTTCCTTCTACCTTGGTCATTTTATCCTCTTTTCATTTTAAACATTATTATGCATAGGTATTACATTATTTTACTCTTTTTTTTCCCTATGAGTATTACATTCCAAAAAAGTTAACTCAGTTTTCTCTCTCTCTTTTTCTTTCTTCTTTTCTCTTTCACTTTTCTCATTTGAATCTCACCCACAAATAAATGATTTTATTCTGGATACAAATTTTTTATTGTGGTATTATGGGTGCTTTTTACTTCACTTTTTATCTCTTTAGCATTTTCCCCCAACTCTGGCTCTCCATTTTATAGTTTTTGTGCCACTAATACAATAGAATTTTTATTTTTAACTGTATATTTTTTTCTCTCTTTTTTTTTTCTTTTCTCTTACACTATTTCTCTCATTTGACCATCATTTACAAACAAATTATTTTATTCTTGATCCAAATTTTTTCCTTGTGACATTTTGTGGGTTCTTGCTTTGTTTTTTGCCTCTTTGTCACTCCCCCACAACACAGGCCCTCCATTCTACATATTTTTGTTCCACTTAGCACAATAGAATTCTCAGTTTTTCACTGCATTTTCTCAAATAAATTTTTTATCAAATCTTATTAGTGTTATTAATAATACCACTCTCAAATGCCATTAAAGAAAATTAAATAGAATATCATAGATACAAAAGACAATGGTGTAGCTCAGATAGATGAGGAAAAATCTATAGAAAAAAATTTTAATAGCTTAGAAACCTTGGAGTTAAATGACAGAGAATTTTAAATTAAAGTTCTAAAAATACTCAGGGATATACAAGAAAGCACAGAAAGGCAATTTAGGGAGCTCAAAAAACAACTTAATGAACAGAAAGAATACTTCCCCAAGGAAATTGAAACTATTAAAATGAATCAAACAGAGATGAAAAACTCAATTCATGAACTGAAAAAAGAGGTAACAAGCTTAGCCAATAAAACATACCAGATAGAGGAGAGAATTAGTGACATAGAAGACAGGCAACTAGAGGTACTACAGAGTGGAGAGAGAGTCATGAATTTAAAAAAAATGAGATAGCCCTACAAGAATTGTCTGATTCCATAAGAAATAGCAATATAAAAATAATGGGTATATTAGAGGGAGAAGAGAGAGAAAATGAAATGGAGAACATATTCAAACAAATAATAGACGAGAACTTCCAAGCCTGTGGAAAGAACTAAAGCCTCAAATTCAAGAAGCAAACAGAACACTGAGTTATTTTAATCCAAACAAACCTACTCCAAGGCACATCATAATGAAATTGGCACAAACCAACAACAAAGAAAAAATTTTCAAGGCAGCCAGGGAAAAGAATACAATATATAAAGGAAGGCCAATTAGATTATAAGCAGATTTCTCAGCAGAAACTCTACAAGATAGAAGAGTGGACCCCAATATTTAAAGTGTTGAAAGAGAGGAACTTCCAGCCAAGAATACTATATCCATCAAAGCTATCCTTCTAATATGAAGGAGAAATAAAAACATTCACAGATACAAAAAAGATGAGAGAATCTATCACCAGAAAACCCCCACTTCAGGAAATACTAAACGGGGTCTTCTGACCAGACACAAAGAACAAAACAAAACAAAACTACAAGTGAAAGCTCCATCAAGATCACTATAAAAACAAGATTAATCTGTGACAAGGAAACAAAAAAGGGAAGAGGACAAAGAATGACAGTAGCAAAGAAGGATGGAGTGCAGAAGCACTCATGAGATAATGTACTACAATGAACATGATATGTATGCTTTCCATTACTTAATGGTAACCACCCATGAAAAAACCAACACAGAAGTACAT